>JAUIMM010001336.1:0-1245000 GCA_031769625.1 Taudactylus pleione
CAGTATATAAATGATACAGTCATCCTCACAGTAATAAGTGACTGTAAGCAGCAGAGACCAAAGGAACATTGAGTTTCTATAGGACACAGTCAACACAGTGGGGCTAGTAAAACTTTTTTTTTTCTGAAAGACTATTACATTGTATAAAGGCTGGGAAGATAGCTGTAACACTGCAACAAGTAACTTTCTATCAATTTAGCCTAGCGAGCAGGTCTGAATCAGGTCCTTAGTACTGAGCACTTTGGCGACCAGAACCCTATTAAATATTGTGGACTATTAACATTGATAAATGTAACATTATATGGAGCAGCTCTCCTCCACACTGTCACCTGTTCTCTACATTAAGACTATGGCAAAGCTTATTACTGGAATACAAATCAAAGACATTTGTCAGCCTGGGCCTGAGTAAATAACTAGAGTGCACTCTTATAACCAAAGTTAATGTTTTAGGCAGTAATTGTATTTTTGTCAAGCAGTGGACTATTGTTATTTATATTATAATATATGTGATAGTGTTAAGTGTATTATAGTAGGTGTGGAAGTATTCACTTATATATTATTTTAAACTGTATGTTGTATAATACATAGATTTTGTTCTGGTAATTTATTTGTGATTGTTAAACCTGATATAGCGTATATTGTAGACTTCACCCAGTAAAGAATTTCTTGCAGATGAACATAGGAATCTGAATTGTTCTGGATGAATAAAACTGAAATCTAATGTCAGTATTATTTTATGTATTGTGTGTATTTTGAGTTTAAATTGGACCTATCATATCACTTATACTAAGAAGGGGTTTCCCGAGTCAACCCCTATACTCACTTGCATAGTGAAGTTTATCAACTTGGGTGGAGGCACACCAACGTGAGATAGTAACCCAACTATTGAATGACGAGCTATACTATATAGTAGTAACATTTCAGGGGTTACAGGCACTAACATGTGGCAGTTCAGCTTACAACCTGGCACAGAGTGGCATTGCAGTGGTAGAAAGGATGGCAGTTTAACATACTATACGACCCCTAGGAAGTTTAAAAACCAAGAATGTTTTCCTTAACTAGGTCAGAAGCCCGAGGGAGTTGAAATATGTTTATGGACTGAAGTCAGGGAAAGGACAGAAAGATTGATTAGTTTTTAATTTATTATAATGTTTTGATTCTTAATAAAATGTATAAGGAACGATCAATCTAGGATCAAGTTCTTCAGTTCCTAAAAGACAACTTTGATCTGGAGGAGGTTTTTTAATTTTTATACATCTAATAGAAATACTGTATTGATTATTTAGTGAAGAGAGAAACTACACCCTGCATTTGTAATCAATCCCTTCCTAAGGGCAAGGCGACATTCGTAATTTTTGTACCCTCTTTGTTTTTACCATATAGCCAGCCAGTCACTCTCTGCTAAGGAGCCAGCACTGCAGCCCAGCACCCGCCCATCCGCCTGTCCCCACACAGTCCGTCTGTAGCCCTCACCTCTCACTGATTCATTCGGTGCACTGGTGACGGACCCCAGCACCCTCGCCGCCCTCCTGTTCCCGCATGTTGCCTCTCTCCTCACTAATTTGGAGCTGCCCAAAGCCACCGGTCTTGCCTAAACCTAACCCTAGCCTAAACCTAAACTTCCCCCTAGTACCTAAGCCTTCCCTCGTGCCTAACCATTCGCCTCCAGCAGCCTAACCCTCCGCCAAATGCCTAACCCAAAACCCTAACTTTAAAAATTCAGAAAAACCATACAAAATATTTCGACCATTTTTTGTCAACCATTTGAACCTGTCAACCTTTTAACCCTGTCGACATATTGCACGTCGACCACCTGGTGTCGACCTTTACACTGTCGATATTCTATCCGGATACCAAAACAATTGTAGTTTTTGGTAAGAAAAATATTTGAAGCATTGTCATCCATCACTCAGTCATTGGTTACTTGCATATCTGTAATGCAACAGGTGGTGTGACATGGGTAAAATGATGAAAAGGTGGAAAGTGGATGAGCCATTGTAGAAATATTAAAACAGCCAGCTGCTGGCAACCATGACTGTCCTTTAGTATTTATTTTAACTGAACCTCCTTTGTCTTATGATCCAGGAGAAGGCTTTATTTTTGTGTTACATGGTTATCTGACAGTTTGCAGGAGCTGCGTGCCCATTATTTTTCTTTGATATGCTCATTGCTGTGCACAGAACCATACACTTGTTCTCCATGTATTCAGAAGTTGCATTGGCAGTTACTGCTACCACAAACTATGCAGCTGATTTCACCAATTTAAGAATGAATATGGCCACAGCAAGTATGAGTGAACTCTCTGGGGTATATTTACTAAAGTGCTGGTTTATAGAAATGGAGATGTTGCCCATAGCAACCAATCAGATTCTAGCTATTATCTTCTAGAATAGGGGTGGGCAATAAGCAACCCCCAAGCTGTTGTAGAACTACACATCCCAGCATGCCCTGCCACAGTTTGATATTTGGCCATGCTAAAACTGTTGCAAGACATGCTGGGATTTGTAGTTTAACAACAGCTGGAGGACCGCTTATTGCCCACCCCTGTTCTAGAAGGTGCTAGATAAATGATCAGTACAATCTGATTGGTTGTTATGGGCAACGCCTCCACATTTAGAAACCTGCACTTTAGTACATATAACTCTCTGAGTCCAGCAGCTGCACTGTGATGTATTCCTGTAGAACTGAATGAAACAACCCTGTTCTTCATGTGATGACACTCCTCGTAACCAGTCTGTAGTTTACTACCACCTTTATAACTTTTATAGTTTGATAATATTATTATGTGGGAAGTAGGGCACAGAGTTGATCTAAAGTTCAACAATCTCTAACTACTGTCCGCATGCCGTTCAAATAAATGAGGATGATCGCAATAATAAACTATCCTCAGATAGATCTAATCTCTGCAATATGCTACTGCACAGATACATTATATTGATGAACAATTCTAATTTTACAGTGGAATGGAAAAACTGCCATCAAATTCTGTGTTTCTCTATTAATAACAAGCAAGAGAAGGGGAGTGAAACAAATTAATGAGGAGAGCACAGAAAGGTTAAGTGAGAGCTCTGAAATTTGATCCTGAAATCCATCTCTTTAATCATTATAGTTTATACCTTTCAGCGTTGTAAAATAAATATAATAATTGTATGTTTTATTTCTCGGTTGTTAATAAAATGGATTACATGTGAAGCATCTGATGATTTACAACTTAAAAGACAGAAGTTTAATATGTATTTTAAGATACAGTGATTCAGTGCATTAGTAGAAATCTAGCCTTCAGTGCAAATAATGATGTTAAATATAACTCTGGAGCCAAGAGGAGTGGAAACTTCATTTCACCCAGGATGTGCTGATAGTCATGGGAAAATGATGTTTTAGCTTTTATAGTCAGAGTAATAAATCATACTTTATGCAAAGTGTTATGTAGTATATGCTTCAACACCAATTTTTTTCAGCTAGATTTTTTAAAATATTAGTATCAATCAATTTATTGATTGATCCTACTATTTTAAAAAGTATAGCCAATATGCATGATGAATTGCGAGTAAAATCGTAAAGGACAGCTCTCCCGATCAGAGAAGGACTTTGCAATAAAAGGATTTCCGGGTTTATGACCAAGTACTCCCTCTCAGCATAAGTGGTATGATACACGCACCATAGGGGGTGCTGGGAGGGATCCTATTAGATCCCTCTCATGTCAGAATGCGAAAAAGAAGACCATAGACTTCTATTGGGCAACGCCATCTGAAGATTGTGTTTCGCACCAGGTCCAAGCTACAGAAAACGTTGCTTTCCGAAGTTTGGTGCATATAAAACTTTTATCGGCCCATGGCCTGCTTTCACTCATACACACATGCAGACACCTTAAAAATAAATGACACGGAAAACCAGTTTGTCAATTGTAATTCGGTCAGCTTTACTGAATAAATTACAAAGAAGTATGGTTGCCAGGAAAAAGGACGTCCTATTTAATAGGGGAATGTGTATATGTCAATCTAACAAACAATAAACATTCCCCAACTCATATTACAATCACATAGGAGGATGGGCCCAAACTCCAGCCCAACCTCCACCTCAGCTCGAAAGAGGGCTGTTAGTTGGCCTTCTGCCGCTCCACAAATTGAAAGGGTGGTGGCCAACTGCCCACCCCACCCTGACTCAACTTGAGGAGCCTGTCAATGCTTCCTCCAGTGAGAAAAAGGAGCCCATCTGGACCGATTGTGCCCCAATCCTCCACGGGATGATCGCCTACTTGACTACCCCATTGACAGTCCCAGGAAACACCTCAGGGCACATTCTATTGTAGACCCAAGACAATTAGGCTGTCCCACCCGCCAAAGCCGACACCAACCATTGGAATGGGAGGGTGGGTCAACGTTTTTCAGTAAAAGAGATCGGCCACACTCAGGCAGCAACTGAAAAAGAGAAGGGGACCACCCATGTCCTCATCTCATGACCTTATCCTATAGGTCACCTACAACAGCCACTGGTTCCTCCCCTTTTCACATATTTACTGGACAAGCAGCTCCAGGGCCTAGAGTTTTTTGAAACTCTGTCCATATAAAATGTCCTCCATTATCTTAAAATTTCTATCGGCCCATGGCCTGCATTCACCCATGCACACATGCAAACACCTGCGAAATAAATTACACGGACAACCAACCAGATTGCCAATTGTAATTCGGTCAGCTTTATTGAATAAATTACAAAGAAGTATGGTGACCAGGAAAAAGGACGGCCTATTTAATTAGGGAAATGTGTATATGTAAATCTATCAAACAAACAAAACATTCCCCAACTCATATTACAATCACATAGGAGGATGGGCCCAAGTTCCAGCCCAACCTCCACCTCAACTCGAAAGGGGCTGTTAGTTGGCGTTCTGCCACCCCCATTTCGAGGCCACAAAGTAAAAGGGTGGTGGCCAACTGTTCACCCCACCCTGACTCAACTTGAGGTGCATGGACCGGTGGTGCACCAATCCTCTATGAGGTAATTGTCTACATCCCCATTGACAGTCCCAGGAAACACCTCAGGGCACATTCTACTTCCCAAGATAATTAGACCGTCCCACCCGCCAAAGGTTTTACGAACCGCGCCACCATACTTAGAACTGTCTACTCATCTAAACCTTAACCCTTCTAACTTAAACCAATTAATTTGTTCGTAACGTTAAGAAGCAATTAGAAAATCTTTTGAGAACAAGACTCATTCTTACAGAGCCCTGATCGACTCAACTAAGTCTTCTAAAAAGCACACCATGCGACAGAAACAGGTGGGCCTCACTTAAAATTAAATGAGGGTGTCTCATTACAAAACCCCCTGCAGCTATTAATGCTCTGGCCACCACCGAATTGACCCAGTGCCGCATCAACTCAATGGCAGCCGGATGGATGGCTCCACGCCAATGCTGTCTCAGGAAATCTTTGACCACCTGAAATGAAAGTGCGGAAAACGCCCCACTAGCCACATTAGCTCCCGCCGATCAGTGGACCTAATATCCAGCAAAGTCCTAGCAGTGAGGTCATTGCTCCACAAATACAAATACATCCATAACCAATTCCATAAATTAAATAAAAATTTTCCCAGCGAAGCCCTCTCTGCCCTATATACCAGACCAGGCGAAACTCCGGCACCAATGTATAGTCCAGCCGGGGACAAGGCTGCCCAATAAATGAAAGAATGATCGATAAACCAAATTGGCCAATCATCCAACCGCAGACATGAACAAAACAACCAATAATTAAAACAAAACCATATCCTAACACGTGATCAAGCCCTCCCCAGAAATCAACCGCAAACCCTATTAAACCAGAGTGCAAAAAACACAATGTAACATTAAGTGTACTCTAAATTAGGCTTATGTGTAAGGGGGAGGGGGGGAAGAAGAGTCCTAACTTGATGAGAGACAAAAACACAAAAACCTTTCCAGGCAAGCGTGGCTCAGGGCTTAGGCACCCGGCAGGAAACTAAAATTCCTCAAGACCCTCAAGTTAGGAGCTCAAAAAAGTTAAAATCTCATGTATCACTGAAATACATCAGTTTTCAACCTGTCCAACACCCGAATCTCCTATCCTTATTTTAGTGATGCCAAACTGCAGTTGTAGCAATAGCCAAATGCAGCTGATACCATAGTTTCTACTGCAAATGGATGGCTAAATAGTGCTGCAGACCACAGAGGGGACTGCAGTGTGACCCTATGTACCAAGCTCCCATGAACCTTAACTTTTCTTTTGTTTGGCCCCCGATGTTAAGGTGGCGTCAGTCACTTTGGGGCTATGGAGGCATTCTCGCATACTTGCCTCTCCCACATGCTATGTCCTTCTACAAAGATTTTCAGAATATGGCATTGCACGCATGCAAAGTGTCAGTAGGTTAGGATTTTGAAACTTATAAAGACTCCTCCCTTGTACCAGATTGTATTGTGCAAGGACAACACATTATTGAAAGTGCTGTCCCTGTATACATTTTTAATACATACTGTAGGACTGATATTTATGTTAAAGTAGGTTATGCATACCACGAAAGGGACTGTTAACAATCACAGCACTGCCACGGTCTAATATATAAAATTCATTGGTCTGTTTATTTTTTTTGTCTGTCTGGTTATGCATTCAGACACCCTGCACTGATTAAAATGAAACCAACGCAAGGTGGTCCAGTTGTATCCTTGCCAGGTTTTAGGGGGGTTAGGGTCCCGGTTGGACCTCCTATTAGTGTACGCTGGGCAGGACTCTGACTCAGGGACGTTGGGCAGAACTTTGACCCAGGGAGCCTATTCTGGGCAATACACTTTCAACGAAAAAACTTCACAGAGGAGTGGCAATTGGTCTGGGATGCCTAATAGAGTGGTTGTGGTCCCAGTTGGACCTCACAGCGGAGTGCGCTGAGCAGAACTTTGACCCCAAGAGATTATTCTGGGTCTTCCACTTGATGAATTTGGATGACATCACATAATTTGGACGAAAAGTTAACAGTATGGTATCATTGGATCCAAGAAGATATATTAGGGGTTGAGGTCCCGATCGGACCTCCCGTTGGTGTATGCTGGGCAGAACTTTGACCCTGGGAGCTTGTTCTGGGCCTTCTGCTGGATGAATTTGGATGAAAACTTCACAGAGCGGGAACATTGTATCAGAGAAGACATCCTAAATGGTTGACGTCCCGGTCGGACCTCCCGTTGATGTACGCTGGGTAGAACTTCGACCTCGGGAGCCTAATATGGGGCTTCCACTGGATGGATTTGGATGAAAACTTCGCAGAGGGGTAGCAATTGGTCTGGGATGCCAAATGGAGTGGTTGGGGTCCTGGTCGGACCTCACAGTGGAGTGCGCCGGGCAGAACTTTGACCCAGGGAGCCTGTTCTGGCCCTTCCACTGGATGGATTTGGACGACATCACATAATAAAACGTAATAACTTGAAGATTTAAACCCGGGTAACACCAGCTACTTCAGCTAGTTATTAATACATCAGCAAAGTATCCCTGGAAATTATTTTCTTATATAGAAAACCACGTACATGGAGACAAGGGTGGATTGGGGTCCTGGTCCACAAAAAAGTACATGGGTAGTTTACGGGTCACAGCAGAGCCTTAAAGGTGAGATGAGGGCAAGGTAGTAGAACTCATAAGAAGGAGAGAAGTAGGGGAAACAGCAGACACAGATTATTATAGTAATAGTATAATACAGTCTTTAGAGGTTTTTCATTGTGAATTAGCCCTTTTTATGATAGGTGCCATAATATGGTATAGTTACAGTAAAGGTTCCTCACCTTGCACAACCCCTTGTGTTAGACATCTTCTTGCTGCTGATTGACAAGATAATACCTGGAAATTATTTTCTGAAGACGTGTAAATAAATAAGTTGAAAGAATAGTTCTTTAATATGGCAGGTAACAGTGCTGCTGAGTACTGGAAATAATGTGTGCTCTGTCTGACCAATTCTCAATCTCTACCAAGGTTCATTATCTATTAATGAAAAAAGTTGTCAAAAAGTGGACATGTTTACAGTGTACTCATCACCTATACATAGTACGGCTGCACTTCATGTCTTTGGACAAATATATAATTTTTATCAAAAAGCACTAGGTAAGCCTTTTGTTTAATAGAATAATAATAATAATAATAATAATAATAATAATAATAATAATGCAAATATGCTAAGGAAGGGCTACATTCCTATAATCTCTCTGTTAAAACTGTACCAGCAAATCATTTTTGTAGTAAAATGTTTACCTTGTCTTAAATACAAAAATGTATATAAAACGAATTACCACCTAAAAATGTTTATATAGTGAGTACTCTATAGATGTATATGCAGCTGGCAGAAACTCCCCCGTGCTAGCTGACCCTTTGTCCTGTATGTTTCCTGGCAGCCATTACTGTACGTCAGTTCAGTGTTAGCATTTGCAGAGTAAAAACTAGAGATGTGCGTGGACCCCTGTGTATTGGAAAAACCACCCTCATGTGTTTTGGGTCTGTTTCAGTTTTGGATTGCTTTCAAATTGTTGAAAACAGCTAAAATCATGTAATACCCCTTTTACACCTAAATTCCGGGTCCAGCCCAGGACACTGAATACAGGTTTCAAGCCGTGTCACAGCAGCTTGAACCATGTTTACACCGCAGGCTGGACCCGGGATATTGCCGGGGCCTTCCTCTACCAGCGCTTGAAGATCATCATCTCCAAGCGCCAGGAATATGGCTCTGCCTATGCAGTTAACGGGACCCGGTCGGAAGATCCAGGTTACCGGTTCACACTGCCCTGTAATCCGGATCATTCTCAGACCAACCAGGAAGGCTAGCCGGATTGGATTCCCCGGTAACTGGACTCGGGTTAACCCACTTACAACAAGCTGCGACCCTGGTTAACCAGGCAGTAACACAGGTTTTTGCGGTGTGGTTAAAGGGGTATAATGTTGACCTGTGTACATAGCATCCAAAACAGAAGATCCATTTGTTAGATCTAAACTGACGGGTAGACTTGAGCCAAGACTTCTAGTCGGAACCCCAAAAGTGATCCGAGCCGGTTCGACTCCGAACCCCAAAGTTCTGATGTGTGAAGCAAAACTGAACCGCTCATTGAACTCAGCCAATGTAATAGAGACCGATAACATGCAAACTTGCATGTTTATAGACTCAGAAAACTCTCACAATTTAAACTATTATCCAGATGATTTCCCATTTTGAAGATAAAACTTGACCAATGTGAGAGATTACTGCTAAACTCTCAAATTTTCTAAACTCTCACCCTATTACATTTGGCCCTATATCACTGTTTAATGAGATATATATGTATATATATATATATAGCAGATACCTCAACTCAAATGTTTCAGTTTGAATTCAGTTGGCAGCGCTGTATATATATATATATATATATATATATAAAATATATACCAATGTTATAATATATTATGTTTATTAGCAACATCTCGCCACCACTGCCTGTAAATTAGGCCAATAGTGTGGCCCATACTAATTTATTGGCAAGTACTTATAAAGAAACATCTGTGATTGGTTATTCTTTAAGATATCTGGAAGATGTTCATTATTTGCCAGTATAAAAGGCACAATCAGGGCGGCCACCAGTATGTTATGTGGCTTTTCCCTTCCGTGACCTCTTTGCAGGTGTGCGAGGAGCCTCTTCGCCAGTTGCATTGTCAGTGGGCCTAGGTCTTCTTGCTCCTATAGTCAGGGCCGGTTCTATAATTACACATGGTACGCAGCCGAGTATGGCGCCACATAGTGGAGGGCGACCTGGCTGCGACCATGCTAATGTATTATTTGTACACAGAAGCCGGCAGCTGCTAAGCTCAGGGAGGGGCGTGTGCAGACTGTGTCATTGTAACACAGCTGTACCACGCTTGCAAGGCCAGGCCCCCCCCCAAGTGTAGTGTGACGGGATGGAGGAGAAGTAGGGTGGGTGAGGGTCAGGCTGGAGGAGTGATGATTCGGGCTGTAGAAGGGGCGGGCTGGCGGAGGAATGGGCAGGACAGGACAAGCAGATGGGACTCCGCAGCAGCAGCATACATGGGTGGCCTCAGCCGCACAGGAATATGTGTGAGTGGACAGAGAGAGAAACGGGGGTTGTTACTGGAGTAGAGAGCATGAGTGCGTGGGACTGGAGCCAGGGGGTTACAGGTCAACCCAGAACAGAGGGAGAGGAGGGAGAGAACAATAAGGGAGATAATGAGGAGGAGCTGAGAGACATTACAAGATACAGAAGGGAAAGAGCAAGAGATAGTAGGATAGCACCTGGGACAAACTGGAGGGAATACTGCTACTTGTTGAGGGATGTGGAGTGAGAGTGCTGGTTGGAGAAACATGCAGCCCCTGGTGTGACAGTAGAGACTACAACGGGCAGTTGTAGCCGGCCCATTACGACAGGTAAGCAGCCACACCCGGTGCCAACTAGCTGTAAGGGCGCCATCTCTTGAGTCCCGCTGCTGTCCCCCACAGCAGCCAGCATTACAAAAAGTCACACGGTTTTTATACTGTATGCCACTGCCCCACCAGCCGTGTCCTGAACACTGTCAGTGTTTGGCTGGAGGGGAAGGAGGGACCGCTCTCTCCTCCCCTCTCCTGAGTCCTCAGCTCCTCTTCCCGAGTGACACAGCCTGGCTTACTAGAGTCCGTGCCTGGCTAGAGGGGGGCAAGGGGCCACTAAGCTCCTCCCCTGATCTCATGTCTGTCCCCAGCGTTAAGTCCAAGGAGGAACCACCATCCACGTGCTGCAGTTCTGGGCCCAGGACAAGTAAGAAAATTTAAATACTGTATAGTCATACACTGGCTTACACCCCCTCCCTGTCACCCGTTTCCTGCCATCACCCTCTCTCTGTCACCCACTGCTGTCACCCTCTCCCTGTCGTTATACTCTCCCTGTCACCCTCTGCTGTCACCCACTGCTGTTACCCTCTTCCTGACTTCACTCTCTCTCTGTCACCTAGTGCTGTCACAGTCTCCATGTCACCCAGTGCTGTCACCCTCTCCCAGACATCCACTACTTACACCCTCTCCTGGCTACACCCTCTCCCTGTCACCCACTGCTGTCACCCTCTCCCTGTCATTACCCTCTCCCTGTCACCCTCTGCTTTAGCCCTCTTTCTGACTTCACTCTCTCTCTGTCACCTAGTGTTGTCATGCTTTCCCGGTTACCCAGTGCTATCACCCTCTGCTGTCACCCAGTGCTGTCACCCTCTACCTGTCATCACCTTTTCCCTGTCACTCAGTGCTATCACCCTCTTCCTGTCACCCACTGCTATCTACCTCTCCCTGTCACCCAGTGCTATCATCCTCTCCCTGTCACCCACTGTCATTCACTGCTATCACCCTCTCCCTGTCACCAACTGCTATCACCCTCTCACTGTTGTCACCCACTCAGTCACCAACTGCTATCACCCTCTACATGCCACCCTCTCCCCATCACCCAGTGCTGTCACTGTCTCCCTGAATATGTATCTTTCGGTATAATTGTAGCTTTGCATCCAGGGTGGTCCTGCTGTATAAGGGCCCTATAACACTTCATACATTTTCATATGGGGGCCTATGCGTGTATTTAATTATTTTTCATGGGGCCTATGTGTGTTTTTAATTATTTTCATGTGGGGGGGCCTATGTGTATTTTTTTTTCAGCAAAGTCTACGTGTTTTATTTTCATGTGGGGGTTAATGTGTTTATTTTTTTCCATACGGAGCCTATGTGTGTTTTTTTTTTCATGTTGTATCTTATGCGTGTGTGTTTTTTTTATTGTTTTTAATTTGTCATGTGGGCCTCCCATGTACTCCTGATATTTCATCACCAAAATATGAGGGTTTATTTTACCAGGGGGCACCAAAATCTATATACGCTTACCAAAAAAATGAGACTCGGGCCGGACCTGCCTATAATACACAAGTATCAATTAGAAACACAGCAAGTGTATTGTGCAATGTTATCGGGTACATGATAGGACATATCACTGCTCAACTCATATAGGGCGGGATGTACTAAGCACCGCAATTGCGATGCGGAACATCTGGCCACTTATTGTGTACATACCGGTGTTAGTTATGCCGGTATGTACCAAGAAATGCCAATACAATCGCAAAGGACAGCTCTCCTGATATGAGCTATCCTTTGCGATAGACTTGGATAGAGGAACTTCTGCGGGGGGACACTTGGAGGGATCAGATTGGATCTCTCCAAGAAGAATTGCAATAGAAGCCCATAGGCTTTTGGCGTTACCCACTGGGTCCAAGCTCCAGAATGTATTGCTTTTTCAGAGTTTTGTCTGCATTTTCAAGCTTAGTACATCTCGCCCATAAGGTTATATTCTACAAGATCATTTACATATAATCATGTATTCATGCCACTGGTGTCTGACTGTTAGGGTTGCACACACCACAGATTTTCTATGTATAAGGTTATAATGTGACGTTATGTTGTGACAAATGGGTGTATGCCACCTGCCCCCAAACCGTCACTCATCCCATGTCAGTGGTGTGATTTGTACAATGTGGCTCCTGTCCTGATTGGGGCCAATGTGTATTATTTGGATTTTCTACCCAAAGGCAATGTATCAGGATATGGCGGCATATAGTCACACTTAGGGGAGTACATAGAGTTGGGTCCTGGGAAGTTAGTGGCCTGACCCTCAGAAGAGTCATTATTTTTCTTACCTTGGCGAGTGGGCTCCCTCACTTTGTGGATTTCTCCACCGCACACCTGTTCATATACTGACCACCATCTGGCTCTAAATGTTAGAGGCCAGTTGTTCATCCTCTTCAGATTAAAGTGGCACCAATTACACTGCCACCAATTTTTTTTAGCGCTTCCTCCTTGTAATAGAATTCGTGGTAGATCTAATCAAATAGAACTAAAATAAAGCATAGATACTAATCTCCAATTATATATACAAATGTGACAGCATTTTAGTGACTGATTGCCTGAAAAGTCTATCTAAAGTCTCCTATTCTGTACATAATTACATACATGATAAGGATACACAGAATAATACAGAATAATGTTATGCTGACATGATTTTGTGTAACATAAAAACATTCACATGGATTCCCAATGGGGTACAGACATCTGAGTAATCCCCTCTCAGCCCATGCTGCCCCCACTGCTTAACCCACTGAACACTTCACCCACAGGTGTTACCTTGCATGTTACCCTAGGGACAGTGTGTAAATAACCCATTTCATGTAAAGGGCATCATCCAGAAGACAGGGCCAGTGCAAGCTCTCTCTGTACCCTTGGCAAAGCTGAAGCCTACTAAGGACATGTACTTACTGTGCACAGGAGGGTAACACACATTAACGATACTGCCTTTGAACCTCAATATACCCCTGCCTATACCTTCTAATATCCTGCCTATAAACCTCTAAGGATGACGCTAATTTGCGTACGCAGTCATACAGTAAATAAAGACTCCAGACCTAGAACCTGTGGTTCCAAAGCACAAAGTATTATTCAAGTAAAAGTACAGCAGTTACACACTATGATCCTCATATAATCTTAGCACAAAGAGATTATATAGACCCAAGTACAATTATACATACGCAGCGCTCTCTGGTCCAGATGTAGGTATCAGCAAGAAACCCCTCATCAATCAGCATTCAGCACGAAGACTAGGAACCCAGGGTCAGAGCACACATATTTATACCCCCCAGAAATAAACAACACAATAGAGAAGTTTGTTGCTAATACCATTGGTCCTAAAGGAGAGGGCATATGTTACAAGGCATTTAACAGGTTGGTTCAAATAGACACAGCCCAGCCTCTAACAACTGGTGGTCTCTGGTTTCCCGCCTCATGCAAATCCTAACAGTTGTTCATATAATGTACATTTTGTTGCTTGACGTCTCTGCGGTCCATAAGTTGAGAATGCATGTTGCGATCTCTCCATCGATATTACCGGAATACTGTTGAGAGAGTACGCATCAGTACAATACCAAACATGGCTTACTTATCACGTATAAAACCTTACTTACGAAATAATCTTTATTTCCTAGCAATGATAATAAATGTGCATACTCGAATCTTATACCTTATAGCTTATGTAATGTGTGAGTATGTGGGGTTTGGTGTAAAGATGCTAGTTAACTTGGGGCAGATGCGTGTGCATGGAGCTAATATACAGCGTTTTCATACAGGATCTTATGCATTCGCTAATATGTGACTAGTTAACAGCGCAATTGTGCGCATTAATGTGTGTATGAGAAATGGTGAAAGGTGCAATCGCATGATGCTAATAGTAATATTGCCACATGTACTAAAGTGTGAGTTTATCTAAAAATGGCGCTTAGGTGGCCATTCGCAAAATGGCATCTTGCGATCTCATTTCCAAGATGGTGTCTTGCGGCCAGTCGCAAGATGCCGTCGCTGCGATCCAATTTTAAACTGATCTTGTCTCAGCCAATTATCCAGCTTCGACAGTCCACCCTTTGATAGCGAACAACAATCTGATTTTAAAATATAATTTAGGCTTACATTTATATACTATTTAGTGTTATTATGGGATGGCACAAGGTGGTTCTTAATCCATCAATAATGTGTCTCTGAGTGGGGACATAAAACTACTATTATACGCACACTGCAGATCTTGGAAGATCATGTGAAAGGTGTGGGGATACACCAGTCCTATAAATCAGTCTTGAAGGGGAAATTTGAGACTTTACATTATCTGAGATGTTTTAAAATAACATTTCAATAATACATTCTATGCATGTCCAAATATAATACATTAAATTATGGTATTTCCTAGTTCAGGGTTCTGTTCTGTATTTACCTCAGTATTCATACTGACCACCATCATAATTTCGTTCTTTCGTTTTACTCTATTTTTACATTTTCCACACTTCAACACAATAGGAACACATCGGACACATATGCCAATTATTATGATGACAGTCAGTATAAGGATTAAGAATTTGCAGATGCTGGCGATCACTTCCATTTCACTGGGTTCAGCCATGAAACCCATCCTTCTATCTTCTCCCCTACTTCAGCCACTGAAGCATTATGGTTCTTATGAAATTCCCATTTTAGCTGCAGAATTTCATCCATCTTCCAGTCTATCACTTCCTTAGGGTCGCTGGTATCATTGGTGACATAGGTGTAACATTTTACTCCAAATTGGGTGGCCAACATTACGCAATACCCTCCAGTAACAGCAGTTAAATAATTTAACACTAGCCTGTGTTGCACCAGTTCTTTCTTGTACACTTGCAATTCTCTCCCTGTATATCTGAATGTGTCATCGTACATCTCGGTGATTTTATCTATCAATTTAGCAAGTTCCTGAATATATCTAAAATTTAATGTACCCCGAGCGATCATGGTGGGATCCAATGCGACTAAAACTTAAAAACCAGTTGTCTCACTTTTTAACTGAGTGGCTTTGTGCACGTCACCAGGTATCATATTTCATTTGCCTCTGTGTTCATATTGTGTGTGAAGATATGGTGACGGTGTGTTTTTATGTATATCAAGCATTTCAACATGTGTGAGGGTCATAACTTCTGGGACTACTCTTCCCAGGTAACACAAACCTTCAGAACTTGGGGAGAGCCACTTATACTCATTATCAGCTCTTTGTGAGAAGGTCATCGTCTGATTATTCCCTGTTACTTCCCAACTCCCGGGTTTATTGGGGTTGGTTATGTTTAAACACAAAAGTGATCTATCTACTTGGAATTGATAGAGTTTGAAATGAGGTGGTTTGGATGAGAGGAATTTTCCATCCAAGGTTTTCCCTTTCTGTAATTCTAAAATTTCCGTGATATTCAGCGGAAATGGCATCAACCCTACATTATGCTGTCCCTGTGGCACATGTGAACACACCCAGCAATCAGTTTGATTTAACACTTTGCCTACCATGCTATGATAATCCTCTAAAGGATACCCACCCGAGTACGGGTTATATTTAGGCTGGCACCGCTGGATACACTTCTCATCAACTAGGGACCCACAAAGCTCACAAATACAGGAATCTTCAGACGATAAACCTCCAAACCGTCCCCGAGTATCCGGAATAACAGCTCTCTTAACAATAACAGTACTAAGATTGGTCAGACACTCCCCTGATTGGCATTGCACTCCCTCTGACTCCACTCCATCAGCACTGCCATCAACTCCCCTCTCCACAATCGGTCCCCCTTCACAGAAACCGGACACTCCCGAACCGACCAGGATGATGAACACTCTAAAAGAGAACATAAAAATGAACACAGCAGGCCCATCCATTGCCACAACAAGACCTTCAGATTTCTTTTAGTTCAGGTATCTCACTACAACCTTTTCAATCCTCCCGGAACAAGTTCGCGAGCGACAGGTCCACGCTATCAGCCTTGTCTCTTACTTGTTTCTCCACTGGTTGATTGACCTTTTTACAGTGAGTGGAATGGACCCAGGTATCTCTCTCAGCCACCTTCAACGATGTAGTACTTGTCAGCAGCACCTGGTACGGACCTTCCCACTGATCAGTCAAACAACCTGAATGCAAGAAATTTCTGAACATATTCTCCTGGTTCAACATCATGACAGTTAGTTTCAGGCATATCATTGGACAACACTTTCAGTTTCTGCTGCTGTTGTTTTAACTGCTTACTCATTGATATAAGATACTTTACAGTTACCTTGTTGTTACCTTTCAAGTCTTCCTGTGGACTTATAATCAAATGAGGTTGTCTACCGAACAGTATTTCAAAGGGAGACAGATTTAGAGGGGGTCTGGGAGTGGTCCTTATACTATGCAGGACCAACGGTAATGCTTCTGGCCAACCTAGTACAGTCTCTGCCATGATTTTACTTAACTTATTTTTAATAGTCCCGTTCATCCTCTCTACCTTGGCACTGGCTTGCGGTCGGTAGGGGGTGTGAAGTCGGCTATTAATACCCATCAGCTTACACATATTTTGAAAAACATCACCTGTGAAATGAGTACCCCTGTCACTCTCGATGATTTTAGGGATACCGTATCTGCATACAAATTCCTGAACTATTTTCTTGGCGGTAAACGCAGCAGTATTAGTGGCCTCTGGGTAGACCTCAACCCAATTAGAAAATACATCAGTGCACACTAATACATACTTAAGATTCCTGCAGGGTGGTAATTGGATGAAATCAATTTGTATCACCTGGAAAGGTCCATCAGCCGGTGGAATGTGGGACGGTTCGGTAGGGATCGCTTTCCCTATGTTCTTCCTCAAGCAGGTCAGACAGGACATTGCTATCTTTTCTGCTTGTGAAGAAAAACCTGGTGCGCACCAATATGCTCTCACCAACTTGCACATTCCTTGTTTTCCCAGATGAATCAGACCGTGTGCTGCCTCAGCCAGGCTGGGGTAATATGCCATGGGGGCTACTGGCTTACCTTGTCCGTCCCTCCAGGGCCTGGAGGACTCTTGCCCACATCCCTTGGACTTCCAAATGGACTTTTCCTGGATTGAACACAAATTTTGCATCTCAATTAATTTCAGCATATCAATTGTTTGGAAAGACATAATTTTTTCAGTGGTAGAAAACATTTTTAGCCCTGCTGCCCATTTTGCAGCTTCATCGGCTCTGTTGTTGCCCAGTGACACCGGATCATCCTCACATGTATGGGCTTTACACTTGATTACCGACACCGCTTTGGGCAGTTGGATTGCTTCTAAAAGATGTTTTATGTGTCGGGAATGTGTAACTGGTGTGCCTGCTGCTGTCATAAAATTTCTCAGACGCCATAGAGCCCCGAAATCGTGCACCACCCCGAACGCGTACCTCGAGTCAGGGTAAATTTTAGCAGATTTGCCTGCTGCCAGTTCACACGCTCTAGTTAGTGCTACTAACTCTGCCACCTGGGCTGAGTGAGGAGGACCAAGAGGTTTGGCTTTAATGATGTCTGTGTCATTTACAACAGCATAACCTGTACATAATTCTCCTGTGTCTGTTTGTCTGTGACAACTCCCATCTGTGTAAAAAGTCACATGTACATTCTCTAAAGGTGTGTCGTGTATGTCAGGTCTAGCAGTAAAGGTCTGATTCAGATATTCCATACAATCGTGTGTATCATTATGTCCGCTGAACTCACCCTCCGCCAGCAACTCGTCTCCTTCCACCCTTTGTACATCATGTTGTACATATGGTAAATACGTTGCTGGGTTCAGCGTGCTGCAATGTTTAACAGTGATGTTCGCAGGTGCGATTAGAGCTAGTTCCCATTTGGTAAACCTAGCCGAAGAGACGTGTCTGGTTTGAGCAGAGTTCAGCAGAGCAGATACAGCGTGGTGAGTATAGACAATCATATCATGACCCAATACTACGTCCTCACTTTTACTCACCAATAGAGCGGTAGCTGCTACACTTCTCAAACAGGTGGGGAGTGATCTCACCACAGTGTCCAATTGGGCACTGTAGTATGCTACGGGCCTACTAGCATCACCATGTTTTTGTGTAAGGACACCTGCAGCACAACCATCGGCTTCTGTACAATACAAATCAAAAGATTTCTCATAATCAGGTATTCCCAATGCAGGTGCTTTGGTCAGACTATCCTTAAAATTAAGGAAAGCCTGCTCTGATTCCTCTGTGTGTATGACATGATCGGGCTTTGAGGAAGAGACTATGGACCTCATTCAGAGTCGGTCGAAGCGGCCGCATGGTCGTACGCCACCGATGTTCGCTATACTGCGCATGCGTAAAGTTCGCAATGCTCGTGCACAAACTAGCCGCTATGATCAGAAATTTCTCTCTCCTTGAACACAGCCAGTTCGGTAGTTTGAGTGACAGATGAAGGCGTTTGTGGGTGGTAACAGGGGAAGGTGCTTGAAAACGGGGGAGTGGAGATCCGAACGCAGGCGTGCCTCATTATGCGAACGGCATTTTATGGGAGTGCATACAGATTATGGGAGTGCATAATTAACAAAGTAGCATCATGGCACATGTGACATGGGAGGTTTTTACACTGACATGATCGTAGAGCTTAAGAGAGGGTATGGCCAACCTTAAGCTCTACGACAAGTTCCGATGGTTCCCGATGGTCTCGATTAATCCTTATATGCCCGGAGATGATGTGCAATGCGTACGAGAAGGGGGCATATTTTTTGTCTACCGACATCTTCCTCCCCTTGGTCGGCCAACTACCGATCCGAACTTAGGGACGCAACTTGCGAGGGAATCATTTGAATATCCGGCCCCTTTTCCCGTACAACCGTGCGGCCACTTTGACCGACTCTGAATGAGGTCCTAAGTCCTGCAAAGGCAAGGCCAAAATAGAAAAACCTGGGATCCACATTCTACAGTATCCACACATTCCCAAGAAGGTATGAATTTGCTGTTGATTCTGCAGCAGTGTCATGTTTTGTATGGCCTGCATTCTATCATTTGTGAGATGTCTTAACCCCTGGGTTAGGCAGTGTCCCAAATATTTTACTCTGGATTGGCACGGCTGTAGTTTATCCTTAGCCACCTTGTGTCCTGTATGCGAGAGATGAAGCAACAAAAGTTTAGTATCATTCAAACATGACATAAACGAATCAGAACACAGCAATAAATCGTCCACATATTGAATTAGAACAGATCCATTTGCAGGTTGAAAAGATTGTAAACAGTTGTTCAATGCCTGGGAAAAGATACTGGGGCTGTCTATGAAACCTTGGGGCAACCGTGTCCATGTATATTGCACACCTCTGTATGTAAATGCGAATAGATACTGACGGTCATGGTGGAGAGGCACAGAGAAGAAATCAGAACTGAGGTCAATGACAGTGAAATGGGTTGCATTTGGTGGGATCTGCATCAGGATGACAGCTGGATTTGGCACTATGGGGAATTGGCTCTCTACGACCTTATTAACACCTCTAAGGTCTTGTACCAGCCTATAACCCCTCCCACCACTCTTTTTCACCGGAAAGATAGGACTGTTGTCTACACTAGCTGTACGGACTAAAATTCCTTGTTGCAATAATCATTCAATTATTGGAAAAACCCCTATTCTACCTACTGTTTTAATGGGTACTGAGGAATTTTTGTAGCTTGCCTACCGCTTTTCAAATTTACCATTACGGGGCTTACGTTTGCCATTAATCCAGTGTCCTGTCCATCCTTAGTCCAAAGGGAATCTGGAATTTGGGACAACATTTGATCTACCTGGGATGGATTTTCATTTAAACTGGTAGAGTGATACATTATCCTTTGGGGAGTGTCCAACATATCCTGCACCTCGTGCGCAACTCTCTCAGGGATATCTAAAAATACACCATCAGGGGTGCAATATATAACATATCCCATCTTACATAAGTCTCTACCCAGCAGGTTAGTAGGAGCCGCAGCAGCCAAAAGAAAAGAATGCTTGGTATGCAACGGCCCAGTAGTAACCTCTGTGGACTTTGTTAAAGGATAATGTTCCACTTTACCTGTTACACCCATTGTTGGTACTGTCTCATTGGTCACCTGTAAATTAATGGGAGATTTTATCACTGATCTGGTCTCCCCTGTGTCTACAAGAAAAGGATATTCAGTACCAGCTACATCAACCATCATGACCGGTTCTTCCCTAGTACTTCCCGTTAATCTGACTATCTGTTGACTACAGGTATGACCTGACCTCTAGCGTTGGCTGCCATTCTCCAATAAAGCATTAACGGCCACAATTGGAGCTGGTGCTTGCTGGATATTTGCTGGTCTCTGTGCATATCTCTTATGGGGATATCCAGGTACTCTCTGGTTTGGGAGTCCTACCCTTTTTACTCTGCAGGTTCTACTTAAATGTCCTGGCTAGTTACAATTAAAACATATTCGTGGATCGAATGGAGACACGGGTTGTTGTGAGGTTTGAGCAGGGGGAAAAAGTGGTGGATATGGGTAGGGATATGGAGGATAAGGGTATTGTGGGGGATATGAAGTTTGTGAGTAGTGTGGGACCTGTGGTTGTGTAGGGTTAGTAGAATAGAACTGTGTTTGCTGTTGCGTGGGATTAGTGAGGGCATATAACTGTTCAGGTGTAGGTGTGTGTGTAGATGCAAATGTGTCTGTTGGCTGTGATGTTACCGTCATTCCTTCCAGAGCTTGAATACTGACAGCCATTAGTTTTTCGCCCTGGGTCTCTCTCTTCTTTGAGATGTTCTTATCATGTTCTATGACAGATTCTATGAGTGTATCTATTGTGACTCCCCTCCAGCCAGGTGGTGAGGTCTGAACCCGAGTCTTTAAGTTCTCCTTAAGACCGTCCATGAGTACCATGACTATCATTCCCCTGTGGTGAGTGCTATCTTTAATATCTTCTATCCCAGTGTACTGGGTGATAGCCTGCAGAGCCCGGTCACAATACTCTTCTGCAGATTCACTCTCCTTTTGCTTTATGGTGAAAATTTTGTTCCAGTTAACTACTACCGGAAAATATATACCCAATTGAGTTACAATGCGGGAAATGTTACCTTGGTTTACTTGGTCCGTTAAGGGAACGTCACCATCCAATACACAATCCGTGATATATTTTGTCACGTCAGTATTGCGTGGTAGACAGGCCCTTAACACCACACACCAATCTTTATAAGTTGGCTCATGAGAACTACCCAAATTCCTCAAAAATCTCTGACATTTGGCTAGTTCCTTTTTGGGATCGGGGAAATCATTTATGATGGAATTTAGTTCTGCTCTTGTCCAAGGACAATGCATTACCACTTCCCTCGTGGGCACTACACCGTTCGCATCTGCATTTCCATTCGGAACAGTTATTGTCCGAATGGGATGCAGACTTGTAGCACTGCTACCTTTGACCTTGTTACTTGGCTGGGGGTTTAATCTGTTGCTGCTACATATGGTATTAACAACTTCCTCTACGGGTGCAGAGGGTGTTAGCACTTCCCTTGCTGTTACCGATGGAGATGGCAGCACCATTCGTGATTGTCGTGGCGTAGCATCTATCATTTGTACAGCATGGGAAATGGCAGACATTACAATAGGCTCATCATCCACATCATGAACATTTTCTTTATAGTTGCTTAAGAGGGGGTACAATTGCTTGTTACATTTTTATGGGTATTTTTGATAACTGTACTTGCACCTCCATCCACATAAGGTGGGGGTGGTGCGCGTGAACTGCTGGCAATACCTTCAACAACGCTACCTTGCTGTACATGCGCGCCATTTTGCGGCTCGCCCGTATTGCAATTCAGCGTCGCGGATGCATTCTCTGGCAATGCGCTCGCAATGCTAGTTTGCGTCGCTTGCGCATTTTTAAGCCACGCATCCCCTTCATGCTGCCACAACTTTAAACATTCATAATATTTGACCTTTTTCTCTCAGGAGCGCATCAGACTGATGTGATCCCGGACATTATCTAATACATCTTTATCAAAACTACCAATTCTGGGAAACGGTCTAACACTCTTCATCGTCATTTTAAACCATACATCACAATACCTTATTGCATAAGTACCGTACTTAGTATGCATAATACGACGGACCAATCCAAACGGCGCTTCCATTAGCAGCACATCATTGTCTAACATCTCTATTGTTTGCATGGCTCCCATTCTGAGACAACTCCTATGTTTTTCAATAAAGATTTAAACGGCAGCTCCCACACACCTGTGAAGATTTGAAGACGGCTACTCCACACACCCGGATAAGATTTAAGAAGGCAACTTCCACACCTATGGAAGTTTAAGTCGGCTACTTCCATGCACCTCTCTACAACAAAGACAACATGTACACCTGCTACTGTGTATAGAACGGTAAGCTGCTTACCGAGCGGCTAGCACTTAGCCCTTAAAGGTCATATGGTACCTCTGACTTTAGGGAACCAGGTACCCCTACCAACAAATACTCACTGTTACACACTTTTTTCCTGCGCAGAAAAATACACGTTAACCCAGATATTGACAACAATTGAAAAGAATGTAAACCTCAACGGCTTTGTTTAAACACGTGGCAGCACGACCGGAAGTACGTATACGCTATTGTGCGACCAGTCGCATACACAATAATGTGACTAACACACATCCGTATGACAACCTTTAGCTGCGTACACAAAAGTGCGTCTTTACTGTGCGCAAAACTGCGACTCAGCCGCGTGTTCAATACTGCGGCACCCATTTAAATGTTAGGTTCTATCAACAAAGGAAAACAAACTTTTTCCTTTCTTGTCCCTGGATTCTAGTCAGTGTCCCTGGCTCACACGAAAATGGGTAGCGATCTCTCAGCACCGAGCGGTTGCAGGTAAACCCTGCATGTGGCCACTCCACCCTTTGGTGAGAAATCGATAACCGTAAGTACCGTGTGAGTGGGTAAGTGACTTCACTACGAGGCCCCAACTAACGATACTGCCTTTGAACCTCTATATATCCCTGCCTATACCTTCTAATATCCTGCCTATAAACCTCTAAGGATGACGCTAATTTGCGTACGCAGTCATACAGTAAATAAAGACTCCAGACCTAGAACCTGTGGTTCCAAAGCACAAAGTATTATTCAAGTAAAAGTACAGCAGTTACACACTATGATCCTCATAAAATCTTAGCGCAAAGAGATTATACAGACCCAAGTACAATTATACATACGCAGCGCTCTCTGGTTCAGATGTAGGCATCAGCAAGAAACCCCTCGTCAATCAGCATTCAGCACGAAGACTAGGAACCCAGGGTCAGAGCACACATATTTATACCCCCCAGAAATAAACAACACAATAGAGAAGTTTGTTGCTAATACCATTGGTCCTAATGGAGAGGGCATATGTTACAAGGCATTTAACAGGTTGGTTCAAATAGACACAGCCCAGCCTCTAACAACTGGTGGTCTCTGGTTTCCCGCCTCATGCAAATCCTAACAGTTGTTCATATAATGTACATTTTGTTGCTTGACGTCTCTGCGGTCCATAAGTTGAGAATGCATGTTGCGATCTCTCCATCGATATTACCGGAATACTATTGAGAGAGTACACATCAGTACAATACCAAACATGGCTTACTTATCACGTATAAAACCTTAGTTACGAAATAACCTTTATTTCCTAGCAATGATAATAAATTTGCATACTCGAATCTTATACCTTATAGCTTGTATGTGAATATGTAATGTGTGAGTATGTGGGGTTTGGTGTAAAGACGCTAGTTAACTTGGGGCAGATGCATGTGCATGGAGCTAATATTCAGCGTTTTCATACAGGATCTTATGCATTCGCTAATATGCGACTAGTTAACAGCGCAATTGTGCGTATTAATGTGTGTATGAGAAATGGTGAAAGGTGCAATCGCATGATGCTAATAGTAATATTGCCACATGTACTAAAGTGTGAGTTTATCTAAAAATGGCGCTTAGGTGGCCATTCGCAAAATGGCGTCTTGTGATCTCATTTCCAAGATGGCGTCTTGCAGCCAGTTGCAAGATGACGTCGCTGTGATCCAATTTTAAACTGTTCTTGTCTCAGCCAATTATCCAGCTTCGACAACATATACACATACACAGCACCAGGCTGCAAGTAACCATAGCGACAAGTGAGAACCAGAATAGCAGCAAAGGCCAGCAGTACCTATTGCTTTCTCTGCCCGTGGAGCTGGCACACGGGGTTGGGGTATAAACTGTGGGTAATGAGTCAGTGTCCCACCCCATGCAAAGAATATTACTCCTCTCCACCACCACCCCCACGCCCCTTGTGCCAGCTACAATTACGTTGCATTACATACATAGTTTTTTATTATTATTATTTTTTTTTTTTTTTTTTATGTTCTTCCCTGCAGCATATATACCCCTCTGGTTCTAGTTTATATTTAACCAGTGCACTGCCACATACAACATAGATCTATTGCTAATATATATATATATATATATATATATATATATTATACTGTATGTTATATATATTACCAACACATTTATGATGAGTGACTCAACATATGTGGTGTTAATATACAGTGTCGGACTGGGACAGGAAGGGCCAACCAGGGGAATGCAATCATAGGGGCCCACTAAGGGGTGTGGCCAGTCTCCAGAAGAGGTGGCTCAGAAGGGGTGTGGTCAACCAGCAGAGAGAAGTGGCCAGCCATTATAGGATTGTTATAGTATAGATGGTGCAACCGATGGTGGCATAGAAGGATGCACCAATTGGTAACACAGCTTACTAAAAGTGGTTCTTGCACACTCCACCGCATGGATGTACACAAGGGAAGGAGTTTGTAGTGTTATTTGACAACTGTGGAAGGCGATAGTAATAAGGACATATATGACAGCTGGGAATGGTGGTAGTAGTATCGATATACATGATAGTGGTGGGGTAAAAGTAGTAGTAGTAGGGACTGGGTGTAAGTAATTGTAGTGATACATGGCAGCTGGGAGAGGTGGCGTGGGTGATGGTGGTAGAAGGGGCTTGGTGGGGCAGTAGTAGGGACACAGAGGTCATCCGGATTTAGCACATAATGACATATGACCCCCCTCTCCTCTCCTGAATCCACAAATGCCCATTACACCCATAAGAATGGCTGGCTACTGGGCAACTTCTCTGCATTCTCCCTGTCTGCAAAAGCTCATGCTAGGAACAAGGGGCAGTCAGAAAAACTACTTGCCACTATTCATGTGTATTCAACAGTGTTTAAATATACTTGCAAAGTGGCATGTAGTTTAGTGTCCCGTGGAAGTGGGCGGGACCCACTGGAGTGGGTGGAGCTATAAGTCGTGGGCAGCCCTCAGAGGAGACTTCAGGTGACACTTCATTCACAAGCCAGCGGCAGCTAGCACCAATATATTACTGTAAGTGCAGCTGGTTCCCAGCTGGCTGGATTGTGAACAAAGTAAGACAGTACTGGCCCCGCCCACCAACTTAAGTTGGCGGAGCTACAAGTGTGTGGGGGGGGCAACCCTCAGAGCAGAGTGGAGGTGAGTGACACTTCATTCACTGGCCAGCGGCAGCTTGCACCATGCAGCCGCTGGCTAGGTTGTGAAAGATGTGAGGCATGCTTGGCCCCGTCCACCCGCTGGAGTGGGTGGAGCTACAAGCCAGGGGGCCCACCTTTGATTTCCCCAAATCCCCGGCAGCCCAGTCCGAGCCTGTTAATATATATAATATATAGTATATTATATGGGATGCGGTTAAATTACTGCCGCCCGGAATGCCGGCTGTTGGAATCCTGGGAGGGTTAGAGGGTTAGATTTAGGGTGCGGGAAGGGAGGGTTAGGTTTAGGAACCATCCTGGGAGTTTTAGGGTTAGGCACCACCAAGGGAGTGGACAGGGATGGGTTAGCCTACTTACCATCCGCTGTCGGGATGCCTTCAATTCGGGTTTCCG
Source organism: Taudactylus pleione (assembly GCA_031769625.1). Classification (NCBI taxonomy): domain Eukaryota; kingdom Metazoa; phylum Chordata; class Amphibia; order Anura; family Myobatrachidae; genus Taudactylus; species Taudactylus pleione. The sequence goes on from JAUIMM010001336.1 coordinate 26,247, forward strand.
GTGTCGGTATGAGAACCGGTGGCTATTCAGCCATCAGTATTTCATACCGATTCCTATTATGTATATTAATAAGAAATGTATGTTGTGTGTGTGTTATGTGTCAGTAATTGTAATGGTGCTGTAGACAGTATATATACTGTATACAGCGCCATTACACTTACTGACACACACAGCATACATTGCTTGTTGATTTATATCATATATAATATTACATACTGATTACTGACTGATAGTCCACAGCAGCGCTCGTTCGCTGGCGCTGACATAGCACACAGACATCCTGAACCCGGCCAGACATAGGGCAGACGCTGCAGCTGCGGCGGTAGTGAGGAGACAGTGTGCTGCACTGCTGCGGCACACTGTCTCACTCTCAGTCTCTGACAGAGCGGTGACCGCAGCTGGCTACACCGGTCCCGCAGCAGCCGCTCGGACTTGACACAGGCAGCCATGCGGGGCCGGCGGCCCAGGCGCCACCATTATGATTCATTTAGTAGTACACTAACACAACGCAAGGCCATTTATGGGTGTCGAGTGGCAACCTCCAGGGCCGACACCCCTAGGCAGCTGCCTAATGGTGGCGCCGGCCCTGCCAGAAGTCTATTGTCCTTTTGGAACCATCTTAACAATGACTTTAGGGATCATATACTAAAATGTGAGTAAAAGGAAGGAACAGTCACACACGGAGAGGGGCAATTACACACCCTCCCATTGTCAGTAAGCATCTTCTTGTCCAAGAACCTCTATGGGCATTTTTATCCTATAGTTATCTATAGAGCTGTGTAAGAGTTGAATGTGCTTAGAGCAAGTGAGGTGGTTGGGAAGATGGGAAGATACACTTATAAGGTTTCTGGTATAGAGCAAGGCTGGAAAACAGTCATAATTCAACATGACCAACTTGTCCATCATACACTAAGCAGGTGGGGAGACTGTAAATGGGGAAAACCAGAGATATATGATAGAAATCAGAGGCTACCTGACCAGTACTGGGCTATAAAGTGACAGAATATCCAGAGTTCTTCATACAGTTCTGATCCTCTGGTGGGTAACAGTGCCTGGACCCGAGCCGTGATACATCGTTATGTCACCAGGTTACAGAGTACATCATAGAAGCCAGGTGTGATTAGTAACTATGATGCTGAGCAGCTACACCTGAGCCATTTCTCCTCTGCTCCCCAACACTTCAGTCTCCATCCTCACCTACCCCCATACTGTGACATGTAATAGGGCACTTCCAACACTTGTATACAGACTTCTCTAGGACCAATCTCACACACTTCTGTGGCCCGTTGCTAAACAGTGGGTGTATGGTGCCCATCCCTTTATTTGCTTGGCACGTACTGACCCATTAGCACCTGTACAGCAATGACACTATATTTACCTCTGATCATTTGTCAGCCCAGCTGAGAATTCTGACTTTGGGATGGGGATCCACACTAATGAGCTATGGCTCTAATGTTACTCAGAACGGCCATGTAACTGGCTACAGTAATGGGGTAAATGCTGTGTGGTATGTAACCTTATAGTAACGTGAGTGTGCCAGGCCTAAGGGAACGTTTTGTGACTATATAAGCCCAGTAGTCACCAGGAATCCTGCCAATATCTCACCACATATTACTGGCTGGTATGTAACCTTATAGTAAAATGTGTGCCAGGCCTAAGGGAACGTTATGTATGTAACTATGGCCCCCAATTAGTAACGAGTTTTGTCACCAAACGAGTGATAAATGTCACTGTGTATGATAAATGCTGCTCCAACCAATCAACTTCCAACTGTCATTTTTCTAACAGTTGACAGTTGGTAGCTGATTGGCTGGAGCAGCATTTATCATACACAGTGACATTTATCACTCGTTTTGGTGATAAAACTCATTAGTAATTGAGGCCCTATATAAGCCCAGTAGTCACCAGTAATCCTGCCAATATCTCACCACATATTACTGGCTGGTATGTAATCTTATAGTACCTTGTGTACCAGGCCTAAGGGAACGTTATGTATGTGACTATATAAGCTCAGTAGTCACCAGGAATCCTGCCAATATGTCACCACATATTACTGGCTGGTATGTAACCTTATAGTACAGTGTGTGCCAGGCCTAAGGGAACATTATGTATGTGAATATCTATGCCCAGTAGTCACCAGTTATCCTGCCAGTATCTGTATTGCTGGCTGGTATGTCAGCCTCCCCTCTCCTCCCACATAAATGGACCCTTGATAACTGACTATATACTCAGGGCCGGATTAAGGGGAGGGCGACAGGGGCGGTCGTCCCTGGGCCCCCACACACAGAGGGCCCCCACACCAGTGACGGATCCAGGGGGGGGCGATTGGAGCGATCGTCCCCCCTAGTGCAGTCCGGATCATGCGCTGAGCCTGAGCCTGTGCTGTGATCGGAGCCTGTGTAATGCACGGGCAGCGCATTACACAGGCTCCGATCATAGCACAGGCTGAACCACAGCCTGCTCATCTCAGTGCATGATCCGGGGGGTGTGTCAGTGTCATGCTGAGGAGGGAGAGTGCACAGCCAGCCAGCTCCCTGCCCCCTGCTGCTGCTGCAGGTCAGCTAGAAACCACCCCCCTGACGACCAGTCTCCCCTTCTGCTTTTCCCAAAAAGGGGGTGGAGCCAACATGGCAAGCCCCGCCCCCATATGACCCGAGATTCGTGGCAGTACAGCGCGAGGGGGCGGGGCCTAATGAAGTGAGCAGCAGCCTGCATAGAATGTAAGTTTACTATAGTCTATATGTGTATATGTATGTGTTTAAGTGTATATATGTGTTATTGTATACTGTATATGTTAGTGTGTGTATATGTGTATGTGTTATTGTATATACAGTATGTGTTAGTGTGTATGTATGTGTTAATGTGTATATACAGTATGTGCTAGTGTGTGTACACTGTGTAGGTATATGTGTTAGTGTGTATGTGTTTGTATATACTGTACATGTGTGTGTTAGTATGTATGTTATAGAAAACATGTTTGCTACATATGTATTATATGTGTGTGTCCGTGTTTAATCTGTGGCGGGGGAAGGGGTAGGCTCCATGTGGCTTGGTGGGGGCCCCCACAACTTAGTTGCCCCAGGGCCCCCACAAGCCTTAATCCTGCCCTGTATATACTTACGGTTATATTAGCACCAATATGCTCCATTTCTCTTACAAATTCCTCCCCGTGATCAGAGGTGTCCTGTATTTTGGACACATACAGATACGCATGGATCATCTCATGCAAAAGGCTCTGCAATACACAAAGTAACGCCTGTTATAGTAAGAATGACACAGACATTACACACAATTACTTTGTCAAAACTGAAGTTTATTTTATGTCCCCAAAATGGTGCCTTCTTCATCCCATGATCTTAATGCAATACTTCCCCAATGTTGTTAAGTACTTTGGCCCCCAGAGCATGTGGGGGATGTGCACGTGAGGGGTTGTGTGTGGTACTTGGTAGTCATACATAGAGGTCGGCGGATCATGTGGTGATGAATTCATCAAATACCTTAATTTATTTGTTTGCAGAGGGATGTCCGTCACTTCAAACATGTCTGCCCTCTATCTGGGCGATGATAATATTCCAAAAGCTGTCCTTTGCGATGTGCGAACTTCTTGGTCTATAACCCGGGAGCCCTTCTGGGCATGCGCGAGCTGTGAGAAAATGATGCGGCAGCCATTTTCCCGGTGATTTTCCTACTGCATACTGTATGTGCAAAACGTGGTGCCCATTTTCCAGGCAATATATACAGCACCGATGTGGGACTCCGGAGAGCTATTAAAAATATGGGTGCAGGGTGTGCTGCGTGGGCCCCCCTGGACCCAGGGGCCCGTGTGCCCTACACTCCCTGTACCCAGTGGCGGGCTGGGCCGGGGGGCAGGGTGCCATGTGCCCCCCCGGGCCGCAGCGTCATGCGGGCCGCGGGCAGTTTGTGTCACAGTGACACAGACTGCACCGCGTGTGTAGCGCTGACCGGACGGAGTTCGGTCAGCGCTACACAAGTGACAAACGCACAACCGCCGTGTGTTTGTTGTGATCAGCAGCCAATGAGAGTCTGACAGACTCTCAACGGCTGCTGCTCCCACTGCCAGAGCCGGACATCTTCCGGCTCCCACAGTGGGTAATGGGAGTGACACGTCACTCCCATGACGCGTCACTCCCATAATGCAAAGTGGCGGACGGAGGAGCTGATCTCGGCGGCGGGACCAGGAGCAGGAGCGGGTGTCAGGTAAGTGTTTTTTTTTTTTATATTATGTGTGTCTACTGTGGGGGGTCTGGCACTATAAGGAGGAGACCACTACTGGGGGCACTACAAAGGTGGGGACTACTACTACTGGGGGCGCTACAAGGGGGGGGACTACTACTACTGGGGGCACTGCAAGGGGGGGACTACTACTACTGGGGGCACTACAAGGGGGGGACTACTACTACTGGGGGCACTACAAGGGGGGGACTACTACTGGGGGCACTACAAGGGCGGGGGACTACTACTACTGGGGGCCTACAAGGGGGGGACTACTACTACTTGGGGCACTACAAGGGGGGGACTACTACTAGGGGCACTACAAGGGGACTACTACTAGGGGCATTGCATAGAGGGGAGGGGACTACCAATGGGGGCACTGCATCGAGGGACCACTGCTGGGGGCTCTATATAAAGGACAATAGTGGGGGTACTGCATAGGGGGAAGACTACAACTGGGGCCACTATTTAAGGGGCACTGCATAGGGGGGATCACTACTGGGGGCACTACTCAAGGCCTGCATAAGGGTGTCCTCTCCTGGGGGGGGGGGGGGGGGCGACATAGCACGCACGTTCTTTTGGGCACCCTGGCTACACGCTACTCCTCTGCCAGGGCCGCCTGCATGCATTTGCCCCCCAGGCTAAAAGTTGCCATCCAGCCCCTGCCTGTACCCATTATAGATAGGCCCCTGCTGGGAGGAATCCTTTTGGATCCCTCTCTGGGAAGTCTGCGGCAAGAAGCCCAATAGGCTTCTATTAGGCAACACCATCTACAGATGGTGTTGCCTATGGGGTACAAGCTCAAGAAAGTTTTGCTTTCCAGACCTTATTGCATATGGGGTGTTAAAGTGAAAATATGTCTGAGCACATTTTGCCATATATTAGCTGGACCTAGCTTTATATTACTTCAGATATCACTTATACCCCTTTTACACCAGACCTAAAACCCAGGGTATTGCAGGGTTAACCGGGGTAGCTCCTTGGTGTAAAAGGGGAAAGGGTTGGACTGCCGGGTCGAGTGACCCGGCAATACAACCCAGGTAACTTGCAGGGTTAAACATAAACACGTTAATAACCTGTGAAACCCTTCAGTGTAAACGGCGCAATCCTGGTCACAGTGACCTGGATCGTGCCTCATGCCTGCCGACTGGCCTGCTTCAGTGGCGTTTGGAGATGACGTCAACCCAAGCGTCCACTTCAATGCCGGAAAAGCTGTGTCTCTGCAGACTCGGCTCCGGTGTGAACGGCGCCAACTGAGGAATATCCTGGGTTGGCGCCGGGGAAATTCTGGGTCTGATCCGGATTGGAACCCTGTTCCAACGTCCGGGGCAGACCCAGAATTTTGGTAAAAAGCGGTATTATACTGCTTTTCCACCAAAGTCCAGGGTCTGACCTGGGTTTTCAGACATGGTTCCAACCCAGGTCAGACACTGTTTAGACAGCACCATCGATCTGGATTATTCTCAGATCAGCCCCGTTCACACTGAACCTGGGTCTGCCATGCTAGACTTGTGAGGTCATAAAAAGTGGGAGGTGACTGCTCCATAACCACCAATCAGCTCATTTTAGGCATGACCCAGGTCGAATAACCCGGCTTGCGCCATTTTCACTGCACCATTACCCAGGTCCATCCTGGGTCTGACACTGGTAGCTACCTGGGTTGCATTGCCAGGTCACTAGACCCGGGCTATTTTTAAGGGACCCTTTTACACTGAGATGCGACCCAGGTAGACCCAGCAATAATCCGGGTTTTAGCTCTGGGGTAAAAGGGGTATAACATTAGTAGCCCTTCCTAATAGACCATTGCTGTTTGTAATCCCCTATCTGTCAGGTAAACTGAGCTCTGCAGTTCACCAATAAGTCTAGGGCCTGCTGAGTTCGTATTTTACCTATTACCTAAATATTCTTAGTAATTAAACAATCAACTTCTGATTTGTGCCATTATAAAAATAGAAAATTAACATATTAATTATGAATGGATGAATACTAAAGAATTTTAAACCTTAACGACTCCATCTTGTTATCATATGTCTAAAATAAAGTTATCTTTGCTCCATATATTCTGCTAGTTGTAAGGAAAGAATGTCTGTTTTTCATTTTAGTTAATTGGAGAATAAATTGTGTTGAACATAATATATTTTATGAACACAATAAAATATTATTATTAATATTTCTCATTACAGTCACATAATTATCAGCTCTGAATTCTTGATATCAGTAGCAGGTGTGTTGTCCTTGAAGTTTTAGCTTATATTTAATTAGTTGAGAAAAACACTATCCAAGAGATGTTGGTATAATTCCACACAGGTGGCGATAAGAACAAGGTTGAAAATCTTGAAGTTGACATTCAAAGAGAAATAACTTGATTGATGTGATGAGCTAAAGATGACGGACACAATGACCAATCACCGTCAGACTAATACCCCTTTTCCACCTAAATTCCGGGTCTGACCCGGAGTTGGAACAAAGGGCCTGATTCAGAGCCGCTCGTAAGAGGCCGCTCGTTCGTTCCGAGCGATGTTAGCCAAACTGCGCATGCGTACGGATCGTTATACGCATGCGCTAACCAGTCAGTGCGGCCGAAATTCATGTGCTCGCAAAACAGCGAATGCCTGCTATTTTGAGTGACAGAAAGAGGCGTATGTGGGTGGTAACAGGGGAAGGTGCTTGAAAATGGGGAGTGGAAATCAGAACGCAGGCGTGCTTAAAGGTCAAAACAGGCGTTTTATGGGTGTGCATATTTAAAACAACAGCGTCATTGACCACGTCACTGGGTTATTTTATAGTCAGAACTGCTCGCAAAATTGTGGTAGCAAACACCAACCCCAAGAATAGCGAGCAGTTCATACCCTTGTCGATGTACTCGATTAATCTAATAAATAGCGGACATGACGTAGGATGCGAGCGGCCAGGGGGCGTATTTTTCCAAAAAACGAACGCAAGTTTTGTTCGCTCGTTCAGACATAGAGGCGTGAACAGACCGCAAACAGCGAACGGTTCATTGGAATAGCCACCCCTTGTTTTAGAAAGAACGACCGAAATAGTGAGTGGCTCTGATTGAGGGCCAAAGTTCCTATCCGGATCTGACCCGGAATTTTGCCGGCGCCGACTCGGGATATTCCCGAGTCAGCGCCGTTCACACCGCAGTCGGGTCTGCATAGACCCGGCTTTTGCGGAGTGAAAGTGGTCGCTTGGAGATGACGTCATCTCCAAGCGCCACTGAAGCCGGACCAATCGGCCGGCTAGCAGTTCACTCCAGGTCATCATTCTCACAGCAGGGTTTCACGGGCTACGCCCGTGTTAAACCCTGCTAGTTACCTGGGTTGGATTGCCGGGTCACTCGACCCGGCGATCCAACTCTCTCCCCTTTTACACTAGGGAGCTGCCCGGGTTAACCCTTCAAAAACCCGGGTTTTAGCTCCGGTGTAAAAGGGGTATTATTTTGAAATAACATACTATGAATGATTATGAATATGCCTAAATATCAGTCAAATGATAGATGGTAGGGATTTAAGTTTAAAACCTCAGTAAATGTCCTTTATGATTTGGGCTGCCTTGTATGCTGATTTGTTATATTTTTTTTCCTTATGAATACTTGGAGTAAAACTTTTAACTACTTCAACTCTCATATGTGGACATTCAGTTATTATTATTACTACATATTATTTATACTATGGGGATATGGTAAATCCTCTGAAAACTACAGTTTTCAGAGTTTTAACCACATTTTGGCCTTGACACATCTCACCCTCTATGTATTAATTATAATAATTCACTTGCCCATTATAAAACTATGGGCGTATTCAATTTGAGGCGAAAAGTCCCGGACTGCCGGACTTTCCGCCTACATCTCATGTTTTTGGAGAAAACACTTTCCACGTACGTGCCCGCTTTTCGCCGTATTCAATTTCAAAGAACGCAAAAACGGCACCCGGCGAAACATAAACAAGCGGAAAGTCCTGTCAGATTTGTGGAAATCAGCCTGACACCCCCCAAAAGATGCTCTGACATGGGGGTTCACTATGGTACCCCCCGATTTGGCTTCCTGAAGGTATTTGGTGTTTTTAAACGGGCTCAATAGCTGCTAAATAGTGTTTTTGTATAGGTGGTGAAGAATAATATTCAGAAAATAACTTATCCCAGCAAATTTGGGGTACTTGAAAATTGGGGTCAGCATATTTTAAAGTTGCTAAAGTGAAGTTGAAAAAATTGTGAAAAATCCACTTGCCGCAAACACCTGCAATGGAAAAAAAACCTGGGGCATACTTGGGGACCCCCCCCAGAGTCAAGTTCGCTAGTTTTTAACTTTGTCCCCCAACATTTTTTTTCACCCCCAAATTCAAAGTGATTTTTTGGGGTGTCCTTAAGTGTTTTTTTTTTTTTTTTTGACACAGTTTACCTTTGCACCCCAAAACCCCAATTCTGCACTTTTTTTCACCTGGAAATCATAGGCGAAACTCTTTCGCCTATTACATTGCATTGAGTTTCCGCCTAGGTGGAAAGTCATCCAAATTAAATACGGAGTAAAATCAAAACAGGCGAAAATGACATCATCGGCGAAAAATTTTCGCCAAAAACACGCAAAAACGGCTTTTCGCTACAAATTGAATACGGACCTATATTGGTAAAATCGCAAAATCATCACCCATATAATAAAAGCCTAGATCTACCCCTGCATATTTGAAAAAAGAACAGATTTTCCATGTTACATCCCAACAACTGGGAATGAAGCTTCGTTATACTCCTGTCTTGTCCTCACGTCACCCTGATACATGCAGGGTGCAGGAATAATCCGGTTTCCCACGGTTACAAATATTGCTGCAATAATTGCAGTTAGGTGAGCGGGTTCGGATTTCTGAAATCCGAACCCCCCCCCCCGAGCTCCCCCGATCCGAGGCCGATCCGAGTGAGGCTCGACTTTTACCGCTTGACTCGGATCTGAAATCGCGGGTTTTGGATCCTACATAAGATACCCGCGTCGGCGCCATTTTCTCACTCGGCTGTGGACAGTGAAGAGGGAGGGTGGGAGTTAGGGCTGGCTGGGCTGTGTAGTGTAGTGCAGTGTAGTGTTGTGCTGTGCTGTGCTGCGCTGTGCTGCTGTTGTCCATAGGGGCTGTGTCCACTCCTCCAAAGTCCATAGGGGCTGGCTGTGGTGTGCTGTGCCAAATCAAAAAATATTTTCTGTGTTTGTGAATTGTGTGCGCAGTAGCTGCACGTGCATCAACAAAGGAGCAGCGCCAAGCGTGCACCTGTGTCCCATAAGTAAAGGGCCGTCTGGCTTGACCGTTAAAGGGTGCTGTGACTCCCAAAGTGCACTCCAAAAAAAAAAAATATATATTTTCAGTGTTTGTGAATTGTGTGCACTGTGGCTGCACGTGCATCAACAAAGGAGCAGCGCCAAGCATGTGCCTGTGTCATAAGTAAAGGGCCGGCTGGCTTGACCGTTAAAGGGTGCTGTAACCCCCAAAGTGCATTCCAAACCAAATAAAAAAATATTTTCTGTGTTTGTGAATTGTGTGCACTGTGGCTGCACGTGCATCAACAAAGGAGCAGCGCCAAGCGTGCGCCTGTGTCCCATAAGTAAAGGGCCGGCTGGCTTGTCCGTTAAAGGGTGCTGTAACCCCCAAAGTGCACTCCAAAAAAATAAAAATAAATATTTTTTTTTTGTGTTTGTGAATTGTGTGCGCAGTAGCCGCACGTGCATCAACAAAGTAGCGCCAAGCGTGCGCCTGTGTCATAGGTAAAGGGCCGGCTGGCTTGACCGTTAAAGGGTGCTATAACCCCCAAAGTGCACTCCAAACCAAATAAAAAAATATTTTCTGTGTTTGTGAATTGTGTGCACTGTGGCTGCACGTGCATCAACAAAGGAGCAGCGCCAAGCGTGCGCCTGTGTAATAAGTAAAGGGCCGGCTGGCTTGACCGTTAAAGGGTGCTGTAACCCCCAAAGTGCACTCCAAACCAAATAAAAAAATATTTTCTGTGTTTGTGAATTGTGTGCAATGTGGCTGCATGTGCATCAACAAAGGAGCAGCGCCAAGCGTGCGCCTGTGTCCCATAAGTAAAGGGCCAGCTAGCTTGTCCATTAAAGGGTGCTGTAACCCCCAAAGTGCACTCCAAAAAAAAATAAAAAAATATTTTTTTTGTGTTTGTGAATTGTGTGCGCAGTAGCCGCACGTGCATCAACAAAGTAGTGCCAAGCGTGCGCCTGTGTCATAGGTAAAGGGCCGGCTGGCTTGACCGTTAAATAGTGCTGTAACCCCCAAAGTGCACTCCAAACAAAATAAAAAAAACTTTTTTTTTCTGTCTTTCAGATATGTGTGGGCTGTAGCCGCACCTGCATCCTCAAAGCAGCAGCGACAAGCGTGCGTCTGTCTGTTAAAGGGTGGTGTAACCCTCCAAGTGCGCTCCACAAAAAATTAAAATTCTTCTTTTTTTTCTGTCTTTGTGAAATGTGTGGGCTGTAGCCGCACCTGCATCCTCAAAGCAGCAGTGACAAGTGTGCGTCTGTCTGTTAAAGGATTACATCAGTGACAGCATCCAAGTAGGCATGTCAGACAGTCCGTACCTGTACTGGCAGGAAAAAGAGGCAATTTGGAGGCCCCTGTACAAACTGGCTCTATTTTACCTGAGTTGCCCCCCCTCCAGTGTGTACTCCGAAAGAGTGTTTAGTGCAGCCGGGAACCTTGTCAGCGAAAGGCGTAGGAGGTTGCTTCCACAAAATGTGGAGAAGATGATGTTCATAAAATGAATTATCAACTCTTCCAGGGAGACCAGCCTCCAGAACGTACAGAGGGACCTGTGGTGGTGGATTCCAGTGGGGACGAATTAATACTCTGTGAGGATGAGGATGTACACAACACTGAAGAGGGTGAGGAATCGGTGAATGAGGAGGATGAGGACGACATCTTGCCTCCATAGAGCCAGTTTGTGCAGGGACAGATTAATTGCCAGCTTGTTTTGTGGGGGCCCAAACGAACCAATCATTTAAGCCACAGTCGTGTGGCAGACCCTGGCGCTGAAATGATTGGTTTGTTAAAGTGTGCATGTCCTGTTTATACAACATAAGGGTGGGTGGGAGGGCCCAAGGACAATTCCATCTTGCACCTCTTTTTTTTCCTTTGGAATATGTACTGTTTGCGGCCTAGTTTTTCAAACTGCCATCCTGTCTGCCACTGCAGTGTCACTCCTAGATGGGCAACGTGTTTGTGCCGCCCACTCGTGTTGCTTAGCATAGTCATCCAGCTACCTCGGTGCAACCTTTTGGACATAAAAACACTATTGTGAGGTGTGAGGTGTTCAGAATAGACTGGAAATGAGTGGAAATTAAGGTTTTTGAGGTTAATAATAGCATAGGAGCAGAAAAATCAATACATTCTGTGATTTTAGCTGTTTTTATGCTTTTTTAAAAAAAAAATACAGATCCAGAACACAAAACTCAGAACCCAAAACACGGAAGGGTGGTTTTGGCAAAACCAATCCAGATCCAAAACACGAAGAAAGATCCAGATCCAAAACCAAAACACGAAAAGTGGCCAGTGCACACCCCTACTATGAAGTCATCTCAGTCATACATTCTTCTAGCAAAGGGTTAGCGCACAAACACGACCTATAGTACCTTTACTAGATTTCTCCTGGGCAGCTTCTCCAGGATGGGTCTGCTCAGTCTTATGAAGCAGCGGCCACCAAACTGTGTCTCCCTGTCTACAATTACCAGCAGATCTGGGGAGAAAACACAAATCTCACATGAGTAACATCCAGAGGGGTCTATGTACTAAGCAGTGATAAGTGACAGAGTGAAAAGTGATAAGTCTGTGATAAGTGCCAGCCAATCAGCTTCCAACTGTCATCTCACAGGCTGTGTTTGAAAAATGACAGTTGGGAGCTGATTGGCTGGCACTTATCACAGACTTATCACTTTTCACCCTGTCACTTATCACTGCTTAGTACATAGACCCCATAGTGTGATGCAAATGCATAGGAGGAGGTGAGAAATGCCAATTTAGAGTATATTGCATACTTAGTAATGGTACTAAGTATGCAATATATACTGTATTATATAAGGGGCTCCTGATTCTCCCTGTTAACTGTACACCTTAAAAAATAAAACATGACCACAGGCCACAGCTCCAGTTGCGCTATCTTCTCTCACCTGCAGTGCTGCCGACGTGTGGTGATTCCTCCGTCCTCCTATACACTGCTGCTGACATAATCACATGAGCGTCAGTGCAGAGAACCACAGAGGAGACGCCTGTCCCTTCAGCAGTGCTACGGGAGTCTGTCCCTGCAGTGCTGCTATAGAGAACAGATGGGGGAGGGCTTTACCAACTGGTATAAGGTGAGTGTACCCACCGAAGTGCCCAGCTTTGATCAGGGCACCGCAAGAACAGCAATCATTCAGATCATACTGACGGCTAATTTGAGCCCCAATACTGGTGACAGAATTAGTTTTTGTGCTTGTTCTCTCATAATAGCTAATTCTCAGGATCCTGTATAATATAACTGCCTACACTAGTCTGATTCCTAATACATATAAACAGTCCACTGATCAGTACTACCCTTCATCTTTTACATTACACTACAGTCCAAAATGCATGTGTATGTAAATATATGTAAAAACCATGTTTAGACATGAAATACATGCATAAACTATTTATTTTATTTTGCTATATAATAAATAGCTTCACAGTATCTTACTAAGCATATATACTGTACATAACCTATCCATCTGTAATGCCTATAAAATATCCCACTTGTGTCATGAGCAGTGGGAGCCAGGGTGTGCTCCCTGCAGAAAATCCTTGATAGACCAGCTGAAGACGAGGACTTACAGAGTGAAGGGATGGGGCGGGAATGGGAGGTAAAGTGTAAATAAAGTGTATATATATATATATATATATATATATATATAATATGTGTATATACTGTATGAAGGAAAATAATTAAAATGACATGCTTGTTGAGTCAGGAAACAGAATAAAAAAAAACCACATTGACAACTTAAATAAAATTAGTACAGATAATATATAAAAACATACTTTAATATTGAAAATACATCAGACCCAACATAAAGATTACCCTAATCTGGCTAAACTCAGGTTAAAAAAATGTTAACTATTACTCCAACGCCTGCTTTTAGTGACATTGTCAAAGTCCCAATATCAACAGTGGCTGCTGTTAGTACATAACAGCTGCGATTAAGCCCCCTCAGCCATCTATGGACTGAAATACCGTGCCGGAAGTCTCATGGTATCAAACTTTGATGAGGTGAGTGATGAGACCTAAGTCTTGCAAAACTGCAGTTAATATGGCAGCAGTTTCCCTATTTGACATATCATATCAATCACTAACGAGAGCAGTGTTTGGGAGACTAATGTGCATTTGCAATGAGGAGCTTTCAAGCTTTGATGGCTTAAAATCATCTTCGCCGGTGTCTGAATCACTTTTAGATTCATTAGAAGAAGCCCTGTCCGAGAAGAGACCAATAAGGTGTCCTGACATGGGGGAGAAGTAGGACTGGTGCAGGATTATAATTTGATAAATAATAGTTGTTATCATTTTCATTGTCAAATGAAAAACTTTCAAAATATCAATGAGTTGCAAATGGGTTAAGTGTGTAATCCATTTTTGGATTCTGGAGATGACTATTTCAAGATCACTTTCTGGCTTTCAAGGGATGTGAAATAAGGGGCATCCAGAAATAACATAGGTCTATGCAATAGTCCCAAAAGATCATTTAATCATGACAACCCCAAGTGAGTCCATTAGATAAAGGGGTAACCTAATACCCTAACCCTTAATCCTAACCCTTAACACTAATACCCTAACCCTCACCCTTAATCCTAATACCCTAACACTAATACCCTAACCCTCATCACTAATTCTTACGCTAATACCCTAACCCTCTCCTTAATCCTAAACCCTAACCCTAATACCCCAAACCCTCACAATTAATCCTACCCTAACCCTTAACCCAAACCATGACCCTAATACTTACCAAACCCCTAACCCAAAACCCTAATCCAACTCTACTCCTTACCCTAATAACCACATCCTTAAAGGGCAGACTAGATGGGCCAAATGGTTCTTATCTGCCGACGCAGTCCATGTTTCTATGTAACCAATCTCACCCTCCTGAAAATGTAGGCAAGAATTTTAGTTCATCTATTAAATGCTTTAAGTTCTTTTACGTGTCCTCTAGGGTCATTGAGGACACTTTATTTTTGCATTCATTCTTCTCTGCTGACTTTTACCTCCGACCCATGGAGCGACACAGTGTTTTGCCTGTCACCTGGATTTTAATAGAGTGCCGCACTTGCATTACACCTACTCTCTGTGGGCCTGATTCAGGGCCGGACGCTATTTGCGCTCGCTCGATCAGAAAAAGGGGCCGGCTATTTAAATTGAGCGCTCGCTCTTTGCGGTCTGTTGACGCCTCTATGTCTGAGCGAGCGAACGAAACATGCGCTCGCTATTTTGTAAAGACGCCCCCTGGCTGCTCGCATCATATGTCATCTCCGCTATTTATTTGATTAATCGAGTACATCGAAAGGCATCTGAACTGCTTGCAGTGCTTGTGGTAGGTTTATCCTACCGCAATCATGCGAACAGTTCAGGCTAAGAGACAACCAAGTGACGTGGTCGATGACGCTGCTTTGTTAATTATGCACACCCTTAAAACGCCCGTTTTGACCGTTTGGCACACCTGCATTCGGATCTCCACTCCCCGTTTTCAAGCACCTTCCCCTGTTACCACCCACAAACCGCCTCATCCTGTCACGCAAATTAGCAGGCACTCGCTAATCGGCGAGCTCTCGATTTCCGATCGCACTGACTGGTTGGCGCATGCGCATTACGACCCATACGCATGCACAGTTGTGCGAACATCGCTCGGAGCGAACGAGCGGCCGCTTGCGAGCGGCTCTGAATCAGGCCCTGTGTCCCCTGCTGATGTGTCATGGAACCTTCTTACAATGCATGACTCACCACGACTGCCTCCCTGCTGACATCCATTTGTGGCTCCCTAAAATACAAGTACAAAAGTTGCACCGCACAGGTCCATATACAGTATAAATAGACATGTATTTGATACTATAGTGCTACTTTATATTTTGTCCTGACATGCATACAGAATCTAGATTACACAACAGATCCTAATTATTTTCATATGTGCCAACTTGCTAATGGAGGTGTTTATGCAATGTACATGACAGAACATGTGTATATAAAAACGTGTGTCATGTTATTTATAATGAATGCCCCCATGAAATGGGCTTGATACATGAAATCAGTTGTGATGACTGTCACTTGTTTGTTTGCTGGTATGTGAATACATTTTACTGGAATTAAATATATATTTTTATGCTAGTTCTGTGAATGGCAATCCTTTATCAAATGAAGACTTTTTTCTTCTTAAAAAAGTTAAAAAGGATGTAATGTGATTACTGTGTGGATAGAAGATGTATAAGTGAGTACAACTTTTTCATCATTGCTAATCACTGAGAGCACAATCTTTAAAACAGTGTTTCTCAAATCTAGTCCTCAGTTTCCAGTAGCAGTCCTTGTTTTCCAGGTCTCCTCACAGAATTATTAACTGTTTATTTATTAACAGTTATTTATACATATTGCGTAATCCTGCTCAATAAAATATTAACAAGGTGCCAAGAGAATCAGATTAAAGCTTGTGGGGGCCCTGGGCAATTAAATTTATATAATTTCATTTTTTATTACATTATGCCACACCCTGAAGTACCTACTGGTTCACTTTATGCCTCATACTGCCCCCAGTATAAACATCATGGCACACAGTGCACCCAGTATGTCACACAGTGCACCCCCCCATATGGCCCAAAATGGATGAATCCTCCACGTTGCGAAGGTAATCCCTAATTCATAGCCAGTATACATTCTGTCTACTTTCCAGCATTTCTTTAACAACCTGCTCATTAATGCTTCATCTAATGCTAATACCTTAACTTGATTGGTTCTCTCTGTGAAACTCTACTTGTGCTATGGTACACTTACTTGCGGTACCCAGATGTAATATGGCTCACCCCCTCACGGTGACAGTCCTCTACTTCGGCTATGGTGTAGGTATGGCATTTATGACCAGAAAAGTCCCCCGTATATACGGGTGCTTAGCACAAAGTACCTGATGGAGGGGACACATTGGGACAAAATGTACAGTGTAATAAACAAATGTGGGGTGTTGTTTTCATGCCTGAAAGCTGTAAAGTGAGGGTCAACTGCAGAAAATATTTTTCACTTAAGAGCCATTGTCCAATAGGAAGGCAGGTACTGAGGGCTGGGAGCTCTCTACAGGGCTGTGCATGGAGCAGCACCATGTCTACCTGCTGTGCTGAGTGGTGATAAGAGTCAGGCAGTGCAGCTTTTGGCTTTCTTAAGAATTTATTATGGATGTGACGTAATGCTCAAGAGACTCAGGAATGAGGAGCTGCTCAGCAGCTTTCCAAGGCCAGGAGCAGGTGCCACTGGACACCTGTTCTTGGGAAGTTGTGAGCCAGTCCGACCCTGTGTGGGGACCCCAGGGTGACCGCCACAGCCGTCTCCCATTAATCCAGCACTGGATGTCAGTTGCAAAGCTAAAGTGATTAAAAAGCAATAATCAGGTTTCTCCCTAAAGATAAAACTTTTTTCCATAGATGTAAATTCCCTTCTCGAATGACATTTACCTGCATATCTTAGTGCTGAAGTATTGTATTAGATTTAATAATATTTTTTAGAAAATTTAAATTCTATTTGTATATATCTAATGTTCATATTATGTTCAGATATCTGCTGGCCAAAATGGAAGTGTCACCAGGTGTGCAACATTTTCCCTCATCTAATGTGTGGTATTCGGTGGGTCACGGGAGTATGAATTAGTTGTATACTTTTGCACCAACATGCAAAACAAGATGTGCACCACCCTTTTTCAGTGAATTAAATAAATGAAGCCAAACTGACCAGTATTTTATAAAAAAAATGGAAAGACTTTATTTATATAGTATTAATTTAATTAGCATATGACGTTATTCTCTTGTTTTAGTAGGTTGGTCTTTGGAGTGACATTTAACTATACAGCATATTAATCAAATTGCTATTACCTAGAACTGCCAAGGTAAATGTGTTTGGTATGTTGAATGACACTTTAGCCCTGTGATGAAGAGTGGCACCAGGAGGATGGTGAGTTCCGGTGTGAAGGATGTGGAGATCCTGAGCATGAGTTCCTGGTTTGTCCCTAGGTGGAAGATCCGGAGAAGGCAGAGGTATCTTCTGTGTTGCAAGGTGGAGCATCGCCGAGGTGGAGCATCGCCGAGAACTCTGACGCAAGGTGGCCGAAGAGCCGTTGTGTGACCTCTGTAAGTAGAAGGGACATGAGCTTCAAGACTGTCCGTGGGCTGAAGACCAGATGATCGTGGATGGCCGAGCCCAGAAATGGCTGGAAGAAACAAGGCAAGTGGAGGAGAAGAGCCTGCTGAAAGTAAATTTGCAGGTGTCCATTTCATCTGAGCAGGAGCCTAAGTGTAGAGATCCCTTTGTGAAGGATGTAGCTACGGAATGCCCATTGAAGAAAGTGGCAACAGCACCCCCATGCTGGAAGTGTCGGCGGCAAGGACACTTGTCCCATGAGTGTCCATGGAAGATGCAGTGGCACTGTTATGTCCTGAAGAAGAAGAGGCCCCAGTGTAGAAGGATCCTTACACGCAGAGGATGGATGATGATGACTGGGAGGTGAAGATGCCATGCTATAAGAAAGAACATGAATACTCAGTGTCAAAGAAGTCCAGCATTTCCCCATGTTTGAAGAGTCTGCGACCTTGATGTAATATGGGACAGAAGTGTCCTGGATCCCTGGAGATATCAGCGGAAGAGATGGAGTACGCTGAGGAAGGAAATCATCACCTAGTACAGTCTGTGGAGAATAGTCCAAACTCATGGGAGACTTTGGTCATGACTAAATATGGTCCAGGCCATCAAGAGAAGGTGAAAGAAGACCCTGGCAAAGTGAGTACCCAAGGATGTGCATGGCAGGATCTACTGGAGCTGTGCATGCAGGCGATTGCCTTTTGTGGAGGAGGAGGAGATCCTGGAGCGTGACTACCTGCCAGGAGTGATGGGTTGTGCAGAAATGGAAGGAGATGATTGTGATGCCGTTGGAGGACCGGTTCCCGAAGAGGTGGCTGGACCGTTGAGGATGTCCCGCGAGGATATGCTGAAAATTTTGGCAGACCCCTGGGATGAAAAGGATGCCCCGGAGGAATCCACTGTAGGGTGGTGGTTAATTGCACACCCTGAAGACAATGAAGACACCCCAGAAGAGCTGGAAGATGAGTGGGTGGCTGCTGCGCCCTTGGAAGAAGATTTCTCCTGGTGGCCTACTGTGAGTGGCCCTATCGAATTGCCACTCCCACAGAGGATCCACAGACCGAGGTCAGGAGGTCTGAAGGTGGGGAGCCTAGGCCAGTGAAGGAGCAGTGTGGGGTCACAGTTGGTCCAGGCAGGGCCCTTGAACACAACTTTGTTTCAGGTAACATGGAATGCCCTGACCCGCGGATGATGGAGATACTGTAGAAGAGTTCTTTGTAGGGACTACAAAGGAAAAATGTGGGAAATGTGGAAAGGTGTGGGTCAGGCCATGCTGGAATCAAATTTCTGATCCCAGTACAGCTGTGGCATCGGGTAAAGATGTGTCCCCAGCGGGACACATCTGTGGTTGGCACTGGGATGCTGCTTCTGTTCCCAAGGTTGGGTAAGCGGAGGCAGCGGGAAACCAGCGCTGGGACAGAGTATCTGTTCCCAGCACCGGTGAAGTGGAGCAAGCGGCAGGTGTTTGGCTACGAGTAAATCACAGCGTCTTATATTAGATGCTGCAGAGCGGGAGAGTGCGGTCCGATGGCGGAGAGGAAGGAAAGAAGTCTCACGAAGAGAAGAAGAGGAGCATCATAGCAAAAGCTCCAGCAGTCGCGGAAGTGGCCAGAAGACGCCACTCTCAACAAAGAAAATGAACAGTGGCGGCTGGACGTGGAGAAGAAGAGGTCGGCGCCACTGGCCAGGACGGGTCAGTGGCAGAAGAAACAAGTTGAGGACTGGAGAGTGCTGCAGTGGTGGGAATTGAAAGAGCTAATGAAGCACCCCACTGCAGCCTCTCCCAACATACCGATAGGCGGCCTTGGGCCACCGGTATTATTAAATGCCCGCTAGACCTCCAGGGCAGTCAAGCGCTAGGCCCGTGGGCACAGTCAGGCATTAGATCTGTGAGTGATTAGACGGGCACTAGGTCTGGACTCCATAGAGGGTGTTAGGCCCTATAGGTAGTAATTGCCATTGTTAGGTGTAGGTGGAATTGGCACTATGGCCCAGGTCACCAGCGTGTGTTACCAATAGGTGGACATTAGGCTCATGGCCATCAGACAGGCCTTAGGCCTGAGGACATTCAGGTGGGCACTAGGCCCAATTATAAACAGAAAAAATCCCCTCCAGGTTGTTAGTAAACTGGGCACTAGACCCAGTTCACTTAATACTCGATTAGGTAGACTAAAAACCTGAGGGCCTGATTCAGAGCCGGACGCTATTTGCGGACAGTCGTTCCTAAAAAGGGGCCGGCTATTTAAATTGAGCGCTTGCTCATTGTGGTTTGTTGACGCCTCTATGTCTGAGCGAGCGAACGAAAAATGCGCTCGCTATTTTGTAAAGATGCCCCTTTGCCGTTCGCATCACACGTCATCTCCGGTATTTATTTGATTAATCGGGTACATCGAAAGGCATCTGAACTGCTCGCAGTGCTTGTGGTAGCTTTTTCTGACTGCAATCACTGCGAGCAGTTCAGGCTAAAAGTCAACCAAGTGACGTGGTCGATGACGCTCCTTTACTAATTATGCACTCCCATTAAACGCCCTTTTTACCGTTAGGCACGCCTGCGTTCGGATCTCCACTCC
This sequence comes from Taudactylus pleione, assembly GCA_031769625.1. Lineage (NCBI taxonomy): Eukaryota > Metazoa > Chordata > Amphibia > Anura > Myobatrachidae > Taudactylus > Taudactylus pleione. The sequence goes on from JAUIMM010001336.1 coordinate 46,415, forward strand.
CCCGTTTTCAAGCACCTTCCCCTGTTACCACCCACAAACGGTACATTCTCTCAATCAAATTACAGCCCCTCGCTGTTTTACGAGCGCTCGATTTCCGACCGCAATTACTGCTTTAAGCATGCGCATTAAGACCCATACGCATGTGCAGTTGTGCGAACATCGCTCAGAGCGAACGTGCGGCCGCTTACGAGCGGCTCTGAATCTGGCCCTGAGCCTCCTTATATATAAAGTGATCTGGGCATTAGGCTCCAGTTAACTACTAGCCAAGTACTTACATAAAAGACATACATTCACAATATACCAATTCATAAATAATACAAGTACAATACAACACATCTCTAAATTAAAAGTTATGTCGGGATGCTGGTGCCGGCATTCTAAGGGCCGGTATCCCGACTTTCGGTATTATGACTGTATCCCCAATATACTATACAATTCCGACACACATATATTATAGAAATTGTTTATAATACAATCATTGTATATTGAATTATAGACGACACTCATAACACACATTACAACAAGGGATATTAAATTGTTTTAGCATTTCTGTTCTTTATCAATAAAAAACACCATGGGGCAGGGGGTGGCAGAGGCATTGCACACTATGGGTATGCTCCTGCATAGAGTGCTTCTCTTATTTTCATACCACATGTACAGTAGATATGGATGGAAGGTATGAGAAGCGCAGGTCAGCACAACTGTTTTGCTGTATTGATAACAATGAGTGGGTGGGACAAGGCAAATGATGCCTCTAATTGCTTTAAAACGTCCCTAGTCACTTAGTGTTTAATGAGTTGGTGGAGATTGATTAGACAATTGTGTCATCTTGACACTTTCCAGCTCAAATTGTAGACAGGTAAATAACCCTTCAAGTGATGTACTTTCTGCATTGGGAGTCCAAGGCCTACAGTATATCTAATTGGTGAGTCTCAGAGATTCTGATAGTGTAGGCTACTACTGTATATATGATGCCCCAACTGGTTGCCGGGCTAAGAGAGAAACACCAATTTATGGATGGCAGATGAGAATATAATATGGAAAGCAAAAATATTCAGGTATTTTTAATGTAATGTTGATGAGTGATCCCTTTAAATATCACACTATTTAAAAATAGTCATGATATTAGGTTTGACTTTCTATTGTAACTTGCACAAGTTTTACTTAAATAGGTTTTCATGTTTGAACAGGTCCACAATTTTAGGAGGGACAAAATGATCACACCAAGTTCCTCTGGTGCCCCACAATTTGCTGCATTATTTTATTATGTTAAGAATGTGTGCTGCTTTATACAATATCATTGGAATGGGAGGTTGTGCTGGGCATTGTCATTGGAATATTACATCTTCATGGTCATTAGCGTTGAGATTTTTAATGGCCTATTACATCATAATGGTGAATATTGAAAAAATACTTTAGCATTAGTATTACCAAGCCTTTCCCAGTTACTCCATTATTATTCCATATTTACCTAGCAGCCAGGTCCTGAATTTGCTATTAGTAGTTTCTCTTATCTTTAGTCTTTAGTAATGGTGTATGGGGGAAGTAGAGGAAGGATCTGACGCAGGCTGGAACACATGTCCAAGGAAAAATCAGCTGTCTCACTCTGTATTACAGCAGGGCATGAAGAAGTTTTAACTATGTATTGTATCGTGGAAGTTTTAGTTCAAATGACTGTGCAATTTGCAATGTTGTGGTCTACAATTCCCGTACTTCTGCTCTTATGGTAACTAGAACAGGCCAACTAGATAATGCAGGAGTAGTACATAAGTGCTTATCAGTTAGGGTATGGTAATATTAATTTAATGAGGTTTAGATTAATTTAACGTTTTACGGTTCAAGGGATATCTTTGGACAACCCTCCGCTCATAAGACAGCCTGATACCAGTACCTCTAAGTGAAAAAAGTTGCATTTAACCTAGAGACTAGGTTTTATCACAGCTAGACAACAAAACATTTTGTAGCCTGACCAGGGACTGATGAGTGGCAGAACCACTGGGATGTGTTAAATTATAATCGTAAATATAATAATAGACTTCATTCAGCATTTTGACAGCTGGATAGGTGGACAAGGGTTGGAGGAGGCTAAAGTACAGTAAGGGTGTGTCAACACAAAATTAAAAAGATGGTGACCTAAAAGGGACAGAATTGGAAGACTTGTGGGTTCTCGATCCCTGGTGCAAGTTTGTGTGAACAGATGGAGGGGATATTCAATTAGACGCAAAAAGTCAGAAAGGTTTTGCCTGCTGTACTTTTCTCCGACTTCACGTGTTTTGGACGCGAACATTTTTTAGTGCGCGGCCCCACTATTCACCCTATTCAATTCCAAAGGACGTGAAAACAGAACGCGGTGAAACTCAAACAGGTGAAAAGTGCTGTCAGATTTGGGGAAATCAGCCTGACACCCCCCAAATATGTACTAACATTGGGGATCATTGTAGATGCCCCCGAATAGCCCTACTGAAGCTATTTTGGGTACTTAAATGCTCTCATTAAAGTGGTGAAGAATAGCTTTTAGCAGTTTTTTGGAATTGAATATGGAGATAAGTTTTTGCCTGGCGAAATGATGTCATCCGTGATACTTTCCCGTGGAAAATGGCTTTTCGCATCTAATTGAATATGCCCCTTAGAAGTCAATTCAATTAGGTGTGAGTCGGGTCCTACAAGACATTCTCACGGCAAACTTGCAAAGTGAATTCTATTTGCAATTTAGTTCCAAACTCGCATTGATTTTTAAGATAATTTTGTTTTGTGCGATTTCCCAGGCTCGTAATTTACGAGGTGCAGGGGTATAGCCTTTTCATGGGTGGCCCCTTTTAGAAAAACAATATAAAAGTGTATTTGCAGCGTTGTGAAGCCAGGTGCAAATCCCAGGGGTTGTACAGTAGCGCATGTCAGTGTAATTGTTCCCCCCAGCACAGGCGGAGGACACAACAGCCTCCCTGGCCCAACTGCAGACCAGCACACAGCAGCATGTGCTAGGCTGGTGATAGCAGGGGCGCCGAGAAGGAGCGGTTGGGTACTAATTACCAGGACCCATGCTTGTTGGAGAGGCCCAGCTGGGGCCCGGGTCTGATACCTCCCCCCTCTTGCCTTCCCTTTTACCTGTCAGCAGCCCAGCACACACCCTCTCCCCAGGGTGCAGCACCGCTTCGCATCACTGCAAATAGATATTTTCTATTTTTTCTAAGGGGGCGTGCCCATGCCTCCAGCGATTAGGCCACCGCTTCTTCCCCTAGGCCTGTGCCGGCTCTCTACGGCCCTGAGGGAGAGAGGCTGCTACAGACAGTTAAGAGGGAGGAGGGGGGCAGCGGGCCGGGGCCTCGCCAACAAGTACTTGCCTGGGTAATTAGTACCCGGACCCCCCCCCCTCTTCGTGGCCCTGAACACTCCCCTGAGCAGGTGAAAAGGTAGGTAAAATCTTTATTTTAAGGTAAAAATGTCAGGGCACTATGTAGATCCTCTGGTACACCCCTCCCAATTAATATTAATGCACTTGGGGGTGTTTATATAACATAATTTGGCCAATAAAGATATGTAAGTTTTTAGGTGATTTTATTCTAAAAAGCTCAATAAAGGGATCAATGATGTAGGACAGATATGTGGAAGTGTTGTATTTATTAGCAGTGTATTGTGCAGGGTAGGACACTTATGTTAACCTATTAGCCTGAGGCTGCTGGACTGCGTCCGCAGTATTAGCAGAATGCAGCGGAATGTGCCTGTGAACAACACTGGGTGTTGAATATGTTTACTCAGCAGGAAGACAGTACACTTGGCCAGATTGTGTAGGATGTTAAGTGCATTGCACAGTTGAATGGTGCTGGTGGCGGTTAACCCACATGTGGTACAGCTTAACTAGGTCTTAGGTTTATTTAACCCAGTAGAATAACAAGTAGAAAAGGAATATGCCCGCACTCCATTTTACCCATATCATACATGATACCAGCAGCGTGGCAATATTATTGCCATAAATGTCTACAAAACAGAAAAACTTTTGCTATCGGCGCTAACAATAATATACTGCAAATCTATATGTGTAGCAAATAAAACTAAGGGGATTTTGTCATGATTTCATCAAAGCATTTAAGCCTGCAGCCCAGCGTCAAGGGACCCTTGTTTTTCTGCAGGTCCCTACACTGGCATATATGCCCAGCACATCATTACATTGCAGTTAAATGTACTCACCTCGTAGATACAGAGGGACACATCTATACAGGGGCTGGTTGTCTCTCTGTATCTAGGAGGTGAGTACATTTAACTGTAATGTAATGGTGTGCTGGGCATATACGGTAGAATAACTGGTAACCTAGTTGAGACACAGGTACAATATGGGCATATTCACTATATGATGCAGCCTGGAGCACAAGGGTAATGCTGGCTCATGTTACATAGGGGTCTATTTACTAGGCAGTGTTAGGAGACAGAGTGAAAAGTAATAAGAAAGTGTTAAGGTACCAGCCAATCCGCTCCTAACTGTCATCTCACAGGCTGTGTTTGAAAAATTACAGTTGGGATCTGATTGGCTGGTACCTTATCACTTTTCACTCTGTCTCCTAACACTGTTTGGTAATAGACCCCACTAGAAGCAGGGGCGGATTGGGAACTAAGAGTAGCCCTGGAAAAATTTCTGTAAATGGCCTCATGTGGAGGCACCAAATCAGCTTTAGGTGGAACCAACACTAAAGTAACATATACCAGTGTGTACTAATAAGTCATAATTTATACAGATAAGCCATCATACAGTAACCACAAGAGCCACAGATCTCATTCTTTACTGCAGCATTTAAAGGTCTGGAGGGTCAGAGGAGACTGAGGAGAAAGAGGGGGACTACCCACATGTATATGGAGAGTGGGGGTGGAACTCTTGGGATACAGATAAATACAATGTTTCAGGTGGAGCTGGTAAAATACAAATAGATACAATGTATTCGTTAGAGCTGGTAATGGCTATATAAATGAGGTAATGTGATGGATGGGTGAGTGTCAGGGGTAATCTCTGCTCTGCCCACTTGCAGCATCCTCAGGAAACAGACAACTCCTTGCTCCATCTGCGATCACAGTGCTGCAATTGAGGTCGCAGCCTAGGATCACAATTGCAACCTGCGTAAATGGACCTGGCAGGTGCCGCGACTGATGCATGTACACAAACACCGGTTTCTAGGTACTGCATTGGCTGCACCCACTAGAAGTCAAGTAAGGCTGACAGAAAGGCAGGGAGCGGCTACTAATTGTGGTCTGGACTGGCAGTCTCAATGGGAGAAATTTATGGCTGCTTGTCTGGCGATTAATTTGCAGGCAGTAATTCTGAATCTACTGCCAGGGTAGGCACCTTGGGCCTCATTCAGAGGCGGTCGTAGGATGCAAGCGGTCATTCTGAAACAGCACGGCCGCTTGCATCCCGAACGGCCGCCTCCATGTCGGTCGTTAGGCTGTGGGTTAACACCCACAGCTCTAACGACCGCTAAGGGTGATGGTCGCGATGGTCAAGACCATCGCGACCAACGGGGCTTACGATGAGACCCTAAGGTAGGGTCTCGTCAACCTTAAGCCCTAGGGAGCTTCCTGCTCTGTTTGAGTAGGAAGCTCCCCACTGACATCACTGATGATGTCAGTGGGGCCGCCCCCAAACGGCAAGCGGTCCGACAGGAGTGCCTCCGTTTGGCCGGGCACGCCCCCGCCCCGCCCAGCAAACATCAACAGCTCGCCCTGTCTGCTACGAGACTCCTAACGACATTAGCCGGGTCTCGCGCATGCACGACGGAGCCGGCTCCGTCGTCGCATGCGCACTGGAGCAACATCGACCCGGTTGCGAGCTCGTAGAGCTAACGACCGGGTCTGAATAAGATCCCTAGTGTATAGACACACTGTCTAATTTCATGGTATCAAGACCATCAAGACAATTGCTGGTTCTTCTGATAGGGATCTGTTCAGTATTCCGGCACAATAATAACAATAATAATTTGTTCTATACTATTGCAGTTGAAAACTAAGTTGGAAAAGCAGAGCCAAGCTATTTGTATAATTAAAATAAAGGTGTCAGTCTGGTAGATGATACTGGTAAAATGTATTTCAGTTACAAAGTTGAAATGCCACTTGTTAATGTAACACATATTTGTCTACATTTTTTTAATAAGGTTTATTAACAGTAAGAGCAACTGACCTTTAAACCATGGTGTTAAAATCATGTTTTAATCAACCACACATACTCATGACATGCGAAATGCAATGATATAAGATAAAATATAAAATATATAATTAATTTTAGGAATGTATATAATTAGTATTAGACTTAATTAACTATTTTTGGCTTTTCCGCACTACAAATATAATCTCATGCTTGTATTCTTTGAACTGTGATGTGATAAAGTGCATTCTTTGAATAGATGGGGATAGTTTTGAAAACATTGGTCTGTGTTTTGCAGACACACCACAGATAAATTCCTTTATCATTCAGAAGATAAATTCCCTCCTGTGTGGTCCTTCTAATCTAGATGCTGCCTGGCTGGGTCATAAAAAGTGTGTAAAGTTAATTTAGTGAGAGATAATTATATATTCTAACAACGTTTAAACTGCTGGTAACCTACTTAAAAAATAATGTCTGATTCATTTGACATATTCAAAAATTAGTCTTTTTTATTTAATTGGACCTCTTTTAATTTAACAGTTCTGGCAGTAAATTTATTTCAAAGTGAGATAACATATTTCTAAACACAATCATCCCAGAAAAAAACAATAATGGAACACAACTAAAGCTGGGTACACAGTATGTGATCCATCTTACGATTTATATTGTTCTGACGTGGATCGGAACAATATACTGTATTGTGCAGATCTCAAAGTGTGTATGTCCAATCATGCGTACCCATGGCTCATTCATCACATCTCCCCATCTGCTGTTCTGCACAGCAGATGGGACGATGTGATGAACTACTGCTAAATGCTAAATGCAAAATGGAACGACATTGTACACCACATTGTACAGTGTGTACAGACCAGTGACGTACAGTGAGGTCAATGGCTGGGGAGGCACACATGGAGATGGGTCTGAGTGGTGGGAGCCTGTCTCACCCCCGACTCACTGTAACTCTCCCCTCACTACACTAATCTTCAGTGTCCATTGATTCTCCTACCTGCACCACTGTGTCTTCTCTTGCTTCGGCTGACTGAGCTCCGATCTCTAAACACTGCAGGACACTTCCTGGTCACATGACCATCCAAGGTGTCTTATCAGTGCTCAAGGCATGCCCCCATACTCAGAGGCATCCCTTTATAATCTTTATTTCTGTGCAGCTTACTGCCCGTCGTGTGGCCCTGCCCCCAGCTCTGCAAGCAGTGTCTGACTATACAGAAGCGAGGATGAGCTGTTGCTGCCTCATCTCTAGTCTCCCTGCAGTCCCAGGGAACTCCACAAAGCAGGTGAGTGTTAACTATAAAAATGATTACAATAAACAAAGAAGATATTTATAAGTTATAAGTATCTTCTTTGTATTATTCTAATCATTTTTATATCAAATCTCCGTAGTATGAGCCTGCCTACCCTGATGGCAACATCTCCACTTCTAAAAACTCTCACTTTAGTAAATTTTCCCCTTAGTATCTTGTCTATTTCTCCTCTTTACTCTATAACACACTATTTTTCTTTCTCCCTTTCATATTTTTTTCTTCCTTTTTTTCTTGTTTTAAAACTTTGGGGCCAATTTATTATTATTTATGTTATGGCCCCCAAAATTAGCATTCCTTATTGCCGCACATCGTGGCCATTTGGAATTCCTTTTCTGGGCTATTTATTATGGGGCTGATGTCGGGACACATGTTCTAATAATAGCCTGTCCTGTCAAAAAAAGTAAAATGTTTATGAACGCTATCAGTGTTCATATTTAGGGCCATCTGGTTTAATACGCATGTGCCTTTTGGCTAAAGTGGTTAATGCCATTAATAGATGGGGTGAGCTAATGTAGCCAAGCTCTGAAAAGCTAAGCTATATGGAGCTTGGCAAATGGGGCATTATGTCACTGCCCATAGAAAGCCATGGTGACTACTGCTGCGATCAAACGGCCTTGAGGTGAAAAAAAGTTGAAATGTCTGCTCATACTCTTTACTACATAGGACAGTTTTCCTGTTTTGACTAAAATAATACATACACTGACTGGCTATGCATATCCTGCAGCTGTGAGGAAGGAAGGGGTTACAGAACAGAATGTCTGCTGTTTTCAGGGACTGTAGGAATTTGTGACTCTGGCAATGTGTTCTGGTAACAAAATCTTGTATGAGAAGACAAAATTAGTAGCAGTTTAAATGAGAGAAGCACTTAGCAACAGAACAAAGGAGCCGTATGAGTCATGGCGATCCGCAGGATAAAATTTGCTAATCAGCCTTTTCCGATGGATAGACACATTGTATGATCAAAATAGAGGAGCAATGCTGTAACCTAGAAACAAAATGACAAAGGACCTCCATTCCCCCTATCACTGATCCTTCCCGTAACTGACTTAAATTGTGCTGGCCTGTGCATTTCAGTAACTTTATTAACAGTTATTTATAAAGCTCACTCATATTACGCAGCGCTTTACAGAGAATATTTAGTCACTTCAGACCCTGCCCCAGTGGAGCTTACAATCTATATTCCCTTCAAATGTACACTAGGGTTAATTTTACTTGTCAGAATCCAATTAACCTACCAGTTTTTGTAACTATATTTTTGGATTATGGGAGGAAGCCAGAGTACCCAGAGCAAACCCAAGCAAACACATGGAGAAAATACAAACTCCACACACATGGGGCCTTGGTGGGAAATGAACCCAAGACCTCAATGCAATCATTCTAACCACTATGCTAACCTAAGACATTTTGATATGTATTCTATTTGCGGCAGTAGTTTTCAGAACATATGTTTGTGTCAGGGTCATTGTATGTGTGGACAAGTGTAGAGAAGTTGGCGGATAAAAAGTCAGTTTATGCACAAAACTGGTTATAGAAAATTAACATGGTGGGATAAAATAAAAAAAAAGCAAGTGCAAATGATAAAAAACAAAAAATATAATACAAATAATTAAAACTAAAATACGTCAAAAAAGAGACATTAAAAACTATAAAATAGTAAATAATAAATAGAAAACTGAAAGCAAAGAAAATAAATATAGAAATGATAACATAATAACGTAACAAATGAATAAAAAAATATAAAAAAATATATTGATCCACATATAAATAAACAGTTTATGACTGCCAAAGCTCACTGGGAAAAGTAATGCCACATACAATTACTATTACACATTATTACCAGTGGTGTAACTAGGGTATTTGGAGCCCAGGGCAAATGTAAAAATGGAGCCTCCCCCTCCCCCCTATGTGCGCGTGGCAAAAAATGGGCGTGGCCACTTAAAAATGGGGCGAGTCAACATGACACACCCCTTTATCGTCACTCTGAACATTCCTTTCCATATGCACCTTAACCCCAGTAGTGTACCTTATACAGTACCCCCAGTATGCAATGTCCCCAGTTGTGGTCCCTCTTATACAGGCCCATAGTAATGCCCCTTATACAGTACCTCCAGTAGTGGTCCCCCTTATGCAGCCCCTCATTAGTTCCCCTTATTCAGTACCCCAGTAGTGGTCTCCCTTATGCAGTGCCCCCCGCTATGAAGTGCCCCCAGTAGTGGTCCCCCTTATGCAGTGCTCCTTTATATAGTGCCCCCAGCAGTAGTCCCCCCCTTATGCAGTGCCCCCAGTAGTGGTCCCCCTTATGCAGGCCCCCAGCAGTGATCCCCCCTATCCAGTGCCCCTTATACAGTGCCCCCTGTAGTTTTCCTCCCTATTTAGTGCCCTTAGTGGTCCCCCCAATGCAGTACCCCTAGTAGTAAGCCCCTTATATAGTTCCCCCAGCAGTAGTCCCCCCCTAATGCATTGCCCCCAGTAGTGGTCCCCCTTATGCAGTGCCCCCTGTAGTGGTCCCCCTTATGCAGGCCCCCAGCAGTGATCCCCCCTATCCAGTGCCCCTTATACAGTGCCCCCTGTAGTTTTCCTCCCTATTTAGTGCCCCCAGTAGTAGTCCCCTAGTAGTAAGCCCCTTATATAGTGCCCCCAGTAGTAGTCCCCCTCCTCCCGATGCAGTGCCCCCAATAGTAGTCCTCCCCCAGTTGTAGTCCCCAGTAGTGCCCCACCCCCAGTAGTGGTCCCCCCCAATAATGGTGCCCCAGTAGTGCTCCCCCCTGTAATGGTGCCCCCAGTAGTGGTCCCCCCTTGTAATGGTGCCCCCAGTAGTGGTCCCCCCTATAATGGTGCCCCCAGTAGTGGTCCCCCCCTGTAATGGTGCCCCCCTGATGTGCAGACACACAACACAAGTAAAAAAAAAAAAAAAAAAAATACACTTACCTGAATCCACGCTCCGGCTCCAGCCACTGCTCCCGGGCTGGTGCGCTCTGCATTATGGGAGAGACGTCATGACATCATGACGTCTCTCCCATTACCCACTGCGGAGCCGGAAGGGAGCCGGCTCTTGCAGTGGGAGCTCAGCAGTCAATGAGAGTCTGTCTGACTCTCATTGGCCGCTGGTTAACACACACATCACTGCCGTGCGGCGGTGATGTGTGTGCAGCAGCAGCAGCCAATGAGAACCTGTCTGACTCTCATTGGCTGCAGGTTAACACACAAATCGCTGCCGCACTGGCGGCTATGTGTGTGTTACTGCACAGCCTGAGACTGCCCGCCTCCCACCCTCCTCCTGGCGCTATTGGGTAAGCGCTCAGGGGGAGGGAAGGTCTCGGCTGTGCAGCAAAGGACCGGCACTGGGCACAGGGAAGCCTAGCGCCGGTCCTTTGAAAATGTGTAGCGCTGACCGCACACACTGCGGTCGGCGCTACATTGTCTAACTAGGGCGGGTCGGTACTGTTGCCGGTGGCGCGGGGGGGGGGGGGGCTGCACACGCCCTGCTCGACCCCCCTTAGTTACACCACTGATTATTACCCCAATCCCAACCAGATAGGAGTGTCCATCCCTGCGATGTGCTCGGAGTGGAGTGACCACACCAGCACTCTCTTCACTCTATCGGGACTACTGCGTATGTGCGGTCTACAGGCCATGCATGTGCGGCCACCATTTACCATCCCGATAGTGTAGCTCATAGACTGCAGCCAGAGCTGTAACTAGACTTTTTGGTGCCCTGTGCCAGAAAGAGCATTGGTGCCCCCCTCATTTTTCAAAGGGACATAATGCACCCAAAAAAGGGTCATGGCTTCATGGGGAAGTGCAGGGAAGAGATAGGAGAGGCCAGGAGATGCTGGGGATGAAATAAGAGGAAGCTTCAAGCAAGATGATAATAAACAGAAATTTGACAGGCCCAAACAGTGCCCCCTGACCTGTGGTGCCCTCTGCGATGGCACCGGCTGCACTACCCTAGCTACGGCCCTGACTGCAGCAGTACAATGCCATCTTGAGACAGCCAAGCATTCCGGAGCTTGGTAAATCTGGAGCTTGGAGCATATGGGGGTTGCATCTGCTATCGGAAATGGGGGAACCGCAGTAGATATCAGAGATCCCATAGTACATCTGGGGGATACATAATATTTGTGGCTATCCCCAAAAACTGGTGTTTTCAGTGAATATGCCGCAAATATTTAATGATAAATAGGCCCCTCTGGCATTATTACAGTATGTAGCTAAGCTATCCATTAGTGTACTTTTTTTACTCTTTTTTTAGGGGCACATTTATCAAATTAATTTTGCAGGAAATCCTCCCAAAAAGCTGCAAAATTTCAGTATCTCCAGGTTTCTATGGGGGCTGCTAATTAGTTACATTTACCAAGCTCTGGAAAACACAGCTTTCCGGAAAGGCACTGATAGCTAACATCTTCAGATGGTGTTAGCCATTGTAGCATATAGACTACATTCCACAAAGTTTTTCGGAGTATTTATTTATTACCAGTTATTTATATAGCGCACACATATTCCTCAGTGATTTACAGAGAATGTCTTACCATTCACATCTGTCTCTGCCCCAGTGGAGCTTACAATCTATGGGCCTGATTCAGACCCACTCGCAAGCGGCTGTCCGCTCGCAAGTGGGTCGATGTTGTGCCCTGCGCATGCGCACGACGGCGGGAGCTCCGTCGTGCGCATGCGCCAGACGCGACGAGCGAAGGACTTTCCTTCGCTCGTTGTGTCTGATCAAAGGGGGCGTGCTGTCGATGTTGATTGACAGCACGCCCCCTTTGGTGGGTGCGTCCCTGACGGGGGCGTTCCCAAGGGAACGCCTACCGTCAGAAGCCGGCCCACTGACATCACTAGTGATGTCAGTGGGAGTGATTTTGACTCTGATAGAGCCAAAATCACTCTGGGCCTTGCGGTTGAAAAACTCAACCGCAGGCTCCGGCTCGCAGTGGCGATGGTCAAGACCATCGTGGCCATCAAACTGCACGCTCGTATAGGCTGTGGGTGGTGACCCACAGCTATACGAGCGTCCAGGAGGACGCTCCATTTTTATGGAGGGCGTCCCTCATTCAGAGCGTGCGCTCTGCTCAGAGCGTACGGCTCTGAATGAGGGCCTTAATTTCTTATTGCCACAATATGTGACCATAAGAAATTGTAATTGCCTGCACCAATGGCCAAATATTAGTAAATATGCCCCTTAGAATTTTCTTACAGTATGTTGCATGTTTATAGCTCTTCTGCAATGCTAGTTTATAGTAGTAGTAGTAGTGTTCAGCTCTTATCTTGGTTTTACTTTGTGGCTCTATTACATTTTATGAATAACAAAAAAGAAAAAAGTATTCCTTGATGGGGCACTTACAAACTTGAAATCTATGCAGTTTGACAACTATATTGTCAACTGAATTAGGGTACCTCTTATCTATGATAACTTTTATTACATTTATTGTAATATTGTTTCCAGTGAAATATTAAAATAATGTGCATGAAAGTGAAAGTGAAAGAAAAAACATAGTATATAACATGATGTGACCATAATTTATAAAGACCCAGTCTATGAAGAGGGCATAATTAGCACTTATCCAGCGTTAATATGCGTCATACAAAGTGTATTGTGTGTCATAATTCCAGCATATACAGGACCAGTGATCACAGTAAGCCATTAGATGTGGCAGTAAGGCCATTCTGCCTGAGCTAAATGTTTTTATTTTAGATGTGGGCACCATTCCAGAGTATTGGAGCAAGTCCTGGAGTCTGGGGGAGCAGTAGAAGAACCTAGCACTGCCCTGGGCATATACTGTATATATTGGTCTCCTTATGCACTGGATAGTGTATTATTATTCAGTATTAATAATCAACCCTATTGATAGCAGAGCACCCCTAACAGTGCATGTTTTCCAGATCTCCTAGTTGGTGCATACGTGAATTTATTACTGGCCGACACAGATTAAAAGATCCACGGGTGGTGCTAATTATTTAATTTGTTATACTGAGAAGAACATGTAGCACTAGTAAAATTCTATTATATTACTATTTCTATTGTGGTCATGATGTGGGCTGGGGAGGGGAGTTTCCAGGCAACCGGAAACCCCCTTGCAGTTGCCTATGATTGCTCTAAAAGGGTTATCACCACTTACTTTAATTTAGCTATAAGGAAACCATATAGATATTTCTCTTGCGATCCCTGTATTTCCGCAAGCTTTTTTGGCAGGATGCTGCCTATGTTGATCTCCAAACCACTGATAGTGGGAGGGGGGGTTAATTACAAACCCCTAGATCGTATTCAGTTTAAGCAAATTGCTGCCATTCTAGGGATACTTTGGCCAATGTTATGTAGCAGTGACCCTTTCCAGATTAATGAAAAAAATAAATGTTTAACCAGTTAATAAATAAAACTGACGTCTGTTCCTCGTTTAAAATAAAAAAATATTGGTCACCTTGGAAAATAAAATACATGCCCACCTTTATAATTAAAAAAACAGTAATATAGCTTTTTATAAAGAAATAATATCGCCCTTGTTATTGAGAATTAATATATGTATCCCCTTCAGCTATATTATAAATCTTTGAGTCACCACCCATATTTTCTGTAGTGTAGTTTGCAATACTATCTTCGCTGCTTGTGTATAAAATAGGTGATGCTAATGGTGCATACACACGGTCCAACTTAAAAAAACTATATAAACGATAACGATATTGTTTGATTGTTTATATCATTCTTTTTTTCAACCCCTCTAACAACCAAACGATGGTCGATGCGTGGGCACGGATGGTTGATATCAATATCGACCAGGTTAGCTTGTTTACTATAGGGACCTGCGAACGTTGATCGCAGGGTTGTTATAGTAGTTGGGGGGTTGATGCATGTGTTGATTGTTCGATATCGAACATCCAACACATGCAGGACAATCAGATAATGATCGTTATCGTTATCTGATCGTCTCCAAGTCTGATCGTGTGCACCCTCCATGAGCCTTTTCATGAAGTGCAGGTCTTTTTCTTTTCTGGGTATTTTTTCAGCAGGTTAACCTATGGGTTGCGTAGCAGCAGTTTAATGTATCCATCTGATTTTAGTTTGTGCCTAGAGAGGCAGGAAGGGGGAGGGAGTGTTCTAATGGAGTATGAGTACAGGAAGGCCGATTTCACACAAAAACAAATCACTTGTGATGTGTTAGCAATGTTCCTATTTTGTGTAGGAGATAGAGAGCTATTTCTGCGCTATTAGAGTTTTTTCAAGTTCTGTTGACGGTATGCAGTCGGGAAGCCGGCGGACGTAAGCCCGACAGCCGGCTTCCCGACTGCTTTATCCCAGCGAGGGTTAAATGACAGGCGTCTAAATCTAGGTTAGGTTTAGGCAAGGGGAAGGGAAGGTTAGGCACCCCCGGGGGGGACTTAGGGTTAGGCACCCCCCCGGGGGACTTAGGTGTAGGCGGCAGGGACGGGGGGGGGGTTAGGTTTAGGCACTTAGAGGGGGGATTAGGGTTAGGCACTGGGGGGTAGGTTAGGGTTAGGCACCCCTAAGGAGGGTTAGGTTAGTTAATGCTTACCTGCGGACGATTGGATTTTCAGCCATGTTGGCCAGCCGCTGTCGGCGTCCGGCGGTAATTCATACCGATTCCATTATAACTATATGTGTAGTATGACTGGTGTAATTCAGTGCATATGCCTAGTTCCTGCATATTTGGGTCTTGTCATGGGGAACTCACCTCTCTCTGCATTGGGTTTGGCAACCACTGCTGTATTAACAACAGGGCAGCTAGGACGGTCACCCCGGGGTCCCCATACATAGGGGGCTGCCCACACATATCTATACAACAAGCAATGGGACACTGTGCATATGTGAACTGGATTTTCGTGTGGCATAATTTGAACTTGCTGGGGGAATTTACATGTTAGACTTTCTAATAACATTGCTAGCTTATCATATTGACAACTTTTATTGGCAGGGGCCCCCACAAGATGGTTGCCCTGGGATCCCCACAAAGCTTAACCTGGCTCTGTCTGCAACATCTTTTCTAAAAAATCTTTTCTAGTAGATGGAAGCCAATCACACTCAATACCCCTGACTTTTTACATTCTTTGATTATAAAACAGAGCCATAGAATTGCTGAAATCTAAAATAACAGGTCAAGTACACAGCAACCAAAACCACTTGGATAGGATGGTGTTAAGATCTCAGTGCACAATATAACAGTAACACATTTAGGGGCCCATTTATTAATGATCGCATTTTGCAATGCGATCAGGGCATCCAGTACCGCCCATGATCGCATTGCAAAATGCGATCATAGCGGCTAAATGTATGTACCGGCACATGCAGGGAGACGGGCTCCGAAAGGAGCCCGTCCCTGCGATGTGGTCGGAGTGCATGCGGGCTGCTGTGCATGCACAGTCCTGCGGACTGCACATGAGCGGCTCGCATTGCCGGCGGAGGGATCTGGGAGATCCCTCCGCTGGCTGAAATGCAGTAGGTTGCCTATAGATTACAGCGGTTAACACTATCTTCAGATGGCGTTAGCTGTTGGGGCCAATATCGGGAATACTTTGCTTTCCCGATATTGATACATTTCACAGCATCGCATCCCCCATAGAAACCTATGGGGGAGGCGGCTGCCGGCAGCAATGGAGGGATCGCAGCAGGTATCGGAGATACCTGCTGCGGTCCCTCCTTCATACATCCGGGGGATACTTAGTATTTGAGGTAAACCCCCGAAAACAGGTGTTTTCGGGGAATTTACCTCAAATTAACTTTGATAAATGGGCCCCTTAGAGAAGGAAAGGTACAATGAGAAGGAATAGGGCAGGGCATAGGACTTGTAGGAAGTCCAACTAATTTCCTGTGGACTTCTACCAAGTAAGACAAGAAAAACCCGGTCCTCCGCATGAATGAAATGGGAAAGTACTGGATTATAGCATTAGTCACCATATTGTAATACAGCAGAAAAGAATGACAAGAATGTATATCTCTTACTAGAAAAGAAGGCTTAAGAACAGAGACTAGACATGCCTCATCTGTTTTCAAGTACTCAACTCTTTCTATTCCTGGATGATACTGACATTTAGTATGTGTTTTAAATAGAGAATCTTATTATGTGTAGAAGAAATAAAGAAATACTGGTAAAGATGAGCAAATTCCTCCAGGGGGGTATATTTACTAAAGGTTTATTTTAATCTATGTAAAATTGATGAAAATTGATCAACATCGATTTTGTGTTTTTGGGGCTAAATCACACATTTATATCACTTTTACACCAAAGTCCCAGGATTTGGAACACGTTTCCAACCAGGATCAGACCCGGGACAGACCCCTTTTTACACTGCAGCGCCGACCCGGGCTATGTCTGGGTCAGCCGTTCACACCGGAGCCGTGTCAGCACTGACCCGGCCCTCTGGTGCAGGTGAGCAGTGCTTCTTACCCTCCCTCCCCTTCCGCGACCCCTTCCCTTACTCTGAAGCTGTCTTCCTGTATCTTTTCTGAAACTGTCTTTTGTCTGTGTCTTCTTTTCTTACCATCACTACTGTATATGGCATTTGTTCTCCCCTTCCCTTGTCTGTGCCAGTCTATCTGATCATCCTCTGTCTGTGCCAACATCTATGCCCATTCTCTGTGTTAGCTTCTGTGCCCATCCCGTCTGTGCTAGCATGTATGCCCATGTGCCAGCCACTGCCCCTTCCCTGTCTATGCCTGCCACTCTGTCGTTTCCATGTCTGTGTCACCTTTCCTGCCTATGTCTGTTCTATGTCTGTGCCAGCCTGCCTTTCCCATCAGCGCCAGCCTCTTTCTGTCCATCAGGGGAATCACCACCCCGTATTACTTTTCTCCTGCCTACTACCCCTGGTGGCTATATACCAGTGCAGCGGCATATTAGGCATTGAGAGAGCAGGGAATGCTGCTGCTCAGCACAGCAACTTCCCTCCCCTGCCCATGCCTATTACGTCACAAGTGGAGATGTGACTGAGATGCTTATGATTCTGAATTGCCCATAGTCACATACACTTGGTTCGAGGGCATGCACAGTGCTAAAGCGTGCATAATACAAATCTTACACTCAGAGGGCCTGATTTAGAGGTGGATGTAATGCTGATGCTTGCACAGATTAGCAGTTATTTGCTAGTGCGCATGTGCAAAATGTCCTGAAAACACAATGGCACATGTGGTGCCCTGAGCATATGCTGAGATGTGCTGTTGCGGATGAGATTGTCGGTATTAGAGCTGCTAGCGCCAAGACACTGGGCGATCCTGGCTGGTGAGAGGAGTGCACACCAGCACTATCTCCTACTCCTGTATTGAAGACAGACAGCTACCTTTACCAAGATGGCCACCGCAAACCCTTAAACCTTCTATCGGATGAGGTGTTGTCATGTGTGCAAACCACTTATCATACCAAGATAAAATAAAGACACTGAGACGTGGTTTTGGCAGATAACTTGATGGCGATTTATTGGAGTAATAATAATTATTATTTATTTATTATTTATTGAAGGATGTATGGTGGCAAAGAAAGGACGTCCAGAAATCAGCCAAATCTGCTATGCCCACACACAAACAACAAAAGGCATAGCAGGCGTAGATCGCCCAGAGTGCATACACATAACCATGTAAATCATGTCAACAACAAAAGGTAACGCTCACCCCCATCTTGACTTCCCACCCGTTTAGGTGGTGATACTGCCCCCCGTTAGATTGGTACAGCCAACTACCAGTCAACGAAGGGAGCGCCCTTAAATCATAATTGCACCCGGACTGGCGACCTGCCGTTCTTTCCCGCCACCCAAAACCAAACCCACAACATACCAAAATTTATAGGGGAGGGATCGTGGGGAATCTGGAACAAAGAGGCATTGGCCCACACTTTTAGCCCACTATATAATGTTCCTGTTACAAACCCACCCCTGCTTGCCATAGGCTAACTCCCACAAGTAATTTGCATACATGCCTGCCCCCATCCCAGAGGTTTAAAACACCTCTTTTCTTATGCAATCTTTCGGTTTCTCTAAACCTTCTATCGGATGAGGTGTTGTCATGTGTGCAAACCACTTATCATACCAAGATAAAATAAAGACACTGAGACGTGGATTTGGCAGATAACTTGATGGCGATTTATTGGAGCAATAATAATAATTATTTATTTATTATTTATTTAAGGATGTATGGTGGCAAAGAAAGGATGGCCAGAAATCAGCCAAATCTGCTATGCCCACACACAAACAACAAAAGGCATAGCAGGCGTAGATCGCCCAGAGTGCATACACATAACCATGTAAATCATGTCAACAACAAAAGGTAACGCTCACCCCCATCTTGACTGCCCACCCGTTTAGGTGGTGATACTGCCCCCCGTTAGGTTGGTACAGCCAACTACCAGTCAACGAAGGGAGCACCCTTAAATCATAATTGCACCCGGACTGGCGACCTGCTGTTCTTTCCCGCCACAGCAAGGTTCTGCTTATAGAACCGCCGCACCGCCACCATACCAAGTACTACCCCAATAACGCCAACTCCTCAAAAAGATCCCTAATAAACAATGACAAACCCTCCTCTGTTAAATGAACTCCATCAGGTCTATACATATAACTAAATCGAAATTGAATGTTCTTATGGTAAATGACACGGCCATAATTGGCCATCACAAATTTGGCAACTGCGAAATTAAGTTTCTTCCTAGCTTCGTCATTAGCAGGAAAACTCCCAACCCCACGCCAGACCTGTCGAGGTACAATGCAAGACCAAATTAATTTACAGAAGGCCCAGGCCGATAGCACCCTCGCCAAATCGTTGACAATATCAACTCGTAATTCTACAGTGGACCTCTGCACTAAGTCGTTGCCTCCTAAATAAGCCACCAAAATACGTGGCCTACCAAAAAGCCTTACATACTCTAACAGTTTAGGACAAAAGGAATGCCATCTCATACCTCTGGAACCTATCCAACGGACCCTAGCTGAATATTCAAAAATTGGAGCTTGATCTGAACTCATAAACTTAGCAGCCCAGAAAATATATGAGTGGCCTATAACCCAAATGTCCTGCGTGTCAAAGAGCAATCCTAAAGGTGGAGGAAAGCAGTAAATAAAAAATTAGTAATTGTCATAAAACAATAAAATTTTATGGTGTATTAGTGGGATCTGATAGAACATAAGTGAGTATCTGCCAAAAAGAAAAATTTTCTGTTGGTCGCCGACTTTACTATTTAAAGTGGCTAAGACAAACAGAAGACACAAAGGGGAAGAATGGGTGGGGGGGAATTGGGTAAAAACAGGTGAACTCGGCAAGAGGTAAAATAAAAACCTGCTGAGGGATGGACTATGGCCTAATTAAATGATTGAGAATAGCCGAATTGAATCCGTCAGTTCAGGTAAAAATTGTAAAATCCCTCAAGACTCCCATTGGCAGCAATGGCGAGTAGCTAATCCCGAGTAGGACGGACAGGGGTAACAGACAAGACAAGACAGGACAGTACATGAGACAAGACAAAAACCAGGCAAGAATAAAATATAAACGTAACCGGAACACACTGTGAAATTACTTTAAACAAAGGGCCTTAATGCCTAGGTCGAATGTAACCTTTATAACTATCCGATTTCCAACGTCCTAGGGCCTTAATTTCTGATGCCGAGAAACTCGCAGCTGCCGCCGAAGTTGCGGCTCCGATCCGAAACGAGTGTGTACCAAAATCTTGAGGCGGGAGGCCTAAAACTGATACACACCTCTTCAAAAACCAACCAAACTGGTATTTGGTAATTGGAGTCCTGTCCATATGCATGAGTCATGAACCAGGAACATCCGGCCGCAATAACTCATACCGCATAGCTAGTGCCACGGGGCAGATCTGTTCGTCCTTAGATGAACCCAACGAGATCCACCTACCCCTACCAGTCTGGTCGGTCTTCGACCGCCGAATCCTACAGAGAACAGACCTCTCACTGACCAGGATATCCGAGAGGAGCATGGCGGCATCAACCCATTTGGATGATGCCACCAGCTCCGATACCCTCAAGGTGCCATGAAAAGCCTCCGAAAACACCACTTGAATCAGGACCGCCTCATACGCAGTAAGAGCCACTCCGAGAACCGCCCCTAATACTGCCGGAAGCAGATGAGCGTCCACAGGTCTCCTACGGTCAGCTACTGGCCGGGAGACCCGTGCCCAACCCTTTAAAGCCTTCACAATCAGAAAAATTTTAGTAAAGTCAGGTTGGCCCTTCAATTTACAATAAAATGCAATGCCCCCCAAAGAGCGCGCAACAGAAGCCCTGGATCTGCCAGCCAAACGGAGACTCCAAATAAAAGAAAGCATCGAACAATGCTGACTCTTACCTGCCTGTTTGCTGCTACGGGAATAATCTTCCCATTCATTCCATGCCTGTTGATATGCTTGCAACGTGGAGGGGGCTAGAGACTGTTCAGCTAAGCCCTCCATGCCGGCTCGATCACCTGCCAAACATAAGAGGGGCAAAGCACCAGGGGCCACAGATCGGAACCTAGCCCACTGGAAACGTGATAACGCATCGGCTATCTCATTCTCCACCCCAGGAACGTGTCTTGCCTTAAACATGATGTTACAGCGCAAACATGTGAGCACAGCTGCGCTAGCAAGCGCAAAACCAGCAGGGAAGCTGCACGTTGCTGATTGTATCGCATGGACCACGCCCAGGTTGTCACACCTGATAATGATGCTGCGATTGCGTAACCATTCCCCCCAGATTTCCAAGGAAACCATTATGGGAAAGAGTTTGAGAAGGAGTAAGTCCTTAGTCAAACCCTTTCCCACCCATTCTTCCAGCCAAGGGCCAACGCACCAGGAGCCATCAAGGTAACATCTGAACCCCGTGGTGCTTGCTGCGTCGGTGAACAGCTGCAGCTGCAAATTGTCAGCGGCTGGAGACCGAACGCCATTAAAATCCCGAAGAAACGAGACTCAGACAGAGAGGTCCTGCTTAATCTCTGTTGATAAACGTAGCAAATGTCTCGGTTAGTGACACCAGCCGTGGCCCTTCCAATTTACGTGAAAAAACTCTGCCCATTGGAATTACTTTACAGGCCCAGGAGGGATTGCGCCTGCCGCAGGGTAATTCTACTGGAAGCCGTGCATACCGCTATGGCATTACGCAACTTGACAGGCTTATCGAGAGGAATGCGACAAGAACCCGCCGAGGTACAGATCTCGATACCCAGGAATGACAAGCAAGGGGAAGGGCCCTCCGTTTTGTCCGCAGCAACGGGAACTTCAAATGAAAAAACAGCGCTCGTAAAGAAAACAAAAGATAACTGCATCTGCCTGAACTGGAAGGGCCAACACACAGAAAGTCATCGAGATAATGGGCTATCCCATGACTACCGCAAAAATTAAATAAATAAATTCCGCGCACCAGTGTAGGAAGGTGCTAAAACGCTCGAAAAACGCACAGGACACAGAATACCCCATAGGCAAGCATTTGTCTATGTAATATCCGTTGTCCAAGCTAAAAACCCATAAACTGGAATGACTCTGGGAGCAAAGGAAGTAGACGAAAAGCTGACTCAACATCTATCTTAGCCATCAGTGCGCCCGGACCATAACACCTAATGACGTCCAAAGCATCGTCATAAGACTGGTACACCACCGAGGAAACCTCAACTGGTATGGCATAATTTACTGACGAGCCTGGCGGATAAGACAGATGTTGCATGAGCCTGTATTTTCCTGGAATTTTCTTGGGAACCACTCCCACCGGGGAATTCACAAGATCCCTAATGGGGGTTCTGCAAAAGGCCCTGCAATGTGCCTGACACTAACCTCGCCAGCCACTTTTTCCCTAAGAATGTGAGGCAATTCAAAGGCAGACTTCAAATTTCTAGGCGAATATGTGTCGACATCCCTGCAAATAGGTAAACGAAAACCAAAACTGAAGCCTTTTAACGAAAATTCTGCATCCTGCAGAACCGGGTACCAACTCAACCATTTTGCTATCGCTGTGACACAGACAGGGGATGGAACTTTACTTAGCACTTGTGCCTTTTGCTGGCTGTGCAGGCTGCTGCTGGGCACCCCCCTTGAAACACTTGGCAACTGGGTGGTTGCCACCACATCGCAAGCAGAGGTGACGAAAACGACATTTTCGTCCCTGCGTACAGATGGAATTATTAAAGGCGAAGCATTTTCCCCCAGACGCCTGCTGTTAGCCCTGATGAACTGAACTAGCTGCTTTGCTCGCGTTGTACCCCTCATAGGCAGGACGCGAAGGTTGCGTGACCTCCAGCAATGTATATTTGTCGAAGTAGGAGCATAGCTGAGAATGGAGCTTCCCGGTGATAGCTGCTTGGGGCAGTGATTGCAATAATAAGCTGTGCACCCTGTAGAAATTCACTGTAGCACATGTATTCTGTCTATTTTATAAGTTAAATGCTCAGAATACAGTATATAATACAATCTCCTCTATTGACTGATAATATGATTCAAAGGAGATAAAAGCTAGATCTTAGGTGCTATACATAAATAAAGCAGTGTCAAAGCCATTACCCCTTACTGTCAGATAACGCATCACTAAAGCATTCTATTCCCCCAATGATACCTCAATGCCCAGCATAATACTGACACTGTTTGCTGCAACTGTTTTCTACCATTAAGAGGGCATAATCAGCACTTAGACCAGCTATAAAATACATCATACGAATGTACTGAATGAAATAATTCTGGCATATACAGGACCAGCAAACACAGTAAGCAATTATATGTAGAAGAAGGGCCATCCTGTCTGAGCTGAATCTTTTTATTTCCTGTGCAGGCTCCTTTACAGATCATTTGAGCAAGTTGGGGAATCTGGGAGAGGGCAGAAAAAGAAACCATGCACTGTCCTGGACATAGATGCACAGATTGGTCCCCTTATGTACTGGATGGTGTATTATCCAGTATTAATAATTGATCCAATAGGTGGTCCATATCAGTGCACCCCGTACAGTGCATGTTTTCCAGATCTCCTAGTTGGTGCACAACAATATTCATTACTGGCTTTTTAACTTTTTCTACTGGCTGACACATTTAAAAGATCAACAGGGACTGTAGTGCTAGTTATTTCATTTGTGACACTGAGGGGATCCTAAAAAACATGCAACTTTAGTATTATATGCTATTTCTATTGTAGTCATCATGGTGTGGGCTGAGGAAGGGGGGGGGGTTCAGGCAAGGCACTCATAAACCCCTCCTGCATTTGCCTATTGTGCTGGCCACTGCAGCCACAAAGATGATATTGACCAGGGACATTAAGGACTGAAGGGAAGTACCCCTCCCCCGCACTGGCACACCTTTCACAAAGCAGACTTTCCTACCCTCCTGATTTCCGCGGGAGCCTCCCGTTTTAAGATGGGAGCTCCCGCTACCCCGGAAAGTGAAGAAAACCTCCCGGTTTCCTTACTGTGCAGTTGAAAATCCGGACTGCGCATGCGCAAGTCTGGATGGGGCAGAGACGGACCTTGAGTGAGGAGGATGTAATGTGACTGCTACTGCAGTGCTAGAGGCTGGCCACCGCGGGGTTGTGAGCAGCAGTGGCTGACTAGCACGTAATCAGACACTCCCTGCAGTGCCTTCCCACCCGGAGTCACATGGCAGTGACTGGAGGCAGCAGCGTCTTTCCCCTGATGGCTCTAAACCGATCCCCTAGAAAAAAAAGTAAATGTAAGTAGCAGATACTTGGGGACTTTTGTTTAGTGTATGGCAGAGCTTGCAAAGTAACAGTAGACTAAGCAGCTTTGTTTTCTGTTGCTTAGCTCTGGTTGGGATTACCTTATCTTGCAGGGTTGTGATCTCTGTGGACAGTTCTCTGGAATGACAGACAGTCTGCACTCTGCAGGTCCCCACTGGGAGGGCAGACTGCCTGTCATTCCAGAGAGCTGTCTAATGAGATCATAACCTTGCAAGATAAGGCAATCCAGTTAGTCCAGACAGCCCCAGCTTCACACTGAACCTCCACACATTCACTATGTGAGAGCCCACCCTATTACAATAGACTATCATACTCCCACCTATACTGACACTGGTGCACCCTTGTTACTGTCCCCTTAATTCTGTCTGTTTCCCATTAGATTGTGAGCTCTCTCACCAGCAGGGCTCTCCCTACCCTTTGCTCTCAAATCTGCATTTATTTTGTCTAACTTTAATGTCCCTTTTTTATGCATACTCCATACAGTGCTAATGTAGCTGTGATATAATTTACAACAATAAACATTCAGCCATATTTTAGAAAAGTGTATGCTTTTTTTATTATTACAATGCTTTATTTTAGTTTATGCATTTTTCATCTGCCTCTGCAAGACACATCCCTTAGTGGGAATAGATGCCCCCTTAAGTGAAGCTAAATATGCAATTTGGTCGGAGCTGGCCACGCCCCTCTGTGGCGTCCATGCTGCGGATTCTACTACAGTTTATAATCTCCCTGAAACTAGTTTTCAGAAGTAGGCAAGTATGCCACAAAGCTGCTGCAGCAGCCTGAGGGGGTACAGAACTATCAATAGGGGAACCACACCTGCAGCCCCTAATAACATGGGGGCACTGTGGAGCCAGGGACCAGGGTCTGGGGAGGCTCATTACTAGGCAGGACATAGCTACACCCACCCCCAGCAGAACAAGAAATCAGAAAAGACAGTGATTGAGGACAGAAAGGAAAAGTAAAAGCAATGATATGAAGTAAATGAAAAGAATGACTAAATACAATAAGGAAAAGGAGGAGAGAAGAAGGAGAAGCACTAAGAGAGTTTTATTAAGGAAAATGACAACTGACAAAATGCACTTCCCTGTCCTGGAGGAATCTGGAACAAAGAGGCTTTGGCCCACACTTTTAGCCCACTATATAATGTTCCTGTTACAAACCCGCCCCTGCTTGCCATAGGCTAACTCCCACAAATAATTTGCATACATGCCTGCCCCCATCCTAGAGGTTTAAAACACCTCTTTTCTTATGCAATCTTTCGGTTTCTCTACTGCACCATCTAAGAGTGTGTCTCTTTAACTGTGTGATGTACGGCATGAATGTGCAGCACATGTTCCTCCAAGCAAGTAGTACAGCAGATATCACCACTACCGCTAACACAAGGGGAAGGCTGAAACTAGCATTTGCATATTACCGCAGCTGCGACTCTGAAAAAGTCTCAGCTGCGCATGTATTAGCTTCCACCTCTGAATCTGGCCCCAGAGTGATTATTTGCTACTGCGCATGCGTGAAAACTCCTGGACACCCCAAAGGCGCATGGGCTCACCCGAGTGTATGCAGAGACACGCTGTTGCATACAGTATTGCTGGCTTTAGAACTGGCGGCACAAGACCATGGATGTTCATGGGAGGTGGCCTGAAGTGTGAGCATATAACGGCCGTCTCAGGGGGTTGTTACGGGAGTGTCGTGGGCGTATCGGTGAATGCGACTGCATTCTCATACACAGAGATGCAGCTACAAAGGCCATGTTTAGCCTGAGTTCAGAAGGAGACACTGCGTCTGCCATAGCTTGTTTTCAAATCAAATGATTTTTTCAAGTGGCAGATATATGTACAAACTAGGGATGAGCAGGTTCGGATTTTCGAAATCCGAACCCCCCCAATCCGAGCTGGGAACCGAGTCAGGCTCAGGTTTTCCTGCCTGGCTCGGAACTGAAATTGAGGCAAAATGTCATCATCCCGCTGTCGGATTCTCGCGGGTTTTGGATTCTATAAAAAATCTCGCGATCGCCGCCATTTTTCATTCTGGCTGTGGAGCGTGCATGCAGAGGGAGGGAGCTGAGAGCTGTTGGCTAGTGTTGTTGTGTGATACTACATTGTGTGATACATTACATACTGGGCTGGCTGGCTACTATGAAGAGGCTGGCTGGCTACTGTTGTCCATACATAGTGGCTGGCTGGCTACTGTTGTCCATATAGGGGCTGGCTATTGTCCATAGGGCTGACAGAGAGAGAGAGCTGGGAGCTGTTGGCTACTGTACTGTTGTAATAATAAATAAAAATAATAAACTTAGTAGTACACTACTACTTATATAGTTATATACATTACAATACTGGGCTGGCTGGCGACTGTGAAGAGGGAGGGAGCTGTTGCTGATGCTGGCTGGCTACTGTTGTCCATACATAGGGGTTGGCTGGCTACTGTTGTCCATACATAGGGGCTGGCTGGCTACTGTTGTCCATACATAGGGGCTGGCTGTTGTCCTTAGAGGCTGGCAGAGGGAGGGAGCTGGGAGCTGTTGGCTACTGTACTATTGTTGTGAGATAAAAATAAATAAAAATAATAAACTTGTTAGCACACTAACACTATATACATTACAATACTGGGCTGGCTGGCTACTGTGAAGAGGGAGGGAGCTGGGAGCTGTTGCTGACGCTGGCTGGGTATTGTTGTCCATATAGGGGCTGGCTGTTGTCCTGTCCATAGGGGCTGGCGGGCTGTAGTGCTTTGTTCAGGGGGTGCTCATCCTTCAGGGGTGCTCTCTACACCTACCACCACCAGTGTTAAAAAAAGTTTTTTTAATTTTCTGTGTGCGTGCCTTGTTAGCCAGCCACACCTGTCATCGGCGAAGGGGTGCTGTGCTCCTATCAAGGGGCTGCCGCCCCAAAATACAAATACATTTTTACAGGTGCTGTCCTGTGCGTTGTGGGGTAGGCCGCTGCCCTTCAAAAAAACCAAACTTTTAAAAATGTACAGATGCTGTACTGACTGTGTTGTGGTGTAGGCCGCTGCCCTTCTTAAATTCTTACAGGTACTGTCCTGTGTGGTGCCGGGCTACGCTGCCCAAAATACAAATAATTTTTACAGGTGCTGTCCTGTGTGTTGTGGTGTAGGCCGTTAACCTTCTTACATTTTTACAGGTGCTGTCCTGTGTGTTGTAGTGTAGACCGCTACTTTTTACAGGTGCTGTCCTGTGTGTTGTGGTGTAGGGCGCTGCCCTTCTTAAATTTTTACTGGTGTTATTTAATTAATCCAAATAATTTTTACAGGGGCTGCCCTATGTGATGTAGGGGTACGCTGCCCTGTGTGCCGCCCACTTGTGTTGCTTAGCATAATCATCCAGCTATTAATATTGTGAGGTATTCAGAATAGGCTGGAAATGAGTGGAAATTAATGTTATTGAGGTTAATAATAGCGTAAGAACAAAAAAAAAACAAATTCTGTGATTTTGGCTGCTTTTATGCTTTTTTCCAAAAAAATACAGATCCAAAACCCAAAACCCAAAACACGTTAGGGTGGTTTTGGCAAAACCAATCCAGATCCAAAACCAGAACACAAAACACGAAAAGTGGCCGGTGCACTCTATACTTGCCTACCTTGTCATTCTCCTCCCCGAGAGAACTCGGCTGGGTTGCGAACGGGGCGGGGCCTGATGAATCTCGGCACTAAGCCCCACCCCCTTCACGGCAAATTGCTGTGATTGGTGCACATTTAAATAAGGGGCGGGGCTAAACGACGCGACTCATGTAGAACCACATCATTAAGCCCCGCCCCCTACACGGGGACCCGCGATCGCCGCGGAAGTTCTCCCCATTTCATTAGGAAGTGGGCAGAATGCGGGAGAAGTGCCTACCCTTCCGGGGGTGCGGGGAGTTAAACTAAAAATCGGGAGCCTCCCGAGAAAACTGGGAGGGTAGGCAGGTATGGTGCACACCCCTAGTACAAACCAAGTGATTTATGAATGTTTGTTTGTAAAGTCACCAGAAAAATATCAGGTTGGTAGACCTGGTACACACAAAACCAGACAAGAGTGAATTTTCACCATAGTGATGTTGAATTTTTAAAATAACACCTTGATTATGTTCAGCAATTATGCCATTTGTGAAGTATAGTATTACATTTCTATCTCTGTGTATAACATGGATAAATGGCCTTTCCAGCAGCAATTTCTACATGGAATTGATACTGTAATTGTGACAGTCCCTTTGCAATATAACTCATTGTGGTACTGTATCCTGTAAAAAATAAACCATTTTGATTATCAACATATATGGATCTGGTTGCAAGTAAAGTGAGTTAAATGTGTTATGCTCTTCTGGAGAGTTATAAAGTTTGAGGGACATGAGCATTTTATTAAGTGATTTCAACAGGAATGAAGAAGAAAATCAGAAGTTACTGTACAAAAAATAGGGTTCTGTTTATAAAGAATCTATTGTTACATGGTGGCAGGCAGGCCAGTACTTGTTTCACTTAATGAGGGAAGGGTACTTATTCGAGAAAAAAGCATATGGATCATCATCTGAGAGTACCCCCGCATGTCTGGTTATGGCGGGATTTCATGATCTCTAAGGACAGACCTGTACATGAATACATTCATTCTGAACAGTGTAATAAAGAACTTTAATGTGCCAAGGAATACTACGATTAATTTAACCTCCTATAGTTATGTGTAAAAGGCTAAGATTTAGAATGTTATTGGCTCTGTCTGCTTATTCTTAATGACTGTATATATATATACATATAAAATATACTGTGTGCATATATAAATATATAATATATATATATATATATGTTCTATTTCAGAATAGAAATAATGGTGCACTTAATCTAATTGAAGGAAATATAGTAAACCTTAATTTTAGAATGATTCCATGTGTACTTTATTGATATTGGTTATGCACATGACTTTCCATTCCTAGACTAATTACATTATTTAAAAAAATAAAAAAATCACAACTTTGAAAATACTGTAGATTAGCTATTGGACTTGCTGAGAGATGAAATGCACCATGATCTCATTTCTGGGAATCCACCATATATAACACACACTACTGTATGATAATTATATCATAAAGAAGGTCTGGTTCAGTGTTAAGAGTACTGACTGTAAATCAAAGAACCTTCCTGGAGTTCCTGGTTTGAATAACAAATAAATGTGTCTTTTTGTGTCGCAGGTGCCAAGAATTATTTCACTAGTCTGAATGGTCAGTGGGGGACATTTATGGAAACTCAAGGTGCAAAAAAGGTGCTTTCTTTTACCTAATTCATTGCTATAAGCAGCATCACATTTTTACTTTGTTAGAGTGTCAACCTATGTTCCTCTTAGATGTATGTAAAAAATCAAGTCATCACTTTAAAAAAGATGCATCAAAAGGGTAGCTGCAATAAAAATAAAAAAATGAGCATCTTGATGGCACTCCTAGTTGCATGGAATCATAATGTGGTAACATGTCCTCTTTGCTAACCACGATCATATTTTGGATTCCACCAATGGGTCAACCCCGGCGTCTAGGGATCGGCGAATTGGCCCAATCTGTCGCTAGTGTATGAGGGCCTCAAATCTGCGAACAGGATAATATAGCATTTTATTTGTATATTTCAAGGGCCACAAATTGTGCACACAAAAATTCAAACCACCATTTAAACCACTTGGGGAATCTAAAGGCCCCCATACACGGGGCGATTTGTCTCAGATCCGATGGCACATACGATTTCCCTTGCAAATTCTACCGTTGACATTCTGTACGATTTGTGTTTAGAAAAGGTACGATTGAACAAACGACCATACGATCCGATGTATCTTAAATGACTGCAAATCGTTTACAATATATTATATGCAGCAAATACACACACGATGCATCTGCTGAAATGTCAATAGGGGAGGGCTTCTCTAGGGGGCATAAAAGGCAGTATCCATTTTAGATCTGTGCACACTTTGCTCAGTGACTAGTGAGGCTTGGTGTTATACCCTGCTGAACGTTGTACTTTGCTAGTGTGTTCTTCTTTGCTTTAAGGCTTGCCTTGACAAAATGTGATTATTCTGTTTTCTGATGGATTCCTATCTCTATAAGCTTTTGCTACCCTATGGCTATCTGAAGCTGAAAGGTGAAGGATCCGAGGAGAGGAGGAGGATTAGGTTGTGCTGGACAAAGGCGTGGTTGACGAGGAGGGAGACTCGCTCCCATATGCCCCTGGTGATGGAGATTAGGGAGAACAACCGAACGATTATCGCAACACCTGTGTGTGGATGACCCCACCTTCCAGGAGTTATTATGTCTGGTGACCCCTTATATCCAGAGGCAGGACATCTATATGAGTAGGGCTATTCCGCCTCAGGAGAGGCTCATTGCGACACTGAGGTACCTGGTTACAGGGAGGTCATTTGAAGACCTGATGTTTGGGACCCTCATTTCCCCCCAGGCTTTGGGGCGCATCATCCTGGACACCTGTGATGGCATTGTCAATGTCCTGAAGTTCCACTACTTCAAAGTAAGTAAAACATTACACATTTTTTTCTTGTGAAAGAAAAACTTGTTTTAATTTTTTAAAACACACTGGGGTTTAGTAACACAACCCACATGGCTGTATATATCCATAAAGTTTGTGGGTACATAAATGCAAAACCAACATGGCTGATTTATTTTGTTTTAACAAACCAACATGGTATATTTACTATATAAAAAGTACTCTATCCACAAGTAGTTAACTATATCCAGGGCTGTCATCAGAAATGGTGGGGCCCGGTACTGACAAATTAGGCAGGGCCCCCCTCGCCCCGGGGTATGGGGCATAAGTGGGCGGAGCTACTTTGGGGGTGAGAGACAGGGAGGGCTGGACCTATTGGGGGCACAGATTAATCGTTCGTAAGTTCTGTTATATTACATGCTGTGCTGACATTTTTATTTGCATGTTTTTAATTTAATATATCTAAGCACAAGATGTTGTGTGTGTGTGTGTGTGTGTATGTGTATATATATATATATATATATAATATATATATATATATATAGAACATACATACACAAACAAATGCCTCTGGTGCTTAGATATATTAAATTAAAAGCATGTAAGTGTCAGCACAGCAAGTAATATAACAGCACTTACCCACATGTATGTGTGTGATATATATATATATATATATATATATACATAATATACACATACATACATACACACAGACACACTGTGTATTATATATATATATATATATATATATACACATACATACATACACTATATATATATATATATATATATATATATATACTGTATATAATACATAAATTAGGCACTCCCTCCCTACAACAGAGCCCAAACTTACCTGGACACTCAGCCATCTCCGTGACTCTGGGAGCTCAGAGGACAGCAAGCGCAGTGATACGTGAGGTACCGCGTGTCAGTGGTGGAATGCATCGGCAGCTGCTAGAGAAGAGAAGAAGCGTCTTGGTGGCATTTAATACATGGAGCCCGCCGCAAGCCAATCATAGCAGCTCGCGGAACGGCAGCCAGCCAATCAGCAGCGGCCACTGCTGATTGGCTGGACGCTGTGTTCCACGAGCTGTGATTGGCTCGCGGAACTGGAGCCAATCAGCAGTGGCCGCTGCTGATTGGCTGGCTGCCGTTCTGCGAGCTGCTATGATTGGCTTGCGGCGGGCTCCATGTATTAAATGCCACCAAGTCTCTTTAGGTCTCTCTCTGCTCCCGATGCATTCCAGCAGTGATGTGCGTTACCGCACATCACTGCATGTCACACCACCGCTACCCGGGCCCCCTCTCTCTCCGGGCCCGGGACTGGAGTCCCCGCAGTCCCCCCCTGATGGCGGCCCTGACTATATCCATAGTTCAAATGTAAAAACATTCTGCTAACTGTTCATTTATGTTAAGAAACGTATTCTTAGAAGTGTATAAAAAGTGCTATCTCCTCAAGTTTTATGTCTTCCAACAGCAATTCAGCTGCATAGTGTCATATGACGGATTGAACAGGCCAAAAAGCACATGCCACAAGTCCAGATTGAGGTCCCAGCAAACAATAGTCTGTCCTTGTGCCATGTGCTTAGTGACCCTGTCCAACCCTCATCATCAACACCATATACCATGCAACGCCTATTGGGAGACATAAAACTGGATGATAGTTGTAAATAATTACAATAAATAATTAAAAAATTGAGGGGGGTCCTCATCCTCTGCCAACATGACATTATACACAACTTCAGAGGATGTGGAGGGGTTGGTGGTTTGAGGAGTAGGATAACTGGGATGAGGTGATGGGGTTTGCTCCATTATTGATGTGGCCTGGTAGGTTGGTGGAGGGTAACTATGGGATGTAGATGGGCCATAGTTAAATGGCTGCAGCATTGTCTGGTGGACAGGGTCATCCGTAAGCCTTGTAGTGGTTGCCAGCTTCTTCATTCTCCCCCGGATGACTGTACATAAGGCGTTGGGCATGTATTTGCTTGCTTTCGTTCATTTTCCTCAGACTGCTAGCTATGTGTGTGCCCAGGTGGTCGAACATGTACGGGGG
The DNA here is from genome assembly GCA_031769625.1 of Taudactylus pleione. Taxonomy (NCBI): domain Eukaryota; kingdom Metazoa; phylum Chordata; class Amphibia; order Anura; family Myobatrachidae; genus Taudactylus; species Taudactylus pleione. The sequence goes on from JAUIMM010001336.1 coordinate 79,041, forward strand.
TTTAGTTAATGCCTGCTTGACCTAGTTTAAGAGATCATTTTGTTGATTCTGGGTTTTTTACGCTGGTATCTCTGGCGTTTAGGGGAAGGTTGTGGTGTTTCTGGCTCACTACCACTTTGGCAGGCAATTTGTGGGCTGACCGTTAGGTCCAGGTTAGGTGTTGAAGGCTGTTGGAGGAGAGAGATCAATTTATAATGTTAATAACATACTTTTTAAATGTTTTATTTTATACTTTTTTTATTCTAGTTCCCAACAACGGTGGAGGAGTGGCAGACCATTGCTGAGGAGTTTGAACGCAGATGGAACTTCCTGAACTGCGGTGGAGCAAAAGACGGCAAACATGTCCGGATTACCCCACCTGCACACAGCGGTTCCTTTTATTATAACTATAAAGGATTTCTCAGCATAGTGCTCATGGCGGTGGTGAATGCCAACTATGAGTTCATTTTTGTTGATGTGGGCAAAAATTGCCAAGCTTCTGATGGGGGGTAATGTAAGCAAACACTCTTCTATGAGAGACTTAGCTCCAACCGCCTGAATTTGCCACCAATAACGGAAACGAAGCATGGCCTAAACTATGTTTTTGTGGCTGATGAGGTGTTTGCTCTCCATGAGCATTTGCTAAAGCCGTATGTGCAACGGGGCCTTACAAAAGAAAAGCGCATCTTCAATTACCATCTATCCAGGGCTCGGAGAATAGTTGAGAACACATTTGGTATTCTATGCAACCGCTTCCGGGTTTTCCATGCATCAATAAATTTACGTATGGACAAAATTGATTCAGTTGTTTTGGCCTGCTGTGTCCTCCGTAAAAAAGCACCATCCAACATCAGGCACAGCTGTGCTGGACGACCCGGAACATCCAGAAGAAACAGTCCTGTGGCACCATCTTCAGTCTTGTTAACAACAGGGACTGTGTGGGCTAAAGAGGTCAGGGAGCAATATATGGCCTACTTCAATGGAGTGGGGGCAGTAACGTGGTAGGAGGGCACTATCCGCTAATGGACTACAGGATAGTGGGCATGTGAACTGTAAAAAAACATTGCATATAGTGTGTAATTAATATGTTTTATACTTACTACTTCACAAGAGGACGCTTGTTCCATGTTTGGGTTGTCCACTACAGGGTCCTCTGGAAGACTCTCCACCATTATAGTCTGTTATGTTCGCTGTGGCTCCTGCTCATGCAGGAATTTCAGAAGGTCAAAGTACCACAGCATACTCGTATATGTGTCATCTGCCCCTGCTCCGGATGCCCGGGACTCTTTGCTTCTTTTTATCCATGACACATACAGTCCTTAGATCTTGGATTTTGACCTTGACCCAAACTCATCATGAAAGGGCTTGCTAAACTCAACAAGCTCCTGGATTGCAGCGGCTCGCTTAATTTTATTCCGTTACTCCAGACTTTTAACTCGCCACAAACACTCATGAGCGTGGAAGAGCTCAATAAATCCAGACACAAACTGTCTTTCTCTGGCACTTGTCATTCCTGTGGGGAAAACAGATTGTAAAAATTAAAAAATATGAATGTTGTGTTTTAAAAATGTAAATTAGTTTTAATGTTTTATATGTGCAAATAATACATTTTTAAACATGTTTAATAAGTTTTAATGCTTTACCGTTTCACTAAATACAGGAAGTGTCCTTTTTTTTTGAGTAATTTTTTCAGAAACGGGGATAACAAGTTTGCAAGGCTAGGGGGTACAATGCGTGTGTTGTGGATTTGACACATTGATGGGCTTCAATGTTGGTGGTCTAGGTTCATTGGTGGTGCAGGGGTATGCATTGGTGGCGCAGCAGGGGTTAATACACTTTGGAGGTGCTGGGTTATGCATTGGTGGTGCAGCAGGGGTTTAATAAACATTGGTTGGGCAGGGGTACGCTTTTGAGGTGCAGGGGTATGCAATGGTGGCGCAGCAGGGGTTAGCACACTTTGGATGTGCGGGGCAGAGGCGTATCTACACATTGCCCAGTGGCGCCGGCCAAGGGGGGGGGGGGGCGCCACCCAGCTGTGTCATCCATGGCCAAGTGGTAGATACGTGCCGGGTCTTCTTTTCACAAAAATAAAACTTCATCTCACGGCGCCAGAAGGCGCGCACTTCAGGAAACTGCACGGCCCGGGGATGGCTGGCAGCAGCAGCCTCATCCTCGTTGTGTTCGTGCAGACGGGCCGTACAGCTTCCTGACGTGCGCGCCTGCCGGCGGTGTGAGTAGAAGTTTTTTTCTATGTGGAGAGAAGAAGAGTCGACGCATGTGACCAGTTCTGAAGATCAGACAGAGGAGCTGTGGCCCGCGAGAGCACTGCAGCAACAAGGTAAGAAGTGGGGATTGGGGGCAGGGTAGGGTACCTGCTGGGGCTGGCTGGGAAGTGGGTACTTAGAAGGGGGACTGGCTTTGGAGTGGGGAAGATAACAGGCTGGGTCTGGCTGGTGAGTGGGGGCACAGAAGGGGGCCTGTTGGGGCTGGCTGGGGAGTGCGGACTTAGAAGGGGGGCTGCTGGGGAGTGGGGGACATAAAAGGCTGGGGCTGTCTGGAAAGTGGGGGCACAGAAGGGGATCTGCTGGGGCTGGCTGGGGTGTAGGGACTTGGAAGGAGGGCTGGCTGGGGCGTGGGGGACATAAAAGGCTGGGGCGTGGGGACACAGAAGGGGACCTGCTAGGGCTGGCTGGGGAGTGAGGTCTCAGAAGGGGGGCTGGCTGTTTTTTTTCCCTGTGGAAGCCAATGTGTGTTTTTTAACATTAAAATTAGCAAAAGAGCTGGGGGGGAAGGGGGGGCGCCAGTCCCTTATTTTGCCAGGGTCGCTCTGACCCTTAGATACACCCCTGTGCAGGTATTGGTGGCACAGCAGGGGTTAATACACTTTGGAGGTGCAGGGGTATGCATTGGTGGTGCAGCAGGGGTTAATACACTTTGGAGGTGCAGGGGGATTGCATTGGTGGTACAGGGGTTTATACTGGATTGCATTGGTGGTGCAGGGGTGTATACTGATGGTGCAGGGGTTAATACACATTGGTGGAGTAGGGATGCATATACTCACTTCTCAATCAAAACGTCCAGACACACGATGCTATGCTGAATCCTGCTGTCTTCTCAACAGTCGTCTGTCACAAAATGGAGGAGGGGAGTGTCCAGACGGGGACGGGGATCGTAATAGTGTATGATAACACTACTTTCACACAATTGATCATTACGATCAGTCGAAAACGGCCAAATCGTGTGAAAAATCGCCCCGTGTATGGGGGCCTTAAGTAGAGACCTTCAATTCTATTAAGGGACCTTCTTGAGTTTAAAAGTATTTGCAGCAAGATGCCTGTACTGTAGGTATTATAAATAATGAGTAGGATAAATCGTTAGACACATTGGGGTCGACCAATTATTTGCAAGGTGGGTCCTGCAAAAGAACTCGACTGCGAATTTCATTTGCAATCCAATTCCTAACTCGCATTTATTTTTCAGAGGAAATTTACGGGTTTTTGTGCCCACTCCCCTGAGCAGGTGAAAAAGTAGGGAAAATCTTTATTTTAAGTTACAAATGTCGGGACACAGTGCAGAACCTCTGGTACAATGGTGTAATTTGGCCAATAAAGACATATCCGGTTTCAGGTTAATTTCTCGGAAAAGCTCAATAATGGGTTAAACTATGTGGTATGTAGAGGTGTAATGTTGTGGGACAGGTATGTAGAGCTGTAAATGATGTGGAACAGGTAAGTGGGGGTTGAGGCCATATGTAAAAAAATTAAATAAGTCACCTGGCCGACATACATTTTTATGTACCCTAAAATGCTGGACTTTAATTTGATGAAAAACACTTGCTATCATCTTTCCATGATTAATCAAACATGCAAAAATCAGCTATTTGATGCAGTTTAAAACCCTCCAATACATTCCTTATGGCCACTAACAGCATTCTATATGGTCCTGCTATATCAGTTTTAACTTTTTTGGTATCAAGGACAGTTTCCCCACTTTTTCATGCCCATCTACCAGGTTTCATTGTAGTCTTGTACCCTCGCCGTGACTACCACAAATTGGCATTTCTAACTGGATCTCGCATTTCTCGGTGCACACATGTGTGTGATGTACTGTATACATGTTTCATGAAACAAATTTGTTTTTGCAAACCTGCTCCTAATTAGATTGAGCCCATTGAGAAGGATTGTAGGATTGTTTTGATAGTACAGTATTTGTGTGTATACCAAAGTTAGACATAGTCTTTGATAAATTAATTATTGTGAGGAATTAATACCTTGTGAAAATGACTGTAAATGTGACATTTTGCTATTTAAACTTATACTATTTTCTATGGTAGGACCCTGCCAACTAATCATTTAAGTAAAGGATCCACATTAACATCCTTAGTGGAGTTTTTATTAATAAATTCAAACTCTTGATTTTGCACATTTCTGATCTGGTTTGTTGTCTGTGCCCGGGGAGATATCCTTGTCTCTCTGCTGTAGTGTGGGGAAAGGGAGGAGTGCAGCCAAAGTGCCAATGCAAATGCTATCTATTCCTGGATGATATATCACAGTTACTGTAGGTACCATTGAGCCAGTTACAATCCTGTATATTATAATACCTATAATACATTTATTTGGGGTACCACAATTATATAATGTCAGTTTTTATTTATCTATTTATAGTTTCTACATGCTGGTATCTTCTAATTTTGCCCAATATAACAGTTACCAGACACCAACACATTACACAATATTCTCTACACTAAAGATCAGTGCTTTTCAAGAGTTTGAATTTTGTCTTTATGGACTAAATACTAGGGATGTGCAGGCTCGGATAGGTTCGAGTTTGCACGTGGAGTTCGGATTTTTCCCTCCAAAAAAACGGAACTCAGAACGAGGCAAAACGTCATCTTACATGGACGAACATCATCATTCCTGGACAAAAGACCAGGAATGATGATGTTCGTCCATGTAAGATGACGTTTTGCCTCGTTCTGAGTTCCGTTTTTTTGGAGGGAAAAATCCGAACTCCACGTGCAAACTCGAACCTATCCGAGCCTGCACATCCCTACTATTAAAAAGATACGTAATAACAGGATTGTTCCAGATCACTATTTTGACTATGAGGTCTCCCCCTTAGGAAAAAATGACATTTCAAAAAATGATTTTGATTCTGGGCACCTTGCCATACTTCATAATACGTGCCTCCACTGTCAGTTGCTGCCACTTCTTGAACACTAACAGGAGGAAGCGGGTGGTGATTGTTTTTCTGTGAGTAGTATACTAAGAGCGAGGGTGAAGGATTTCTCTATCCCTGCTATCACCAGTGAACTTCTCTAACTGTCAATGATGATCTTGTCATTCACTAACAATTTACCACGCAGCTCCTCCTATCAGCTTCTGAGAAAAGATGGTGACTGACAGTCAGGAGATGTATTATGTAAAGCACTGCAGTTTGCTTGATGACTGTTAAATTCCAGGTTGCATATTTCCCTTGTCTCTAACCTTCAATCTTTTGAAGTTATGTGGGAAAAAGCATTACCTGGCCACATATAGCAGGTTTCCAGTTATACAGCCCTACTCTACAAAAATATCTATATACTGTACATAGCATACCCATTGATTACATTGTGCACCAACTCTCTACACTAACAGCCTTCTACACACTTCTCTAAACTCCACACACTGAACTGTGACACAAATTCTGTACATTAGCACATCAACACAACCCACTCAACCTTAAACTTTATTTTGTTTCTTACAGTAATAATAAAAAAGCAAGTGGACCAGACACTTTACACTAGACTCTTAAATTGGTTGGCACACACGCACACAAGCGCACACATCATACTTTTAACTTAAGACCCTCAACTGCACAGAAATTATTTTTTTATGCATTACCTTTCTCTTCTCACTTTTAGTTTTCCATGATTAATCAAGCATGAGGTTTTTGCACCTGCAGTAGCCTGAAAAATAGTAACTTTGACTCCCAGCTCCCATACCCTGCCAAGATTCCTGTGAGGCTTGCTCGTTCTAGCCTCGCAAGCTTTATCCCCTCACACAAACATATTGGACCCTCTTCAATCAGTCTTTCTCAGACAAGACTTTCCCTTAGCCTCTAAACCTTCACTGTTCCCGAAAACCCATCTCTAGACAAGCTTATACAATTCTCAAATCATCTTATTAACTCCCCAAGACCCTTGTACCCAGCTACTACCTTTCTAAACTGTTTATTCAAAGCTTACATTTATTTTCATTCTTTGCTCAAATACCTACCCATTGAGCCCTAAACCAATATTGTTGTGTGCATCATATAGCCTCACACAGCACTTTTCCACTTAAGGTACTTCCTAACCTCATGTCTCAAAATCCAATTTTCCTACAGTGTGTAAGCAGGGCCCACTTACCCATTTATCTATTCGTTAATACCCAACCTTATTTTCTTACTGTGTTTGTTCCCAAATGTAAAGACTGCAGAATATCCTGGTGCTAGGCAAATAAAAGTTAATAAGAACAATAACTGTAGGATTTCCAGCAGTTCAGTTATGCTATCTCACTCTCATCTACTGTACATGTTAAACCACCCTTAACTGCCATACTGTTATGCCATGGGCAACAACTGAAATCCCTTTCTACTTACAGAGCTACCTTAAGGTAAACTGTACCAACAGGAAAAATGTGGGCTTATATATGTGAGGGCAACCAGCTGCTAATCCTGCTAAACCAGTTTAAATGGTCGAATGAGCCAAGGTCTTAGATGGCAGAATAAAATGAAATATCTTGTATGCAAGGTACATTATTTGTTCTCCCTGTGTTTGGGTGTGGGTTTCCTTCTCTATGCTCTGGTTTCCACCCACACTTCAAAAACATATTGGTCAGTTCAATTCATTCTAAAAAAAAAAATGAACCCTAGTGTGTGCCCCCTTGTGTGTTAGGGAATTTAGTCTGTAAGCTCCAATGGCGAAGAAATTGATGTGAATTAAATTCTCTCTATATAGCACTTGATAAAATTCATAAAGTGGTACAAATAGATGGTACTAGTGCAAAAAAACAGCAGATAGTATTGTGTAGATAAATAAATAAACAAAAGACCAACAGGAATAATAATTACCATTAGGGGTAGTTAGGACTTCATAATGTATGCGGTAGGTTGGCAAATGGGTTCGATTCCCGTCAGCGGCAGCCCGACGGGAGCAGAGTTCGAAGCAGCGGAAGCTTGACAGCAATGGAAATCCCGATCGTGGATAGGTAAGTATAGACTAACCTAACCCCCCTAACCCTAACCCTCCTTAGGGGTGCCTAACCCTAACTTCCCCCCCAAGTGCCTAACCCTAATCCCCCCTCTAAGTGCGTAACCCTAACCACCCCCTTCCCCGCTGCCTAAACCTAAGTCCCCCGGGGGGTGCCTAACCCTAAATCCCCCCCGGGGGTGCCTAATCCTAACCCTCCCTCCCCCTAGCCTAACCCTAACCCTCCTGGGGGGGTGCCTAACCCTAAGTCCCCCACGGGAGCCCTAAACCTAACCCTCCCCCCCCACGGCGCCCGGCATCACTACGATCGCGATGCCGGGCGCCGGTCTCCCGGCGTCGGGGAAATGCGGGCGTCTACATCTAGACGCCCGGCATTTCACCCTTGCCGGGATAAGACAGTCGGGAAGCCGGCTGCCGGTATTTAGGCAATCAGCTTCCCGATTGCTTCCCGGAGGTAGATGGATCCGTGGGTGTGTATTTATAACGGGTGCAGGGTGTGCGGTGCAGCGGTCCAGGGTGGGGCCACACCGCACATCCTGCACGTAATGTTTTAATACTTTCCCCTCCAAAGTCCCCTGTCAGGTTGTAGCGCTTTACAAAACACCTGAAAATTGGGCACCACTACCTCTTTCTCTGCATTTTGCGCGTCCACATTAGGGAGTTTACCGGGAAAATGGCGGCCTGGTGACCTGCACATGCGCAGTACACTCTAGGCACAGTCTAGTGCCCAGAGTTTACTGCTGCGGTGGCGCGGCTGGCCACTGGGTAGGGAGGAGGGGGTCCCCGAACGGAGAATGCATACGTGCCCCCTCCTCTCTTAAGACGCCTCTGGTGTGTCACAAGGTATTTCCTTTCTGAAGTGGAAAAATGATGGGCGTTCCTGGTTGGTGACTGGGAGGTGGCTAGAAATTCACAAAGAAAAGGGTGAGTTATGGGAGTGTCCTGGGTGTGTCAGTGAAAGTGGCTGCGTTCACAGAGGCACAGCCAAAGGCATATCAGGCCAGAGTCAGATGGAGAAACTACACCTGCCATAGGGCTGATGCAAATTTGGATGGTGTGACCGATGGTGGTGCACCACCTAAGGATGCACCAGGTGGTATTACTGCGTGTACAGATGCTGAAAGCAGGCGTCTCAGTATTTTTATATTGGGCTGCACAGATGTACACAAGGGAAGAAGTATGTAGCAGCATTTGCATAAAATTGCAGACTGGTAACCGCCAATATATGCTGGAGCGCGCACTTCTGCATCTGACTCAGAATCAGACCCATAGTGTGTTATCTTCGTAGCAAAAGCAGCTTATTGCAAATAATAGATGAAACACACAAGGATACAAATCCTAAAGGAGTTTGGTAAGCACCATACCAGACATCAGGGCAATTTGAGCATTGAATTAAGAGATGAGGGGCTGCGGATCCTCTCTCTCCACAAATGTTGCATCACGTTCCGATGGGCACTAGTCCAAAGGTAGCAAACAGGATCAACAGAGTTAATCATAATCATGCAGAGTCCAGCAGGAGCTGACACATTTTAAGCTACTCTAAGCTTTTTGTCAAGGTAAGTGTGTTATCTGCAATCAGTAAATGTCTTTAAATGCTGTTCATAGGGTTATATCTGGGTCACATAACCTGGAAATGTAGCACTGTACTTCTAGACAGATAAGTATGTACTGTAGTGGTAAAATAAATAAAGAATACAATTGGGAGTTCTTAAACCGGGCACTCTTTGAGTGGGTGAGCTCAGACCAACAAGCTGTTTGATCTGCAGTAGTCCTGAAGCAGTAGACTGGACTTTAGACTAAGAGGGGTATTCAATATGAAAGGTTAACTTCCCTGGCGAAGTTAACGTTTCATATCGGAGTTTTTTTCTGCGTAAAGGTATGGTGCGCGCTCCCGCTTATCCCCGTATTCAAAATAAAATTAACGAAAACGGGAAACTCCGAAGTTGAATTTGCGTAAAGTTACGAATTTTTCCTTAAAATAATTGTAAGACCCCCCTAAAGTTGTAAAAACATGGGGGAACACTATTACGTTTTAGCCTTTAATTGAAAGTCGGGGATTTAAATAGCCGCAGCAGGTGTTTTTTTTCCAACATTGAAGAAGTGATGCAGAAGAGCACTTAGGTTATTTTTTTTTGGGGTACATGAAAATGGGTACTAGCATATTTTGGTGTCCCTAAAGTAATTTTTTTAAAATTCTGCATTTGTGCACTATAATTCTATTCTAGAAAACACCTGCCGCATACTTGCAGAATAGCCCTGAACCTATTTGCCTATTGTTTAACAATTTTTTCCCATTTTTTTTTTTTACACCCCAATTTTTAAATTAATTTTTTGGGGTGTCCCTAATTTTTTTTTAAAACTTTTTTGGACACAGTTCTTTTTTAAATGTCAATCTCAGGGGTGCAGGCTATTTTTTTTAAGCCTGCACCCCTAAACCCCAATTCTGCACTTTTTTTCGACACCTATTCAATGGTGAAAAGTTATCACTGTTTTTTATCAAAGACTTTTCAAAAGTGCGATAAGTCTTTGAAATTGAATACGGTGTAAAAGTAAAACAAGTGATATTAACGCAAAAACGTTAAAAAGTGCGATATTAACGCAAAAAACTATGTTATCGCACCCATATTGAATACCCCTATAAGGCTTTTTTAGGAGTGACTGGGTCAGTTTAGCTTGTGCTCAAATTTCTCTGACCAGGGCAGTTTACCTCATGTTTTTTTAACCTCTCTGAGTGGTAGTCTTATTCTCAGACATACTTGTGGCATTTTGCATTATTCTTCATTATGTAAGTTGTATTATGTCTATTAAGCCTGCTGCCTGATCATCTGCCCACTTTCGACATTAGGAGACCTCCTCACCAATAGAAAGCTACCTACCCAAACACAGCCTGCATCGGAAGCACTGGATTCAACTTCTGGTTCCACACTAGCACCAAAATACATCTGGAAGGGACAATAAGTGACTCACCGGAAGTATTACCTCGCGGCAGTGTTCAGATGTCGCTGTCAGGCCCTCAGTCGAGGCCCAGTCCATGAGGTTCACGGGTGGTGCTGACTCTATGCAGAGGGATGATTGCCCTTTAGCCATTTGCCATGGTCTGGCGGGGAGTGGGCAGGGCTTAATACGCATTTTAAGGCTAGCTCCCAGGAGACTCCTCGGGTTGTCCACATGTTATATCATATATAATGGTACTATCAGCCTGGGCTCTTGCTTGCAGGCAGGTGAAATTTCTGCTGTCACTAAACTCAGCGTAGGGGCTGTGCTTCTGACACTACCTCTCAGGCAGTAGTGGGGCCACAGAGTGCTCATGTGGGTCCCGAAGATTCTGTTGCTGCTGGGCACATGGATCCCTTGTTAATTTTATCTGTGGTGTCCTCTTTCTTTCACCCTGTTATTTGCAGCCTTAGTTCCAGGATATGTTCAGGATCCATCAAATCAACCGGAATAGTTTTTTGCGCAGGTAGCCCCATTAGTGGAACAATGTCTGCAATGTATGTGAGCTTTGGACCTTTTAACAGCGCAGCATAGTCTTCCCTTTGCGTCAGCTGCCGTGTCTACTTTTGTTCCTTTGCATATGTAGGGGGCTTTGATCCACAACACTGTTTTCACCTTCTTTTGCAGATGATGAGGAAAGCTGCAACAATCTTGAGGATTTCAGGGATGTGGATGCCATCAGGTGGGTCACTGCTTGGCGCTGATGAGGTTCCTAGTTATTTATCTCCCTCATTTTTGGCTTCAGCATCAGACAGCTCCAGTGGTGCACGAAGGTGAGCAGCGAAACACACTAGATTGGAGCAGTGGTGTAACTAGGGCAGGGCGAGCACGGCCACGGTACCGGCCCGCCCGCCCTAGATAGCCAGTGTAGCGCCGACCACAATGAGTGCGGTCAGCGCTACACATTTACACAGGACCGGCGCTAGGCTTCCAGCGCTGGTCCTGTGCTGCACGCCTGAGCCCGTTCCCTCCCCCTGAGCGCTTGCCCAATAGCGCCAGGAGGCGGGCTCAGGCTGTGCATAACACACGCATCGCCGCCAGCGCTGGCGGCGATGCGTGTGTTAAACAGCAGCCAATGAGACAGATAGACTCTCATTGTCTGCTGCAGCACCCACTGCAAAAGCCGGGCCTCCGTCCGGCTCCTGCAGTGGGTAATGGGACTGACGTCATGACGTCATGACGTCAGTCCCATAATGCTGAGCGCGCCAGCCCGGGCGCACTGGAGGGCGGGAGCGGCATCGCGGACAGGAGCAGCGTGGAATCAGGTAAGTATATTTTTATATATATTTATTTATTTTTAAACCTATCTGCACAACGGGGGAGGGGTTGGCTACTACTGGGGGGGACCTCTACTGGGGGTGCCATTGGGAGGACCTATACTGGGTGGGGGGCTACTCTACTGGGGACTACTACTTGGGGGGGGACTACCACTGGGGGCATTCTAAAAGGGGCCTAGTATTACTAGAGGCACTGCACTCGGGGGATCACTACTGGGGGTAATAATAGGAAGGGCCACTACAGGGACCACTGGATAGGGGGGAGGGTCACTACTGGGAGCCTGCATCAGGGGGACCACTACTGGGGGCACTGCATGGGAGGGGGGGACACTACTGCTGGGGGCACTATATAAGGGGCTTACTGCTAGGGGCACTGCGGGGACCACTACAGGGGGCACTAGATAGGGGGGATCACTACAGGGTGCCTGCATAAGGGGACCACTACTGGAAAAACTGCATGGGGGGGACTACTGCTGGGGGCACTATATAAAAGGGCACTGCATAAGGGGATACCGCTACTGGGTGCACTGCATTGTGGGGACTGCTACTGGGGGCACTGCATAAGGGGGAACACTACGTGGGGCACTGCATTTGGGGGGGCCACTACTGGGGGTACTGAGTAAGGAGAACTAATTGGGGGCTGTATAAGAGGGACCACTACTGAGGATACTGTATAAGGGGCACTACTATGGGCCTGCATGAGAGGGACCACAACTGCATACTGGGGGTACTGTATAAGGGGTACTACTGAGGTTAAGGTGCATATGGATAGGAATGTTCAGTTTGAAAATAAAGGGGTGTGTCATGTTGACACGCCCCATTTTTAAGTGACCACGCCCATTTTTTTTGGGTGGGGGCTCCCTTTCCAAATTTGCCCTGGGCTCCAAATACCCTAGTTACGCCACTGGATTGGAGGCATATAGATGTGTTAGGAGGCACAAAAAAGTGAGGGGACAGGGGCTAGCAGCAGCTCACAGGGCGATGTTTACAATGGTAACACTGCAAATTTGCACGGCTTGAGAGCAAGCTGTTGATGTAAGATTCAGAAAGGATCTAACAATTATGTTTTTGCACTGACTGAGCAGCGAAAAAAGGATTTTAAGGCAGAAAGAGTGTTAGGTAGTACTTGATACTTGTAAGTCCTACAGCCACTAGCTTGTTGGTTTTATGCATTCACTGTGTGTTGTATGGAATCCCATTTAAAACCTATATGCAATCCTTCCTATAACCTCTATGGAATCCTGCCTATAACCTCTAAATTAGATGATGCTAATTAGCGTTATGAATAGTCGCACACAGCAATAAACATTTTCAGACTTTGGTTGTGGTTCCGAAGCACAAAAAGTTATTATTCAGCATAAAAGAAAAAGGTACTTAAACGCACATGATCTAGACAATACGTGCAAAGGTTACATCCAATATAGGTACAGTCGATATACATACGCCAGCGCATCGGTCCCAGTTACAGTCATCAATCTAGAAGCCTGCGGTCATCCACGAAGAAGAATGGCTCCTAACTGGGACCAGTACACAGGCTATATACCCGAACTGATCATGATAACAGCAATGTAGACAGACAAACATAATTCCATTGGTTCTTGCTCTTGGTCTTTGTAGTACACTGTAGTTCATAGGGCAGTTCACTAGGGGTATGTCCCACTTCTTCAGATTGTATTGTCTTTCTTTAATTGATTTAAATTAACCACAGGCTCAGCATACAGAGGCCCTGATTCAGAGCCGAACGCTCTGAAAGAGCGCTCGCTATGAATCAGGTCGTCTTTTTTTTTTTTATGGAGCGGGCTCCTGACCGCTCGCATTGTTGTGGGTTGCCACCCACAGCTAATGCGAGCGGCCAGGATGATGGTCGCGATGGTCAAGACTATCGCAACCATCGGGCTTGCGATGAGACCCTTGTGGTAGGGTCTCGTGGCCGCAAGCCCCAGAGAGTTTTCGTCTCAAACAGAGCTGAAAGCTCTCCAACTGACATCACTTGTGATGTCAGTGGGGCCGCCTGCAAACGGTAGGCATTCTCATGGGAACGCCTCCGTCTGGGCAGCCACCCCCCCCAGCCCGCCCACCTAAGGGGGCGTGCTGTCACTCAACATCGACAGCACGCCCTCTTTGGTGCGAGACCCGGAGCGATGGACTGCCCGTCGATATCCGGGTCTCGCGCATGCGCACGACGGAGCCGGCTCCGTTGCGCGTATGCGCTCGGGGTCACCATCGACCTGGTTGTGAGCGCTCAGCGCTCGCGACCGGGTCTGAATCAGGTCCAGAGTTTTATATTTCAACCAATAATTCACTATGGTCCATAACTCCCGAACGCATGATCCGATTCCCTTGCCGATATAACCGGGTATCTGGAAATAGACAGGGTATCAGTACAGTACCAAACATGAAATGTCTACGATGTTCTATACCATTAATATCAAATACATACATTTCACAACATTGCTGATAAAACCCTGAATATTAACCTAAAATACTGCGCAACCTTTTAACGCAATTGTGTGATATTTGCGCGCATTGTGAATACACATGCGTTTGTCTATGTGCATGCATGTATTTATCATGAATTAATATATATATATATATATATATATAAACGACAAGCTTAATCCACGGCACTCAACCATCTGGGGTGCCCTTGGCATGTGACCACACCATCTACATAAAAAATATCATACAAACTCGGCACTCACATGCTTTTCAAACTGCAACTCCTTTGAACATAGGGAATGTTGGTTACAAAATTTTGCAATAATTCTTTTTCCAGGTGCTTATCAAATGTTAGACAAACTTTTTGGCTAACGATAGCTTAGATGTCTAACAATTGTTCCCCAATCCATTCCTTCTGAGTATATTAGTGTCTGTATTATACTTCAATTTTCATAGGCATACTATTCTGTATGCAGATCAAACACTCACCATATCTTTGTGTATTCTTTAATTATTCATCACAGACAAATCAACAAAACCTGTCTTGTCATCACTGAATATTTAATATAAGGATTTTTTTTAGTTGTAGCTAAAATGGCGTTTTGCAACCAGTCGCAAAATGGCGTCTTGTAGATCTTAATTTTAAACAGATTCTGCAGTTGTCTGGAAATTAGACCAGCTGAGTATGTCAATATAATCAGGTACCTACATCTGATAAATAGTATACAACGTAACTAGTGGGAGCTGTGTGGCTTCCTAATAATGAAGAATTTAATCGTAAGCAGAATGGTGTCTTGATTATGGATTTCGGCTGTAAGGATATAGAGATTTAGTTTAAAGACATGCAGCCTTCGCATTTGCAAGTTGAGGCTCTCCAGCTTCTCGTTTTTCTGGCCAGGACAGATTTCATTGCAGGCATCCAATAAAGGCAAATACTTTACCTTTAATATTGCATCCTGCTTGCAAGTACAGCAGTGTCATTTTCAACACCTCTTTTGCATTGTGGAGAGGCCCATCCCATGTCCAATTGCTTTAGACTTGGGATCCAGCATCTGCCAGCCTTCATGTATCCTTTTGGTTCTCATGACTATATGGCTAGCCTGGTATCTGAATCAGTTGGATGCTGGGTTCTTGTTATATGATTTTTAGTTCGGTTTTTGCTTGCCTATTGTTGGTATATGCTGCAGCATCCCATAGGAACCTTAATTCTGCGTTTGAGTTGCCTGTTGTTTTTTGGCGTAAGGTAGATCATGAGGTTCATTTAGGGAGCATAACTGGCCCTTTCACCGAGCTACCATTGGAGAATCTCATTATTTCTACAGTTCATGTTGTTCAACAGAAGACTGGCAAATACACATTTATTCAGCATCTATCTTTTCCCTCAGAGTTGTCTGTCAATGCAATACCTTCTGATTTTCTTCAGTGGTGTACTTTGAACATTGGTCTTATGTTCCTGTTGCCTTCAAGGCAGATGTTTAGTATGCCTATAATTTGCTACTCTAGCATCCTGATTCTTACAGGTTCATAGATTTTTGCCTTGACAACGGATACTACATAAACATGTTCTTACCTTTGAGATGTTCTGTGTTTTGTACGTTCTTTGAAAGATTCAGCATCTTTCGGCACTAGTGACTGGAGTTGTGGTGAGCGTGGGATAGCTCACTATCTCAATGACTTTCTCTGCATCAATGTACACTACTTTTTCATTTTGGAGTTCCCATTGTCAATGACAAGACTGAGGTCCCATCACCTGCTTGTCATTTTTGGGTATCGAGATCAATGCCTGCACTGGGTCTTGCTGCCTTACACGGGCTAAAGTTGATAAATTATGGGTTACTTTTGCAGCATATGTAGCTGTATGGAAAATCACCCACCAACAGCCTCAGTCGCCATTGCGTTTGTTGAACTTTGACTGTTGGGTAATTGTCAAAGGCAGAGAATTTTATCAGAAACTGGAGAGGGCCAGGCCATAGCATTTAAATCAATTTGCCATCTGAGGCTAAGGGAAAACTGTGTGGGTTTCATTTCTCAAGGATTTCAATGGAGTTCGGTTGTGGATGGCTCCGGTCGTGGACACCTTTCAGTTGCAGCTGTTCACGTATGTAGGTAGACCCATGGGGTTCTGCTATTACTTTATTGCAGCTGTTCACGGATGTAGGTAGATCCATGGGTTCTGCTATTACTTTGCTAATTCCTGGTGTGTAGCTCCCTGGCCTGATGAATGGGTGTTTTCGGGGTCAACCAAAGATCTCTTGCTTCTAGGTTTTATGCTGAGTTGTGACAACATTGGTGTGGTGCATGCGATCATTCAACAGCGTGCTACATTGTTGTTGGTATTATACGTGCTTGGACAGCTATTTCACAGATATTTGCAATGCAAGGGTATGTTTTCAGCTTGTCATGTGGGTCAAGAATGAGGCGGCTGATGTGTTGTTGCAGTTTCATGGGGCTAGATTTCAGTCTTTGGCTCCTGAAGCTGATGAAGTTCGTGAGCTTTGCCCTTTTTATATTTGGCAGGTGATGGAGGGCTTTGCAGTGTAGTATTTTACTCCGGGCACTCTGCATGCATATCGGCGTGCTTGGGAATAGTGGAAGCTTTATCCCATGGTCGCAGACAATGAGTTAAGAGTGGGCATCATTTGATGCTTTCTTGATTTGGAAGCTCTATGTTTTCAGCAGATCCATGGCCTCTGTCTCTTTCTCCCTAGCTGAGATTTCCTTTTTCTGTATATTTAAGGATTGTTATGACCTTACCAAGAGCTTGTTATCATAAAGGCCTTGAAAGATTGGGCTTGTTTTTCCCCAATTGTTGCCAATAAATGTCACCTGAAAAACTTGGTTCAGGTATTATAGTGACTGCTGCGGATGTAGCAGCTTCTGATTACGAGATTTGTTTATTTCAGCTAGTGTTTTCTATTGCCTTTCACAGGGCCCTTCGGGTTTCAGAGTTGGTTACCTTAACGAAAGGATGGAAACGACCATGCTCTGCTCCGATCTTCTTGACAGTGAGAGTTCTGTGCTTTGCAGGTTATGACTCTCCAAAACTGACCCAACCAGCAGGGACAGGTGGTTCCTGATCAGTACTTTCAGGTCAGCCCTGTTGCCCTGTCAAAGTTGTATATGTCTATGCGTCTGGCTATATCTGGTTCCTGGCTGATTCACACAGATGGTATGCCTCTAACTAGGTACTAATTTAACTGGGCTTTGAAGTGTTGATTTTGTTATGCATTTCTTCTGTATCGGGGCTGCTACTTCTGTGGTGGTTTTTCAGTGTCAGAAATTATAGCTTTGGGTCGAAGGAAATCGGGCAGTTATAGACATTATATCAAACCTGTTTAAGTTACCGTTATTGTTTATTATTGTTCTTTGCTCTTAGTTATGGTTTCTTACATGTTTGTTTTCAGTGTTCTGTGCAGTCTTCATGTTGGTCAGTTATGTCTGGTCTCCCTTGTCTTTCCTACTTGGGCTTTGCTACTTGCCACTGCTGTCAGTGGGAGTCTTGAGGGATTTTTTTTTGCCTGAACTGACAAGCCTAATTTAACTAATTTAAATGAAAATCATATGATTTCTTACCGTCACTCAGCAGTCTTTTTGTTTTTCACCTCTCCCCGACTCCTCTTTTACTGTTTCAACAATTTATTTATTCACATTTTCTTTCTTTTGAAATAGGTTTTTCTTTACTCTCCCTTTGTTTAGGAATTAGGTCAGATGTGTTGAGGGTGTGGATTATTGGTTTACAGTGGGGATACTATTTTTTCCATCTTTAAGACAGTTTGGTGGATTGGTTTTAGCGGTATGCTGTGGCATTCCTTTAGCGCAAGACTTTTGGAGCCAGCTGACAAGTTTGGTCTACCAGAATTGTTGGTCATCCATTTGGTTGGCAATGACTTAGGAACTTGAATAGCTTTAGATTTGAAGTGCTCCATTGTGGATGACCTTGTTAGAGTGGTAACAATGTGGCCTTCCTGTATGCTTGTCTGGTCTTTTATTGTCCCAAGGCTGGTTTGGCCCTCTCCCAGTCAAAACTCTGCCCTTGGGTATTACCCGACAAGCAAGGAGCTGTATGGCTATTGATGAGACAAGTAAAATGTTAACACGGCAGAATAGAAATTTCTCTTGGCTAATGCCGGATTTGTGGTTACATGTACCGCTATTCATTTTAGGCACCATTATTTGTACAGGAACAATGTTCCTGTACAAATATTCATTTGTTCATTTGTCTGATGAGAGGATGGCATTGTTTTTTGAGGATCTGTCTAGAGTAGTTTCTTCATTAGTATAGTTTTGTATGGTGGCGGTGCGCCTCTTCTGTAGTCAGAACCTTGCGTTGGCAGGAAAAAACAGCAGGTCATCAGTACAGGTGCAATTGGCTGTACCACCCTGATGGAGGCAGTGTCATCACCTTATCCAATGAGTATTTAAGTTAGAGGGTCGAGTGGAGACCTGTGTTTGATTTGTGTTTGTGCACCTTGGGTAATATCCATCTATAATCCATGATATTGTTAGTTTGTCATGCAATGATGTGCTGCTGATTCTGGCTGTCCTTACTCTGCCACCATTCTACTTCATCTTTTTTTTTTGTCTTCTTATCATCTTTATTATTTGGTTTGATATTTATGTGGCATGCACACATGACACCCCTCATTCAATAAAAGGTTTAGTGTTACTTGTGAATGTAAATTCATTATTAGGCTTTAGTAAAATTTAAAAATCTCTCTATGTATTAAAATATTAACTCTAAAAATGTACCACAAAAACAAATTATGTGCAATTAACAAAGAAAGCACCTATCAGTATCAGCAGCACATTCATAAACAACCAACCGCAAGCTTGGTCATACTTCATCATCATGTATTTGCACCTGCCCTCAATCTCCTGCAAATGGCATGGATTTGACACAAATAAAGACTCTAGGACTGGCTAGCTAAATACATTAATTTTAAAATACAGTATATTGAATTATAACTTATCATTGAAACATTTTCAAATGAAAGGCACAAAGTGTTTTTTCATATTTGATAAAGCATTTTAGCTTAAGCGTTCTAACAAAAAACATTAATGAAAAAGTGCTGCACCAATGGAAAATGAGAATAGAATTGCTTATAATACAATATACAGTATATAATATATAATACTTTTGCCATGGCAGAATTTTATACTTTTGAAACTCAGGCAAGAGAATTTCTACACCTTGAATATACAGTACTAAACTTTTGATAATGACTTTGCCACTCAGTTTCCATACATACAGTTGCCAAAGATACCAAATATTCTCTATTGCCATGAATTATTATGAAACTCCTCAGACTTGAGACTTTACACTTCAAGGAGACAATGAAAAAGTACCTTTAAAATATATGGGTTAGCTTAAAATATATGGGTTTTCACTTCAGTGCCAATAATAGTTTTAAATTAGGCAAATAAAAAATAAAACAAAAATGTTTCAGCTGTAGCATTCTCCTTGGAGGTTAATCACTATGTGATGTAATGGAATAGCTACAAATTAAAAATAAAATAATGGATGCATGTGCCACTGCTAGTGCTACAGACCTGGTAATCAGGTATAGCTCAACCTTAGCATCCTCAATTGTAATGTTGGGGTATGCAGTATTTTTGCTATGCATGTATATAAAAATTCTAAACAAACACATATAAAATGATTGTTCAATTCCTAATTAGTGTGCTCCTACCACACAAATCAATGAAAAAGCAATAAGGACTTATATGAAATTCTTTTGATCTGGAATAATGGCTGCAGCTACCCTTGTTTGATCCCAAGTCAGCAAAAGACCTAGCAGAAAAGAGAAATAAAAGAGTGCTGATAATGTATTACAGTATATTGATATCCACAGTTGTGGACAATAATACAATATGAGTACTTTTTATAATGTAATAATATGCTTATCTGACTTGCCATGAATGAATGTATACTTGTATATGGTCACATGCAGATGGTTACCTGAATGGCTCTGAAACCTATCAAACTTGCTTAATGGACTTTCCTTAAAGGCTTGTCAATGTTGAACGAAAAGGAAAATAAAAAAGCCAAATGCCATTCATGTGTAGAATATAAAAAACATTTTTATTTTTTAATAGGATTTAAACACATACATAGACCAATCCAAACATTAATCTTATCCAGGGCTGCCAAGAGAAATCCTGGGCCCCGGTAAAGCAACTTCCCAGGGCCCCCCCTCTGGAGTGGGTTTGGCCACAGCATGTTAGGGGCAGGGCTGCAGGCTGCACCTATTTAGGGGCGTGCCTAGCATGTGAGAAGCACCCACCCACAGTAGCATACATACATTTTATATATATATATATATATATATATATATATACAGGGGCGTATCTACAATAAGTGCAGGTTGTGCGGTGCACATGGGCCCAAGGGTCCAGAGGGGCACACACCGCACCCATATTTTCTATCCCACCGAGGTCCCGCTTCAGGTGTCTCTGCCCTGCACAAAATGCCGGAAAATGGCTGACGAGCCATTTTCCCGCCGACCTGCACAGTAGACTAGTGCCCAGAGCCTACAGGTGCTGTGGCCGCCGGTGGCCAGCCTTCAGTCTGCTGCCGGCCGCTGGGGAGAGAAGCGGGGGCCCCGGACGGGAAATGCACACGGCCCCCTCCTCTCTTAATATGCCGCTGCATGTGTGCGTGTGTATATATATATGAAAATGAAAATGCTACCTTATTGGCATTGAAACGTTGGCACCTCAAGCTGTGTGAGTGATTTATTTCATTAGCGTGGAGTGCCACACCGAATGGATTCTATAGCATTAAACTTTGCGGGGGCAACCAGCTAAGTTATCATCGTTACATCGAGTGCTGGACCCATGTGTTGTATATATATATATTTATATATATACACATACATACACAGACACACATATATATATGCACATTTACAGTATACATATATATGTATATATATATATATACACATACACACATATATATATATATATATATATACATACATACATACATATGTGTATATATATATATATATATATATATATATTTTTTTTTATATAATGCATCAATCACCATTAGTGCATAATAATATGATATAAGTGTCAATGTCCACTTACAGAGATTCACAGCCTAGCAGTCAGTGGCGCGCTTGGCTATTCCCTTCACATACAGTACCTCCCAACTCACTCTGTCTGCACTCTGCACCACACAACAAGGATGCCCGCGGTAACTGTTACTTGCCTTTATTTAATCCTCCGCCCGCCGCCGTCCAGAGCCTGGAACTGGTGCCTGCTGAGAGAGAGCCTCGCGAGATGATGACGTCATCATCTTGTGAGAGTATCAGCTCTGCAGCGGCGTAGCTGCTGCCTGCATTGCAACGGTGAAGCTGGTTGAGTAGTTAGTGGCACTGTCTGTGACACTGACAGTGCAGTTACACCGAGCCCCCGAACTGACGCCTGCCACCGGCCTCGTGGTTTATTAAAGAAGAAAAAAAATAGGTTGAAAAAAAACAGTGATGTGCTGCAGGCGGCCCGGGCCCAGGTAATCTGTACCCGCTCCTTCCCCCTCTCGGCTCCCCTGGTTTTATCTATTGCAGTACACAACACTGTACTCTATCATCCGATCCTTGCACCCTCGCACCTGGAAAAGTATTTAGACTTCTGCTTTTACTCTATATCTTGTCAGATACCTTCAATATGGGATCCCATAATATTCTAACCACAGGGATTTGGGCACTCAGAATCCCGGCGCCGGCATCCCGAAAGTATGTAGTGGGGTTAGGGAGAGCGTTAGGTACAAGGGGGATGATTAGGGGTTAGGCACTGAGGTGGGAGGTTTAGGTTTAGGGTGTGGGTAGGTGGAGGTTAAGGTTAGGCACCGGGGAGGGAGGGCCAGGATACTGACCGACAGGATGTTTCTGAGAGAGACTTCCTTGTTGTACTTAATGCAGGTGGCGGCTGTGGAACTTCTAAGAAGCCATCTACACACTTTCACCTGGAAACGGGTATTGGTGGCAGTGGGGGGTGGCAGGAGGCTGAAGCTTTGCCTAGGTTGCCGAGAGACCTTAGAATGGTCCTCACTGCATGTGGGAGAGTTATAAAATGTGCAGAGAGATTTAGATTTGGGAGGGGAGTGTCCAAACTGAAATCTAAATTGCAGTGTAAAAATAAAGCTACCCAGCATTTGTGGGCTACATGCAACAGCAGCCAGTATTTACCCTACATGCAAATAAATAAATAAATAAATAAATAAATGTATTTGTGCCCCTTGCATTGCAACATGGACTGTCCAGGTGCACAGTTACTGGATCTTTTTTCCTTTACTCCCAATAAGGCCCACAATGTTCATTTAACTTTAGAACACTGGGACTGATTCAGAGGTGGATGCATTGTCAATTTCGGTCGCAAGCTCCCAATGTTTTCAGTCTGCGCATGCATACGAGTAGCACTGCGAATCCATCCCAATGGTTACCGCCGGGGGACACAGAGAGAGACAAATTCACTGCTAGATGCGGACGTGTCGCGGCCAGTGACTACATCTTTATTTCCGGTAACAATCGCATCGCCGTCCATGCTCTGATGGAAATTCTGTGCAACTATAGGGCTGCTCTAATGTCTAATGGTGCGACGGATGGTATGAGTTATTACACAAAGCTGAGAAAGATACAAAGTCTCACTATGGCGCTGTCCACAACAGGATTAGTTCAGCAGAAGTTCCGTTGTACTCCAAAATACACAATGGGTTCTTCTCTCTATTGGGCTGACCTCTCTTTCCACCAAAATTCTTTTATACCTCCCAAGCGAAGAGAAAAGGCAAGGGATAGTGTGTAATACTGTGGTGACTATTGAATCCAATTTTAAAAAAATGGGTCACTCACACTTTGGCAGATAGATCAAGCCTTTCACAACCTCTCATTGAAGTGCAGCGAATGTACTCCTGATAAATCTTTCCATCACCTTTAAATCCTCCACTATAGTCATCAGCTCCCATATATTTACCCTCTTGTGCTTCTCCTTACTTTATGTTCATCTACTTCTTACTCACCACTAGGACACCTAACACTTAGTGCCTATGCTTTGTTGCTTAATTGGGTGTTATGGCCATCTGTGTATCAATGTATATTATCCATGTCCTTGTCCTTCATTGTATTGTATTTTACTGTAAGTCACTTTTTGGTTATGTACCTTGTAAGGCGCTGCGGAACACTTGTGGCGCCATATAAATAAACTATAATAATAATAAACGATAATAATAATAATAATAATAATAATAATAATAAATAATAATAATAATATATAAAGAAGAGTGATATAGTGCAATATTGTTTGGCAAAAATAACAATAAAATGTATTTATGAATGCACACTCACATTTAGGATAAAATATATACAGCATGTAGCATCACCAGGTTGACACCAAACAACTCCGGAAACCTCTACTCCGTACCCCAGTGAAAGTCTTGGTGTCACACCTATATGTCTGCATCAACCTGCAAGAAAACTGCATGACAGCTGGAGAAGCTGGAATCCCTGGTGCAGCAAGGGGGTTCTTCACAAAAGAGCTTACCCTTGCCCCCTTGCTCACCAGGTGAGTCAAGACAAGCAAGAGGCAACTGGATGAAGGCCCTTGGAGTCAAGTTAAATATCAAGAAGGAACACCACTGACCCCTATAGGGAAGAGGGCCAGCACAGTTGGCAGATAATGTAAAAGAGCTCTCTCTCTGAGTGCCCTTCTGTGCCCACCAGGGATGGCTGATTTGGTAAGATCCTAGTGGGGCACATGTGTCTAGAAACATCCTACTATACCACCAATGGGGGCACTATGCCCCTCACTGCCTATTAGACTCTACTGGACAACAATAATTGGGCATTAGGCACTTGCCTACAGCAATATTTCCAGTGTTGAGCATAGTTTGTTGAGGGTATTTGTCCCCGATCTCCTTGCATATGGGACTTTGGCCTTCTTCGGAATCATGAGGATGATACTGAGCCCCCATGGGTATTGTACGGCACTAAGTCACCACAGGATAGGCCTTTATACAACTGTGGTGGGTTAAGCTTCTCCCATTTCCCCACCAGTGTTTTAGGCCAAATACAATTTAAAGGCATCTAGGCCTTGCACAAGTTAGGAAGTGATCCTACTTGTGTTGAATTTGTTTGTGTGGACATTAGCCCAAATCTCAAAGAGTTCATGCCACGCTTGTTTTTCTACCAAAAGTGCTGTAATTTCCCACACTTAACCTGAGTGCATATAGTCTGGTACGCTATTCAGTATAATACCTGTCACCCCACCACTAGACCTCCCAGTAGTCAGCCTCCCATTAGAGTTAGGCTGCTGGTGTGTATTTTTCCTGCATAGTATTATATTGTTGTTTTTTGTATTATATTACTTGCATGTAATTGTTAAGAAGATGGAGACCATCCAGGTGACCAGAAGTAATGCTCTCCCCTGATGTGTATTCTCTGTGTGTATGCCCATGTAGGCTGATGGGGTTCAGACAGCTTTCACCTGAGTGTGAGAGCACTATACAGGTGATAAAGAGTGTCTGAGGCACTTCCACCAATGATAACTTATACCCATGGCAATAGATAGGTAGTCATAGTTCTTTTCCCTGCTGTAGATAAGAGAAAATGAACAAATTCCACAAAGCGCTAAGTGAAACAAAAATGTATAAAAAAGGATAACTGAGTGCCGTAGAATAATGCCTAAGCCAGGCGACAATCAATAAATTTAATGACACAAAATACGATAGAAAGTGTACACATTACACACACATAAATTAAAATACATAGACCATAAATTAGCTGTAAAGTGCAATTAGTAACAGCATGAAACCACCAGGTATCATCTAGTAAAACAGATGAAGGAAGGCTGATAGTCCAACTAAAGTGCAAATGCAGCTGCACGCAAGTAGGCACCACCGGATGCTAAGAAAAAATTATATGTAAAATAAATGAGAAAATATGGGCACAAGGGAACATACCCAATGAAAAAGCCCCGGGACCCCTAGGTAACCGGTCCTGGGATTATCCAGAATCTCCTTAGAAGTCAATCATAGGGTCCCAATGTATTTGAAGCATTGGGACCCTATGATTGACCCCTAAGGAGTTTCCAGATAATCCCAGGACCTGTACCTATTTTTTTCTTAGCACCCGGTGGTGCCCACTTGCATGCAGCTGCATTTGCACTTTAGTTGGATTAACAGCCTTCCTTCATCTGTTTTACTAGATGATACCTGGTGGTTTCATGCTGTTCCTAATTGCACTTTACAGCTAATTTATGGTCAATGTATTTATAATTTATGTGTGTGTAATGTGTAAACATTTATCTAATGATGAACATGTGGGGAGGAGTCTTTGGCCCTTGGATGAAATAAGGGAACCACCACATAGATGGGATAGAGATATGACAAGGAATTCTTGGGCTCCAGATGAAATGAAGAAACAACCATACAATAGATGGGATAGAGAGAGAGAACTTAGATGGAGAAAACGTTACCCCCAAGGAAATACAGATGTCTATGGCAATAAAAGGTGGATGCAGCAAAGGAAATTCACCACCAACAAAAGACAGATGTATGGTGGGGGTATACACAAAAACTTAAACCAGAATTTAACCAATGGCACTGCAAAAAGACCCTAAATCAATGTTAAATTAAAATAATATAATAATAAAATTATAATGTATCTGTGAAAAATGTCAATTGAATCAATAAATATATATATATTATGTTTGTATATATGTATATATATTTTTATGTTTAAAGCGGGTGTTCCATGCTGCTGCTATGGTTGCTAACCTTAAGAAGGATATTGTTACAGTATCATTCATTGTTGATTATTTTAAAATGTATATTTTATAGTAGTATCTCATTGGCCAATGATGTATGTTGTTTATATGAGTATTATACAATTTAGCAAATAAAAGGTAACAATTCATCTGATATAACTGATTATTATTGTATCCATTTAATATCAATTCAGTTGCAGGTGTCCCACAGCGCTGTTATATATTTTTTTCTTTTCTTGTATGGTGGGGGTATCCCTTATGTGGATTTGTCTAATAGATATGATGATCTTTGGGATGTACCATCCCCAAAAAGAAGATCAATATCTCCACCAATAAGAAGATTTTAACAACTCATAAATAATAAAAATAAAGATAAAAAAAAGAGGCAAAAGAGGAGGTGTACAGAAAAAAAGATTGAAAAACAGGGACAAAAAATGGATGAAACTCCTGCTATAGAACTGAATGAAGACGATATGAGGGGATGTACTAAAATCTATAATTTAAGTTCCAGAACGCTCACTGAGAAGGAGGAGAAAGTCCTCCAAAAGGTCTAAAATATACCCTCACATGTAAAAATGATCCTTTCAATACATTTATCGATCGTCAGAAATATATAAGAAAGTTAACGTTGAAAAGATATTTCATTAAGAAAGCCGAAGAGGATAATGAAGAGTTAGAAAAAGATGTCCCTAGTACGTCAAAATTTAAGAAAAAGTGGAGACATTTGCAAAGATGGTCCAAGCAGATGTTAACAAGTTAGAGTCTAGAAAAGAGAAGTTTAGGAACAACATGATGAAGAAGGAAAGACAGGCCCTCAAAGATCTAAAGGGAGATAGTAATATTGTTGTTAAGTCTGCGGACAAGGGGGGTGGGATGGTGATGATGGATCGCTCTAGATATGAAGAAGAAATTCATCATCAATTGTCAGATAAAATTACTTACCAGAAGTTGAGGGGAGACCCCACGAATAGAATAAAAGGCAATTTGAAAAAATTACTTGATAAGTATCATGAGAAGGGAACAATTAGTGATGAAGAATTTGGCTTCCTCAATAAAGAAGAGACATCAAGACCAGTAATATATGTATTACCGAAAGTACATAAAGACCAAACTAACCCACCCGGCAGACCGATCATTGCCGGCGCCGATAGCTTGACTACAAATTTATCATCCTTTATTGATCATCATCTTCAACCGTTCGTTAAAAAAAACCCCTCCTACTTACCTGATACTATGGACATTCTTAATGTATTGAAGGCGATCAACTGGCAGGAAGAAATATTTCTAGTAATGGCAGATATTGGCTCTTTATATACCATTATTAATCACGAACAAGGTATACAAGCTGTTTCACGTTTTTTGATGGATACAAATTCTAAAGAAGATCTTAAAGACTTTATTTTGGAGGGAATCAATTTTATCCTTAAAAATAATTATTTTTATTTTGCGGGTGACTTTTATCTTCAGGTTAACGGTACAGCCATGAGTACCAAGTTTGCCCACAGTTATGCCAATTTGTTCCTGGCGGACTGGGAGAGAAAGATTGTATTGGATCAGGGGGCAAACTTGGTACTCTGGTGTAGATATATCGATGACATTATCTTATTATGGAAAGGAACAGAGGAGAATCTTAAATCATTTTTTACCATTTTAAATACCAATGAAAGTAATATTCAACTTACATTTAATTTGAGTAAGGAATTGATTAATTTTTTGGATATTAATATATACATCAAGGACAATCAAATCCATACAAAGGGGTACAGTAAGCCTACTGACTCCAATACTCATATTAATGTTAAAAGTGAACATCATAATAATTGGATTAGAAGTGTCCCTAGGAGTCAATTTCTCCATCTTCGTAGGAATTGTACAGAGGAATCTATTTTCAAGGAACAACTGGGAGAGATGAAACAAAGATTCATAAAAAGTGGTTATCAAATGAAAGCACTTGAGGTGGCTGAAGAGAAAGCAAAAACAACCTCAAGAGATAGCCAATTAGTACCAAAGAATAAAAATAAGAATAGCAGATCCGGGAACATAGAATGGTCATTCATCACAGGATATAATTATGAATACAAAGCTGTAGAAACATTTTTTCATAAGCACTGGGAAATTTTGAGGAATGACCCAGTCTTAAGTGATAAACTACCATCTGCTCCTTCCTTTTTTTACAGACGGGCACCGAACCTAAAAAAACATCTTGTGAAGAGTTCTCTAGATGATGTAAACAAACAACATATCTGCACCAAGGGATTCCATAGGTGCGGTACTTGTATGGCTTGTAGAACTGTAAAGAGCAATACCAGTAAGGTCCTGGAGTTCAACATTAATGGGATAGAATATAAAATCAATCAGTTTATTACATGCCATACCACTAATGTTATTTATTTGCTTGAATGTCATTGCGGCTTAAGGTATATAGGAGAAACGATAAGAGATTTGAAAACAAGACTGGGGGAACACATCAGGAATATTAAAAAAGGAACTGTTCCCCATTCTACTCCTGAACATTTAAAAAAATATCATAACTGTTCAACTAAGGGTCTTAAAACATTCATTGGAATTGATAGTATTCGAGGAAATTGGAAAATAAACAATATTGACACAATACTATCAAAAACGGAAATGAAGTGGATTTATAAATTGAATACTTTATGTCCCAATGGACTGAATGCAGATTTCGAGCTTAAGTGGTTTTTATAACCACTTTCCTTCATTATCTTAGATATATATATATATATATATATATATATATAGTCATCGGCTACACCCATTTTTCATATTTTTATTGTTTTATTGTATTTATGTATGAATTTCTATTATTCATGAATTTTAGGTTAGTTTTCTCCTTTCTCTATGTGTCTTTTATTTGCATGATTAGAACATTAATGCACCCTTTATTTATTTTGCATGTGGTCGTTTTTGGGACAATGAAAACGGGAATACAAAAACGGGAGCTTGATGGACTACATTTCCCAGTATACCTTGCGAAATTCTGCCATGTTGCATAAAGTTCATCCCCTGATTCAAGTACTTAACTTGCCGGACAAAGGAGAACTACATTCCCCAGATATCTCCATTCTTTCTGACGGACTTCTGGTTCGGCGCAACGTACTTCCGGGTACCTGAATGGGAGAACAGAATGAAGAACTACATTCCCCAGACATCCCCACTGTCTCTGACGGATTTCCGGTGTGACGCTATGCACTTCCGGGCATTCGAATGGGAGAATCTGGAGAATGCAGCACTTATATTATTAGGATACAATTGACTTTATGAGGGACGATTTAGGACTGCCCACCTACCTCCATCTTAGTATGGGAATGAATAGGGCAATATTTAGGTTGAATACTTCCGGTCACATGATAATTAGAATTGTTTTAAGGAGTTATAGAATATCTATTCCCGGAATTTTAACTGGAAGGAATGTATCCATACCTCATTACCTTGTCAGATATAGTATGTGTGTTTTTTATTAGGATCGTTGAGTTAATTGTTTTTTTTATTATTGCACTGCCCTTTATGGGCGGAACAGGAATTGCTCTAACTTAGCCCTATATAAACCTCAGAGTGTGTATGCATCCACATGCCTTGGCAAAGACCGCTGTAGGTCGAAATGCGTTGGCGCTGGATGCCTATACACCTGTCAGACTGGAAGCAAGACCACACCTATTTGAAGAATTGGGACCCTATGATTAACCCCTAAGGAGATTCCGGATAATCCCAGGACCGGTTACCTAGGGGTCCCGGGGCTTTTTCATTGGGTATGTTCCCTTGTGCCCATTTTTTCTCATTTATTTTACATATAATTTTTTCTTAGCACCCGGTGGTGCCTACTTACGTGCAGCTGCATTTGCACTTTAGTTGGACTATCAGCCTTCCTTCATCTGTTTTACTAGCTGATACCTGGTGGTTTCATGCTGTTACTAATTGCACTTTACAGCTAATTTATGGTCTATGTATTTGTAATTTATGTGTGTGTAATGTGTACACTTTTTATCGTATTTTGTGTCATTAAATGTATTGATTGTCGCCTGGCTTAGGCATTATTCTACGGCACTCAGTTATCCTTTTTTATAAATTTTTTTTCACTCAGCGCTTTGTGGAATTTGTTCATTTTCTCTTATCTATTTATACATTGGTCTTTATTGGTGATATAGACCTTACTTATTCTATCTTAGCTGCAGAGTTGTGCGCCCAGAGTGTTACATTTTCATTCTTCCTTTCCCTGCTGTGTCTGTGAGAAAGTGTCAGGTCCTAACTTTTTCCTAGAGCTATCCAATCTGCACTTCAGGACTGGCTGTGAAGCATCTAGCATGCTGAAGATGAAAGCAGGTGGAACAAACAAGTGGCACAAGACTACACCATCACTCTTCACCACACAGATACAGGCACCAAGTCTTCCTCAAGATTGTGTGAGTCAAATGAATACTTAGTACAAACCAAGAGAGCCAGAAAGAGCTGTGCCTACAAGCCTGAGGAGAAAGGTGGGAGGATATAATTGTTAATATAGGCGTGGCTGTTTCCAGTGCTGTCAGACAAGTGGAGTTTTCCATGCCAAAGCAGCCAGGTACATTATTTCAAGGTACAGTTGCTTATTTTCAGTCAAGGGTCACCTTGGCTGCCAGTAGGACACACACACATTTATAGACATACAAAAAGTGTAACTATACAAATCAGCGCACCCACCACTGCTGTGAGTTTTAAATAAAGAAACAAACCTTTCACAAATTGCTAAAGAAAAAACATGACAAATAACAATAGTGTAATACTATTAAAAACTGAAACAACCCAGTGTTCATATAATATCCATTAAAAAATAGAAAGTGCCCTTTTTTCTTCTTCCACATGCAGAATTCACGACATGCAAAGAGAGTTACTTATGAGTAAATGACTCTTACTGACTCCCAATGGATAAAGGCACATCTCAATATGATTCCTTTCCTTTTCCTTGATCTCAGAAAGTTGCGCCCAGCAGTGAAACAGACACCATAGGAAATGAATAATATATGGTGAACTACTGCCAGATCAAAAAAATATACTATTTAATATATGCTGAAACTAGAGATTTGCGGTTCGGTTCTCCAAAAATCCGAATCCACCTGAATTTCGTGAATCCAGGTAAATCCAAGTCGCGGTTCTAATCTCCTGAGGAGATCCGGGTAAATCCGGGTTGCAGTTCTGATCTTTTTGCGGTTTGGAATTTGGATTTTAAATCCGATTTCCGAGTTTTGGATTGTATAAATTACATTATTTTAGCTGTTATTAAATCTTATCTATTTTTTATTTAAAAAATCCAGATCCAAAACCAAAACACTTGAGGGTGTTCCAAATCCATATCCAAAACTTTGAAGGAGGTACAGATCCAAAACCAAAACACAGGGGTCGGCGCACATCCCTAGCTGTAACACAGGGTATTGAAATGAAGATTCCAGACAGGCAGGTACTTGGTAAAGCCGTGTCTTTTTAATGGTAGCAGACACTGCACCTTAGCATACGTGAGGTTAGGCCTGGACACACACAGACACATAACAGAAAATAAGCAAACAACATAAAAGTAAATGTCTCAACACTCCTTGTGCTAATGTCTGTGGACCCTCCAGGTCTTGGCACCCTAATGCTAACCACCATCCCCAGCCTATCGCCTGGCTAGCTTATCCAGCATCAGGAGCAAAGGAGCAACAGGTGTGTGAGAGTTTTAAACCCTTCCTTTGCTGCTCACTTCCTGCTGGCTCTGGGCGACCTGGAGAAGAAGGAGTTACATATCTCCACTTTGAGCTGTGCAGCTCAGAAAACTCGGAATTCCAAACTTCTATTGTAACTGCAGAATGTGCTGGTCTTGTTTTCCTCTCCCTTGGAGGGAGCTTATCCTACCAGAATGTGGGCAATTCAGGTGAGAGACAACCCCTCTCACCACAATGCACATACAAAAGGTTAAAATCAACTGACATATAACAATGTATAAAACAAAGGCAGACATCCATCTAATGAGCCCAGTACCAGCTTATAGATGTAAAGAAGGCATATCAGTAGAATGTGATGGCAGTCCTGGTAACCAGCAGTCACCCTTAATATCCTCCTCCAGATGGTCATAGCATGGTCTGGTCCTCGTGAGTCTCCTTCCTACTAACGCATTTCTATAAACAATCTATTTTATCAAAGCAGGTTGTATAATTTGACTGTGTTTACGTCAAAGTATTATTCCTGATCTCACACACAATTTCTGTCCTTCCTTTTCCCGTCACACTTTATCTCCATAATAAACATTCTGACACCAGGTTGGTCTCTGACAGGTGAATATAGCTCATAGGCAAACCATGAGGCCTGAGAAAAGACCTTGATGGAGACACTCATAGGCAAACGCAGGGGGGGGTTCCGGTAGCCTGGAAACCCCCCTTCCAAGCCAACACTATGATGACTACAATAGAAATAGCATATAATACTAAAGTTGCATTTTTTTAAGATCCCCTCAGTGTCACAAATTAAATAATTAGCACCACCTGTTGATCTTTTAAAATGTCTGAGCCAGTAATAAATACACCTGTGCACCAACTAGGAGATCTGGAAAACATGCACTGCTAGGGGTGCACTGATATAGACCATCGATAGGGTTAATTAGTAATACTGTATAATAATGAACTAGCCAGTACATAAAGAGACCAATCTGTACATTTATGTCCAGGGCAGTGCTAGATTCTTTTGCTGCTCCCCCAGATTCCCGAACTTGCTGAAATTATCTGGAATGGAGCTCACATAAAAAATAAAAACATTCAGCTCAGGCAGGATGGCCCTACATACGCATATAACGGAATAATGTGATTGTTGGTCCTGTATATCTCCGAATTATTATGTACATTATACTTCCTATGATGTATATTATAGCTGGTTAATTGCTGATTATGCCCTCTTCGTGGACTGGCCACACTTGCTTTAAATTCAAGCATTTGGAAACCCCCCTCTAGAAATCCTGCGTTTGCCACTGACACTGACATATATGAGACTCATTAACCTGTCACCACTAAACATTTACCTTACTCCAGCAAAGCAAGAGTTAGACTTACAATATAGTTACTCTGCTACTGTGTCACAGAGGAAAACATATCAGAAAAATTACGATTGTGTACATTCATATTTATCTATGTATGTGCATGGAAAAATATAAATGTCTGAGTAGGGTTCCCATTATTGTGAAATAGAACATGGGACGCCTATGTGATATTTTTCTCAGTCTATAAAAACAAGCCATTGCATATTTTCGGTGCCAAATACAATGAAACATCTATAGAATCATAGTTTCACTAATCCCTTTAAACTGCCTTTATTCTAGGAAAAAATGGTCATTCTTATATAAAGATTTAACTGTCAGAAATGTATGTGTCTAAATTGTTCCAATTTTAAAATAACTAGGATATTAAAAAAGCAACAATTAAGTGCTTTTTCCCTGCATAAAATAGGGTATGTCATGAGTCATGATTATTAGGCTGCAAGGCCGTGGCTGCAACAGCAGAGTGCTTAGATTCTAAGTGCTTTGTACACAGTGCTGTTAGAACTTTAAACTGAAGCCGCAGATATTCAGGAGTTAACCAGGAGGAGAACAGAATGAAAAAAAATACACAATCAACCTTCTCTACTAATAAAAACTGCTTTTATCTAACACCCAGTTTCCACCAGGATTGTGCCTGCTCCTGGATCCCCAATCCTGCCCGCAGCCCTCCTGATCCACTCCTGGCTGATCTCCCTGTACAATCTGCTGACCTACTCAAACTGGGCTGTACTGTATGACACAGCAAGATGACCTCTCAAATGGACCTTGGGTCGTAGTTCCCAAATCAAAAGGCTTGCTCCAATATTGCTCTTTTCTTTGTCTTTTCCTTTTAACTTTTCCATAGATGTTATATTGCTGTCACCCTTGTATTAATACTTAAATTTTTGCCTCTGTATTCAGCTTTTTATTTTTTATCCACTTGAATGTTATACTTCTACAAGTTGCACATCCTGCAGATGTAACTTACACAGTGGACCCAAGATAGCTGGCTCAGATGGTGCTGCCTTGGGCAGGATGAACAACTTGTGGATCTTTTGGGTACAATGGACATAATGCAGGGTTGGTGGAGCCATTTTTGGTAATAACTTCTATAGGTTATATATCCCACACACGAAGGGTACCAGGCGAGGCAGCCATTTTGGATTACCCTGGGTGAAATAGGTAACGCTTAGGAAAGATAACACGAAATGGGAATGTTGCAGCATACTAAATCTTTGAGCAGGGACCTTACATACCCAGCAGATCCAAGTATTTTTCATCCCACCCACAGGCATACCAGGTGAGGCAGCCATCTTGGGCGCACTACAAAGGTTACAGTGTGTGAGATACTATACAAGGAACAAATACCTGTCACTGAAATATGTATGGTGTGATATGCACTTCATGATTATGTTGACTGTTTTCAGTTTGTTTTCTTCTTTCTGTGATACTAAACCCTTGTGCTTTGTTTCTGATGTTGTAGCGACTGAGCCCTGATGGAGAAAAGTGCTATATAAATACAATTATTATTATTATAAATAAAGACAATAATTGGTTAAGCTGATAAGTTAACTCCAATGAGTTATTTTGGTTTGACTCCAACACTTTAAGTAATACCTAATCATGGAAGTCAAGGTCATTTAATTAATGTTTAGATTATAAATATGCCACATAAACTGCACAAAAATCGCAATAAATGTAATCTATAAGCCATCCTTCTAGAATGACTTAATACAGATCTCAAACCTATATTAAGCTTGCTGTAAATTTTAGACAGAACGGGATGAATTTAGCAAAAACAGAACCCGGTTCCACTACTGACAATACCTCTAATTCAAAGCAGCTTTAATCTGCCACTGATACATAGGGAATTTTGCCAATGGCATGAAAATGAAAAAAAAAAGACAGAAAGACGACTGAATAGACCCCCTTTGTCATTTCATAGTGCAGAAGATTAGCAGTAACTGTAAAACCTCTAAATGAATTAACCCCTTTGAAGTTGGAGCTGGTCACAATGCACTGCTTAAGTGTCTCATTGAAGTGGTAAAGATGTACATTATGTTCCATTTCCACTGGCCTTGCTTGGTAAATCCAATATCTTACTGATAAGCCTTTTTTCTGACAAATAAATTGTTTGATCTCTGCTAACAGTTTTGTAGTGAAATACTATCTAAAGGCCACTCACTGATTGGATGTAATTATGGTTGGCATAAAGTCAAGGCTCTCTTTTCGATGGTAATTATTTTTATATACGGGACTGTATTTATTAAATAATCCATGCACTACAACCATCAAGCATGGCAGGCAACAGTAACTCATCAGTGCGGCCACTTGTAAAGTGATGTAGGGTCATAATAGGGTTTCTAACAAACTTGCAACAGTGGACATGGCTATGATTACAAGTGGCGTTTGATCACAGTATTTATATTTGGCATAATATAAATGATAAGGTATAATATAAATGAAATTGTCAGCGATGTGCGAACTGCAGTGTTCAGCTGCACACATTAGCGCTAAGTAATATTCAATGATTATTCTTCTAGTGGAAAAATCACGGAAAATACATTGCCGATAATTCTATTCCCACCATACCAAAGGCACTTTGAGGATAATTGAATTGCCCCCTAGGGATTTTAAAAGTTACCAATTAGTTCAGTGACCTTATGTTATACAGGTTATGGATCTCAGAGGACAGAGGTGACTTCTAATACATGTAATAATTTAAAAGTATGGGATTCATTATTTCTTATTATACACAAGTTATTCTAATATACACTGATGTGATGACTTTAGGTCTAACAGTCTATGGGTCTGATTCAGCAGCATACGCAGTGGTGATTACGGACGCAGATCGCACGTTTTCCATTACGCATGCGTAGAGGCCACATTGCGCGTGCACAGCAATCGCACTGCGATTACGGATGCACAGAGGAATTAATTGCAAAGTGAGTGACAGGCTGTCAGCGTTTGGGGGTGGTGACAGAAGATGATTGGAAGAACTCAGACGTGTCTGTCCCTTTGAATGCTGTTTCATGGGTGTGCACAAATTAGCCACTGTGATTGCATACGCAGCATGAGAGCTCTCTGCATGCAAGGACACTAGCAGCGAATGCTCGCTCTGCGTTTGTCTTGCCCTGCATTCGCAGTACGGTGGCTTGTGACAAACATCAGGTTTGTTCAGTAAGATGCACGCCATCAGCTGTGCACATTAGGAACCAGGATATTTTTAGTGCACTGCTAGTTTAATATGGACTACTACCACCAGGAATTAGCAGCTTGAGGATACCACTATCATCTGGATTAATTATTTGGAATTACTAAAAGTCCTATCTCACTTCTTCAAGGAAAGTTACAACAGTAATCATTCTGGCATAACCAGGGGATTTTGATCTATTAAGTGGCCAGTCTGCAAGCTGAGTATACACAATATGTTTTATATTTAATATAAACCCAATCTATACAATTTACATTGTTAATGGATTTGTATTTTTATGTGTTGTTTTTAAGTATGTATTTTTTAATAAATGCATTGATTATTATAGTCAAACTAAAGGTGGCCATACACGGTGAGATTCAAAAGTTGGTCAGATCAATTGTACGATTTCCCTTGAAAATTCTTCCCTTCAGATACAGGACGACTTGTATTTAAAATGCAACTATTTTACATAAGACCATACGATTTGATCAATCACATCACATAATGTGTGTCAATTCCCACACGATCAGTTGAGATCTCTCTGCAAAATCATCTGATCTGCGATCCAACTAGACGACAGCGGGGACGCGCATCGGGGTCGCAGTAGACTCAAAATACAACTATTTGCAAATGATTGGTCTGTCCAACCTGTAGAAACTGCCCAAATCGTGTGATCAATCGTCCCGTGTATGGCCAGCATAAGCCTTTGCATCAAGGGACACACTACATGGTAATTTATTGTTTTTATGATATTGAATTGTGGTTAATGCGCTGTCTTTATTTTATTCTAAGTTACGCAAAATAACTATCATTTGCATCAATGTTTCAGCAATATGGCAAGCAGAGCCGACCCTAAGCACAGGCAAACTAAATAAATGCCTAGAGCATTTAAGCCTGCCTAGGGCCAGCGGTCGGCAAAAGTTAGGGGCAGGTACTGAGGCTTGGGGCACCTGCTGCCAGCTGGGGCAGCTGCTATTGCCACTGCACAGCATCCACTGTTTGCTGTTGCTGGTCCTGATCAGAGCTGTCAGCTGAGCTCCAGTCGGGCCTGGCAGCAGCAAACAGTGAGCGGGCAGGCAGCGGTGGAACAGCCTGGACGGCGGGGCTCCGCTAGTAGTTAGGCAGCCGTGATAGGAAAGGGCTGCAGCTGGCAGCTCACAGTAACAACAGCAGCAGCGGACTGCCCCTGCAGGAGCAAGCAGGTCCAGGGAGGCTGGAGCAGAGTAGCAGACTCTGCACAGTGGGGGTAGTGGGCATCAGGCATTAACAAAAATGGCTGCTGGTCTCTGAAGGAGGGCTGCTGCGCATGCCCAGCTGCAACAGCTCCTCCACTTATGGCCCTTTGCGGAGTCCAGCAGGCTGAGCCTGCACTGACTCTCTGCAGCCTACCATTTCCACCCCAACAAAGCCACCTCCACAAAACGCCGTTCACCTCTGCGCTGCGGACGTAGCAAAGGAGGATGCCGGGATAGTTGTATATTTTGTGTGTTTAGGACGTGTTTCTTTAACAATAAACAATAAGCCAAAAACGAATGTGCTATTTTTGAGTCCCTGTATAAACACTAATATTGGTGGTGGCATTATCTGCTACTGGACACCAACAAATCTCTTGCCTAGGGCATCAAATTGCTTAGGCCCGGCTCTGATAGCAAGGGAATTTCAGAAGTTGGCAACTGCACATCAAACAAAATGGTAAATGGGGAAACTTCATATTATTTAAACTTAAAGATGTTGTTTTTAATATGAAAAATAAAACAAAAAGACAATCACAATAAAACTAATACCAGAACACATTATGTGTCCCCAATGTGTCTTACACAAAATTGAATTCTCATTACCATTGTTTCTTATTGGTAATAAAGCTAATTGCTCATGTTCTGCTGATGACTTTCTTTTAAACACTCTTTGAATTATTAATTACTGCAGCTGTGCGGTGAGGCTGACGGCTCTTCACTCTATACCAGACCTGGAAAAAGGTTCTACAATATCTGCATGATCAAGGTCTCTGGTTTGTGTGATATATTGCTCAGTTGTTTTCTTTTTTACGTTTTAAAATGTAGAGTATTCTGTTGATTTGTATTTCTTTTTCTTATACTTTGTCTCTACACCCTATATTACCTGTACAGCTTTTTTTATTCAGTTTATGTATTTAGGGCCTGATTCAGATTTTGGAATATAATTAAGCTGGATACACACCTAAAAGATATATCCACAGATGATGGTTGTTCATACACACTGATAAATCATCATCTGTCATCTGGTCGCGGGTTCCGCTGGCCTGGGGTCGCGTTGAACTCCCCTCCCCATGGCAAGTTGCTCTATCTTATTCTATTCCCAAATCTGAATTAGGCCCTTAGTGTGTTTTCCTGCTAATGTTTAATAGTCAACTTTCATACAAGTTATGTAAACAGGATCAGTGCTCGAAGTGGGAATTTAGAGGTGGGGGTATGGAGATATGGTGATTGAATCCCTGCCCCCTTCGGCCCCTGCTTCCATATCACCCCATTGTACTTCTCACCCCTACACTTCTCCCTGCCTGCTCCCCTCTCTCACACCCTGCCCTTCTCATTAACTGATTCCCTCTCTCTTTCACTCCCTACAATACTAACTGCCTGCTTCCATCTGTCTGCCCCCTATTCCCTCTTTCAACCCTCCTCTATCTCTAAATGTTTCTGGCCTGCGTTTCCTGGAATGGAGCCGCCGGGAGCATCGGGTCATCTTGGTTGCTGCAGTTTAATCTGACGACGCTTCTTAGCCAATGAGAAGCTGCCACTTGGAAGCTTCTCATTGGCTGGCCGCCAGCGAGCCCCGCGTTTGGCTGGCCGCCAGCGAGCCAGCCAGTGCGTGCTGCTTACTTTACAGTGATGCTCTGTCCCGGCAACATGTCAGCGCCTCCGTTGATCAAGATGTGTCCCCTGCAGGACACATCTCTACACATAGCCGTTGCTGTTCCAGTGCTGGGATCCCATACTAAATCCCAGTGCTGGTAACTTCTCTTCTGTGGCTAAAATTAAGTGGGGCCGAGAAGCGGCAGCACCATATACCGCCCCACTTCGACCACTGATCAGGATCACAAAACATTGGTATTCCTACACCTGTGGATATCATTCATAACATCTTTTACTTCACATAAGTTATATTATCAGTTATATTATCGGTTATAGGTATCAGAAGTAAAACAAAAGGAGCACAGAATTAAAAAAAATTATAATATTTCAGCAAGAATATAGTACTGAACGCAAGTTGACCAGGTTATAAATTTTCCTAGTACTGTACCAGAGTTGCATCTGCTTCTGGAAGCAGCAATCATCACTATCAGAGACTTACTTGCCTCACCCTACACCTGGTGAGAGAGATCTATATGAAATCAGATTGATGTCTGAGTGCAAATATAAATCATAGGTTGCCAGAATGTCAGTGCATGTCAGCCCTTTGTGTGCCTGTAATCCTTTATCTAGTTACTTGTGTCTGGGATCTACTTCCCTAGGCCCTGGTAACCTGGTGCCTTTTGCCCTATCTATATCAGGCCATTCCTGCTGGAGGTATCCTCATTGTCTCATTGTCACCAGCCCATCCATGGAACGTTGAGCCTCTATTCCATCTGTATCTTCTTGCTGGACACATCTGGTATTATTCATAGAGGGCCATGACCTGTGTGGTGTCAGCAGAAAAAGTCTAAACCTCCTTGCTGGGATACCTGGTGAAAACTGACATGCCACAATAGATTCTATGCCTAAGCAGTGAGTGGAGCCAATCAGATGCATTCAATATTTGTGAGTTCCTGATAGTAATTTCTGGCACAAAGATGAATCCTCTAGGAAAGCCAATGTCCAACAAAGATCCAAAAAACCTTGCTTATAGAATAGAACAATAATAGGCTACTCAGGCACAGTTGAAAAAAAATTGTAAGAGTTCTCAACCAGTTTGGATGCCCACCTGCCCAATCCAGCCCCTCCTGCAGATGCACCTGTATTGCCTGCTGCACCAGCCATTGCATCTACTCTTCGGATACCAAGTATGATAGTGATCCTAAGATTTAACTGTGATTCTCAGACATGCACATAGTGTCAGCTTCCTGGGGCTGCGGGGGAGAGATCGAAATGTCTCTCTCCTGCCCCTGGAGCCTCCATAGGCTTAAAGTAGTTTACACCTTCTGAAGAGGGTATAAACTGCAGGGGCTATATTCCGAAAAGCTTGTCTTTTTGGAGTTTAGTACATAGAGGTCAGTTCGTAGTCCCCATTGATAATAATGGGGACTGTGATCTGCAGTGCAGATTAGCACTTTACCGGAGATTTCTGTGAAATCTCCTGCATTGTGCTTTTAGTACATAGGCTCACTACATAAAAGTATACTGAAACGGCAGTTCCTGCTGAATTTTATGTAAAAAACGGCTTGATACATAGGCCTCTAAGTAATTAAAAGGTGAAATTCCAGTATCCTGACCACTTTAATGCTTAGTGAACACCTACTCTACATAAAATATTGGGACCTACTAATATCACTTTTTCTTGTAATTCATAATTTCCAATTCAGTGATCATGAATCTATGGAGCATGTTTAGCTTGTAATAATATATATATATATATCTATGTATATATACAGTGTGTGTATATATATATATATATTTATATATATAGTTACCAAAGGTCCGGAACGCCGAAAAATCAATATACTACTGCAGCCGGTGCCCTCACAAATTTATAGACAGGCTGGATAGCTTAACAACGTTTCAGTTTATCACTGTCTTCAGGTTCAATAACATAGAGAAATAAATATACCTTTATACCGAAGAACCTCACTCTACTTGCAGCACTTCAGCTTCCTCGAGAGGGGACCACACACCCGCCCGCGTTCGCTTCCAAATGATGTCATCGCGCTGTACACCTGATCGCGATGCATCAGTGTATCCCATCACCATGGAAACCAGTGTGTAATAGCTATAAAATACTATATGTCAGTACTTATTAGCAATCTAGCACATATTCCCTATAAGGTAGCGCTAATACAAATATCCTATTAGAAAAGCACTTAATTAAATACATGATACATATAATTGAGTACAAAGAGACCTCTTCATAAAAAGCAGCCATAAGAGATGGACTCATTTAAACCCTTGTGGAAAATGAGATCCGAACGGGCTATCCACCTAGCTTCAGGGGGCCTTTCCAGATTCTTGTGAATCATAGGGATAGTAAAATAAAGGTGTAATCGGGTGTTGAGGGATTAGTATATTCATTATTTCTTTCGTAATGAATCCCATATCCACTGTAAACAATGGTTGAAGAACATCCCTTCGGGTCAGTTCAGACGTTTACGTCGGAACTGCTCGTCAAGGGATGTTTTCACCCAACAAGCCACACACCTTTGTGAAGTTTTTAAGGAAAATAATTATCCTGAATCCCTTTTACACGATTCTCTTAAAGCAATTGAAGATCCTGATCGTAGTGTCCTTTTAAAGCCTTCTAAGAAGAATTCATCCAAATTAGATCTGGATAAATCTAGTGTTTTCATTTCCAAATTCAACAGTTGTTCCCATCAGATTAGGAACATTTTTAGTAGGAATTACAAAACATTACTTTTTGACCCCCTTTTGAAAAAAGAGTTGAAAACTAAACCTACAATAATATTCAAAAAGGAAGATAACCTTAAGAACATATTAGCTCCAAGTCTTTTTAAAAGGAAAAAGACATTAGAAGCTTCATCTATGAAATCAGATTGGTTACCTAAAATTGTAGGTTGTTTCAAATGTTCCCAATCACGGTATATATCATGTGGCTACTTTCAGAATAAGACCTTATCTATTTCCTCCAAACACTCTCTTATCAAGTATTCCATTAAGTCCTTTATTAACTGCAATAGTGTTTATGTTATATATCTATTACAGTGTCCATGCCTTTTGCAATATATAGGGTGTACCAGAAGATGTTTAAAAACTAGATATTTAGAACATAGGAGAAATATACTTAATGGTTTAGACACACATAGTGTCTCAAGACACTTTCGTTTCTAACACTCTGGGAACCCTGAAGGTTTGACACTTACAGGTATCGAATTCATCTCCCCCACTTTGAGAGGAGGGGATAGATATCATAAACTTTGCATCCGTGAAGCTTATTGGAAGCATGCATTACGGACTCTGTATCCGGAGGGGCTAAACGAAATGGTTGAATTAGACTTCTGATTTTCTCTGCTTCTATATTTATGTATCGTTATATTCATTTATTGTTTAAGTGGAAAATATACAATAGGGGATATATCCACCAACTACAGTTGTATAGGATGATTGTAGAACGGCTGTCCTACAATGTGGGATTATTTAATGGTTTTTATTTCCTTTCTCATTATACCACTATCTCTTATTTTTTATGTTGTGGGAATTATTATGGAATATTTAGAATTTCAGCTCTTTTTGGGTTATTCTAATAATCCTTTTTGTTCATCTGGTGATGGACTAGTTGGATTTAATCCATGTGTTTTTTTATATTTATGTGTGTTTTGTATAGCATTTTTTGATTTCTTTATTTTATTATTTTTTATATTTTTTTATTTTTATTGAAAATAGATGTTAAGTTATCTGTAATCTATGATCCATATAGTTTATTAATTTAGATGTTTGATACATTTAGGATATTTCTTGTATTCACCCAGCAAATAATTAGTTAAAAACAAATGTTTTTGGTGTTATATGGTTTTAATATTAAAAGTATCCAATACTGAGATATTTTGAGCTGTATTACAAGTTCTCATTACTGAGTTAATAGTATATAATTAACTTAGAAATGAATACTGGTGATTTTTTGAAGATGGGATTGGTCACCACCCATTTAAATAGGAATTCATGGATACAATGGTTACTTCAGCCTTTTGATAAAACCCCTGTGAGAGGGGAGAAATGCCTCAAGGGATAGAAACTATTACATGCATCCGTTCCTGATAGGAATTTGAGACCGTATCAGTATTCACTTCCAGCCGCAATCAGCCATTACCCAGTACATTGAACCATCTGGAGTCAGGAGCCTGCTGGAGCATACAGACTTCCTGGGTAGCTGTGCTGATGGTGAGCGGTCACTGTGCAAGCACGAATACCGGAGTGCAGCACATCATGTCCCCTGACTGCAGCGTGTACCGCGGATCAATTGCCGGAGCCTCCTATCCCACTGTGGATCTATTTGACGGCAAGTAGCTTCTTCGTACTATACCACTGTTGGAGTACACTACATTCATTGTTTTCATCCAAGCTGCTCCATTTATTGAATAGGAGCCTTACGGGATATTACTCTGGAATTTCCATTTAATCATTTACGGGGAAGCGGTGAGTGCTTCACATTCAAAGACACTCTGCTGACCTCCTTCCCTTTTTCCCCTTCCATCATTGGGGATATCAATCTATTTACCATTGTTCCTAAATGATGATTTATGGTTGTTTATTTATATGAGATTTATTATACCATTTATGTATTTTATGCAATAGTATTTTGGTTTAGTGGGTTTGCTGTTATCAATTTTAATATAGGAACTGCAGTTCTAGTTTATATGTACACATTAAATTGTTATATTTATTAAATCAATCATTCATTTGATTTTTTTGTGAACACAAGCGCAGACATATCTTTTGTCTATACAGTGCATTACATAAACCTATAAAGATATCAATTCAGATTATAAATCACAGAAAGCAACTCAGATATTGACCCTCATTAAGCCCATTGGGTCAGGAGCTTGCTTTCCAACAGTCCATACTACAAGGGTCCATGTGTTGAGTTTTTGTTACTTCTTTTGCATATAG
Organism: Taudactylus pleione; assembly: GCA_031769625.1. Classification (NCBI taxonomy): domain Eukaryota; kingdom Metazoa; phylum Chordata; class Amphibia; order Anura; family Myobatrachidae; genus Taudactylus; species Taudactylus pleione. Next base: position 122,737 of record JAUIMM010001336.1, read on the forward strand.
TTTTGCATAAAAATTATTTTCTATTTGAAAATTATTTTTATTTACAGTTAAGAGGGACGGCGATGGGGTCTAATATTGCCCCATCATATGCCAATTTATATATGCATATGTACAAAAATCAACATATCAATGCACATCCGTTTTTTTCTGAATTCATTTATTTTCATGTACGGTATATCAACGACCTGTTTGTGGTGTGGACTGGAGTATCCAAATTCCTGATGCAATTAATTGATGCTCTCAATATGTTGGATACCAACATTAGGTTCACATTAGCATTGTCACAACTCTTGGACAGATTGTGGATGCGGCCCGTATTTAGGGAATTGGCTAGACCTATGCCTGAGGTGCGGAATCTAATGTGCCAGCGGTATTCACCAGGGACCCTCGCACGAAGGTATGGACTTGGCTGCGTCCGACACACAGGTCGTGGCCCTCAGGTTAGGTTCCCCTACACAGGTACTGGTGAACACTGGATGAGGTACAGAAGACAAACGTAGTCGACAGGCCGGGTCAAAACCAAACAGATGAGACGGTACCAGGGAGCATACGTAAATGGGTCACAGGGAGTAGCCGAGGTCAGAACCAGATATCAGGAGCAGTACAAGGGATCAGACAAATTCAGAGTCACAAACAAGCCAAGGTCAAGATCAGGATAACAGGTGAGTACTTGGAACGCTGGAGTATGGTATGGAGCCTATACTCTGGCACCTGTCTTCCTTTAATAGAGTTCAAGTTCAATTCTGATGCCAAAACGTGAAGTCATCCAAGTATACCACTATGTATTTATACAACAAATTCCGGAACTTCACGTTTGGAGCACCTGTCACTTTAAATCTCTCTGCAGGTCAGTGCGTGTGCTCCAAGGAGAGCCACGGCTGCCTGCACTTCCAGGCAGCGGAAGGGTGACCCGGAGTGGACATCACAGCAGCAGGCTCCGGGGACTCCCCACCCATTGCCTGCTGCCGATGGAGATTCCAGTGCTGCCGGACCCAGTAAGTGGTAGCCGGTGTCCGGCGCACTGTGACAAGCATACAGCAATGTCACTATTAATTATCTTGATGTCACTAATAATACTGGTGGATTATCTACCAGGATTTATCATAAGGAAATGGACAAAAATACTTTGCTTTTGGTGGACAGTTTTCACCCAAATCCTTTGAAGTGAGGTCTTCCTTTCTCTCAATTCCTTAGAGTGGTATAGATTACTTCCAATATTAATGACTTACCTTGTGCCCTACAGGAGATGGGACAAAGGTTTGTCAATAGGGGCTACCAGAGTCATGAAATTGAGGAGGCGATTAATAAATGTATGCAAAATAAGCGAGAGGACACTCTTGGTAACAAAGATTCTAAGACTGAAGGTTCCAGGATGATATTTTCCTCCACGTACTCAATTGCCTCTAAGCACATCCGTGAGGTTGTGTTGCGACATTGGCACATTTTACAGTCTGATGAGAACATTGGACGCTTTTGCTGTGATAAGCCACTCTTCTGTTATAAAAGAAGTACCAGCATCGAACAGATGATTTCTAAATCTGATATAGGACCTATTTCCAACAAAAGCTAGTTATGGTCCAAAAATGGAGCCTACAAATGCCATGGGTGTGTCAACTGTCAATTTTTAATGCTTGGTGCTCATTTTGTGGATCCCAAAAAGGACATTAAATATGAAATTCGACACCATCTAGACTGCAATAGCCATTTTGTTGTCTATTTAAATAAATGTCCTTGCAACCTACTTTATGTGGGTAAAACTATCTGTACCCTCAAAGAGAGGATTGCCCTCCACCGGTCTTCCATTAAGAAAGCCCTTTAGATAGTTGATGTCAATACCCCTCCGGTGGCAAGACATATTGTGACAGCCAAACACCTTATTAAGGATTTCAAATGTATGCCAATTGATTGTATTCCTCCTTTAAGACAAGGGGGTGACAGGAACAGACTGTTGTTGCAGAAGGAGAGTTTTTGGATCGACCGCTTAAACACTGTAATACCCAATGGGCTTAATGAGGGTCAATATCCAAGTTGCTTTCTGTGATTTATATCCTGAATTGACATCTTTATAGGTTTATGTAATGCACTATATGCCAGTTTACTTTTCACTATATTTTCCTATCTATTTTATTTAGTCTGTTTTATTATTTAGGCCTATATATTGTTTTGTCATGTTGTATTGTTCTTTTCAGTTGAACCCAGTAGTTGATGTGCACGTACACCATTCATAGCCACCTGTCCGCTTTTACTATGTATATAGACCTCTAGCATAGTACTATTATATATTCATAATAGGCCATGTTGTATTATATGGGTAGACCATTGATTTCTTTATGGATGTGTTTTATTACCGTCCGCATGTAGTTTCATTATAATTATAGTGCCATTAGGTTACTATGACTACCTTACAACTAGCGTTGCCTGCACGACAGCTGTGTCACTTCCGATCATGTGATCAGGGGTTGTCACGTGGAGCATCTTTATTCAACAGATCCAGCATGTGCGTCATGTCACTTCTGGTCCCATTGTGGATGGCGATGGAGACGTGAACACCTGCAGGTGAGTTGCAGTTTGTGCGATTGGTTTGGCTATTTAATGGTGTCTCGTGCCACAGTTTTTCTGTTCATGAGGAATGCGCATGTAGCACCGAAACAGCTGTCGAACAGACCTGTAACCATGTGGGTCCTGTGAGATGTTGACGAATTGACAGTTGTGGTGACCACCTTGGCTTGGCCGAGTATTCTGTTCCAACGTTATGCCTCACTTTTTAATTGGATCTCACTACACTCTGATATATTCCATGTTGCTGCTAAATCCATGATGCTGCTGACATTTTTTTCACAAATATATATGATTTTTTTGCATTTATAAATGGATGTGCTGGAACTTTATGTGAACTATCTACCAATACCTCTATGCACCAAGCACTCTTTCACATATACAAGTGCAACTGGGTTTTGAACTCTATACATATATATATATATATATATATATATATATATATATATATATATATATATATACAGAATATATACATATAAATGAAGTTGAGATTTAAGGATTAAGGTGTTCGTGCTTTCATTTACATTTTGATAAAAAGTCCATTGAGTGCCGCCCATAATTCTGCACAGTACACACACACACATATATATATATATATATATATATATATATATATATATATATATATATATATACTAGGGGTGTGCACCAGCCACTTTTCGTGTTTTGGTTTTGGATCTGGAGCTTTCTTAATGTTTTGGATCTGGATTGGTTTTGCCAAAACCACCCTTCCGGGTTTTGTGTTTTGGTTTTGGATCTGCATTTTTTTGGAAGAAAGCATTAATTTCCACTCATTTCCAGTCTATTCTGAACACCTCACAATATTGTTTTTAGGCCAAAAGGTTGCACCGAGGTAGCTGGATGACTATGCTAAGCGACACAAGTGGGCGGCACACAGGGCACAGGGCAGCGTACCCCTACACCACACAGGTCAGCCCCTGTACAAATAATTTTGATGAAGGGCAGCGTACAACCCACAGGACAGACCCTGTAAAAATTATTTTGATGAAGGGCAGCTTACAACACACAGGACAGCCCCTGTAAAAATGAGTTTGATGAAGGACAGCGTACAACCCACAGGACAACCCCTGTAAAAATTATTTTGATGAAGGACAGCATACAACCCACATCACAGCCCCTGTAAAAATTATTTTGATGAAGGGCAGCGTACAATCCACAGGACGGCCCCTGTAAAAATTAGTTTGATGAAGGGCAGGTACAACCCACAGGACAGCCCCTGTAAAAATTATTTTGATGAAGGGCAGCTTTTCACACTGGGGGTGGGTGAAGAGAGCACCCCTGAAGGACAGAGCACCCCCTGGACAACACAGCACTACAGCCAGCCAGCACCTATGGACAGGACAACAGCCAGTTCCTATATGGACAAGGACAAAAGTAGCCAGCCAGCCCCTATGTAATGTATATTGACAACAGTAGCTAGCCAGCCCCTATGGTCAGCGTCAGCAACAGCTCCCAGCTCCCTCCCTCTTCACAGTAGCCAGCCAGCAGTACTTTATTATTTATAATAACAACTAACAAGTCAATAAGTAGTTCCAAGCTCCCTAACTCTGCTCACTCCACAGCCGGAATGAAAAATGGCGGCGACCATGGGAGCTTTATAGAATCCAAAACCTGCGAGAATCCGACAGCGGAATGATGACGTTTTGCCTCATTTCGGGAACCGAGTCTAGCGGAAAAACCCGAGTCAGACTCGGTTCCCGGCTCGGGTCGGGGGGCTCGGGAGGTTTGGATTTCGGAAATCCGAACCTGTTGTATGTATAGTGATAGAAGCATTGGTAAAGTGGTCAATGGCAGGTACATTTGTCGTAGGTTTTTGGCCTATGTGTTCTAAAAAATCCCAGGAGAAGTCTGTTTTGTAAGCAGACCAGAGTATCTGCTTTTGGAAAAGTCGGTTTGGGTCCTGGGGGTGTGGATGTGAGGAGAGGGAGGGCTCCATCCATAGGCCACTCCAGGTATTGGGCCTTTCAGCTTGGTAACAGGCTCATTAGGGCTTGCAGCTGGAAATGGCTAATATATGCATGGTTTGTTTGTGGCTGAGTGTCTCACACCTGGTAGAGCAAGCAGACTAGCCTGTTCAGAGATACTTGGTGATAATCCTTGTAAGTACTGTGCACGTGTTTTGTTGATGGTGAGGGCAATAGGCCCTCCCATTATTATAGAGAGAGAATCTGCTGTGTAGCTAGTGCCCAGCCGGGCTAGGACTTATGTTTATGTTTTGTTTATGTTTATAGTCATTTGGCACAATAAAGACTGGCGCTGACCAGTTTATACGAGAACCCCTAACTTGTATCCTGTTTTTACGGCTGCTGTGTGTGTAAAGAGGGAGTCCATCTACCCCAGGAGACGGACCCCTATCCCGACTGTGTCACAGTATATACAGTTGTCCCTTCATCACCCTGCTCTGTCCGTCCTTTACCCTACTGTCTGGCCCCACTCCCCTTCCTCTAAATGCTGCTACACCTGTAGTCTGCTGCTCTGCCCAACCACCCACTATGGATCCCGTATCCGCTTCAAAACATTCTACTGTACCAATATGGTACTGTACCAATACTTATATCTATTCAGGCAGCCATATCGGATTCTCCTCCATGGCCAAAAGTCTCCCACAGCTTAGCGAGCGCACATAAAAAAACCAAATAAAACACGCCCATCAGACCCTGCGAACTGCCTCTGGCAGCGAGCGGGTCTGAATCAGGGCCTTGGTCCTCAAAATATCCATAGCTGTGCACAGATAGTCAGATTAAAAGACTGAAGTACTAATTAAGTCACCTGTACCCAAGCATGGTTATCCTTAAAACGTGGACCGTTAGGGTGCCTTGAGGACCGAGTTTGGGAATTTGTCCTAGGCTATGTATGTCCTGTTTCCCTAGCAGTGGAAACCATTAGGGTGTACCCCAGCTCCCACTTCTAGTACTGTAAATCAGTCACACTCCTAGCAGATCATAATTATACTTCTTCAGTTGTTCTTTTAAGTGACTTTAGAGTGACTTGTGCTTTTCAATAACAACTTACATGCAGGGTTGCCATCAGGAGGTTATAAGGTGTAAGGGATCTGAATTGGCTAGAGGGCCCACCAATGATCAGAATGCCAAACTACTTCTGATTTAGATGGCAAACTATCACCAGTGCTGGTGGAAGAAATAGCTTGTTCCCACCCCTGTCCACATCAGTGAAAATGGCGTTCATGAGATGGTAACATGATATCACACTCACATCTTCACATCACCACACTGTGCTTTAGCATGTGGTGCGGTCTGAGGAGTGGTCTCTGTGGTATTATGGGGTGTGATGACCCATGGGCATGTAAAGGGCACGTGGGTAGGTCTCATAGCATATTATGAGGTCTGGGGGTATTGTTGGTACATATGATGGGCATTTGGGGATGTCTGATAGCTAATTAAAGGGCATGTATTGTAGACATATTGGGATGTCTGAGGCGTATTCAAGGGGCAGTAGGGAATGTCAGAAAGGCATATGTGGAGAGCAAGTGGAAAGGTATAATGGACATGAGAAGAGGTCTGAGATGCATATTGGTGCATGTGGGTAGATCTGTGGGACACGGGGGCATGCAGGGCTATTTTAGAGCATGAGGGTGATCTGAACAGTATGAATAGATGAGCAAGTAAGAGGGATAATTGGGCATTTTTGGATGAGTGATGTGAGTGTAATGTGTTTTTTTTACAGTGTGTTTTTTCATTCTCATAATTAAAGTGCTGCTTTTTGTAGGCTGAATATATGTATTATATATTGCGTGAGCTCTGTTAGGTATCATTTTATTTCTTGTCCAGCTTTTTATGATGCATCATTGGGGGTGGAGCAATTGCGTCATCATGGCTGTGCCCACTCTCCACAATGCCGAGATTAATATAAACCCCAACAATGGGGTGGGGGGGGGGGCGGGGGCCGGATGGGTCACCGGGAGCCCAGGAGCTGCACCTGAATTTTGGGAGGCTCCTGGCCGAATCGGGAGGGTAGGCAAGCTTGCCTATACATATTTCTAACAATCAAATTGTGAAAACTGCATTAAGAGGCCTTTCGTCCTACTCATTTTGTTTTCTAACTTGTTTTGTTTCTTACCTAGTCTTGCACTTTCTAGCTCCCTGATCCATTGCCAGCATCTCTGAGGAATAGCAGGTGAAAGGCTTGGCTGCCACACAGATGTCCCTGTGGGTGAAAGCCTGGAGCCCCTGCAGAAAACTGTTAGCAATCAACTGTAACTAATAATTCATATATTTAAAGTTTATTTGCATAGATAGTGTTTTGTTCAACTGTTCAATGTTTATGTTGGCCACGAGTATTAGGTAGAGGAAAATTTAAATAGGGATTGGAGGAAATAAGGAAGATGGGGGCCTCACAATTTCTGAGTGTTCACATGAGACAAACCATGTGCAGGGACCTAATGTATCTTCTTAACCTATTTAATAACAATTACTTGCACTCTGTGGTTGATTACAGGTCACAGAATGGATTAAGGGGGGAATGTATCAAACTTTCTAAATAGTGGAGAAGTAGACAAGTTGAAAAGTTGCCCATAGCAACCTTTGATTTTATATAATGTACTACTAGCTATACTAGCTAGAAGCTGATTTGTGTTAAATCCGAAACTTGTCTTTCAATAATCTGGACACAGTGAGCGTTGCATGCTTCTTTACTGTAAAAACTGCAGGAAACCAAAGACACAGAATAGAGATTCATACGCCAACTAATACACACAAAAATAAGATCCGTTGTAACCTTCCATGGGAACTATATACACCACAATTTGTTGCTATGGGAAACCTCTCCACTTGTTCTCTTCTCTACTCTTTACAGGATTTGATACATCTCCCCCTCAGATCTGGTGGGGCGGTAGGAAAGATAACTGTTTGGAGCCCTCTTTCTGATCCATCCATACCATCTATACCACTATTTACTGATTGTATAATTGTTTATACAGCTAAGATCTCATAAACAGAGCAATTATTACAAGTCCATTTTATTTGAAAGAAAAAAAAAACATAATAGATCATATGTGAATTAGGGGTGTGCACCGGCCACTTTTCGTGTTTTGGTTTTGGATCTGGATCTTTCTTCGTGTTTTGGATCTTGATTGGTTTTGCCAAAACCACCCTTCCGTGTTTTGGGTTCTGGGTTTTGTGTTTTGGATCTGTATTTTTTTGAAAAAAAGCATAAAAACAGCTAAAATCACAGAATTTGTAGGTTTTTCTGCTCCTATGCTATTATTAACCTCAATAACCTTAATTTCCACTCATTTCCAGTCTATTCTGAACACCTCACAATAGTGTTTTTATGTCCAAAAGGTTGCACCGAGGTAGCTGGATGACTATGCTAAGCGACACGAGTGGGCGGCACAAACACGTGACCCATCTAGGCGTGATACTGCAGTGGCAGACAGGATGGCAGTTTGAAAAACTAGGCCCCAAACTGTACATAATGCAAAGAAAAAAAAGAGGTGCAAGATGGAATTGTCCTTGTCCTTGGGCTCCACCCACAAGTCCCACATGCCGAGCGGAATCGCTCCGTCTTAGCTCCTCCTTCACTTTCTCCAGCTGCTTCTGCAAAAGCCTGATGAGGGGAATGACCTGACTCAAGCTGGCACTGTCTGAACTGACTTCACGTGTGGCAAGTTCGAAGGGCTGGAGAACCTTGCACAACACGGAAATCATTCTCCACTGCGCTTGAGTCAGGTGCATACCCCCTCCTTTGCCTATGTCATAGGTGGATGTATAGGCTTGAATGGCCTTTTGCTGCTCCTCCATCCTCTGAAGCATATAGAGGGTTGAGTTCCACCGCATCACAACCTCTTGCTTCAGGTGATGGTGGGGCAGGTTCAAGAGTGTTTGCTGGCGCTCCAGTCTTCGGCACGCAGTCGCTGAATGGCGAAAGTGGCCAGAAATTTTTCGGGCCACCCAAAGCGTCTCCTGCACGCCCCTGTCGCTTTTCAGAAAATTCTGCACCACCAAGTTTATTGTGTGAGCAAAACATGGGACGTGCTGGAATTTGCCCAGATGTAATGCCCGCACAATATTGGTGGCGTTGTCAGATATCACAAATCCCCAGGAGAGTCTAAGTGGGGTAAGCCACTGGGCGATGATTTCCCTCAGTTTCTCTAAGAGGTTGTCAGCGGTGTGCCTCTTACTGAAACCGGTGATACACAGCGTAGCCTGCCTTGGAACGAGCTGGCGTTTCTGAGATGCTGCGACTGGTGACGCTGCTGCTGTTGCTGCGTAAGGTGATACATCTACCCAGTGGGCTGTCACAGTCATATAGTCCTTAGTGTGCCCTGTTCCACTTGTCCACATGTCCGTGGTTAAGTGGACATTGGGTACAACGGCATTTTTCAGGACACTGAGGACACTTTTTCTGACGTTTCTGTACAGTCTCGGTATCGCCTGCCTAGTGAAGTGGAATCTAGACGGGATTTGGAACCGGGGACACACTACCTCCATCAATTGTCTAAATCCCACTGCACTAATGGCGGATACCGGACGCACATCTAACACCAACATAGCAGTCAAGGCCTCAGTTATACGTTTTGCTTCAGGATGACTGCTGTCGTACTTCATCCTCCTCGCTAAGGACTGTAGGAGGGTCAATTGTTTAGTAAAAGTAGTGGTGTTCCTACTTCCTCTCTGGGATGATGAATGACTCCCAGCAGCAGCAACAGCAGCAGCGACAGCAGGAGGCGTAGCAATGCAGGATCCTCCGGAGGAATCTCGGATAGGAGAGTCAGTCATGCCAGTGACATGGCCTGCAGGACTACTTCCGATCCTGACTAAGGAGGAAATTGACGAGGAGGTAGTTGACGGTGTGGTTTGCAGGCGCTTGGATACAACAGGACAACGGGATTTAGGTGTCCCTGGACTGCTTACGGTCTTAGCCAAAGTTTCTGAACTTGACAGTAACTTATTATGAACGCGCTGCAGGTGCCGTATAAGGGAGGATGTTCTTAGGTGGTTAACGTCCCTACCCCTATTTATTCCACCTTTACATAAGGTACATATGGCAAGACAGTTGTTGTCCGGATTTGGATAGAAATATTGCCAGACCAAAGAGGTGGAATGTTTGGTCTTCTGCCCAGGCATGACCGTGATGGGCTTTTTCATCCCACGGACAACAACTGTTTCCCCCGGAGCCAGATTTAAACAAACCACATCACCATCAGAATCCTCCTCGCCAACTTCCTCCTCAGCGCCAGCTACACCAGTATCCTCATCCTGTTGTACTTCAACAGTGACATCTTCAATTTGCATATCAGCAAGTGGACTGTGGGTGCTCCTTTCAGCACTTGCAGGGGGCGTGCAAATGGTGGAAAGAGCCACCTCTTCCCGTCCAGTGCTGGGAAGGTCAGGCATCGCAACCACCACCACACTTGGACTCTCCTTGGGGATTTGTGATATCTTCTTAGAACGCACAGTTCTTCGCTGTGCTTTTGCCAGCTTAACTCGTTTGATTTTTTTAGTGGGAGGAGGGCTTCCATCGTCATGTGAAGCTGAACCACTAGTCATGAACATAGGGAAAGACCTTAGCCGTTCCTTGCCACTCCGTGTCATAAATGGCATATTGGCAAGTTTACGTTTCTCTTCAGATGATTTAAATGTTTTTTTTAAGGTAATTTTCCGGGACTTTGTCATTTGGGATTGTATGTGGCTTCTACTATGACATTGGGCATCGGCCTTGGCAGACGACGTTGATGGCATGTTATCGTCTATGTCATGACTAGTGGCAGCAGCTTCAGCACTAAGAGGAAGTGGTTCTTGATCTTTCTCTTTTTTATTTTTATCGGAGAAAGTTTGGTCCTCCATTTATGTTATATCGATTTGATATATACGTGCGGCTAAGGCGCACACAAACACAGAAAATATTTTTTTATTTTTACTGAAGAGTAGTGCACTTTTTGGGTTACACCACCCTTTAAGAAATGAGCCAGCCGGCTCTTTACTTATGGGACACAGGCGCACGCTTGGCGCTGCTCCTTTGTTGATGCACGTGTGGCTACTGCGCACACAATTCACAAACACAGAAAAAATATTTTGTTATTTGGTTTGGAGTGTACTTTGGGGGTTACAGCACCCTTTAACGGTCAAGCCAGCCGGCCCTTTACTTATGACACAGGCGCACGCTTGGCACTACTTTGTTGATGCACGTGCGGCTACTGCGCACACAATTCACAAACACAGAAAATATTTTTTTTTTGGTTTGGACTGGAGTGTACTTTAGGGGTTACAGCACCCTTTAACAGTCAAGCCAGCCGGCCCTTTACTTATGACACAGGCGCACGCTTGGCACTACTTTGTTGATGCACGTGCGGCTACTGCGCACACAATTCACAAACACAGAAAATATTTTTTTTTTGGTTTGGACTGGAGTGTACTTTAGGGGTTACAGCACCCTTTAACAGTCAAGCCAGCCGGCCCTTTACTTATGACACAGGCGCATGCTTGGCACTACTTTGTTGATGCACGTGCGGCTACTGCGCACACAATTCACAAACACAGAAAAAATATTTTGTTATTTGGTTTGGAGTGTACTTTGGGGGTTACAGCACCCTTTAATGGTCAAGCCAGCCGGCCCTTTACTTATGACACAGGCGCACGCTTGGCACTACTTTGTTGATGCACGTGCGGCTACTGCGCACACAATTCAGAAACACACAAAAAATATTATTTTTTTAGCACTTGGGGGAGCACCCCTGATGGACAGAGCACCCCCTGGACAACACTACAGCACCCCTTTAGGACTGGGACACTGCACAGGACTTTGGAGTGGCCCCTATGGAGAACTGACTGCACAACACAGTCCAGCCAGCCCCTATGGACTTTGAAGTAGTGGGCACAGCCCCTATTAACAACAGCAGCACAGCACAACACAGCCAGCCCCTATGGACTTTGAAGTAGTGGACAACAGCAGCACAGCGCAGCACAGCACAGCACAACACTACTCTGCACTACACTACACTACACAGCCCAGCCAGCCCTAACTCCCACCCTCCCTCTTCACTGTCCACAGCCGAGTGAGAAAATGGCGCCGACGCGGGTACCTTATATAGGATCCAAAACCCGCGAGACCCGGAAGGCGGGATGATGACGTTTTGCCTCGATTTCAGATCCGAGTCAGGCGGGAAAAGTCGAGCCTGACTCGGATCTGACTTGGATCGGGGGTCTCGGGGGGGTTCGGATTTCAGAAATCCGAACCCGCTCACCCCTAATGTGAATTAATATATTTTTCCCTGCCTCTTCTAATTATTATTTTTTTTTTCATTTCTCTATGGTGATTTATTAACAAGTCAGTTTTCTGAAAAGTATAAGGGGTAAATTTAAGAAGTGGTGTTGCCCATAGCAACTTATCAGATTCCAGGTATTATCTTCTAGAAGGTGCTAGATAAATGAGAAGTAGAATCTGATTGGTTGCTATGGGCAACATCACTTTTTAAAATAGAACTCCCATCTTAGTAAATTTACCCCTAATAGTTCATGGAGCTGTAACAGCTTCAGGGTGTATACTATTTATATACTTAATTGCTTCAAAGTTTAAACATTTAATATGACAGTTCTAAAATAGGTATCACATATGTATGTCAAATTATAAAAATGCTTTTAGAATTTATTAAACATTTTAAATAAACTGAAGTTATGAACAGGATATATTTTAATGAATTCCTATATGTAATAGATATGACATTTGCTTATTTGACTGGTAGTATAGAAGTTATTGAAATTTCATTGTATTCATGGGAATCTGTACCTGGGGACTGAAAGAAGGGACGAGTACTGAGGACACCGGCCTGAGCATGTTTGGGGGCTTGGGTTGACAATGAGGCAAGGGGCGTCTTAAGAGAGGAGGATGCCCGTGTGCACTCCCCGTGCGGGGCCTCCTCCTCTCTCCCCGGTGGCCGGCAGCCAACTGATGCGGCTGGCCAGCCACCGGAGCACTAGTAGACTCCGGGCACTAGAGTGTGCCCGGAGTCTACTCCGCAGAACACCGGAAAAATGGCCGTGGTGGCCATTTTCCAGTATTCTGAGCAGCACTGACACCCGACGCGGGATCACGGACAGGTAAGTTTAAAATAATATGGGTGCAGGGTGTGCAGTGCGGGGCCCCCTGGACCCGGGGACTCGTGTGCCCCGCACACACTGCACCCATTATAGATACGCCCTGCAATGAGACACAGTCATGGACCAAAGATGATATGAATAAACCCTTTTCAGTGGGTGGCCTGTTGCTGTACAGTGTATTTAAAATGATTAGCATATAAACTAAGTGATCTATATCAGTACAGTACACTGGAGTGGGATCTGCTTTTTAGCTTTGTTAATAGGGTCAGGGATGAAACTTTAACATTTATTTTCAGACATACTCATTTATAATGTGATGCTTCTCAGTTGGATTTTGATCATGGTGGCTTGTCATTTATGTCTTGCAGTATAAAGGGATAGCTGTCCAGTTTGCCTGACATAATCACTTCTCAATAGATATTTAATTTGAAAGTAATACCATTTTCTGTTAAACAATTGCACATAAATATCAGTTTGACATATGCATAATTTTATGTCAGTTGTCTCTATGCTTAATGGATCTCTAACATCCAGTATGGTACCAATAGCTTGCAAATGTTTGTTGAGTAGTACATATACAATATTCAGAACAACATAGTGTTCTCTTATAATACGTACCTTTTACTTTTATTTACAATATGATGAAAACATGTTTAATATTTTTAATATTAAAGTTTGACTGGGGCGGTACACCTGTCAAACCGTAACGCGGGTGTCCTAAGGCGAGCTCAGGGAGTACAGAAACCTCCCGTGGAGCAGAAGGGCTATACTATTTTAAACACATTTTAAGATATAAAAACCTACATTGCTGTGTTTGAATAGATCTCAGGGTCACTGAGAGAGTCATAGGACTCATGATAATCCTGGATTGACATAGATCTTAAAGAAGAAATAAGTCAATGAGTGGGTCTGTCATTTCCCATTGACTGTGACTTCTTGTTAACCCTAACAGGAGTATTCAATATGGGTGCGATAACATTGTTTTTGCGTTAATATCGCAATTATGACGTCATTATCGCAGGTTTTACTTTTACACCCTATTCAATTTCAAAGACTTATCGCAGTTTTGACAAGTCTTTGATAAAAAACGGTGATAACTTTTCACCATTGAATAGGTGTCGAAAAAAAGTGCCGAATTGGGGTTTAGGGGTGCAGGCTTAAAAAAAATAGCCTGCACCCCTGAGAATGACATTTAAAAAAGAACTGTGTCCAAAAAAGTAAAAAAAAAAAAAAATAGGGACACCCCAAAAAATTAATTAAAAAATTGGGGTGCAAAAAAAAAAATGGGAAAAAATTGTTAAACAATAGGGAAATAGGTTCAGAGCTATTCTGCAAGTATGCGGCAGATGTTTTCTAGAATAGGATTATAGCGGCAGGTGCACAAATGCAGAATTTTAAAAAACTTACTTTAGGGACTTAAAAATATGCTAGTACCCATTTTCATGTACCCCAAATTTGATGGGACCACTTAAAAAAACGAAAAAAATAACCTAAGTGCTCTTCTGCATCACTTCTTCAATGTCGGGAAAAAAACACCTGCTGTGGCTATTTAAATCCCCGACTTTCAATTAAAGGCTGAAACGGGGGTACCCATAGTGTTCCCCCATGTTTTTTACAACTTTAGGGGGGTCTTACAATTATTTTAAGGAAAAATTTGTAACTTTACGCAAATCCAACTTCGGAGTTTCACGTTTTCGTTCATTTTATATTGAATACGGGGATAAGCGGGAGCGCGCCTGATACTTTAACGCAGTGAAGTTAACGTTTCATATTGAATACCCCTGTTAGGATCTTAGCAGTCTTTTATGTCATCAACCAATGAACAGGCCTGGATTTATTTATTTTTGCCCCCTCTATTTAATTATTTTGTAAAGACTCTGGGCCTTATTCAGGTTGGATTGCACGGCTGCGTTCGCACGCAGATGGTCGATGTTTGTGCTCTGCGCATGCGTATGCAGTGCAATATGCAATGTGCATGCGCGAACCGGCCTCTGCGTTCGGGAAGCGATCGCAGTGAGCATGCAGTCCATCAGCATAATGATTGACATGAAATTACCGTTTAGGGGTGGAGAGGGGGGTGGCGGAGGAACACATGCGCGCCTGTGCGATTGAATGCCATTACAGGGGCGTGCATAATTATGCCCCTGCGATTGTATACGCTTGCAGGTCTAGATGGCGACAGGAAGTTTATTTGTTTGTGCGGTAGGGTCAGGTCACCCACAACTTTGTGATTGGTTCCAATGTTACTCGATGTTGCCAATGTTTTCGTTGACTTGCGAATGCATGTGATGGGAAGTGGGCGGCTTTATACAGTTCCCTGCCACAACTGTCCTAAAATTGCTTCCCCCAATGACTTTCTATGTATATAAAATAAATATGCATATATTATTTAGTACTAATCAAGTTCTTAAAGTTTACCATATGCAAATGTTAAAATGGTAATATAAAGTGAGCAGAGTGCCACCCCGGAAGCTCTGCTGACCTGAGCCCATCATAGACTTGGCACAAATACAGCCCTGCAAAATAATAATTAAAACAAAAAAACAGAGCATGTTTCACCATGAAATAAAGGTCAAAGGTCTGGTACCTACGGTATGATCTCCTGAAAAGGTTTTGTAGATATCTTATGGTGGGTACACATCTAGCATTTATATTTGCAGATCGAGTGATCTGCAGATATATCTGTAGATGATGGTTGTTCATATACACTGAACAACCATCATCTTCCAGGCAGCCACGGGTCTCGCTGGCTGGAGGGCGGGTCCGTCCCCTCCCCGTGGCTGCCGCTGCATGTGTATGGGTGGTCGGCAGACCACCTGTACACACTTGATGATGGACAGATATGTCTGCAGATATATCTCTCCATTGGCTGTGCAGCACAGCCAACGCGATATGTCTGTGAACAACGTCGTTACTGGCCGACGGGCACCAGATATATTGGGCTATCAATTGATCGGTCATCTGTTATAAAATGCACAGTTCATGGATCTTTGCACAACTCTTAAAGAACAACTAAACCTATAATCCAAAATTATTCATTATCTAAAGGTCAGCAAACCTAAAGTTCAATTTGTTTATATAAAACAGCTATTGATATAGCTACTATAACATTCACACATATATAAGTAAAAATCTCTGCACCTTGGCAGAAATGCAGATATTTCACATTGTGTAGAGATTTAGCATTCATTTTCATTTCACTATTTAAAACTATTTAAGTTTTGCCCTAAAATTAATCTGTTATTGCCATGATTTGCATTGATAACTGATGTTTTTTCTGTAGGCTACAAAAGCTAACACAGTATGAAGATGGCATTAGCTATGACTGCTATGCTTCTAAAGGCGAAAATTTTTAGAGCTTCATAATTTGAGCTACAACAGGGTGGGACAATCAGGGCAGGTGCCCTTGGCCGCCAGGACCTGGGGGCGCCATCGATTGCACTCACTATGTCACAGGAATGAGATTGCTCCATAAGGGGATGAAAGAGACATACACTTACTGCACCTGCTTACTGCACAGACCAAAAACTGGTGGATGTTACCCGCAGTGCAGTGTAAAGATGGGGCACTAGGCCTAGGCTTTCGGGATTCTGTCCCTGCTTTCCTGGGAAGTTCAAACTGTTTGCCAATTGCTGGCTGACTGTGACTGCAGTGATAGCTGTAGACTTCCTGTGCCTATTGAGGAAAATTTGTGCTCTGCTCGGGACACAATGGAGTACGGGAAGGAGACCTGCTGGGCTGGGGTCAATAATAATAGCCTGATGATGATGGTCTATGAGATTTCCAGTCTCTGTCAGCACAGAAGCATCTTACTGGGGTTTAGGAGGCTGTGAGAGGAGTGCAGCTGCTGCTGTTTATGTAGGAACTAATGCTGACCAACTCCGAGGAAGATGCATACCAGGGATACAGAACTGGAGTATCAGCAATCAGTGTGGGTACTGGCGTCCTTCTCCAGTGTCTGAAGGGGTAGATGTACTAAGCCTTGGAAAGAGATAAAGTGGAGACAGATAAAGTACCAACCAATCAGCTCCTAATTGTCATTTTTAAACACAGCCTGTAAAATGACAGGAGTCAATTGGTTAACTAAACAAAATGGAATATTAGCGCAATCCCAGAAATATTAAAAATGATGTCAAATTAAGTTTATACAGGATCAATCATGAGTGCTGAAAAATCAATACAGTGGCAGATGGAGAATATATATATTTTTTTTCTTCACTTGCATTCCTACAAATTTCTTGCACTCATATCTCATTTACATTTCCAAATTGAATTCCTCTTGTTTACTTATAAACACCATGACAAGGTTTTCGTCAACTCCCTCCTTCACTCAGTCTCTACCTAATCCTCTGTTCTGCTCCCTGCTTCCATCTTTATCCTTTCCCCCTTATCTCTTCCACCTCCTCCTTCCCTTCTCCCCCCTCCTCTGTCTGCCTACTCTCCCCTCCTCTCCCATTACTCCACTTTCTTCCTGTTCTACCCCCCCATTGTCCTACTACCCCACCACTAAACCCTCCTCCTACACTTCTCTCCCTGTCACTTCACCCCACTGCCATCCACATCTCCCTCCCTGCTCACCTCCTACAGGTTCCCTTTCTAGCTCAGGTGCCCGCACCATCACTAAACTCTATTCATATTGGTCCCCCTTACCTCCACGTCACAGCAACCTGGATAATCTTATTCACATCTCCCCAACAAATGCTATCTCTCTATCCTGTGCCCTCTGGAATGCCAGGTCAGTCTGTAATAAACTGGTCCCCACCCATGACCTTTTTATCTCCAACTCTCTGAATCTCCTAGCCATCACTGAAACTTGGATCTCACCCTCTGACACCACTTCTCCTGCTGCTCTATCCTCTGGGGGCCTTGCCTTCTCCCACCCCCCCCGGCCTGGGGGTCGCCATGGTGGTGGTGTTGGGGTCCTTCTGTCCACCAGTTATTCCTACCAGCTAATACCCTCTGAACCATCCCTCACATTCCCCACATTTGAGGTTCATGCTATACGCCTCTTCCAACCAGTAAACCTCAGAGTAGCTGTCATTTACCGTCCCCTTAGCTCTCCCTCCAAATTCCTTGACAACTTCGCTTCCTGGCTCCCTCACTTTCTCTCCTCAGATCTTCCCTCCATTATCCTAGGTGATTTTAATATTCCTATTGATATTCCCACAGAATCCTCTGCAGCTAAACTCCTTACCCTCACCTCTTCATTTGGTCTCGCCCAATGGACCTCCTCACCCTCCCATGTGAGTGGGCACTCACTTGACCTGGTCTTTACTCACTGTTCTGATATTTCTGATTACTCCAATTGCCCATTCCCCCTCTCTGACCATCACCTTCTCTCTTTTAACCTATCCCTCTCTCCTTCCCCTCCTCTAACTCCTAAGGCTACCATTACTAAGCGTAGTATTGAGGCTATTGACACTGTTGCTTTTTCCTCCCTGCTGGCTCTCTTCTCTCCCCTATCATTTGTCTCTCCTGTCCTGAACAAGCTACTTCCCTGTACAATTCCTCCCTTACTTCTGCTCTTGATTCTGTTGCTCCAGCAATAACCACTCACCCTCGCAGATCCACACCACAACCCTGGCATTCCAAATGCACCAGATACCTACAAAAGTGTTCAAGAATTGCAGAGCGTCAGTGGAGAAAGTCACGCTCTAAGGCTGACTTCCTCCATTTCAAATTTATTCTCTCTTCCTACAGTGCTGCCCTGTCTCTCTCCAAACAAACATATTTCAAGAACCTCATCTTCACCCAGTCCTCAAACCCCCGGCATCTCTTTGCCACTTTCAACTCCCTACTCTGCTCTTCCCCTCCTCGCCTTCCCTCCTCGCTCTTTGCTCTCGACTTTGCCACCTACTTTACATCTAAAATTTACTCCATATGTGAGGACATCATATTCCATCAGACCCTCAGCACTCCTCCCCCTCCTTGCCCTTACCACCCCTCCCCTTCTGTCTCACCAACTCTGACATCCTTCTCCCCTGCTTCTGGAGAGGAAGTCATAGCCCTCATCCGGTCCTCCCCTCCTTCCACCTCCCCTCTTGACCCTATCCCTTTCCGTCTCCTCTCCCACCTGTCTCCTTCTGCCTGTTCCCATCTGGCTCACCTCCTTAATCTCTCCCTATCATCTGGCACTGTCCCTTCTGCATTCAAACATGCTCTTGTCTCCCCCATTCTTAAAAAACCTACCCTTGATCCTAACATACTTTCCAACTATCGACCCATCTCTCTTCTCCCTTTTGCTTCCAAACTCCTTGAGCGTATTGTCTACAACCGCCTTACCACCTTTCTTTCCTCCCACTCCCTCCTTGACTCATTTCAATCTGGCTTCCAATCTCTCCACTCCACTGAAACTGCCCTCACGAAAGTCAGCAACGACCTCCTTGCTGCCAAATCCAAGGGCCACTACTCTCTGCTCATTCTCCTTGACCTCTCTGCTGCATTTGACACTGTAGACCACCCTCTTCTCCTGCAAATCCTTTACTCTCTCAGTTTACGTAAAACTGCCCTCTCTTGGCTTTCCTCCTACCTCTCTGATTGTTCCTTCGCTGTGTCCGCTCATGACTCCTCTTCCCCTCCACTTCCACTAAAGGTAGGAGTTCCCCAAGGTTCTGTTCTTGGACCTCTCCTTTTCTCCCTATATACATCCTCTTTAGGTGAACTCATTAACTCCTTTGACCTCCAATATCATCTCTATGCAGATGATACTCAAATTTACCTTTCCACCCCTGAGCTCTCCCCCTCGCTCCTTACCCGTATCTCCAACTGTCTCTCTGCTGTCTCTTCGTGGATGTCCCAGCGCTTTCTTAAACTTAACATGTCTAAGACTGAGCTGATCATCTTCCCACCCTCTTCCATTACCTCACTTCCAACAATTTCTTTATCTATTGATGGCACAACTATCTCCTCTAGCCCCAAAGTGCGCTGTCTTGGAGTTATCCTTGACTCCTCCCTCTCCTTTAAACCGCACATTCAGCACCTCTCGCAGTCCTGCCGTTTTCACCTAAAAAATATCTCCAGGATTAGACCTTTCCTCACCCAGGATGCCACTAAAACCCTCATCCACTCACTGGTCATATCCAGATTGGGCTACTGTAACCTTCTCCTAGCTGGCCTCCCAGTCTCTCACCTCTCTCCACTACAATCTGTTCTCAATGCTGCTGCTCGGCTCATCTTCCTCTCCAGACGTTCTACATTTGCTTCCCCTCTCCTTCAAGCCCTACACTGGCTCCTCTTCCCCTTCAGATGCCAATTCAAGGTTCTTACATTTGCCTACAAAGCCCTCACCAAATCCTCTCCCGCATACATTTCTGACCTTCTCTCCCTTCACACTCCCACCCGCCCACTTCGCTCAACTAATGCATGCCGCCTCTCTTGCCAACTGATTACTTCCTCCCACTCCCGCATCCGAGATTTTGCCCATGCTGCTCTCTTCCTTTGGAATGCTCTCCCTCTCCCTATCAGACTCTCCACCTCTCTACAAATCTTCAAACGGGCTCTCAAGACCCACTATTTCATCAAGGCCTTTCAGCACTCATCCTAACTCACCTCATGCTCTTTCCTTCCTATCTTCCCCTTCTGTGTCATGCCTGTCTGTCTGCCCCTCCCCTTAGAATGTAAGCGTTCATGAGCAGGGACCTCTTCCCTCATGTGCTTCTCTTTACATTTTTTTCTACTCTCTACTCCCCATTAGGGCACCTAACACGGGACCGCCAACTCCCGGCAGCTTATTGTGAGTGCTTTAATCACTATTTCAGCAATGTATATAAGTCGTGTCCTTGTCCTGCACTGTAATGTACTGTAAGTTACTTGTTTCTTGTTCACCTATTAGTTCTATGTACTATGTAAGGTGCTGCGGAACACTTGTGGCGCCATATAAATAAAGGATAATAATAATAATAATATTAAATGATTTAATGACTAACATACAATATACATGAAAAATCAAAACAATAAATCATACTTATGAAAAATAATATTGGTAATATTAATATTGTAAGAAAGTCCCGACAATTAAAAATAATTGGTAGAAAGTTCAATAAAAAAAACATTTAATATGGAAAGTGCACATGCCTCAGAACAATATTGAAAAAGCACACTATGGTGTATGGTGTTGTAGAAATTTTTTGCACCCTAACCTGTCGGTAGGAGAGAGCCGTGAATGATGTCAAATGTGTTGCTACAACCCTTGACACAGGTGGTATCCCTTGGTTTTTTGGAAAATATATGCAACTTAGTGCGATCCTTGTTCAGGGGTTCCTATATGTCCTGTGGCCATTCAGGTGGAAATGTTACGACAAGCGGCCTGCTTATGGTGAAGATGGAGCTCCAAAGCGTGCTGTGATGAGACAATCCAAGTTCTGTGTGCAATGAGGGTATGAAAAGCCTGACACGTTTCCCTGTATCCTACAGCTTCGTCAGAAGTTAAGAAATGAGTCTCTATTTCCTTGTAATAAATACCCTCCTTGATAATTAGTAAAACGTTGCACATGTTGCATTTCCAAAAGATTAAGGACCTCATTCAGAGTCGGTCGTTGCGGCCGCACGGTCGTACGCCACCGATATTCGCTAAACTGCGCATGCGTAAAATTCGCAATGCGCGTGCGCAAACTAGCTATTATGATCAGTAATTTCTCTCTCCTTCAACTTGGCCAGGTCGTTAGTTTGAGTGACAGGATGAGGCGTTTGTGAGTGGTAACAGGGGAAGGTGCTTGTGAATGGGGTAGTGGAGATCCGAACGCAGGCGTGCCTGACTATGCAAACGGCGTTTTATGGGAGTGCATAATTAACTAAGTAGTGTAATGGCACATGTGACATGGGAGGTTTTTACACTAACTTGATCGTAGTGCTTAAGAGAGGGTATGCATGGGTGGCGAGAGGGGGGGGAGGGTACAGTTTACCCGGGCCCAGGTTTGCTAGAGGGGCCCGGCGGGGCCCGGGTCGGGCGTCGCCCCCCCTCCCTCACAGCAGCTCAGCACACAGCTTGTGCTGGGCTGCAGTGCGAGACTGTTCGCGGCTGCTGCAGCAGCCGGAGCAGTCTCCTATGGCTGTGGGGGGGACTGATCACACTGCAAAAGTGATTAATTTATTTATTTTTTGTTAAGGGGGCGTGGTCACGCCTCCTGCAATTAGGCCACGCCCCTCCTTTACCTGGGCCCGGCCGGGCTCTCTACAGCCCTGAGGGTATGGTCAACCTTAAGGTCTACGACCAGCTCCGATGGTTCCCGATGGTCTCGATTAATCCTTATATGCCCGGAGATGACATGTAATGGGAACGAGAAGGGGGCGTATCTTTAGTCTTACGGCCGCATCCTCCCCTCGCTCGTTCAGCTAACGATCTCATCTTAACGACGCAACTTGCGAGCGCTTCATTTGCATATTCGGCCCCTTTTACCTTACGACCGTGCGGCCGCAACGACTGACTCTGAATGAGGTCCTAAGTGTTTAATTAAAGCCAAATTGGGTGCATCTGCCACATGTATACACATAAACAGTTCTCACAATATAAAAATGAATAAAACAAATGTATATATATATATATATTTTCATATATAGTGTATAATGATATAAGGGGGGGAGTATGTATGTATTTACAATCCCTCCGGTGATCTCATTGAGATAAATAATTCCGATGATAAGATTTTAGTGAGGATCGTGTTCACTTCCTGATTGCCATGGTAACCTGTAGGTCACATGGGTAAGTTCTAACCAATAAGACCAATTTACCAGTGTTGTATGTAATAGTTGTCTGGTGAGCGTCAGTGACGTGTGTGTCACATGATTGGCCCACGTGATGAGGAATAGTTGGACTACATAGTTTATTAATTACCTTGGAGATGTATGTAAACAAGTCTCGGGACAAGTCTACGTCAGTATTAAAAATCTATTGGCGTGTTATAAATCACGTGGGCGCATATAGAGCCATTAGTAAGTTAACTCAAATATCTTACATGATCATTGTTCACTAAAAAAAAAAAAGATATATATATATTCATTTGCTTCATAACAATATAATCTGCATAATCATACAAAGCTTTAAACTATAAAAATATCAATATACTCTACTATAGTTTTTTTGAAAGGTATATATATTTTCATCCATTAGTAAAAGATTAGTAAAATATTTATTTATTCCTAAATTACTGATGTTATGTATATCTAAAAATACCTAATATACAATATGAGGAGTATGGATGGAAAAAGGGGAGAGAGGAGAACAGGAAGAAAGTGGGAATAGATATACTATCTCATTTTATAAACTTTTACATAACAATAATTAATTATAACCAACTACATACTAAAAAACCTAGAAATGTGAATAAAAGAGGAGAAGACAAAATATATTTTTAAATCCATATAAGTATCTATAAAAATGTATATGGATCCCCACATATATCTGGAGTGATAAATCTATAAAATGTGAAGAAGAATGTATGTATGGACCCCTAGAATCCACTGTCATCATCTCTCAAGTCTAACATATGGAATTCAATTCAACTGCTTAATTCAAACCATCTGGAAAGATGGTATTAAGTCTGAACATCCAATATAGTTCTTGCTGGCAGAGACGGGCATATCTATCTCTGCCTCTACTTGTTCCAGGGATATGTTCAATTCCCACAATTTTTAGACTGGAAGGATTGCCTTGATGCTTCTCTATAAAATGTCTTGGGACACTGTGGTTCATCATCTGATTGGTGATGTTCCGACGGTGCTCCAAGAATGTCTTTGTTTAGTGGATGTGTAGTTCTGCCAACATACAAACAAGGACAACTACACAACAATAAATATATGTATGAATTTAGTTTCACAATTTATAAATTGTTTGATTTCAATCTCTATATCTGTATTGTGTATCTTCAAGCTTTTTTTGCCATTTACTACATGTCCACAGGTAATGCATTGTTGTTTTCCACATTTATAAAAACCTTTTGAGGGTGCTGGTAACCAAGATGTTGAGTTGATACCCTTTGAGTTAACTGTTTTTAAATTGCTTGGTGCAAGAATATTCCTTAGGTTGATGTTCGTCCTATATATAACCCTTGGTTCAGGTGGTATGCAATTCTGCAATAGTGGGTCACATCTCAATATAGAGTAGTTCTTCCTAATGATGTTTTTTATATCCACAGAGCAATTATTAAATTTGGATATTAAGAGTAATCACTCATCCGCCAAAGGTTTTTGTTTATCAGCTTTTTTGGAGCTCACGGAAATTAATTCCTGTTGGTCTAAGTTACTCGTCTCTTTTAGAGCATCCCTTAGAATATGTTCTGGGTAAAATCTCTCTCTAAAATTGATAATCATCTCTATAGCTTGTATATCAAAAAGGTCCTTAGTAGAACAATTTATTTTTATTCTATATAGCTGACCTTTGGGTATATTTGTTTTCCAAGACATATGGTGTCCACTATAAAAATGTAGATAATTGTTGTCATCAGTAGGATTTCGACAATTTTAAGTGATAATTTTATTATCCTTAATCTGAAGGGTCTCATCCAGGAAGTTAACTTCACTTGTGTTGAAAGTGTGAGTGAAAAATAAATTATATTTATTATTATTTAAGTGATTAACAAAAGGAAGTGCAGTTTCTAAAGTGCCATCCCAGATTATAAACAGGTCGTCAATGTACCGACCAATGAGCACCAGGTTTGCCACCCAGGGCCCAACCTCCACATGGTGAGACTCAAAGTCTCCCATGTAGAGGTTGGCATAACTGGGGGCAAACCTGGTGCCCATTGCAGTCCCCATTGTTTGAAGATAATAAACATCCTGTAAAAGAAAATAATTGTGTTCCAAAATAAACTTAATTATTTCTAAAATAAATTCTATATGTGGTTGTGACAAATCACCATTCTTATTCAATCAGTAAAGGATCGCTTCAAAGCTAAATCGTGAGGATTATTGGTGTATAATGCTGAAACGTCTAGAGTCAAGAAGGAATAGGTATCAAGCCATGTTATATATTGAATCATCTTCAGGAAGTGAGTAGTGTCTTTAATGTGGGAATTCAATAAAGAAACATGTGGTTGTAAAAATCTATCTACATAAAATGAAAGATTTGAACATAAAGAATTAATACCTGAAATAATAGGTCTACCTGGGGGGTTAGTGAGGGATTTGTGCAGTTTAGGTAGATAATAAAAGATAGATGTGGTTGGGAACGGGTTGAACAAAAATCTTCTCTCCTCCCTGGATATGACCCCTTCTAATGATGCCTTATCAAGAATCTTCAATAGATCATCCAGAAAACCCCGAGTGGGATTCGATCTTAATACCTTATAGAAGTGATCATCATGAAGTTGTCTTAATGATTCATTGATGTAATCTTCCCTATTGAGGATAACCAATCCTCTACCTTTATCGGCTTCTTTTATGACAATAGAATTGTCCTTGGATAAATTTCTCATGGCTCTTTGTTCCCATTTGTTAAGGTTTGATTTTTTATGATTTTTATTATTAGAACAGAGGTTTCTAAAATCCTCCATAGTTGTTTTATAGAACAAATTAATGTTCTTTGTCCTTGTCCACATGGGAAAAAATTCAGATTTATTTTTGAATTTATTCTTATCTATTGTCTTATACAGTATATAGGAAGAAAACAATCACCAGGGGGGTTCAGTTTGGACTCCTCTGATAATTCAGTGAGTATAGCCAAATTTTCTTGATCTGATTGATCTATAGTGATGGGTATACCTTCCTCATTATTTCTCTTTAGAGATTTGTTACAAAAAATCTTTTTTGACAGAGGGATCTAGTAAATCGGTTAAGCTTGACAAATAAGATGAACATATTTGGTTCTGTCATAGGGGCAAATTTAAGACCCTTACCTAACAATGATATTTCCTCACTGTTAAGTTCCCTGGATGATAAATTTAAAATACTTCTCTTGGAATTGTCTAATAACTGTTTGTTCTTCTTTTTGTGTTGAATATTTCATCCTCCTCTACATCCTCTGCGCTTTCCCACTACTGCTTTCTCACATCCATGAACATCGGCCGCACAATTACAGCAGCTCTGACCTGTCTCAGAAATTATATACACAAATACAAGTGCACAACTCCAAATTAACTGACTATATATAAATATATAAATTTTTGCAGTAAATAGACGTTTTTGGCATAATCTTGACCAAGGTTATGGGCCTACCCACTACATCCAGGTAACCTCTGTAGGGTAGGTCCCTAACATATTGTGGTTCACATCCAGAGCGCAGGACACCCCCAAACTAGCCTAGCTAAGCCACCCCAAGGCACAGCAGCTTTGGTTAATTTTTGCGGCGTGGGTCCCCCTGGATTGCTTTGGTTGACCTGCTTCAGGGCACCGCAGTATAACACATTTTTCCTTCAACATATTTCACTGTCTGTTTTTTATATATGTATTTCACTTTTTTATTTTTATTCTTTATCTGCAGCTGCGGCTGCTCTCAACTATTTCCTTTACACTTCACTTTTCTTATTAGAGCGGTGCCCTGGGGTGGCTAGGCTGGGCTAGTTTGGGGGTGTCCTGTGCTCTGGATTTGAACCCTAGTATGTTAGGGACCTACCCTACAGAGGTTACTCGGATGTGGTGGATAGGCCCTTAACCTTGGCCAAGATTATGCCAAAAACCTCTATTTACTGCAAAAATGTATTTATTTATATATAATCAGTTAATTTGGAGTTGTGCACATGTACATCTTCTTTTTGTGTATATAATTTCTGAGACAGGTCAGAGCTGCTGTAATTGTGCGGCCGATGTTCACGGATGTGAGAGAGCAGTAGTGGGTGTCTCTGCTGGCTGAATGGTGGCAGACATTAGCATATTTTCGCAGATTCATTGTGTGCGATTATGCAGTTGCAATCAGTGCTGAATCAGGCCCTCTTTCTGTTGCATTTGCTCATTGAAGAGAATTTAGTCAGTGTACATGAATGTTGAATTTAGATGCAAGAGAGCTACTTTCTTCTGAAAGCTAATCCTTGTGAGATGAAAATATATAATGACCTACAGTAATTGCTTCTAGTAACGGGCTTCTCCTGGAGAGGAGATTTAAAAATTCGGCAAGTATGTTCTGTTAAGATTTTTATCTTGAACCATTTTATATCCTTATAAAATTAGCAGTTTGTTATTGTGCCTACGGGTTGGGTATGGGATGCCGGCAGTTGGGATCTAAGCTGCCAGAATCCCGACAACGGCATCCCCACAGGGCTAGCATACCGAAACTTGTTGTTTGGTATGCTAACCCTCCCCCTCTTCCTACCCTATGGGGCATATTCAATTGGGTGCGTGAATTGCAAAAATCCCGCACCTGCGAGGTTTTTCCTGTAGGTGCGGGATTTTTGCAATTCAATTAGGTGCAGGGTTTTTCTTTTGTCACGCAACCCCAGAGCAAGTGTGATTTTTCCTAAAATCTTTATTTTTAGGAGAAATCAGTGGGACTTGCTCTGGGACCCCAGCGGCACCCCCCCCCCCCTTAGGACTAATTAAGCAATTGTAAGTTTCCAATTACCTTAATTAGTCCTTAATTACTTACCTTCTGCAGCGCTGTCTTCTGCATCTTCTTCTGTATCCAGTGTCGGAAGCCAGGTGGTCCTCTACTGCAGGGTGAGTATGTCAGTGTTTGTGTGTGAGTGTTTGTAAGTGTGTGTGTATGAGTGTTGTGTGTGTGTATCCAGTGTCTGTGTGTTCCCCCCCGGAATGGGCGCTGGGAAAACTACATATCCCAGCAGCCCTTACCCCTCCCACTAGCCCCTGGATCCTCCCAGCAGTCCCCTCTCCAGTGTGAAGATAGAGACGAAGGGTTTTCAGAGGTGAAAATTCCGCTGCAACTTTTTTAAATTGGATACTGCGGGTATCGGGAGCGCGCATACCCGTAGTATTCCATACCTCGCTAAACCTCGCGCCCAATTGAATATACCCCTAACCTTCCTTCTTTGGTGACTAACCCTAACCTCCCTCCCAGTGCCTGGACCTAACCTCCTCCTCCCCGCACCCTAACCCTAACCCTCCCCCCTTAGTGCCTAAGCCTCCCCCTAGTGCCAAACCCTAAGCCCTAAACCTAACCCCCCCTGACCCCTCTACTTACCTTCGGCATCCAGTCAGTTGGATGCCGGCGTCAGTACTGTGTGCGGCCGCTGGGATACTGACTCTATCCCGTTTCTACACACTGTGGAAAATAATTATTATGAATATAGTATATTGTGTAGATGAAGGTGTGGTAGAGAACATAGGGCCTGAATCAGACTCGGTCGCTTGTTGGGGCCGCTCGCTCCTAACATATGCAAATTCGGGAAGGTGACGGCATTGGCAGGCGATCGCACGCCAAGGCATAAGCACGCCCACTATGTCTTGGCGAGCGAACACTTTGATTATATAGACGCCCATTAGCGTGTCTTTACACGCCCACTAGCGCACGTCATCTCCAGGAAGTGTCTTAAAACATTGGCACATCGAGGACCATCGGAAGCGATCACAGCGCTTGAGGTTGACTCTACCCTCCCGCAAGCACTGCAAGCTCTGCAG
The DNA here is from genome assembly GCA_031769625.1 of Taudactylus pleione. NCBI lineage: Eukaryota > Metazoa > Chordata > Amphibia > Anura > Myobatrachidae > Taudactylus > Taudactylus pleione. Next base: position 150,870 of record JAUIMM010001336.1, read on the forward strand.
TGTAAAAACAACCAAGTGACGTGTAGTAGGACGCATCTTTGCTAATTATGCACACCCACAAAACTCCATTTGGACACTCAGACACGCCCCCGTTCGCACATCCACTCCCCCGTTCACAAGCACCTTCAAATGGCACATTCTGTCACTCAAAGTAGTGGGCAGTCTGTGTAGTACGAGTGCACGATTCCCGGCCGCAATGAATGGTTCGCGCATGCGTACTATGATGCATGCGCAGATGTGCAATAATCGCACCTAGCAAGCGGCCGCAGCTTAGCGAGCAGGTCTGAATCAAGCCCATAGATTGTAAGCTCCACTGGGGCAGGGACTAATGTGAATGGACAAATATTCTCTCTGTAAAGCGTTGCAGAATATGTGTGCGCTGTATAAATAACAGGTAATAATAATAATAATTAGTTGTGACCTTACATTACACTTATGTTTTGTGTATATACTGTTTTTAATGTTTTAGCAAATCTGAGAATTTACTTTGAGGAACATTTTTATTATGTCACTCAAGGAGCGCACATGGTAATTAGACAAATTAGTCACAAACTATATGACAACTTGTTAAATATCAGAAACTTTGTCTTCATCTTGGACACCATTAACAAACAACGCACCAGCTGCAATTCCTTACTGCACATTCCACTTTGATGTCCCCAAATCTTGTGTCAAAGGTGATGGAAAAGTTGTAAAGAAGACAAAGCACTCCATTAGCAATGCAGAGCATTCCCCTTCACCAGCTCCTATCCGATCACTGCCAGTGTGATTGATTCTAAACATTTTGTCATCTCATCTGACTTAATGATGGAGTGCAGGGGTATAACACTGTAATACTGTCACTGCTTACATCGTTGTGATGTTATATACAGCTGACCTTGGCCCTCATTCAGAGCCGCACGCAAGCGGGCGCACGTACGTTAGGCGTACGTACAAAAATATTTAAATTCAATGGCTCGCTCGTATTTTCGTTCGCATCTAAAATTCCTCCCTAAACTCTGACGACCCCTCCTCTAACTAACGAGCGTACGAAATAGCGAGCGTACATCCCCGAAATGGCTTGAAAGGAACGCACGCACACGTATAAACAGGAAGTGGCCTTGTCAGATGTCGATTACCTGCTCCTTTATTCTGCCTACCTCCATCAATCGTATCATGCCAATCAATGTATCAATTAGCTTAATTGTTTGTTTTTTTTCAACACAATGCAAGAAACTTTACTCTTGTCCGTGTTTGTGTTTACCCGCAGAATACGTACGGATGAAACATTCGCTTTTATTGTTCAAAAAACATGTGAACCACAATTAAACAATTGTACTATTGCTGTGGATCCCCGCATATTTCCCTGGGTTCATTTCTTTATTTAAATTTGCTTACGCATGTCACTGCATCAAGCCTATCCTAACTCTCCAGAGATTTCTGGCCCTGTCGAACACATGACTCATACACTAACCAATAAAATTGCTCCTGTTAATTTCCAAAATACATTAGCCAATCAGAAAATTTTTACACACTTTATCAAAAATGATTTTTAAGAAAAACACCATTGCCATCATGAGAGCCTCCGCATTCACCAGGCGTGAGCTGCTGGTGCTTACGGAGGTCATGGATCGCCGGATCACCAGCCAGCCAGAACCCATGACCAACCGGCAGAAGCGCTCCGCGTATGCGGAGGTACGGTCCCGCCTGCGGTCCTTCGGATCACGCCGCAACATCGGGCAGCTGGAGCGCAGGTGGTCCGACCTGCAACGGCGAACGCCCCGCTTGCTGGCATGCTTTCGCATGCAGATCCTGGCAAGTAAGTGTTATGTATTGTGGTTTTAATGTTTGTGTTTGTGGGGCAAACTGCGTCTGCATGTTTTCCTGTCTGTTCTATTTATTATTTGTACTCATATCTGCGTGTGCATGTTTTCCTGTCTGTTCTATTTATTATTTGTACTCATATCTGCGTCTGCATGTTTTCCTGTCTGTTCTATTTATTATTTGTACTCATATCTGCGTCTGCATGTTTTCCTGTCTGTTCTATTTATTATTTGCACTCATATCTGCGTCTGCATGTTTTCCCTCTTTTTCTGAATTTTTAATTCTGCTATTTTTTTTGGTTTTATTTATTTATTTATTTATTTTTTTTGTTTGTTTGCCCGGATTTGTCCATAAACTAAACGCAATTTATTTGACATATTTTAGGGGGACAGCCAAGACTCCGCCGTCAACGTCGGCGTTCCCGCCCACTCTCCCCAACCCCCAGCCAACACTCCACCCCAAATCTTTCCCCTATTCCCCACTCCTTCCCAGACCCTCTCCCGGAAATGTCGGGCCTCCTTCCCCTCCGTCCCACTTCCCCCTCTCCTCCACCCACCCCTCTTCCAATTACCCCCTCCCCGGAGTCCAGCATAACTCCGCCCCATTCTTTGGGGAATGACGGATCCTCAGAGGAGGATCATGGAGGTTTGGCCGGAGCTCCCGATTTGTTTCCCGGTATGTTTTTTAATTTTTTTTTTTAAAGCACAAACTGTTTGTATGTAATCATGTGTCGTGCCTTTCTTCGTGTTTTTGTGGCTTGACTTTTGTTGATTGTGAAGGTTTGCCTTTACCTCTTCCTGGTGATTTAAGCATACACATATCATACCTGTGGGAATTTGTACCTAGGCCTTGTATTTTTGCCAGCCCACCCTTTTTATTTATGTTTTTGGGTTTAGGAGTGATTTGGTTTTTTTTTAATGTTTTTCTGTGGAGTCCCTATTGTTGTATTAACCCACACACTTTTCTCACCCACAGAGGAACAGAGGCGTCGGCAAGAGGTGGCGGATGTTGTGGGTCAGATGCGCCACCATGTAATCGGCCTTCTGGTGGCCCTCGACCGGCTGTCTGGCCTCCTTCGGCATTAGTTTTGTTTTTTTTGTTCTATTTGCCCAATAAATTTTTTAAGACAAATATACGTTGTGGCTCATTTTTAAAAACCAAAACCAAGATAGTTTAGCCTGACATAAGTTCCTGCAAGGATTTCCCTTTTTTAAAAGTTAGATTGTGTTTTGTCTTTGTATGTCAAACAGACACCAGAAACACATAACAGTAACAATGTAATTTCCCTTTTTGGGTGTAGTGTCAATTTCAGATTTCTACATTTTCCAGGTTCCTACTTGGTGCGCAAGCTGCTTAGGCCAATCTTACAAATCCCAAGGTTGGGCCAGGCTTCCTTTTGGTGTGGATTGGGAAGCTGAAAACATATTTCAGTTTTGCTCAACTGGCGTCAGTACTGGTTTACCCCTTAGTCAAATGTAACTTGTGTTAACCTGGTTACACTTGCTGTTAACGTCCCAAAAAAGGAAGACCATTTCACTCTTCAAACATTTATTGACAACATAACAGAGAAAACAAAGTGGTCACTCCCAAAAAAAATACACAGTGATAAATTCAAATACAACACATACCAAGAAATAATTAAATAAAAACACAAAATCAAGAACTGGTTGATGAAGGACCATGCCAACATGATTCCACAAACATGGCGTTGCGATATGGGTTCCAGAATATATGCCCAAAAGGACCAGATCCAGGTTTGGTAAGGGTAGCAGGAAGTAGTGAGCGTTGGAGTGCCAAAGATTATGTGAACAAACAGAAGATGGTGAGAAAATTAAAAATAAATTAGATGTTCGCCAAAAAAAACAAACACATTAGGTATAAACACTGGAGTTTTGAACAAACTTACCTAAAAAATCTGGCCACCACATCATCGCGTATGGCCCCCCCACATACTGACCTTCGACCAACCTCGGGGGGGCCATCCTCAGGTAAGGCATCCTCTGGCTGCATTGGGACACCACTCCTTATGGCAATGTTGTGAAATATCCCACACAGGACCACAATTTTCGACACCATATCCGGCACATACATGAGCTCGCCACCAGAGCGGTGGAGGCATCTGAATCGGCCTTTTAAAAGGCCGATACAGCGCTCCACCACTTGCCTGGTGGCTGTAAGTGCGGAATTATACGCACTTTGTGGCCCTGGTGTGGGAGCCAAATAAGGAGTGAGCAGCCAGGACATGCAAGGGTATCCACTGTCTCCTGTGAACAAAAATAGACCACATCAGGAACACTGTGTATCAAGCTTAACATTGTTATGTACTAAAGGTCTCCACTTACCCAGAAGCCACGCATCACCAGCTTGTAGGTTGGTTAATTTCTGCCATATCCCTGATTGCCGGATGACGAAGGAGTCATGAGCACTTCCGGGTAATTTAGCATTCAGGGACAGGATCTGGAGGGAGGCATCACATACCACCATTACATTCAGGGAGTGATAGTGTTTCCTGTTTCTAAATATTGCCTCCAGCCGTGCTGGAGGCTGAAGTGGTATGTGAGTACCATCCACAACCCCTATGATGTGTGGGAAGCCAGCTATTTGGTAAAAATTGGCCTTGGCCACACTAAGGGCACCCATATCCAAAGGCATTTTAATAAAATGATGGAGGTGCTTGAAAAGTGCCTCCATCACTGCCCTCAGGATCCTGGAAAAGGAGGATTGGGAGATGCCCGCCACTATTCCCACCGTTGTTTGAAATGATCCTGAGGCACAGAAATGTAACACCGCCATAAATTGCGTCAGTGGTGGTATTGCTGTTGGACTGTCAATTTGCCGCTCAAGATCACTTTCTATTAATGAGAGAGTGTCTATGATGATTTTGGGAGGTAGACGGTAGCGTCTTAAAACCTCATCATCGGGCATTCCAAAAAGGGTGACACGTGTTCGAAATATCTGGGGCCTTGCATGCCTACGATGCCTACGCCTGGGACGAGTTTGAGGTTGGTCGTCTTCCGGGAGCAGGGCCAGAACAATTCGCCCCAGATCTACCTGAAATTCAAAGTTTACAATGTAAGGCTTTTGACCCACCCCAAAAATAAGAAACAACAACTTAGCTTTCTGATACCATCCATAGCTGCTTACATGCCGGGGTATTGTCATGATACGTATAAACTGTAAAAAAGCCAACAATGAGACTTCAAAAATTTAGAGGGTGTTTTTTTTGTTTAAAAATTGTTGCAAGCCAACACAGAAAATAGCGGAAAAACACATTTGGCCATCGATGAAAACTACATTGCACACCGTACGTCAAATAGGGATCAAATGGACCCAAAAAATGGAAAAGGGAAAAGCAAAACTGGATTATATGATGAATAAGCCGTCAAAAATGCGGTAAATAATTCGCAAATGCAAGTCACTACACCAACAGTCAAAAATGCGGTCATTAATTCGCAAATGCAAGTCACTACACCAACAGTCAAAAATGCGGTCATTAATTTGCAAATGCAAGTCACTACACCAACAGTCAAAAATGCGGTCATTAATTCGCAAATGCAAGTCACTACACCAACAGTCAAAAATGCGGTAAATTATTCGCAAATGCAAGTCACTACACCAACAGTCAAAAATGCGGTAATTCATTCGCAAATGCAAGGCGCTACACCAACAGTCAAAAATGCCGTAATTCATTCGCAAATGCAAGACAAAAAATGGACTTACCCAACTCGAATATATAAGATTTCCACAAAAAACTTCTTTGGGTCCGAAAACAAAAAAAAACTAAAAAAGATGAAATGAGTGTTAAACAAATTAACGAACCACAAAACAGAAGAATACACCAATTGGCCACAAATTTGAATGCACAAAACTTACCAAATCAGGAAAGGATGTTGAAAAAATGAAAAAAATGCGAACGGAAAAACCAAAGAAATGTAGCAAAAACAAACAAAAAAACAACTCTCCAAAATCCTCCAAACGCAACCAACCAACCAAATCCAAACCACTTAACCGACAACACTCCAACAACCCCACCTCGAATCCACACACACCAAGCCATAAATAGTGTTTATTTTCCCGCACAAATTAAGGATGAATCATAGGGACGCACAATCAATGATGCGGCCGCAAACTAACGACGCATGTATAAATACGTCACGAAATCACATAGAATTTCTGGATGATTTCATGCTGGAAGCAGAGACATGGCTTCAAACCAGGGAAACAATGGTCAAAATTGCGGCGGTAAGGCCTTCATGCATTTTGTGTCAATGATTCTTTTAAAACATAATATTGTGCAAGTTGTGAAGTGGCTAAATCTGCATATTTACCCAAATAGGTGAGGAGGATGACATGGAAGAGACTGCTGGCCCCAGTCAACCCGCCAAAGCTGCAAAAAAAAAAAGGCAGCCACATTTCACAAGCAAGGAGATGGAGGTTTTGATCCAGAAGTGCGTTGACATCCTGCCCCAGGCAGCCAGGAATATGAGCCAAAGCCAGAAGTGGAGAATGTGGGAGGAGGTCGCCGTTGCTGTCAATAGGGTGGGTGATTATGTCCGTCTAGCCCGGGATGTCAAACGGCGGTAAGTAAACACTTTCCCATCCTATAAACAAACCCCATTGTAAAAAAAAGGATAATGGTTCCAAATTCATTCCACAGATGGGCAGACTTCAAATATCGTCTCAAACAAAAACTTGCCGACAGGGCTAGGCATGCAAGGGGGACAGGTGGGGGTCCCACCCCTGTGTCATTGGAGTTGACAGACTTAGAAGAGATGGCACAGGGGTGTGTGCAGGCTGTGGAGGTGTTTGGCGTGTCCAACATGGATACGGACATGCCAGACTTTGCGGCTCCTCATGTTGGCCAAGGTAAGTCTTGTGATGTCACCAACTCAGAAATGCTATTGTGCCAATATGTAGATTCTAATGTGAGTCTTTTCTCCAATTTCCTAACAGAGACAGAGGCGGATGAGTCTGCTCCAGAGGGGAGCCTTGGCCGCAGAATTTCTGCTGACTCGGCAGGGGAGGAACCAGTACATCCGGCTGAGGACCCTGCAGAAGCCAGTCCAGGGCGTGCCCCCTCGCAGGCAGTGGGCCTCCTCACAGAACTCAATTTTAAATCGGATTGCCATACGGAGATTCTGCAGAGGATGGACGCCAGTCTGATACGGGTGGCTGAGGCCCTGGAGCAAAATGCTGCGGCCAACGTGACCATTGCTCAGGCCCTGGCGGAAAATACCAGGGCCAACATCCGCATCGCCGATGCCCTGGAGCAGCTCGTTCGCCAGCACATGGTGGAGCCGACCTCCCTTCCTGCCGGAACATCCGGATCCTCCACCTCTGGCACAACATCAGGCAATCCTCCAAATGTGCCTAGCCCTGTGCCTAGTCCAGAGGCCACAACATCTGCCTCTGGACAGGCCAGCCCGATGGCATCCCGGACCCGGTCTGGCGCCCACCCTCACCCAGCCAAACGGGCGAGAAAACGGTGACAGCAATGGCGACTTTTCCCACTTTCCTTCTGTGCTTGGCTCATATTCCTTTCTGGTCAAAACTTCCCTCTCCTTTCTTGTGAAATGTTTTTAAATTTTGTATTTACGCTTATGTTAGTAGTTATGTTTTTTTTTTTTTTGGATCAAATATCTTGGCCACAAAAAAAGGCAATACAATATTAGGCCAATTTGTTTGTGTGTAAACAATAAATTAAAAACAAAACACTGACATTGTATTGTGACATTATTGTACAAATGGGTTACATTTAATCCTGGCCTTAAACGCAAAAACTGACCCTCTTTAAAAAAAAAAAAGGCCTCTTTAAGGAACGTTTAAAAAATCACATAGCGATGCAAATTCCACAGTAAACCAAAAAAAAGGGGAGCTAATTAAAAGATGATGACATTATTGTTACAATAGGCCATAACCACCAAATTGTGGCCAAAATAAAACCCCAAAAATGTACGCTAATTGATTGTGTAATCATGACATTAGCAGCTCTGATTTCCACCTGCGTACGCTTTTGTGCTATCCCAATAAACTGCTTTCCAAACACATACCAAGCCGGATTTCAATCCAACACTAATTACTTTACTGACCAGCCGCGATTAATCGCTGCACCATCGTGGAGTCCCGGGACGGAGGAGAAGGCCATCGCCAATGTGGTCGAGTAATCCTGACCCTAAGCTGTGCGAGCATTTTGAAGGGAAAGCGGATGTTTCAGTGACGTATGAGACGGTCCGAACACATTTGACGTTCGCATCTGCTAATGTATGTACGCCCCAAAAACGCCTCGCCACGCCTGCGTTTTTTCATCTCCACCCCCGTCAACACCCAAAAACGCCCTGTTCTGTCAATCACATTTGACATGTCACTTCCTGTACGCTATTTTAGGAACGAGAGAAAAAAAGCTCGCAATCTGCCGTACGCACATGCGCGGTGTAACACCGACGCATGCGCGGTTAGTCAACATCGGAACGCAACGAGCGTACTGTTGTTAACGTGCGGCTCTGAATGAGGGCCCTTGTCCCCCTCAGCAAACCAATCTGTGGGATTGCATTTTAGACATTCCTATAATGTTGTGTTATTATTTTTATCACTCACTTCAGAGGCTTATATATTATTAATTACAAACATGTACAGTATAAATTAAGTTAACATATCTTAACAAAGTTATAATTTTCTCTATGTATTTTACATAGATTTTTACACTTCGCTAACTGTATTGTATTTTTTAAGATTTTATTTATATGAATTTATAATTTTATTCTGTATTAAGTATATTACCAGAGTATTGTGACACTTCACTTTAAGTCATTTTAGAACTCAGTAGTAGCTCACAGACACCATAAGGTCACAATTGTTTCAGAATTCAATTTAGTCTAACTGAAATGCTAGACACTTTAGTATACTGTGTTAAAGTATAAAAGATGCATTCATCGCTAGGATAACCAATACTGTCATAATTTCACATTCCCGCTTGTGCCACTCTACAACCAAGCAACTGAAATAAAGGACAGGGACACCAAAGACCAGAAGCACCAGTGTTCGGCAACACAGTACATCACTATGGCCCTGATTCAGAGCCGGACGCAAGTGGCTGCTCGTTCGCTACGAGCGATGTTTGCCCAACTGCGCATGCGTACGGATCGTTATACGCATGCGCGAACCACTCAGTGCGGCCGAAATTCATGTGCTCGCAAAATAGCGAATGCCTGATAATTTGAGTGACAGAAAGAGGCGTATGTGGGTGGTAACAGGGGAAGGTGCTTGAAAACGGGGAGTGGAGATCCGATCGCAGGCGTGCTTAAAGGTCAAAACGGGCGTTTTATGGGTGTGCATATTTAAAACAGCAGCGTCATTGACCACGTCACTGGGTTCTTTTATAGACAAAGCTGCTCGCAAAATTGTGGTAGCAAAAACCAACCCCAAGAATAGCGAGCAGTTCATACCCTGGTCGATGTACTCGATTAATCTAATAAATAGCGGACATGACGTAGGATGCGAGCGGCCAGGGGGTGTATATTTTTCAAAAAAACGAACGCAAGTTTTGTTCGCTTGTTCAGACCTAGAGGCGTGAACAGACCGCAAACAGCGAACGGTTCATTTGAATAGCCACCCCTTGTTTTAGAACGAACGACCGCAAATAGCGAGTGGCTCTGAATGAGGGCCTATATTCTTGATATACCAAGCGCAGATGGTGTTCAACATACATGAACAAAACAACAATATGTAACATTTAAGGAGTTTGCATATATTACCATGTGAAAGCTTTCACTTTTTCTCTTATTAAGCATTCAGTATTTGAGTTTGCCTTCTATTTGTATCAATATCATAAGTCATATTTTGAAAACCTTATATACAGTATAAGCAGGGGTGTGTCTAGTGTTCCGAGCACCCTTGGCAAAGAAATGGACTGGCGCCCACCCCCATGTCACTCAAGGCCCATCATGTGTCACTTTAGGCCAGGGGTGGGCAATAAGTGGCCCTCCAGCTGTTGTTGAACTTCCCAGCATGCCTTGCAACACTTTTAGCATGGCCAAATAGCACAACTGTGGCATTGCATGCTGGGATGTGTAGTTCTACAACAGCTGGGGGCCGCTTATTGCCCACCCCTAATCTAGGCCCACCCTGTGTCACTCCAGGCCCACCCTGTATCACTCCAAGCCCCCCTCAGGGTGTATCTGAGGGTCCGAGTGCCCCTGGCAAAGTAACCTGCCGTGTCAGTCCATGTTCCCCTGTGTCACTTAAGGCCCCCCATGTGTTATTCCATGTCCCTCCAGCCTCCTCTGGGTACTCCAGGCCCACCCTGTGTCACTCCAGGACTCCTTTTGTCACTGCAAGCCTCCTCCTTGTGTCACTTCAGACTCCCCTGTGTCACTCCAAACCCACCCTGTGTCACTCCATGCCTACACTGTGGCACTCCAGCCCCCCATGTCACTCCAGGCTCCCCTGTGTCTACTAGGCTCCCCACGTGTCACTCCAGGTCCACCCTGTGTCACTCCTGGCTGCCTATGTCTCCCCTCTGTGTCTCTCCAGGCTCTCCTATGTTTCTCCAGGCCCCCTCTGTGTCAATTCCTTTGTCTCTCCAGGTGACCCTAAGCATGGGAACTAGCCATAGTCGCAAGGAGGTTTGTGTGGTAGGCTACATAATAGGTCAGGTTCCTATTATACATAAAAAAATATAAAAAAATATATAAAGTACATACCTCTAAGTGTATAAACAGCACAAGGTCCCCTGGTACCAGCTCCCAGAACAACGCATTTTAACATTGTGTATGTTGAAATGCGTTGAACTGGGAGCTGGTACCAGGGGACCTTGTGCTGTTTATACACTTAGAGGTATGTGCTTTATATATTTTTTTATGTATAATAGGAACAGGACCTATTATGTAGCCTACAGCACAAAGCTCACTCAGTGTGCAGCACAGACCCTTGTTTTTTGCCACCTAGTGCGATTCCACTACTACTTTTTTTCGTGAGGGTAGATACAAAAAGTTTTTACACTATTTGTGTTTAATAAATTTATTTTCTGGTATATATTGAAGTTGAGGGATTTACTGGAAGAGACACAAAGATACCTTGATGTGCATGAAAATATCTGGCGTTGTGTAAGTACGGGTACGCTATTCCTATAATTGCTCAGATGTGGTAAACATTACTATACATTGACGATGTGTTAACATCATTGTTTGGAATAGAAAAATAAACCTTTATTTGTTTGATATACAAAGATACCTTGATGTGCATGATAATATCTGGCGTTGTAAAAAGAAACCTTTACATGATTAACCGCGCAGTAGCTTGATGTAAGTTAGGTGCGTGATAGTACTTACCTATTTATTGTGAGTAGGTAATATCCATCAGTAAATTTAAAGATACATTTATGAGGGTGCAACACCTCTATTGTGTGTGAGTTGGTGTGAGCCCACTAACTTATATAGGAGAAACTACACATGTTGAGCTATTATTTTATTTGCATGTCACGACGAACCATTCACACACCTCAGATGAAGAGCAGCACACTCTGTCCTACACAAAATGGCGTCGCGCAGGACAGTAGACACTAGTTGCACGGCTGCCAAACACCAAATGGGGTCATGTGATGCAGCAATCAGGGCCTCGGTGACAAAAGCCTCCAAGAACCTGCTGTAATGTGTCACCTTTAACAGTGTCACCTCTAGCGGCTCTGTGAGGAAGACTGCAGGTCCCAGCATGCTGCAAGGCCTACCTCCCAGGCGGCTGTATGGAGACTCCAGCTCTCAGGATGCTGTGCGGTGGCTGCCAGCAGCTGTATACAGGGGATGAGATCACAGTGAATGTAGCGCTGGGTACTTACTCCTAACCATACAGGGGTGGCCAGGGACTCCATCCTAGCCAAGGGTTAGATATGCTCCCGAATATACGTGTCCATATTATTATCATTAATTGTAATTATCGATAGGGTTGATATTGTATTCATAGATTGTTATCTACAATCATGAATCATTAGACTAATTAAGTTTTTTTTATGCTAGAGACTATTTCGTTTAGTGTTTCATCAGTAGATTCTATAAAATTAACATATTACATCCATCCATGACCTCTTTATCTCCAACAACCTTAACCTTATGGCAATAACAGAAACATGGTTCACACAATCACACACTGCCTCCCCTGCAGCACTTTTACATGGTAGTATCCACTGCCCACACATCTCCAGGCCTGGAAACAGTAAAGGAGATGGGGTAAGGATAATACTGTCCCAATTTTTCACATACTCATTTATCACTCACATTTACATTGTTTGAAGTACAAGTTCTATCAGGATTTTCATGGCATTCTCTCTGCGTGTTGCTGTTATTTATCACCCAACTGGCCACACCAATAATTGTTGGTGCATTTTTATGATTACCCCCATTACTTCTTATCCTCTGACATCCCCACCATCATCATGGGTGATTTCAATAATCCTTCTGTAGTCCACAATCTCCTTCTTCGCTTTCACATCCTACCGACCCTTGGACAACATTCCTGTGTGACTGGATCATACAGCTCACCAAGAACCTCTGCAATCTGGCTGGACCATCAATGCTTATTTCCCTATAGATTGTAAGCTTTGTGGGCAAGACCCTCTTACTTCTATGTCTGTCTTTTACTAACCAGTGTTGTTTTATTATTGTGTCTTCCCAATTGTAAAAGGCACCTGACATGATATTCGATTGGTTGCAGATAGCGAACAAATTATAATCTATCTATCTATCTACACATACATATCCGGAATAAAAAATCAGTGTGGGTATTCCTCATATATATATATATGCAGCTCCAATGTGTTCAGTTCAGCAAACAGCCTAAAATTGCTCAACTGAACACATTGGAGCTGCATATATATATATATATATATATATATATATATTCCATAAAAAAAAACCTTACGGTTTCACATGTCCCATTGAGACTGCTTAGACATGATCTGAAAATTCACAAAACGTATTGATTTGCTGCCACTCAAACTCCAAAAAGCAATGAAATTACAATGCAGGGCGGTGCAACTAGGGAAAAACATTGGTGCGGATGAGGGAACACAGACTATCACAGTTGGGAGACCACACAGCAGTAGGGATTGGGGAATACATAGCAGCATGGAGGCATATAGGGGAAGAAAGTGTACATGCATAGACAGAGTATGATAGATTTAGCAATTAGGGAGCTGAATGTGTATAATGAATGAGATGGATGTATTGAGTGAGAAGGATGTTGGAACCCAGTGGGATTATTGTGGTGACTGAATGGGAAGATTGTGGGCACTGAATGATATGTGTGGGCCACATAACTGCTCAAACACAGTTGTATAGACTGCATGTATGTATTCCAATGAGCACACAATTCTGTGAATTAGCAGCTCCACCATTTTGTGAGTGACAGCAATCTCATTCTGTGAGAGTGCTGAATTTGCAGTTAACCACAGGGTGTGATGGCATACCATATCTGTATTGCGCAAGGAAAGGTCCATTAAGGTGTCAGCCTTAATTATCGTAATTCCATCGCTTTTTGGAGTTTGAGTGGCAGAAAATCAATAGGTTTTGTGAATTTTCAGATCATGTCTAAGCAGCCTTAATGGGACATGTGAAACCATAAGGTTATTTGTCTATGGAATTTCATAGCCTTTTTAAAATGTATTAACTATCAGGGTTTGGATGAGCAAACCGGGCCACCTGCAGGGGAGAAGGGCAACAAAATGGTAAACTAACGCAGGTGGAAGAGGGGACAGCACACAGGAGATTGGTTTGGGAAGTGCAGAGTGCGAGTTGGCTGTAGGCGTATGGGATAGCGGCAGCAGCGTTGGTGCAGAGCAGTGGCAGCGGTACAGTGCAAAGGGGGCATCAGTGGGCGATAGAGGGTTCACTGGTAGAGCGTATGCACCTGAGAAAATCAAATCAAAAAGTCACAGATGGGCGAATGCAGCAGTGAGATCTACGCATCTATGTTAAAAATTGAATGTGTAAATAAAAAAGCATAGCCCCGCCCCCCCAGAGAACAACCAGCACTGGGCTTTGGACCAGGCCTCCCAGCCAAAGAATCACCCATGACCGGTAGTCAGCCCAGGCCGGGGATCCCTGGGGAGCTGGGGACCCCCCCAATAAAGTGGTCCCCCTCTCCAGGGCACCCCAGGTCCAGGCTTATCTGTCCGTGCTTCTGTGTTCATTTTTTTAAACACAGATGCAGGTATCACGGAATTTTCAATATGAGCCTGCATCTGTATGCTGCTACCTCCCCCGGGTCCTAACGCCTGCACCACCGCCGCCGCCGCTAATGCCCGGAGCTAATGCTTGCTAACACCTACCCCCTCTCCCCAGTATCCCGGCCGCAGCAAATGCCGGATTCCTGCCCCCCGGTCCTGGACCCCGCTATCACTCGCAAACGACGCCCATCTTGCTGCACCCAAGTGAAGCCACTATGACTACACCTGCTGGAGGCTTCTACTGAGGCTGCGCAACAAGTTGAAAAGTCCTATCTCTACAATGGCGCATTCTTGAGGTAATAGTTTGAAAACTGTAACTTCCTAATTTACCTGAACCCCAAAAGCACATACCCTGGCACAACAGCTACCTAATAAAACAAACCCCAAGTCTAAATTCGCCACCTACTCTGAGTTTTGCCTTCCCAAAAAACCCCCATAGACCACAGCAGAAAAGTGGTCCTAACTGAGAATGTCAGAAAAATTTGACAGTTGGAGTTTTATATTACTCCCAAATACTCATTTTTTATGTTTATGCCCTGAAATTTGGCATGCAGCCCCGTGCGACAGCTCTACCAGCCCCTACCAAATTTAAACTCTGCACCGCCTATAAGCTTTTGAGGTGTAGCCCCTTAAACACCATGCCCCCCCTTTTGGAATTCTCTATGGAGAAATCCGTTTTTTTTAGATGCAGCCTTAATATAAGGGCACGACTGTACCTTTATAATATATATATATATATATATATATATATATGGAATAAAGGCACAATATATATATATATATATATATATATATATATATGGGGAATATCCAAACTGATTTAAAACCCATTATACTATATGGTGTATGCACCAATATATACTGTCAAAAAGAGCTCAAAGCTGTATTAGGCCATATTGAATTTTGCCATCAGTGTCCAGACCATTATCATATGGTGTATTTATAAGAAAATGAAGTTGTCACACACTGACCATTATTTGCGTCACCCCTAATGAAGTTGACAATGACAAAAAACGCATTGGGTGTTTGGAAATCTGTGCCCACAAAACTGCAAGCCGCATTTGTTAGGAGCTCATGCCTTAGTGTTAGGACGTTACAGAGAGTGGCAATCTTCAACTGCAGTTTAAGTGGTATCAGATCTTTGGTCAATGGTGTATGTAAACTTTGATAATGACATTTTATTGAAAATATCTGAAAATAGTTTTAATAAATATTTACTATATATCATTTTACGATTCTAGATTGGGTACATGTTTAATTACAAGAACTATTATGCAAATGATTGCACAATAATAGGTCAATTTATTTATCAATTTTATTTTATATACTGAGAAATTGACAATTCCAATTTAAAAAAAACCAAAACAAAACAAAACATACAAACAAATATATAACAAACCATTGTTTTTTTTATTCCAGATGCATTCTTTTGTGTCCATCAGACCAGATCAGATTAAAACGCTTGATTAAAAATGTTGGAATATTGTATTTGTGAAACTTTTACTGGTGGGGTATTTTCAAGAAGTGCAGCGCTAGACATAATATATATTTAATAGTTTATTATATTTGTTATACTATAGAGTGCAGAAGAGGGATTGTCATTTGCAACATATACAGGGTGTTTCACTTGCTATGGACCCCAAAGTTTTTCATATAACTTTTAAAGTAATTGATGTAATTTAGTGAGATGTGACACAGACATACTTTGGTCTATGAGAAACATGAGGAAGTCATAGCAAGTGTGGAAAGTGTTCGCCATTATCATCCTGGCCAGCTGTTCACGCATGCGAGAAGTGAGGAGCCACACCAACTGCTAGTGAGGATGCCAGTGAGGTTGTCAGTGAGGATGGCAGTTGGTGCGGTTCCCCTATTTGAATTTTGGACTGCGCTGCAGCCCCACTACTGGAGCTGCCACTGCTAGTCAGTAGATATTCCTGTTACTGACAGTGGTGTTGTGTACTGTGGCGTCCACATTCATTGTGTCTGTGTATTATGTGCTGATATGAACCAGTACACAGGTGAACAACGCGTATTATCCAGATTCACGTCATGGATCCCACAATGCATTGCTGGTTGCCATAGTAATCGGCAGCCGCGTCAGTGTGGATCCATCTGGGAGTTAATCACAAAGCACATATAATAAATATATGTGTGTAAAAGTACATGAACAAAGTATTAACAGGATCTTTAATCAATCAACAAATGACATAATAAATTATAAAGGATACCATAATCTAATACTGTTGCTAGATGAAGCTAGTGTTAGTGGGAACCGGTACCTAATTCCCTTAATACTAGAAAACATTAGAAGTACTAAAAAGAAGCCTGTGGGAAATAGAAAAAGAAACACACGGGACATTGTACTATTCCTGGGGAAACTATTGTAAACTGACCACATAGGGAAATAATGTAAAAAAATAAAAAATAATCACTTAATTTACTGGCATCATTTAGGTATCAGCTTGACTTATTTTGCAAGAGCGTGTTTTACAAAAAGGAGGAGATCTAGGAGGAAGGACAATGGGTGAGTGCTTTCCTACCTCAGAGTCAACCGCAAAACCCTACTGGTCTGGGACAAAAAAAAAATAAGGTTTTCGGGTTGAAGTGGACGTCATGACTGGCACTTTTGGTCCGATATCCCAAGTTTCACTTATGGGTACTCACGCACCAGATGAAAACTCGACCTTGCACCGGGGCCTTACAAGGCCCACTGTCTGTCAAGAAGGAAGACAGACAGAAAAGAGGGACAGACAAACACAGAGGTTCTCACCATGCTTATTCTTGAACTCTGGCCCTGATTCAGAGCCGGATGCTCTGACAGAGCGCTCGCTCTGAATCAGGGCCGTCCCTGCTCCTTTTTCGAGCGGCTTCCTGGCTGCCCGCATAGCTGTGGGTGACCACCCACAGCTATAGTGAGCGGCCAAAATGATGGTCGAGATGGTCAAGACCATCGCGACCATCGGGCTTGTGACGAGACCCTACGGTAGGGTCTCGCTGCCGCAAGCCCAGGAATGCTTTTGGCTCTATCAGAGCCAAAAGCACTCCCATTGACATCACTAGTGATGTCAGTGGGGCCGGACCCAGACGGTAGGCGTTCCCATGGGAACGCCTCCGTCTGGGCAGCCACGCCCACGGCATTCCCACCAAAGGGGGCGTGCTGTCAATCACCATCGACAGTACGCCCCCTTTGGTGTGAGACCCTTAATGACGGCTTGGCCGTCGTTATTCGGGTCTCGCGCATGCGCACTTGGGCACCATCGACCCGCTTGCGAGCGCTCAGCGCTCGCGAGCAGGTCAGAATCAGGCCCTCTGTCCACTCTACTCTCCCAAAGATTCCTGAAAGGAGACAACAATATCGCCATGTAGGGCTCTATCCTATTCTCCGTGTCACAATACTGCACACTACACTCACAATATAAACAACAGATGAAGCCTAACCTATTCTAACATTTGCTAGCACCAAATGTACCCTACACGGACACAACAAACAAACTGTCACAGTACAAGAATAATCACAGCAATCAAGATATTTATTCCTGCCTAACCAGAGCTTTCCCTTTAACCCCTGCCTACAGAGAGCTGGCCAGCTCCTATCTCCTATTAAAGAGATTTGAATTTGGTGGGAAAACGGCTTTACGTTTTGGCAGGAAAATGTCTATTTACGTGGGGGCCAGACAACCCTCCACACTATGTAGAATTTCCAAGGCCAGGGGCCCATTGCCCGGAAGGGGGGCACTGTGATGTGGCCTGGACCAAATGCCCAGGCTTCATAGAAGTGGGCCTGTCTAATTATTTGTACAGTGCCCTGGACATAATGCCTAGGGTCACTTACAGTGGCACGGGCCTAATGCCCACCCAGGCCGGATTAAGGGGGGGGGGCGACAGGGGCGACAGAGGGGCCCCCACACAGGAGGAAGGCGCACTGCAGCTGCATGCAGCAGCACAGTCAGTGCTGCTGCATCAGCTTGGGGCAGGGCGGTAGTGTGGACAGCACATAAGTGCCATCTGCACTACACTACTCGGAACAAACACACAGCCGCCGGCGCCTTTGTTTTAGCAACCGATGAGAGTCAGGCAGACTCTCATCGGGTGCTGCGCCCACTGCCGGAGCCTCTGTCCTCCGGCTCCCACAGTGGCTGATGGGAGAGACGTCATGACGTCTCTCCCATCAGGCAGAGTGGGCCGGCCTGGGAGGACGCCGGACGGAGGAGCGTGCCGGATCGGGGATTAAGGTAAGTGGAACGTTTTTTTTGTGTGTATCTGGGGGGGTACTACTGCTACTAGGGGCACTGCAGGGGGTACTACAAGGGGCACTGCTGGGGGGGGTACTACTACTACTAGGGGTACTACAAGGGGCACTGCTGGGGGGTACTACTACTACTAGGGGCTCTGCAGGGGGTACTACAAGGGGCACTGCTGGGGGGTACTACTGCTACTAGGGGCACTGCAGGGGGTTCTACAAGGGGCACTGCTGGGGGGTACTACTACTAGGGGCACTGCAGGGGGTACTACAAGGGAACTGCTGGGGGGGCCTACTAAGGGCACTGCTGGGGGGACTACTAGGGGCACTGCTGGAGGGGACTACTAGGGGCACTACTGGGGGGACTACTACTGGGGGCACTGCACACTGGTGGGACCACTACTGGGGGACACAGCATAGAGGGGGATTACTACTAGGGGTACTCTTGCGGGGGGGCTACTGTTGAGGGAGGACTGCTACCGGGGGCACTGCTGGGGCAGACTGCTACTGGAGGCATGGCTGGGCTCGACTCTGTGTGGCTTGAAGGGGGCCCCCGCAACTTAGTTGCCCTGGGGCCCCCACCAGCCTTAATCCGGCCCTGTGCCCACCTATCAGGGCATCAGGCTTGAGGCAGGACTAATCCCACGGGCCTAGTGCCTGACATCCCTGGAGGTCTAGGGAGTGGTTAATAATAAATAAGCCTCATTGAGGCCCTACATGTAACGCTGGGAGAGGCTGCAGTAGGGCGCTTTATTTAACTCTTTGCTACCCACCACTAGCAGCACTGGCCAGTGGTGCCATCTTGGCATTCTTGCCACCAACGCTGTTCAACCGCGGCCTACCACCAGGGCTCCTTCCTGCGCCAGCTCCTGATGAGATCCAGCACTGATGAGTATCTATCTGTCTATAGGCAATAATGTCACTGGCCAAAACCCCTGGTCAAGACATCCTAGAACAGTACAAAGTTGATTTTAAGTACACAATAGTTCACAGGTCAAGCATACACATGTAGTTTCATATACCTGTAAGAGGGGTGTGGTGAGGGGCCTGCTGCCGTGCAGGTGTATTCTTGCAGCTTACCTTGCATCGCACCCTCTCACCTTCAGGCTGTGTGGGTAACAGATGGTCCTGGAATTCCAAATGGACACGGACATGACGATCTAGGAGGAAGGAGATAATGTGAGAGCTGTCCTTCCTCAAGGCAGACTGACACATCTTACCGAACCGAGAACCACTGGAGAGAAGGGATTCGGGGTCATCACTGGCACGTTTGGCCTCAGATCCTGAGTTTCACCTATAGGTACTCACGCACCAGGGGCCTGATTCAGAGATGGACACTAAGGCGATTTTGCACGCAATGCAGCAGCGAAAATATGCTAATGTCTGTAAAGATCACCCAAGCATAAGGACACTCACTGCTGCCGTCTTACCAATGTGCGACGATGCATAGCTTCGTAACTATCGGTAACATCGCCGTACATTGGTGGCCATCTTGGCCTTGCAGCAGATCTGACCTGCCGCTGCCTGGGGAGCTCTTCAGACATGCAGAGCTGCGTATGCACTCTCAGTGGCTAATTTAAGTGTGCCCATGTAATGGTGTTTAAACAGACAGACACGCCTGCGTTTCTCAGACCACTCCCCATCGCCATCCCCAAACGCTGACAACCTATCACTCACTCTGCGATGGGTTCCTATGTGCATCTGTGATCGCAGTGCAATCGCTGGGCATGCACAGTGCAGCTTATACACATGCGCAGCGGCAAACAATCACTCGACTGAGTGCATAATCGCCTTTGCATCTGTCTCTGAATCATAGCCCCAGGTGAAGACTCGACATTGCACCGGAGTGCAAGGCCCACTGTCCACCCAGAAGGAAAGATAAACAGAAAGAAAACAGACAAACACAGAGGTTATCACCAGTGTCACTCTTGAAACTTTGTCCTGATCAATCCCTCACAGATCTCTGTATGACACAATAATGCCGTGCAGGGCCCTATCCTACACTAACATTGTGTTACGCTATCAAGCCTTTCTATGTCTACATTACTAATGGCCCTAACTACCGACCTACAAACTACGTGAGTGGTGTAACACAATCTACAAATACAAGAGTCAACAGGGCTAAATCAATCTACCCTGCATGGCAACAACAATCCGATACAGACAGTAAGGACAGATACAGTATACAATTCCCAAATAACCAAAGACCAATAACTTCAGTAATGCACCCTTTAAACCCTGCCTAACTGAAGCTGGCCAACTCCTCCTGTGATGGGAAAACACGGTGGTTAAGTGGGAGTTGATAGCTCTCCTCGAGAGGGGTAACTGGAGGGTGGGTGTCCCACGGCTATGTCACACCTCCATATTTTATATGCAGGGAGCTTCCTATCAGTTTTATAATTATAGTGACTTGGGCCTAATGCTCAGGCACTCCCAAGGGTTTAGTGCCCTGGGCATAGTGTCCAAGGTTTTACAGGTGGCTCAGGCTATTAGTTTGCTTACTTCATGGCTCAGAGAAGGACTTGGGCCTAATGCCCAGAGTCCCCTTTTAATAATGAGGGCTCAGGCCTTTGGGCCTGCTTAACTGTGGGACTCGCCTAGTGGCCTGGGCCTAATGCCCAGGGCCATTTTACACTTTAAGGGTGGGTACGGGCCTACTTGCACAATTACTGACCTGGGCCTAATATCCAGGTCACTAACACCTAATTGGAGCAATAACAAACTAAAGGCCTAGTGCCCTCTACGGAGCCCAGGCCTAGGGCCGCCTAATCAACCCCAGGCCTAATGTCTGACTGTGCCCATGGGTCTAATGCCCCACTGCCCTGATGTTCTAGGGAGGGTTAATGATGGCCCGCACTAGGGACTACCTGTACGGTGGGAGAGGCTGCAGATGGAAGCTTTTACATCCAACCCCCGCAGTCAGCTCTGGTCCTCAGCTACATTCTTCTGCCGCTGTCCCGTTGCGACCAGCGCCACCGTCGCTTCTTCCTTTATTATCGTGTCTTCCGGTCTCTTCCGTAGCCATTGGAGCTGTTGCCGCGACATCCTCTCTCTCTGACCACCCCCTGCCGAACTGGCCCTTCCACCCAGCTGCATCTGGCTTCAAATGCCACGGGAGGGGCCAGCCATGAAGCCGCGAGCCACGATTTGCTCACCGTGGCCACTTTCTATTGGCTGCTGGCCCGTGAGCCATGATTGGCTCATGGCTGGTGCCAAATTCAAATAGCCGCCACATCAAGGCTATCGGGCAGTGAGCTATAGTCAGCTCAGGCCTGGGGCCAAGTCTCGCCCACTGCCACTTATGTGCCCTGCAAGGGACACATCTCCCTTGCCTGCTTTTGTGCTTCCGGTGCTGGGATCAGACACTTGATCCCAGCGTTGGATACTGCCCATATTCCAACATACCTTCCACGTTAACTTTGCTGTCACCTTCAATATGAAGTTATTAGTGTGTTTTTTTCATCTTGGTGTGAATAGGATAGTGATAAAATGCTAAATGTTTCTGCCATAGGATTTTGGCCGATCAAATTCCCTGTCAAGGCCTTAGTAGTGGCCCCAGAAAACCTTTATACAACACTCTGAATAAGTTAAAAACATTAACAATGCTATACTGTATATTGCTATACACTATCACCCTAATTGCTACAGTACAATAATTCCTAAAATGTTAAAATTTTGGCATGTCTAGTCTGTCCATGAATTTACTCAACATAGGAAGCTCTATCTTAAGGAACACACTTTATTAAAATATGGAAAGATCCAGAAAAGGCTACAGTACCTTGTGTACAGCGTACAATACTTCTTATATGCTGTTTAACATTGTGCTGCAACAGCGATGCAATCGATATAGTAGAAGCACTTATTAAAGAAAATTACGAGATCACCACAAGACAAATCCAACAGGTTTGCTAATAAGTATGATGAAAAAGTCTCTTTATCCCTAATTTGGAAGGAACAGGAGCCTGGGATGGAAGAATGAGCAAGGTATTTCTGTCTCCAATGATTATTATAATTATTGTTTCGGTTGGTATGTTAATGAATGATAGGATTGCAGTTAATCTGCAGTGACAAATCCTTTTTTGTTTATGCATCTCCATAGTAATACTTTATTACATTTTATTGCACTATGGACAAAGCTTGCACTGTTTTCACTTGTCTAGTAACTGGACAAGTTCTAAAAATATAAGTATAAGGCTTACAAGCACAGAATTGTAAGCCATATACTTTTTGCCGATGCGGAAACTAAAAGATTTGCCTATGAAACCAGGTGGAAAAAAGTGCAGAATTGTGGTTTTGGGGTGCAAAGGTGAGGCTCATTACTTTTGGTGTGCAAACAGGGGCTCATTACTTTTCAATCAGTCCTCGAATATTATATATACATATATATATATATATATATACACACAGTATACATACATACAGTATACAGGGGCGTTTTAAGAGAGGAGGGGGCCCGTGTGCATTCCCCATGCAGGGCCCCCTCCTCTCTCCCCAGTGGCCGGCAGCTGGCTGATGCGGCTGGCCGGCCACCGCAGAAGCAGTAAGAGTGTGCCCAGAGTCTACTGTGCATGTGCAGAACACCGGAAAAATGGCGGCGGCGGCCTTTTCCCAGTGTTCTGTGCAGCGCTGACCCCCGACGCGGGGCCACGGACAGGTGAGTTCTAAATAATATGGGTGCAGGGCACCGCACACCCTGCACCCATTATAGATACTCCCCTGACAATATATATATATATATATATATATATATATATATGCACACTTCAGTTGCACACAGAATATAGGAGTGTTGCATATCATTTTAGTCAGCAGAATCTGCTTGTGAAACTAAAAAGTTGCATGAAAATACGCTCAACGCTACTGAGTTGCACAGCACTTACGCATTTAATGCAACTTGTAGCGGACGGAAGTGAGATGTATGTGGACACATCTGTATGTTCCTGTGATTTATAATATTTTTATCCATTCCCATGAATTGGAAAATGTAGAGAATATGGGATGATTAGAGTGCACCTATTTGCATTTGTATCTTGAATTTGTGAATTCGTACTGTGCATGCTTAGAAATTGAGCACATGCAAATGTGGCAATAGAGAGTTGGACGCAAGTTAGACGCATCGGCTCACATGTCTGAATAGGTGGAACTGGTGGTGGTATAGTCATTTTTATTTCTTACATAGGCATAGTGCAGTGAGGGCGTGTTCACATAAATTTAGACAGATGTAAGCACACATTGAAATGATGATTAGTAGTAATCCAGGCCCAAATGTTACCCATTTAGAGTCAGTCATATTATGGGATACAGAACATACTGCTCTGCGTATGGGGAAAAATACTCTACTTTCTTTTTGGAGATTACAGTACGTCCAACTGTGCATCAGCCCATATATGTGTCATTTGTTCTACCTCACTTCCAATGTTGTAAATACGAGTACATTTTAGTGGAAGCTAATAGTTTACAGTTTCCTTTGTCTTGTCTTACATAACATTTCACAGTGTTAATTGATTTAGCTGGTCAATTATCATGCATGTTATTTGATATACCCAATGACTTTCAAAGAAAGGAAACATGCTTGTTTTCAAGTGACCTCTTTCTGCTGTGATGATAGAGAGAGAACAGATGTTTGGACTCAGTGCAGTTAAGCACACTACTTGCATGTGGTGTTCTATGGGACGACCAACTGTTCTACTAAATTACTGTATAATGAAGAAGCAGCCCATCAAAATATCCCAAAGGAGCATCCCTATGTTTTAACAAACAACTCTTCAACTTCTTTTTTAGATTGAAACTAAAAGTATTGTAGCTAGCATTACACCTTTTCTTCCAGTACCATTCTCGAACATACTGTAGGCTAGTTAGGTCCGTGTGTACCATGATAAATAAGCATACTGTACTAGCAGAGGGTTACAAAATGTTCACACTGACACATCCAACAGTTTCATTGATGGACATCAACATGCCCAATATTCCAAAATAAAAACTTAGGATAAAAAAGGCCGTGTTAACATTGCACAGGTTCCATTTTTAGTAAGTAAAAAAGTGTGTTATACATTATTCCATTTCAGTGCCCAAAACTTATTTGTATAAATGTTAAAGAAATTCTACATACAGTGGAAGAGCTACAGAAGTCTACCCCACACTGCATGCACTCTACCAATTAGCATCAGAAGGATGGCAGTACCTGCAGAATATAGCTAGCCAGTAGCAGTATTGGTCATCTTAATCAAAACTTGAGAAAGCACATTAGAATGTATGTTTTCAATTTGCCATTATACCTGTATTTTAAGTATATTTATGTTCTATTACTGTATATCTTCTTTATATTGCACCTCTCTTATTATTTATAAATAAAAAAAATGGGTGCCTAGGATCAGCTCCCACCAGGGCCAGTGCAAGGTTTCTTGCTGCCCTAGACGAAGCTTCAATTTACAGCAGCTTCTTCCCCGAATATTCACTTCCCAGTTCCTCACAAACTTGAGTTTTATAATATATAAAGAATAACGCTTACATCCTCCTGTCTGTATGGCAAGCATTAAGTCTATATGCCACGTTGTCCAGATGCACTAATTTGTTTGATCCTTATGGCCTGCATACCTTTACAATACATAAAGGGCCTGATTCAGAGTTGCAGATAAAGAGACAGAAATTGCAGTTGCTTTCCATGTATTGAAGTAAATGCAGATTTCCTCCTGCATTCAGGACCTCATTCAGAGTAGGTCGAAGCGGCCGCACGGTCGTACAGGAAAAGGGGCCGGATATGCAAATGATTCCCTCGCAAGTTGCGTCCCTAAGTTCGGATCGGTAGCTGACCGACCAAGGGGAGGAAGCGGTCGGAAGACAAAAAAATACGCCCCCTTCTCGTACGCATTACACGTCATCTCCGAGTATATAAGGATTAATCGAGACCATCGGGAACCATCGGAACTGGTCTAAGAGCTTAAGGTTGACCATACCCTCTCTTAAGCTCTACAATCATGTCAGTGTAAAAACCTCCCATGTCACATGTGCCATGATGCTACTTTGTTAGTTATGCACTCCCATAAACCGTATGCACTCCCATAAAACGCCGTTTGCATAATGAGGCACGCCTGCGTTCGGGTCTCCACTCCCCCGTTTTCAAGGACCTTCCCCTGTTACCACCCACAAATGCCTCCATCTGTCACTCAAACTACCGACCTGGCTGTGTTCAAGGAGAGAGAAATTTCTGATCGTAGCGGCTAGTTTGCGCACGCGCATTGCGAACTTTACGCATACGCAGTATAGCGAACATCGGTGGCATACGACCATGCGGCCACTTTGCCGACTCTGAATGAGGTCCTCAGTCAGCCCCATGTACGTGATGGCACTTCCCCGTCCATCCAGTGGTGAAAACAGACGGCATCATCACCAGCATGCAACTGCACATGCCCTATCCTTGGTGCAAGAGATCTGACTGATGGATCTCTGCATATGTACTAACCTCTGTATAGCCTGCAATTCCATCAATGCTCCCATAACAAACTTACCCACATGCGAATACCCATACTTGCCTACTCTCCCGGGACTGTCGGGAGCCTCCCGAAAGTCGGGTGCTGCTCCTGACACCCCTCAAGAGGAGGCAAGTCCCCTGCATTGTCCGCTGGACCTCCGCACGTCAAAGTGGGTGGTTCGGAGGGGCGATGATGCGATATGCGCTGAATAACGTAATTGTAGCCCCGTCCCCTGCTTTGTAATGCTGGTAATATCGGAATTATAAAACAGGGGGCGGGGCCGTGATGACGCAATCATGTGGACACGCCCCTGTTCCACCCACTTCAGCTGCCCCACCCTCCCTGCTGCACCGACCTGGCAGCCCCATCCCAGAAGGGGCTGCCAGAAAGTCAGCATGTATGGCCAATACCCCATTGCAGACTTTCATACTGAGATCACTGCAACTCCAAGAAACCCGTAATTGCTCTAAGTTGCATATGCAGGCCTGGGTGCATGTGCAGTTTGCTAATGTCGATTGTGAAGTGCACTCACAGAGTCCATGCTTAAAGTACCTGATCTAAGATGGCCGTCGAGGTTAGTACACCGCATGTGCGGAGCCATCTTGTTACTGTGAGAGAGTGAAAGTGACCTGGGGCAGGATGTAATAGGGTCCGAGTTTCATGAGTTCAAACTTGGACCTTATCGCACATTTGGAAGGTATGATTTTATTCCACAACTCTGCAAATGTAATAGCCTGCAAACTTGTGAGTTTCAAGCTATTACATTATGTGAGTCTGTATGAGTTTTCTCCTATGAAAACTTGAACCTTGTAATGCGACTTTCATTACAAGGTCCGAGTTATACAGAAGCCTTCACAGATCAGTGAGATCCGTGAAAGCTTCTGTGTTTAAAAAAAATAGTAAACTGTAAAAAAATTATGTGGAGAACAACCAGCACTGGGCTTTTCTGAACCGGCCGTGGTTGTGAAAATACAGGGGGAAAAAAATGGTCCGCTGGTACCTCCTAGTTTACCTGCAAAAGAAATATTGAAATAAATACAGGACACACACCATGACAGTATAATTTTATTAAAACATACGTGCACACTCACATTCATGCATACTCACCTTTTATCCCTGTAGCCAGTCACGTCCACTTGTCCAGTAGCATCCACGACATCTGTAAAAATAATCCATACTCACCTACTCCTTGGTTCTGGTCCTCTTTGGTCCATGTAGGCATCCACAACTTCAGAAAACAAAAAATCCAGAGCCCATGGACAGGTACCATCCTCAAAGGAGGGTACCTCACGAACGAGGGGTCAGCTGCGGAATTTCCTATAGAAATGCATGGGCTGAGAGCATTCATTGGCTGAGAGAGAGCTGTGGCATTAAACACCCGCTAGAAAGAGCCCAGTGTTGGAAAATACAGGGGACCCCTATTCATTTTGTCCATTGTATTTCTACAACCAAGACTGGCTCACTGAGGCCCTGATTCAGAGCCGGACGCTCTGACAGAGCGCTCGCTCTGAATCAGGGCGTCTTTTTTTTTTATGGAGCAGCCTTCTGGCCGCTCACATTGCTGTGGGTTGCCACCCACAGCTAATGCGAGCGGCCAGGATGATGGTCGCGATGGTCAAGACTATCGTGACCATCGGGCTTACGACGAAACCCTTGTGGTAGGGTCTCATGACCGCAAGCCCCAGAGAGCTTTCGGCTCAAACAGAGCTGAAAGCTCTCCCACTGACATCACTTGTGATGTCAGTGGGGCCGCCCCCAAATGGTAGGCGTTCTCATGGGAACGCCTCCATCTGGGCAGCCACCCCCCCGGCCCGCCCACCAAAGGGGCGTGCTGTCACTCAACATCGACAGCACGCCCCCTTTGGTGCGAGACCCGGAGCAACGGATTTCCCGTCGCTATCCGGGTCTCGCGCATGCACACGACGGAGCCGGCTTTGTTGTGCGCATGCGCTCTGGGCCACCATCGACCCGGTTGCGAGCACTCAGTGCGAGTCCGGTGCTGGTTGATGAAAATACAGGGGACCCATATGTCATTTACCCCTTGAATATTCTTAACCAGGACCTTCTCAAGAGAACCTGGTGCTGGTTCTTTAAATACAGGGGAAACTTATGCATTTTCCCCCCTGTATTTTAAGAACCAGGCCAGGCTCAACAGAACACTGGGCTGGTTATGCTTGTAGGGGAGGGGTGCCATTTTTTTTTCATTTTACCTATTTACTTGCTATAACAAAGACAGAAACCTTCACAAATCACACTAATCTGTGAAGGCTTCTGTCTAACATGCTCCTGCTCAGGATAGACTCTCTAGTCTGAGGCAGGTGTATTTTTTTCTGTGTTTTGCCGCACACATTTTGTGCGTCTTTACAACGTGGACCCTAATACATAGAGCAGGGGTGGGCAATAACCTGCCCTCCAGCTGTTGTTGAACTGCAAATCCCAGCATGCCTTGCAACAGTTTTAGCATGGCCGAATAGCAAAACTATTGCAGGGCATGTTTGGAAGTGTAGTTCTACAACATCTGGGGGGCCGCTTATTGCCCACCCCTAACATAGAGGGAGTTGTATGTTCACAATGGCAAAACATCTGGATGCGTGTTTTGCCATTGCGAGATGTGGGAATATCAGAAACATGCGAATTAACATGTTCTCGCATTCTATTACATTGTCCGAGTTCTACAAATTTGAGTGTTTACTGCTAAACTCTGACATTTTTTGGAATTTGAACCCTGTTACATTTGGCCCCTGGTGTATTAAGCTGCCTTTACCGCTGTTTCAGCATCCTGCACCGCTACATGCAAGTTTTATACAGTCACCGGCTCTGCTCCATCCAAACCAGTGTATCACAGTGATTTCGGCTCTACATCACGTATCCTTCAACTACCAGAATAGTTAAGCAACTAGGATGTCTTTAGTGATAAGGTGTGTACATAAGTCTGCCATATCACCGGACCTGTACACATGCATTTCCAGCAGGCTATGAGCGCAGACACACAAGCATAAAGTATACAGGTCCCAAGCTACAAAGATGCCCACAGCAGCACACAGGTGCCATCTTAGGCACATGCAAGACACATAGAGCTACAGGACACAGAGTGAAAACCAGACAGGGTGTCAGTACAGAGACTGATCAGTGCACAGAAGCTCCATAAAACACAGAGTGAGGACAGCACAGAGTGTTTCCATTGCAGTGTGTCAGCACAGAGACTGATTAGTGTACAGAGGGCTTGATTGAGAGATGGACGCAATGGCAATATTTACGCAGCTCGATCGATTGTATGCCAGTGTGGATGCGTATAAGTCGCAATGTGCACGTGCAGCAATTGCATTGTGGTTACATTCGCACATAGGATTCACTCGCAAAATGAGTGACAGGTAGTCATCGTTTGGGGTGGTAACGGGGGGGTGGTCAGAATAAAATGCAGGTGTGTCTGACCGTTAGCCCTTGGGATCTCCTCCGCAGCATGAGAGCCCTTTTAGGGGTAAATTTACTAGGGTAGTTTGTGTGAGTTTAGGCATTTTTTTCATCTCGCAAATTTACTAAAGACAAACTCGAGTTTGAAGTGAGTTCTCATTTTTCACTGTTAAAACTGATATGAGTTTGCAAACTCGAAAAAACTCACCATCAGCCAAAATAGGAAGTACCTTAGATGAAAAAGAAGCAACTTTCAAATTTTCGAAGAATCTAGTTTCCAATCTCATGTGAGATTGTAGTAAACTCACTGTGAAATAGAAGTTTCAAATACACCACCTCCTGAGCTGCGAGTTTGGCAGAAACATACACAGATCAGTGTGATTTGTGTATGTTTCTGCCTGTATACCTAATATAAAGTGTTTTTATTTAAAAAAAATTACATAGGGTCCCCCCCAAAAGCATAACCAGCCCCAGACTTGCCAGCCAGTCCTGGTTCCTAAAATTATTGGGAACAGAATGAATAGGGTTCCACTGTAATTTAAGAACCAGCACCAGGCAGCAGTGCCAGGCCTGGTTTTAAATATATGGAGAAAAAAATTGGCGTGAGGTCCCCCGTGTATTTAAAACCAGCTCCAGACTCTTTCTAGCGGGCGACTGATGCCACAGCCAGGGGAGCCCTTTCACCGGACCCCCCAGCCTCAGCATCAGCCCTGACCGCTAGTCAGCCCAGGCCAGGGATCCCTGGGGAGTTGGGGACCGCTCCAATAAAGGGATCCCCCTCTCCAGGGCACCCCTGGCCTAGGCTGATAGCCCGGGGCTGTCCCCAACACCCTTGGGCGGTGGGCGCCGGGTTGATAGTGTTTGTGTGTAGTGTAAAATCAATGGTTAAATATTGTCTTTAGTTGTGGAACTACACATACCAGCAAGCCTCCCCTGCATGCTGGTATTTGGAGAACCACAAGTACCAGCATGCGGGGCATTATGGGCCCACTGGCACTTGTAGTTCCACAACCAAAGCAATACATAAATAAGCACAAAATACACCGTGAAAGTAAAATTTTATTATAACATACATGCACACTCACACTCACTATCACACATACTCACCTAGTATCCGAAGTAATCCATAGGGGTACCTATAAAAAGAAACCTACTCACCTCTCCTATGTGTAGTTCACGTCTTCTTCTCCAAGTAGGCATCCAAAGGGTTAAAATAACAACACGAGTGTACCCGAATCCAAGCGGACTGAGTAAAAGTCTGTGAGATGCAAATTACATGTGGACAGCATTGCAGACAATGTACCAAGATGGAGGTCTCTTGAGAATTAATTTAAGACATGAATTGTACAACAGAAAGTTATGTGAATGCAGCAGTATAAGTGACTACATTGACAAAATAATGTCAGTTTCTCAACAGTCAATGTCTGCTAGAGCTCAGATAGAAGATTACAAAATGTAACACCTGAGTTTGACTTCCTAGTTGTGGCATTGGAGGCACACACAGCAAAGCTAACTAAAGACACAGGGTCTGATTCTGTAAGGACAGGGGTGTATCTATAATGGATGCAGGGTGTGCAGGACACATGGGCCCCCGGCTCCAGGGGAGCTCCGCACACCCTGTACCCATATTATTTAAAACTCACCTGTCCATTTTCCCACGTTGGATGTCAGTGCTGCACAGAACACTGGAAAATGTGCGCCACGGCCATTTTTACTGTGTTCTGCGCATGCGCAGTAGACTCTGGGCACACTCCAGTGCCCAGAGTCTAATGCTTCTGCGGTGGCCGACCAGCCACATCAGTCGACTGCCGGCTGCCGGGGAGAGAGGACAGGAACATGGGGAATGCACACAGGCCCACTCCTCTCTTAAGATGCCCCTGTGTAAGGATCTTATTGTAGAGCTGCACTCAGGCAGCTTTGCAATTGCAATCCATTGCAGGTATGTTAATGCACAGGAGGCATCACACCTCCTGTGCATTACTTAACCAAGCTGCACTGTTCAAAACAACATTGGTTAATCTGCGTATCATCAGCCGGCTGCGGTGACCCAAAGGGGCCTGCAGCCGTCCACCGCAGTTTAGAGGAAGAGGCCTGGCCTTTTACCTCCCCCCCATGGCGGTGACAGACCTCCATTTCGGGTAACAGAAGCTATCGCCGCCCACTCCCCGTCCCCAAACGGCAGCAGACTGTCAATCACTGACAGTCTGCTGCTAGTTTGCAAGCGGACTCGCAGACCAGTTCTGCACATGTGCAAATCAGGTCTGGTACCTGTGCACATTCCCAAACATTGGGAATCTGCATTCAGCAGTGCACTAGCTGAATAAGGCCCTTAGTCAGAGCAAAGTTACTGCAGTCAACAATATGTGTCATGTGAGACTACTTCGTTGCATACAAAAAGTGAAAAGTTCAGAAAGTTTAAATTCAAGTGCTATAATTGTCATAAGATAGGTCACAAGGCATTTGAATGCAAGTAAAAGAATGTGAATCCTATCCAAAGCAAGAAATACGATGTCAAGATGAGTCAGCCCTGAGTGTTACAGAAAACCACAAAAAATATTGTTGGAATTTCGATTCAGGCACATCAAGACATTTCAGTTGAAATGAGGAATGGTTCACCAAGTTATTCGCATGTGACCCTATCACAATCAAAGGAATTGACAATCAAATGCTCACAGCTAGAAAAGTTGAAACAATTAAAACTTGCTTGAAAATTGTGACAAGAATTAAAGAAATCCGAGCTGTGCTTTGTGTACCAGAAATGGGAACAAATGTTATACCCATCAGTGTCATTGAATTGAGAGGTCACAGATATCACTTCACGAAAGGAAAGTGCATTGTGCGAAATAGAAGAGGGAGAGTAATAGCTACATACACAAGGTGTCAGCAATTGTATATCTTTGATACACAGCACTGTTATGCAATGATGACAACAGAGTCACAGTCACTAGAAGATTTGGTCACCTTGGATTTGACAGTGTTCAAAAGCTTTAGAACGGGATGGTCTTCTGTATATGTTTGTGGTAAAGGCTGTGATCTGTTTTTGATCTTCAACACCCATTTCTTGTAATACAGTGTCTAATTTAATATACCAGCACTGACCACTCTGCTTTAGACCATATAATGCATTTTTAAGAAAGGCAGTCTTCCCCTTCTTTGAACATTTTTCCACTAACTCTACTCTACTCTGGTAGCTTCATATACACTTCCATCAGTTCAACATTTAGGAAAGCCGAATCGAAGTCCAGCTGGTACAGCTACATATTTTGTAAGGCTGATATAGCCATAACCAGTCATAAGGCACTGTAATCAATTCCTGATTTTTGGGTGTAAACTCTTTAAACCAATTGGGCCTTGTAGCGTCCAATTCTCCCATCTGCCTTCACTTCTCTGCAAAACACCCATTTATTTTTTAATATCTTGCGATAGCTTGACCTTTGAACCATAGGCCCGATTCAGACCCACTCGCTAGATGCATTTGCTCGCTCGATGCATATGCAATTTCAGCAAGGCAGGCGAACGCACTGCAAGACATTAGCATGCCCACTATGTCCTGGTGTGCGATCGCATAGTGTATGCAGACGCCCACCAGCCTGTCTTAAGACGCCCACTTGGGCACATCATCTCCTGGAAGTGTATGCAACCATCGGTAACATCGAGTACCATCAGAAGCGAACGCAGCACTTGTGGTTGACCATACCCTACTGCTAGCACTGCGTGCACTTCAGTGTAAAATCCAGCCAAGCGAGGTGTACTATGACGCTGCCTCTTAAACATGCACGCCTCAGAAAGGGCGCTGAGACGCTTAGGCATGCCTGCTTTCGCACCTTCACTCCCCTGTTTCTAGAGGCCAGCCCCTGTCACCACCCACAAACGGCTTCTCTTGTCACTCACTCTGCTAGCCAGTCTATGCACAGTGAGCGAACGCTACCAAATCTCTCACATGCGATGCATGCGCAGAATGCAAACAATCACTGCCTGTGAGCGAATGCATCCTAGCGAACGGGTCTGAATCGGGCCCTATGAACCATGTGTTATTGTCATCAAGCGACTCCATTTCCTTATCTCTCGCTGACTTCCATATCAATTGGAACTTGACTTTACATCTCGAAAATCCTGAGGCTTACTGAATGCACTACTTGTAAATTCCTCATCATACCTCTTAGGTGATCTGCTGATATTTGATCTTGCAGAAGATCTTTTCTGTGGATTACTTCCATGCTGGTATCTTTGGTATCATTGTCATATATGTTGATGACTTGCTATTGGCAAGTCAAGAAGAACTGAGGTGAAGGGGTTACTTGGACAGAAGTTCATGATGAAACCCTTGGGTCCAGCACATTATCTACTCTGCCTCTGGATCAATCAAGATCTTGAGAAAAGTATCATATCTGTTGACCAGCAAACTTGAAAATATACTGGAGAAATATGGGATGTCAGATGTTAAACCACACCCATTGATATAAGTACAAAGTTAACCAAGGAGATGTCACCTAAGGATGAAAAAGAGGACATAAAAAATGTCCTATATCAATATGCCATCAGGCACCAAATGTGCGCAAGTATTGGGACTAGTCCTGACATCACCCATGCAGTGAGTCGATTGCCACTAACCCAGGAATACAACATTAGACGGCAGTGATAAGGATTCTGAGATACCTGAAAGGGACACTTTCTTTAAAACTGGAGTTTAGCAGATCTGGCAATTCTACATTAGGATCATTCTGTGAGGCCGATTGGGGGGGGGGGTGGATGAAAATGATCTCCAGTCCTATACAGGAAATCTGTTCTTGCTGACAGGTGCAGCGATAAACTGGGCAAGTACGAAGCAGCCCACAGTGGCATTGTCTAGCACTGAGGCAGAGTACATGGCCTTGACTGAGTCGGCTAAGGAGGCCTTACACCTAAAAGAGACTTTGCACAAACTGAGTATTTCAAATGAAGAAGTAACATAGGGTGTGATAATAGGAGTGCAATCAACGTATCTCATAGCACAAAATACCATAGGAGGTCTAAGCATATCGAAATTAGGCACCACTTCATTTGAGAGCTTGTAGAGAGAGCATCAGTTGATGTGGTTCATATCGCCAGTGAAGATAATCCTGCAGATGTGCTTATGAAGAGTGATACCTGACTCATTTACTACATTCCAAGAGAAATGTGAACTTGAAATCAGGTGATATGTTGATGCCTTTTTATGTGTTAATTCCTGTTTCCTTTTCAGGTTGCTACAGAAAAGCTAAACTTGAATGTTTGTGTAACATGGAGAAGCTTGTAGCGAGGTGGGGTGTTGATAGTGGAGTGTGATACTGTGCACATTCCATGCGTAAAGTAGCTCCAGGGAGGCTTCATTCCCTGATCCAAGATGGCCACCAAGGTCAATGCGGCACATGCACGGAGCCACCCTGTTACTGTGACATACAGTAGTGAGAGACAGATGTCTGCTACTTTGCTCTTAGAGACCCGGTGTATTAAACTGCTTTTACTGCTGTTCCAGCATCCTGCATCGCTACCCGCAACTTTTATACAGTCATCGACTGGTGACCTGTATCTCATCCCGTTCAAGCTTTGCTCCACCTGAACCAGTGTATCACAGTGAGTACGCTGTACATCACATATCTTTTGATAAAACAACATACTGGTTAATCAACTGGACTGTTTGTAGTGATAAGGGATTCCGTTGGTGTGTATATAATTCTGCCATACCACTGCACCTGTACACACACATTTCTAAAACAGAATTGCATGTAACTCTGAATCAGACCAAAGTGCATCTATTTTAACTCATAAAATCTCCACATGCCCTCCACTGTCCACCAGGTTGTCCCTCACATGCCCCCTGCTCACCAGTTTTTCCTTTGCATGCCACTTTGACCATCAGCTTTTGCATCACATACAGGGATGGTGCAACCTGCTCAGCAGATCCTGCACTGCAGGGAGGCAGCAGGCTGAAGAGGCGCTCTCTCCCTGCAGTTGCTGATGCCTGTCACGCAGTTTTACAGGCAGCGGCAGCCTGCTGCAGAGAAGAGCGTCCGAGCCTGAGTGGCTCATTACACAGTCCACCCCCCTGCTGATCACAGTCCCCTCTGAACTGCAGCTGTCTGCTCTGTGCGGATGCCTCCCATCCCTCTCTGCCTGAGACCCCAAGTCTCCACCCCCTCCTATCTTCTACCTGTCACTACTGGTCCCCGACTGTATTTTTCTGTTCTATTGAATCTCAGGCTATGACTGTCCCTGACTTGCTCTGTCCCCTCAGCGCGAGTCTCCACCCCCTCCTGTCTGACACTATTCTGCCTCTATTCTATTCAATTAACTCACTGCCTGTCCCTAGCCAAGACTCCACCCCTCACAGAGGACCTGATTCAGACCTGCTCGCAAGCGGCCGCTCGCTCGTACACAGAGCGAGCTAGAAAATGTTAATGAATGCCTTCGCACGGGCTCTCGCACGCAACCAAACTGACACCCAATATTCTACAATGCTCCTCCGATAGCTAGCGAGCGATACAAGCTAGCGGCCGAACCACTCGTTGTGTTTTTTATTTTGTGATGGTTGCGCTCGCAGGTTATTTTGCTGCTGCAAACATGTCCTGTTTCGATTGTCTATCTGTTTAACACAGCATTTGTTAATCGCTTGATGTCAATTATTTAATTAATTAACTTAAGTGTTGGGGAAATGTTGGCTTTGTTGTTTTTTTTTATTATGTCACTAAACTTTATTGGTAAAATGTCATTTTATTAACTTTGTTTTTTTTGTTTAACCCTTCATTGTTTTTTTGGGGTGGTTTTGGTATTGTTTATTTCTTGTTAATGTTTTGATGTTGTTAAGTGAATGTTTTAAATTGTTTGTTATTTCTAAGTATGGTATTTTTTTGCCCTTAACCTTGCAATCGCACCTAAATGCATGGAGCCAATCCGAAATCGCAATATTCTGTAATATTTGTGTCACATGATTTATGCAGTATCCAATAGAAGTTAGCATATGTGATCTATTAAACTTAACTAGCCAATCATTTTTTTAGCACATGTATAATTTGTGTTTACTGTTAAAATTGTCATTGCCATCATTAGAGCAGCAGCGTTCACACACCGTGAGCTGACCATTTTGGTTGGAGTTATGGACCGGCGCTTGGCCACT
Organism: Taudactylus pleione; assembly: GCA_031769625.1. Taxonomy (NCBI): domain Eukaryota; kingdom Metazoa; phylum Chordata; class Amphibia; order Anura; family Myobatrachidae; genus Taudactylus; species Taudactylus pleione. The sequence continues at coordinate 187,139 of JAUIMM010001336.1, forward strand.
CTAGCCCCCCCCATCCCCAACCGAGTAAAAAGAGATGCATTGCTCAATTGGAAAGGCGGTGGTCCAATTTGCGGCGCCGCTCACCTGCCCTTCTGGCTACTTTGCGGCTGCGTATACGTCAGCGTAAGTATGTCTTATTTAAATTATTCATTTTTAATTCAATTATTATGGCCCTACTGTTTTTTTTTATTTTTCTATATTTTAGTGTACTGTAAATATGATATTAACCAGTAATGTACTGTATGTTGCAACTTTTGTACAGTATGGCCCTACTGTACTTTATATTATTGTAAGTATGTAAGCTATTTATTAAATTTTGGTTTAAAAAGTCTCTACTTACTTAAACTTTTAGTATGCTAAAGTCATGCTTAAAAACATAGGAAACAATCAACAAATAAAATGTAATCAAAATATATACTTCACTTAGGACAACAGCGGATACGGAGTGTGCGTCTAAAGGCACGCCACAATGCAAATGCGGCCAACAGTCCTCCAAGCCCCTCCCCTGCCCACTCCTCCCAATTTACCCCTCCCTCCCCTGACCACTCCTCCCAATTTACCCCTCCCTCCCTTGCCCACTCCTCCCAATTTACCCCTCCCTCCCCTGCCCACTCCGCCAAATTTACCCCTCCCAACCCTGCCTACTCCTCCCAAATTACCCTTCCCTCCTCTCTTCTACCAAATGTCTCCTCCCTCCCCTGCCCACTCCTCCCAATTCTTCAGTATTTGAAATGAAACATAAATCTCCAGTTTTTATAAATTAATTCTGTGAGCAGTGCCATGCCACAGTCCAACACACGCCTTGTGTAGCTGTTACTGTTTGTGACATTTGGCCTTATTAACACTTCTATCTCTTATTTAATATCCAACATATCATGGCCTACCCTCTGTTACCTGGCCCTTTATCATGAGCCCATGGCACTTTCTGTAATGTCCTTTTTTTCTGTCAGCTATTATCACATTTGCAAGGGAGTCCACAAATGCAGATTTGGACCCTGTTCAGCAAATTAGTTACTTTCTTCTATGTGTTTGTTAACATAAATTTAATGTGTAGGAGTTTGTTTGTTTTAACGTGTAAACAAGCATTCCTACATTTGTCTTGTTTTTGGATATAATGGAAATGTGTCTACATATATGTATTTTTAACTCTGTTTTAGTGTTTTAAATTTTGTTATATTTTAATTTGGGCCCATTTTTACCAAAAAACATTACTACAATGTGCAGCAACCCCTGCCCCTGTTTGCAACATGTAATATTGGAAAACTTTGCCTATGCGTGCACGGATGTGTACTTATCTTTCAGCTAGAGCTCAGCTTAGTTGCCCCCCTGATGTTTTTATTTGTGTTTTTGAATTTAATATTTAATTTTAAAGGACCCATTTTAGAAATATTAAGAATCTTTTTTTATATTATCAACAGATCCATGGATGGTGAATGGTGTACTCATACAGGAGCTCCGCGAGGCCAGGCAGTATTTGGGCAGCCTGGATGGCTGCTTCAGCCGCATGATCCATTGTTTGGAGCAGTCATGATTGGGCTTTTTTAGGTTTTTTTTTTGGTTTGTTTTTTTGTTGGTGTATTAAAACACCTTTTGTTAAAACCACAGAGTCCTTTTTCAATGCTAAGCAAGTTTTGAAGCATGGTGTACAAATGATTTGTTATTTTTTTCAGGGTTTTTTTAAATTTTAATATGAAATATAATAACATACATTCCAAATTCAATGGGTAACTGCAACACCACATTTCTCCTGTTTTCTAAAAATACATATGGCTGGTTTTCATATTTTTAAGTTAGTTTAGAATTGTCCAGATTCTTAAAGGCAAAAATCTAATAAACCAAAATAGCTACCTAAACAGGTTAGCCCTACTACCCATATCTACCATATGTTCAGAAAGCATTTTGAAAACTTTGGCCCTAAGGGTTTTGTTTGATTTATTTTTCAAAAAAAGGATGTATAGGCTTAGATCCACCTTTTTCAAAAGTGCAATCCGGATCACCTCAAACACACATTCACACACACAATAATGAAAGGGGTATTGATATTGTTTGGGTTTAAACTCCAAAAATACAATGTATGTGAGCTAAGAATGTGCCATTGTTTTTTTTTAATTTCACACAAATACAAGAATGTACAAAGCAAAAAATTTATTAAGAAGGGAAAACACAAAACAAATCAAAATAATCAATAACTGGGAGAAGAAGATGGAGCATCACACTATGATAATGTGTTGAAGATGTATTTTTGAGGGGAAGAATGGTTTTGTTATAAAAATAAAAATAAAAACACATTAGTAACATACATGGCATCAATTCAAATGTAAATCATTGGTAATAATCAAAACAAAAATGGCCTAAATATGGTCCACAAAAGATAACAGATATGCTAAAAACATAAATACATACCTGTAAAATCTAGCAACCACAGCATTGTGGATGGCCCCCCTGGACACTCCCACACCACCTACCTCATGGGGGCTATCCTCCGGCAAGGCATCCTCTGGCTGCATTGGGACTCGACTCCTTATGGCGATGTTATGAAATATCCCACACAAGATCTTAGAAACCATCTCCGGCGAATACATGAGTTCGCCACCAGACCGGTGGAGGCATCTGAATCGGCCTTTTAACAGGCTGATACAGCGCTCCACCACCTTCCTGGTGGCAGTAAGTGAGGCATTTTGTTGTGTTTGTGGCCCTGGTGTGGGGGCCAAATAAGGAGTCAGCAGCCAGGCCGTGCAAGGATATCCACTGTCTCCTGCACAAAAAGATGTTGACAAATACATATAAGAAAAATACACTGACATCAAGTTCATTTGAGCAACACAACCACATATTTGACTTACCCAGAAGCTACGCGTCACCAGCTTGCAGGGTGGATAGTTTTCGCCAAATCCCTGATTGCTTAATCAAAAATGCATCATGGGCACTGCCAGGAAATTTTGCATTCAGGGACAGGATCTGGAGTGAGGCATCACATACCACCATGACATTCAATGAATGAAAGTGTTTCCTGTTCCTATACATTTGCTCCTGCAATGCAGGAGGCTGAAGTGGTATGTGAGTGCCATCCACTACCCATATGATGTGTGGAAAGCCAGCAATTGAAAAAAAACTGCTGCTTTACCACACCAAGGGCTACCATATCCAATGGCATACTAATAAAATTTGCTAGATGCTTGAAAAGAGCATCTATGACGCTCCTCAGGATCCTAGAAAAGGATGGCTGGACCCACCACACCCATTGTGATCTGGAAGGACCCTGAGGCACAGAAATGTAACACCAACAACAACTGCATTAGTGGTGGGATTGCTGTAGGAATGTGAATTTCACTTTTTATATCACTCTCTATTAATGAGAGAGTGTCTAGTATAATGCTGGGTGGGAGGCGGTATGTTCTTAAGACAACATCATCTGGCATTCCATAAAGGGTGACACATGTTCTATATATCTTGTGCCTTGCACGCCTATGCCTAGGAGGATGATCAGGTAGGTAGGGGTGTGAGAGCATCGCCACTACCAACTCTCCAACTGCTCTCTGAACTGTGTAAAAACATTTTTAATGTTAGCTGAGAATGTAAAAATGCAGCTACAAACTTAACTTCAGCAGAATGTTGGAGATTTTTACAGGGTTGGGAAGGGACATCTTGGCTTGCTCCTACATGTTTGTTTAAAACAAAATAATAAAATACATTACTACAAAATTAGAAACATGCCAAAGATAAGTAAACCACGCCCTTCTAAAAAAAAACAACACACAATGTTTTTGGCTCAGAAAACAGGGCCCGCTTTAAGAAAACAAAACAAAATTATGATAATAGAAAACATGTCAGGATAAGGCAACCTCAACACTAGAGTTACATGCAGTACTCATATGTACTTAGCTGGGACAAAAACAACTGAAGTTTGGGGAACTCTTGGCAAATAACAAGATAGGGCAGAACTACAAATTAAATAAAAAAAATTTGTTAATATAAAAAAACAGTTACTGGAAAACATGTCAGGATAAGGCAACCTCAACACTAGAGCTACATGCAGTACTCATATGTACTTACCTGGGACAAAAGCCAACGAGATATTGTGCAAACACTCCAACAAACACCAGCCAACAACCATCAATGAAGCACAACTAATGGGCCAAACACCGCAGCCTTAATAGGGTAAAAACTCCCGGCCAAAATAAAAAAGAAAAATGTTACGCACAGCCCACGGCGCACAAGCAATGATGCATACAACCAATTATGCATAAGCATCTATAAATAAAGCTTCAAACAACACTATTACTCATGTTTTCTATAGAATTCAGACCATGGACTCTGAGGAGCATGAAAGCCAGACAGCAGCTGAATTAAGTAAGTTTCCATCTCAATGTTTGCACTTGACACTAAAATGAATGACAGTAAGATTTATGCATGCTTCACAAAGTAAACTACAAATGTACATTTTCAATGTGTAGACCCTCAAGATGCACAAGCGACTGAGGAGGAGGCTAGCCCAAGCCAAGAAAGGCGGAGGGTGAGGCAGCCACCATTCACGAGGAAGGAGTTGGAGGTTTTGGTTACCATGTGCCTGGATAATATTGTCCATGCACCCAGAAATATGGGGGCTGCACAGAAGGAATGGATTTGGGACGAGATAGGCAGGGCTGTGAATATGGAGGGGAGCAGCCACCGAACCACTGGAGATGTTAAAAGATGGTACGTTATTGATAATTGAAATGTTAATTGCTATTTGAAGTGAAAAAATTGCATTTAAGAAAAATAACTACTTTTTCTAAATACATTGACAGATGGACGGACTTAAAGTATCGGCTGAAGAAGTAGCTCGCAAATAGGGCTCAGCATGCCATGGAGTCCCTCAATTTAACACCTTTGGAAGAGATGGCTCAGGGGTGTGTGCAGGAACAGGAGGTAGTCGGCGTGTCCAATATGGACACAGACATGCCAGACTTTGCAGCTCCACATGGTGTAGAAGGTAATTGTTTAATTTTAACCCCCCACCCAAAAAACAAACCAAAAAAAACAAAAAAACCATACCCAATCTGAATTTTTGTTATTTGATTCTTTACAGAACCAGAGGAGGAACAGCCTGCTCCTGAGGTGAGGGTTGGGCCCAGCAGATATGGAGGCTCTGCAGAGAATGACGTAATTTCTCCATCTGGGGACCCTGTGGAGCCCATTCCTGGGGCACCACCCGGCCAGGCCTTGTCTCTCCCCACCGAGTTGGTCGACCAGACTCAGCAGAATACAAATGTTCTGCTGAGGATGGAGGCCACTCTGGTGAGGATGGCGGAAGCCATGGAGGCATCTGTAGTGGCCCAGAATTGGATGGCTGATGCCCAGGAGCAGGCAAACCGAATTGCCGTGTTGGAGCAAGCCTCCCTTCCTGCAATTCCATCAAGACCACCACCTCCATCACGTCTGGCAGCCCATCAGCCAGCCCCCAACCTATGGCGAGCCCTATGCCTAGGCCAGAGCCAATACCATCCATCTCTGGCCACGCCAGTCGACTGTTGCGGAGCTTCAACTTCAGCCGAGGAATAAAAAATGGCGCAAATAGCACTGACTATCTCATCCTTCATCCATACCTGTGTAGTCCTCATATTTCTTGTAACCCAAACCTCCATCTCCTTTCTCGTGAATTTTTAATGTTTTTTTCATTTAAAGTTATTGTTTTTTTTTTTTGTCAAAAAAGTGATTGAAGCCATGACTTAAAATGGCACAAAAGTGTTTTAAAAATAACAAAAAAAAACCATGGAAAAAATTTGTGTGTCTACATCTCATTGTTTACATTTGTGTTATACTTCAAAAATATACAAGGTTAATAAACACAGGTAAAAGGTAATTGCTTACAAAAAAACAGTAGGTTGAACAATTAACCAAAAAGTAGCTTAGGTATTTTAAAAAAAAACACGTTTAGAAATCCAGCAATAGTAATTTAGTTAATTAAGCTAATTCGCATATGCAAACGCACCTAAACAATTGGTCAGCCAATTATCCCTGTTATTACCAACGACTTAGAAGATTATTAGGTGCTTGCATTGTGTGGTTCGAAATAGCAACATCACTCGTAACATCAGTTACATTAGATAGTATCGAATCTACTATGGGGCTTGCGGGAGCCCATACCCTACCACAAGCTGGATGATCATCCCGACCTGAAACCTGCTCACAGATTGACGTATGACTACTTCCGCTCTTCTATCTCTCTCGCAGCAGGTAATGCATGTACGCCCCTAAAACGCAGTGTAAACGCTGTGGCACGCCTGCGTTTTTAGACCACCACCCCGCTAACACCCACAAACGGCCCTTCCTGTCAATTAACTATCGGGAGTCACTTCCTGCTCGCAGGCCGTACAAGTGAAGAAATATGTCATCGCAAGGACTCGTCCGCACATGCACACAACAAAGCGTACGCATCCACGGTCTGACAACATCGGCCGCGTATGAGCGAGTGGCCGCTTGCGAGCAGGTCTGAAACTGGTCCAGAGTCCCTGCCTCCTCATCTACTGTCTGACTATTCTATTCCCTCCTGCTAAGTCCCCGCCTCTCACCCGAGACCCCGTTCACCCATATACCCTCTCTGACTTTTCTAATCTACCTCCTGTCCTTTGCCAAGACCCCACCCCCTTGCCCTGCGTCTCTACCCCTTTCTCAGTCTATCCTGTTTTGAACTATTTTCCTGTAGTGTGTGTACCCTACAGCACTGCAGGAACCAGTCATTTCTTCCTTCTGGAAGGTAAGTGCTAATGGAGGGATGAACATGTTTAAATATTATCTAGGGGGATAGTATACTTATGCAATGAAATGGGGTGTATTTGTTTTTTACTTGGGAGGGGGTGTTAATACTGTCTGTGCTGGGGATGGTGTATTAATGTGTGTGCGTGGGTATTATCATTGTGTTTGTGTGTGTGAGGGCCCTGTATTCATGTTATCTGTTGTATGTGGGTCACTGATGGCATTGTGGGTCACTGATGACATTATCTGGCAGTCACTGCAACTCTTTGTGCATTGTCTGGCAGCCACTGCAACACTCTCTGCATTATCTGGTGGCAATTGTGATGTTCCCTGTATTATCTGGTGGTCACTGTGATGCTCTCTACATTATCTGGTGGTAATTGTGATGTTCCCTGCATTATCTGGGGGTCACTGTGATGCTCTCTACATTATCTGGTGGTAATTGTGATGTTCCCTGCATTATGTGGCAGTCACTGCGACGCTCTCTGCATTATCTGGTGGTAAGTGTGATGTTCCCTGTATTATCTGGTGGTCACTGCGACACTCTCTGCATTATCTGGTGGTCACTGCGATGCTCTCTGCATTATATGGCGGTCACTGTTACGCTTTACATTATCTGATGATTCATTGCTACACTCTCTGCATTACCTGGCAGTCATTGCAATGTTCCCTGCATTATCTGGCGTTCACTTCGATGCTCTCTGCTTTATCTGGCGGTAAGTGTGAAGTTCTCTGCATTATCTGGTGGTTACTGCGATGCTCTCTGCATTATTTGGCGGTCACTGTTACGCTTTACATTATCTGACAGTCATTGCTACACTCTCTGCATTATCTGACAGTCACTGCAATATTACCTGCATTATCTGGCGTTCACTGCGACGTGCTCTGCTTTATCTGGTGGTAAGTGTGATGTTCCCTGCATTATTTGGCGGTCACTGCAACACTCTCTGCATCATCTGGTGGTTACTGTGATACTCTCTGTATTATTTGGTGGTCACTGTTAAGGGGCCTATCCATTTGCCGACTTTCTGCACAATGCGACCGAAACCAGGAGGTTTTGGTCGGAACGTACAGAAAGTCTGCAAGTGGATAGCCGGCAAGGACCAGCGATGTGCGTGCACGCTGGGTCCTTGCTGACCCTGACCATCTATCGAACATGTCCGTCAACCTGACGACGGTCGTCAGGTTCGGCATGTTAATAGATAGGGAGGTTGGGCTCCTGCACTGAAGACGTTCAGTGAACGTCTTTCAGTGCGGTGCCCACACCTCAGCGACCTGAAAGTCTGAACGCTGAACGTTCAGACTTTCATGTCATTAAATGGATAGGCCCCTTCACACTCTATGTACTATCTAACGGTCATTGCTATGCACTCTGCATTATGTCGCGGGCACTGTGATGTTCCCTGCATTATATGGTGGTTACTGGGATATTCTCTGTATTATATGGTGGTCACTGGAATGTTCCCTGTATTATCTAACGGTCACTGCAACGCTCTCTGCATTATCTGGTAGTCACTGTGACGCTCTCTATATTATCTGGGGGTCACTACATTACTCTCTGCATTATCTAGCAGTCTCTTTTACTTTAAAATTAACTCCACCCAAGCTAAACAGTGCTGCAATCTGAAGTATATGATTTAGCTCAGTAATATACAGCTTTCCTGATAATATCCTATAGGTTTACTTGCTGTTTAAAATGTTTGAAATTCCTTGTTCTTCTAACAGCCCGGGAGATGGCAGAGAGGGTGGCCCATGTGGGAAGTGTGTCGCCAGCAGGCAGGTACCAGGCAGGAGAGGTGCCACTGCTGCCTTCAATATTTGCCAGGTACCCACTGAGATTTTGTTACCAGCTGGTGTCTGGTGGCTCCCTCCCTGCAGCTAGAGGCTGGAGCTCATTCCTGAGCTCCACCTTCTGGCTCTTGCAGTGCCAAGTGAGAGGAGCTGTCGGACAGCAGCGGGCACAGCTGCGGGGTTTCAGGTAAGTATAGTATGTCTGTATGTCATTATGTGTAAGGGGCATTATTTCTGTGTGTCATTATGTGTAAGGGGTACTTCTACTGTGGGCATTGTCTAAGGGGCACTACTACTGTATGCATTGTGTAAAGGGCGCTACTAATGTAGGCTTTGTGTAAGGGGCGCTACTACTGTGTACATTGTGTATAATGGGTACACTGTGGGCATTGTGCATAAGGGGTACTACTACTGTGGGCAAAATGTGTATTAGGGGCAGTACTGTTGGTATTGTAAAACACAAAAGAAATAGTAGTCAGCGCTCACAGAAAAGGGGCGATATTACCACTAGCTGCTTACTCGGGAAGTGTCCTAACCTTCCCTAATAACAATAAATACAGGAAAAAGAAAGAGAAAAGCGCTCCGTGGTAAGGGAGTATTAAGGTATAAGGGTATGTATATGAATCTATCAAGAATCTAATTTTTTATATATTAATGGTGGTAATGTTCTATGTGTAGTCTCGTATGTAAATAAATGGATTGGAACCGGTGGGCAATAACTTGAGGCTGGAAGTTGAGGATAAACAGGGAATTATTCACAGGTGAAAACACACAAAGTCTTATGTGATTGAAACCGTCAGTCCATCTGGCTGTAGCAGGTAGGCAAAAACTGTCGGCTGGATGTTATAGGACCAAAAAAATTATGTGATAGTGGCCTTTGTTGTATGCTGGGAAATGGGGCCAGGTATTCTTGTAACCCAAATTAGTTAAATATCAGTATAACAGACTAATCCCGGTGGACAAAAACTGTAGGCTGGGTGTTGCAATGGAACTGTATGCTGTAGGTGCCTCCTCCTCTGTATGCAACGCCACCTCAAGAATAAGGAAACGCAGTATCAGGAAGACTTGCGACTCTCTATTGTGGTGATAGGTAAGTGGAAACTTACTTACTCAACGTGGATGTCTGCTGGTCTGTCTCCTCCTGCGTCCCGATCAGTTAGGTGCGTGTGAGTGAGGGGCCCATATCATATAGCACACAGATTAACCATATAAGATTAGGAATAATTAATTTATTGGGTTTAAAAGATTGTAGTAAAACAACTACCACACAATTATATGGTGGCAAATATCATAAGTCTATAAAAGTGTCAGTATTGTCCCAACGCGTTTCATCCCTATTTGGGACTTCTTCAAGGGCAAATGGTTGTGTCTGTGTCCTTACTGTCTATTTATAGGTAATTAATCCTTTCAACATAGTCCAAAACGCGGTCTAAAGCCGCACTTCCGGGTTCCGTGGTGCGCGCATGCGCAATGGCTCGTGTGATTGTGTAGAGGTGGATAATCCATAGCAGGCTTATGTCCCCACTTGTGTGAATACACGGGGTCTGCCGCACTTCCGGGTTCTGTGATGTGCGCATGCGCACATGGCGCGTGCATTGGTGCACGGTTGGAAGTTCAGTAGCAAGTTGATGTCCCCTCCTCTGTGTATCACCAATGTTGCATACAGTATAGTCTGACCTTGAGGCATAGCTCTCTGTAGTCTGTCTGCAGTATTGGCGGCGGCCATCTTTGGTATGTTTAATTAGATTTGAAAATCCATATGCTATGGTTGTTATAAGCCCTCTGCACCGATCGGAGTGGGCTAATCTAGGAGGAGGTATCCATGTGTAATAATTTAAATACAATTGATCTTATGAATAGATTAAAAGGTAAAAGTCATATAAAAAAGGGGAAATAGATATAGATAGATGCAATGGAAATGCCCTACTTTATAAAATGAAATGAAGTATAACAGAGATGTGTCTATGTTTATAAATAAATAAATAAATAAAGACTGCCTATTGGTTGTTAACATCGTTGATGTAATCATCAGAATGAATTATGTCCAGCGCACAATGTACACTCTATACATCAATCAAGGGAGCTGATTTAGATCCAGTCCTATATATAATATATTAGCTGCATGGCTAAAAATTAAATAAAAGACGAATAGAATCTAAAATCAACCAAATTATTAAAACCTAATAAAACCCATTAAAACCTAATAGATGATTTAAAATGACAGACCTTAATGGGTAAAAATAGTAATTGAGATAAATACCAATATGAATTTAAATAATTATATCTATAAAAATGATACACTGCATACATAAAATATTGATCAATGAATTAATTAGATAAATTAGTGGATATAAAAATTATAGTGTCACTACATGTTCTGGGGATATCTCGTCTAACAAAGATGATGTTAGAATATGATAAAAACGCCTATGCATCTTATTCGTAAAAGACCAAAATGAAATCGCATAACCCTTCGTTTATCTAGGGATCTATATTTAAACCTTCAGGATGTAATGTTTGCAGATTGTAAATCCACCTGCTTTCTAATTTATCTATTTGCTCTATTTTGTTACCCCCCTCCAGTTATAATGTACCTTGTCTATCCCTACAAATTTCAGGCCTGTCGGATCACAGTGATGAGTGTTTCTGAAGTGTTCAGAGACACTATGGTTGGCAAAACCCCTTAGTATGTTTCTCACGTGTTCATAAATCCGGACTCTCAGAGTCCTTGTCGTGCATCCTATGTACTGCAATCCGCATGGGCATTCTAGGAGGTAGATTAAATTGTCACTGTCACATGTTAGTGTACCTCTGATTTTAAATTCCTTGTTGGTCTGGTGAGACACTATCTTACTGGTGGGTTTGGTGCTCTTATAGCCTAATTTGGTGCAATTACCACATCTCCCGCAGTGGTAGAAACCCTCTCTAATATTACTGCCTTCAAGGGTGACCTGTTTGTTTCCCTTGTCCACCTTTAAGTGATTGCGGACTAGTTTGCTCTTAATATCAGGAGCTTTACAGAAAACTACATCTGGTTTAGCTTGTAGGACATTTTTAAGGCTGTTATCCATACCTAGGATGTGCCAATGTCTGTTCAGTATCTGCTTGACTTTACGTGATGCTCCAGTGTACTGTGTCACAAAATAAACTTTCTCCTGCTCATTTATATTTAATGATTTCTTGGTGGAAGGTGCAAGCAATTTATCTCTTGGTGTGGCTTCCAGGTGTTTAATTGCTCCTTCCACTATTCCCATATTGTAATTTTTTTCTTTAAATTTGTGTTTCAAATCTGTGCCTTGTTCTATATAATCAGATATATTGGTGCAATTCTGTCGTATACGTGTAAATTGACCCTTGGGGATCCCCTTAATCCAACTCGGGTGATGATTGCTGTGGGCAAGGATGTAGCTGTTAACATCCACTTGCTTGTAGTGTGTCTTAGTGTGTAACTTGGAATCTCTAACAAATATCTCTAGGTCTAGGAATTCCTCCCTTCATCTAATAATGCTTTGAGTTCGAGTTTAATAGATTTCAACTCGAACTCAAAGCAGACCAATCAAACCCCGGCAGACCAATCACATCAGGGATTGACTCCATCACTTCCCCACTGTCTCAATATATTGATAATTTCCTGCAAGAACTTGTACAGTGTCAGAGAGCTTATTTAAAACATCACCACCCCCCCGGCAGACCAATCACATCAGGGATTGACTCCATCACTTCCCCACTGTCTCAATATATTGATAATTTCCTGCAAGAACTTGTACAGTGTCAGAGAGCTTATTTAAAAGACACTACAGAGGTACTTCAAATATTAGAGGATATAGAGTGGGGTGAAGACCTATGGTTGATCACAAGCAACGTCACTTCATTATATACGATCATTGATTATCAACAGGGCCTTAGTAGTGTGAGTCATTTCCTACATCAAAATCGTGATTTGGATTCAGAACAGTGTGATTTCATATTACGTGGAATAGAATATATTCTAACACATAACTATATGTGGTTTGATGGGAACTTTTACCTGCAGCGTAGAGGGACAGCTATGGGGACCAAGTTTGCCCCAAGTTACGCAAATCTTTTCATGAGTTATTGGGAAGACAATAAGATCTGGTCACATGCGGGACTTGGGGTAAACTTGGTCCTGTGGAAGAGGTAGATAGATGATGTACTGTGCATCTGGAGAGGGGACGAATCATCTCTGATTCAGTTCCTTGACTACATTAGCGAAAACGATAGGAATTTAAAGTTCACCTCCAATTATAGCAAAAGTAAGGCGGAATTCCTAGACCTAGAGATATTTGTTAGAGATTCCAAGTTACACACTAAGACACACTACAAGCAAGTGGATGTTAACAGCTACATCCTTGCCCACAGCAATCATCACCCGAGTTGGATTAAGAGGATCCCCAAGGGTCAATTTACACGTATACGATGGAATTGCACCAATATATCTGATTATATAGAACAAGGCACAGATTTGAAACACAAATTTAAAGAAAAAAATTACAATATGGGAATAGTGGAAGGAGCATTTAAACACCTGGAAGCCACACCAAGAGATAAATTGCTTGCACCTTCCACCAAGAAATCATTAAATATAAATGAGCAGGAGAAAGTTTATTTTGTGACACAGTACACTGGAGCATCACGTAAAGTCAAGCAGATACTGAACAGACATTGGCACATCCTAGGTATGGATAACAGCCTTAAAAATGTCCTACAAGCTAAACCAGATGTAGTTTTCCGTAAAGCTCCTGATATTAAGAGCAAACTAGTCCGCAATCACTTAAAGGTGGACAAGGGAAACAAACAGGTCACCCTTGAAGGCAGTAATATTAGAGAGGGTTTCTACCACTGCGGGAGATGTGGTAATTGCACCAAATTAGGCTATAAGAGCACCAAACCCACCAGTAAGATAGTGTCTCACCAGACCAACAAGGAATTTAAAATCAGAGGTACACTAACATGTGACAGTGACAATTTAATCTACCTCCTAGAATGCCCATGCGGATTGCAGTACATAGGACGCACGACAAGGACTCTGAGAGTCCGGATTTATGAACACGTGAGAAACATACTAAGGGGTTTTGCCAACCATAGTGTCTCTGAACACTTCAGAAACACTCATCACTGTGATCCGACAGGCCTGAAATTTGTAGGGATAGACAAGGTACATTATAACTGATGGGGGGGGGTAACAAAATAGAGCAAATAGATAAATTAGAAAGCAGGTGGATTTACAATCTGCAAACATTACATCCTGAAGGTTTAAATATAGATCCCTAGATAAACGAAGGATTATGCGATTTCATTTTGATCTGTTTCGAATAAGATGCATAGGCGTTTTTATCATATTCTAACATCATCTTTGTTAGACGAGATATCCCCAGAACATGTAGTGACACTATAATTTTTATATCCACTAATTTATCTAATTAATTCATTGATCAATATTTTATGTATGCAGTGTATCATTTTTGTAGATATAATTATTTAAATTCACATTGGTATTTATCTCAATTACTATTTTTACCCATTAAGGTCTGTCATTTTAAATCATCTATTAGGTTTTAATGGGTTTTATTAGGTTTTAATAATTTTGTTGATTTTAGATTCTATTCGTCTTTTATTTAATTTTTAGCCATGCAGCTAATATATTATATATAGGACTGGATCTAAATCAGCTCCCTTGATTGATGTATAGAGTGTACATTGTGCGCTGGACATAGTTCATTCTGATGATTACATCAACGATGTTAACAACCAATAGGCAGTCTTTATTTATTTATTTATTTATTTATAAACATAGACACATCTCTGTTATACTTCATTTCATTTTATAAAGTAGGGCATTTCCATTACATCTATCTATATCTATTTCCCCTTTTTTATATGACTTTTACCTTTTAATCTATTCATAAGATCAATTGTATTTAAATTATTACACATGGATACCTCCTCCTAGATTAGCCCACTCCGATCGGTGCAGAGGGCTTATAACAACCATAGCATATGGATTTTCAAATCTAATTAAACATACCAAAGATGGCCACCGCCAATACTGCAGACAGACTACAGAGAGCTATGCCTCAAGGTCAGACTATACTGTATGCAACATCGGTGATACACAGAGGAGGGGACATCAACTTGCTACTGAACTTCCAACCGTGCACCAATGCACGCGCCATGTGCGCATGCGCACATCACAGAACCCGGAAGTGCGGCAGACCCCGTGTATTCACACAAGCGGGGACATAAGCCTGCTATGGATTATCCACCTCTACACAATCACACGCGCCATTGCGCATGCGCGCACCACGGAACCCGGAAGTGCGGCTTTAGACCGCGTTTTGGACTATGTTGAAAGGATTAATTACCTATAAATAGACGGTAAGGACACAGACACAACCATTTGCCCTTGAAGAAGTCCCAAATAGGGATGAAACGCGTTGGGACAATACTGACACTTTTATAGACTTATGATATTTGCCACCATATAATTGTGTGGTAGTCGTTTTACTACAATCTTTTAAACCCAATAAATTAATTATTCCTAATCTTATATGGTTAATCTGTGTGCTATATGATATGGGCCCCTCACTCACACGCACCTAACTGATCGGGACGCAGGAGGAGACAGACCAGCAGACATCCACGTTGAGTAAGTAAGTTTCCACTTACCTATCACCACAATAGAGAGTCGCAAGTCTTCCTGATACTGCGTTTCCTTATTCTTGAGGTGGCGTTGCATACAGAGGAGGAGGCACCTACAGCATACAGTTCCATTGCAACACCCAGCCTACAGTTTTTGTCCACCGGGATTAGTCTGTTATACTGATATTTAACTAATTTGGGTTACAAGAATACCTGGCCCCATTTCCCAGCATACAACAAAGGCCACTATCACATCATTTTTTTGGTCCTATAACATCCAGCCGACAGTTTTTGCCTATCTGCTACAGCCAGATGGACTGACGGTTTCAATCACATAAGACTTTGTATGTTTTCACCTGTGAATAATTCCCTGTTTATCCTCAACTTCCAGCCTCAAGTTATTGCCCACCGGTTCCAATCCATTTATTTACATACGAGACTACACATAGAACATTACCACCATTAATATATAAAAAATTAGATTCTTGATAGATTCATATACATACCCTTGTACCTTAATACTCCCTTACCACGGAGCGCTTTTCTCTTTCTTTTTCCTGTATTTACTGTTGGTATTGTGTATAAGGGGCACTACTGTGTGTCGTAACATAAGGGACACTACTATGTGGTGTAATGTGAATCAGGGGCACTATGTGCAGTGCAATGTGAATAAGATTGTGCTACTAAGTGATGTAATTGGGGGTCCTATTGTGTGACCACGCCCCTATCTTGTGAGACCACATGCTTTTTTTGTGGTGCTCGCTGATGGCGCGTGCTATCCCTTTATAAAAGCTGGGTTAGATGGGGTGCAAATTTATAGTTTGCAAGGGGGAACCGAACACCCTAGCACCGGCCCTGATCACATACTCCTGTGCTCAGCTTTTTCTTCACATGTACTTTCAGCCCACCACATTTTCTGTCACAAGCCCCTCTGCTCACCAGCTTTGCGCTTATTGTCCGTTGTCCACCAGATTTTCTCCCACAGACCCTCTTCCCACCAGCATGCCCCACATTGTCCCTTCTATTTACTAGATTCTTCACATTTGCTTTCAGCTGTACAGTATACTTGTCAACCCTAATTTTCCAACCCATTACAATGGGCGGGGAACGTGCCATGGCATTCTTGTCATCGTGGCCCTGACCCAGATGTTCAATGCCGCTATTATGGCATTTTATAGTGGAGGGCAGTGCTACACATCATCATGGCTCCATCATGGCTACCCTGTTCAAAGCCAGTATTCACTGCATTTTTCCAGCCAGCGGACTGCTCGCTTCAAGTAGGCGGCACCTGTCTGGAGGCTGGGAGAGCCCCATTGAAACTCTCTGGAAGAGTAGGCAAGTGTGTTGTACAGCAGCAGCTACCTACATTGTGTGTCATGTGACTGCAGCAGTCGCATGACATTCAGACAATAGGTATTTAAAGTATATGAACCATAATGTATGACAGCATATAATAAAGAATACTATGGGCTCTATTTACTACAATCCGCATATTGAATGCGGATTGTAGTGTGATATTACCGAGTGAATTCGCATTGCGAATTCAGGCAATATCACAGGGATTTACTATAAATCCCTTGCAGGGACAGAGCTTGCGATAAAGCTCTATCCCTGCGGATCCCATCCGCACTCTAGTCGCGGTATTTTTGGAAAAAATACCGCGACTAAGAGCCCGCGCATGCGCCAACCGACCACCGCTACTACCCCCCCACCGACGCTAAGCCCCACCCCCCGGTGCTAAGCCCCGTTCCCCGCGATCACGGACCCCCGCGACTCCCCCTCCCTTCATTACACTTACCTGCCTCCTGGCCTCCGGCGATCTTCTCCGGGATTCCCGATCAGGTGATCTCCCATACTGCACTGGGGCCCGATCACCTGATGACCATGCCCCAGTGTACTATGGGAGACCAGCTGACCGGAGAGGAGCCATCACCGGAGGCCCGATCACCGGTCCCTGGATTCAGGTAAGGAAAAAAAAAATGTTTAATTTTTTTTTTCTTTTTTTTACAGTAATCAGCTTGCGGTCTGCTTAGACCACATAGCTGATTACTGGTACCGGCTCCCGCCTCTGCTCTCCCCGTTAGAGCAGAGTGGGAGCCCGGTAACCGGGGGAGACCCTGGATAACGCCACCCCCAGGTGGCGTTATTATCACAGGGCTTCCCCCGGTATTTTTTTTACAATTTATTTTTAGTAACTGTGGTCGGATCACATTTCCCATTACAATTATGGGAAATGCGATCTGCTTTACTAAAAATAAGTGATACTGGGGGTTGGAGTAGAATTTTACTAATTCTACTCCAATTGCCCTGTAATAACTACAGGTGAAACTAAAATAATGTGAAAAGGGTGTGAAAACACCCTTTTTCACTTTATTTTAGTAAAAATAATGTTAATAAATAGAGCCCTATGAGAGTAGTGACGGACCCACTAATACTTTTCCCTGAAAATCTTGATGATATTATCACTGGAGTTTGTATAGCAGAAGGAGAGCAGCTGCTATCTATAATATCAAAAAGAAAAGGAAAAAGTGATCCTCACTGGTGCTGCCTAGTAGCTGTAATCGAGGGTGTCAACCTCCTATGAGAGAGATAGTACAATAGAAATGAAGATACAGTACTATTAAGGGTAAACTACTAATAAAAATAAAATACATATTACCAATAAATATTTAGATATTCAATAAATATAATGGAGTGGTTGATAAGAATAATAATTCTACATTTATTAAATAAAAAACATAAAAGATCAAACTGGCACAGATTTAAATATGTACAGCAATATACTGGTGTAAACCAGTAATTCTGCTTTGTTTGTACCCACATATATGAACTGCTAAAGTCTCAGCAATATATGATATCAGTCCAGGTAGGCCCTTTCTTGTTAGGGATATTTACCAGTACTTTGATTTTAAATTCCAAACAGTCGTTAAACAATATGACTTGCAGTTGCTTTGGCTGTGGATCTGCACCTGGAGAGATAGAAGATGGCCAGTACTGGTAAGTCTGGGCAAGATGCAGTCTTGTTCTGGGGTCCAGTCTCCAGATAAGTCACTGTAGTATCAGTAGAAGGAACACAAAGGTGTTTGCAAAAGCTAGGAAGCTGCTTAATGCGTTTCACTCTGGCAATCTCCCCCCAGTTTCTTTAAAAGCAATATGAGCAGTTCAGCCACAAGTCTGATATTTATACCCAGACCCGATACAAATTGGACACACCTGTGGAACTCATCAATCAAGAAACAGCCGCACCATTAAAATATATAAAATCTATTTTATATTTGGTATAGGCAATCTTGTTTATTACCCGAGTCTCTGGTATACCTAAAGAAACAAAATAAAACAATACAATTGTGTAAAAAACGAGTACCTTATAGATCATAAAAAACTGAAGTCCGAAAGTACTGGCCGCAAAGGGTTAGGGAAATTGTAGTTTAATCAAATACAGACTGGAAGGGACGAATGCATAGAGGGAATGTCCCACAAACAAATGTATGAAGTTTGGTGACTAACCCATCAGTTTCTAAATGTCTCATGGATGTTATAAACGTTCAGGAAAGCAGAAACCACATAATATTGAAACCATTGCTCCCAGGTAGTCTGGAAGTAATGCGCGCAAAGGCTCATGGGAATTGTATTGTTCAAGTGAGGACTGTAGAGGACAATTGCATTGAGGGAATATTCCACAGAGAAATGTATAGGGTTTAATAACAAAACCATCTGCTTCTAAAGGGTTTAAAAAATGTCACGTGGCCGGACTCGACGACCCAATGGATTCATGGGAATCGTAGTCTATCTGTCCAGATTACCAAAGCGGGAAAGTGAGTAGCTGGAGTTAATTAGTTGTTAATAGTTACATGGCCACAATCAACTAGATCCTGACATTTTAAATGCCAAAACAAAAAACAGGAAAAACAATGTATCGTGAGTTGAGGTATTATACACAAATGTAGGGTGCTATCAAGGGGACCCTATGGAGCTATAGCAAACCAAAGGATGGTCAGCACATGGCTTTATAGCACCCCTGTAACAGAAGGTAGCACCCCAAGATAAAATATCTGTGACAAAATGGCCACTGGTTTGGTCACTGTATATGAATGCCACAGTGGGACACGGTAAGACCCTACTTTTATACCTCATAGAGGGGCCTATTTACCACAATCCATATTTTAAATGCAGTTGTGGTGTGATATTTTTCTTTAAATTCACATTGCGAATTAGGAAACATAACATGAATATATTAAAATTCACACACAGGGACATAGCTTGTAAGAAAACTCTGTGAATTCCCTCCCCACACTTCTCAGGATATTTTTTGCAAAAAGCACAGTGTGAGTGTGCCTGCACATGTGCCGCTGTCTATCCACCTCTAATAAATTGGGAGCCTGAATATCTCCAGATAGCACTAATATCACAAGGCTCCCTCTCTGTATTTTTTTTAAACTTTTTTTAGTGAATCTGAAACATATCGCATTCAGATTACAAGCATGGGAAATGTGATCTGTTTACTATAAGAATGTAAGGGCTTGGAGGAGTTTTTCTTTATCAAAACTCCTACAAAAGCCCTTTGATACATTTAAGTGATAATAAAATAATGTGAAAAGGATTTGAAAACACGTTTTCACATTACTTTAGTAAAAGAAGATTGATAGATAGGCTCCAGAGAGAGATAGCTGCCAAAGCATATCGTTTGTACTATATACAGTATGCACTGCTACCTGCATTCACCACCAGCTGCTGATTTGTATGTCCTGCTCATGCTCCGCTCCATCCAGATACCACGTGTATGTAACTGTGAGTGCGGCTGTATAGACACATTGCTGCACAATAAGCCAAAGTACTGCTTAAGTCTTGGGCTGCCTAGTGTATCTGGTGATTCCGCTGCTATATACTATTTACTTTGCATACCTCCACCAAATAGTACACACATAGCAACAAAAATTAGACTAGGGGAATATTTAAATGGTCTGAGAGGAATAGTAAAGTCATTAGCAGGCTTATGAGTAAGCACAAAGCCAGGATGTAACACTACAGTACACCGCTTTGCAGTCTGCCACCACATTTACTCCTCTCTGTTCCCAGATAGTATACACAACAACAGTGGTAACTTCACCATCACACAGCCTTTTCCTCCGCACAAAAGAACTTGATTTCTCTGGGTTGCCATAGCCACAAGAAACCTAACCTCTTTAGTTGAGAAGTACATTCCTAGGCACACTTTGACTGATATAATACAAACACTCAAACTAGGGGTGTGCACCGGCCACTTTTCGTGTTTTGTGTTTTGGTTTTGGATCTGGATCTTTCTTCGTGTTTTGGATCTGGATTGGTTTTGCCAAAACCACCCTTGCGTGTTTTGGGTTCTGGGTTTTGTGTTTTGGATCTGTATTTTTTTGAAAAAAAGCATAAAAACAGCTAAAATCACAGAATTTGTAGGTTTTTCTGCTCCTATGCTATTATTAACCTCAATAACCTTAATTTCCACTCATTTCCAGTCTATTCTGAATACCTCACACCTCACAATAGTGTTTTTATGTCCAAAAGGTTGCACCGAGGTAGCTGGATGACTATGCTAAGCGACACAAGTGGGCGGCACAAACACGTGACCCATCTAGGCGTGAAACTGCAGTGGCAGACAGGATGGCATTGAAAAACTAGGCCCCAAACTGTACATAATGCAAAGAAAAAAAAGAGGTGCAAGATGGAATTGTCCTTGGGCCCTCCCACCCACCCTTATGTTGTATAAACAGGACATGCACACTTTAACAAACCAATCATTTCAGCGCCAGGGTCTGCCACACAACTGTGGCTGAAATGATTGGTTCGTTTGGGCCCCCACAAAACAAGCTGGCAATTTATCTGTCCCTGCACAAACTGGCTCTACGGAGGCAAGATGTCATCCTCATCCTCCTCATCCACCGATTCCTCACCCTCTTCAGTGTGTACATCCTCATCCTCACAGAGTATTAATTCGTCCCTGCTGGAACCACAGGTCCCTCTGTACGTTCTGGAGGCTGGTCTCCCTGGAAGAGTTGATAATTCATTTTATGAACATCATCTTCTCCACATTTTGTGGAAGCAACCTCCTACGCCTTTCGCTGACAAGGTTCCCGGCTGCACTAAACACTCTTTCGGAGTACACACTGGAGGGGGGGCAACTCAGGTAAAATAGAGCCAGTTTGTACAGGGACCTCCAAATTGCTTCTTTTTCCTGCCAGTACAGGTACGGACTGTCTGACATGCCTACTTGGATGCTGTCACCGATGTAATCCTTTAACAGACAGACGCACGCTTGTCGCTGCTGCTTTGAGGATTCAAGTGCGGCTACAGCCCACACAATTCACAAAGACAGAAAAAAAAAAGAATATTTTTATTGTTTGTGGAGCACACTTTGAGGGTTACACCACCCTTTAACAGACAGACGCACGCTTGTCGCTGCTGCTTTGTTGATGCACGTGCAGCCACAGTGCACACAATTCACAAACACAGAAAATAATTTTTTTTTTGGTTTGGACTGGAGTGTACTTTCGGGGGTTACAGCACCCTTAACGGTCAAGCCAGCCGGCCCTTTACTTATGACACAGGCGCACGCTTGGCACTACTTTGTTGATGCACGTGCGGCTACTGCGCACACAATTCACAAACACAGAAAATAATTTTTTTTTTGGTTTGGACTGGAGTGTACTTTCGGGGGTTACAGCACCCTTAACGGTCAAGCCAGCCGGCCCTTTACTTATGACACAGGCGCACGCTTGGCACTACTTTGTTGATGCACGTGCGGCTACTGCGCACACAATTCACAAACACAGAAAATAATTTTTTTTTTGGTTTGGACTGGAGTGTACTTTCGGGGGTTACAGCACCCTTAACGGTCAAGCCAGCCGGCCCTTTACTTATGACACAGGCGCACGCTTGGCACTACTTTGTTGATGCACGTGCGGCTACTGCGCACACAATTCACAAACACAGAAAATAATTTTTTTTTTGGTTTGGACTGGAGTGTACTTTCGGGGGTTACAGCACCCTTAACGGTCAAGCCAGCCGGCCCTTTACTTATGACACAGGCGCACGCTTGGCACTACTTTGTTGATGCACGTGCGGCTACTGCGCACACAATTCACAAACACAGAAAATAATTTTTTTTTTGGTTTGGACTGGAGTGTACTTTCGGGGGTTACAGCACCCTTAACGGTCAAGCCAGCCGGCCCTTTACTTATGACACAGGCGCACGCTTGGCACTACTTTGTTGATGCACGTGCGGCTACTGCGCACACAATTCACAAACACAGAAAATAATTTTTTTTTTGGTTTGGACTGGAGTGTACTTTCGGGGGTTACAGCACCCTTAACGGTCAAGCCAGCCGGCCCTTTACTTATGACACAGGCGCACGCTTGGCACTACTTTGTTGATGCACGTGCGGCTACTGCGCACACAATTCACAAACACAGAAAATAATTTTTTTTTTGGTTTGGACTGGAGTGTACTTTCGGGGGTTACAGCACCCTTAACGGTCAAGCCAGCCGGCCCTTTACTTATGACACAGGCGCACGCTTGGCACTACTTTGTTGATGCACGTGCGGCTACTGCGCACACAATTCACAAACACAGAAAATAATTTTTTTTTTGGTTTGGACTGGAGTGTACTTTCGGGGGTTACAGCACCCTTAACGGTCAAGCCAGCCGGCCCTTTACTTATGACACAGGCGCACGCTTGGCACTACTTTGTTGATGCACGTGCGGCTACTGCGCACACAATTCACAAACACAGAAAATATATTATTTTTTTAGCACTTGGGGGGAGCAGCCCTGATGGACAGAGCACCCCCTGGACAACACTACAGCACCTCTTTAGGACTGGGACACTGCACAGGACTTTGGAGTGGACACAGCCCCTATGGAGAACTGACTGCACAACACAGTCCAGCCAGCCCCTATGGACTTTGAAGTAGTGGACACAGCCCCTATTAACAACAGCAGCACAGCACAACACAGCCAGCCCCTATGGACTTTGAAGTAGTGGACAACAGCAGCACTACACTACACTACACTACACAGCCCTAACTCCCACCCTCCCTCTTCACTGTCCACAGCCGAGTGAGAAAATGGCGCCGACGTGGGTACCTTATATAGGATCCAAAACCCGCGAGACTCGGAAGGCGGGATGATGACGTTTTGCCTCGATTTCAGATCCGAGTCAGGCGGGAAAAGTCGAGCCTGATTCGGATCGGACTCGGATCGGGGGGGCTCGGGGGGGTTCGGATTTCAGAAATCCGAACCCGCTCACCCCTAACTCAAACAAAGGAAACTAACCAGATAATACAGTTCCTATGTCTCATCAATCTTCTTGTGATTTTAAGCTATAGGTAAGAAAAAAACAATCAGTATTTTAAGGAAAAGCAAATGTAGATTAATCTAGAGTGTGGTCCTCAAGTGGAACTTGTTGAAGTTTGGAGTGTGCTACTGCGTTATATCCATGTATGCTTCTTAGATGAAGCATTCTCCTAGACAAAGATGGCTGCCATTTAGTCTTCTGTGCATGCGTGGCACCATCTTGTCGCTGTTTATAAGCGTCACATTGCAACACAGCCATGCTCTGAGACCCTGATGAGTATTGTACATATGTACTGCATAACCTGTATATTCCTGCACAGCTACTTTAATACATCACTGGCTAGTGCTCCATATGATCCGCTCTATCCAGATTACCAAGTGTATAACTGTGAGTATGGCTGTACAAGCAACTTCTACTACACTTCAATAAACCTCACACCTGGTTAAGGGAATGGGTGTAATACAGCCGGGATGCCTGTTGTCAAAACACCGACAGTGGCCTCCCGATGGTCAGTATCCCGTTAGGGGTTGGGTAACTTTAATAACCCTCCACTCCCCCCTTCTCCTCCTGTCCCTCCCTTCTTGTAGCCTAACCTTAACCCTCCCCACCCCGCGCCCTAACCCTCCCTGTTAGTGCTTAAACCTAAGTCTCCCCTCTTCGTGCCTAAACCTAACCTCCCCCCTTAGTGCCCCACCAGTGGCGTCTAACCCTAGGGGTCCCTAACCCTAACTTCCCCCCAAAACCTAACGCTAACCCCGCTATGCTACCTAAACCTAACACTCTCCCCTGTGGCTAACAGCTAAGACGCCCCCGGCTTACCTCGTCCGGGCTGGCATCTTGTCTGTATTCCGGCACTGGGGTTAAGATAGGCGTTAGTATTTTTTCCCATGTCGGGTTTCCACTGTCGGGATTTAGACCAGCATTATCCCGGCTGCCAGGCAGGTAGGCATACTTTTGCAAACAGTCTTGCCCACACTTCAGTTTATTTCATTAAGTACAGAATGCTTTCAGATGCTTATAAAAATGTAGAAAACCTCTTGAATCACAAAATATAGTAATATGGCCCAGCAATAAACAATGTAAACAATAAACATGCACAGTATTTATTGAACTAATTATTTACATTTATCTGTATAGTGCACAAATATTCTGCATCACTTTACAGAGAATATTTACTAATTCACATCAGTCCCTACCCCAGTGGAGCTTACAATCTATATTCCTTACCACAAGTATAGACACACATATGCACACATTTAATCTACCGTTAAATATTTTGTCACATGCCAATCGACATACCTGTATGTTTTTGTATTGTGGGAGGAAACCGGCGTACCTAGAGGAAACCCACACAAACATTGTGCGAACATACAAACTCTGCACGAATAGAGCCTTGGTGGGAATCCAACCCAAGACCTCAGTGCTGTGAGACAAATAGCTAAGCATTGTCAACTTTCACTTCAACACTTGTTACATGCACAATTAAATTGCTGTTTTTTTAGTCAAAGAGCTTAATCTTTAAAACACTGATACTGTACATAATTAGTTACATATAGAAATGCAGAACTTGCAATTTTAGAATGTATAAATTCAACTTACTCATGTTAATATGTACTGTATATGTGCTTTAAGAAGTAAAATTATCTTTAAAAATTAGGTTTTAATTGCTTGTGAAAAAAAAATCAAAGAAATCATAAAACTTAAAATGTAATAATTTCAGGTGTAAGAAAAAAACAAAGAAAGTGCACTCAACAAAGAAAAATATAGTAAATATAAATTCAAACAGAGAAACTAATGGTGCCAGCTAATATGTTTAAATGCTATGACTGCCTCAGCTTAGGAACAAAGCATTCTTACCTTGTATGATAGTGCTTGTAAATCAATTCAAAAGATGTTATTTGAGTTAAGTAAAACTACTGTGTAACCAGATTATGAGATTATGCCATTTGGTCTGGAAGGTGTAAAGGAAAGGAATGCATTGGGTCAGAGAAGTCTTTCTGGGAACATAATGAACAACTACTTGACATTCTATTTTGTGCTGTTTAGGCATTTCAAGGTTGAATGCATTACATTTCTTTCAAATGGAAATTCCACTGTGGACAGTCAATCGACTAGAATAATAAATAAGTACTATATCTTGCTGGAAAGGTTCTCATGCTTTTAACAAAAATGCCAAACTTCATTAATATTGATATGTAAACTGGCTCTCATCTATTAGTAATGTCTAATGATGTGCACCTGTCGCCTCAAATTAACATTTTATGATTCAGTATGGTGAACACAGAACCTTTTCTAATGGACATCCCCAGTTTCTAATGCCTGTGCCTTCTTGAAACCATTGGCCTTCAGTAGAAACAACATTTTAGTCATTAAGAAAGAAAGATGGATGGACCAACATTACTTATTTGATAGACCGTTTTTCAACTCAATTTGCCCCTTTACTAATACCCCTTTTACATCAGAGCTAAAACCTGGGTTATTGCAGGGTAAACACGGGTAGCTCCTTGGTGTAAAAGGGGACAAGGTTGGATTCCCGGGTGGAGTGACCCAGCAATCCAACCCAGGTAACTTGCAGTGTTTAACGCGGGAATGACCCATGAAACGCTGTGTCATGGATGGTTGCAGATTTCCCGGAGTGGAATTAGGAGCGGATTTATAAACAGACTTTTGGAATTGGAAGGATGCTGGTTTGAGAGGAGTACTGCTCATGAGTGGCCTGTTAGATAGTGAGTGACTCAGACGGCCGTGTACTCAGGAAGGCACGTGGGCTCCGACTATAGGTAACTGGATAGCCAGAGGGGACGCTGATGTCGTGGACCTTAGCAGGGATCCCAACTGGGAGCGAAAGCCAGGAGAAATGCTGCCACACATGGAGGTATAATGATGATAGCTGGAACCTGAAGCAAGCAGAGTTGTAACGGCAAACTGGACTGGTAACACAGCAAAGGAGCACAGAGAACTAGCACCCAGCAAGAGCTGGGAATAACATTGCACTGGCAATGAGAGGACTGCAGATCAGCCCTTAAATACCCGGAGGAAGTGCAGGATTGGTTGCTAGGACTCCCGGAATGCTCTGCCAGGATTATCTGGAATGTGTGACATGATCAAATCCAAGATGGCAGCGCCCATGTCGCGCTGCAGCACTGCCAAACCTGACCCAGACTCACCACAAGCATTCAGGACAGTATATCTCCGGAACTCCCTGGCATGCAGCGCAGATCTCCAAGTGCCCGCACGTCCACCAGCGGGACCCCGCCATAATGTCCAGACAGGTAAGGTTCGCTGCCCCCGAGCACACACAGCCCTGGTCGTGACACCCTGCAGTGTAAACGGCGCAATCCGGGTCACGATGATGTCATCTCCAAGCGTCCACTTCCAAGCCGGAAGAGCCAGGTCACTGCAGACCTGGCTCCAGTGTGAACAGCACCGACTCGGGAATATCCTGGGTCGGCGCCGGCTAAATTCTGGTTCTGACTCGGTTTGGAACCTTGTTCCAACCTCTGGGTCAGACCCGGAATTTTGGTATAAAAGCGGTATAACAAAGTAAGGAGTATGGCAACACCCCATCCATTCATGTTAAGAAATATAAAGTGCAGTAGGCAAATAAATTACCTTTGTATACAGCAAATTATTAAAAATATAGAGACAACCAGCACAGCTTAATGATAGTAAATAAAAATGTAGGGGAGTGCAGGTGAAGACTAAGTAAATAAGTATTTATGTGTCTTTTTTCCCCCTGTATATATTATGCCTTTTCCTATTTAGTTGTTTGTTTGCTCTTTGCTTTCCTGTCTATGTATATCTACCTCAGGGGCCTATTCATCCTAACATAATGATCACATTTGATCATTATGGTTTGAACTCACTGCGAGTTCAAACACAGTATAGGAGGCATTCATCATGCCTCCTGTTCTAAACTATCACCTCCGAAAAACTGCTGTCTCTACGAAGCAGTTTTTCGGAAGTGTGAAACTTTTCACTGCCTGCTTGAAGACAGGCTGCGGACTTCGCTGCCCACCCTCTGTCGGAGAGTACGATTCGACCAACCCCCCCTTCCCACGGGTGTCCAGCCCCCTACTTATCCTTGGCCCAGCTCACCTGTCTTCTTTTTTTAGGTTAGCCGGGCCACATGAAGGGATCTGAATAGATCCCTGTGCTGTGTGGCTGCCATGTCAATCTTCACAGGCTGCCATGTAAACAGCAGCCTGTGAAGATTATTGGGGGCTGAATGCCACCTGAAAGTAGCGATCAGTAACATCATCAAGTTCCAAAAAACATGCTTTTTCGGAACTTGATGAATAGAAAAATAAGTGATGATGAATAGGCCCCTGTGACACCTGATATAATCACTGAAAGCTGACAATGGTCTGGTTACAGGGAGCATGGTCAAATCAGGGAGGCATGGCCATGCCCCTCTCAATTTTCTTTTTTTAAATACTACACTGAGAGCTGCTAAGGGGGACATTTGTCCTACTCAGCAGCGCAGCAAAGGGGGATGATCTTTCTTCCAGCAACTGGCCATACGTGGCGCTGCATGCTGCTAAGAGAACCATTTGTTCCACTTAGCAGTGCTGCAAAAGCAGTTCACCCGAGCCCCCAACAGGGCCTCTCCATGACGCATTGGCATGGGTAATCGGTAGCCATTCTACCACCATCACTCTCTGCACCCCTGAATATACTGATAATAATGGTCCCCATTGATGCCTGTCACAGTCTGATAATAAATAGTCTTGAGCAAGGGTAGACAACGTGTGGCACTCTTGCTGCTGTGGAACTACACATGCCAGCATGCCATGTCACAGTTTGCTGCTAGGGCATCCTAAACTGTGGAGGGGCATGCTAGGATGTGTAGTTCCACAGGAGATGGAGTGCCACATGTTGCCTACTGCAGGGCTAGAACCAGGGCTGGTGCTACCATTAGGCAACTGCCTAGGGGCGCTGGCCACTGGAGGATGCCGCTGAGTCCACAAAAAACCCCAAAGGATGTCTCTTTCAGTCCGGGCCGGGACTACTGATGACCAGGGCTGATGCAGGTGTGTGTAGGTAGTGGGGGGCTTGTGTGTGTGTAATGAGTGCAGACAGGCTTAGCGTGTGTAGGGGTTGTGGTGGTTTTATTGAGTGCTGACAGGGTTGGTGTATGTGTGTGTGGGTTTAATGAGTGCTGGCAGGGTGATGTGTATATGTGTGTGCATGGGGGGTTAATGAGTGCTGACATATATTGGGGCATGGATGTGTGGCATAATGTAGTTGGGCACAGCTGTATGGCATATAAATCATTTGGGGCACATGTGTGGCATGTATATTAGGGGGATTGTGTAGCATAATTCATGGCTATGTAGCATACAATACAGCCATGACCAAAAGTATTGAGAATGACACAAGTATTGGTTTTCACAAAGTTGCTGCTTCAGTGGTTTTAGACCTTTTTGTCAGATGTTACTATGATATACTGAAGTAAAATCACAAACATTTCATAAGTGTCAAAGGCTTTTATTGAGAATTACATTAAGTTTATGCACAGAGTCCATATTTGCAGTATTTTTTTTATTATTATTTCAAGACCTCTGCAGTTCGCCGTGGCATGCTGTCAATCAACTTCTGGGCCACATATAGACTGATGGCCGCCCATTCTTGCCTAATCAATGCTTGGAGTTTGTCAGAATTTGTGGGTTTTTGTTTGTCCACCCGCCTCTTGAGGATTGACCACAAGTTCTCAATGGGATTAAGGTCTGGGGAGTTTCCTGGCCATGGACCCAAAATTTCAATGTTTTGTTCCCCAAGCCACTTAGTTATCACTTTTGCCTTATGGCAAGGTGCTCCATCATGCTGGAAAAGGTATTGTTCATCACCAAACTGTTCTTGGATGGTTGGGAGAAGTTGCTCTTGGAGGATGTTTTGGTAGCATTCTGATTCATTCATTATTCATGGCTGTGTTCTTAGGCAAAATTGTGAGTGAGCCTTCTCCCTTGCTGAGAAGCAACCCCACACATGAGTGGTCTCAGGATGGTTTACTGTTGACAATGATTTTACCCCCCCATCATAACCCACAAACTGCGCTTCCTGTCAATCACTCTGCTATGGATCTGCATAGTCATTGCGATCGCAGTCCCGATCGCAATAGCTAGTTCGCACTTGCGCACTGCGATGCGTACGCATGCACAGTACAAAACAATCGGCCGACAGCGTGCATAATCACAGTTACATACTGTAGTGTATCTGGTCCTCAGAACTACATACATCTAGTTAGACTACTGTACTTAACACTATTGTATTTGATGTTACTCTACTGCACAGTGTTCTATCAATGGATCAACCATTGTTTATCCACAGCCAAACTTTTCATGATTATTGCAAACTGAATAAAAGCTTTATTGAAGTGAACCATTTTCATTTATTTAAGATACACACATGTGGACTTGCACAGTCCACATTAAGGATGTGCGCTGACCCCTGTGTTTTGGTTTTGGATCTGGATTTGGTCTTGCCAAACCACCCCTTGCATGTTTTGGTTTTGGTTCTGTATTTTTTTTTTTTTAAATTGATGCAAAACTGCAAAAATCACATAATTTTTTTTTTGTTCCTACAGTATTATTAACCTCAATAACATTAATGTCCACTCATTTCCAGTCAATTTTGACCACCTCTCAGCTCACAATACTGTTTTCTTCTGGTATGGGCCCAAAATTTGCACCAAGCTAGCTGGCTGACTAAACTAAGCGGCAGCAGTGTGCGGCACAAACATGTGGCAGTTCAACTTCGAACATGGCACATAAGGAAACATATGTTTTCATTAATCAAGAGGCCTAAGGGAGTTGGAGTATGTATGTAGTTGAAGGCAGGGACACGAAGGGTTGATTTGTAGTAAATTTTATAAAAATTTTTGATTCCGAAGCAAATTTATGAGGGAGTAGGGGGGAGCATGGGTGAACAATATGTTCCATGTTTTGCCCAAAAAATCAACTTGATTATTTTTTTTAAAAAAATTAAAGGGGCATGTAGGAGATGCTGTCTGTGGCCATAAACATTTCTGGCCATTTTTGGCATTCAGAAACTGCATGTTAAAGATTGCAGCAGCAGTGGCAGTTCAACTTTCAACATGGCACATCAGGAAACAAATGTTTTTATTATTCAAAAGGGCTGAAGGAGTTGGAGTATGTATGTAGTTGAAGGCAGGGAAATGAAGATTTGATTAGTAGTAAATTTTTTGATTCCGAAGCAAATTTATGAGGGAGGAGGGGAGGCATTTACAAAAAATATTTTCCGGAGAACCGGACCCGCTCATCTCTAGCTTACATACACATAGTCTAACAAATGCACAGTGGTATTTATTGAGGATATTGGAATATTTACTTCACATACACTATATATGGAACATGTTTACAGAATTCACATGAGTCTTTAATATGGATATTACTGTATTATTATAAAAATCAAGACATGATATTTATATACATTTAAGTGAGTGACAATTAATAACAGTAGCATGCAATGACCAATTGCCCTAAGAGTGGAGGACAGGATCAGTGTGGGGGATGACTATAAGTGGGAGTGCACTGGTGTCAAGGATAATGCAAGGTGGAGAGCATAGCTTGTGAGATTTTAAAGTCTAGGGGAGTGGGGGTATAACCAAAAGGTTAAAATCAGTAGCGTTGAATCTGAATAAATAAAATTGTAAAATACCACACAGAGGGGCTTAGTCAAGGTAATAGTCTGGAATCTCTCATCTCATCTCCACAGTGAAGCATTACCAATTATATTAGGATTATCTTCAATTAAATTATAGCAACAATGCCCTTATATCTTTATACCAGCTACGTGCTTTATGGCTTACACTCCAGTTAGTGAAATTTATACCAGCATATGTATCCAACTATACATATATTGTACCTTACCCTGTGAGCTAGTCTAATTAACAAGTACTCACCAATTATTTTGTGATTGATTACGACTTTAATTCACTAGCTGATTAACTGTATTTTATGTCTCCTGATGTCTAGATAAAGGCATTGGTAGATTCTGATTAGCTGGCTGACAGTTGATTTGTGTCTGTATTTAACATAAAGTAATAGGAAGAACATGTTTCCAGTACTTGCCGTTCTATCGGAATAGTGGATTCCTTTGAGAAAACATTAAGAAAGTATGAGGGCACTTACTTATTAAATTAAAATAATGTTTATAGATCACCTAACTTGCTCTGCTGTGAAAATAGCTTTTCCATGTTAAAACGGCTATAGAGCTGACCTGCAGATATTTACATCATTGCAGAAAGCAGACAATTAGTGAAGGAAGATACTGTAGGTGTCACTCTTCCATGTGCAAATCATTTTGCAGGATTTTGGGTTTGGCAGGAAATTTACAAGAGTAAAAAGCCATTCTATTCTCCAGCCTACTTTACTACCACTTTCTCACTACCAGTTAAGGGTATGCAGTCGGGAAGCCGGCGGACCTAATCCCGACAGCCGGCTTCCCAACTGCTTAATCCCGGCGCGGGTTAAATGACAGGCATCTAAATCAATGACGCCTGTCATTTTACTGACCCCGGGAGACTGGCGCCCGGCATCCCGATCGAAGTGATGCCGGGCACCGCTGCGTACAGCCACGGGGGGGGGGGGGGTGGGGGGTGGGTTAGGTTTAGGGCTCCCGGGGGTAACTTAGAGTTAGGCACAACCCCAGGAGGTTAGGGTTAGGCTAGGGGGAGGGAGGGTTAGGGTTAGGCACCCCCGGGGGGGACTTATGGTTAGGCAGCGGGGAAGGGGGGGTTAGGTTTAGGCACTTAGAGGGGGGATTAGGGTTAGGCACTGGGGGGGAAGGTTAGGGTTAGGCACCCTAAAGGAGGATTAGGGGGTTAGAAATAGGTTAGCTAATACTTACCTTCGACGATCATGAGTTCTTTCTCTGCCGGCCTCCTGGTGTCGGGATTCCAACCACCGGGCAGGGGTCCCGCGGTAAATCATACCGCTTCCCAGTTAAGGACCATTCTGTTGATTCATTTAATGTAAGTGGTGGTTATTGAAACTTTCTTTATCACATTTAATTTTGTGTGTTTAAGGAGCCTACTTAGTAAAAAAAATAGCTTTTCTCCAACATTTTAGCTGGAAAAAGTCTAAAATTTGTATCTATTCTCCATATGTAGGGTTCGATGCACTAAGGTGCAAAGGGGATGAGTTGCCATTGTAATGGTGTACAATTCGCTCCCCTCATGGCCCGTTCTCACCCCGGACTTGCATTTAGGGCTGCGATAAAAAATGTGCGAGTCTGGCGGTATCACATACTGGTCTACTTCAGGGGCCTATTTATCATTACTATGAAACAAGCCCCATTAATTATCACTCCTTATTGACACATATTTGGTCAGTAAAGAATACATTTTTATACCTATTTATCAATAATCTTTTGCGGGCACAGTAGCTCAAAGCTAAGCAGTGAAGTGATTGCTATTGTGCTTGCAGAAAATGTGATGGATGGGTGGAGAGGAGGAAGGAGGCTGCCAAAGAGGCATCAGAAGATCCCACTCCAGCGATAATGGCTCCATAGCCACAAAGCCCATCTCCCCTTGTACATTTATGTGGCAACTCTCCCCTCCCTACACCAAAGGCTGTCACGCTGCTTGTAGGGGAGCTTCCCCCTCTTTCCTTAAATGACAAAACTTAGCCTTGTGGCAGTGCCACACTCTGCTCCCAAATCCCATCTACATGTAGCTGTTAAAGGTAAGAACTTGCCAAGCACCATATACCTAGGGATTCATCTGACATAAATTGTAAAATCAGATATGGGTAGAAAGAAATAATTAATAGCTGTACCATACATTTTCATAAAAAAAAAACTGGGGTGCACAATGGCTGCTTTAGTCAGCGCACTTTTACTATAATATATATATATATATATATATATATTATACATATATATATATATGTATAATATATTTATATATTATCATATAATATATATATTAAAATTTTGTGGTCACATATTTTCTTGCACTCCATATTCCTCAGGTGCCCATTTAGTGATACGCTTGGGCTTGTGGTTCTGTCTCTTTAAGCCAATGAACTAACAGACCTCATCCCATGAACCCATGAAAAAAGCATAGTTGGTATGTAAAATCTGTTTTATACCTGGCGGCAAATGATACAGAGCAATTCTCATGTCTCTGTCAGTGTGGAGACTGGGCAGAAGGGGCGACTGACAAATGATAGCTATATTTTGGAACAACATTCCCTGAATTTAAATTAAATACAGTGTGGAGTGTAATTTGATAAGTCCAGAGCATATATATATATATATATATATATATATATATATATATGTACCTCCAAGATCCGGCGCTCATAGGTACACAATAGATGCACCGGGTGCCCTCCTCACTGTAACCTCCAAACAAAGATACACTGTCACACAATTCAACAAACGGCGGCGCTCCGGTTAAAAAACTGCTAAGTACACATAGCTGGGTTCAGCGACGTTTCAGCGCCTTTAATCAACGCTTTTATCTTCTTTATAATACAAAGTGAAATGGCATATAACATCCTTAAATAGCTCACCCCATGCAGGCCAAACCTCTGGTGATCCTCACGTGCGCTGCCAGACAGCAGTCGCACAGGAAGTCACGTAATGATCAGCTCCAAGTGTAACCATGGTGATGTGCATACACAATAATAAAAAAAAAAAGAAAAACTACTGTGGTCTAAAAAATATAGTACAATGGGCCTGATTCAGACCCGGTCGCAAGCGCTGAGCGCTCGCAACCGGGTCGATGTTTGCCCACTGGGCATGCGCACAATGGAGCTGGCTCAGTCGTGCGCATGCGCAAGACCCGACTAGCGATGGGTGCTCCGTCGCTCCGGGTCTCGCTCCAAAGGGGGCGAGCTGTCGATGGTGAGTGACAGCTCGCCCCGTTTGGTGGGCAGGCCGGGGGGGAGTGGCTGCCCAAACGGAGGCGTTCCCAATGGAACGCTTGCCGTTTGGGGGCGGTCCCACTGACATAACCAGTGAAGTCAGTGGGAAAGCTTCCGGCTCTGTTAGCACTACCACAAGGGTCTCGTCGCAAGCCCGATGGTCGCGATGATCTTGACCATCGCGACCAACAACCTGGCCACTCGCTATAGCTGTGGGTGGTCACCCACAGCTATGCGAGCGGCCAGGGGGCCGCTCCAAAAAAAAAAAAACGCCCTGATTCAGAGCGAGCGCTTGTTCAGAGCGTCCGTCTCTGAATCAGGCCCAATGTTCACAGCGTGTGTTCCCACACTATGCTGCAACACATTATTGAGCTAAAACTAGTGATTACACCAGCAAGTGAAATAGATACAGAACAAACATTTATAATACCTACGGCAAATGCCGTGATGGTGATGTGAGCACCATGTACACATACTGACTTCATCTATACATGAACACAGACAGAAATGCATAAAACATACATATAAATCGACACACACAAAAGACAACATATGGAAAACAGCATGTAATGCAATAAACATTGCTACATTAATGCAACCAGCCACTAAGCATGTGGCTGTTACTCTTAGCAACACTGAATCATCTATCTGCAGTAAACCTTAACATTACCAGCGCAGTGTATGCCACAAATGCAATAGTTATACATTGATTAAATAAAGCCACATCTGCTCTAACTGTTGAATCTGCAAACCTTGCGACTGCGAGTGAAAACTGAGTGAATACCAACTGCCTAATTTACACAAAGCATTGTAGCTCTATAGTCTCATTTAGGCTGGGCTGAATAATTAATAATAAAAAGAAATTCATTGGTGCAGCCCCTGGCTGTAAAATTGATAATAAATTTATTTAAACAACAATTCATTGGGTGCAGCCCCTGGCTGAATAATTAATAAAAACTAATTCATTGGTGCAGCCCCTGGCTGTAAAATTGATAATAAATTAATTAAAAAACAATTCATTGGGTGCAGCCCCTGGCTTAATAATTAATAAAAAGAAATTCATTGGTGCAGCCCCTCGCTGTAAAATTGATAATAAATTAATTTAAAAACAAATCATTGGTTCCTAAACCAACCATAACATTAATTTAAAATGTCAGGCAGCAATGCCCCAACCAGTACATAATGGAAAGGAAAAAGGTGCAAGATAGAATAGTCCTTGGCCCCTCCCACTCATCCTTATGTTGTATCCGAAACAGGACATTCACAGTTTAACAAACCAATCATTTCAGCGACAAGGACTGCCAATTGTGGCTGAAATGATTGGTTTGTTTGGACCCCCATAAAGCTGCCAATTTGCATGGACATGGAAATGAAAATGCTCCCATACACAAACTGGCTTTACATTACAAGTTGTCGTCGTCCTCGTCATCCCCATCAGTGTGTACATACTCTTCTTCACACAATATTAATTTGTCCCTGCTGGCATCCACCATAGGCGCCTCTGTAATTTTTTTATGTAATTGTTGGTAGAGGTCTTCCTCATGGAATTTGTAATTCATTTTAATGAACATCATAATTTCCACATTTTGAGGAAGTAACCTCCTACGCTGATCACTGACAAGGTTGCCAGCTGCACTGAAAACTCTTTCGGAGTACACACTGGAGGGTGGGCAATGTAAGTAATGCAAAGCCAATTTGTGTATGGGACTCCAAATTGCCTCTTTTTCCTGCCAGTACTAAAATGGACTGTCTGACAGGACAGGATGTTATCTCTGAAATAGTCCTCCACCAATCTGTGAATGGAGACCGCATCACACATAGTCACGGTAGAAGACATGTCACTAGTAGGCAGTTCTCTGGAGGAGAAGATGACGTTTCACGGTAGAAGACGACGTTTCACGGTAGAAGACATGTCACTAGTAGGCAGTTCTCTGGAGGAGAAGATGACGTTTCACTTGCGGCTGCAGCTGACAATTTTTTTTACCAACAGCTCTTTGCACAGTTTTAGATTTCGGTCTGTTGGAAAAAACTCAAAAGGTAGGACTTAAACCTAGGATCCAGAATGGTTGCCAAAATATATTTGGCAGATTTCAATAGCTTGACAACTCTTCGATCCTGGTGAATTGAATCAAGGGCTTGATCCACCAGTCCGATATACTTTGTGCAAGTGCTCCGTTTCACCTCCTCCTTCAGTTTCTCCAGCTGTTTTTGCAAAAGTCTGATGAGGGGAATGACCTGACTCAAGCTGGCAGTGTCTGAACTAACTTCACATGTGGCAGTTCAACTTCGAACATGGCACATAAGGAAACATATGTTTTCATTAATCAAGAGGCCTAAGGGAGTTGGAGTATGTATGTAGTTGAAGGCAGGGACACGAAGGGTTGATTTGTAGTAAATTTTATAAAAATTTTTGATTCCGAAGCAAATTTATGAGGGAGTAGGGGGGAGCATGGGTGAACAATATGTTCCATGTTTTGCCCAAAAAATCAACTTGATTATTTTTTTTAAAAAAATTAAAGGGGCATGTAGGAGATGCTGTCTGTGGCCATAAACATTTCTGGCCATTTTTGGCATTCAGAAACTGCATGTTAAAGATTGCAGCAGCAGTGGCAGTTCAACTTTCAACATGGCACATCAGGAAACAAATGTTTTTATTATTCAAAAGGGCTGAAGGAGTTGGAGTATGTATGTAGTTGAAGGCAGGGAAATGAAGATTTGATTAGTAGTAAATTTTTTGATTCCGAAGCAAATTTATGAGGGAGGAGGGGAGGCATTTACAAAAAATATTTTCCGGAGAACCGGACCCGCTCATCTCTAGCTTACATACACATAGTCTAACAAATGCACAGTGGTATTTATTGAGGATATTGGAATATTTACTTCACATACACTATATATGGAACATGTTTACAGAATTCACATGAGTCTTTAATATGGATATTACTGTATTATTATAAAAATCAAGACATGATATTTATATACATTTAAGTGAGTGACAATTAATAACAGTAGCATGCAATGACCAATTGCCCTAAGAGTGGAGGACAGGATCAGTGTGGGGGATGACTATAAGTGGGAGTGCACTGGTGTCAAGGATAATGCAAGGTGGAGAGCATAGCTTGTGAGATTTTAAAGTCTAGGGGAGTGGGGGTATAACCAAAAGGTTAAAATCAGTAGCGTTGAATCTGAATAAATAAAATTGTAAAATACCACACAGAGGGGCTTAGTCAAGGTAATAGTCTGGAATCTCTCATCTCATCTCCACAGTGAAGCATTACCAATTATATTAGGATTATCTTCAATTAAATTATAGCAACAATGCCCTTATATCTTTATACCAGCTACGTGCTTTATGGCTTACACTCCAGTTAGTGAAATTTATACCAGCATATGTATCCAACTATACATATATTGTACCTTACCCTGTGAGCTAGTCTAATTAACAAGTACTCACCAATTATTTTGTGATTGATTACGACTTTAATTCACTAGCTGATTAACTGTATTTTATGTCTCCTGATGTCTAGATAAAGGCATTGGTAGATTCTGATTAGCTGGCTGACAGTTGATTTGTGTCTGTATTTAACATAAAGTAATAGGAAGAACATGTTTCCAGTACTTGCCGTTCTATCGGAATAGTGGATTCCTTTGAGAAAACATTAAGAAAGTATGAGGGCACTTACTTATTAAATTAAAATAATGTTTATAGATCACCTAACTTGCTCTGCTGTGAAAATAGCTTTTCCATGTTAAAACGGCTATAGAGCTGACCTGCAGATATTTACATCATTGCAGAAAGCAGACAATTAGTGAAGGAAGATACTGTAGGTGTCACTCTTCCATGTGCAAATCATTTTGCAGGATTTTGGGTTTGGCAGGAAATTTACAAGAGTAAAAAGCCATTCTATTCTCCAGCCTACTTTACTACCACTTTCTCACTACCAGTTAAGGGTATGCAGTCGGGAAGCCGGCGGACCTAATCCCGACAGCCGGCTTCCCAACTGCTTAATCCCGGCGCGGGTTAAATGACAGGCATCTAAATCAATGACGCCTGTCATTTTACTGACCCCGGGAGACTGGCGCCCGGCATCCCGATCGAAGTGATGCCGGGCACCGCTGCGTACAGCCACGGGGGGGGGGGGGTGGGGGGTGGGTTAGGTTTAGGGCTCCCGGGGGTAACTTAGAGTTAGGCACAACCCCAGGAGGTTAGGGTTAGGCTAGGGGGAGGGAGGGTTAGGGTTAGGCACCCCCGGGGGGGACTTATGGTTAGGCAGCGGGGAAGGGGGGGTTAGGTTTAGGCACTTAGAGGGGGGATTAGGGTTAGGCACTGGGGGGGAAGGTTAGGGTTAGGCACCCTAAAGGAGGATTAGGGGGTTAGAAATAGGTTAGCTAATACTTACCTTCGACGATCATGAGTTCTTTCTCTGCCGGCCTCCTGGTGTCGGGATTCCAACCACCGGGCAGGGGTCCCGCGGTAAATCATACCGCTTCCCAGTTAAGGACCATTCTGTTGATTCATTTAATGTAAGTGGTGGTTATTGAAACTTTCTTTATCACATTTAATTTTGTGTGTTTAAGGAGCCTACTTAGTAAAAAAAATAGCTTTTCTCCAACATTTTAGCTGGAAAAAGTCTAAAATTTGTATCTATTCTCCATATGTAGGGTTCGATGCACTAAGGTGCAAAGGGGATGAGTTGCCATTGTAATGGTGTACAATTCGCTCCCCTCATGGCCCGTTCTCACCCCGGACTTGCATTTAGGGCTGCGATAAAAAATGTGCGAGTCTGGCGGTATCACATACTGGTCTACTTCAGGGGCCTATTTATCATTACTATGAAACAAGCCCCATTAATTATCACTCCTTATTGACACATATTTGGTCAGTAAAGAATACATTTTTATACCTATTTATCAATAATCTTTTGCGGGCACAGTAGCTCAAAGCTAAGCAGTGAAGTGATTGCTATTGTGCTTGCAGAAAATGTGATGGATGGGTGGAGAGGAGGAAGGAGGCTGCCAAAGAGGCATCAGAAGATCCCACTCCAGCGATAATGGCTCCATAGCCACAAAGCCCATCTCCCCTTGTACATTTATGTGGCAACTCTCCCCTCCCTACACCAAAGGCTGTCACGCTGCTTGTAGGGGAGCTTCCCCCTCTTTCCTTAAATGACAAAACTTAGCCTTGT
Organism: Taudactylus pleione; assembly: GCA_031769625.1. Lineage (NCBI taxonomy): Eukaryota > Metazoa > Chordata > Amphibia > Anura > Myobatrachidae > Taudactylus > Taudactylus pleione. Next base: position 226,733 of record JAUIMM010001336.1, read on the forward strand.
GGCAGTGCCACACTCTGCTCCCAAATCCCATCTACATGTAGCTGTTAAAGGTAAGAACTTGCCAAGCACCATATACCTAGGGATTCATCTGACATAAATTGTAAAATCAGATATGGGTAGAAAGAAATAATTAATAGCTGTACCATACATTTTCATAAAAAAAAAACTGGGGTGCACAATGGCTGCTTTAGTCAGCGCACTTTTACTATAATATATATATATATATATATATATATTATACATATATATATATATGTATAATATATTTATATATTATCATATAATATATATATTAAAATTTTGTGGTCACATATTTTCTTGCACTCCATATTCCTCAGGTGCCCATTTAGTGATACGCTTGGGCTTGTGGTTCTGTCTCTTTAAGCCAATGAACTAACAGACCTCATCCCATGAACCCATGAAAAAAGCATAGTTGGTATGTAAAATCTGTTTTATACCTGGCGGCAAATGATACAGAGCAATTCTCATGTCTCTGTCAGTGTGGAGACTGGGCAGAAGGGGCGACTGACAAATGATAGCTATATTTTGGAACAACATTCCCTGAATTTAAATTAAATACAGTGTGGAGTGTAATTTGATAAGTCCAGAGCATATATATATATATATATATATATATATATATGTACCTCCAAGATCCGGCGCTCATAGGTACACAATAGATGCACCGGGTGCCCTCCTCACTGTAACCTCCAAACAAAGATACACTGTCACACAATTCAACAAACGGCGGCGCTCCGGTTAAAAAACTGCTAAGTACACATAGCTGGGTTCAGCGACGTTTCAGCGCCTTTAATCAACGCTTTTATCTTCTTTATAATACAAAGTGAAATGGCATATAACATCCTTAAATAGCTCACCCCATGCAGGCCAAACCTCTGGTGATCCTCACGTGCGCTGCCAGACAGCAGTCGCACAGGAAGTCACGTAATGATCAGCTCCAAGTGTAACCATGGTGATGTGCATACACAATAATAAAAAAAAAAAGAAAAACTACTGTGGTCTAAAAAATATAGTACAATGGGCCTGATTCAGACCCGGTCGCAAGCGCTGAGCGCTCGCAACCGGGTCGATGTTTGCCCACTGGGCATGCGCACAATGGAGCTGGCTCAGTCGTGCGCATGCGCGAGACCCGACTAGCGATGGGTGCTCCGTCGCTCCGGGTCTCGCTCCAAAGGGGGCGAGCTGTCGATGGTGAGTGACAGCTCGCCCCGTTTGGTGGGCAGGCCGGGGGGGAGTGGCTGCCCAAACGGAGGCGTTCCCAATGGAACGCTTGCCGTTTGGGGGCGGTCCCACTGACATAACCAGTGAAGTCAGTGGGAAAGCTTCCGGCTCTGTTAGCACTACCACAAGGGTCTCGTCGCAAGCCCGATGGTCGCGATGATCTTGACCATCGCGACCAACAACCTGGCCACTCGCTATAGCTGTGGGTGGTCACCCACAGCTATGCGAGCGGCCAGGGGGCCGCTCCAAAAAAATAAAAAACGCCCTGATTCAGAGCGAGCGCTTGTTCAGAGCGTCCGTCTCTGAATCAGGCCCAATGTTCACAGCGTGTGTTCCCACACTATGCTGCAACACATTATTGAGCTAAAACTAGTGATTACACCAGCAAGTGAAATAGATACAGAACAAACATTTATAATACCTACGGCAAATGCCGTGATGGTGATGTGAGCACCATGTACACATACTGACTTCATCTATACATGAACACAGACAGAAATGCATAAAACATACATATAAATCGACACACACAAAAGACAACATATGGAAAACAGCATGTAATGCAATAAACATTGCTACATTAATGCAACCAGCCACTAAGCATGTGGCTGTTACTCTTAGCAACACTGAATCATCCATCTGCAGTAAACCTTAACATTACCAGCGCAGTGTATGCCACAAATGCAATAGTTATACATTGATTAAATAAAGCCACATCTGCTCTAACTGTTGAATCTGCAAACCTTGCGACTGCGAGTGAAAACTGAGTGAATACCAACTGCCTAATTTACACAAAGCATTGTAGCTCTATAGTCTCATTTAGGCTGGGCTGAATAATTAATAATAAAAAGAAATTCATTGGTGCAGCCCCTGGCTGTAAAATTGATAATAAATTTATTTAAACAACAATTCATTGGGTGCAGCCCCTGGCTGAATAATTAATAAAAACTAATTCATTGGTGCAGCCCCTGGCTGTAAAATTGATAATAAATTAATTAAAAAACAATTCATTGGGTGCAGCCCCTGGCTTAATAATTAATAAAAAGAAATTCATTGGTGCAGCCCCTCGCTGTAAAATTGATAATAAATTAATTTAAAAACAAATCATTGGTTCCTAAACCAACCATAACATTAATTTAAAATGTCAGGCAGCAATGCCCCAACCAGTACATAATGGAAAGGAAAAAGGTGCAAGATAGAATAGTCCTTGGCCCCTCCCACTCATCCTTATGTTGTATCCGAAACAGGACATTCACAGTTTAACAAACCAATCATTTCAGCGACAAGGACTGCCAATTGTGGCTGAAATGATTGGTTTGTTTGGACCCCCATAAAGCTGCCAATTTGCATGGACATGGAAATGAAAATGCTCCCATACACAAACTGGCTTTACATTACAAGTTGTCGTCGTCCTCGTCATCCCCATCAGTGTGTACATACTCTTCTTCACACAATATTAATTTGTCCCTGCTGGCATCCACCATAGGCGCCTCTGTAATTTTTTTATGTAATTGTTGGTAGAGGTCTTCCTCATGGAATTTGTAATTCATTTTAATGAACATCATAATTTCCACATTTTGAGGAAGTAACCTCCTACGCTGATCACTGACAAGGTTGCCAGCTGCACTGAAAACTCTTTCGGAGTACACACTGGAGGGTGGGCAATGTAAGTAATGCAAAGCCAATTTGTGTATGGGACTCCAAATTGCCTCTTTTTCCTGCCAGTACTAAAATGGACTGTCTGACAGGACAGGATGTTATCTCTGAAATAGTCCTCCACCAATCTGTGAATGGAGACCGCATCACACATAGTCACGGTAGAAGACATGTCACTAGTAGGCAGTTCTCTGGAGGAGAAGATGACGTTTCACGGTAGAAGACGACGTTTCACGGTAGAAGACATGTCACTAGTAGGCAGTTCTCTGGAGGAGAAGATGACGTTTCACTTGCGGCTGCAGCTGACAATTTTTTTTACCAACAGCTCTTTGCACAGTTTTAGATTTCGGTCTGTTGGAAAAAACTCAAAAGGTAGGACTTAAACCTAGGATCCAGAATGGTTGCCAAAATATATTTGGCAGATTTCAATAGCTTGACAACTCTTCGATCCTGGTGAATTGAATCAAGGGCTTGATCCACCAGTCCGATATACTTTGTGCAAGTGCTCCGTTTCACCTCCTCCTTCAGTTTCTCCAGCTGTTTTTGCAAAAGTCTGATGAGGGGAATGACCTGACTCAAGCTGGCAGTGTCTGAACTAACTTCACATGTGGCAAGTTCAAAGGGTTTGAGAACCTTGCACAACACAGAAATTATTCTCCACTGTGCTTGAGTAAGGTGCTTTCCCCCTCCATGGCCTATGTCATAGGCCGTTGTATAGCCCTGGATGGCCTTTTGCTGTTCCTCCATCTGCTGAAGCATATATAGGGTAGAATTCCACCGAGTTACTACCTCTTGCTTCAGCTGATGGCAGGGCAAATTTAACAGTACCTGCTGGTCATGCAATCTTCGACAAGCGGTCGCTGAATGTCTAAAATGTCCAGATATTTTGCTGGAGAGCATCTCCTGCATGACCCTGTCATTTTTTAAAAAATGTTGCACTACCAAATTAATTGTGTGAGCAAAACATGGGATGTGTTGGAATTCGCCCAGATGTAATACTCTCACAATATTGGTGGCATTGTCTGAAATAACAAATCCCGAGGAGAGTCCAAGTGGGGTAAGCCATTTAGCAATGATTTCCCTGAGTTTTTTTAAGAAACCAGTTATACAAAGAGTAGCCTGCCTCTGTATCAACTGTCTCTTGGTAGATGTTACTGCTGTTGATGTTGTAGGCAATACACCTACCCAGTGGGCTGTCACAGTCATGTAATCCTTAGTTTGCCCTGTCCCACTTGCCCACATATCAGTGGTCAAGTGGACAGTGGGTACAACGGCATTTCTGAGGACATTAATAAGGTTTTTTTAATATCCTTGTACAGGAATTGCTGTTCTAGCTAAGTGAAATCTAGAAGGGATCTGTTAGTGAGGACACAGGACCTCAATTAACTGTTGAAAATCTACTGCAGTAATGGTGGATACTGGATGCACATCTAATACCAGCATAGCTGTTATGGCATCAGTAATCTGCTGTGCAACTGGGTGACTGCTGTCATACTTGTTTGCCCTTGCAAACGATTGTTTGACAGTTAATTGTTTTTTGGAGGATACACTACAAGTAGTCTTCCTCCTGGTCCCCTTCTGGGATGAAGATCCACTCACAGTAACAGCAGCAGCAACAGGTGTAGTCATCAAGGATCTTTCTGAGGAATCACGGATAGGAAAGGAGTCAATCATGCTTCGAATAACAACATTGAATGCAGCAGGACTACTCCCGATGACAAATGTGGATGTTGATGATGCAGGTGTTGGTGTTGGAGATCGAAGGCCCTTGGATCCCACAGAGAGGGAGCAGGTAGGTGACACTGGACTTGTTACATTTTGAGTTTTGGAAATTGGCGACATACACTTTGATATTTGATGAATGCGCTCCAAGTGACCTAACAAGGAGGCGGTTCCTAGGTGGTTTAGGTCCCTCCCTCTACTCACTCTTGCTTGGCAACGGTTACATATGGCTTGACAACTGTTGTCCGGATTGGGGTGGAAATAATTCCACAAGTGAGAAGTGGATTTTTTTGTCTTTTGCCCCGGCATGACAACAATGGGCTTTGGCTTTTTCAATCCATCGGCAACAGCTGTTGCCTTACTTACACAAAGGACATCCCCGGCATCAACATCCTCATCACCAATATCTTCATCATCAACATCTTCATCATCCTTAGTGCCTTCAACTACCAAAATATCCTCCTCCTCCATGTGCAATTCCACAGAAGCATCCTCAATAACTACGTCTGCAAGATGTTGACTGCCCTTCCCCACATTTACAAAGGGCACACAAATGTTGGAACTTGGAGGATCCTCCAGTACACTAGTATATAGGTCTGGCTCACAAATGGCAACCCCGGACACACTTGCACTCTCCTCAGAGATTTGTGATTTCGATATCTCAGGGCACACAGCTGGTTTTTCCGGAGCTGTCTTACTCATCTTAACAACTTTCAACTTTTTAATGGTACCATCACCACTACTACTACAAGCAGAAGGGCTATCTGAATCAGAACCAGTCCAAGGCCTTATCCTTTGCTTGCCACTTTGTGTAGTGAATGACATATTGCCAATTTTTTGTTTATCTAAAGGCAAATTTCCTTAACATTTTTTTTTCTTAACTTCAGTAAAAGTAGCCTTACCATATCGATGGCGTGACTTAAGCCCTGGGGCATGGGCCTTCATAGAGGATGAGGAAGTTGACGGCCTTGCACTGCTGGCGGCAGCTACAACATGTGGTTCTTGGCCTTGCTGTCCTGTCATGTGACAGCCCTCCATATTTTCTGCAGTCTTGAAGCAGTGTCACAAGCACCAATAGTGTAGCCAAGGTGGGGTTACAAAATTCACACACGTTCATTTGTGCGCACACAGAAAAACATTTGCCCAAAAAATACACTATGTTTTATTTTTTTTGCCAGTCCACAACTTGGGCCCGGAGCACCGATTGATAACAACTGGAGTCAGACAACACTAGGTTGCATTGCTGACTTGCTGTATCTTGTGCGGCTAAGCCTAACACACACACATGCACACACAGACAAATGTTAGACAAAAAAAGACACTTTATTTTTTGTTTTTTCAGGTCCCGAACTTGGGCCCAGAGCACAGATTGATGACGACTGGAGTCGTACAGCACTAGGTTGCATTGCTGACTTGCTGTATCTTGTGCGGCTAAGCCTAACACGCGCACACACACAGACAAATATTAGACAAAAAAAGACACTTTATTTATTTTATTTTTTTCAGGTCCTGAACTTGGGCCCAAAGCACAGCTTGATGACGACTGGAGTCGGGCAGCACTAGGTTGCATTGCTGACTTCCTGTCTCTTGTGTGGCTAGGCCTAACACACATACACACACACAGACAAATAGTAGACAAAAAAAGACACTTTAATTTTTTATTTTTTTCGCGTCCAGATCTTGGGCCTGGAGCACCGATTGATGACAACTGGAGTCGGGCAGCACTAGGTTGCAACTTGCTGTATCTTGTGCGGCTAAGCCTAACACGCACGGGTCCAGAACTTGGGCCCAGATGGACACAGCAGACAGCACCAGCCCAGATGGATCAGCACCAGCCCAAATGGATGCAGCAGACAGCACAGCACCAGCCCAGATGGATCAGCAACAGCCCAGATGGACACAGCAGACAGCACAGTACCAGCCAAGAATGGATCAGCACCAGCCCAGAACACAGCAGACAGCACAGCACCAGACAGCACAGCACCTGCCCAGATGGATCAGCACCAGCCCAGATGGACACAGCAGACAGCACCAGCACCTCTCCCAGCCCTACACTACCCACCCTCCCTATTCAGTCTCCACAGCCGAAGTGAAATGGGATCCGCCGCATGGTCCCTTATATACTACATAGATCATAGAGATGAAAGCTCGTGAGCCGCGAGATTTCGTCTCTATGGTTTTGCCTCAGTTTGAGATCCGGAGCCGGCGGGGGAACCAAACGCACGTTCGGTTCTCGCCCCGGATTTCAAAATTCGGGTGGGTTCGGATCTCTGAGATCCGAACCCGCTCATCTCTAATATATATATATTGGAAGGTGTAGGTGCAGTGGCTGGAAATTCCACCCTGCCCTAACTAATTTTTTTAACTCAGTTATGTTTTCATCACCCTGGATTTTAAATTAATTGTGTTATTTAAGGTCATCTCCTCTTTCGAAATGTAAGAGTATGATATACTGTAGAGCAGTACTGTCTTCTGTAATGTATCAGTTTCTAATAGTTTACTGCATTAAATCAGTTATTAGCCCATTAGTCACATAGGAGTACACAGTACAATTCATGCATCAAGACAAATTGTATGTCAACTTCAAAGGTGATTGTAGATTGACACACATTTGAATTAAAGACTGGTGAGAGTATTATGTTACCTCAGCAGATACATCAATGTGTGTGGCGTTTTAGAATGAGTGTGTAAACTGTCTTCTCTGAGATGATATACTATACAGTTCAATTCAAGAGCCTGGGAGGTTTATGGTTGTGTAATCAGTCCTGTTTTACAAATAAAAGGAGAGACTGAAGACTAAAACACAATTAGGGGCCCATTTATCAATGAGTTTTATCATATGTAGCAAGTTTTAAAACTTGTTGCGTATGATAAATGGTGCTCCAGCCAATCAGCTCCCAATTGTCATTTTTCAAACAGCTGACAATTAGGAGCTGATTGGCTGGAGCACCGTTATCATAGGCAACAAGTTTTCTCTCTCGTTGCATATGATAAAACTAGTTGATAAATGGGCCCCTATATAAGCTATTGTAACTCCCATAGAAGTGTTGTCCCATGATAGAAGTGCTGCTGGTTTTGCTACTTAACTCTGCATACCACCACCAAATAACACACACATATCAACATGAATTGCAACTTGTAACCCATGTTGATATGTGCGTGCTATTTGATGGTGGTATGCAGAGTTAAGTAGCAAAACCAGCAGAATTCCCAATAAACAGGCCAGGTGCTTAACCAAGTGTCATGTTTATTGAAGTGTAGTAGTAGTTACTGGTACACAGCGGTGCTGACATTTGGCTCCCTCCTTCCGGGAGGGAGCTGTCGGGCAACCACATGGGCGGGGGCATGTCACGGCAAAAAGGGGCATGGCCTGGAGCATAATGCATTTTTGGGGGCGGGGCATAGGGCATGACAGCACAACCGCATCATCGTGGCCCCGCTCCCGCTTCACAATTCCGAGATTAATGGCATTGTGACACAGGGGGTGGGGTTTATACAGCCGGCTTGCTGGGGCCTGGAGGCTTGCCTACCTTTCCGGGGGGGCGGGAGTGGCACCCGATTTTTGGGAGGCTTCCGGCTGAATCGGGAGGGTAGGCAAATATGCTGGTACAGCAGTATACACAGTTACACACTTGTTAATCTGGATGGAGTGGAGCTTGAGTGGAAAATACAGAGCACCAGATAGTGATGTATGAAGCAATACGCAGGATACGCAGGCCATATACAGGATAACGTGGCAGGATCTCTGAAGCGTCTGTGTCCCACTGTGGCACTCATACACAGTGACAAGATGGCGCAGCGCATGTGCAGAAGACCAAACATTCTCCATTTTGGTAAGGTAGAATGCTTCAAGTAAGGAGAATTTATGGAGGTAGCGCAGTTGGGCAATCCATAATTCAACAACCCATAGCAACTAAACAGATATCAGCTTTGATGAGTTTAATATTCGCTACAATAATGAAGGCTATTCTCTTCCTCTGAGTAACTACAAATGTTTCTAATTTCTTTATGAAGTGATGCCAAACAATGGGGCCAATTTATCACGAATTACAGTTTCTGATTATCTCAAATTGCAGCAATAAGAATTTGATTTTACACCAATATTATTTAATATAGTTCAGCCAGGACAGCGCTTGTGCTAAATGGCTGTCCCAGTAACAGTATCCCAAGTCCTGGTGTCTTTCACAGATGGCTTACTGCAGCCCAGAAAGACTTCCTCACTGATGTTCTCTACACATGCACTGGTCAGAGGGCTTGATTCAGAGCCGGACGCAATCAGCCGTTCGCCCGCAGTAGGTACGACCGTCCAAATGTCAAACCAAGCGCTCGCACGGGTGGTCGCTCGTAGCGAGTCTTCCGCCCCATATTTCCACGACCCCTCCTCTAGCTAACGAGCGTCCAAAATAGCAAGTGCACTACTCGTTTTTTGGATGAAGTGTTCGCTCGCACAAGTACGACCGGAAGTAGGCCTGTCATTTGTCGATTGCCTTGTTTTTCCTTCGTTAAACATCTGTGAATCGATTGGTGACAATCATTACCTTAATTGACTTAATTGTTGGTCGAAAGTTTTCAATCTTGTTTCTTTTTTGAATGTCAATAAACTTTATTGTTTGTTTTGTGTTCATTTTGGTCCGTAGAATCCATCCGCTTTTAACGGCAAACTCGTTTTTTTTCAATCCAAAGGCAGTTTGTTTGCTTTTTTAATAGCTTTTATTTTGGTTTATAATTTTGAAATTGTTTTATTTCCAGCTTGTTGCTAACACATCCAAATGCAGCAAGCCAATCATAAGTCACAATATATTTTTAGGGGTTGTTCACATGACTCACACATTAACCAGTAGAATTCTTCATGGTATTTATGAAAGTACATTAGCCAATCAAAATTTAGGGGTCCCTGTAATAAAACTGATTTGTGTAAAAAAAAACCCATTGCCATCATGAGATCCAGTGCTTTTACACGGCGTGAGCTGCTGGTGCTCACTGAAATTATTGATCGCCGTATAACGGACATGCTGCCCCCCGTCACCAACCCTAGCAAGCGCCGGGCGTATGCGGAGGTGCAGCAGAGGCTGCGGGCCATGGGATTTCGGAGGACCATCGGCCAATTAGAACGCCGGTGGTCGGATTTACGATGCCGGTCCCCACACCTGCTTGCGCATCTTCGGATGAGGATCCGTCGGCGTAAGTGGATATTTGAATGTTTATATATCTATGACAATCTGCTGTTACTTTTTGTCTTTGCTAATGTAAATTTGCATTAATGCGTGTGCATGTGTGCAGTATGCATTTTTTTCGGGCTAAATGAGACCTTGTTATTGTTTTTTTTTAAGATTAATATTTTCTTTTTGGTTAATGTTTTTCATTTAAAATGTTTTTTGGTATACATATTTGCTAATATTACAAACTATACATCATTTAGGTCAGGAGCGGATCCAGAGACAGAGACGGAGGCCTGCCCGACCCCTCTCCCCAACTCCCACCATCTCCTCCCCTGCCCACTCCTCCCAAATTTCGCCACCCTCCCCTGACCTGGTCATCCCTATTTCCCCTCCCTCTCCTGCTCCCCAAATCCAAATAACCCCTCCCTCCCCTGTCCTACCCATCCACATTCCCACACCCTCCCCTGATGCACCCACTCCTGAATCCAACCCTTCCCCTTTATCCCCCTCGGACATTTCGCCCCCTTCTTCGCCCATCCACTGGCCCACCTCGGAGGAAGAGGATCTGGGCCAACCTGGCCCTGAACCTGCAGGTATTTTTTTTGGGATGTTTGCAAATTATTGTGTTAAAATGTGCCCTATATGCATACACTGTTGTATCCCTGCTAACAATCTAAGGGCAGTCCATTTTTTTGTTTTTTATTGTTTCTTTTGGGTGGTATTTTTTTTTAAATTTTGCTCCAAATTTATTTTTTAATTTTTATTTTTAAAAACGCTTTTTTATTTCTTTTTAAAGTTTTTGGGATTTTGTGTTCCTAAATTTTTGCCCAATTTTTTCATGTTTCTAAACAAAATAAACTTTACAATAACCACATATGCCAGAGCCAAATACAAGTTACCACTATATTTTTGCAACAAAATTAGCATGGTATGTAAACTTTATTTAAGTGTAAATAATCCTGTTTTTCTTGTATGTATTTTTTTAAAAATTAACATTTAATTTAAACTCATATTTGTCTTTCTACAGACCCAAGGATGTGGGATCAAGCCATTTTGTGCCAGATAATGGTGATGAGGGGACATTTGGTTCAGCTGCTGGTCGCAATGGACCATTTGATTTTGTTTTTGAGACATTAATTTATTCTGTTATTTTATTTTGTTAATAAAAGCTGTTTCTTTAAACCAATCTCATTTATTGACTCCAAAATTAGCTCACAAGGTCAATTTTTTTTATTTATTTTGGTGTAAACATTTGGGTTTATGGAATTTGCATATGAAAATGCAAACAATTTGGCATACTAAATTTTTGGAGTAAGTAATCTTTAAAAGTTAAACTTTTTAAAAAAAGAGTGGTTTCCAAGACTTTAAAGACATATTTGTACATTCCAATAATTGGTCCAATTGACATTAACTCCATAATGTTTTTCGAAAAATCCCTTATGTAATTATTTAATTTATTCAAAAATATCCATGCAACTCCCAAAATAGTTACAAAAATATGAAAAAAGGTAGGCCCAACTATGCAAACATTTGTTATGTTGTTTTTAAAATTGTTTTTCCAAAAAAAGTTACAATAAAAAAAAAACACTTGTAAATTAAATTAAAAGGTACTGTTCATTTGCTGGTTTTTCAGGTAAAAAAACCAAATAATTAAAAAATTTGTTTATTATACAATATCTCACAATAAAAACCAAATACACACAAAGATTGGAAACAAAAAATCAAGAACTGCTTGAAGATGGTGCATACCTACATGTTGTCCAAAAATCAGGTAAGAAACACATTTGTCCAGGTGTAAAGGTCATTTTTGAGTCATTAATGTCACAGGCGAGCATTTTCAGGAAGTAAGAAGGCTGTTGTTTGGATTTTGCAAAAAAAAAATTAGAAAAAAAAGGTTAAAATTCGAAACATAGGATAGTAAACACACATAATTTTCAGTCTTCACAATGTCAACAAATGTATTACCAAGGAAATTCAAATACCTGAAAAAGCGGGAAACGACCTCATCACATATGGCCCCCCCTGACACTCTTCTCCGACCAACCACGATTGTGAAATATCCCACACAGGACCACAATTTTGGAAACCATAGCCGGCAAATACATGAGGTCGCCACCAGAGCGGTGGAGGCATCGAAATTGGCCTTTTAAAAGGCCAATACAATGCTCCACCACCTGCCTGGTGGCAGTAAGTGCGGAATTATATTGAGTTTGTGGTCCTGGTGTGGGAAACAAATAAGGAGTGAGCAGCCAGGGCGTGCAAGGGTAACCACTGTCTCCTGTGAAAATAACAAATCATTCAGTACCATTTCTAAGTCAACAGTGTTTGGTTTAAAAATTAGGGGTACCACTTACCCAGAAGCCACGCGTCACCAGCTTGTAGGTTGTTTAATTTGTGCCAAAGCCCTGATTGCCGAATGACAAATGAATCATGTGCTCTTTTTGGAAATTTGGCATTCAGGGACAGGATCTGGAGGGAGGCATCACATACTACCATTACATTCATTGAATGGAAATGCTTGCGGTTCCTAAATATGGCCTCCAGCACTGCTGGAGGCTGAAGTGGTATGTGAGTGCCGTCCACAACCCCTATGATGTGTTGGAAGCCTGCAATTTAAAAAAATTTCTGCTTCACCACATTAAGGGAACCCATATCCAATGGCATATTAATAAAATGATGGAGGTGCTTAAACAGTGCATCCATTACCGCCCTCAGGATCCTTGAAGAGGAGGATTGGGAAATGCCTGCAATGATTCCAGCTGTGGTCTGGAAGGATCCTGAGGCGCAGAAATGTAACACCGACATTAGTTGCGTAAGTGGTGGTATTGCTGTTGGATTGTTAATTTGCCTTTCAAGATCACTCTCTATTAATGAAAGAGTGTCTAGGATGATTTGGGGTGGTAGGCGATACCGCCGTAAAACCACATCATCAGGCATTCCAAAAAGGGTGACACGTGTTCTAAATATCTGGGGCCTTGCATGCCTACGATGCCTATGCCTAGAAGGATGTTCAGGTTGGTCGGGGTCGTGGACCATCGCCACAATAATTCGCCCAACATCAATCTGAAATGTTAGACAATGTAGTTATTTTTTCAACATTTAAAAACAAGAAAATATACTTATCTTTTTTACACATTAAGAAGAATCTTACAGGGTTAGGCAGTGACATCTTGAAGTAAACCTACGAATTAGATTTAACATAAATAAAAACTAAAAAAAATTACCACAAAATAAAGACAGCCTAAGGCAAAAATATAAAGAATGCATGCACTGCACAGATGTTGTTAGTGTCTGATTTTATTCTAATAATCCAATGTACGCTAACGCCACAGACAGGAGATGTGCAAAATATATACGCAATAGAGGATACAAAATACCGCTAATTGGTACACTAACGCCACAGACAGGAGATGTGCAAAATATACGCAATAGAGAATACAAAATACCGCTAAATGGAACGCTAACGCCACAGACAGGAGATGTGCAAAATATACGCAATAGAGGATACAAAATATCGCTAAATGGTACGCTAACGCCACAGACAGGAGATGTGCAAAATATACGCCAGACATTTCGCATTTTTGATGGCCAAATAATCATTTGTGCAAAAAAAAAATGCATAATGAGATCCCTTAAAAAAAGATGATAAATGTTAACAATAAACAGGGTCTAATGTATCTCAATAAACACTTACCGTACAAAGACGATCCCGAAAATCGAAATGCAGTCCACAAGACGAAAGGAGATAAATTTAAAAAAAAAAGACTAAAAAAAAAAAAAAACATTTTAAAAATAAAAAAATTCAGACAACCAAAACAGCGAACCACCAAACTTACCTCAACACCAAAAAAAAAGGCTTAATAAAAAAACGCAAAAATGCGAAGAAAAAAAAAACAAACAGTCGACAACTCGCACCAAATCCAAACAACTTCACAAACCACAACTCCACACCTATAACAACCACCAACCACTTCTATCAACCCACCCCGAAACAAGGCCACAAAAAAGCCTTAAATAGAAATAACTTTCCCACTGAAATCAATGACGCACAATAGATGCGCCCGTATAATGCACACGCATCTATAAAAATGTCACGAGAGGCCACAATGGGTCTGCTGAATTCAAGGGTTTAATCATGTCCACTGAACAGCAGTAAAGCCAAATTCCAGGACCAAACAGTAAGTAGCTCAAAATGTAAAGTTAACACACCAAAAAAAAAAAAAATAATTATTATTGTTTTATTTTTTGTAAGGTGTTGAGACTGACAATGAGGAGGCTGCAGGGCCTAGTACACAGGCCAGGGCCAAACAAAAAAGGCAGCCACAATTCACAAGAAAGGAGATGGAGGCTTTGGTGCAACAGTGCGTGGATAACCTGGAAAAGGCACCCCGAAATATGGGTGCAAGCCAGAGATGGAAACTGTGGGAGGAAATAGCCAGTGCTGTCAATGGTGTTGGTGATTTTGTCCGTTCAACCAAAGAAATCAAACGCCGGTAAGTAAATGCTATAACCTATTTCCACAATTCTAAAAACTTAGTTAAAAAACTAAACCTACATTTTTAAACAACAGATGGAGCAACTTCAAATATCGGCTCAAACAAAAACTGGCTGATAGGGCTAGGCATGCAGAGGGGACAGGTGGTGGGCCAACCCCTGTGCCATTGGAGTTAACCGATTTGGAGGAACTGGCACAGGGGTGTGTGCAGGAAGAGTAGGTGTTTGGCATGTCCACCATGGACACAGACATGCCACATGTTGCTGCAGGTAATTTAGTTAAAAATGTTTGAACAACTTGTTTAAATACAAAGACAAATGTACTAATATTTTTATGATCTCTCTTTTTCACACAGGCACAGAAGAGGACGAGTCTGCTCCAGAACTGAGGTTTGGCCACAGTAGATCTGCTGGCTCCGCAGGGGAGGAAGCAGTATTTCCGGCTGGGGACCCTGTGGTGGACAGTCCAGGGCCTTCCCCCTCGCAGGCAGTGGCCCTTCTCACAGATCTCAATGATAAAACGGATAAAAACACAGAGATTCTGCTGAGGATGGATGCCAATCTGCTACGGGTGGCGGACGCCCTGGAGGCAAACGCTGTGGCCAATGTCAGAATAGCTAATGCCCTGGAGCAGCTCGTCCGCCTGTGCATGTTGGAGCCGACCTCTCTTCCTGCCAGAACATCAGGGCCCTACACCTCTGGCGCAACATCGCCCATTCCTCCATATGTGCCTATCCCTATGCCTAGCCCAGAGGAAACACCAGCTACCTCTGCCCAGGCACGCTGTACAACCAGACAGACAAAATCATACTCCCTAAAACATCAAGCCAAGCGGGGGAGAAGGCGTTGACAGCACTGGCTAATTTCCCCAAATTCCAATTCTGTGTTTGCCCGATATTTTGGCTACACCAAACCTCCCTCTCCATTCTTGTGAATTGTTTTTTTTTTTACATTAATTTATTTTTGTGATGTAAAATAAAATAACAAATTGGCTGTAAAAAAAGCCACATTTGTAAAAAAATTCAACATTTAATTTTGGAAAAATAAAAATCCATTCTTAAAAAAATGTGTGTCCAATTCACTAGCAAATGGCTAAAAGGGACTGGAACAAACATACTTAAATACATAACAAAGGTCATATACTTTAAAAAATATTTAAAACCAAAAAACATAAGGTAACAGGTAGGTAAACAATAACACAAGCAAAGCAATTAGTAGCTGATTGTCTTTCTGTATTGTAACCAAATTGTACCAAAAAATTAGACAAAAAAAAAAGGTGTTGGGCTTTTTAAAAACAAAATAAATCTGACAACAACATGCGTACGGAATTTAGCAAAAAGAACAAGCATTTTAACCTTTATTTAAAATTTTTTTGTGATTGCTGTGATTACAAAACCCAAACAAATAGGAACACAACATGCGTTCCAAATTTAGCTAATAAATCATGGCCATTGAAAATCACCTTCTCGCAAGTGATCCAATTATTAGGTGATTGGTCTTGTGCCTTGTAAAGGAGAATAGCTAAACATCGATTCGCTAAGGGAGCTATGAAGAGACCATCGTCTTTGCGAGATCCAATACCCTACCACAAGCTGAACGAGCAGTCATAATGGAAACTGGATCACACAGTGACGTCTCCAAAATAGCGTCCAAATTGGACGTTCACACAAGATAATACATGTACGCCCAAAAAACGCCTTGCCACGCCTGCGTTTTCTCATCTCCACCCTCGTTACCACCCATAAACGGAACATTCTGTCAATCAAATGACATAGGTCACTTCCTCTTCGCTACGAGCGAAAGAAAAATGACCGCAATGATCCGGCCGCACATGCGCAATGAGAACCGGACGCATGCGTGGTTTAAAACAATCGAATGCGTACGAGCGAACGGCTGACTGCGTCCGGCTCTGAATCAGGCCCAGAGTTCAGACATGTCTCCTAGTCTTACAGTATGTTTCCATGGATGAGACCTCATGGTTAGGCCATTTCCTTTTATAATAATTAAAAACACCACGGTGAGCAGAAACACCAAATATCAACAAGACAAAAACTCTGCATCCATGACTATGAAAGGTACACTGTTTAAAACTGAAAGAAAATAATAAGAAAAAAAAACTACAGAAATAAAGAGCGTAAAGGATATAGGCCCTCATTCAGAGCCGTTCGCTATTTGCGGTCGTTCGTTCAAAAACAAGGGGTGGCTATTCAAATGATCCGTTCGCACATTGCAGTCTGTTCACACCTCTAAGTCTGAACGAGCGAGCAAAACATACGCTCGTTTATTTGATAAAAACGCCCCCTGGCCGCTCGCACCATACGTCATGTCCGCTATTTATTAGATTAATCGAGTACATCGTACAGCGTATGAACTGCTCGCTATTCTTGTGGTTGGTTTTTTCAACCGCTATTTTGCGAGCAGTTCTGAGTTTAAAAAAACCAAGTGACGTGGTCAATGACACTGCTGGATTAATTATGCACACCCTTAAAACGCCCGTTTTGACCTTTAAGCACGCCTGCGTTCGAATTCCACTCCCCCGTCTTCAAGCACCTTCCCCTGTTACCACCCACATACGCCTCATTCTGTCACTCAAAATAGCAGGCACTCGCTATATAGCGTACAAACAATTTTCGGCCGCACTGACTGGTTCGCGCATGCGTACTAAAAACCGTACGCATGCGCAGATGTGCGAACATCGCTCGGAACGAGCGTACTGCCGCTAACGAGCGGCTCTGAATGAGGGCCATATTTACTAAAGTGCGTTTTTTGTCGAAGTGGAGATGCTTTCCATAGCATCCAATCAGATTCTATCTCCTATCTTCTAGGAGGTGCAGGATAAATGTTAAGTAGAATCTGATTGGTTGCTATGGGCAACATCTCTACTTCTAAAAACCTGCACTTTAGTAAATATACCCACTAGGTCTTGTATATTCAGGGACGGTTTAACATGGAAGGGAGAAGGTGTATTATTTTTTTCTCCGGGCTGCTAACCTGTAGCGCTTTCCCTCAGATTACCTGATGCTGGTGGCGCAATCTTTCTGATGATGTCTTTTTTATTATGGCTCCTGCGTAGAAGACATCACTTCAATCTTCTGGTTGGCAACCTGGAAGAGTCAGTTATGAGTGCAGGGTGTCTGGCCTGGATGACTTATCTGTGTATAAATCACAAAAAGAAGAAAACAAGTTGAGGTTGAAAAAGTACTCACAGTACTACAATAAACAAAAATGTGAAATTAAAACAAAGAAGCACATGAAGGCGCTAAGCAGAGCTGAATGCAAGTTATATGTAATAACACCAGCATTGAGTTCATGGACAAATATATTGATATTCGCCCATATGCAGAGTTGTATACATCTATGCGAGTGCACTGCCCCTATCCATGTGCTTGGTTTCATAACTGTCTCCATTATCAGAGCACAATTGTACCAGTCCTATCCTATACTTGGTGCGAGAGGTCTGTCTGGAAACAGGCATATGTTTGCAGATGCACAACTGTGCATAGGTCACTGCTACATCAACAATATATAGCGCTAAACTTTGTCTTCAAGTGAACACCAGTTGTGTATGACTCAGACTTAGGGGTCTATTTACTAAGCAGTGTTAGGAGACAGAGTGAAAAGTGATAAGGTACCAGCCAATCAGCTCTTAACTGCCATCTCACAGGCTGTGTTTGAAAAATTACATTTGAGAGCTGATTGGCTGGCACCTTATCACTTTTCACTCGGGGCCTGATTCAGAGCCAGATGCTCTGACCAGAGCGCTCGCTCTGAATCAGGGCCCTCCTACCTAAAAATGGAGCAGCCTCCTGGCCGCTCGCATAGCTGTGGGTGACCACCCACAGCTTATGCGAGCACCAAAAAGATGGTCGCGATGGTCAAGACCATCGGGACCATCAGGCTTGCGACAAGACCCTGCGGTAGGGCCTCGCTGCCGCAAGCCCTAGAGTGCTTTTGACTCTATCAGAGCGAAAAGCACTCCCACTGACATCACTAGTGATGTCAGTGGGGCCAGCCCCAGATGGTAGACATTCCCATGGGAACGCCTCCGTCTGGGCAGCAACGCCCTCGGCACGCCCACCAAAGGGGGCATGCTATCACTCACCATCGACAGCACGCCCCCTTTGGTGCGAGACCCATAGCGACAGCTTGGCTGTCGCTATGCGGGTCTCGTGCATGCGCACGACGGAGCTCCCTCCGTCGTGCGCATGCGCACTAGGGCACCATCGACCCGCTTGCGAGCGCTCAGCGCTCGCGAGCGGGTCTGAATCAGGCCCTCTGTCTCCTAACACTGCTTAGTAAATAGACCCCTCAAGGTGGTCACACACCTGACTGATATATCTGCAGACTGTGCAGAACATATGTTCTGCATGCATACGCCCGCCCACTTAAGCTGTCAATCACCACTGGACCTTGCAGCAAGTGTACGGGAGGTCAGATATATCTGCCATTGGCTGTGCAGCACAGCCGACGCTATATGTAGGTCAATGACGTAGTTCACAGACATATCGCTGATACACACTGGCCGAAGCACACATAATATATCAGCTGTTCAATTGAAAGGCCGATATGTTGGCCAGTGTGTACCCAGCATTATGTTCATCTCTGCATCAGCTCCAAAAAATGTGTCTAGAAGAGCATATCTTTCTGACCATAAAGTGCTGTAAACTTTCTGTCACGACTTCCTAGAGATGTGTCAATTTGAAATATAAAGATCTTAGGGGCCAATGTATGTAAATAAACCCCATCATTGCTATACTGTGAGTATAATGTTTTATTACCGCTTATTGCTTGCCGGCTTTGGAGAAGTTTATTAAAAAGGTCTACTAAATGCAGATTGTATTACAAATGCATATTTATTTTTGTAAGAATAATGATGACATGACATACAGGCTCAATGTACTTCTTATAATGTTGCAGATGTACTAAGCCTTTGAGAGTGATAACGTGGAGAGAGATCCAGAACCAACCAATCAGTTCCTAACTCTCATTTTACAGTCTGTGTTTGAAAACTGAAGGTGCTGATTGGTTGGTACTTTATATCTCTCCACTTTATCCCTCTCCAAGGCTTAGTACATCTGCCCCAGAATATTTAAAAGCAGCACATATTGTTATTTATTCAACATTCCGTGCACTGCCCAAGGATCTCGGTGTGTGAGAAACACCCTTGCTATGCAGTTCTGCGGAACCTGGGGCACCTGCTTTATATAAATCAAGAGGAGTATTTAGTTCCAGGTGACATGTTTTATTGTTTCACACCAGCAGTCCCTTTCTGCTCTCTAAAGTTGAGTTATAGACAAGGATATCATTTTCAGTATAGCAAGATCAACTTTAAAGTAGGGGTGAGCGGGTTCGGATTTCTGAAATCCGAACCCCCCCGAGCCCCCCCGATCCGAGTCCGATCCGAGTCAGGCTCGACTTTTCCCGCCTGACTCGGATCTGAAATCGAGGCAAAACGTCATCTTCCCGCCTTCCGAGTCTCGCGGGTTTTGGATCCTATATAAGGTACACACGTCGGCGCCATTTTCTCACTCGGCTGTGGACAGTGAAGAGGGAGGGTGGGAGTTAGGGCTGTGTAGTGTAGTGTAGTGTAGTGCTGCTGTTGTCCACTACTTCAAAGTCCATAGGGGCTGGCTGTGTTGTGCTGTGCTGCTGTTGTTAATAGGGGCTGTGTCCACTACTTCAAAGTCCATAGGGGCTGGCTGGACTGTGTTGTGCAGTCAGTTCTCCATAGGGGCTGTGTCCACTCCAAAGTCCTGTGCAGTGTCCCAGTCCTAAAGGAGTGCTGTAGTGTTGTCCAGGGGGTGCTCTGTCCATCAGGGGTGCTCCCCCCAAGTGCTAAAAAAATAATATATTTTCTGTGTTTGTGAATTGTGTGCGCAGTAGCCGCACGTGCATCAACAAAGTAGTGCCAAGCGTGCGCCTGTGTCATAAGTAAAGGGCCGGCTGGCTTGACCGTTAAGGGTGCTGTAACCCCCGAAAGTACACTCCAGTCCAAACCAAAAAAAAATTATTTTCTGTGTTTGTGAATTGTGTGCGCAGTAGCCGCACGTGCATCAACAAAGTAGTGCCAAGCGTGCGCCTGTGTCATAAGTAAAGGGCCGGCTGGCTTGACCGTTAAGGGTGCTGTAACCCCCGAAAGTACACTCCAGTCCAAACCAAAAAAAAAATTATTTTCTGTGTTTGTGAATTGTGTGCGCAGTAGCCGCACGTGCATCAACAAAGTAGTGCCAAGCGTGCGCCTGTGTCATAAGTAAAGGGCCGGCTGGCTTGACCGTTAAGGGTGCTGTAACCCCCGAAAGTACACTCCAGTCCAAACCAAAAAAAATATTATTTTCTGTGTTTGTGAATTGTGTGCGCAGTAGTCGCACGTGCATCAACAAAGTAGTGCCAAGCGTGCGCCTGTGTCATAAGTAAAGGGCCGGCTGGCTTGACCGTTAAAGGGTGCTGTAACCCCCAAAGTACACTCCAGTCCAAACCAAAAAAAAAATTATTTTCTGTGTTTGTGAATTGTGTGCGCAGTAGCCGCACGTGCATCAACAAAGTAGTGCCAAGCGTGCGCCTGTGTCATAAGTAAAGGGCCGGCTGGCTTGACCGTTAAGGGTGCTGTAACCCCCGAAAGTACACTCCAGTCCAAACCAAAAAAAAAATTATTTTCTGTGTTTGTGAATTGTGTGCGCAGTAGCCGCACGTGCATCAACAAAGTAGTGCCAAGCGTGCGCCTGTGTCATAAGTAAAGGGCCGGCTGGCTTGACCGTTAAGGGTGCTGTAACCCCCGAAAGTACACTCCAGTCCAAACCAAAAAAAATATTATTTTCTGTGTTTGTGAATTGTGTTCGCAGTAGTCGCACGTGCATCAACAAAGTAGTGCCAAGCGTGCGCCTGTGTCATAAGTAAAGGGCCGGCTGGCTTGACCGTTAAAGGGTGCTGTAACCCCCAAAGTACACTCCAGTCCAAACCAAAAAAAAAATTATTTTCTGTGTTTGTGAATTGTGTGCGCAGTAGCCGCACGTGCATCAACAAAGTAGTGCCAAGCGTGCGCCTGTGTCATAAGTAAAGGGCCGGCTGGCTTGACCGTTAAGGGTGCTGTAACCCCCGAAAGTACACTCCAGTCCAAACCAAAAAAAAAATTATTTTCTGTGTTTGTGAATTGTGTGCGCAGTAGCCGCACGTGCATCAACAAAGTAGTGCCAAGCGTGCGCCTGTGTCATAAGTAAAGGGCCGGCTGGCTTGACCGTTAAAGGGTGCTGTAACCCCCGAAAGTACACTCCAGTCCTAACCAAAAAAAAATTATTTTCTGTGTTTGTGAATTGTGTGCGCAGTAGCCGCACGTGCATCAACAAAGTAGTGCCAAGAGTGCGCCTGTGTCATCAGTAAAGGGCCGGCTGGCTTGACCGTTAAGGGTGCTGTAACCCCCGAAAGTACACTCCAGTCCAAACCAAAAAAAAAATTATTTTCTGTGTTTGTGAATTGTGTGCGCAGTAGCCGCACGTGCATCAACAAAGTAGTGCCAAGCGTGCGCCTGTGTCATAAGTAAAGGGCCGGCTGGCTTGACCGTTAAGGGTGCTGTAACCCCCGAAAGTACACTCCAGTCCAAACCTAAAAAAAAATTATTTTCTGTGTTTGTGAATTGTGTGCGCAGTAGCCGCACGTGCATCAACAAAGTAGTGCCAAGCGTGCGCCTGTGTCATAAGTAAAGGGCCGGCTGGCTTGACCGTTAAAGGGTGCTGTAACCCCCGAAAGTACACTCCAGTCCAAACCAAAAAAAAATTATTTTCTGTGTTTGTGAATTGTGTGCGCAGTAGCCGCACGTGCATCAACAAAGTAGTGCCAAGCGTGCGCCTGTGTCATAAGTAAAGGGCCGGCTGGCTTGACCGTTAAGGGTGCTGTAACCCCCGAAAGTACACTCCAGTCCAAACCTAAAAAAAAATTATTTTCTGTGTTTGTGAATTGTGTGCGCAGTAGCCGCACGTGCATCAACAAAGTAGTGCCAAGAGTGCGCCTGTGTCATAAGTAAAGGGCCGGCTGGCTTGACCGTTAAAGGGTGCTGTAACCCCCGAAAGTACACTCCAGTCCAAAGCCAAACCAAAAAAAAATTATTTTCTGTGTTTGTGAATTGTGTGCGCAGTAGCCGCACGTGCATCAACAAAGTAGTGCCAAGAGTGCGCCTGTGTCATAAGTAAAGGGCCGGCTGGCTTGACCGTTAAAGGGTGCTGTAACCCACAAAGTACACTCCAGTCCGAACCAAAAAAAAATTTATTTTCTGTGTTTAGCCGCACGTATATATCAAATCGATATAACATAAATGGAGGACCAAACTTTCTCCGATAAAAATAAAATAGAGAAAGATCAAGAACCACTTCCTCCTAGTGCTGAAGCTGCTGCCACTAGTCATGACATAGACGATAACATGCCATCAACGTCGTCTGCCAAGGCCGATGCCCAATGTCATAGTAGAGGGCACATACAATCCCAAATGGCAAAGTTCAGGAAAATGACCTTGAAAAAGACATTTAAATCAGCTGAAGAGAAACGTAAACTTGCCAATATGCCATTTACGACACGGAGTGGCAAGGAACGGCTAAGGTCGATCCCTAGTATGTTCATGACTAGTGGTTCAGCTTCACATGACGATGGAAGCCCTCCTCCCACTAAAAAAATCAAAAGAGTTAAGCTGGCAAAAGCACAGCGAAGAACTGTGCTTTCTAAGAAGATATCACAAATCCCCAAAGAGAGTCCAAGTGTGGTGGTGGTTGCGATGCCTGACCTTCCCAGCACTGGACGGGAAGAGGTGGCTCTTTCCACCATTTGCACGCCCCCTGCAAGTGCTGAAAGGAGCACCCACAGTCCACTTGCTGATATGCAAATTGAAGATGTCACTGTTGAAGTACAACAGGATGAGGATACTGGTGTAGCTGGCGCTGAGGAGGAAGTTGGCGAGGAGGATTCTGATGGTGATGTGGTTTGTTTAAATCAGGCTCCGGGGGAGACAGTTGTTGTCCGTGGGATGAAAAAGCCCATCACGGTCATGCCTGGGCAGAAGACCAAACATTCCACCTCTTTGGTCTGGCAATATTTCTATCCAAATCCGGACAACAACTGTCTTGCCATATGTACCATATGTAAAGGTGAAATAAGTAGGGGTAGGGACGTCAACCACCTAGGAACATCCTCCCTTATACGGCACCTGCAGCGCGTTCATAAAAAGTTACTGTCAAGTTCAGAAACTTTGGCTCAGACCGTAAGCAGTCCAGGGACACCTAAATCCCGTTGTCCTGTTGTATCCAAGCGCCTGCAAACCACACCGTCAACTCCCTCCTCGTCAATTTCCTCCTTAGTCAGGATCGGAAGTAGTCCTGCAGGCCATATCACTGGCATGACTGACTCTCCTATCCGGGATTCCTCCGGAGGATCCTGCATTGCTACGCCTACTGCTGCCGCTGCTGCTGTTGCTGCTGCTGCTGGGAGTCGTTCATCATCCCAGAGAGGAAGTAGGAACACCACTACTTTTACTAAACAATTGACCCTCCAACAGTCCTTAGCGAGGAGGATGAAGTACGACAGCAGTCATCCTGAAGCAAAACGTATAACTGAGGCCTTGACTGCTATGTTGGTGTTAGACGTGCGTCCGGTATCCGCCATTAGTGCAGTGGGATTTAGACAATTGATGGAGGTAGTGTGTCCCCGGTTCCAAATCCCGTCTAGATTCCACTTCACTAGGCAGGCGATACCGAGACTGTACAGAAACGTCAGAAAAAGTGTCCTCAGTGTCCTGAAAAATGCCGTTGTACACAATGTCCACTTAACCACGGACATGTGGACAAGTGGAACAGGGCAGACTAAGGACTATATGACTGTGACAGCCCACTGGGTAGATGTATCACCTTACGCAGCAACAGCAGCAGCGTCACCAGTAGCAGCATCTCAGAAACGCCAGCTCGTTACAAGGCAGGCTACGCTGTGTATCACCGGTTTCAGTAAGAGGCACACCGCCGACAACCTCTTAGAGAAACTGAGGGAAATCATCGCCCAGTGGCTTACCCCACTTAGACTCTCCTGGGGATTTGTGATATCTGACAACGCCACCAATATTGTGCGGGCATTACATCTGGGCAAATTCCAGCACGTCCCATGTTTTGCTCACACAATAAACTTGGTGGTGCAGAATTTTCTGAAAAGCGACAGGGGCGTGCAGGAGACGCTTTGGGTGGCCCGAAAAATTTCTGGCCACTTTCGCCATTCAGCGACTGCGTGCCGAAGACTGGAGCGCCAGCAAACACTCTTGAACCTGCCCCGCCATCACCTGAAGCAAGAGGTTGTGACGCGGTGGAACTCAACCCTCTATATGCTTCAGAGGATGGAGGAGCAGCAAAAGGCCATACAAGCCTATACATCCACCTATGACATAGGCAAAGGAGGGGGTATGCACCTGACTCAAGCGCAGTGGAGAATGATTTCCGTGTTGTGCAAGGTTCTTCAGCCCTTCGAACTTGCCACACGTGAAGTCAGTTCAGACACTGCCAGCTTGAGTCAGGTCATTCCCCTCATCAGGCTTTTGCAGAAGCAGCTGGAGAAAGTGAAGGAGGAGCTAAGACGGAGCGATTCCGCTCGGCATGTGGGACTTGTGGATGAAGCCCTTCATTCGCTTTGCCAGGATTCCAGGGTGGTCAATCTGTTGAAATCAGACCACTACATTTTGGCCACCGTGCTCGATCCTAGGTTTAAAGCCTATGTGGTGTCTCTCTTTCCGGCCGACACAAGCCTGCAGAGGTGCAAAGACCTGCTGGTGAACACACTGTCAGCTGAAGCGGAACGTGACACGTCAACGGCTCCTTCTTCATTTTCTCCCGCAACTGGGGCTGCCAGGAAAAAACTTAGGTATCCTAAGCAACCCGCTGGCGGTGATGCAGGGCAGGCAGGACCAAGTTTGGACATCTGGTCCGGACTGAAGGACCTGGCAACAATTTCTGACATGTCTACTGTCACTGCATATGATACTGTCACCATTGACAGAATGGTGGAGGATTACATCGGTGACAGCATCCAAGTAGGCATGTCAGACAGTCCATACCTGTACTGGCAGGAAAAAGAGGCAATTTGGAGGCCCCTGTACAAACTGGCTCTATTTTACCTGAGTTGCCCCCCCTCCAGTGTGTACTCCGAAAGAGTGTTTAGTGCAGCCGGGAACCTTGTCAGCGAAAGGCGTAGGAGGTTGCTTCCACAGAATGTGGAGAAGATGATGTTCATCAAAATGAATTATCAGCTCTTCCAGGGAGACCAGCCTCCAGAAGGTACAGAGGGACCTGTGGTGGTGGATTCAAGTGGGGACGAGTTAATACTTTGTGAGGATGAGGATGTACACACTGAAGAGGGTGAGGAATCGGTGGATGAGGAGGATGAGGATGACATCTTGCCTCCGTAGAGCCAGTTTGTGCAGGGACACATTAATTGCCAGCTTGTTTTGTGGGGGCCCAAACGAACCAATCATTTCAGCCACAGTTGTGTGGCAGACCCTGGCGCTGAAATGATTGATTTGTTAAAGTGTGCATGTCCTGTTTATACAACATAAGGGTGGGTGGGAGGGCCCAAGGACAATTCCATCTTGCACCTCTTTTTTTCTTTGCATTATGTACAGTTTGGGGCCTAGTTTTTCTAACTGCCATCCTGCCTGCCACTGCAGTGTCACTCCTAGATGGGTCACGTGTTTGTGCCGCCCACTCGTGTCGCTTAGCATAGTCATCCAGCTACCTCGGTGCAACCTTTTGGACATAAAAACACTATTGTGAGGTGTGAGGTGTTCAGAATAGACTGGAAATGAGTGGAAATTAAGGTTATTGAGGTTAATAATAGCATAGGAGCAGAAAAACCTACAAATTCTGTGATTTTAGCTGTTTTTATGCTTTTTTTCAAAAAAATACAGATCCAAAACACAAAACCCAGAACCCAAAACACGGAAGGGTGGTTTTGGCAAAACCAATCCAGATCCAAAACACGAAGAAAGATCCAGATCCAAAACCAAAACACAAAACACGAAAAGTGGCCGGTGCACACTCCTACTTTAAAGTAATTGACTAATAATCTATTGACTGACATGACCTTCTAAAAGTAAAAGGCATGATCTGATGTGAAATTCCACTTTTTGCAGTTTTGTTAAGTACAGTAAGTATGATTTAAACAAATGTTAATGTTCTTATCGATAAAGTTTGCAATCATTGTACTGTTTTTGTACTTAAATAGGATGTTGTAAAACTCATGATGGAAAGAGGCTAAAATTAATGTGAACATGCAAAAAGTTTGGATTGCACCGAGTATAAAAAATAAAATTCCAATCGTCACTAGTAGTCTCCTGTTACTCCGGGAGACTACCTGGATTTGGGTGGCTCTCCTGGACTCCCAGAAGAGTAGGCAAGTCTCCTGCATGCCCCTTTCTGCCTCTTGCTGCTGTTCATTGTCACTTTCCGCATTAAGTGGGCAGTCCGGACGGCTTGATGACGTGATTTGCACTTAATCGTATGATCATAGCCTCTCTCCCAGCTTTACAATGCAGATTATCATGGCAATGACACAATTGTGGCACCACATTTCCACACATGGGGGCTGTGACTCATGTCGGAAATAAGAGAAGTATGGCAGATATGGAGATATCTTCTGCAGTTACTCCTTCATACATACAGGTGATACTTAATATTTGCTGGTATACCCCAAAACTGGATTTTCATATATTCTGTGCATATTAAATTATAAATAGGCTAGGGGTGAGCGGGTTCGGATTTCTGAAATCCGAACCACCCCGAGCCCCCCCCGATCCGAGTCCGATCCGAGTCAGGCTCGACTTTTCCTGCCTGACTCGGATCTGAAATCGAGGCAAAACGTCATCATCCCGCCTTCCGAGTCTCGCGGGTTTTGGATCCTATATAAGGTACCCGCGTCGGCGCCATTTTCTCACTCGGCTGTGGACAGTGAAGAGGGAGGGTGGGAGTTAGGGCTGGCTGGGCTGTGTAGTGTAGTGTAGTGTAGTGCTGCTGTTGTCCACTACTTCAAAGTCCATAGGGGCTGGCTGTGTTGTGCTGTGCTGCTGTTGTTAATAGGGGCTGTGTCCACTACTTCAAAGTCCATAGGGGCTGGCAGGACTGTGTTGTGCAGTCAGTTCTCCATAGGGGCTGTGTCCACTCCAAAGTCCTGTGCAGTGTCCCAGTCCTAAAGGGGTGCTGTAGTGTTGTCCAGGGGGTGCTCTGTCCATCAGGGGTGCTCCCCCCAAGTGCTAAAAAAATAATATATTTTCTGTGTTTGTGAATTGTGTGCGCAGTAGCCGCACGTGCATCAACAAAGTAGTGCCAAGCGTGCGCCTGTGTCATAAGTAAAGGGCCGGAAGGCTTGACCGTTAAAGGGTGCTGTAACCCCCAAAGTACACTCCAGTCCAAACCAAAAAAAAAATTATTTTCTGTGTTTGTGAATTGTGTGCGCAGTAGCCGCACGTGCATCAACAAAGTAGTGCCAAGCGTGCGCCTGTGTCATAAGTAAAGGGCCGGCTGGCTTGACCATTAAAGGGTGCTGTAACCCCCAAAGTACACTCCAGTCCAAACCAAAAAAAAAATTATTTTCTGTGTTTGTGAATTGTGTGCGCAGTAGCCGCACGTGCATCAACAAAGTAGTGCCAAGCGTGCGCCTGTGTCATAAGTAAAGGGCCGGCTGGCTTGACCGTTAAAGGGTGCTGTAACCCCCAAAGTACACTCCAGTCCAAACAAACAAAAAAATTATTTTCTGTGTTTGTGAATTGTGTGCGCAGTAGCCGCACGTGCATCAACAAAGTAGTGCCAAGCGTGCGCCTGTGTCATAAGTAAAGGGCCGGCTGGCTTGACCGTTAAAGAGTGCTGTAACCCCCAAAGTACACTCCAGTCCAAACCAAAAAAAAAATTATTTTCTGTGTTTGTGAATTGTGTGCGCAGTAGCCGCACGTGCATCAACAAAGTAGTGCCAAGCGTGCGCCTGTGTCATAAGTAAAGGGCCGGCTGGCTTGACTGTTAAAGGGTGCTGTAACCCCCAAAGAACACTCCAGTCCAAACCAAAAAAAAAATAATTTTCTGTGTTTGTGAATTGTGTGCGCAGGAGCCGCACGTGCATCAACAAAGTAGTGCCAAGCGTGCGCCTGTGTCATAAGTAAAGGGCCGGCTGGCTTGACCGTTAAAGGGTGCTGTAACCCCCAAAGTACACTCCAGTCCAAACCAAAAAAAAAATTATTTTCTGTGTTTGTGAATTGTGTGCGCAGTAGCCGCACGTGCATCAACAAAGTAGTGCCAAGCGTGCGCCTGTGTCATAAGTAAAGGGCCGGCTGGCTTGACCGTTAAAGGGTGCTGTAACCCCCAAAGTACACTCCAGTCCAAACCAAAAAAAAAATTATTTTCTGTGTTTGTGAATTGTGTGCGCAGTAGCCGCACGTGCATCAACAAAGTAGTGCCAAGCGTGCGCCTGTGTCATAAGTATCGGGCCGGCTGGCTTGACCGTTAAAGGGTGCTGTAACCCCCAAAGTACACTCCAGTCCAAACCAAAAAAAAAAATCTTTTCTGTGTTTGTGAATTGTGTGCGCAGCAGCCGCATGTGCATCAACAAAGTAGTGCCAAGCGTGCGCCTGTGTCATAAGTAAAGGGCCGGCTGGCTTGACCGTTAAAGGGTGCTGTAACCCCCAAAGTACACTCCAGTCCAAACCAAAAAAAAAATTATTTTCTGTGTTTGTGAATTGTGTGCGCAGTAGCCGCACGTGCATCAACAAAGTAGTGCCAAGCGTGCGCCTGTGTCATAAGTAAAGGGCCGGCTGGCTTGACCATTAAAGGGTGCTGTGACCCCCAAAGTACACTCCTGTCCAAACCAAAAAAAAAATTATTTTCTGTGTTTGTGAATTGTGTGCGCAGTAGCCGCACGTGCATCAACAAAGTAGTGCCAAGCGTGCGCCTGTGTCATAAGTAAAGGGCCGGCTGGCTTGACCGTTAAAGGGTGCTGTAACCCCCAAAGTACACTCCAGTCCAAACCAAAAAAAATAATTATTTTCTGTGTTTGTGAATTGTGTGCGCAGTAGCCGCACGTGCATCAACAAAGTAGTGCCAAGCGTGCGCCTGTGTCATAAGTATCGGGCCGGCTGGCTTGACCGTTAAAGGGTGCTGTAACCCCCAAAGTACACTCCAGTCCAAACCAAAAAAAAAAATCTTTTCTGTGTTTGTGAATTGTGTGCGCAGTAGCCGCATGTGCATCAACAAAGTAGTGCCAAGCGTGCGCCTGTGTCATAAGTAAAGGGCCGGCTGGCTTGACCGTTAAAGGGTGCTGTAACCCCCAAAGTACACTCCAGTCCAAACCAAAAAAAAAATTATTTTCTGTGTTTGTGAATTGTGTGCGCAGTAGCCGCACGTGCATTAATAAAGTAGTGCCAAGCATGCGCCTGTGTCATAAGTAAAGGGCCGGCTGGCTTGACCATTAAAGGGTGCTGTAACCCCCAAAGTACACTCCAGTCCAAACCAAAAAAAAAATATTTTCTGTGTTTGTGAATTGTGTGCGCAGTAGCCGCACGTGCATCAACAAAGTAGTGCCAAGCGTGCGCCTGTGTCATAAGTAAAGGGCCGGCTGGCTTGACCATTAAAGGGTGCTGTAACCCCCAAAGTACACCCCAGTCCAAACCAAAAAAAAATATTTTCTGTGTTTGTGAATTGTGTGCGCAGTAGCCGCACGTGCATCAACAAAGTAGTGCCAAGCGTGCACCTGTGTCATAAGTAAAGGGCCGGCTGGCTTGACCATTAAAGGGTGCTGTAACCCCCAAAGTACACTCCAGTCCAAACCAAAATAAAAATTATTTTCTGTGTTTGTGAATTGTGTGCGCAGTAGCCGCACGTGCATCAACAAAGTAGTGCCAAGCGTGCGCCTGTGTCATAAGTAAAGGGCTGGCTGGCTTGACCGTTAAAGGGTGCTGTAACCCCCAAAGTACACTCCCGTCAAAACCAAAAAAAAAATTATTTTCTGTGTTTGTGAATTGTGTGCGCAGTAGCCGCACGTGCATCAACAAAGTAGTGCCAAGCGTGCGCCTGTGTCATAAGTAAAGGGCCGGCTGGCTTGACCGTTAAAGGGTGCTGTAACCCCCAAAGTACACTCCAAACCAAAAAAATATATATTTTCTGTGTTTGTGAATTGTGTGCGCAGTAGCCGCACGTGCATCAACAAAGGAGCAGCGCCAAGCGTGTGCCTGTGTCCCATAAGTAAAGAGCCGGCTGGCTCATTTCTTAAAGGCTGGTGTAACCCACAAAGTGCACTACTCTCCAGCAAAATAAAAAAATATTTTCTGTGTTTAGCCGCACATATATATCAAATCGATATAACATAAATGGAGGACCAAACTTTCTCCGATAAAAATAAAATAGAGAAAGATCAAGTACCACTTCCTCATAGTGCTGAAGCTGCTGCCACTAGTCATGACATAGACGATAACATGCCATCAACGTCGTCTGCCAAGGGCGATGCCCAATGTCATAATAGAGGGCACATACAATCCCAAATGACAAAGTTCAGGAAAATGACCTTGAAAAAAACATTTAATTCAGCTGAAGAGAAACGTAAACTTGCCAATATGCCATTTACGACACGGAGTGGCAAGGAACGGCTAAGGTCGATCCCTAGTATGTTCATGACTAGTGGTTCAGCTTCACATGACGATGGAAGCCCTCCTCCCACTAAAAAAATCAAAAGAGTTAAGCTGGCAAAAGCACAGCGAAGAACTGTGCTTTCTAAGAAGATATCACAAATCCCCAAGGAGAGTCCAAGTGTGGTGGTGGTTGCGATGCCTGACCTTCCCAGCACTGGACGGGAAGAAGTCGCTCTTTCCACCATTTGCACGCCCCCTGCAAGTGCTGAAAGGAGCACCCACAGTCCACTTGCTGATATGCAAATTGAAGATGTCACTGTTGAAGTACAACAGGATGAGGATACTGGTGTAGCTGGCGCTGAGGAGGAAGTTGGCAAGGAGGATTCTGATGGTGATGTGGTTTGTTTAAATCAGGCTCTGGGGGAGGCAGTTGTTGTCCGTGGGATGAAAAAGCCCATCACGGTCATGCCTGGGCAGAAGACCAAACATTCCACCTCTTTGGTCTGGCAATATTTCTATCCAAATCCGGACAACAACTGTCTTGCCATATGTACCTTATGTAAAGGTGAAATAAGTAGGGGTAGGGACGTTAACCACCTAGGAACATCCTCCCTTATACGGCACCTGCAGCGCGTTCATAATAAGTTACTGTCAAGTTCAGAAACTTTGGCTAAGACCGTAAGCAGTCCAGGGACACCTAAATCCCGTTGTCCTGTTGTATCCAAGCGCCTGCAAACCACACCGTCAACTCCCTCCTCGTCAATTTCCTCCTTAGTCAGGATCGGAAGTAGTCCTGCAGGCCATGTCACTGGCATGACTGACTCTCCTATCCCGGATTCCTCCGGAGGATCCTGCATTGCTACGCCTCCTGCTGCCGCTGCTGCTGTTGCTGCTGCTGGGAGTCGTTCATCATCCCAGAGAGGAAGTAGGGACACCACTACTTTTACTAAACAATTGACCCTCCAACAGTCCTTAGCGAGGAGGATGAAGTACGACAGCAGTCATCCTGAAGCAAAACGTATAACTGAGGCCTTGACTGCTATGTTGGTGTTAGACGTGCGTCCGGTATCCGCCATTAGTGCAGTGGGATTTAGACAATTGCTGGAGGTAGTGTGTCCTCGGTTCCAAATCCCGTCTAGATTCCACTTCAGTAGGCAGGCGATACCGAGACTGTACAGAAACGTCAGAAAAAGTGTCCTCAGTGTCCTGAAAAATGCCGTTGTACCCAATGTCCACTTAACCACGGACATGTGGACAAGTGGAACAGGGCAGACTAAGGACTATATGACTGTGACAGCCCACTGGGTAGATGTATCACCTTACGCAGCAACAGCAGCAGCGTCACCAGTCGCAGCATCTCAGAAATGCCAGCTCGTTCCAAGGCAGGCTACGCTGTGTATCACCGGTTTCAGTAAGAGGCACACCGCCGACAACCTCTTAGAGAAACTGAGGGAAATCATCGCCCAGTGGCTTACCCCACTTAGACTCTCCTGGGGATTTGTGATATCTGACAACGCCACCAATATTGTGCGGGCATTGCATCTGGGCAAATTCCAGCACGTCCCATGTTTTGCTCACACAATAAACTTGGTGGTGCAGATTTCTGGCCACTTTCGCCATTCAGCGACTGCGTGCCGAAGACTGGAGCGCCAGCAAACACTCTTGAACCTGCCCTGCCATCACCTGAAGCAAGAGGTTGTGACGCTGTGGAACTCAACCCTCTATATGCTTCAGAGGATGGAGGAGCAGCAAAAGGCCATTCAAGCCTATACATCCACCTATGACATAGGCAAAGGAGGGGGTATGCACCTGACTCAAGCGCAGTGGAGAATGATTTCCGTGTTGTGCAAGGTTCTCCAGCCCTTCGAACTTGCCACACGTGAAGTCAGTTCAGACACTGCCAGCTTGAGTCAGGTCATTCCCCTCATCAGGCTTTTGCAGAAGCAGCTGGAGAAAGTGAAGGAGGAGCTAAGACGGAGCGATTCCGCTCGGCATGTGGGACTTGTGGATGAAGCCCTTCATTCGCTTTGCCAGGATTCCAGGGTGGTCAATCTGTTGAAATCAGACCACTACATTTTGGCCACCGTGCTCGATCCTAGGTTTAAAGCCTATATGGTGTCTCTCTTTCCGGCCAACACAAGCCTGCAGAGGTGCAAAGACCTGCTGGTGAACACACTGTTAGCTGAAGCGGAACGTGACACGTCAACAGCTCCTTCTTCATTTTCTCCCGCAACTGGGGCTGCCAGGAAAAAACTTAGGTATCCTAAGCAACCCGCTGGCGGTGATGCAGGGCAGGCAGGACCAAGTTTGGACATCTGGTCCGGACTGAAGGACCTGGCAACAATTTCTGACATGTCTACTGTCACTGCATATGATACTGTCACCATTGACAGAATGGTGGAGGATTACATCGGTGACAGCATCCAAGTAGGCATGTCAGACAGTCCATACCTGTACTGGCAGGAAAAAGAGGCAATTTGGAGGCCCCTGTACAAACTGGCTCTATTTTACCTGAGTTGCCCCCCCTCCAGTGTGTACTCCGAAAGAGTGTTTAGTGCAGCCGGGAACCTTGTCAGCGAAAGGCGTAGGAGGTTGCTTCCACAGAATGTGGAGAAGATGATGTTCATCAAAATGAATTATCAGCTCTTCCAGGGAGACCAGCCTCCAGAACGTACAGAGGGACCTGTGGTGGTGGATTCAAGTGGGGACGAGTTAATACTTTGTGAGGATGAGGATGTACACACTGAAGAGGGTGAGGAATCGGTGGATGAGGAGGATGAGGATGACATCTTGCCTCCGTAGAGCCAGTTTGTGCAGGGACAGGTTAATTGCCAGCTTGTTTTGTGGGGGCCCTAACGAACCAATCATTTCAGCCACAGTTGTGTGGCAGACCCTGGCACTGAAATGATTGGTTTGTTAAAGTGTGCATGTCCTGTTTATACAACATAAGGGTGGGTGGGAGGGCCCAAGGACAATTCCATCTTGCACCTCTTTTTTTTCTTTGCATTATGTACAGTTTGGGGCCTAGTTTTTCAAACTGCCATCCTGTCTGCCACTGCAGTATTACGCCTAGATGGGTCACGTGTTTGTGCCGCCCACTCGTGTTGCTTAGCATAGTCATCCAGCTACCTCGGTGCAACCTTTTGGACATAAAAACACTATTGTGAGGTGTGAGGTGTTCAGAATAGACTGGAAATGAGTGGAAATTGAGGTTATTGAGGTTAATAATAGCATAGGAGCAGAAAAACCTACAAATTCTGTGATTTTAGCTGTTTTTATGCTTTTTTTCAAAAAAATACAGATCCAAAACACAAAACCCAGAACCCAAAACACGGAAGGGTGGTTTTGGCAAAACCAATCCAGATCCAAAACACGAAGAAAGATCCAGATCCAAAACCAAAACACAAAACACGAAAAGTGGCCGGTGCACACCCCTAAAATAGGCCTATTTGTGGTAATTAGAATCATTGGTCAAGTGAACTAATAGTCACTCAGTGTTGGTGATTTTATCTTTATTACAGACTGATATTGATAATACACATGTAAGACTATTTCTGCACTAATGTTTATTCACTTATGCACGGCCCAAAATACTTGCTCTGAGCTCCTGGCTCAGTCTAAGGTTTCCATTAAACAGTATTACTCTTTGTTATCCTATAGCCATTGGTGGTTCCCCTTGGCTCAGTGGTTTGTGAGAACACTTGTTTGTTGGTCGGGAGGCTTGCCACCCAGCAACTGTTGGTGGGTTAGGTGCAAGCCACCCGACGAGTGCTGAGAAGGTAAAGTGAAAGAAAACCATCACTTACCTTCTCCATAGCCGGGGGGGAGTGGGGCAGAGCAGACCCGTGGGTCGCTGGTGCCGGACACTAATGTGCGCGCCTCTTATGTGCGCGATTGCACACGCTTAGTATAAAATGGCTAGCCATGCCCCCTGCTAGACTTACCTCAGCCCTGGAAAGATGGAGGACACAGTGTCTCTATCTGCCACAGACACACTGTTAGTGTCCCCATCAGTCAGCAAAAGAGGTAGGCAGTCCTCCAGGCATAACCTGGATGAGGCTGCTGATAGCTCTTCTTCAGATGATGAAATAAAATATGAAAGAAGAAAACTAATAAACCCTGTCAGGTCGGAGAACAGCAGGGACACCTCTGAAGAGGGGGAGATTAGTCAGGCTGCAGACACTCCTCTTCCTCCTACATATTTTCACAGAGTGGTGAGAAAATGCACCTCCAAAAAGAAACATATTGATCGGTTTTCTTCAAGAGATTGCCCATAGCTGAAATACCTCTAAGGTCCACAGCAGACCTCTCTCTTCTGCGCATGGCCAGCATTTATTTCCTGCTTCGGATCGGCAGTTTCCGCAACAGCGCACTCATAAGGGCTCTAGTCACCACCACACACTGCCCCTATTTCACTCTTACAAGGACGATAGTTACCCTACAGTAGATTGGGAGTCAGAGGAGGTAACTAGTACTAGTGCGTCCTCTTGCAGAGGCGAGTATAATGATTTACAAATGGCCTGGGTTGCATTAACGGGCAGAATGCCCCCATCTAAATTTCTTTTCACTGGGCCTTGAGCGAGCGTTCTCAAGTATATCATTTTGCCCAATTAGCCTTTAGAATGGCTCTCATTAAGGAAGATGAGATGGTTCTCCGTAACCATACTGGCATTCCTGACATTTCCACTTTATTTGCCCCAGAGATTGATCGGGCTCTCACGTCACTTGTTGGGGATAAGGCCCGGAGTGATTCTATAGATAAAATTCAGCTTAAAGTTTTGAACGTGGCTGGTTCTCTGTTATCTGTCCTAGACAAGAGGAAAAAGAAGGAGTCTCAGGGGGCTTCCTATATTCCTTGGTAGCTTCCAAGATGGCCCTCTTAAAAGCTATAAGCAGGGCTACCCTAATGATTGGCCAGACTTTTGATTTCATATGCAATTCCCATAGAACTCGCTGGCTAGCTAGTGAAGGTCTGAATAATCTAGCTCCCAGGCCAGTAGATGTTCCTAATTTAATAGATTCCGACCTTTTTGGCCTTGACTTCATAGATGAAGTGAAAGTCCGCTATAAAGCCTGCAAGTCATTTGCAGACCTTAAGGGCCCCCAGCCTTCCAAATGACCCTTTCGTCAGGAGGGTCGTTCTGTGTCAGCCAGCAGTTCAACCTGAGACCAGCGGAGGCCTATCCCGGACATGGATTGCGAGAGGCACAGGGTCCGGCAATGCATACTCCTCCAGAAAAGACAGAGGATACGGTAAGGTGCGTACACACTATGCAATGTGCTCACGATGCAATATCGTGTCCGATTCCCCCTGGCAGACACAATTTGGTGTAAAAAGTGTCCAATTAGACTCACGATTGCATGATCTATCATGCATCGTGTCCGATAGCCAAATCGTGAGATCATGCACGATAAATCGTTAGCTTACCAAACATCTCACAATGATTTGCTAGATTTCAAATACATTTGAATTATGGTCAGGCTTAGATAGGGGGTATATAAAGCGGCAGCCATTTTAGGTCTGTGCACTTCTGCTCTATGACTAGTGAGGCTTGGTGTATACCTGCTGAATGCTGTACATTGCTATTGTGCGCTACTTTGTTTTGCCAGGCTCAACAAAGTGTGTTTTCTATAGTGTATTCTTGTGTGCGGATGGATCCTTAGGCCGAGATGTACTAAAGGAAAAATGCGGTAAAAACCCATTTTTTTTACCACAATTCCATATGTACTAAACCCCGGCCGCACTTTTATCGGTGCAGAGGGTAATGCCAGAAAAACCTGCCATTGCCCTATAGAAGCCTATGGGCTTCTTATCGCACCCCGCTCCTGACGCTTCACCGCCGTCTCGCCGCCGCCCAGAGCTGGCCCACACTCACCTGCTCTCCATGGTCGCCGGTCCGTGCTCCTCCTGGGTCCTCCGCTTCCTGCACAGGTGACCAGCAGGAAGCTCCCAGGGCTCGGAGGGTGTGGGGTCCCATGGAGACCCCGTAATCCGGCGTTGACTGCTTCGCAAAGGGTAGCTCTTATTGCAAGAGCTGTCCTTTGCGATACTAATCGCATATGTTAGTACATATGCGATTAGTAAGGTTGCGGTGACTGGCGGAATGGTCACCGCAACCTTAGTACATCCCAGCCTTAGAGTTCTGCTCACCTATGCTGGGGTTAAGGTAATGAAGGAGAAGGCCCAGCAAAGGAGGAGAGCATGCTGGACCAAGGAGTGGCTGCTGCAGAGGGATACTCATTCTCACAAGTGCCTGCTGATGGGGATTCTGGAGAACAATCTGGATGACTATTGCAACTTCCTGCGCATGGATGACGACACCTTCCAGGAGTTGCTGCGTCTGGTGACCCTCTATATTTAGAAGCAGGATACTAAGCTGCAGAGGGCTATCCCTGGTGAGGAGAGGCAGGTGGCTACAGAAAGACCTGAAGTTTGGGACCCTCATCTCCCCTCAGGCTTTGGGCATCATCATTCTGGACACTTGCAAGGCTATTGTGAAAGTGCTGCAGTACCAGTTTTAGGTAAGAAAAAAAACACTACACATTTGTTTCTGATGAAAGAAAAAAGATGGTTTAATGTATTTTAAATTTTTTGTGTAATGTAGAAAAGTACTGTATAAACATGTTAAAGCAGTGTTAAATTGTCTGCCAATATGGCTGCGAGTGATAAAATTGTCTTTATGACAACAGTATAAACATTTGCATTCCAAACATGGAATAAATAACATAGCAAATTTGTAGTTTAAATAAGGCTCCTATATGCCTTAATAATGTAAAACTGCATTATCACCAAATTTTATCAGTCCCAATACCTTTCCTGCTCTATGGTATACGGTGGGTCAGATGCTGGATTGAACAGGCCAATACACATGTGGCACAAGTACACATTGTGGCCCCGACTTCAACTATGTGTCTTTGCACCATGTGTGTACTGACCATGTCCAATCAGCGTCGTCACCACCGTATACCATAGACTAGGTATGGGGAGTGATAAAATTTGGGGATACTGCAGATAACAACAATAAAATTTTAGATTTCGTAAAACCCTGGAATATCCTCCTCTGCATCTAAAAGAGCACTGCATATAGCCTGGCTTGCGGTGGGAGGGTTAGTGGGTGGAGGAGTAGGCTAGAACTGGGATAGAATCATCACAGAGGAAGTTGGGGCGGGCACAGGGTCACCAATATAGGTTGCTGGATACAAATTATTACGCAGCGCCCTGATCAGCAACTTATGTACCAGCCGCTTGAATTTGGTTTGTGTTTCAGCACTCATTTGCCGCATGGTGCTGTTTATATGAGTGGTGAAGTTATCTAGGTGGTCTGGGGGCCTTTTTAATAGCTCTTCTGCCTGTTGTGAAAAATTGTCTGCAGGCTCCCTGCTTTGCTGTTTTTTTGCCAGGGCGCTTTCTCTTTTGCTGGGAAGGTGCGGTAGGTGCTGAGGGTGGTGTGGTTGGTGGTGGGCATGGGGATATCGACACATCCCCCTGACTGGCAGCAATGATGCTTAAATAAGGTGTAGACGTCAATTCCAGTTCTTGTGTTGGATTCTGTATTGAAAGAACAGAAAAAAAAAAATAATGTTCACGTTTTATCCAATATTTTTTGTTTTTAATTCTAGTTTCCTACAACCGTTGTTGAGTGGAAAACCATCGCTGAAGACTTTAAAATGGCATCGGAATTTCCATAACTGCGGGGGAGCCATCGATGGGAAACATATCTGCATCACCCCACCTGCCAAAAGCGGATAGTACTATTACAACTAGAGATGAGCGGTCCGGTCCTGTGGAATCCGGACCGCTCCGAACATGGGGGATCCGAGCCCACCCGAACGCAAGTTCAGGTGTTCCCGCTGACTCAGATCCCCTAGCGAGTCCGAACGTCATGTGAATGACGTCCGATTCTCGCGAGACTTGTTTTTCTATATAAGGCGCCGAGCTGTTCGCGGCGCCTTGTATAAAAAAAACACAGAAGGAGGCACATGCACGCTGTGCACTGCTCTACTAAGGGGACACGCTGCGCTATACTATGCTGATGGCTATGTATAGGGGCACTGACAGCACACTGCACTATACTATGCTGATGGCTATGTATAGGGGCACTGTGACAGCACACTGCAGTATACTATGCTGATGGTGGCTATGCATAGGGGCATTGACAGCACGCTGCGCTATACTCTGCTGATGGTGGCTATGTATAGGGGCACTGACAGCACGCTGCGCTATACTCTGCTGATGGTGGCTATGTATAGGGGCACTGACAGCACGCTGTGCTATACTCTGCTGATGGTGGCTATGTATAGGGGCACTGACAGCACGCTGCTCTATACTATGCTGATGGTGGCCATGTATAGGGGCACTGACAGCACGCTGCGCTATACTCTGGTGATGGTGGCTATGTATAGGGGCACTGTGATAGTACGCTGCGCTATACTCTGCTGACGGCTATGTATAGGGGCACTGTGACAGCACGCTGCGCTGTAGTCTGCTGATGGCTATGTATAGGGGCACTGTGATAGCACGCTGCGCTATACTCTGCTGATGGCTATGTATAGGGGCACTGTGATAGCACGCTGCGCTATACTCTGCTGATGGCTATATATAGGGGCACTGTGACAGCACGCTGCGCTATACTCTGCTGATGGTGGCTATGTATAGGGGCACTGTGACAGCACGGTGCGCTATACTCTGCTGATGGCTATGTATAGGGGCACTGTGATAGCACGCTGCGCTATACTCTGCTGATGGCTATGTATAGGGGCACTGTGATAGCATGCTGCGCTATACTCTGCTGATGGCTATATATAGGGGCACTGTGACAGCACGCTGCGCTATACTCTGCTGATGGTGGCTATGTATAGGGGCATTGTGACAGCATGCAGCGCTATACTATGCTGATGGCTATGTATAGGGG
Organism: Taudactylus pleione; assembly: GCA_031769625.1. Lineage (NCBI taxonomy): Eukaryota > Metazoa > Chordata > Amphibia > Anura > Myobatrachidae > Taudactylus > Taudactylus pleione. The sequence goes on from JAUIMM010001336.1 coordinate 266,533, forward strand.
CATTGACAGCACCCTGCACTATACTCTGCTGATGGTGGCTATGTATAGGGGCACTGTGATAGCACGCTGCGCTATACTCTGCTGACGGCTATGTATAGGGGCACTGTGACAGCACGCTGCGCTATACTCTGCTGATGGCTATGTATAGGGGCACTGTGACAGCACGCTGCGCTATACTCTGCTGATGGCTATGTATAGGGGCACTGTGATAGCATGCTGCGCTATACTCTGCTGATGGTGGCTATGTATAGGGGCATTGTGACAGCATGCAGCGCTATACTATGCTGATGGCTATATATAGGGGCACTGTGACAGCACGCTGCGCTATACTCTGCTGATGGTGGCTATGTATAGGGGCATTGTGACAGCATGCAGCGCTATACTATGCTGATGGCTATGTATAGGGGCACTGTGACATCACGCTGCGCTATACTCTGCTGACGGCTATGTATAGGGGCACTGTGACAGCACGCTGCGCTATACTCTGCTGACGGCTATGTATAGGGGCACTGTGACAGCACGCTGCGCTATACTCTGCTGATGGCTATGTATAGGGGCACTGTGATAGCACGCTGCGCTATACTCTGCTGATGGCTATGTATAGGGGCACTGTGATAGCACGCTGCGCTATACTCTGCTGACGGCTATGTATAGGGGCACTGTGACAGCACGCTGCGCTATACTCTGCTGATGGCTATGTATAGGGGCACTGTGATAGCACGCTGCGCTATACTCTGCTGATGGTGGCTATGTATAGGGGCATTGTGACAGCATGCAGCGCTATACTATGCTGATGGCTATATATAGGGGCACTGTGACAGCACGCTGCGCTATACTCTGCTGATGGTGGCTATGTATAGGGGCATTGTGACAGCATGCAGCGCTATACTCTGCTGATGGTGGCTATGTATAGGGGCATTGTGACAGCATGCTGTGCTATACTATGCTGATGGTGGCTATATATAGGGGCACTGACAGCACGCTGTGCTATGCTATGCTGATGGTGGCTATGTATAGGGGCATTGACAGCACGCTGTGCTATACTCTGCTGATGGTGGCTATGTATAGGGGCACTGACAGCACGCTGCGCTATACAATGATGTTGGTTTCTATGTATAGGGGCACTGAGCACGCTGATGTATGCTGTGCTATACTATGCTGATGGTGGCTATGTATAGGGGCACTGACAGCACGCTGTGCTATACTATGCTGATGGTGGCTATGTATAGGGGCACTGTGACAGCACGCTGCGCTATACTCTGCTGATGGTGGCTATGTATAGGGGCACTGTGACAGCACGCTGCGCTATACTATGCTGATGGTGACTATGTATAGGGGCACTGACAGCACGCTGCGCTATACTATGCTGATGGTGACTATGTATAGGGGCACTGACTGCACGCTTGTCTATACTCTGCTGATGGTGGCTATGTATAGGGGCACTGTGACAGCACGCTGCGCTATACTATGCTAATGGTGACTATGTATAGGGGCACTGACAGCATGCTGCGCTATACTCTGCTGATGGTGGCTATGTATAGGGGCACTGACAGCACGCTTGTCTATACTCTGCTGATGGTGGCTATGTATAGGGGACTGTGACAGCACGCTGCGCTATACTCTGCTGATGGTGGCTATGTATAGGGGCACTGTGATAGCACGCTGCACTATACTATGCTGATGGTGACTATGTATAGGGGCACTGACAGCACGCTGCACTATACTCTGCTGATGGCTATGTATAGGGGCACTGACAGCACGCTTGTCTATACTCTGCTGATGGTGGCTATGTATAGGGGCACTGTGACAGCACGCTGTGTTATACTATGCTGATGGCTATGTATAGGGGCATTGACAGCACGCTTCGCTATACTCTGCTGATGGTGGCTATGTATAGGGGCACTGACAGCACGGTGCTCTATACAATGATGTTGGTGGCTATGTATAGGGGCACTGAGCACGCTGATATATGCTGCGCTATACTCTGCTGATGGTGGCTATGTATAGGGGCACTGTGACAGCACCCTGCGCTATACTCTGCTGATGGTGGCTATGTATAGGGGCACTGTGACAGCACGCTGCGCTATACTCTGCTGATGGTGGCTATGTATAGGGGCACTGACAGCACGCTGTGCTATACAATGATGTTGGTGGCTATGTATAGGGGCACTGAGCACGCTGATGTATGCTGCGCTATACTCTGCTGATTAAGTGGCTATGTAAGGGGGCACTGACTGCAAGCTGATGTACGCTGCACTATGCTATGTTGATTAAAGTGGTTTTGTCCAAAGACTCCAGACTTAGAAGTGGCTGTGTGTACAAAAAAAATGTTTAAACAAAAAGTAAATAAAAATTAAAAATGTTACTTCAAGAAAGTTAGAAGTTGAAAAAAAAAATTTTTTTTTTTTGGTGCTGTACCCCACGTGTATACATTACAAGCACCATGACTCCTTGGGCCATACCTCACTGTGTATACAAGCACTGTGACTGATTGGGCATAAGCCCACTGTGTATACAAGCACCGTAGCCATCTTGCGCTACCTTTCATTTCTGCCACTGCTGTGTGGCAATGTTTCATAGATGTGCTTTAAAAAACTGTGGTGTCTGTGCTGCTGCTCTGTCGCTTAGTAACCAGACAGCTCACTGCAGCCTTTGGCCAATAATGGTCAAAACAATATTGTGAGCTGTGAGGTGGTCTAAAATTACTGTAAATGACTGTAAACTAATGTTATTAAGGTTAATAATACTCTAGGAACAAAAAAAAAGCCCAATTTATGTGATTTTAGCTTTTTTTGTAATTTTTTGTAAAAAATCCAAATCCAAATCCAGTCACCGCAGTTTGGCAAATCCAAATCCAAAGCTGGACGACAAATTAGAACCAAATCCAAATCCAAATTCAGCAAAAATGGTCCAGCGCACATCCCAATTATAACTACGAGGGGTACTTCAGCATCATTCTCATGGTGGTGGTGAATGCAAATTACGTGTTTGTGTTTGTAGGCAAGAATGGCCGTGCTTCGGATGCTGGGTCATTCAAACAGATGGCATTCTACCAGAGGCTCACCTCCAAAACCCTCAACTTGCCGTCAGTGGAGGAGATGAAGCATGGCCTAAACTACGTTTTTGTGACTGACGAGAATTTCGCGTTACATGAAAATTTGATGAAACCATATGCGCAAAAGAGTTTGATGAGAAAAGCGCATCTACAATTATTGGCTTTCTAGGGCACGCCGGATTGTGGAAAATGCATTTAGAATTCTGAGTAACCGGCTCCGCATTTTCCACACCAGCATAAAGTTGCGTGTGGACAAGACAGACTGGGTCGTGTTGGCGTGTTCTGCATAACTTTTTACAGCACAAAACCAAACAAAGGGCATCAGGCTCAGCTAGAAGACCCAGACCATCCGGAGGAGACTGCCCAGTTTACATCAATGGCAGCATCAATGCAAGCCACAGGGACTGTACGGGCCAAACAGGTAAGGGAGGCATATATGGCCTATTTCAATGGGCCAGGTGCAGCGCCATGGTAGGAGGACTGTCTCAGATAATTGCCACTTAAGTGGACATTTGTGGAACTTTAAAGAAGTGTTTTAAAAAAACAAAACAAAAATAAAACATTGTGTGTATACACTGTGGGGCTGATTCAGACCCGGACGCTAAGCTGCGTTTGCTCACTATGGGCGACTGTTGCCCGTCTGCACATGTGTATGTGTCGCAGTGTGCGTGCGCAAGACATTCACTGCGATCAGAAATTGTGCGCTTGTTGTACACAGACTGAGCGCTACTTTGAGTGAAAGATAGTGCCGTTTGTGGGTGGTAACAGGGGAAGGTGCTTTTAAACGGGGGAGTGGTCGTCGAAACGGTGTTTAATGGGCATCCATAATTAGCATGGAAGCATCATTGTACACGTCACCTGGTTGTATTTCAGCATGCAGTGATCGCAGTGCTTGCGGCAGGGTAGGGTCTACCTCAAGCGCTGCGTGCAGCTCCGATGGCTCTCGATGTTACTGATTAATCATACACTTCCTGGAGATGACGTGTGCTAAGAAAAAAAAGTGGGTGTCTTTACACCGGCGTGCACTCACTCTGCCGTCGCTCTCTAAGACATAGAGGGCGTCCTTAAGCCAGACAGTGCGATCACGGAATTTGCATACCTGGCCCCTTTTGGATGCAAGCGATCGCGGCTTAGCGTCCGGGTCTGAATTGGCCCCTGTGTCTCTACTTACCAAAACTGCCTCGGACAGTCCACTGTGACCTTCAGTCGCCTTCTCTTCTCCCTCTCGCACGGACATAAGAACAAAAGACTAACGCTCTGGTTCTTGTTCCATGATAAATGACATAAGAGGATAGTACCAAAGGATGGTCCGATACACGTCATCAGTGGACGCTCCAGAATGTTTTGACTCCTCCACATTCTTTTGTTCTTTGATAAACACTGTACGGAGATTTTGGATTTTGGTGCGCACCCATTTCGCAGATGCATCAGTACAATATTGTCGGCTGTATTCCACCAATTCCTCTAATGCCAATAGTTTTTTTGACTAATTGGAATAGTAGCAACAGCTAACCCTCCATAGACACACCTTTGCCTCCAAACGGTCCAGGAAGCCGGTGATAAACTCACGGTCCTTACCCAAAGACATTGCTGGTGGGAAAAAAAACTTGGATGCATACAATGTTCTCATAATTTTTAATAGTTTGGTTGTTTAAAGTATTATTAATGTTGATATGTTTGGTTGCTTAGTAATGTTGTGTATAGTTTTAAGTTTTTTTAAAGTTTATTTGGGTTTGGTTTTTGTTCTTATGGTGTTTTAATTAATTTTAATACAGATTGCATTTTACAATAAATTTAAAAAAATCAGTCATTTATTTTATTCTGTTTCAAATATGATTTAAATATGATTTAAATAAATAATATATAGATACATTACACACAGGTAATCAGTGGGTGGGCCATACATTATACACATATGTGGTCAATGGGTGGGGCATTACATACATATGTGGTCAATGGGTGGGGAATTATACACATAGGTGGGCAGTCGGTGGGTGGGTCATACATTATACACATATGTGGTCAGTGGGTAGGGAATTATACACATAGGTGGTCAGTGGGTGTTTCATACATTATACACATATGTGGTCCATGGGTGGGGCATTATACACATAGGTGGTTGGTGGGTGGGTGGGTGATACATTACGCACATATGTGGTTAATGGGTGATACAGTAGACACATAGGTGATCGGTGGGTGGGTGGGTGATACATTATACACATATGTGGTCAATGGATGATGCATTATACACATAGGTGGGCAGTGGGTGGGTGATGCATTATACACATATAGGTGGTCAGTGGGTGGATCACATTGGTGGACAGTGGGTCAGGCATATTCATTGGTGGACAGGGTCTGCATATACATTGCTGCTCAGCAGCACTAGTACAATACTCACCAAATAATAGCAGCTCGCGCGATCAGGTGTGCTGAACAAGGTGATTGCATCCTTGAAGTCACGATGCTGCAGAAAATGGAGACTGGGCGTGTCAGTCAAGTGACGGAATGGATGATAGATCATGAGTACAAACATACGTACGATCCACACCCCATCATGTCCAAGATTGACAAATCCTGCCTGCATCAGGCAAGAACTGAAGATGTGATGTACGACCAGCGGGTACGTGCATCGGCATCGTGACTGTGAGTGGACACTCACGATTTGGTCATATTTTACATGATTTGACGTTCCGAGGCCTCGATATCGGCAAACTGTGTAAAATATTGAATAGTGTGTAGGCACCTTAAGTCACTTATCTTCACTACATCTTCCTTGTTTTTCCCATGCAATAGCTTCCTGGAAACAGATCACCACAGACAGGTGGTTGCTAAGGATTGTGGAAAATGGTTTGTCACTTCTCCTTTTCCATTTTGTATGCCAAGTTTATCCCTGCTCAAAAAAACGCCAGTCCTTTGTTAGATGGTGTCCTATCCCTTGCCCTAGAGCAAGGCAAAATTGAGTTAGCAGACCCTTCCAAGAAAGGCATCACCTTTTCCCATCAGGAAACAGGACGGTTCATACAGACCGGTTTTAAACATCAAAACTCTAAACTAGTATATAAAACCTAGTTCCGTATGGAGGGCTTAGAAGACATAGCTTTCCTGCTCGCCAAGAACGATTTTTGTATCAAAATGGACCTCAAAGAGGCCTTTCATACAATTCAAGTACATCCAAATCACAGGAGACTCTTAAGATTCCACTAGAAGAGTGTCCTCTATCAGTGGAGTGTAATGGTTTTTGGGCTATCCAATGCCCCTTACACATTCACACGCCTCATAAAGGCGGTAGTTACACACCTCCATCAGAAAGGAGTCCGCTGTATAAGCTACCTGGACAATCTCCTGTGGACCACCCAGAACGGGGACTCCCTTTTACTCCACAGGGAGCTTATATTGTCGCTCATACGGAATCTAGGGTTCACCATAAATCTCAACAAATCTATGTTAACTCCTTCCCAGTTAATCGCCTTTCTGGGGTACTTGATAGATAACCCTTCTTCATCAATAGCAGTGGAGGGACATTCAAGACTTCGTATTTCAAACCCTCGAGCACCAATTCTCGATGAGGGATTTGGCCAACGTTATAGATAAATGAGATCCTTGGATCTAGGTTTTCTCCATGCTTCCCTCAGATGCAGGTAATCTCAGATCTTTCTCTCAGCTCTCCTTTGACAGGGTCAGGATTGGACAGACAAAATCCTTGTAAAACCCATAGTTTGCAGGGAGATCCGCAGTTGGACAGCCCTTCCTCTGCCGTCTCCCAGACTTCTTCTCCCTCCTCCACCAGATTTTAGTCATCACATCAGATGAATCTCTTATACGCTGGGGAGCATATAGAAGAGATACAGCAGTGAGGGAATGGTGGTCCGCTCAAAGTCGACACCTAATACCAATCTCTTGGAGTTAAGGGCTGCCAGATTAGCTCTTTCATTAGTCCCTCCGAATTCCTGGGAGATCTCGGTCCAGCTCTGCCTAAACAACAAGACCGCAGTTTCTTATCTCAACAGAATGGGAGGCACTTGATCAGTCATTCTCTGCCAAGAGAACTGGGTGGTGGAGTAATCCATACTACTGTTCGCAAACCTAGATTCCAGGAGAGCTAAACGAGTAGCTGATTCCTTATCCAGGAAAAAACTCATGCTGGATCGGGAAACTCTGAAACTGGAAGTTTTTCTCAGCATTGTGATGACCTTTGGTCAACCACTAGTGGACCTGTTTGCAACTCCATCAACACTCAGGTTCCTTCCTTCGTCTCCAGAATCTGGGCCATCCACATTGACACGTCCTTCCCATGGACGTGAATTCCCACTCCTGCACCCGCCACCATCCGCTCCTTTGTCATCCCGTCTCTCCCAACATCCACTGAGGGAGCCGGAAGGCGAGGATCATGAGTGAGCTCCAGCTCGGCTCCCTCCGTGGGTGCAGCAGCCAATGAGAGTATGTCTGACTCTCATTGGCTGGTAAAACAAACACACCGCCGCCGGGTAGTACGAGTGAACTTACCGGCTCCGGCGACAGTGTGTTTGCACTCACTGCGGTCCGCACTACACTTACCACACTGATCGGTGGGCAGGGAGGGTTTCTGGGTACTCGGAAACTCCCCTGCATGCGCGTATTCATATTCCACTTCTGCTTTTCAACCTAGAAAGGAGTTTTGATGAGAGGTTGTTAGTGATCATCAGATGTGCTCCTACAGAGTTCCAGTATATGTCTCAAATTTTTAAGTGCAAGGTAATTAGGTAGAAGCATATTTCAGGACAGTCCACACATGACTCTAAACTGGGACAAGGAAAGCACAGAGAATGACTGTTTCACATCATATATCATAAAGCTAAAAATAAAAGATTTGTGGTTAGCGGTCCTTTAAGTTGCACAATTATTGTTTCAATTTATTTTTGTGTAAAATTGTATTCTATAAATAGGTGATATCATACAGATCACATGTAAGATATTACAGTTTCTGAGCAATCCCGAGATGGTATACTACTAAATGTAAAATATGCTCTCTTTTATAGGAATACTTGATATTTCTTTGTTCTTTACAACTGTTCTTTGTTCTTTACAACTGTCCACTGAAATGTAAGTATTTATTATCATTTATAAACATTTCACAGTACAATTATACAAAAAGAGAGTGACAATAGAAATGAGATCTCTGCTTATAATCAACAAGCAAATGGGACAGAAATAAGGAGTACAGGAGCATGAAAGTTAACATCCTGATTTTGCCTTAAACAAATTGCCACATCACATTTTTAATACATTTTGCAGACTATTACATTTGCTCATTAGTGTCTTTACCAATATACTGTATAGAAATATACTTATTTGGAGAAAACATTTCTTGTGATTTTGGGGTACCCTTTTTATCCAGCCACACTAAACAAATATTGCTTGTAGAACGATAATTTTATAGTGCCTTTAGCTCATCTTGTTAATTTTTTTACTTTATTTTACTTTTTTGTTACACCATATGATATTTCATTTATGTACTTCTATAATTCAGCTTAATTCTGCTTCAAGTTGTTCTAGTTCAAAATGTTACATCATGTACCATGATTGCTTATCTGTAGGATGTTTGTGGCTTTTAGTAATGTGCTTTACACTTTATCTGTCAATTCCACTTAATAGCAAGGATTTTTCTCTAATTTATCCAATGTTACAATGTACACAGTAAATCCTGGATTAAAGACATGCAAACTTCAAAGAGAAAATAAAATTGCCATATGTGATGATTTATTAGGTTCCATTAAGTTATTCAAAATGATCCAAATATAGTGAATAGTGCTGAAGAATTATGAAGATTACAGGTATTAATTTACACATATGGTTAATGGCACACGGTTGCTTTGGCTACCCACGTTTAACTTTGCATTTGTACCACTTATTTGCTTGAGTATAGCAGATAATGTAAACACTGCAGAGTCCGGCTATTAAGGCAAATATGGGGAAAAGAGCTTCTATTCCTCCATATTTGTCTCTTCTGGGCCAGTTTGTGCAGTCATTTCCCAGGGAGTTGCCTCTGGAGGAAACAGTATGTTTGAAGGCACAGTATGAGACTAATCATTACCATTCCACATGCTGTCTTCCCTCTTCTCTGCTAAAGAGTATTCTTTTACCTATAAGGTAGCGGAGGTCAGCTTATGTAATAAGTAAATGTTACATATGGCTGTGCTCTTCTCCAATAAGAGTATGGGGGCTCTATGTTCATTTCAGCATAATTGAACCAAAGAAGGGAATCCTAAAATATTAGCTGTATTCATTGCCTTCATCTACTGTATATAACAAAATTGACTGCTGGTAAAATTATGTCATCATGTTAGCATGTAATGAACTCTGACCCCTCCCAACAGCGTCAGTGATGTTACAGGAGAGAGTGAGGGGGCGGTGATAGAGAGAGACAGTGGTAGGGTTGACCAGTTAGAAACCTTTTATGGGCGAGCCATTAGTGGCTTACAGTCAGATGCATAAATATTGGGACATTGACAGAATTTTCATATTTTGGCCTCTATTCACCACCACAATGGCTTTGAAATGAAACAAACAAGATGTGCTTTAACTGCAGACTTTCAGATTTAATTTGAGGGTAATTACATCCAAATCAGGTGAATGGTGTAGGAATTAGAACGGTTTCTATATGTGCCTCTCACTTTTTAAGGGGCCAAAAGTAATGGGACAAACTAAACAATTCTAAATCTAACTTTCACTTTTTAATACTTTGTTGCAAATCCTTTGCAGGCAATTACAGCCTGAAGTCTGGAACGCATAGACATCACCAGATGCTGGGTTTCATCCCTGGTGATGCTCTGCCAGGCCTCTACTGCAAATATATTCTGTTCATGCTTGTTCTTGGGGCATTTTCCCTTCAGTTTTGTCTTCATCAAGTGAAATGCATTATCAATCGGATTCAGGTCAGGGGATTGACTTGGCCATTGCATAACATTCCACTTTTTAGCCTTAAAAAACTCTTTGGTTGCTTTTGCAGTATGCTTCGGGTCATTGTCCATCTGCACTGTGAAGCATTTGACTGAATATGAGCATATAATATTGCCCGAAACACTTCAGAATTCATTCTGCTGCTTTTGTCAGCAGTCACATAATCAATAAATACAAGGAAACCAGTTCCATTGGCAGCCATACATGCCCACGCCATGACACTACCACCACCATGCTTCACTGATGAGGTGGTATGTTTTGGATCATGAGCAGTTCATTTCCTTCTCCATACTCTTCTCTTCCCATTACTCTGGTACAAGTTGATCTTTGTCTCATCTGTCCATAGGATGTTGCTCCAGAACTGTAATGGCTTTTTTAGATGTTGTTTGGCAAACTCTAATCTGGTCTTCCTGTTTTTGAGGCTCACCAATGGTTTGCATCTTGTGGTGAACCCTCTATATTCACTCTTGTGAAGTCTTCTCTTGATTGTTGACTTTGACACATATACACCTACCTGGAGAGTGTTCTTGATTTGGCCAACTGTTGTGAAGGGGTATTTCTTCACCAGGGAAATAATTCTTCTGTCATCCACCACAGTTGTTTTCCGTGGTCTTCCGGGTCTTTTGGTGTTGCTGAGCTCTCCGGTGCGTTCTTTCATTTTAAGAATGTTCCAAACAGTTGATTTGGCCACACCTAATGTTTTTGCTATCTCTCTGATGGGTTTGTTTTCATTTTTCAGCCTAATGATGGCTTGCTTTACTGATAGTGACAGCTCTTTGGATCTCATATTGAGAGTCGACAGCAACTGATTCCAAATGCAAATGTCACACCTAGAATCATCTCCAGACATTGTACCTGCTTAATTGATAATGAAATAACGAGGAATAGCCCACACCTGTCCATGAAATAGCTTTTGAGTTGATAGTCCCATTACTTTTGGCCCCTTAAAAAGTGGGAGGCACATATAGAAACCGTTGTAATTCCTACACCGTTCACCTGATTTGGATGTAATTACCCTCAAATTAAATCTGAAAGTCTGCAGTTAAAGCACATCTTGTTTGTTTCATTTCAAAGCCATTGTAGTGGTGAATAGAGGCCAAAATATTAAAATTCTGTCAATGTCCCAATATTTATGCACCTGACTGTAACTGTGCCATTGCACAGATAACACCAACACATGCTCAGACCATGGCTGGCATTATCCACTCTTGGCCTCCCATCGATGGTGAAACTAGTCACCTCTGCCATATGATTATCAATGGTTGCTAACCATCAATGGTTGATGGCCAACCCTAGACAGTGGATAGGGGGGAGACAGAGAGGTGGGGAGAAACTGTTGGGGTTGAGTAGAGAAAGAAAACAGCTTGGTAGATGAAGAAAAAAGAGGAGGGAGATAGAGATGGGAGCAGAAAGTGCCAGGAGTAGAGGCAAAGAGAAGTGTGATTACCGGACAGTGCAAGGTGACACTATAAAGACCCTTTAGGGTAATACCAAAGCTCCTTAATGGACATGCACAGATATGTATTACTAAATCAAAATGCACATCAAATGTGAAGGGGACTCCAGTAGTGAGGAAATGTTACAGTCTGAGCCGAGTTTATGCAGGAACTTTAAATAAATATATAAATAAATATAAAAATTGTTTGAGATATGCACAATAGACTGCAGCCATTGGAGACTAAAGATACTCCTTACTTACTCTCTTTAAGACACACAGAAATGACCAATATAGCTCCACTCAGGTGCTTGAGTGGAGCTATATTGGTAATTTCTTTATGCAGGAACTTACAAGCAGCTGGCATGAGCCTTTGTACAACAGATTTATGTGGACAGAGCTTGAACGGTCAGCATGCTGGCAGCAGGTGGGAGCCGTGTAAGCTGCGGTATAAAGGTATAGGGGGAGTGACAGCTGAACTGCTCTTTTTCCCCGGGTACCTGAGGTGGTGAATTTATCTCTGGCCGGATCTCCTGACATGGTGACTGGCAGAGCTGATCTGAAGGAGTGATGGCAGAACCGGAGGCAGAACCAATGAGAGCTACAGGCTATGGCCAAGGAGACGGACCGTGCTCATGCAGGCATCATCCAGAGAGGCTGGACATAGATCAGTATAACATCTGCAGCTGTGAAGGAGGCAAACATCTCAGTGCTGCGAACTGAGCCCTGGAAACAGACCAGTGGTGGTGAGCTTACAATGGATCAGCGAGAGCTCTGAGGTAATAAACACACACCCCAGATAGCTCCAGGCTACTTGTCCCACCACAACAGCCCTAATACCCATTAAGCAAGTAGCAGAAGAGGGGGTGGGACCATTACACTGTAGCCCTGGTTTCAGCTCTACCATCTACCACAGCAGTTAAGAAAGACTGACTTTTGCTGTTTTATCAGTAGTGCAGTAAAGGAAATAAATCTTTTAACTCCTTGATATAAATATTAGGACAACAGCCTCATTTAGTACAACCATCCCAAATTTTAATCCCACTGTACTCTTAGAAAAAGTGACAGTAAACCTTCATAGGAACAAAAACTCTGCTTGTTAAGATGGCCACACATCTAAAGATTATCTATACAACCAGCTAACTAGTTGATTGGTTGGAATGAAAATCTGGTAAGGTATGAAAGCAAATGGCAATCAGCAATTTGCTCTCAAACACCGGAAAATGGACAAAAACTGTTGTTTAGATCAAACATTTAACATACTTGTCTGACGACCATTTTCATCTGTTTTCTGGCATTTAGGAGCAAATTGCTGATCATCAGTTACTCCCATACGTTACCAGATTTTCATTCAAACCAATCAACTAGTTAACTGGTTGGACAGATAATCTTTAGATGTGTGGCCAACATTACTATTGCGGCAGTCTTTCAACTATCAGTGCAAATAATCAGAAGAGGAACCTGTGCACCAACATGGTTAACTCAGACTTTTGCCCTTGAAAGATTGCTTATGCAAATTTGATTTTATACTGCAGTATAAAGAATAGGAACAGTGTTAAGTGTGTTTACATTATTCTAGTTGTAATTCAACCAAAAGAGGTCAATCCAATTAACTGCGAAGGGTGCCTGTTGCCAATGCAGACCCTCCAACATGACCCCTTCCATCCAGTACAAATTGCTCTGCTCCTGGACTTCCTTCTTAATTGATGATTGCAGACACCTGTGCTGAAACACCTGTCTTGTCTATTAACTAGTTCAACACAGGTGTCTGCAATCATTAAGTTTGAAGTCCAGGAGCAGAGAACTTTGTACCGGGTGGAAGGGGTCATGTTGGACGGTAGGCCATTGTTAATACTCCGGCATTAGCATGTTATCTCGCACCCCTCGTGGCCGACTCTGAGCTTGAATTTGCACAATTTTGCCGGCAGCCATCTGGGGCTACGAGCATTTTTGTGCAAGTTTGAGCTGTTGTAACTGCGGCTATTGCACCTGTGAGTTCATTATCAGTTGGATTGACCCATAAGAGATTTACTAGTGTAAGTTATGTTAATTATTCCTGAAATTACACGTTAATACACTTTATGTGGTAAAAATGCCTTGTAAGCGTGTTTAAAGGAAATTTACACGGTCATTTAAAGATAATAGTGACAGTGGCGTCCCTCCCATCAAATTGACCGAGGCATTAATTAAATCACCTGTGCTCAACCAAGGATATCTCTAAAACCTGAACTTTTGGGGAGCCTTGAGGACCATGTTTGACAACCTCTGCATTAACCAGTATAGATAAATGACTGAGTTTGCCTAATGCCTTAATTTTATATTAAAATGTTTAAATTGTGTCAAATTTATGCATTTATTCATTAGGTGACATCCGGTCACTTGAGTCTCCAACCGATTTTTTTCATCCAGCGAGGTGTAAACCTTGGAACTGCATGTGCTTCACACACCAGCATCTGTTTCAACATGTTTTGATTTCCTCCAATCAGGACGTTACTTTGATATCTTTGGCACTCAGTCATACAGTTTACTGATCAGCAAGGACGATTGTCACATTTTTAATAAAACTTACATTTTTTCCACATCTTTAATAATTTATTGTGGAACTACAAGCCCCAGCATGCCTAGAATGCTGTTTTACATGACTTGGCATTTTAATAATGGTAGCCAGATGGGAGGGTGTGAGGGGTGCTAAGCAGTTTCTTACCTTGGGCCCTATGGAGTGTTAATGCAAATCTGCTTACAGTACTAATAACGGTACTATGACAAGTAGAAATAATTAGGTTTTTGAATGTTAATATTGTTGAAATAATATAAATATATGTGCGGAATGAAGTGACGAGATTAGAGCGGTTTCAAAAATGAGATACAGATAAAGGTATCAATTATGCAAATAGATTGCTATTTTTTAACGCAGGATGACTTACCTGCCGGGTCAGCTCTTCCGATAAAGAATTATCCTGGGGAATGTACAGACTTCTTGGGTTTATGACCTGGGAGTCCAAAGTCCAAATGCGCATGTGCTATCCACTGGGAAGGGGGATTTATTAGATGGAGTTGCATATCAAGCAAAAACTCTAGAAATGTAAGTTTCCCGTATCTTTCTGCATACTTTATTATTATCATTTATATGGCGCCACAGGGGGTCTGCAGCGCCTTACAAAGTACATAAACAGAAACAGTATGAACAAAAGATGAACAAAGTGGCTTATATTGCAAAACATTGCAGGACTTGGACAAGGTTTATAAACATTGCTGTATCAGCAGTCATAATACCCAAATGGGCTCCAGTGGGAAGGAGATGATGGCATGTGAGGCAAGGAAGGAAAAGCACATGAGGGCAGAGGGCCCTGCTCGTGAGAGCTGTTATGTGCATACGGGAACATAACAGTACCATAGAATCATACAGCAGCAGATTTCTCCGATTTCTGATGTGCTCCCTGTTCTTACATATGGGATTGTATGGTTCCTATCAGAAAACTGACAAAACTGCAATTTTTTGGAGGTTTGACCACAAAATGGCTTTGATCCATTCTGCCCAAAGACAGATAAAGTGTTATGGCAGAAAAAATAAATAGAGCTCCGAGTGCAGCCAGAACAAAGCAGGTAGATTGTACTGCTGACATTTTGCATCTCTACAAAATTTTCTTTTCTGACATAAAATTAAATTTGCATAAAAGTTTGCCTCATAGCTGCTCACCTGAAATTATAACCTTTCTCACAACTTTATTCTTAGGAAGTGGAACCTTTACAAAAGTTCAACAAAACACCAGAAACTAAAATTATTTTCACAAGGGTGGATCCGTATCTCACTAATTTAGATCTTTACACAAATCGTCCTTGAAAAACCTGAGTAATGCTTACTTCATTTTGCTTGGGGCATGAAACATGAGCTTTCAAACCGGTCAAATATCATAATTTGGGTGTAATAAGTATTATGCACTAACAGCTAAAAGAATACAGTTTATTTAACACAGATATTGCTGCTCGGATGATTTAATAAAAATACAAGAAAATAACTAGCACCAAAAATAATGAAACAGCACCCTCTATTGAAACAAGGCTGTTATGGCAAGCATTGTTTTCATGCACTAGATAATATGTAATCAAAGCCTTATAAATGGAGGTGGAATTAGTGCCATAGCTCTGCTATATTTGAGTTGTGATATAAAGGGGTATATTTACTAAGGTGCGGGTTTTTAGAAGTGGTTTTGTTGCCCATAGCAACCAATCAGATTCTAGCTATTACCTTCTAGAAGGTGCTAGATAAATGTTAAGTAGAATCTGATTGGTTGCTATGGGCAACAAAATCACTTCTAAAAACCCGCACCTTAGTAAATATACCCCAAAGAATCCATTACTACAAGCGTGAACAAATGGGCCATAAATTGGTTATCATACTAGCACACCTACAGTAATATCACAGGGGAACAGCGTTTGGGCAAAGAAGAAAGTTGAACAAAGTATAATGAATTTTCAAATTGTCAATTCCTTGACTGACCCAACCTGGGTGCACTGCACAAATTAGGAGAAATTATATTTTCAACTGTGATCTTTCAAAGTTGTGATTAATAAAAAGAAGAATACATGCTGATGCCAGGTGGGAGGTTCAGAGGGTACGTGGTGCCATCTGAGTTGGGGTGTGGGGTCATGGTGCAGTGATCACATACCCTCCAACATAACCCATTCCATCAGGTACAAATTTTTTTTATGACTGCCGTCACCTGTGGTGAAATACCTTTAATTAGTTCAGCACAGGTGACTACAATCACTAATTAAGAGCATACTTGCCTACCCTCCTGATTCGGCTGGGGGCTCCTGAAAATCGGCAAGCCTCCCGGCGGCCGCCCCAGCGCGGTCCCCCCTGCGGTGACAAGAGAAACCCCCACAGCGGTGACACGATTCACACTGAATTTTGGCCCCACCAGTAATCTCAACTTTGTGTAGCGGAAGCAGGGCCACAATGACACGATCGTGTGGCAACAGCCCTGCTCCTACCTGATGAAGTCAGGATTCAGACCCAACGGGCTCCCGCTGTCGGTATTTGATACGCCGGCATTACATACCGATTCCGATTGGGGGGTCTTCCGGACACTCCTGGGTAGAAAGCAAGTATGTTATAAAATAATCCTTTATTATATCTGAAAACATATGTCTTTGTCAAAATAATGTGTCATCAAATACTGTTGTCAAATATTGTGGATTGTGGGCCTTATTCAGCAAGGAGCGCAACTGCGAATGCAATAGCGATTACGCACGCAGTCTCCCTGCAATTGTATGCTAATCCACTGTGATCACAATGCAATCTCAACACAACAAAAGGACGCCCACCTTACCTTACCCACATCCATAATGTTTAGCAGGACTGCAAAAACATCGGTACAATCGAATACCATCGCAACCTCACACACATTTGCACAAGCCCTGACCTTACTCAGAAATTGCTAACTTATGAGACCTGTGCGTATGGCATCGCAGTGGATAATTTATGCACGCTTAAGCAACGGCGGTAAAATGCACTGGCACGCCTGCGTTCGCCTAACCACCCTCCATTACCACACACAAACGGCACTTTCTGTCAATAACTCTGCGATGGGTCTGCGTAGCCGCTGAGATCGCAGTCCCGATCGCAATGGCTAGTTCGCGCACTACAATGCATATGCAGTACGCAACAATCGGCCGATTAGCAACTGCGGTCCTTGCTGAATCAGGCCCTATGTCCTTTAGTACTGGATTTAGGGCACGATTCAGCAAGGATCGCTATTGCTAAAGAATATGCAGACGGCCAATTGTTGTGTAAAGGCGCCACTGCGATCATGCAGATTGCGCAGATCCATTGCAGTGTGATTGACAGGCAGTGAGCGTTTGGGGGTGGTGACGTGCATGCATAAATTAGTCAGTGCGATAGCATCTTCAGTACTTACTGCATTCATTAGTATATTTTTGCAGCAGACCTGGGTGCGATTACGGAGCTGTGATCGCAATAGCGATCGATCCGTAATGAAGATGAGCTGTTCGGTCTATACTCGGTTCTTTCCACCAAATTGGCCCAAGTTCGGATTTGTCTTATTGGCTTTCCAAGACACGCGGGTTCCGGATAGTAAATAAGATGCCGATTTTCTGATCCAAGAGTAAACGAGTAGAACCAAACCGATGATCTCTAATTAAAAGTTGATTATTCAATCTAAGCAATTTATTTTCAGAATTATCCACTATTATACCATTGACCGAAAGACATATATTGATCCTGGCCATACTTACTTGATCACGTTTGATGTGGCATGACCCAGCTCACACACAGATGTTAGTGACAATAGTGAGTGACTAGATACAGTACTTGCCATCTTAGTTCTGCACAAGATATTAATTAGCAAAATTAGCACACTTCAACAAATTTGAAAATAATAGTTTGTAAAGCTTTTTAAGGATAGTGCTCTAGAATGTATCATATATCCTTTGGTTTGGGATTTTCCCATGGAATTATTACAAACATTCAGTGAGCATGACTGAGAACTTACAGTTTGTACACCAGAATTGTCAACAGAGGCAGCATTAGTCCTTTTATCAACATGTACAACTCTACCACCCACATGCCCATCAGCATGGGCGTCAATGACTGATTAACGACAAGCATAAACTAACATATATATTGTATTTAATTGCCAGCAAGTTTGTCAGGTTACTTGTTTCTCCCAAATAGATTACAGTTGTTTTGCATGTTGTGGATCTTTGCATCTAGCCTTTTAGATAATGCATATATTTTATTTCTTAAATTGGGAACTTTCTTCAGGCTTGTTTAAAGGTTGTCATTACAAATTGATAATTGTGGGTACTTTTTTTCTTGCAAGTCCATATTTTCTATAAACTCTCTAATGGCTAATGACTCATTAAACCCCATATACACATGACAAAATATTAATAACAGTAAATAAGAAAGAGCGACAGACAACGGTGTTGGCATTTAAGGGAAAAGAAGAAATGTAGGTGAAGATATGGTGGGGCAAAAGGACGTCAATGAACAACTGAACTTAACTCACACACAAACATTCACTGTTGTACAACTCTTCCTTAAACTTAACAAGGTTGTACTTATCCAGTTAGATGGTGTAATAACATACATTTTCCTGGTCTACTGTCTAAGATACCCACAACATCCGAGTCCGATCCGAGTCAGGCTCGTCTTTTCCCGCCTGACTCGGATCTGAAATCGAGGCAAACCGTCATCATCCCACCTTCCGAGTCTCGCAGGTTTTGGATCCTATATAAGGTACCCGCGTCGGCGCCATTTTCTCACTCGGCTGTGGACAGTGAAGAGGGAGGGTGGGAGTTAGGGCTGGCTGGGCTGTGTAGTGTAGTGTAGTGTAGTGCTGCTGTTGTCCACCTCTTCAAAGTCCATAGGGGCTGGCTGTGTTGTGCTGTGCTGCTGTTGTTAATAGGGGCTGTGTCCGCTACTTCAAAGTCCATAGGGGCTGGCTGGACTGTGTTGTGCAGTCAGTTCTCCATAGGGGCTGTGTCCACTCCAAAGTCCTGTGCAGTGTCCCAGTCCTAAAGGGGTGCTGTAGTGTTGTCCAGGGGGTGCTCTGTCCATCAGGGGTACTCCCCCCAAGTGCTAAAAAAATAATATATTTTCTGTGTTTGTGAATTGTGTGCGCAGTAGCCGCACGTGCATCAACAAAGTAGTGCCAAGCGTGCGCCTGTGTCATAAGTAAAAGGCCGGCTGGCTTGACCGTTAAAGGGTGCTGTAACCCCCAAAGTACACTCCAGTCCAAACCAAAAAAAAAATTATTTTCTGTGTTTGTGAATTGTGTGCGCAGTAGCCGCACGTGCATCAACAAAGTAGTGCCATACGTGCGCCTGTGTCATAAGTAAAGGGCCGGCTGGCTTGACCGTTAAAGGGTGCTGTAACCCCCAAAGTACACTCCAATCCAAACCAAAAAAAACATTATTTTCTGTGTTTGTGAATTGTGTGCACTGTGGCTGCACGTGCATCAACAAAGGAGCAGCGCCAAGCGTGCGCCTGTGTCCCATAAGTAAAGAGCCGGCTGGCTCATTTCTTAAAGGGTGGTGTAACCCACAAAGTGCACTACTCTCCAGCAAAAATAAAAAAATATTTTCTGTGTTTGTGTGCGCTTTAGCCGCACGTATATATCAATATAACATAAATGGAGGACCAAACTTTCTCCGATAAAAATAAAATAGGGAAAGATCAAGAACCACTTCCTCCTAGTGCTGTTGCTGCTGCTGGGAGTTGTTCATCATCCCAGAGAGGAAGTAGGAACATCACTACTTTTACTAAACAATTGACCCTCCAACAGTCCCTAGCGATGAGGATGAAGTACGACAGCAGTCATCCTGAAGCAAAACGTATAACTGAGGCCTTGACTGCTATGTTGGTGTTAGACGTGTGTCCGGTATCCGCCATTAGTGCAGTGGGATTTAGACAATTGATGGAGGTAGTGTGTCCCCGGTTCCAAATCCCGTCTAGATTCCACCTGCATCCTCAAAGCAGCAGCGACAAGCGTGCGTCTGTCTGTTAAAGGGTGGTGACACCCTCAAAGTGTGCTACACAAACAATAAAAATATTCTTTTTTTTTTTTCTGTCTTTGTGAATTGTGTGGGCTGTAGCTGCACTTGCATCCTTAAAGCAGCAGCGACAAGCGTGCGTCTGTCTGTTAAAGGGTGGTGACACCCTCAAAGTGTGCTACACAAACAATAAAAATATTGTTCTTTTTTTTTCTGTCTTTGTGAATTGTGTGGGCTGTAGCTGCACTTGCATCCTTAAAGCAACAGCGACAAGCGTGCGTCTGTCTGTTAAAGGGTGGTGACACCCTCAAAGTGTGCTACACAAACAATTAAAATATTGTTCTTTTTTTTCGGTCTTTGTGAAATGTGTGGGCTGTAGCCGCACCTGCATCCTCAAAGCAGCAGCGACAAGCGTGCGTCTGTCTGTTAAAGGGTGGTGTAACCCTCAAAGTGCGCTCCACAAACAATAAAAATATTCTTTTTTTTTTTCTGTCTTTGTGAATTGTGTGGGCTGTAGCCGCACTTGCATCCTCAAAGCAGCAGCGACAAGCGTGCGTCTGTCTGTTAAAGGATTACATCGGTGACAGCATCCAAGTAGGCATGTCAGACAGTCCGTACCTGTACTGGCAGGAAAAAGAAGCAATTTGGAGGTCCCTGTACAAACTGGCTCTATTTTACCTGAGTTGCCCCCCCTCCAGTGTGTACTCCGAAAGAGTGTTTAGTGCAGCCAGGAACCTTGTCAGCGAAAGGCGTAGGAGGTTGCTTCCACAAAATGTGGAGAAGATGATGTTCATAAAATGAATTATCAACTCTTCCAGGGAGACCAGCCTCCAGAACGTACAGAGGGACCTGTGGTTCCAGCGGGGACGAATTAATACTCTGTGAGGATGAGGATGTACACACTGAAGAGGGTGAGGAATCGGTGGATGAGGATGATGAGGATGACATCTTGCCTCCGTAGAGCCAGTTTGTGCAGGGACAGATTAATTGCCAGCTTGTTTTGTGGGGGCCCAAACGAACCAATCATTTCAGCCACAGTTGTGTGGCAGACCCTTGCGCTGAAATGATTGGTTTGTTAAAGTGTGCATGTCCTGTTTATACAACATAAGGGTGGGTGGGAGGGCCCAAGGACAATTCCATCTTGCACCTCTTTTTTTTCTTTGCATTATGTACAGTTTGGGGCCTAGTTTTTCAAACTGCCATCCTGTCTGCCACTGCAGTTTCACGCCTAGATGGGTCACGTGTTTGTGCCGCCCACTCGTGTCGCTTAGCATAGTCATCCAGCTACCTCGGTGCAACCTTTTGGACATAAAAACACTATTGTGAGGTGTGAGGTGTTCAGAATAGACTGGAAATGAGTGGAAATTAAGGTTATTGAGGTTAATAATAGCATAGGAGCAGAAAAACCTACAAATTCTGTGATTTTAGCTGTTTTTATGCTTTTTTTCAAAAAAATACAGATCCAAAACACAAAACCCAGAACCCAAAACACGGAAGGGTGGTTTTGGCAAAACCAATCCAGATCCAAAACACGAAGAAAGATCCAGATCCAAAACCAAAACACAAAACACGAAAAGTGGCCGGTGCACACCCCTAATAAAAAGTAACAATCTTGTTCTTTACCGCTACAAGCAAGCCTGCTAAAGCCACATCACCACCACCAAACAAAAAATTTAACACAAAGCTATATAACATCTCAAATGTCTTGAAACAAATCCTCCAAAAACAGAAAAATCTGTAACAGGTTTGATGATGTAGCAGAGTTTCTGTACAAATTAGCAGATCCTCTGAGACCAATAACAGGCCTGTTGCTTAACCAGTGTAGTGAATTAATTTAAGGAATAATGGGTACAGCCATACTCACTGTTACACATACTGGTATATGGAGTGGAGCAGGATGACATACAGCTCACCTGCCGGTGAGTGTATGAGGATGTGGGTAGCGGTGCAAGGATGCTGAAACAGCCTCTTGTCAGAAGTAAGACCGGGTCTCACTGGAGCTGTCTTCCACTTTGTCACTTAACAGAGTACAGATGTTCCTCATTTAACAACCTACTTGTTTAGCGTCTGATTGGACTTATGATAGCGCTCCGACCAGCAAACTGTAGCTTGAATTACACCTTGCAGAATTCAAATGACATAAAAAAACGGACCCTGCCGCAAGAGGTGTGTGTGGCTGTGGCGCAGGACACACAGGAGACCCTGTCGCCCATGAAGGAAGGATGTACGGGGATGTAGGTTGCTCGAGGAAGAGGTGGGAATCTCGCAGGCATGTGCCACCCAGGTGCTGCTGCTTCCCAGCCACTATACATCCTCGCTTAACAACCGATTAGTTTAACAACCAAGTCGTAGGAACAGAACTCGGTCGTTAAGTGAGGAATGTCTGTAAGATGGTGCCACGCATGTCCAGTACTTAAGTCAGCAAACATAGAAAGTGAAAACAACAACTTGAACCTCCCAAATATGAAACTAGGTGCAAAAAAAGAAGAATATGGGGCGGAGCGTGCAGGAGGGTTGTTGATAACTAGCCACAAGGTGAAACACACAAAAAAAGCCTAGGAGTGCATCATATTATAATTTCTTTGTTTTATTTTTTCGTTTTGACTTTGCATAATGACTAAACAGTACATTGGTGACAATGATCTCCATTGGAAAAAACTAAATAACCCGGAATCCCCCACACAACAGCGTGCAGCAGGTTGTTAAAAACCTCTGGTTATCTCACAGGGGAAGTGCCAGCCAGCCTACAAGTTGGCTGAATATGCCGACAATAAGCACTAGATTTCAAGCACTCCAGTGCCTGAATATCCTGTAGGGAAATATCTGCTGCAGAAGCAGATATAGCTATGCCAATCCGAAAAGAATGGGTCCCAAACTCCCAAGATGAATAGCTAAGATAAACAATACAGTGCTTTAAGACAGACCTGAACTGGTACCTAGACAGTGGATGACCATTAGCATGAAGCAACCAGGAAGCCTCGCTACAAAAGGGAACACATATATACACCAGCACCAAGGACACTGGGCAGATCTGAGAATCCTTGCAAGCAGCCAAGGAAATCCACCAAACACGACCAAGCTGGTCTGTCTAGGACCTCCAAAAGGAGGGAATCAGGGTACACAAAATTTCTCGGAAAAAGGAATGGCCTGGAAACAAACTCACTGACCTGAAAAGCCCTGGTGAAGGCCATCGAAAATACCAGCTTGATTGGACAATCATAGGTCACCAATAATCCACCAACATCAGAGCTGCCCTGTAATGCATTAGAGATTACAATAATTTTAGTAAGTTTGCATTCCCCTCGTAGCTTAAAAATATCTGAGATTCCTGGTAAGGATCTTCACATAGAAACTAATGAATGGTCCTGCACATAAAGCCCCCAAATAAAGATAGCATCAACTGATGCCCATTCTTACATCAATGTCCGGCTGACTGACCAAAAACCTCCCATTCTGACCTAGCAGATTCATAAACCCGCAGAGTTCGAGGAGTGACCACACACGCCGCTAGTCCTTCCATACCTATGTGATGATCTAACAAACATAGGGGGGACAGGTGTCACCAACTGCGGCAGCATGAGGTGCCAGTTCCCTAAACCTAACCAAGTTAAATCTAAAGACTGCATCCACTAGAGAATTATCAATCCTGGGGACATGCCACATAGTGGAAGACAAGCCTCACGAGCAAGACTACACTGCTCCAAAAGCTCCAACTCCACCACGATGGGCAAAGTTTCTACAATAGTAGGTTACCGGTCAAATCCTCCTTAACCGAGGCTATGGCCATCGTGCAGTGCCATTCAAATAAGCCTCAAAACTGGTGGTACCAGCTGCATTAGTAAACAATTGGATCTGAGCATCATTACGCAAAGGTAAGATAAGAAAACACCATTAAAGTGCAACAGAAATGAGTTCCAGACCATAAGCTCCAATATAATATCTGCTGATAGAAATAATACTGCTTAGCAACCTCAGTAGTGGACCTCTTAAGCTTCTTACAAAAAAAACCCATCCAATCGGGATAACCTTACAAGCAAAATTAAGCAACTCCATGAGGCATTGAGCCTGGCGCAATTTCAACTTGTCCGCCACCAGGGCCGAAGAGTTGCCACTGCGCTTTTTTTGTGCCACCAATTTCCTCTAAGAGCACCTGAATGAAGAACAGTAAGGCAGTATAGCAAGGTGAATTAGGGGATCCAATGCACAAAATTATCATCGAGATAGTATGCCACCCCAAACTCCACCATGCCCATCTGGATAGACCAATGCAGGAATGTGCTAAATCTAGGTCTACGCCTATCCCTGCCTTGATTGTTGCTGCACTGCTTAGCTCCCCATTTGTTATCACTAGAGGTATCCAAACTGGTCAAGGAAGACAAAGAAGATAATTCCTTTCCCCCACGGATCAACAAACAACATTGTTCGACTCAGCATCTGCCAATACTGGTCTAGCCAAGGAAGCATACAAAAAGGATGGATAGGCAATGTCATGAGATAGACCTGAAAAACAAAGAGAAGAGATGAAGCCACATGCAGACTAACATCTACAACAGGAGGATGCAAAAGAGCAGAAAGAGCCACACGCTGCAGGATGACAGAAAATGGAGGCACAACCAGCACAAAGGGTAGTCCCAAAGCCTTCTTCAGTTCCTATGTCAAGGGAGCAAGCTAGGCCTGCATGAGAGCCAGAGGCAACTGGCCCAGCACAGATGAACATTCTCCACAGCACTGGAAGACTGTAATGACAAAAGGAAGCAATGGCCCCGCCAATGCCACTAAATAATGAGCCGTTGCCATAGGGTCTGTAGGGAGCAGATGGTGGTGCTGATGAAGCAATTGGAGGCAATGGCGCAACAGTGAAGGGAGGTAATGAAGCACCCTGCAAGGCATTTGTGCCAACTGCTTGGACCACACTATATCGCAGCCAGGTACGCCTGGACACACCAGAACCACAACTCCCCAGACACCCAACTGATGGGCCAGCTTGTACGGGGTTAGAGGGCCCAGCCTTCGAAAGCCCTTCCCCTTGTTAATGGCCCCTGCAATCTAGGGGACCATTCACGGGTACCATGTTACCCAGCACCTTGGATGCACCAACCACTGCAAGAGCGACTGCAGTGCGGAACTACACGATGACCTCCTTAGATAAGTGTGACACAGGCAAAGGGGTTGCTGACCCTAAATGCCGTGTGCCACCACTTCACTACATAAATGCACTGAGACTGCAGCTGCAACCCAGGCAGAAACACCCCCCTGCACAACAGAGTCAGGAAGGGCTGCAGCTACATCTTCCGCTACACAGAGCACTGGGGCCGCAGCCGCAACCCCAAGTTTGGGCCTCCAGGAGGCCGCAGCTGTGACTTATCATTGGGAGAGCCAAAGTTGACGTAGCAATTCCAGAAGAGTATCCCGGCAGAGCATCTTAGTCCTTGTACATTCGGATGTGCGGATATACACCAGCTATCTAGTGGCATTTACATAAAGTCACAGAAATGTATCCGCCAATAGATGTAGCCGTAGCTGCATCTATATCCACCTCTGAATCAGGCTGTATATGACATTTACCTCATTCTCTGCTCCATTAGAGCTATCTATTTAAGTTCCATGCCAAAAACACTTACACACAAGGGTCCATTTTGTCAGAAGCCAATTCAGCTACTATTATGTTTACGGAATGTTGGTTGAAACCAGAATAAGTAGAGTAAACCCATGCTACTATGAGGAGAACATATAAACTCCACACATATAGGACTCGTACCTATGACCCCAGTGCTGTGATTTCACAATGCCACTATGCTTCTTATTAATATATACTGAGGTTGCCACTTTTTAGGAATGTGCATCTGAAATAAGTGTATAAGAGTATGAAATAGATTATTATCTACACATGTTAAACAGAATACAACAAAATCTAGGCTGTTACCAATAATTTGCAGATATTGTAGATTTCCTACAAGCAGACTGTACCACATAAGACCTGTAATACAGAGAATAAATAACTGTATTGCAATTATTTCAAACTACTTAATTAAGTCTGCAACATATGAACATATAAGTAAGACAATGAGGTAGACTACAATATAGTGCCCTGTGTACAAGAATTTTGACTCTTTCTCAGCATTATTTAAATCACTGCTTTCGCCATATATTATACTCATTGCTAGAATATTTCTATAAATGTATCGCCATTGTTCTCTTAATAATTGTGTCAACCGATCTTACATTTTTATGGAGAAAAGGAAATCCTCCTCTTAAGTTCCCATCCGCATAAAAGTAAGTATGTGTTGTGGAGCTACAGTACTACAATGGAAGCTCAGGTCCCAGCTATTTCTGATGTAGTATATGCTGTGTTTTCTAAGTACCTGGAAATGTTTAGCATTATAGAATTTTAACTGCAAGATCTGTAGTCTGATGCTGTGTATTCAGAGGGTTTATTTCGGGATAATCATCTCCACTAACGGAATATAAGCAATGAAGGGAAAAGAGGCAGGCCAGTATATGGTAACCATAAGGTAACCATCATCACATGATGGCATAGAAGTATTAGGCATAGCCACAGATAACGTGCCCGGTGCGGCTACGAATTTTGTTGGACACCGCAGCTAACACTGCTGTGGAGACTGTTACTTCTATTTAATGTAACTCTATGACCGAAGTTTTGGAAACATTGGAACTGACTCAGAGTTGGGAGCAAAAGAAGGGAGTATGGGCCTGATTCCGCAAGGATCACAACTGCTAAAGCTTACGCAGATGGGCGATTGTTGTGAACTGTGCAAGCGTATGCAGTGCGGGACTGCGATCGCAGTGACTACCCAGACCCATCGCAGAGTGATTGACAGGAAATACCATTTAAGGGTGATGATGGGGGGGTGGTCGGAGAAGCGCAGGCGTGCCAGTGCGTTTGAACGCCGTTGCAGGGGTGTGTACCATAAATTGGCCACTGCGATGGCATATGCAGCTTGAGCTCTCACTGCGTACAGGAAAGTTAGCAATTTAGTGGCAGGGTCGTACCTGCCTTAAATGTGTGAGTGGCTCCGATGTACTTCGATGTTACCGATGTTTGGCTGGATTGCAAGGTATTACGGTTGTGCGAGAGCAGAAGTGGGCGTCTGTATGTTGTCTGTGTAATTGCAATTATTAGCATACTTTTGCAGCAGAACTGCATGCGTTATCTTCAGCGATCCTTGCTGAATCAGGCCCTATCTTTGCACCTGAGCAAACCATGTTGCAATGCCAGGGGTACATATATTTATTTATTAATTTATTTATTTGCATGCAGTATAAATACTGGCTGATGTTGCATGTAGCACACAAATCATAATTGCTTCCTCTCCGGGAGAAGTCCGATAAGGAGATGCAGTTGATCATTCAATAGGTGGGGCCAGACTATTTACGTCATTAGGCCCCGCCCCCACTACAACAAAATGGCGAGATTTTTGGGTCTGTGAGGAAGGACAGTGCTCTAATAACGCTGGCTTGTCATTTTAGTTCTGCCCCCTTCCTACCAGCTCACGATTCCCAGTAATTAACTCCCCATTCTGCCCACTTCACTAGGAAGTGGACGGGATATGAGAGATCCACCCACTGTTCTTGGGAGTATGGGTGCTTACCCGAAAAAATCAGGAGACTCCCGCAACCTCTGGGAGAGTAGGTAAGTATGACAGAAATACTGGACAACTTTACTTTTACACTAAAAACTAGATTTGAGTTGGCCGCACCCCTCTCACATTTAAATCTCTCTGCACATTGTACATATTCCCCACCTGCTGTGCAAGGTGCGACGTTACTCCTTTTTCTTGCTTTGCTACCAACTTTTGAAATAATTGTTGTTTGTACATGCAGGCTATATGCTTGCTTGGTATAATGCTTGGTATAATGGAAATCAGGGGAAGACTATGAGAAGAATGAGTATGGTGAGGTTAATAATACTACTGTAATATCAGCCTCTTAGTGGCAGTACAACATCAGTAAACAAGGGAGTTTTAAATGATGCAATAGTCAGGACCAGGCTCAGACTGGCTCACAGGTGTACAAGGGAAATCCCCGGTGGGTCCCACTGTCTGACGGCCCACCACTTACTCTACTCTAGGCGTCAGTAACTGGGTGAAGCAGCACCATGAATGAATTTGGGTGCTTGGTTTGTTTCTATAGAAACTACACCAAGATTGACAATCAAAGTGGGTAGTCCTGACTTACACCTTATATAGGAGCCCTGTTCTTTGCATGTCCTGGTTGGCCAAGTTTCTCTATGGTGACTGTCCACATCCCCTCTGATGCCTCACCCTTTAAGCTTGCATTCCCTGGTGGGTCCTTCATTCCCCATTGGTCAGGACAGTAGAAGGATAGTCAAAGTTTAAGCACAGTCAGTACAGGATAATAGTGAGCACACCAGTACTGTATGAGCATATTGACCTATACAGGGGCGCCGAGAGGGGGGGGGAGCGGGTACAGATTACCCGGGCCCGGGCTTCCTGAGGGGCCCGGCGGGGGCCCAGGTCTGACGCTGCCCCCCCCTCCCTCACAGCAGCCCAGCACACAGCGTGTGCTGAGCTGCAGTTGGAGACTGCTCGTGGCTGCTGAGCAGCAGCCACAGCAGTCTCCTATGCCTGGGGGGGGGAGCGATCACACTGGCTTTGCGCTGGGCTGAGGGGGCTCAGAGCACCCCACTCCCCGGCGCGCCCGCGGCGCTGCAAATCTTTTTTGTTTCTTTTTTTCCTGACAAGGGGGCGTGGCCACGCCTCCCGATATTAAGCCACGTCCCCTATTACCGGTGCCTGCCTTGGCTCTTGGGGGCCCTGGACCTATAACAAACAATATAGGCGCCCATCAGAGTGTACGTATGGATGATGTTACTGAGTATAGTTGTGTACACATAGGGTCTAGTGTGAGCCCAGTCACATCCTAATGTTGGACACCATCTCTGTTCTTCGCAGCAAAATTAACGATGCCAGCAGCATTCCAAATGAGATGACAGTGTCAGTGAATGAGTAAAATTGACTCAAATGATGTAGCAGAAGCACCCTACCTTTTGTTTCATGTCCTAATTATCAACACCCCTAAAGGAGTGGAGGAAAAAGCAGTGCAGTGAGTTGTACACATACAATATACTGTAGAATGCACCATCCAGTTCAATTTGGCATTGCATAATATGGTCATTCATAAATGAGGTGATGGAGTTGGGGGGATTGATGGGGATAAGATGATATAGGGGCATATTTAGTGGGGTATGATATGGGGGGACATTGGGTAGTCATGATGATAAGTGGGTGGAATTATGACAATAAAATAGTGATAGGACAGAGTATACCTCTCAAGATTTCCATGGGTGCACAACATGCCCTGCACCCATTTTAAATATGAATATGTACAGTAGCACCCACATCACCTCCAGATTAGCGGGTGTGGTATGATATGTAAACAGTCATAATGTTGACATGGTAATACTGTTGACATTCATCATGTAGATGGAATCAGTATGATTTATCCCGACAGCGGCCTCCCGGCAGGGGTGACAATCCCGATCGTCCATAGGTAAGTATTTACTAACCCTATTCTACCCCCTAACCCTAACCCTCCCTTAGGGGTACCTAACCCTAACCTCCCCCCAAGTGCCTAACCCCAATCCCTCCTCTAAGTGCCTAAACCTAACCCCCCTTTCTCGCTGCCTAAACCTAAGTCTCCGGGGGGGTGCCTAACCCTAACCTCCCCCCCGGGGGTGCCTAACCTTAACACCCCCTTCCCTTAGCCTAACCCTAACCTCCCGGGGGGGTGCCTAACCTTAAATCCCCCCTGGGAGCCCCTAACCTAACCCTCCCTCCCCGCGGCTGTCCGCGCCCGGCTCACCTTCGATCGGTAAGCCGGGTGTCAGGCTCCCGGCATAGGTCTAATGACAGGCATCGGGATTTCGACGCCTGTCATTAGACCCCTGTCGGGAAGCAGGTGGTCGGGATTACGTCCGTCGGCTTCCCGACTGCTACCCATGTAGACAGTGATGAAATGTCTGCATGTTAGAATATCAACATATCATCCCTGGTGGCCCAGAGGTGACTTACCATGCTCCTGATGGCTGCAGCAATTCCATTGCGGCTTCCGGGTCCCAGCGGTCAGGTGACTGACCTGGGTGAGAGCTGTGATTCTCCGGTATTCCGGTGAGTATTTCTCCCCTATTCCTAGCCCTAATCCCTAACTCTAGCTCCCATGCTCTCTGGCAATCAGCATTCCTCATTCATTCCTATGGCAGTGTCCCTGGAGTGACTTGCCATTTTGCGTTTGTACTGTACAAAGTGTACAGTGTGTGTCTGTTGGACTTGTTTCAGTTTGTTATTTTGCCAAGACCCTTGGATGCCTAAATGGAATGCAGAGGACGTGTGTTTATTTTATTTTTTTTACAACATTTGGTGTCTGAGTGTTGTAGTTATTTAATATTTTCTTTACAGGCGGACTACAGATGCCAGCAGGTCCTTAATGTCCGGGCATGCTGGCATTTGATTTTCCACAAGTACCATCATGCCGGAGCAGGCTTGCTAGGACTTGTAGTCCGCCTGTAAAAAACAATATTATTAACTTTTTTTTTCACCATTAACCCCGACCCACCGCCCAGGGGCTTTCAGTCCAGGGCTTGTTGTTCCGTCTTGACTTTTTGAGGTTTCCAGCCCTGGGCTGCCCACTTTTGGGTTGGCTGCCGTTATGGTACAGGAACCCCACTCTGTGCGTCTCCCTTCTATAGCGTCAACTCATTGGCTGGTTCAGCCTGATGCTGGTTTTAGTAAAATAGGGGGAACCCTGTGCTATTTGTTCCTCCTATTTCCTATACCAGCCTAGGCTGAGAAACCTGGGGCTGGTTACTGAATTGTGGGTGGGAATCTCCAAACATATTTTTTTTTCCATTTCTAACTCTTTGTACCTTTTTAAACCATACTGATCAGTGCAGTGCTTCTCCCAAACTCACCTGCCACAGACATCTTTTTGCAGTAAGTTTTTGGTCAGTTACCAAATCTGCAGATTCTATTCTTCTCATGTGAAAAAAAATAGATTGTTGAGCAAATGTTCTAAAAACGACGAAAACCTCAAACCAACCTTTACTAAATATACCCCTCAGACTGTCATAAAGTTGTGCTAATAATAATGAACATTTCAATAGCACTATCAAGGAGACTATCAATTTAGACTGCTACAAAGTTTGCACTTAAATAATGTACATTTTCTATAGCAATGCAGTGATTTCATATATCTATTTTTGTTTTAAGACACATTGCAAAATAGTGTCATCAGCATCATTGTTACATAATATGCCGTGCAGCATTGTGGAATACTGCTAATAGCCAAGTAGCCACAAGAGGGCCTTCTAATATTTGTAAAACTTTCTCCAGTCATTTCACGCATACTGTACAAGTGTAATTGCCTAGAGAACCTGTAGATCAGAGAACAGAAATGTAACTTTGTGGTTGTAGAGCAAAAAATTAACTCATTATCAGACTAATAAATTATAAAAAGCATTACAATTTTGCACAAATCGAGCTGCACTGATAAACAAGCTATTTTGCAGAGGTGAAGTGACAGTGACATATTTTTCAAGTTCTTCTTCACAATCACAAACTCTGAGCCTGATTGAGAGATGTAAGAGAGATGTGTGAGAGATGTATGAGAGATGTGTGAGAGATGTATGAGAGATATATGGGAGATGTATGAGAGATGTATGAGAGATGTATGTATGAGAGATCTGTGAGAGATGTGTGAGAGATGTGTGAGAGATGAGTGAGAGATGTGTGAGAGACGTGTGAGAGATGTATGGGAGATGTATGAGAGATGTGTGAGAGATGTGTGAGAGATGTATGTGAGATGTATGGGAGATGTATGAGAGATGTGTGAGAGATGTGTGAGAGATGTGTGAGAGATGTATGGGAGATGTATGAGAGATGTGTGAGAGATGTATGAGAGATGTGTGAGAGATGTATGGGAGATATATGGGAGATGTATGAGAGATGTATGAGAGATGTATGTATGAGAGATGTGTGAGAGATGTGAGAGATGTGTGAGAGATGTGTGAGAGATGTGTGAGAGATGTATGAGAGATGAGTGAGAGATGTGTGAGAGATGTGTGAGAGATGTGTGAGAGATGTATGGGAGATGTATGAGAGATGTGTGAGAGATGTATGAGAGATGTGTGAGAGATGTATGGGAGATATATGGGAGGTGTATGAGAGATGTATGTATGAGAGATGTGTGAGAGATGTGAGAGATGTGTGAGAGATGTGTGAGAGATGTGTGAGAGATGTATGAGAGATGAGTGAGAGATGTGTGAGAGATGAGTGAGAGATGTATGAGAGATGTGTGAGAGATGTATGTATGAGAGATGTATGAGAGATGAGTGAAATATGTATGAGAGATATGTGAGAGATGTGTGAGAGATGTATGAGAGATGTATGAGAGATGAATGAGAGATGAGTGAGAGATGTGTGAGAGATGTATGAGAGATGTGTGAGAGATGTGTGAGAGATGTGTGAGAGATGTGTGAGAGATGTGTGAGAGTTTTATGAGAGATGTATGAGAGATGTATGTATGAAAGATGTATGAGAGATGTGTGAGAGATGTGTGAGAGATGTGTGAGAGATGTGTGATAGATGTATGAGAGATATATGGGAGATATATGAGAGATGTATGAGAGATGTATGAGAGATGTATGAGAGATGTATGAGAGATGAGTGAGAGATGTATGAGAGATATATGGGAGATATATGAGAGATGTATGAGAGATGTATGAGAGATGTATGAGAGATGTATGAGAGATGTGTGAGAGATGTATGAGAGATGTATGAGAGATGTATGAGAGATGAGTGAGAGATGTATGAGAGATGTATGAGAGATGTATGAGAGATGTATGAGAGATGTATGAGAGATGTGTGAGAGATGTATGAGAGATGTATGAGAGATGTATGAGAGATGAGTGAGAGATGTATGTATGAGAGATGTATGAGAGATGTATGAGAGATATATGGGAGATGTATGAGAGATGTAAGAGAGATGTATGAGAGATATATGAGAGATGAATGAGAGATGTATGAGAGATGTATGAGAGATGAGTGAGAGATGTGTGAGAGATATATGGGAGATGTATGAGAGATGTATGAGAGATGTGTGAGAGATGTGTGAGAGATGTGTGAGAGATGTATGAGAGATGTGTGAGAGATGAGTGAGAGATGAGTGAGAGATGTATGAGAGATGTTTGAGAGATGAGTGAGAGATGTATGAGAGATGAGTGAGAGATGAGTGAGAGATGGGTGAGAGATGTGTGAGAGATGTGTGAGAGATGTGTGAGAGATGAGTGAGAGATGAGTGAGAGATATGTGAGAGATGTGTGAGAGATGTATGAGAGATGAGTGAGAGATATGTGAGAGATGAGTGAGAGATGTGTGAGAGATGTGTGAGAGATGAGTGAGAGATGTGTGAGAGATGAGTGAGAGATGTATGAGAGATGAATGAGAGATGAGTGAGAGATGTGTGAGAGATGTATGAGAGATGTGCGAGAGATGTATGAGAGATGTATGTATGAGAGATGTGTGAGAGATGAGTGAGAGATGTGTGAGAGATGTGTGAGAGATGTATGTATGAGAGATGTATGAGAGATGTGTGAGAGATGTGTGAGAGATGTATGAGAGATGTGTGAGATATATGGGAGATATATGAGAGATGTATGAGTGATGTATGTATGAGAGATGTATGGGAGATGTATGAGAGATGTATGAGAGATGTATGTATGAGAGATGTATGAGAGATTTATGAGAGATGTATGAGAGATGTGTGAGAGATGAGTGAGAGATGTGTGAGAGATGTGTGAGAGATGTGTGAGAGATGAGTGAGAGATGTGTGAGAGATGTGTGAGAGATGAGTGAGAGATGTGTGAGAGATGTGTGAGAGATGTGTGAGAGATGAGTGAGAGATGTGTGAGAGATGAGTGAGAGATGTGTGAGAGATGAGTGAGAGATGTGTGAGAGATGAGTGAGAGATGTGTGAGAGATGAGTGAGAGATGTGTGAGAGATGTGTGAGAGATGAGTGAGAGATGAGTAAGAGATGTGTGAGAGATGAGTGAGAGATGTGTGAGAGATGTGTGAGAGATGAGTGAGAGATGTGTGAGAGATGAGTGAGAGATGTGTGAGAGATGAGTGAGAGATGTGTGAGAGATGAGTGAGAGATGTGTGAGAGATGTGTGAGAGATGTGTGAGAGATGAGTGAGAGATGTGTGAGTGATGTGTGAGAGATGAGTGAGAGATGTGTGTGAGATGAGTGAGAGATATGTGAGAGATGAGTGAGAGATGTGTGAGAGATGTGTGAGAGATGAGTGAGAGATGTGTGTGAGATGAGTGAGAGATATGTGAGAGATGAGTGAGAAATGTGTGAGAGATGAGTGAGAGATGTGTAAGAGATGTATGAGAGATGTGTGAGAGATGAGTGAGAGATGTGTGAGAGATGTGTGAGAGATGTGTGAGAGATGTGTGAGAGATGTGTGAGAGATGAGTGAGAGATGTGTGAGAGATGTATGAGAGATGTGTGAGAGATGTATGAGAGATGTGTGAGAGATGAGTGAGAGATGAGTGAGAGATGTGTGAGAGATGTATGAGAGATGAGTGAGAGATGTGTGAGAGATGTATGAGAGATGTGTGAGAGATGTATGAGAGATGTGTGAGAGATGTATGAGAGATGTACGCAGTGACAACATTTACAAGCGATTATTGTCCTCCTGCACATGTATCTCAGGTTGCAATGAGCATGCGCCAAGGTATCTCAGTGATGTTGCTCACAGTGAGGATTACTTAACAGTTAGGGTCCATTTGAGGGGGTTTTGGTGAGTGGCAGTAGAAAATATGGCGCCAGTGTCTCCGTTCCCACGGGGATTCTGCGTGACCATAGGGTTACTCAGATGATCGATTATCGAAGGGCCTGCGTCCACCGCTGCATGTTTGTATGCTCTTGTTTGTATGTGCGAAGCTGCCAGTGGGCATCTCAGTACATTTTCAGGTGGCTACATAATTAGCGTATTTTCGTACAGCAGCTGCGAATGCATTAGTGTAAATCGCTGAACCAGGCCCTCTGTTTGTAAAATGAATGAAGCTGGTAACACATCCCTACCTTCCAAGTGTCTTGCATAAGCCAGGACAGGACTGATTCTAATGGAACAACTCAGGTCTTTTATAGGGCAGCTTAACTAATGGGGCGCCCGACAAGGCAATTCAATTATTGCTCCATTCGGGCGCTCATGCAACGTGTAGACACATTTCTGCTCGCCGTCTCCTGAGGTGGTGAGCAGAAATGTTCGATAAGTCGGCACTTTTGGCGCCCAAAAGGGAGTTTGGGTACCCAAAGCAGTACTTAGACAGGTTTAGCCGCTTTGTACAACGAAACCTGGTGCTGTTAGGCGCGCACATGCAGCACGGGCGCCCGAACAGAGCAACAATGAAATTGCGCCGACGGGGGCCCATTTGTTAAGGTACCTGATAGAAGAATTGAATTGCCCCCTAACAGTTTGTTTAGACTACTGGTAACATTGGGAGATATATCTGCTGCATGCACCAGGAACTGGTGTGCTCGGCAATGTAGGAGTGTAATTGTGGGGGGCAGTTTGGGCTTTAATTTGTAGACACCCCCATGTACTGTGCAGCATGTGAGACAACCCTAAAGTAATTCAATCAAGTCCCCTTTAATATAAGTATTTCAATTTGCAATTGGTTTGACCATGGTGGTGTATATTTTATAACCACTAAGCTGCTTGAATTCAAAGTTGAAAAGTTGAAGTCCTTTTCTGGTTGTTTAAATTTAAATGGACAGATTTTATAGTGTTTGTAAAGTATTTTTATCACATGTTTTAATAAACATCATTGTCAGAGTTCAAAGTTCAAGTATGACATGTTTACTGCTCACAGAAGTAATATACAGTACATTGAAGCCATTTTAGCTCAAACAAGTTTGAACATATTTGAATAGTCTTTAACAAGTTCAAACATTTTCCTTGCTTTTAAATGATAATCTATGTGAAGTTTGTGAATTTACGCACATATTTAAACCGGGCCCGTCGTCTATCTGTGAAGGGCATTGGTTAACGCAAAACACTGCACCACAAATTACATCTAGCAATAGTTCAAAAGCAAAACACTCTTAAGATAATAAGAACTACACTATAGCTAATGTTATTAATAACTAAACAGTTACTAGTTCATATTGTTAAAACATGGCTGGCCAGCTTATTATTAAATCGGTGGTGCACAATTTGTCTCTGTGGGAGTTTATTATCCTTCCAGTGGTAAAGATAATTAGAGTCAACAAGCTGAATAAATCCTGATATTGTCCCTGCTGTACTTGTCTATTTTTCCTCTGCGATATGCCTGTCAATCAAGATACTGGCTCCTTCTGCTGTATGTTGCCAATTAAGTCTCTGATTACACTCCTGTTCTGAATTGGTAACACTGTTGCTAAATGTCTCCTACAAATTACTTATCCTCTCTGCACAGACTGTAGGATGAAGTGTGTGGATGACTGAAGTGTCGGCCCACTTGCAGAAGAATGGGACTAGGTAGTCTATAGGGACTCAATAGGAATCTCTAAATCCTGACAGCGTGGAGGCCAAGAGGGATACTCTCTCTATGCAGGCAATTTAGGATTTAAGATTTGCACCAAGTAGATACTCTGCCTGGAGGGTATAAGGGGTGCCAGCTGAGTCTGGTAGATTTTCTTTGGGTGGGACACTAGATCAGCGGACCACTGAGCAGTGGCTGTTAACAAGTTTTGGAGTTAAGTTATGCTTTAGAGTCTGTGACTGTGGCTGCCCATAGAGTCTGACTTCCTTATCTGTGAGGGCTGCCTGTCACTGTATGCTTAAGCGTTAGAGGAGATTGATGTTGCCTTCTTACTTATACCCCTTTTACACCAGAGCAAAAACCTGGGTTTTTTCTGGGTCTACCCGGGTCGCAGCTCAGTGTAAAAGGGTCCCTGAAAAATAACCTGGGTCAAGTGACCCAGCAATCCAAACCAGGTAGCTACCAGGGTTGGACCCAGGATGGACCCAGGTAATGGTGCAGTGTGAACGGTGCAACCTGGGTTATCAGACCAGGGTCAGGCCTAAAATGAGCTGATTGGTGGTTGTGGGGCATTTACCTCCCACTTTTTATGACCTCACAGGTTTAGCAGGGCAGACCTGAGTTCAGTGTGAACAGGGCTGACCTGGGAGTAACCCAGATCGAAGGTGCAGTGTAAATGGGTCTGACCAGGGTTGGAACCATGTCCAAAAACCCAGGTCGGACCTGGGTTTTTGGTGGAAAAGAGGTATAAGACTGGGTATGTAACTTGGGCCTGTTTGCTGGGTGTTTGTATATTAACACAGGTTGCAGGTGGTTTGTGCTTAATTACAGACCTGTCCGGCAGTACATCATCAGCTGTTGGAAGCCTCTCCTCCGCGCGTCTCCTCCAATCTCAGGCTCCAGCTACCGCCCCTTGCCCGCCTCTCAATTAGGCAGGTCCACCTTCTCTCCCAGCGTGCCCGGAACTCAGTGGGGAGATGAAGTACGATCCGGCAAAAACACCACTGCTCAGCCGCGGTCCCGTCTCTGACTGCTGTCTGCCGATGTCCGTCTCCAGGTAAGTGCATAAGTCCTGCTCTCTTCTCCACTACCTCAGCACACTCAACTAACCGTTACACTGGCCACCCCTTTTATCTCTTTCCTCCATGTTACCAGCACGCACCGGCTCCATTCCCGCTGGTCCCTCGCGGGGTAGCATGGCTCGTTGCCTTATAGGGCTCCCCTGTCAGGGGCAAACGCAGGATTCTCAGGGAGGGGTTTCCATTATATATGTCTACACACACACATATATATAAGTAGGTGCGCGCGACAGAGGCCCCCAGTAGTAGTCCTCCCTATGTAGTGCCCCTTATATAGTGCCCCCAGTAGTAGTCCCCTACTTATGCAGTGCCCCTTATATACTGCCACCAGTAGTAGTTCTCCCGGTATGCAGTGCCCCTTATATACTGCCACCAGTAGTAGTCCTCCCCCTATGCAGTGCCCTTATATACTGTCCCCAGTAGTAGTCCTCCCTATGTAGTGCCCCTTATATAGTGCCCCCAGTAGTAGTCGCCTACCTATGCAGTGCCCCTTATATACTGCCACCAGTAGTAGTCCTCGCCCTATGCAGTGCCCCTTATATACTGCCACCAGTAGTAGTCCTCCCCCTATGCAGTGCCCTTATATACTGTCCCCAGTAGTAGTCCTCCCTATGTAGCGCGACTTATATAATGCCCCCAGTAGCAGTCCCCTCCCTATGCAGTGCCCCTTATATACTGCCACTAGTAGTCCTCTCCTTATGCAGTGCCCCTTATATAGTGCCCCCAGTAGTAGTCCTCCCTATGTAGTGCAACTTATATAATGCCCCCAGTAGTGCCCCTTATATAGTGCCCCAGTAGTGCCCCCCCAGCAGTGCCAGAGCCCCCAGTAGGGTCCCCCATATGCAGTGCCACTTATATTGTGCCCCCAGTAGTAGTCCCCCCATGCAGTGCCCCTTATTTAGTGCCCCCAGTTGTGCCCATTAGATAGCACCCCCCAGCAGTGCCAGTGCCCCCAGTAGTGCCTCCCCCCAGCAGTGCCAGTGCCCCCAGTAGTGCCAGTGCCTCCACTAGTGGTCCCCCCAATATAGTGCCCTCCAGTAGTGCCTCCCCCAGCAGTGCCAGAGCCCCCAGTAGTGGTCCCCCATATGCAGTTCCACTTATATTGTGCCCCCAGTAGTAGTCCCCCCTATGCAGTGCCCCTTATTTAGTGCCCCCAGTAGTGCCCATTAGATAGTACCCCCCAGCAGTGCCAGTGCCCCCAGTAGTGCCTCCCCCCAGCAGTGCCAGTGCCCCCAGTAGTGCCAGTGTCTCCACTGGTGGTCCCCCCTTGAAGTTCCCCCAATATAGTGCCCTCCAGTAGTGCCTCCCCCAACAGTGCCCCTTACATATACAACGAAAAATACACACAAAAAAAAACCCACTTACCTGAATCCCCGCTCCTGTGCCCGCCTCCGTCCGTAAGCCGGAAGGTGGAGCCCGGCTCTGGCAATGCCTCCCTCTGTCTAGCTCCCTCTGGGAGAGCTGTGAGCATGGCGCACAGCCGGTCCACTGCCGATTCAGCTGTCAGCGCTGGTATGAAAGCCACCTGATGCGGAAGCGCTGACAGGGGCCTGGCCGGGCAGCGCCGCGCAGCCGATCGTGGGAGGCCCGGGGATGGTGCAGAGATGGAGACAAGGCTGAAGATTTTCTCCTATGCATTGTGAAATGTTCACCAGAACAAACCGAAAGCTGCATATGTGTGATGTGTGTATGTATAATGTATGTGTGGTGTGTGTGTGTGTAGCCAATTAACATGATAGCGAGATGATTCATAACCTATGTTACTCGGAGGATCTCAAGGAACATTTCAGTGGAAACCCGATCAGAATCGGTACTGTAGTTCTCCACTTGTTGCAAAATATATACAGTGCCCTGGTGCCCTCCTGAAAGTTTATGCAACAACCCAATTCCACTGAAATAGTATTTACAAGGTGGCACTCACGGGTCTTGAAAAGAAGAATCACACTGACAACATCAAGACTCATGAGTGCCACCTCGTATGTAACTATGTATATGCACACAAGGCTATTTTTCTAGAATAAAAAGGTTCTGGAACTGTGGGCGGAGCTACTGGAGGTGGAGCTACATAAAAACAAATATATAAATATATACAGTCAGGTGCATAAATATTGGGACATTGACAGAATTTTCAGATTTTGGCCTCTATTCACCACCACAATGGCTTTGAAATGAAACAAACAAGATATAATTTAACTGCAGACTTTCAGATTTAATTTGAGGGTAATTACATCCAAATCAGGTGAACGGTGTAGGAATTACAACGGTTTCTATATGTGCCTCCCACTTTTTAAGGGGCCAAAAGTAATGGGACAAACTAAACAATCCTAAATCTAACATTCAATTTTTAATACTTTGTTGCAAATCCTTTGCAGGCAATTACAGCCTGAAGTCTGGAATGCATAGACATCACCAGATGCTGGGTTTCATCCCTGGTGATGCTCTGCCAGGCCTCTACTGCAAATGTCTTCAGTTCCTGATTGTTCTTGGGGCATTTTCCCTTCAGTTTTGTCTTCATCAAGTGAAATGCATGCTCAATCGGATTCAGGTCAGGGGATTGACTTGGCATTGCATAACATTCCACTTTTTAGCCTTAAAAAACTCTTTGGTTGCTTTTGCAGTATGCTTCGGGTCATTGTCCATCTGCACTGTGAAGCGCCGTCCAATGAGTTCTGAAGCATTTGACTGAATATGAGCATATAATATTGCCCGAAGCACTTCAGAATTCATTCTGCTGCTTTTGTCAGCAGTCACATCATCAATAAATACAAGGGAACCAGTTCCATTGGCAGCCATACATGCCCACGCCATGACACTACCACCACCATGTTTCACTGATGAGGTGGTATGTTTTGGATCATGAGCAGTTCCTTTCCTTCTCTTCTCTTCCCATCACTCTGGTACAAGTTGATTTTTGTCTCATCTGTCCATAGGATGTTGTTCCAGAACTGTAATGGCTTTTTTAGATGTTGTTTGGCAAACTCTAATCTGGTCTTCCTGTTTTTGTGGCTCACCAATGGTTTGCATCTTGTGGTGAACCATCTATATTCACTCTTGTGAACTCTTCTCTTCATTGTTGACTTTGACACATATACATCTACCTCCTGGAGAGTGTTCTTGATTTGGCCAACTGTCATGAAGGGGTTTTTCTTCACCAGAGAAATAATTATTTTGTCATCCACCACAGTTGTTTTCCATGGTCTTCCGGGTCTTTTGGTGTTGCTGAGCTCTCCGGTGCGTTCTTTCTTTTTAAGAATGTTCCAAACAGTTGATTTGGCCACACCTAATGTTTTTGCTATCTCTCTGAGGGTTTGTTTTGATTTTTCAGCCTAATGATGGCTTGCTTCACTGCTAGTGACAGCTCTTTGGATCTCATATTGAGAGCCGACAGCAACTGATTCCAAATGCAAATGTCACACCTAGAATCAACTCCAGACCTTTTACCTGCTTAATTGATAATGAAATAACGAGGGAATAGCCCACACCTGTCCATGAAATAGCTTTTGAGTTGATAGTCCCATTACTTTTGGCCCCTTAAAAAGTGGGAGGCACATATTGAAACTGTTGTAATTCCTACACCGTTCACCCGATTTGGATGTAATTACCCTCAAATTAAATCTGAAAGTCTGCAGATAAAGCACATCTTGTTTGTTTCATTTCAAAGCCATTGTGGTGGTGAATAGAGGCCAAAATCTGAAAATTCTGTCAATGTCCCAATATTTATGGACCTGACTGTATATATATATATATATATATATATATATATGTGTGTGTGTGTGTGTGTGTGTGTGTGTATATATATATATAATTTTATTTAGAAAAGAAAACACTCAAAAGGTACTTTAAACATTTAAAGTAAAACTAATTTTATGGAAAATACATTTTGGCCCATGATATTACATCATAGTTAATAAGAGATTCAAGAACTGAGTTCCTGCTGAAAAATAGTACTGTATATATGTATATAGATATATAATAAACATGAGTACATCATGAGTCCAATGAAAATTTACCCAGAAGCAAGCAAGCATTTCATTAGGGGGGCAATTTAACACTGACCAGCTTTTAGCCCCAGTAAGTAACATTATTTAATCACTGCACATTGCACTCTATTAAAAAAAGACATACAGGCAGTGGCGTCACAATGGGGGTGCAGGCCGCACCCGGGTGTCACCCATCGGAGGGGTGACACCAAAATGCCGGCTCCTCTTCAGTGACAGGAACCGAGTGCTGCAGTGTGACATTCTCCTGCAGCACTCAGCTCCTGTCACAGAGGAGGAGCCGACAGCGCTGGCACAGGTCTCCGGGGGCAGCCCAGCATCTCCGGGGTGCTGGGCACCCCCCCGGAGTGACACTATCAGGATTTCCTGATAGGCAGTGCCCTTTGTTAGGCCAAGCCCCCTTTGTTAGGTCACACCCACTTTGTTAGTCTACGCCCCCTTTTTGGGGGCCGCACGAGGGGGGCTATAGAGTGCGTACTGGGTGTCACATCACTTTGTCAAAGCCCATGTTCCTGTATGTAGAGGCCGTGATGCCTCTACATACAGGAACATGGGCTTCGACAGAAGTGCATCTTTGCAAAGCGTAAAAAGAAAAGTAAAAACAGTTAGCTAAAGTGGATCCACTGGGCACTGCCTATTAAAACAACAGCAGCTGTGACTGGAGGGTGTCAGTCTCCACAACTTCCGTTAATGAATCAAAGAAAAAAGATGTGTCAGCACTAATGGATCAAAGTATAAAGTAGGGGTGTGCACCGGCCACTTTTCGTGTTTTGTGTTTTGGTTTTGGATCTGGATCTTTCTTCATGTTTTGGATCTGGATTGGTTTTGCCAAAACCACCCTTCCGTGTTTTCGGTTCTGGGTTTTGTGTTTTGGATCTGTATTTTTTTTTAAAAAAGCATAAAAACAGCTAAAATCACAGAATGTGTGGGTTTTTCTGCTCCTATGCTATTATTAACCTCAATAACCTTAATTTCCACTCATTTCCAGTCTATTCTGAACACCTCACACCTCACAATAGTGTTTTTATGTCCAAAAGGTTGCACCAAGGTAGCTGGATGACTATGCTAAGCGACACGAGTGGGCGGCACAAGCACGTGGCCCATCTAGGAGTGACACTGCAGTGGCAGACAGGATGGCAGTTTGAAAAACTAGGCCCCAAACAGTACATACTGCAAAGAAAAAAAAGAGGTGCAAGATGGAATTGTCCTTGGGCCCTCCCACCCACCCTTATGTTGTATAAATAGGACATGCACACTTTAACAAACCAATCATTTCAGCGCCAGGGTCTGCCACATGACTGTGGCTGAAATGATTGGTTCGTTTGGGCCCCGACAAAACAAGCTGGCAATTAATCTGTCCCTGCACAAACTGGCTCTACGGAGGCAAGATGTCATCCTCATCCTCCTCATCCACCGATTCCTCACCCTCTTCAGTGTTGTGTACATCCTCATCCTCACAGAGTATTAATTCGTCCCCGCTGGAATCCACAACCACAGGTCCCTCTGTACGTTCAGGAGGCTGGTCTCCCTGGAAGAGTTGATAATTAATTTTATGAACATCATCTTCTCCACATTTTGTGGAAGCAACCTCCTACGCCTTTCGCTGACAAGGTTCCCGGCTGCACTAAACACTCTTTCGGAGTACACACTGGAGGGGGGGCAACTCAGGTAAAATAGTGCCAGTTTGTACAGGGACCTCCAAATTGCTTCTTTTTCCTGCCAGTACAGGTACGGACTGTCTGACATGCCTACTTGGATGTTGTCACCGATGTAATCCTTTAACAGACAGAGGCACGCTTGTCGCTGCTGCTTTAAGGATGCAGGTGCGGCTACAGCCCACACATTTCACAAAGACAGAAAAAAAAGAAGAATATTTTTATTGTTTGTGGAGTGCACTTTGAGGGTTACACCACCCTTTAACAGACAGACGCACGCTTGTCGCTGCTGCTTTGAGGATGCAGGTGGAATCTAGACGGGATTTGGAACTGGGGACACACTACCTCCATCAATTTTCTAAATCCCACTGCACTAATGGCGGATACCGGACCCACGTCTAACACCAACATAGCAGTCAAGGCCTCAGTTCTACGTTTTGCTTCAGGATGACTGCTGTCGTATTTCATCCTCATCGCTAGGGACTGTTGGAGGGTCAATTGTTTAGTAAAAGTAGTGGTGTTCCTACTTCCTCTCTGGGATGATGAACAACTCCCAGCAGCAGCAACAGCGTTAGGAGGAAGTGGTTCTTGATCTTTCCCTATTTTATTTTTATCAGAGAAAGTTTGGTCCTCCATTTATGTTATATTGATATATACGTGCGGCTAAAGCGCACACAAACACAGAAAATATTTTTTTATTTTTGCTGGAGAGTAGTGCACTTTATGGGTTACACCACCCTTTAAGAAATGAGCCAGCCGGCTCTTTACTTAAGGGACACAGGTGCACGCTTGGCGCTGCTCCTATGTTGATGCACGTGCAGCCACAGTGCACACAATTCACAAACACAGAAAATATTTTTTTATTTGCTTTGGAGTGTACTTTGGGGGTTACAGCAGCCTTTAACGGTCAAGCCAGCCGGCCCTTTACTTATGACAGGCGCACGCTTGGCACTACATTGTTGATGCACGTGCGGCTACTACGCACACAATTCACAAACACAGAAAATATTTTTTTATTTGGTTTGGACTGGAGTGTACTTTGGGGGTTACAGCACCCTTTAACGGTCAAGCCAGCCGGCCCTTTACTTATGACACAGGCGCATGCTTGGCACTACTTTGTTGATGCACGTGCGGCTACTGCGCACACAATTCACAAACACAGAAAATATTTTGTTATTTGGTTTGGAGTGTACTTTGGGGGTTACAGCACCCTTTAACGGTCAAGCCAGCCGGCCCTTTACTTATGACACAGGCGCACGCTTGGCACTACTTTGTTGATGCACGTGCGGCTACTGCGCACACAATTCACAAACACAGAAAATTTTTTTTATTTGGTTTGGAGTGTACTTTGGGGGTTACAGCAGCCTTTAACGGTCAAGCCAGCCGGCCCTTTACTTATGACACAGGCGCATGCTTGGCACTACTTTGTTGATGCACGTGCGGCTACTGCGCACACAATTCACAAACACAGAAAATATTTTTTTATTTGGTTTGGAGTGTACTTTGGGGGTTACAGCACCCTTTAATGGTCAAGCCAGCCGGCCC
Organism: Taudactylus pleione; assembly: GCA_031769625.1. NCBI lineage: Eukaryota > Metazoa > Chordata > Amphibia > Anura > Myobatrachidae > Taudactylus > Taudactylus pleione. The sequence goes on from JAUIMM010001336.1 coordinate 311,322, forward strand.
TTTACTTATGACACAGGCGCACGCTTGGCACTACTTTGTTGATGCACGTGCGGCTACTGCGCACACAATTCACAAACACAGAAAATATTTTGTTATTTGGTTTGGAGTGTACTTTGAGGGTTACAGCACCCTTTAACGGTCAAGCCAGCCGGCCCTTTAGTTATGACACAGGCGCACGCTTGGCACTACTTTGTTGATGCACGTGCGGCAACTGCACACACAATTCACAAACACAGAAAATATTTTTTTATTTGGTTTGGACTGGAGTGTACTTTGGGGGTTACAGCACCCTTTAACGGTCAAGCCAGCCGGCCCTTTACTTATGACACAGGCGCACGCTTGGCACTACTTTGTTGATGCACGTGCGGCAACTGCGCACACAATTCACAAACACAGAAAATATTTTATTTGGTTTGGAGTGTTCTTTGGGGGTTACAGCACCCTTTAACGGTCAAGCCAGCCGGCCCTTTACTTATGACACAGGCGCACGCTTGGCACTACTTTGTTGATGCACGTGCGGCTACTGCGCACACAATTCACAAACACAGAAAAAATATTTTGATATTTGGTTTGGAGTGTACTTTGGGGGTTACAGCACCTTTTAACGGTCAAGCCAGCCGGCCCTTTACTTATGACACAGGCGCACGCTTTTCACTACTTTGTTTTTGCACGTGCGGCTACTGCGCACACAATTCACAAACACAGAAAATATTTTTTTATTTGGTTTGGACTGGAGTGTACTTTGGGGGTTACAGCACCCTTTAATGGTCAAGCCAGCCGGCCCTTTACTTATGACACAGGCGCACGCTTGGCACTACTTTGTTGATGCACGTGCGGCTACTGCGCACACAATTCACAAACACAGAAAATATTTTTTTATTTGGTTTGGACTGGAGTGTACTTTGGGGGTTACAGCACCCTTTAACGGTCAAGCCAGCCGGCCCTTTACTTATGACACAGGCGCACGCTTGGCACTACTTTGTTGATGCACGTGCGGCTACTGCGCACACAATTCACAAACACAGAAAATATTTTTTTATTTGGTTTGGAGTGTACTTTGGGGGTTACAGCACCCTTTAACGGTCAAGCCAGCCGGCCCTTTACTTATGACACAGGCGCACGCTTGGCACTACTTTGTTGATGCACAGGCTACTGCGCACACAATTCACAAACACAGAAAAAATATTATTTTTTTAGCACTTGGGGGCAGCACCCCTGATGGACAGAGCACCCCCTGGACAACACTACAGCACCCCTTTAGGACTGGGACACTGCACAGGACTTTGGAGTGGACACAGCTCCTATGGAGAACTGACTGCAGAACACAGTCCAGCCAGCCCCTATGGACTTTGAAGTAGTGGACACAGCCCCTATTAACAACAGCAGCACAGCACAACACAGCCAGCCCCTATGGACTTTGAAGTAGTGGACACAGCCCCTATGGACAACAGCAGCACAGCACAGCACAACACTACTCTGCACTACACTACACTACACTACACAGCCCAGCCAGCCCTAACTCCCACCCTCCCTCTTCACTGTCCACAGCTGAGTGAGAAAATGGCACCGACGCGGGTACCTTATATAGGATCCAAAACCCGCAAGACCCGGAAGGTGGGATGATGATGTTTTGCCTCGATTTCAGATCCGAGTCAGGCGGGAAAAGTTGAGCCTGACTCGGATCTGCCTCGGATCGGGGGTGCTCGGGGGGGTTCGGATTTCAGAAATCCGAACCCGCTCACCCCTAGTATAAAGTGCAGCTTTTAATAATTTAAAATAGTGATTTAATATATATAAAATATACTGTATATATAAACTGATAAAATCAATAAAAGATACATGCAGAATCAATAAGGCACTCTGGATCTATTACCCATAATATTGTCACTGCTACTGCTTTAAGAGTTCAGGAAAAGTCCAAATGAATATCCCACTGGAAAGCACAATGCATTGGATATAGCAAACTCTCATCCAAGCACTTTACTAGTCCAAGGTCAGTCTATGCAGTCTATTTGGCAAGGTAGCCTCACAGAGATTATGGCTGCAAACAGTCTTTTTGCTGGCTGGAATAAATCTGAGAGTAGCTAGTCCCAGATTGAATGTTAGAGACTTTTAGGTGTATCCATTAGTCAGGGGTATATTAAGAGAGGAGGGGGCCCATGTTGAGTCTCCGTCCGGGCCCCCCTCCTCTCTCTCTCTGAGCACTGCACCGCAGCAGAAGACTCTGGGCAGTAGTCTGTGCCCAGAGTCTACTGCGCATGCGCACGTCACTGGGGAAATGCCACGGCAGCCATTTTCCCTGTTTCCCTACTGCACATGGGCAAAATGCCTGAAAAATGGCTGCCATGGCCATTTTCCCAGCGATTAGCCCATGCGCATTAGGGAAATCACCAGGAAAATGGCACGATGTTGACAGTTCTGATAGCGCCGACATGGGATTCCTGGAAGGTAAGTATTAAAAATATGGGTGTGCGGTGTGGGCCCCCCTGGACTCATTATAGATACGCCCCTGCCAGTAGTCCAAAAGAGATCCAAATAGTGATCTTAATGCATTTTGCTGAGGTGTTACCTCTCAGCTTCCTCAGCGTTGGTGCTGTAATTGGTGTAGTTAACAAATAACGTTTTGTTTTTATACATCTACAGTATATGTATAAAGTAGGGGTGAGCGGGTTCGGATTTCTGAAATCCGAACCCCCCCGAGCCCCCCGATCCGAGTCCAATCCGAGTCAGGCTCGACTTTTCCCGCCTGACTCGGATCTGAAATCGAGGCAAAACGTCATCATCCCGCCTTCCGAGTCTCGCGGGTTTTGGATCCTATATAAGGTACCCGCGTCGGCGCCATTTTCTCACTCGGCTGTGGACAGTGAAGAGGGAGGGTGGGAGTTAGGGCTGTGTAGTGTAGTGTAGTGCTGCTGTTGTCCACTACTTCAAAGTCCATAGGGGCTGGCTGTGTTGTGCTGTGCTGCTGTTGTTAATAGGGGCTGTGTCCACTACTTCAAAGTCCATAGGGGCTGGCTGGACTGTGTTGTGCAGTCAGTTCTCCATAGGGGCTGTGTCCACTCCAAAGTCCTGTGCAGTGTCCCAGTCCTAAAGGGGTGCTGTAGTGTTGTCCAGGGGGTGCTCTGTCCATCAGGGGTGCTCCCCCCAAGTGCTAGAAAAATAATATATTTTCTGTGTTTGTGAATTGTGTGCGCAGTAGCCGCACGTGCATCAACAAAGTAGTGCCAAGCGTGCGCCTGTGTCATAAGTAAAGGGCTGGCTGGCTTGACCGTTAAGGGTGCTGTAACCCCCGAAAGTACACTCCAGTCCAAACCAAAAAAAAAATTATTTTCTGTGTTTGTGAATTGTGTGCGCAGTAGCAGCACGTGCATCAACAAAGTAGTGCCAAGCGTGCGCCTGTGTCATAAGTAAAGGGCCGGCAGGCTTGACCGTTAAAGGGTGCTGTAACCCCCGAAAGTACACTCCAGTCCAAACCAAAAAAAAATTATTTTCTGTGTTTGTGAATTGTGTGCGCAGTAGCCGCACGTGCATCAGCAAAGTAGTGCCAAGCGTGCGCCTATGTCATAAGTAAAGGGCGGGCTGGCTTGACCGTTAAAGGGTGCTGTAACCCCCAAAGTACACTCCAGTCCAAACCAAAAAAAAAATTATTTTCTGTGTTTGTGAATTGTGTGCGCAGTAGCCGCACGTGCATCAACAAAGTAGTGCCAAGCGTGCGCCTGTGTCATAAGTAAAGGGCCGGCTGGCTTGACCGTTAAGGGTGCTGTAACCCCCGAAAGTACACTCCAGTCCAAACAAAAAAAAAAATGATTTTCTGTGTTTGTGAATTGTGTGCGCAGTAGCCGCACGTGCATCAACAAAGTAGTGCCAAGCGTGCGCCTGTGTCATAAGTAAAGGGCCGGCTGGCTTGACCGTTAAGGGTGCTGTAACCCCCGAAAGTACACTCCAGTCCAAACCAAAAAAAAATTATTTTCTGTGTTTGTGAATTGTGTGCGCAGTAGCCGCACGTGCATCAACAAAGTAGTGCCAAGAGTGCGCCTGTGTCATAAGTAAAGGGCCGGCTGGCTTGACCGTTAAAGGGTGCTGTAACCCCCAAAGTACACTCCAGTCCAAACCAAAAAAAAAATTATTTTCTGTGTTTGTGAATTGTGTGCGCAGTAGCCGCACGTGCATCAACAAAGTAGTGCCAAGCATGCGCCTGTGTCATAAGTAAAGGGCCGGCTGACTTGACCGTTAAAGGGTGCTGTAACCCCCGAAAGTACACTCCAGTCCAAACCAAAAAAAAATTATTTTCTGTGTTTGTGAATTGTGTGCGCAGTAGCCGCACGTGCATCAACAAAGTAGTGCCAAGCGTGCGCCTGTGTCATAAGTAAAGGGCCGGCTGGCTTGACCGTTAAAGGGTGCTGTAACCCCCAAAGTACACTCCAGTCCAAACCAAAAAAAAATTTTTTTTCTGTGTTTGTGAATTGTGTGCGCAGTAGCCTCACGTGCATCAACAAAGTAGTGCCAAGCGTGCGCCTGTGTCATAAGTAATGGGCCGGCTGGCTTGACCGTTAAGGGTGCTGTAACCCCCGAAAGTACACTCCAGTCCAAACCAAAAAAAAAATTATTTTCTGTGTTTGTGAATTGTGTGCGCAGTAGCCGCACGTGCATCAACAAAGTAGTGCCAAGCGTGCGCCTGTGTCATAAGTAAAGGGCTGGCTGGCTTGACCGTTAAGGGTGCTGTAACCCCCGAAAGTACACTCCAGTCCAAACCAAAAAAAAAATTATTTTCTGTGTTTGTGAATTGTGTGCGCAGTAGCCGCACGTGCATCAACAAAGTAGTGCCAAGCGTGCGCCTGTGTCGTAAGTAAAGGGCCGGCTGGCTTGACCGTTAAGGGTGCTGTAACCCCCGAAAGTACACTCCAGTCCAAACCCAAAAAAAAATTATTTTCTGTGTTTGTGAATTGTGTGCGCAGTAGCCGCACGTGCATCAACAAAGTAGTGCCAAGAGTGCGCCTGTGTCATAAGTAAAGTGCCGGCTGGCTTGACCGTTAAAGGGTGCTGTAACCCCCAAAGTACACTCCAGTCCAAACCAAAAAAAAAATTATTTTCTGTGTTTGTGAATTGTGTGCGCAGTAGCCGCACGTGCATCAACAAAGTAGTGCCAAGCGTGCGCCTGTGTCATAAGTAAAGGGCCGGCTGGCTTGACCGTTAAAGGGTGCTGTAACCCCCGAAAGTACACTCCAGTCCAAACCAAAAAAAAATTATTTTCTGTGTTTGTGAATTGTGTGCGCAGTAACCGCACGTGCATCAACAAAGTAGTGCCAAGCGTGCGCCTGTGTCATAAGTAAAGGGCCGGCTGGCTTGACCGTTAAGGGTGCTGTAACCCCCGAAAGTACACTCCAGTCCAAACCAAAAAAAAATTATTTTCTGTGTTTAGCCGCACGTATATATCAAATCGATATAACATAAATGGAGGACCAAACTTTCTCCGATAAAAATAAAATAGAGAAAGATCAAGAACCACTTCCTCCTAGTGCTGAAGCTGCTGCCACTAGTCATGACATAGACGATAACATGCCATCAACGTCGTCTGCCAAGACCGATGCCCAATGTCATAGTAGAGGGCACATACAATCCCAAATGGCAAAGTTCAGGAAAATGACCTTGAAAAAGACATTTAAATCAGCTGAAGAGAAACGTAAACTTGCCAATATGCCATTTACGACACGGAGTGGCAAGGAACGGCTAAGGTCGATCCCTAGTATGTTCATGACTAGTGGTTCAGCTTCACATGACGATGGAAGCCCTCCTCCCACTAAAAAAATCAAAAGAGTTAAGCTGGCAAAAGCACAGCGAAGAACTGTGCTTTCTAAGAAGATATCACAAATCCCCAAGGAGAGTCCAAGTGTGGTGGTGGTTGCGATGCCTGACCTTCCCAGCACTGGACGGGAAGAGGTGGCTCTTTCCACCATTTGCACGCCCCCTGCAAGTGCTGAAAGGAGCACCCACAGTCCACTTGCTGATATGCAAATTGAAGATGTCACTGTTGAAGTACAACAGGATGAGGATACTGGTGTAGCTGGCGCTGAGGAGGAAGTTGGCGAGGAGGATTCTGATGGTGATGTGGTTTGTTTAAATCAGGCTCCGGGGGAGACAGTTGTTGTCCGTGGGATGAAAAAGCCCATCACGGTCATGCCTGGGCAGAAGACCAAACATTCCACCTCTTTGGTCTGGCAATATTTCTATCCAAATCCGGACAACAACTGTCTTGCCATATGTACCATATGTAAAGGTGAAATAAGTAGGGGTAGGGACGTCAACCACCTAGGAACATCCTCCCTTATACGGCACCTGCAGCGCGTTCATAAAAAGTTACTGTCAAGTTCAGAAACTTTGGCTAAGACCGTAAGCAGTCCAGGGACACCTAAATCCCGTTGTCCTGTTGTATCCAAGCGCCTGCAAACCACACCGTCAACTCCCTCTTCGTCAATTTCCTCCTTAGTCAGGATCGGAAGTAGTCCTGCAGGCCATGTCACTGGCATGACTGACTCTCCTATCCGGGATTCCTCTGGAGGATCCTGCATTGCTACGCCTACTGCTGCCGCTGCTGCTGTTGCTGCTGCTGGGAGTCGTTCATCATCCCAGAGAGGAAGTAGGAACACCACTACTTTTACTAAACAATTGACCCTCCAACAGTCCTTAGCGAGGAGGATGAAGTACGACAGCAGTCATCCTGAAGCAAAACGTATAACTGAGGCCTTGACTGCTATGTTGGTGTTAGACGTGCATCCGGTATCCGCCATTAGTGCAGTGGGATTTAGACAATTGATGGAGGTAGTGTGTCCCCGGTTCCAAATCCCGTCTAGATTCCACTTCACTAGGCAGGCGATACCGAGACTGTACAGAAACGTCAGAAAAAGTGTCCTCAGTGTCCTGAAAAATGCCGTTGTACACAATGTCCACTTAACCACGGACATGTGGACAAGTGGAACAGGGCAGACTAAGGACTATATGACTGTGACAGCCCACTGGGTAGATGTATCACCTTACGCAGCAACAGCAGCAGCGTCACCAGTAGCAGCATCTCAGAAACGCCAGCTCGTTACAAGGCAGGCTACGCTGTGTATCACCGGTTTCAGTAAGAGGCACACCGCCGACAACCTCTTAGAGAAACTGAGGGAAATCATCGCCCAGTGGCTTACCCCACTTAGACTCTCCTGGGGATTTGTGATATCTGACAATGCCACCAATATTGTGCGGGCATTACATCTGGGCAAATTCCAGCACGTCCCATGTTTTGCTCACACAATAAACTTGGTGGTGCAGAATTTTCTGAAAAGCGACAGGGGCGTGCAGGAGACGCTTTGGGTGGCCCGAAAAATTTCTGGCCACTTTCGCCATTCAGCGACTGCGTGCCGAAGACTGGAGCGCCAGCAAACACTCTTGAACCTGCCCCGCCATCACCTGAAGCAAGAGGTTGTGACGCGGTGGAACTCAACCCTCTATATGCTTCAGAGGATGGAGGAGCAGCAAAAGGCCATACAAGCCTATACATCCACCTATGACATAGGCAAAGGAGGGGGTATGCACCTAACTCAAGCGCAGTGGAGAATGATTTCCGTGTTGTGCAAGGTTCTCCAGCCCTTTGAACTTGCCACACGTGAAGTCAGTTCAGACACAGCCAGCTTGAGTCAGGTCATTCCCCTCATCAGGCTTTTGCAGAAGCAGCTGGAGAAAGTGAAGGAGGAGCTAAGACGGAGCGATTCCGCTCGGCATGTGGGACTTGTGGATGAAGCCCTTCATTCGCTTTGCCAGGATTCCAGGGTGGTCAATCTGTTGAAATCAGACCACTACATTTTGGCCACCGTGCTTGATCCTAGGTGCAAAGACCTGCTGGTGAACACACTGTCAGCTGAAGCGGAACGTGACATGTCAACGGCTCCTTCTTCATTTTCTCCCGCAACTGGGGCTGCCAGGAAAAAACTTAGGTATCCTAAGCAACCCGCTGGCGGTGATGCAGGGCAGGTAGGACCAAGTTTGGACATCTGGTCCGGACTGAAGGACCTGGCAACAATTTCTGACATGTCTACTGTCACTGCATATGATACTGTCACCATTGACAGAATGGTGGAGGATTACATCGGTGACAGCATCCAAGTAGGCATGTCAGACAGTCCATACCTGTACTGGCAGGAAAAAGAGGCAATTTGGAGGCCCCTGTACAAACTGGCTCTATTTTACCTGAGTTGCCCCCCCTCCAGTGTTTACTCCGAAAGAGTGTTTAGTGCAGCCGGGAACCTTGTCAGCGAAAGGCGTAGGAGGTTGCTTCCTCAGAATGTGGAGAAGATGATGTTCATCAAAATGAATTATCAGCTCTTCCAGGGAGACCAGCCTCCAGAACGTACAGAGGGACCTGTGGTGGTGGATTCAAGTGGGGACGAGTTAATACTTTGTGAGGATGAGGATGTACACGCTGAAGAGGGTGAGGAATCGGTGGATGAGGAGGATGAGGATGACATCTTGCCTCCGTAGAGCCAGTTTGTGCAGGGACACATTAATTGCCAGCTTGTTTTGTGGGGGCCCAAACGAACCAATCATTTCAGCCACAGTTGTGTGGCAGACCCTGGCGCTGAAATGATTGGTTTGTTAAAGTGTGCATGTCCTGTTTATACAACATAAGGGTGGGTGGGAGGGCCCAAGGACAATTCCATCTTGCACCTCTTTTTTTTCTTTGCATTATGTACAGTTTGGGGCCTAGTTTTTCAAACTGCCATCCTGTCTGCCACTGCAGTATCACGCCTAGATGGGTCACGTGTTTGTGCCGCCCACTCGTGTCGCTTAGCATAGTCATCCAGCTACCTTGGTGCAACCTTTTGGACATAAAAACACTATTGTGAGGTGTGAGGTGTTCAGAATAGACTGGAAATGAGTGGAAATTAAGGTTATTGAGGTTAATAATAGCATAGGAGCAGAAAAACCTACAAATTCTGTGATTTTAGCTGTTTTTATGCTTTTTTTCAAAAAAATACAGATCCAAAACACAAAACCCAGAACCCAAAACACGGAAGGGTGGTTTTGGCAAAACCAATCCAGATCCAAAACACGAAGAAAGATCCAGATCCAAAACCAAAACACAAAACACGAAAAGTGGCCGGTGCACACCCCTAGTATAAAGTAAACAGGGTGCAGTAAAATAATGATTCTGTTCTAGTACAATATATGAGAACAGTGAGTATTGCCTTGATTCTTAATAATTAAGGCATATTTTAAACCACCTTTCAAGCAAGGTCTACTAATCATGGACCAGTGCTGTGTGCTTGCCCCATAGGTTACAACTTGCTGACCTACACCTGTACAACTCCCACGAGAACACCCTTATTGCTGTCCAAATCTTCACTTGCTCTTCTTTTCTCAGTTATTTTCACATCTGCCCTTATTCTAGCTATCTTACGTGCAAGGTTGGACTGGCCCACAGGGGTACAGGGGAAATCCCCGGTGGGCCTCACTGTCTGAGGGCACACCTTCTCTTCTAGGGGTCAAACAGGGTCATGGATGAACTTGGGTGCTTACTTTGTTTCTATGAAAACTACATTAAGATTAGCCCTCCTGCAATCATTGTGGGTGGTGCTGACACACCCCTGTCCCCTCTTTTATAAAGGGGCACTTTTATCCTCTCTAATAGTTGGCCATGTCCTTCTGTTTTGGCTGGCCACACTCCTTACATTTGGGCCCCTACCACTGCATTCTCTGGTGGACCCTACATGCCCCAGTCCGATGCTGCTAACGTGTCACTCTTTCATGTACTGTAGGTTCTGTTTTCCCCACTGTCCAGTATGGCTGAGCACTGTGGCACCTTACAAGTCAATGATAATGATAATGATCCTGAATTGATGGAGTCAACACAACAGTTTCACTAGATCACTATGAGTAGGTTCCAGTACACAGAGAAACATTTTCAAGTCTCTATTATTAAATGGACAAATTGATTTGGCTGGTTCTAAAATGTGGTTGAATTTCTGAGCTTCACTAAAAAATGAAGAAATTGCTAATTGCTTCCAATTCATTAGAAATGATAGAGTAAATAAAACTACTGGGGAATCGAGCAGCTGCCTTCATCTCCCTTTTAAAAATCAGCATTAACCAGCAATAAAACACAATGGCTCTTAAATTAAAATGTGTTACAGTATGTAGGCTGGAGCAGCAAATCATAAGAAGCCACTGGCTTCAGCATGCCCAGAAAATGGGGGCGACCCTCTGCTTTCTGCAACTCTGCCTGTTGCTGTCCTCACTCCTCCCCCAAATGGACGTAGCCTGTCAATCAGGCTGTTGTGTCCATGGCACTGCAAACGATCTCGCAGGACAAGATCTGCACATGCTCAGTGTGGAATCTGCGCATGCACAAATCTCACACCATCGGACATGTAAGTAAACCATCAGTTTTGCGTACATCCAGGGCCATAACTAGTGGTGTGCGAGCAATGCCACCGCACAAAGCGCACGGCCTTGTGGGTGGCACCGTCGCTGCCACATTGCCCTTGTTTCTAGCTATATAGATTAGTACTTATAGCAGTAGCAACCATCTCCAGGCTGCTCCCTCTGTCTGGGTTTGGAGGCTGTAACATCTCCCTGCACAAGGTCCTCGCAGGGCTGACAGCAGTAGCAGATTTTACTGCATCCCCACTAGTAAAAATCAGCCACTGCCCATCATCAGAGTGATCTCCGCCCTCCCTCCTGGTGCACGATCGCGACAGAGAGGGCAGGCACAGCAGGGAGCAGGTGACAGTCACAGGCCTACCCTGCATGAGGAGTAGTTGGCTGTGCAGTGGTTTCCTATCAGGGATGGACATCGGAAGCCAATGGTTAGCAACCATTGATGTTTTCGATTCAATGGAAGTACTTTTTATATTGAATACCGGGAATTCAATGGTTGCCATCCATCAGTTGCAGCTTTCCGATATCCATCCGATGGTTGGCTGTGGGGAGGTTGATGGAGCACACACCACTGCTCTGCAAAGCAGATTTGCAAGAGAATAGATTCTGTGCGCATGTGCACAGCTTCTATTCTCAGTGTAAGGGGAGCCTGGGGCAGCCCAGCATCTTGGAGAGATGCTGGGCACGCCCCCACAGTGACATAGACAGGGGTGCAGTGAGGCTCCTCCCTCTTTCACAGAGGCTACATCCCCTTTTTGGTCGTAAGTATAATCATCCGGATGGTTATACTATCTATTGGTTGCGATGCGATGGCTAGTTGCCACGTCATCATGGCCCCGCTACACAGTGCTGAGATTACCGGCATTATGAAGCAGGGGGCGGGCCACTAGAACGCGATTGAGTGTGATTTGCATCATCGCGCCCCCCCCCCCTGCTGCTGGGACTGTTTGTGTGATGCTGAAGTGGGTCCATGGGTAGGTGGCTGGCCAGGAGACTACTTGGCCGGGAGACTCCCATCCATTCCTGACGGTTAGGCAAGTATGATGGGACTATGGAAGTAGCAGCAGCAGTTTCATATGGGAAGGCTGTAATCTCTTCTTGTCTCCTTAGTGAGTACAGAGTCCAGGGGCCTGGGAGAGAGAGGACCCAGCAATTATCTGGCTATGAAGTGGTTACCAGGCTGCAGAAGTGCTGCACTGACATTGTTGGTAGAGTTGAGCTGTGTTGATCTCATTGTGTGTGTGTTGATCTGATTTTTAGCCTAAATTGCCATCCTGCATCATCCTGCTGCGCGACTGAGGGCCTGATTCAGACCCGTTCGCGAGCGCACAGCACTCGCAAATGGTCGATGGTCCCACACTGCGCATGGTCCCACACTGCGCAAGGGCGTCCGGCTCTGAATCAGGGCCTGAGTATTATGCTGCAAATCCACTAGCAGACCTTAGAAACGACAGCACAATTATGACATAGTAATTGTGCAGTTGTTTCTATGTCTGTGATGTGCCTACACTGAATGAGCAGTCATGCTGAACCTTACGTTATCGTCAGGTTGACCAGCATGTTTGCCGGATGATTGATGTCGGAAACGACTTTAAGTGCCCGATTTCGGGACTATTTGCAAGCGGTTGCACGATAACGGCGTCGTTATCGTGCAATCGCCTGTCAAAATCTTCTTGTGGATGGGCAGCATAACTGATTCAAAAACTGCACACGTTCAAGTCTCTCTGGAACAGCCACACATATCTAATTATGTTGAAGGTAGAATAGTAATATACTATTTGAATCAGTTGATATGAGTGACATTTCATCCACATTTACTATCACCCTATTTATATCTGTCATGTTTCAACTATATGTGTACACTGTATAACTAGCGCCAATGCTCTTTCTCACACAGGGCGCCAAAATGCCTAGTTATAGCTCTGTGTACGTTCAGTGCTTTTGAAGACCAACCTATAATCAATCCACTGTGATGTCCAATGGTTTTGAAATACGTCCAAACTAGACATGTGATGTTCGATATTTCTTAAAACCGAACACATGTGAACTTTGGGGTTCTGAGTCGAACTAAGTCCCGGCTCAGATCACTTTGGGGTTCCGAGTAGAACTGAGTCACGACTTGGGTCTTCTCCCCAAGTTCGTAACTTGGATCTAAAAAACGTATCTCGTGTATTTTGGATTGCATTTAAGCCCCTCCTTCATGATTTTAAATTTCAGCTGGTCAAAATTGATTGGAATTAGGGGTGTGCACCGGCCACTTTTCGTGTTTTGTGTTTTGGTTTTGGATCTGGATCTTTCTTCGTGTTTTGGATCTGGATTGGTTTTGCCAAAACCACCCTTCCGTGTTTTGGGTTTTGGGTTTTGGATCTGTATTTTTTTTTAAAAAAGCATAAAAAGAGCTAAAATCACAGAATGTGTGGGTTTTTCTGCTCCTATGCTATTATTAACCTCAATAACCTTAATTTCCACTCATTTCCAGTCTATTCTGAACACCTCACACCTCACAATAGTGTTTTTATGTCCAAAAGGTTGCACCGAGGTAGCTGGATGACTATGCTAAGCGACACGAGTGGGCGGCACAAGCACATGGCCCATCTAGGAGTGACACTGCAGTGGCAGACAGGATGGCAGTTTGAAAAACTAGGCCCCAAACAGTACATACTGCAAAGAAAAAAAAGAGGTGCAAGATGGAATTGTCCTCCCACCCACCCTTATGTTGTATAAATAGGACATGCACACTTTAACAAACCAATCATTTCAGCGCCAGGGTCTGCCACATGACTGTGGCTGAAATGATTGGTTCGTTTGGGCCCCCACAAAACAAGCTGGCAATTAATCTGTCCCTGCACAAACTGGCTCTACGGAGGCAAGATGTCGTCCTCATCCTCCTCATCCACCGATTCCTCACCCTCTTCAGTGTTGTGTACATCCTCATCCTCACAGAGTATTAATTCGTCCCCGCTGGAATCCACAACCACAGGTCCCTCTGTACGTTCAGGAGGCTGGTCTCCCTGGAAGAGTTGATAATTCATTTTATGAACATCATCTTCTCCACATTTTGTGGAAGCAACCTCCTACGCCTTTCGCTGACAAGGTTCCCAGCTGCACTAAACACTCTTTCGGAGTACACACTGGAGGGGGGGCAACTCAGGTGAAATAGTGCCAGTTTGTACAGGGACCTCCAAATTGCTTCTTTTTCCTGCCAGTACAGGTACGGACTGTCTGACATGCCTACTTGGATGTTGTCACCGATGTAATCCTTTAACAGACAGACGCACGCTTGTCGCTGCTGCTTTAAGGATGCAGGTGCGGCTACAGCCCACACATTTCACAGACAGAAAAAAAAGAAGAATATTTTTATTGTTTGTGGAGCGCACTTTGAGGGTTACACCACCCTTTAACAGACAGACGCACGCTTGTCGCTGCTGCTTTGAGGACAGTATCATATGCAGTGACAGTAGACTTGTCAGAAATTGTTGGCACGTCCTTCAGTCCGGACCAGATGTCCAAACCGGCCCTTGACTTATGACACAGGCGCATGCTTGGCACTGCTACTGTGTTGATGCACGTGCGGCTACATCGCACACAAGTCACAAACACATAAAAAAAATAGTTTTTTATTTTTTGAAGCACTTTGAGGGTTACACCACCCTTTAACAGACAGACGCACACTTGTCGCTGCTGCTTTGAGGATTCAAGTGCGGCTACAGCCCACACAATTCACAAAGACAGAAAAAAAAGAAGAATATTTTTATTGTTTGTGGAGCGCACTTTGAGGGTTACACCACCCTTTAACAGACAGACGCACGCTTGTCGCTGCTGCTTTGAGGATGCAAGTGCGGCTACAGCCCACACAATTCACAAAGACAGAAAAAAAAAGAATATTTTTATTGTTTGTGGAGTGCAATTTGAGGGTTACACCACCCTTTAACAGACAGACGCATGCTTGTCGCTGCTGCTTTAAGGATGCAGGTGCGGCTACAGCCCACACATTTCACAAAGACAGAAAAAAAAATAAGAATTTTTTAATTGTTTGTGGAGCGCACTTTGAGGGTTACACCACCCTTTAACAGACAGACGCATGCTTGTCGCTGCTGCTTTGAGGATGCAGGTGGAATCTAGACGGGATTTGGAACCGGGGACACACTACCTCCATCAATTTTCTAAATCCCACTGCACTAATGGCGGATACCGGACCCACGTCTAACACCAACATAGCAGTCAAGGCCTCAGTTATACGTTTTGCTTCAGGATGACTGCTGTCGTACTTCATCCTCATCGCTAGGGACTGTTGGAGGGTCTATTGTTTAGTAAAAGTAGTGGTGTTCCTACTTCCTCTCTGGGATGATGAACAACTCCCAGCAGCAGCAACAGCACTAGGAGGAAGTGGTTCTTGATCTTTCCCTATTTTATTTTTATCAGAGAAAGTTTGGTCTTCCATTTATGTTATATTGATATATACGTGTGGCTAAAGCGCACACAAACACAGAAAATATTTTTTTATTTTTGCTGGAGAGTAGTGCACTTTGTGGGTTACACCACCCTTTAAGAAATGAGCCAGCCGGCTCTTTACTTATGGGACACAGGCACACGCTTGGCGCTGCTCCTTTGTTGATGCACGTGCAGCCACAGTGCACACAATTCACAAACACAGAAAATATTTTTTTATTTGGTTTGGAGTGTACTTTGGGGGTTACAGCAGCCTTTAACGGTCAAGCCAGCCGGCCCTTTACTTATGACACAGGCGCACGCTTGGCACTACTTTGTTGATGCACGTGCGGCTACTGCGCACACAATTCACAAACACAGAAAATATTTTTTATTTGGTTTAGACTGGAGTGTACTTTGGGAGTTACAGCACCCTTTAACGGTCAAGCCAGCCGGCCCTTTACTTATGACACAGGCGCACACTTGGCACTACTTTGTTGATGCACGTGCGGCTACTGCGCACACAATTCACAAACACAGAAAATATTTTGTTATTTGGTTTGGAGTGTACTTTGGGGGTTACAGCACCCTTTAACGGTCAAGCCAGACGGCCCTTTACTTATGACACAGGCGCACGCTTGGCACTACTTTGTTGATGCACGTGCGGCTACTGCGCACACAATTCACAAACACAGAAAATATTTTGTTATTTGGTTTGGAGTGTACTTTGGGGGTTACAGCACCCTTTAACGGTCAAGCCAGCCGGCCCTTTACTTATGACACAGGCGCACGCTTGGCACTACTTTGTTGATGCACGTGCGGCTACTGCGCACACAATTCACAAACACAGAAAACATTTTTTTATTTGGTTTGGACTGGAGTGTACTTTGGGGGTTACAGCACCCTTTAATGGTCAAGCTAGCCGGCCGTTTACTTATGACACAGGCGCACGCTTGGCACTACTTTGTTGATGCACGTGCGGCTACTGCGCACACAATTCACAAACACAGAAAATATTTTTTTATTTTGTTTTTAAGTGTACTTTGGGGGTTACAGCACCCTTTAACGGTCAAGCCAGCCGGCCCTTTACTTATGACATAGGTGCACGCTTTGCACTACTTTGTTGATGCACGTGCGGCTACTGCGCACACAATTCACAAACACAGAAAATATTTTTTTATTTGGTTTGGACTGGAGTGTACTTTGGGGGTTACAGCACCCTTTAACGGTCAAGCCAGCCGGCCCTTTACTTATGACACAGGCGCACGCTTGGCACTACTTTGTTGATGCACAGGCTACTGCGCACACAATTCACAAACACAGAAAAAATATTATTTTTTTAGCACTTGGGGGGAGTACCCCTGATGGACAGAGCACCCCCTGGACAACACTACAGCACCCCTTTAGGACTGGGACACTGCACAGGACTTTGGAGTGGACACAGCCCCTATGGAGAACTGACTGCAGAACACAGTCCAGCCAGCCCCTATGGACTTTGAAGTAGTGGACACAGCCGCTATTAACAACAGCAGCACAGCACAACACAGCCAGCCCCTATGGACTTTGAAGTAATGGACACAGCCCCTATGGACAACAGCAGCACAGCGCAGCACAGCACAGCACAGCACAACACTACTCTGCACTACACTACACTACACTACACTACACAGCCCAGCCAGCCCTAACTCCCACCCTCCCTCTTCACTGTCCACAGCCGAGTGAGAAAATGGAACCGACGCGGGTACCTTATATAGGATCCAAAACCTGCAAGACCCGGAAGGTGGGATGATGACGTTTTGCCTCGATTTCAGATCCGAGTCAGGCGGGAAAAGTTGAGCCTGACTCGGATCTGCCTCGGATCGGGGGGGCTCGGGGGGGTTCGGATTTCAGAAATCCGAACCCGCTCACCCCTAGTATAAAGTGCAGCTTTTAATAATTTAAAATAGTGATTTAATATATATAAAATATACTGTATATATAAACTGATAAAATCAATAAAAGATACATGCAGAATCAATAAGGCACTCTGGATCTATTACCCATAATATTGTCACTGCTACTGCTTTAAGAGTTCAGGAAAAGTCCAAATGAATATCCCACTGGAAAGCACAATGCATTGGATATAGCAAACTCTCATCCAAGCACTTTACTAGTCCAAGGTCAGTCTATGCAGTCTATTTGGCAAGGTATCCTCACAGAGATTATGGCCGCAAACAGTCTTTTTGCTGGCTGGAATAAATCTGAGAGTAGCTAGTCCCAGATTGAATGTTAGAGACTTTTAGGGGTATCCATTAGTCAGGGGTATATTAAGAGAGGAGGGGGCCCATGTTGAGTCTCCGTCCGGGCCCCCCTCCTCTCTCTCTCTGAGCACTGCACCGCAGCAGAAGACTCTGGGCACTAGTCTGTGCCCAGAGTCTACTGCGCATGCGCACGTCACTGGGAAAATGCCACGGCAGCCATTTTCCCTGTTTCCCTACTGCACATGGGCAAAATGCCTGGAAAATGGCTGCCATGGCCATTTTCCCAGCGATTAGCCCATGCGCATTAGGGAAATCACCAGGAAAATGGCACGATGTTGACAGTTCTGATAGCGCCGACATGGGATTCCTGGAAGGTAAGTATTAAAAATATGGGTGTGCGGTGTGGGCCCCCCTGGACTCATTATAGATACGCCCCTGCCAGTAGTCCAAAAGAGATCCAAATAGTGATCTTAATGCATTTTGCTGAGGTGTTACCCCTCAGCTTCCTCAGCGTTGGTGCTGTAATTGGTGTAGTTAACAAATAACGTTTTGTTTTTATACATCTACAGTATATGTATAAAGTAAACAGGGTGCAGTAAAATAATGATTCTGTTCTAGTACAATATATGAGAACAGTGAGTATTGCCTTGATTCTTAATAATTAAGGCATATTTTAAACCACCTTTCAAGCAAGGTCTACTAATCATGGACCAGTGCTGTGTGCTTGCCCCATAGGTTACAACTTGCTGACCTACACCTGTACAACTCCCACGAGAACACCCTTATTGCTGTCCAAATCTTCACTTGCTCTTCTTTTCTCAGTTATTTTCACATCTGCCCTTATTCTAGCTATCTTACGTGCAAGGTTGGACTGGCCCACAGGGGTACAGGGGAAATCCCCGGTGGGCCTCACTGTCTGAGGGCACACCTTCTCTTCTAGGGGTCAAACAGGGTCATGGATGAACTTGGGTGCTTACTTTGTTTCTATGAAAACTACATTAAGATTAGCCCTCCTGCAATCATTGTGGGTGGTGCTGACACACCCCTGTCCCCTCTTTTATAAAGGGGCACTTTTATCCTCTCTAATAGTTGGCCATGTCCTTCTGTTTTGGCTGGCCACACTCCTTACGTTTGGGCCCCTACCACTGCATTCTCTGGTGGACCCTACATGCCCCAGTCCGATGCTGCTAACGTGTCACTCTTTCATGTACTGTAGGTTCTGTTTTCCCCACTGTCCAGTATGGCTGAGCACTGTGGCACCTTACAAGTCAATGATAATGATAATGATCCTGAATTGATGGAGTAAACACAACAGTTTCACTAGATCACTATGAGTAGGTTCCAGTACACAGAGAAACATTTTCAAGTCTCTCTTATTAAATGGACAAATTGATTTGGCTGGTTCTAAAATGTGGTTGAATTTCTGAGCTTCACTAAAAAATGAAGAAATTGCTAATTGCTTCCAATTCATTCGAAATGATAGAGTAATAAAACTACTGGGGAATCGAGCAGCTGCCTTCATCTCCCTTTTAAAAATCAGCATTAACCAGCAATAAAACACAATGGCTCTTAAATTAAAATGTGTTACAGTATGTAGGCTGGAGCAGCAAATCATAAGAAGCCACTGGCTTCAGCATGCCCAGAAAATGGGGGCGACCCTCTGCTTTCTGCAACTCTGCCTGTTGCTGTCCTCACTCCTCCCCCAAATGGACGTAGCCTGTCAATCAGGCTGTTGTGTCCATGGCACTGCAAACGATCTTGCAGGACAAGATCTGCACATGCTCAGTGTGGAATCTGCGCATGCACAAATCTCACACCATCGGACATGTAAGTAAACCATCAGTTTTGCGTACATCCAGGGCCATAACTAGTGGTGTGCGAGCAATGCCACCGCACAAAGCGCACGGCCTTGTGGGTGGCACCGTCGCTGCCACATTGCCCTTGTTTCTAGCTATATAGATTAGTACTTATAGCAGTAGCAACCATCTCCAGGCTGCTCCCTCTGTCTGGGTTTGGAGGCTGTAACATCTCCCTGCACAAGGTCCTCGCAGGGCTGACAGCAGTAGCAGATTTTACTGCATCCCCACTAGTAAAAATCAGCCACTGCCCATCATCAGAGTGATCTCCGCCCTCCCTCCTGGTGCGCGATCGCGACAGAGAGGGCAGGCACAGCAGGGAGCAGGTGACAGTCACAGGCCTACCCTGCATGAGGAGTAGTTGGCTGTGCAGTGGTTTCCTATCAGGGATGGACATCGGAAGCCAATGGTTAGCAACCATTGATGTTTTCGATTCAATGGAAGTACTTTTTATATTGAATACCGGGAATTCAATGGTTGCCATCCATCAGTTGCAGCTTTCCGATATCCATCCGATGGTTGGCTGTGGGGAGGTTGATGGAGCACACACCACTGCTCTGCAAAGCAGATTTGCAAGAGAATAGATTCTGTGCGCATGTGCACAGCTTCTATTCTCAGTGTAAGGGGAGCCTGGGGCAGCCCAGCATCTTGGAGAGATGCTGGGCACGCCCCCACAGTGACGTAGACAGGGGTGCAGTGAGGCTCCTCCCTCTTTCACAGAGGCTACATCCCCTTTTTGGTCGTAAGTATAATCATCCGGATGGTTATACTATCTATTGGTTGCGATGCGATGGCTAGTTGCCACGTCATCATGGCCCCGCTACACAGTGCTGAGATTCCCGGCATTATGAAGCAGGGGGCGGGCCACTAGAACGCGATTGAGTGTGATTTGCATCATCGCGCCCCCCCCCCTGCTGCTGGGACTGTTTGTGTGATGCTGAAGTGGGTCCGTGGGTAGGTGGCTGGCCAGGAGACTACTTGGCCGGGAGACTCCCATCCATTCCTGACGGTTAGGCAAGTATGATGGGACTATGGAAGTAGCAGCAGCAGTTTCATATGGGAAGGCTGTAATCTCTTCTTGTCTCCTTAGTGAGTACAGAGTCCAGGGGCCTGGGAGAGAGAGGACCCAGCAATTATCTGGCTATGAAGTGGTTACCAGGCTGCAGAAGTGCTGCACTGACATTGTTGGTAGAGTTGAGCTGTGTTGATCTCATTGTGTGTGTGTTGATCTGATTTTTAGCCTAAATTGCCATCCTGCATCATCCTGCTGTGCGACTGAGGGCCTGATTCAGACCCGTTCGCGAGCGCACAGCACTCGCAAATGGTCGATGGTCCCACACTGCGCAAGGGCGTCCGGCTCTGAATCAGTATTATGCTGCAAATCCACTAGCAGACCATAGAAACGACAGCACAATTATGACAATGGGCTCTATTTACTACAATCCGCATATTGAATGCGGATTGTAGTGTGATATTACCGAGTGAATTCGCATTGCGAATTCTGGCAATATCACAGAGATTTACTATAAATCCCTTGCAGGGACAGAGCTTGCGATAAAGCTCTGTCCCTGCGGATCCCATCCGCACTCTAGTCGCGGTATTTTCTGAAAAAATACCGCGACTAAGAGCCCGCGCATGCGACGACCCACCGTCGCTACTACCCCCCCCACCAACGCTAAGCCCCGCCCCCTGGCGCTAAGCCCCACCCCCCGCGATCGCGGACCCCGCGACCCCCCCCTCCCCCGCCCGCGACCCCCCCCCCCTTCATTACACTTACCTGCACCTCCTGGCCTCCGGTGATCTTCTCCGGGCTTCCTGATCAGGTGATCTCCCATACTGCACTGGGACCCGATCACCTGATGACCGGGCCCCAGTGCACTGTGGGAGACCAGCTGACCGGAGAGGAGCCATCACCGGAGGCCCGATCACCGGTCCCTGGATTCAGGTAAGGAAAAAAAAAAATGTTTATTTTTTTTTCTTTTTTTTTACAGTAATCAGCTTGCGGTCTACTTAGACCACATAGCTGATTACTGGTACCGGCTACCGCCTCTGCTCTCCCCGTTAGAGCAGAGTGGGAGCCCGGTAACCGGGGGAGACCCTGGATAACGCCACCTCCAGGTGGCGTTATTATCACAGGGCTTCCCCCGGTATTTTTTTACAATTTATTTTTAGTAACTTGCACACAGATCACATTTCCCATTACAATTATGGGAAATGCGATCTGCTTTACTAAAAATAAGTGATACTGGGGGTTGGAGTAGAATTTTACTAATTCTACTCCAATTGCCCTGTAATAACTACAGGTGAAACTAAAATAATGTGAAAATTGTGTGAAAACACCCTTTTTCACTTTATTTTAGTAAAAATAATGTTAATAAATAGAGCCCATAGTAATTGTGCAGTTGTTTCTATGTCTGTGATGTGCCTACACTGAATGAGCAGTCATGCTGAACCTTACGTTATTGTCAGGTTGACCAGCATGTTTGCCGGATGATTGATGTCGGAAACGACTTTAAGTGCCCGATTTTGGGACTATTTGCAAGCGGTTGCACGATAACGGCGTCGTTATCGTGCAATCGCCTGTCAAAATCTTCTAGTGGATGGGCAGCATAACTGATTCAAAAACTGCACACGTTCAAGTCTCTCTGGAACAGCCACACATATCTAATTATGTTGAAGGTAGAATAGTAATATACTATTTGAATCAGTTGATATGAGTGACATTTCATCCACATTTACTATCACCCTATTTATATCTGTCATGTTTCAACTATATGTGTACACTGTATAACTAGCGCCAATGCTCTTTCTCACACAGGGCGCCAAAATGCCTAGTTATAGCTCTGTGTACGTTCAGTGCTTTTGAAGACCAACCTATAATCAATCCACTGTGATGTCCAATGGTTTTGAAATACGTCCAAACTAGACATGTGATGTTCGATATTTCTTAAAACCGAACACATGTGAACTTTGGGGTTCTGAGTCGAACTAAGTCCCGGCTCAGATCACTTTGGGGTTCCGAGTAGAACTGAGTCACGACTTGGGTCTTCTCCCCAAGTTCGTAACTTGGATCTAAAAAACGTATCTCGTGTATTTTGGATTGCATTTAAGCCCCTCCTTCATGATTTTAAATTTCAGCTGGTCAAAATTGATTGGAATTAGGGGTGTGCACCGGCCACTTTTCGTGTTTTGTGTTTTGGTTTTGGATCTGGATCTTTCTTCGTGTTTTGGATCTGGATTGGTTTTGCCAAAACCACCCTTCTGTGTTTTGGGTTTTGGGTTTTGGATCTGTATTTTTTTTAAAAAAAGCATAAAAAGAGCTAAAATCACAGAATGTGTGGGTTTTTCTGCTCCTATGCTATTATTAACCTCAATAACCTTAATTTCCACTCATTTCCAGTCTATTCTGAACACCTCACACCTCACAATAGTGTTTTTATGTCCAAAAGGTTGCACCGAGGTAGCTGGATGACTATGCTAAGCGACACGAGTGGGCGGCACAAGCACATGGCCCATCTAGGAGTGACACTGCAGTGGCAGACAGGATGGCAGTTTGAAAAACTAGGCCCCAAACAGTACATACTGCAAAGAAAAAAAAGAGGTGCAAGATGGAATTGTCCTCCCACCCACCCTTATGTTGTATAAATAGGACATGCACACTTTAACAAACCAATCATTTCAGCGCCAGGGTCTGCCACATGACTGTGGCTGAAATGATTGGTTCGTTTGGGCCCCCACAAAACAAGCTGGCAATTAATCTGTCCCTGCACAAACTGGCTCTACGGAGGCAAGATGTCGTCCTCATCCTCCTCATCCACCGATTCCTCACACTCTTCAGTGTTGTGTACATCCTCATCCTCACAGAGTATTAATTCGTCCCCGCTGGAATCCACAACCACAGGTCCCTCTGTACGTTCAGGAGGCTGGTCTCCCTGGAAGAGTTGATAATTCATTTTATGAACATCATCTTCTCCACATTTTGTGGAAGCAACCTCCTACGCCTTTCGCTGACATGGTTCCCAGCTGCACTAAACACTCTTTCGGAGTAAACACTGGAGGGGGGGCAACTCAGGTAAAATAGTGCCAGTTTGTACAGGGACCTCCAAATTGCTTCTTTTTCCCGCCAGTACAGGTACGGACTGTCTGACATGCCTACTTGGATGTTGTCACCGATGTAATCCTTTAACAGACAGACGCACGCTTGTCGCTGCTGCTTTAAGGATGCAGGTGCGGCTACAGCCCACACATTTCACAGACAGAAAAAAAAGAAGAATATTTTTATTGTTTGTGGAGCGCACTTTGAGGGTTACACCACCCTTTAACAGACAGACGCACGCTTGTCGCTGCTGCTTTGAGGACAGTATCATATGCAGTGACAGTAGACTTGTCAGAAATTGTTGGCACGTCCTTCAGTCCGGACCAGATGTCCAAACCGGCCCTTGACTTATGACACAGGCGCACGCTTGGCACTGCTACTGTGTTGATGCACGTGCGGCTACATCGCACACAAGTCACAAACACATAAAAAAAATAGTTTTTTATTTTTTGAAGCACTTTGAGGGTTACACCACCCTTTAACAGACAGACGCACACTTGTCGCTGCTGCTTTGAGGATTCAAGTGCGGCTACAGCCCACACAATTCACAAAGACAGAAAAAAAAGAAGAATATTTTTATTGTTTGTGGAGCGCATTTTGAGGGTTACACCACCCTTTAACAGACAGACGCATGCTTGTCGCTGCTGCTTTGAGGATGCAAGTGCGGCTACAGCCCACACAATTCACAAAGACAGAAAAAAAAAGAATATTTTTATTGTTTGTGGAGTGCAATTTGAGGGTTACACCACCCTTTAACAGACAGACGCACGCTTGTCGCTGCTGCTTTAAGGATGCAGGTGCGGCTACAGCCCACACATTTCACAAAGACAGAAAAAAAAATAAGAATTTTTTAATTGTTTGTGGAGCGCACTTTGAGGGTTACACCACCCTTTAACAGACAGACGCACGCTTGTCGCTGCTGCTTTGAGGATGCAGGTGGAATCTAGACGGGATTTGGAACCGGGGACACACTACCTCCATCAATTTTCTAAATCCCACTGCACTAATGGCGGATACCGGACCCACGTCTAACACCAACATAGCAGTCAAGGCCTCAGTTATACGTTTTGCTTCAGGATGACTGCTGTCGTACTTCATCCTCATCGCTAGGGACTGTTGGAGGGTCAATTGTTTAGTAAAAGTAGTGGTGTTCCTACTTCCTCTCTGGGATGATGAACAACTCCCAGCAGCAGCAACAGCACTAGGAGGAAGTGGTTCTTGATCTTTCCCTATTTTATTTTTATCAGAGAAAGTTTGGTCCTCCATTTATGTTATATTGATATATACGTGTGGCTAAAGCGCACACAAACACAGAAAATATTTTTTTATTTTTGCTGGAGAGTAGTGCACTTTGTGGGTTACACCACCCTTTAAGAAATGAGCCAGCCGGCTCTTTACTTATGGGACACAGGCACACGCTTGGCGCTGCTCCTTTGTTGATGCACGTGCAGCCACAGTGCACACAATTCACAAACACAGAAAATATTTTTTTATTTGGTTTGGAGTGTACTTTGGGGGTTACAGCAGCCTTTAACGGTCAAGCCAGCCGGCCCTTTACTTATGACACAGGCGCACGCTTGGCACTACTTTGTTGATGCACGTGCGGCTACTGCGCACACAATTCACAAACACAGAAAATATTTTTTATTTGGTTTAGACTGGAGTGTACTTTGGGAGTTACAGCACCCTTTAACGGTCAAGCCAGCCGGCCCTTTACTTATGACACAGGCGCACACTTGGCACTACTTTGTTGATGCACGTGCGGCTACTGCGCACACAATTCACAAACACAGAAAATATTTTGTTATTTGGTTTGGAGTGTACTTTGGGGGTTACAGCACCCTTTAACGGTCAAGCCAGCCGGCCCTTTACTTATGACACAGGCGCACGCTTGGCACTACTTTGTTGATGCACGTGCGGCTACTGCGCACACAATTCACAAACACAGAAAATATTTTGTTATTTGGTTTGGAGTGTACTTTGGGGGTTACAGCACCCTTTAACAGTCAAGCCAGCCGGCCCTTTACTTATGACACAGGCGCACGCTTGGCACCACTTTGTTGATGCACGTGCGGCTACTGCGCACACAATTCACAAACACAGAAAACATTTTTTTATTTGGTTTGGACTGGAGTGTACTTTGGGGGTTACAGCACCCTTTAATGGTCAAGCTAGCCGGCCCTTTACTTATGACACAGGCGCACGCTTGGCACTACTTTGTTGATGCACGTGCGGCTACTGCGCACACAATTCACAAACACAGAAAATATTTTTTTATTTTGTTTTTAAGTGTACTTTGGGGGTTACAGCACCCTTTAACGGTCAAGCCAGCCGGCCCTTTACTTATGACATAGGTGCTCGCTTGGCACTACTTTGTTGATGCACGTGCGGCTACTGCGCACACAATTCACAAACACAGAAAATATTTTTTTATTTGGTTTGGACTGGAGTGTACTTTGGGGGTTACAGCACCCTTTAACGGTCAAGCCAGCCGGCCCTTTACTTATGACACAGGCGCACGCTTGGCACTACTTTGTTGATGCACGTGCGGCTACTGCGCACACAATGCACAAACACAGAAAAAATATTATTTTTTTAGCACTTGGGGGGAGCACCCCTGATGGACAGAGCACCCCCTGGACAACACTACAGCACCCCTTTAGGACTGGGACACTGCACAGGACTTTGGAGTGGACACAGCCCCTATGGAGAACTGACTGCACAACACAGTCCAGCCAGCCCCTATGGACTTTGAAGTAGTGGACACAGCCCCTATTAACAACAGCAGCACAGCACAACACAGCAAGCCCCTATGGACTTTGAAGTAGTGGACACAGCCCCTATGGACAACAGCAGCACAGCGCAGCACAGCACAGCAGAACACTACTCTGCACTACACTACACTACACAGCCCAGCCAGCCCTAACTCCCACCCTCCCTCTTCACTTTCCACAGACGAGTGAGAAAATGGCGCCGACGCGGGTACTTTATATAGGATCCAAAACCCGCGAGACTCGGAAGGCGGGATGATGACGTTTTGCCTCGATTTCAGATCCGAGTCAGGCGGGAAAAGTCGAGGCGGACTCGGATCTGCCTCGGATCGGGGGGCTCGGGGGGGTTCGGATTTCAGAAATCCGAACCCGCTCACCCCTAATTGGAATGTCTGTAAATGAATGTTACTAATGTTAATAATACTATAGAAAATCCTAAATCAAAACTTAACCAAAACTTTTGTGGGTGGTTTTGCCAAAACCAAAACATTTGACGGTGGTTTAGCCAAAATCAAAACCAAAACATAGGGGTCCGCGCAAATCTCTAGTCCAAACTCAACATATATTTTTCCCTATAACTTATTTCCTCAGCTTGGCATTGCAACCTCTTCATAGACTGCTTGCAGCCATGCTATTAGTTGACAATGCTTATGGAGGTGTAGTAATGCATTATGCAGCACAATGTCGACTGCAGTCAATGTGCACTGAAATGGCAAAAGGCACTGGGTGAAGTCTGTGTTTTTTCATTAGTTCCTTTAAAATGAACTTTTCTCGAATCCACTAACTGCTCTAAGAACCACAAACTGATGAAAAGAGACAAATCTGAAAATTATCATAATTACTTCACTCGTCTCTTTTCCAAGCTTTTAGCTGTAAATCTCGTTCATTTAATATGTATACTAATAACTGTTTGACACATTGCGTGTATATTTCTGTTTTAACTATAAAAACTTTTTTTTAACATTAAACATTTGCAAACATGAATCTGCTTCGGTGATGGGAGTACCTGACCCTTGGATAACCTCTAGAATGCCAAAAATGAAATACAAAATCTGTCAGGATGATTGAAAGAGAAGCTTTATAGCAGCAGCAGACTATGAGGATGAAAGAGAAAATGTATAAGAAGAAGCCTCAGGGTAAAACAGCTCGAACTACAGATACTTTATTTAATGCAAGTCAAGGGACTGAAGAACTGCTTCCAAGTTTGAGGAACTTCTGCTGATTACTACTGAACGCCTAAATAATTAGGAAGTCAGGACTATGAAACAGTATGTGCTCCTGATATCTGTGTTATAAGCTATAAATTATTAAAGTATATACTAAAAAAGTATACAGAAATAAAGCAGAAAAAAGTTGCAGGCAAAAAAATAAGATTAATCAAATGTAAAACAGCAGAATTATGTATCTAAGCTGAAGGGAGCAATGAAAATGAGGAATAACCTTGGCTGAAGCAATACCAGATTCCTGAAGCCGCTCTAATGTAAGTGTAATGTCTCTAGGGGCCTCATTCAGATGTGGACGATACTGAATAGCAATTGCGTTCCGAGTGGAGCGTCCGCAGATGCTGCAATGGATCACCATCGTGACCATTGGTCAGTTTCAGCTTACTCGGGCTGGCAGCTTGAGCGGCATGGAAAGCTGCATCCATCGACGCAGACCCTGGCCTCAGCACTGCCGGAAAATGGGGACAATACGCCACCGTTTTTCCAGGAGCGCATTCCAGACACACCCTCGCTCTGCCCCCAACACCGCAGCATGTCAATCATGCTGTGGCTTGGGGGATCTGCGTGAGATTGCAGTATCTTTTCTGCACAAGCACAGAACGAGTCCTGTGTATGCACATACCTCAAATGGGATGTAGTTATAATACCGTTGTGTGGCATCTCAGCTGAAGAAATCCCAGTGACGGAATGCCACTACCCGGCGCCTGAATAGCGACAGGAGGTGACATCCGGACGCCGGAATCCCGACAGCCGGGATGCTGAAGGTGAGTATAGTGCTTAGGCACGGGAAGGGGAGGGGATTGTAGGGTTAGGTTTAGGCGTCACGGGGGAGAGTGGGGTTAGGTTTAGGCTAGGGGTGGGGGAGGTTAGGGTTAGGTATCCCCGGGAGTGAGTTAGGGTTAGACACCACTGGGGGGTTAGCATTAGGCACTAAAGGGGAAGGTTGGGTTTAGGCACCAAAGGGGGAGGGTTAGGTTTAGGCACTAACTGGGAGGATTAGGGTTAGGATAGGGTGGGGGGAGGGTTAATGTTAGCATGTACAAACAGAGGATTACGGTTAGGGGGAGAAGGGGGGAGGGTAAGTATACTTACCCAACCCTTGTCGGCATCCTGAGCATCGGAATGCCGCTCTCGGTATATTCACAGCAGGCATTCCCCTCAAAGAATTGGATTAGTAGGTAAACCATCAGGTTTACCTACTAATCTAAATCAGGCCCTAGGTTCAGTACTCTGTATTCTCGAAGGATGTACAGTACAATGAAAACTGAAAAAAACAAAAAAACCATGTAATAGTGTCACAGAATGTTCCTGATGTGGACCTACTATACCACTAATTGTTTTATACAGGTGTAAAGAAATTTTTATATGTTCTTATTTTGAGACTCATTTTGAACTGAAATCATATGTGCCTTTAAGGAGAAGACACATGCAGTAAAAAGTGTGCTTGCATATGTATATACAGTCATGGTAATAGTTAATTCTATATAGACTTGTATCCCTTTAAAAATTAAATAGAATTTTTTCCTCTACAGCATCAGTAGTTAGTAGTTAGTGAAAGCACAGCAGTGATGTTTTGGAGAATACAACTCCTTTCTCAAGCTAAATTATGCATACATACAGATACCCTGGGCCAGGGCCGGACTGGGACTAAAAATAGGCTCTGGCATTTAAAGAACGCACACGCCCACCTTGGCTTCAGCATCTGGCTCCTGGCATAGACTCCTCCCATTACTATTCCTGACTCCTCCCACTTCTTAGTCTTTGCTCTTACAAATATAATTAATATTAGAACAACATACAAGTATACATCATTCTCTGTATTAAACTTCAGACAACAGAACTCATCCTGAAAGTGGCGTCCCTCCCCGCGGTGTCACCCAGTGCTGCGCTCCGTGAGCCCCCGAAAAGGGGGCATGGCCACACATGAAAGGGGCATGGCCATGCGGCCCGAACCCTTGTGCTTATTATTTGGGGGGGTAAAAGGTGGAGTGCCGGAGATGCGGACTGCCCTGTTTGTGCAGTGCCAGCCAGCTTAATGTTACAGTGCAGCACCCAGCTTCTGTCACTGAGGGGGAGTCTGCATTTTGGTGTCACCCCTCGACAAGTGACACCCCGGTGTGGTCCGCACCCACCTTGTGACGCCACTGCATCCTACAGGGGATTCAAACATGTGCCATAGTCAGATATTTGAATATTTGGTTGGATCTTTTAGGTAAAGCTGGCACTTCATTGGTGTAGGTCACACTTCAAGAAAAGGGAAGGCATTTTCCCAATTGACCAAGCCCTATCTTAGCAGTTGTAGAGGATTAGATAGCGTTCACTTCTGGAATTTTTAGGGCAGAGGAGGACACATATGTACACACCAAAGCAGAGTCATAACTACACACTTTGGTGCTCTGTGTACATAAAGAGAATTGGTGCCCCCCTCCACACCTTAATGAGGGCGTGCTTAGAAAAAAAACATTTTGTAGTCTCGCTGGGAAAGGGTGTGACCACACAATAGTACCCACAATTAAAATTATGCCACAGAAAAATTTCCCTTAGTCACATTACACTGCATAGTAGTGTCCATTACACATTATGCCACACACCTTAATGGCCCTTACATACATAGATGAAACTAGACATTTGGTAATGGGTGGTCCCAGCAGGGCTGCCAAGACACTGGGCAGGCCCAGGTATGGTGATAGTGCATGACTACATGGGCGGGCATGACAACTCCCACTGATTTACAGCATGATTATAGTGTGAGCTGCTGTGAAGCAGAGGTGTGAGTTGGGTTGTGTGTGGTTGCTGAATATTGGAGATATTGGTTACACCTCTCCTGTATTACCATGACCCTAAAGAGACTTAGGTACTTTGTACCCATCCTTCTGGGTCCCAGTTCCAACCCATCACCATAACTTTTGTTATCTTGACAGTTTGCCACCCTGTCTCATGACCATTGCATAGATAACATTTTCTAGCTTCAACTCTAGTCCCTGCGATGTGTTATGCTGGGCATACGCTATACAATTATCGGGATGATCTGCTCGATATCAGTAGATCACCCTGATAATTGTACTGTATGTGTGGGCGAGGGTAAAATATCGATTGGTCAGGCATGGTGGATTGTCCAGCATGGCCATCTGATGCGATATTCTGTAAGTTAAATGTCGGCCAAATTGGGCAGTGTATGCCCAGCCGCGGATGACTGACAGACATTTCCTTTTCCCTTCACCAGGAAGGAACATGGAAATGTGTCACAAGCTGTGGCAGCGGCTTGTTTCCCACCGGCTCGGGACCTACACTGACTCACAATAATCAGAATCCGGTTCCACTGATTACCAAGGACCGGGGATGCTGCAGAGAGTGACTCATACTCCCATATGCTGCTGATTGGCTGCCCCTCCTATTTGTAGCTTTCAGATTCATTCCCCCTCGCCGTTTATAGAGTTTTCTCCTACAGCTCGGTCTGGTTGTTCCAGCTATCCTCCGGGATTGTCTACACTTCAGCCGCTGCTTCTGTTTACCACCTCATTCAGAGTCGGTCGTTGCGGCTGCACGGTCGTAAGGGAAAAGGGGCTGGATATGCAAATGATGCACTCGCAAGTAGCGTCCTCAAGATCAGATCATTAGCTGGCCGACCAAGGGGAGGATGCGGCCGTAAGACAAAAAATACGCCCCTTCTCATACACATTACACATCATCTCCGGCCATATAAGGATTAATCGAGACCATCGGTAACCATCGGAACTGGTCGTAGAGCTTAAGGTTGACCATACCCTCTCTTAAGCACTACGATCAGGTCAGTGTTCAAACCACCCATGTCACGTGTGCCATGACACTACTTTGTTAACTATGCACTCCCATAAAATGCCATTTGCATAATTAGGCACACCTGCGTTCGGATCTACACTCCCCCGTTTTCAAGCACCTTCCCCTGTTACCACCCACAAACGCCTCAATCTGTCACTCAAACTACCGACCTGGCTGTGTTCAAGGAGAGAGAAATTTCTGATCGCAGCAGCTAGTTTGCTTTATGCATGAGCAGTTTAGCAAACATCGGTGGCGTACGACCGTGCGGCCGCAACAACCGACTCTGAATGAGGTCCTCATTCTCCCTCCACGCTGCCTTCCAGGCTTCAGCAGGTAGCTCAGTTATTCAGACTGTTGTTCCACTCTACTCTGATTGCCGTTAGCTTGCTGTCTTTTTTCACCATCCACATGCTGTGCTCAGTGTATGCAGGCTCAAGCCTTTGGGTCCCTGCTTTGTCTGTGTAATCAGCAGCTACAGCTTTCTAAGCCTTACTGTGTGTAATCAAACTGTACATTTACACCTGTACTATTTTCAGCCTGTTGTATCCTGCACTCCTGGCAGGCAACTCATCTAGCCAAGTGATCCTGCCCTTCTGGCAGGCAACTCATCTAGCCAAGTTATCCTGCCTTTTTCTGGTGAGACACTTTTCCATTCTTTAAGAAACTTACATAACATTATAACCGGCCAACTTTGTATTTAAGTCAAAAAGTTCAGGAGCTCTCTATAAGATTTGAGGATGTTTGGGCATCCACTCCTGGAGCCATTCTGAAAGAACCTAAAATGAATCTCCCCGATAGATTTTCTGGAGACCGTACTCAGTTCCTGAACTTTCATGAGAGTTGTAAACTCTATTTTTGTCTCCGACCTTTATCGTCTGGATCCAAGATTCAGCGGGTAGGATTAGTGATCTCGCTCTTACAAGGAGATCCATAGACATGGGCATTTGGTCTCGCTTCAACACATTTTGCGCTTTTATCAGTAGATGCCTTTTTTAATGCTCTTGGATTATTGTATGCAGATCCTGACCGTAGTTCTTTGGCCGAATCCAAGATGCGGGCCCTCCGACAGGGAAATAATCCTGCAGAGGATTATTCCTCAGAGTTTCAGAGATGAGCGGTGGATTCAGGATGGAACTACCCGGCATTGTGTAGCCAATTCCGCTTGGGTCTTTCGGATGCCATCAATGACATTTTGGTCCAACATCCATCACCTGCGTCTCTTGACGACTTAATCTCCTCAACCATCCGTATTGACCGTCGCCTCTGAGAACGCAAACGAGAACACAGTCTTTCTGTACAGTTGCCTCGGTCACCTTCCTGGCTGCTGGCAGAGGACTGTGAGGAACCCATGCAACTGGGAGCTTTCTGGCTATCACCCAGGGAGAGACAAAGACGACGATCTCAAGGCCTCTGCCTATATTGTGGAGCTAGAGATCATCCGCTGAAATCTTGCCCACATAGGCCAGTAAAAGATCGGGTCTGAATGTAAAGGAGGAGTTACATTTAGGCCTGGCATCTGTTTCCTCAAAAAATTTGTTGCTAGTTCCTGCGGTGGTACATCTGTTGCAATCCGTCCATTCCATATTGGGGTTTGGGGACAGCGGTGCTGCTGGGAACTTCATGGACTTATAATTTTTTCATTCCTTAGGTTTAGGTGCAGTTCCTTTAGCTGAAGAGGTTCCTATTTGTGGGTTAGATGGTGGTCTGGTGGCTAATGGTCTTATCAAATTCAAGACACCACCTCTTCATCTCTCAGTTGGAATTTTGTTTTAGGAGATGATTTCTTTTATGCTACTCCAGTGTCCTTTTTGCTCCTGTCATTTTGGGGATTCCCTGGTTAATGACCCATAATCCCATCATTGATTGGATTGCGGGGGATATTGTCTAATGGAGTCCAGTGTGTCTAAATTGCTGTTTATCTATACCCATCCGGTTAGCTATCTCTGCTGTCTCAGAGTCACTTCCAGGACTTTCTGCTCAATACCATCTTTTTGCAGATGTTTTTTCTAAATCAAAGGCCAATTCTCTACCACCTCATCGTCCGTATGATTGCACAATACAGCTGTTACCAGGAGCCAAGTTACCCAAGGGTTGTCTCTATTCTCTTTCAATTCCTGAGAATAAGGCCATGGAGGAGTATATTGCGGATACCTTGGCTAAAGGATTCATCCATCCTTCTAAATCTCCGGTTGGGGCTGGTTTCTTCTTCGTCCAGAAGAAGGATGGGTCATTACGTCCTTGCATTGACTTTAGGGCATTAAACGAAATCACCATCAAAAACTCGTACCCTTTGCCCTTGATCTCGGTACTTTTGATCAGCTCCGGCAAGCTTCCATTTTTTCCAAGATCAATCTCCGTGGAGCTTATAATTTGATCCGGATCAAGACCGGAGATGAATGGAAAACAGATTTCAATACGCATACGGGGCACTATGAAAATTTAGTTATGCCGTTTGGCACGATGTACTCCAGGAGTTTCCTGACATTTTTGTGGTTGTTTATCTCGAGGACATCCTCATTTACTCTCACTCCATGCACCAGCATGTCCAGCATGTTAGTCAGGTCCTATCTAAATTGAGAGAGAATTCGTTATTTGCCAAGTTGGAGAAGTGTGAGTTTCATGTGGAGCAAGTATCTTTTCTTGGATATATAGTATTTCTCCTCATGGTTTCTCCATGGATCCTGGAAAGGTGAAAGCAGTATTGGACTGGGTTCAGCCTACTACATTGAAAGGCATTCAACGTTTCCTTGAGTTTTCCAATTACTATCGGAGATTTATTGGCTCTTTTTCCTCCATTGTTGCCCCCATAGTAGAGTTAACCAAGAAAGGTGCGGATGATTCTAATTGGCCTAGTCAGGCAGTTCGGGCCTTTGAACATCTCAAGCTTGCATTCACCAGCGCCCCGGTTCTCAAACATCCGGATCCAGATCTGCCTTTTGTGGTTGAGGTGGACGCCTCTGAGATTGGGGCTGGAGCTATTCAAACTCCATCCGTGTGCATTTTTTTTCATGTAAAATTTCTTCATCCGAGTGTAATTATGACGTTGGGAACAGGGAGCTGCTTGCCATTAAGTTAGCTTTCGAGGATTGGAGACATTGGCTTGAAGGAGCCAAACCCCGGATATCTGTCCTCACCGACCACAAAAATTTGGCATACATTGAATCGGCCAAGAGGCTTAACTCCAGGCAAGCACGATGGGCACTATTTTTTACCAGATTTAATTTTCTCATTTCTTTTCGACCTGGATCTACTAACATCAAGGCTGATGCATTGTCCAGGAGTTTCACTCCTGTCCAACAGGATACTGTGATCAAAGAATCCATTATTCCCAGATCTTGTATCCAGGTGGCTTTATCTCGAAATTTGGCTGAGGATCTGTCAGTGTTTCAAGTGGATTCGCCTCCTGGTAGACCGTCCAATCGCCTGTTTGTTCCTGTAAATTTGAGAAAAGCTGTCCTACAGGACTTCCATGTGAGACGGGCTTTTGGACATCCAGGCATCAATAAGACCATTGAATTAATGTCTCATGCGGTTTGGTGGCCGTCTTTGGCTTTGGACGTTCGGGAGTTTGTTTTGGCATGTGAGGTTTGTGCTCGTAACAAGACTCCTCGTACCCCACCATCAGGATTACTGCTTCCTCTTTCCACACCAAAAAGACCCTGGACACACATTGCGATGGACTTCATTGTGGACCTTCCTCGTTCTGCTGGCTGTTCAGTTATTTGGACTATCGTGGACCGCTTTAGCAAAATGACGCACTTTGTTCCTCTGCCCAAATTGCCGTCTGCCAAAGAACTTTCTGTCCTCTTCTTGGAACATATTTTTCATTTGCATGGTCTTCCCTGTGACATTGTTTCCGACCGTGGGATGCAATTTGTTGCACGGTTTTGGAGATGTTTCTGCACTGCACTGGGTATCAGTCTGAGCTTGTCTTCAGGATATCACCCACAGTCTAATGGGCAGACAGAACATGCTAATCAAACCCTGGAGCAATATTTACGGTGTTACGTCTCAAAATTCCAGAATGATTGGGTGTCTCATCTTCCCATGGCTGAATTTGCTTTTAACAATTCCTGTCACTCTGCATCTTCAGTTTCACCCTTCTATTCTGTGACTGGCCAACATCCTCAGGCCAATTCATTTGATTTATCTTTTTCCACATCCTCTGATTCAGGGACTGTTTCCAGACTTCGTGGTATTTGGGCGAAGGTGCATCATAATCTCCTCAAGGCATCTCTCCATTCTAAGAAATTGGCAGATAGACACTGGAGTCCTTGCACGTTCAAAAGGGGGGACATAGGATCTCATTCAGAGTCGGTCGAAGCGGCCGCACGGTCGTACGGAAAAAGGGACCGGATATGCAAATGATTCCCTCGCAAGTTGCGTCCCGAAGTTCGGATCGGTAGTTGGCCGACCAAGGGGAGGAAGCGGTCGGAAGATAAAAAAATATGCCCCCTTCTCGTACGCATTACACGTTATCTCCGGGCATATAAGGATTAATCGAGACCATCGGAACTGGTCGTAGAGCTTAAGGTTGACCATACCCTCTCTTAAGCTCTACGATCATGTCAGTGTAAAAAACTCCCATGTCACATGTGCCATGACGCTACTTTGTTAATTATGCACTCCCATAATCCGTATGCACTCCCATAAAACGCTGTTCGCATAATGAGGCACGCCTGCTTTTGGATCTCCACTCCCCCGTTTTCAAGCACCTTCCCCTGTTACCACCCACACACGCCTCCATCTGTCACTCAAACTACCGACCTGGCTGTGTTCAAGGAGAGAGAAATTTCTGATCGTAGCGGCTAGTTTGCGCACATGCATTGCGAACTTTACGCATGCGCAGTATAGCGAACATCGGTGGCGTACGACCGTGCGGCCGCAACGACCGACTCTGAATGAGGTCATTAGTGTGGCTGTCCACTAGAAATATCAAACTCCGGCAACCCACTCACAAATTGGGTCCCTGTTTATTGGTCCTTTCCGGATCATTTCTCAAGTTAACCCAGTTGCTTTCAAACTCCAATTACCAAATTCATAAAAGATTAACAACACTTTTCATGCCTCTTTTTTAAAGCCAGTCCATAAGTCAGATTTGGGAACTGGAGTTATTTCAGGCCTACTCCGGTGGTGGTCCCCGGTCAACAGGAGTTTGAGGTTGAGAAAGTGCTGGATTCTAGAGTATCTATAGGTCGGTTGCAGTTTCTGGTCCATTGGAATGGCTACGGTCCGGAAGAATGTTCCTGGATTCCAGAAGATGCCTTACATGCTCCTCCCAGGTTGAAGAGGATGTTTTTTCAGGAATTTCCCTTTAAACCAGGCTCTGGGGGTTCTTCAACCAACCCTGTGTCATGCGGGGGTACTGTCACAAGCCATGGTAGCGGCTTGTTTCCCACTGGCTTGGGACCTACACTGACTCACAATATTCAGAATCCGGTTCCGCTGATTACCAAGCACCGGGGATGCTGTAGAGAGTGACTCATAGTCCCATATGCTGCTGATTGGATGCCCCTCCTATTTGTAGCTTCCAGATTCATTCCCCCTCGCCGATTATAGAGTTTTTCTCCTACAGCTCGGTCTGGTTGTTCCAGCTATCCTCCGTGATTGTCTACACTTCAGCCGCTGCTTCTATTTACCACTCTCCGTCTCCCTCCACGCTACCTTCCAGGCTTCAGCAGGCAGCTCAGTTATTCAGACTGTTGTTCCACTCTGCTCTGATTGCCGTTAGCTTGCTGTCTTTTTTCACCATCCACATGCTGTGCTCAGTGTATGCAGGCTCAAGCCTTTGAGTCCCTGCTTTGTCTGTGTAATCAGCAGCTACAGCTTTCTAAGCCTTACTGTGTGTAATCAAACTGTACATTTACACCTGTACTATTTTCAGCCTGTTGTATCCTGCCCTCCTGGCAGGCAACTCATCTAGCCAAGTAATCCTGCCCTCCTGGCAGGCAACTCATCTAGCCAAGTGATCCTGCCCTTCTGGCAGGCAACTTATCTAGCCAAGTTATCCTGCCCTCCTGGCTGGCTTCTCTACAAGCCAAGTTTTCCTGCCTTTTTCTGGTGAGACACTTTTCCATTCTTTAAGACACTTGCATAACATTATGTCTCTTTCCCAGGGGCAGAGCACAGATATCTCACAGTCACTGTGGAAATGTACTAAGCTCTGGATAGTGATAAGCAGTGATAAACAGCCAAGCACTCCTGTCACGTTACAGGCTGTGTTTGAAAAATTACACTTAGTAGCTGATTGGTTGGTGGTTTATCACTCTTCACCTTATCCCTTTCCAGAGCTTAGTACATCTGCACCACAGTGTATGCCCGCAACCTATGGGGGTTGTGGCTGTGATTGGAAATGCAGATATATCTGCTGTGGTCCATCCATGGTACATTCGGGGGATACTTATATTTGTGGATTTCCCCTGAAAATATCTGTTTTCGGGATAAATCCTGCAAATGTTATTTGATACATACACGATGATCCAATCTAGTGTGTGTTATACAGAAACAGAGCCGTAACTAGACATTTTGGTACCCTGTGCCAGAAAGAGCATTGGCACCCCCCTAATTTTTCAAAGGGACATTATGCACCCAAAAAAGGGCCATGGCTTCATAGGGAAGGGCGAGGTAAGAGATAGGGGAGGCCAGGAGATGCTGGGGATGAAATAAGAGGAAGCTACAAGCAAGATTGATGATAAACAGAAATTTGACAGGTCCAAACAGCGCCCCCTGACCTGTGGTGCCCTGTGCGATGGCACCGGACGCACTACCCTAGCTACGGCCCTGTACAGAAATGTACAATATAAAAACACTGCTGAAATGCATGGAACTCACTGTCCCCATGTATTTTTTTCAGATTTTATTTTTAGTAACTTTTTGGCCAGAACACATTTCCCATTTACAATCATAGGAAATGTGATCTGCTTACTAAATATATGTGATAATTAGGGGTTGGAGTAGAATTTTGCGAGGGGGAAAGGCACCCATGGGGGGGGGGGCTGTTGTGATCAGGTGGTGGGGCACCTGTGATGTGCAGCTCCCAGGAAACCAATAGCTCCGCAGAGCATGTGCTGCTTTACAAACACTAGAGCCCAACTCTCCCTCTGGCCATTACATTACATTTTTCACTATGTGACGGCGGCCATTTTGGGAGTGATTTTTTTTCACAAGTGGTGTTCCTTATTAGGGAGGATGGGCATCTCCGCACTGCCGTCGGACCGGCCCATCTTGGCATTGACCCTGCTGGCATTTGCCAGAATTGCAAGATGGCCAGTCCGGTCCTGCCCGGGAATGAGAAGAGGAGGAGACTGGCAGATGAGATCTGAGGAGCTGCTGTAGTTGGGCATGAACAACAGCTCCCCCTTGGTAATCTATATACAGTGAAGAGAGCCCGGCCAATCAGAGCTTTCTTTCTGAGGAACTGCTGCACTGCATTTTCATTTTGTAAAAAACTGCTCTAAGCCCTTTAATTCACATTTCTTGCTGGGGTATAGCTAGCTGGCGGTGATGCATGCACAAAGGCACTCTCACTGTATTTTTTTTGGGGGGGGGGGTTTATGCGAATCTGGCTATTTCAGTGTATTGTATGTGGATCTGGCTTTGCAGTGTAGAGGGTGAGTCTCCCATATCCAAATATTCCGAAATACGGAATATTCCAAAATACGGAACTATTTTGGCATGACTGAGATAATGAAACTTCTGATTTTTGATGGCTCAATATACACAAACTTTGTCTAAGGCACAAATTATTAAAAATATTGTATACAATTACCTTCAGGCTGTGTGTATAAGGTGTATATAAAACATAAATTAATTAATTTATGTACACAATTTGTTTGAACCACAAAATTATTGAATATATTGTATAAAATGACCTGCAGGCTGTGTGTATATAACACATAAATGCATTCTGAGTGTATATTTGGGTCCCATTCCCAAGATATCTCATTATGGTTTGCAAATATTCCAAAATACGGAATATTCCATTATCCAAAATACCCCTGGTCCCAAGCATTTTGGATATGGGAGACTCAACCTGTAGTGTATGTGGATTTGACTTT
Organism: Taudactylus pleione; assembly: GCA_031769625.1. NCBI lineage: Eukaryota > Metazoa > Chordata > Amphibia > Anura > Myobatrachidae > Taudactylus > Taudactylus pleione. Next base: position 350,204 of record JAUIMM010001336.1, read on the forward strand.
TTCAGTGTATTGTATGTGGATCTGGGTTTTTCAGTGTATTGTATGTGGATCTGGGTTTTTCAATATATTGTATGTGGATCAGACTTTTTCAATGTATTTGTATTTAATATGGTTTCTGGTTTTCTGTTGGTGAGTGTGTGTGAATTTACAGCAGTTTACTCTCCTATATTTCTCTATTTGTATAGTTGTATATATTGTATGATAAATTTACATGTTATAATAACACTAACCCCCACAGCCCAAACTTTCACCATTTCCTTTATTGGTTTACGCACCAATTGATGCCCCACCCGCTGTAGCTCCTACCACATTACCCACATCTCTGCCCACCTCTGCTCTCTTCCCCCAAGGTGTTCCTGAACCTATTTTTCTATAAAAATAGCTAAAAACAGGCATGTAGCTAAATCAATACCCCCCAACATTGGGAAGGACAGGGTCGGGACATTCTTGCACACTGCTGAGAAATGGGCGTGGTGTTGTGATCTGCTAGGCCATGCCCCTGTGGCAAACATTCTGGGACGTGACTGTGCATCATGTGTCTGTTCTCCCGGCACAGAGCAAATGTTGCGCGTGTAATCAATTCAGAGTGCCAACCTTTCCCCACCCATAGGACACTGCAGCCCTTACCTGGGAAGGCGGTACAGCCAGAAAAGCAGGACTGTCCTATTGAAAAAAGGACGATTGGGAGGAATGCAAAATCTGTGGGTGAAATGTATCAAATTTAAAACATCCTCCAAAAACGGCAGTTACCACCATTGCCTCATCACTTATGAATTCCTATATGTACTGTATTAACAGGGTCTGCAGTAGAATATTGGATGTCCCGCAGTACAGCAGTCCCATAGGTTTATATGGGTCTGCATATATCAATCTCTGGAAAGCATAGCTTGTATCCAATTGGTAATGCCATCATTACATGAAATTCACCAAAAAGGAACCTGAAAAATCCTTCTCTGTTACTTGCAGCTTGTGCAGACCGATGGCCGCGCATGCGCATTTTAACTTCCAGGTTGAAAACCCATAAAAAACTACATCATGGTGACAGAAGTATATTGGTGTCGCTATCACAACAAACAGAGGATAATACATACCAGAGGACACAATTGGCGGTAAGCCACCGATGACAGAGAGATATTGCAAAATAATTGTGATCAATGGTGCATCTCCCCCTAAATTAGCTTTTATTGTTGTTATTTTGAACTTTCTAGGATACTATACTGTTATGAAAAACTTTAACTCTGTCATCTCATTTGATTTAAATTAAATTGTTTTACAGTCTACAAAACAACAGCAAAAACAATTTCTACATCACTGAGCTGTACTAACTGAGGAAAAGGTGCTAAAGTGGTAAAAATAGAGAAATTCCCTGTACATATAGTTTCTTCTTCCTACAAGCCCTAAAGCAAGCATGCTGAACAGTGCCGGCATAGACACCAATGATGGCGCTAAAAGATGCAGGTTATACTAAAAAGTAAAGTCACTTGCAGCTTCCGATATCTGTTTCTCCTCAAGTGAAGAGAGAGAGGGAAGCAGGAAGTGATTCATGTTTGAATGTTTGTTTGACAATAAAGTTAGTCCAATTTGTTTACTCTTGATTGTCATCAGGGCCGTTTCTAGGGGCAGGCGACCCGTGCAATCGCACGGGGCGCGCTGCCTCCTACCCCTGCTGTAGAAACAGCATGTTAACTGCCGGGCGCCCGCTGAGATTCAGTTACCAGCGGGCGCCCGGCAGAGCAGAGCAGCCAGAGACGGAGACGGAGGCTCCTGCTTCCGGCTCCCACAATGTGCACTATGGGAGGACGTCATGACGTCTTTCCCATAGTGCAGAGAGAGGAGCAGCCGAGCGGAGCGGACGCCAGAGCGGGGCTGAAGGTAAGTGTTACTGTTTTTTTTTTTTGTGTGTGCAGGCAGCCTGGACAATACTTGGGGTGAGGCACTACTACTGGGGGCACTTCTGCTGGGGGAGCCACCATTACTGGGGGCACCTGGGCACAGCTACTAGGGACATTACTCTGGGGGCACTACTACAGGGGGTGACACCACTACTGGGGGCACCCGGGCACTACTACTGAGGACATTACTCGGGGGGCACTTCTACTGGGGTTATTGCTTAGGAGGCACCACTACTGGGTGCATTACTCAGGGGCCAGGGGCACTTCTACTGGGGGCACTACTACTTGGGGCTTTTCTACTTGGGGCACTACTACAAAGGGAGCATTACTATTGGAGGCACTAATACAGGGGCATTAATACTGGGGAATTTATAAAGGGGACACTACTACAGGGGGCATTACTATTGGGGGCAATACAACTGGGGACACTAGTACTGGGGCACTACACAAGGGACCATTACCATTGGGGGCATTACTGATGGGGGCATGACTACAGGGGACATGACTACAGGGGGCACTACTAATGGGGGCTCTGCATAAGTTACACTACCACTGTGGGCACTGCATAAGGGGCATAAATACAGGGGACACTGCATATGGGCACAATATACAGGGGGCACTGCATAATGGGCACTTTTGCCTGAGAGCCAGTGGGGGGGAAGCCTAAGACCTGTCGGGATGGAATGGCAAGGGAGGGGGCTGAAATGAAGTGTGTATTATGTGAATCATGTTTTTTCAATGTGTTTTATGTGGTTCTGGATTTAATAATGTATTTGAGGTGGATGTGGTTTTAAAATGTAGTTTTTGTGCCTCTGGCGATTCCAATATATTTTATGTGGAAGTGGTTTGTTGCAGTGTATTTTATGTGGATCTGGCTGGGCTCGCTACCAACGCGACTAAAACCGGGTGTGATGCAAGGTCATACTTCTGCAAATGTCACACCACAGGCATGCACACAGAAATGCGGCGTGGGCTTGTGACAGCTAGGCCACACCCCATACTGTCTATCTTTTGTTTAGCTACATATTTTTTTCAACGCTTTGCCTCTGACAGGTTAGACACCCCTGTACTCAGTAGTCATGGTGGCTATCATTCTGTGGTCTTTCTAGATCAATCTCCCTTACTGTGATACCACACCCCCTCACGATGACGCCACGCCCACTCCACAATATTACTGCTACGAGGGGGGGGGGCGCATTTTGACTGCTTGCACTGGGAGCCTCAGACCCTAGAAACTGCCCTGATTGTCATACCCACCAGAAGTCACATACGCTAAGTGGTATCTGCTCCCTTTGGGGTTTATGTACTAATCCTTGGAGAGAGTGAAAATGGAGGGAGATAAAGAGGTCTGTTCATGAAGCAGAGAAGAGTCATGTTTAGCTGACATCAGGGCTCTCCTCTGCTTTGTGCAATTCATGGAGCAAGTTACCGTGTACCCGCTTCATGCCTGCATCACATCACCATACATTTGGCCCCTTAAAAAGTGGGAGGCACATATAGAAACCGTTGTAATTCCTACACCGTTCACCTGATTTGGATGTAATTACCCTCAAATTAAATCTGAAAGTCTGCAGTTACAGCACATCTTGCCATTGTGGTGGTGAATAGAGGCCAAAATATGAAAATTCTGTCAATGTCCCAATATTTATGCACCTGACTGTACATTATATTTAAAAATGTAAGGTTTTATTTATATTGATTTTTAGTCCATAGGCCCAATATAAGAGCCTGCCAGTTGTGGCAAATGGTGAGATTTAAAGCAGCACTTTTTTTCAGGCAAACCCAACTTGACATTGCCTTATAAAGAAATTGCTGCTTTAAATATTGCAGCTAAATAACCCAACTCTCACCGCTTGCTACAATTTGCAGGCTGCTACTTTTGTCTCATGTTGTCATTCAATTAAACCTATTTAAAACGTATAGCACATTCAGGCTTGGATCTGAGTCAGATGCAGCAGGGATGTCGGCCGCAGAGGAGCAGAGACAGCTGGATAGGATGCTATACTTAGATGGAGAACCTGTACATGCCATAGAGGTGGTGCAAGTTTCGATGGTGCGACCGATGGTGCGTCTAAAGAGGTACTAAGCGATATTTCAGTTTCTACGGCCGCTGACAGTGGGCGCCTCAGTCCTTGCACCTTCAAAATCATGGATGTAGACCAGAAGGGCTTTGTAGTGGCATTAGCATAAAGTCGCAGATGCAACTGTGGCAAAAGACACAAATACGGCCGTGACTGGGTTTGGTTCAGGATCAGTCCCTCAGTTTGGTTTACATTTTTTATTTTTTAGAGTCAATTGGAAATATTAATACATCAAAACATAAATATTAATTGATGTTACAGAGATACAATTCCACTAAATAATTGGATAAGTAAGGAGTAATAGTTGGAGTTGAGTTTTGCACAGGACACAACTAAGAGACGGGGGTAGATGTAAAATTCTTTGATTAACACCACCCTGACGAGTTATTCAGATAATACATTTTTAGAGTTGGCGGTGCTCCCCAGAGTCAGAACAACAAGGTATGTAGAAATAAGAGAAAGAAGACTCTTTGTTGGGGGCACTCAAGATATAAGTGAAAGATTAAGATTTAACTTTTAATAGTTATGATTCTAAAATATAAGGTTGACACACAACAAACATATAACATGTATAAATACCGACAAAATTGCCAGTAGAGAAAACTATGAGAGATATATACTCATAGAGTAAAATAATCTGGATGATGGCGAAAATTGATAAATAAAGGTCAATCTGTTCATAACATGACTTCAGATGTGCATTGATGAATGGATTAATATTCAATATTCAAATATAAGTCAGTATATGTTAGAAAAACCTCCAAAGCAATGGCTAACACACATAATATAAATAAATACATGCATAAATTGCCTTCCCGCTCAAAAGATCCCTCGGTACATTCAATTAGGACAATATTGTTTATATATATAATTATATATATATATATATATATATATATACATGTCATTTCCTGGTGCCTATGGGGAGAGACATCAGGTAGAGTAGCACACACTGATATTCCAAAATAAATAGACAGATAATGAAATATATAAGTCCCACTTCTTAGGATAAAGGAGTAACAGCAGATAGTCACCTATGGAACATGCATGGGTTAGATATTGCAGTGTCAGAAAATAGTTGCAAGCAGTAACAAACTGAAAGCAAAAAGTGGGTAATTGTAGTGTGTCAAAAATTTCATAGATTGTAAAGGAGAGGTGCCCAAAACCTGTCTCCCCCACTTCTGCTGTCACTGTGTCTTGTATCAAACAGAGGACATGGGATGAGAGAGTGGGGTTGGCAGCTTGTAGGAAGGGGTATGAGCACTTCTGCTGTCAGTGTGCGCAAACCCTGGCTATCCTGATATTAAGGACATTGCAGGACAGGCAGGGCCGGTCAGCTGATGAGAGAGTGCGAAAAAGATATAAGATACAGTTTATGAGATAATTCAATACAATGTTTTCCACAGTTGGTGGGAAATGTGAACTGGTTTGATGCAATACACTGTTAGTAGCAGTGCTTTTCCTGAAGAGTTCAGTTTCCAGAATCCCCCTTGAGTTCTTATAAATGTAAAAAAACTTTAAAGCCTTTGGGTTAGAGGAAGTCAAACTTGGTATAAGAGGTGGTGACCTTACAAAGGAGTTACTAAGACTAGAAAGTCAATGGACCTTCAAGCTGGGAACCCTTACACCAGGAGGACTTAACGAATATATTAACAATAGTTCGTTTCTCTAATATCTTGAATTCGATACTGTACCTTCCTTTTTATACTTATATACACACACGTGTTCATGTATTGTGTGTTTATAGATATACATACAGGTGTATGTATGCATGTCACAATCTGTACCCCGCCCAGCCCAGACTGCACAATAATTACTAACCCTTGATATGAATACCATTATATCTGTATATTTCCCTAATTAAACTATTTATATTAATTCATAGTATTATTTTTCTCTAGATTTCTCTCTAAATACCACTGCTGTGTTTTTTTCTACATACCACTACCATTATTTAAGTTTGTAGAACCAATGATCTGATATGTCTTTGGAACTCATATATATTCATATATTTTCTATGAATCCAAGAAAAACCTTCTTCAGGGAAACCACAAAGTTGGCATCACCCATGAAAAGAAGAATAAGAGACGAAGAGGCATACGAGGAGGCAGGAGGAAGAAACTACAAAAGGAGGAACCTGATGTAGACCCCAAAGAAAGAGGGATCTTCAACCTATCGAAACATACTTTGTCTAAATATGAAGTGTCATTATTGAATAAAGGGTTGACATTCGCTCCATCAAATAATATGAACAAGTTTCAAACCTTTATTGATCTCAATAAATTTATAAGAAATCTGACATTAAAGAGACACTTCATAAGAAAAGATGACGCAGTTATTAAGAATTTTCAGGATCCTGCTTCCAAATCAGGACTAAAGGGTAAATCTAAATATTATCCACTGGAATCTAAAGGGAATCATCTCAATGTCTTCTATGACCTAGTGAAAAAAGATTTATGTGAAGGAAATCTTAAACACAATACTAAACAGAACCTAAAGAATAAAGAGAAAGTAGCTCTAAAAAATCTACAGAAGAATAATGACATAGTCATCAAACAAGCTGACAAAGGGGGGGGATTAGTCATTATGGATAGATATCAATACATCAAGGAATCTTATAGACTATTAGGTGATACTGATTCATACACATTACTTGATTGTGACCCCTTGGAGAATTACTTGGATGAACTAAGGAGATTATTAGTATATGGATTACACAATGGCATTTTAACCAAGGAGGAGTTCAGTATCTCCTACAGACTAATCCCACTACCCCCATATTTTATTTCTTGCCAAAAATTCACAAGTCTTTGGAAAATCCCCCAGGAAGACCCATCATAGCAGGGATAGATTCGCTAACCTCACACCTGTCTCAATATGTGGATATTTTTTTATGCAAATATGTGAAAGAACTGGAATCATACTTAAAAGACACTACTAATTTATTACAAATTTTAGAAGGGATGGAATGGAAAGGAACATACTCATGGGTCACAATTGATGTTCAATCTTTATACACATGCATTGAACATTGTAAAGGGATTAATGCTTGTAGAGAATTTCTTGAAGGGGACCCAACAATCAGCACTTTACACAAGGAATTTTTATGTGACTTAATGTCTTTTATCCTGGATCATAATTATTTTAAATTTTTACATCAGTTTTATCGGCAAATTTGTGGCACTGCTATGGGGACGATGTTTGCCCCAAGCTTTGCCAATCTTTTTATGGGATGTTGGGAAAAGAATTACATCTATGAAAATAATCCATTTGGTGATAATATTATATTTTTTAAGAGGTACATAGACGACATTCTGATAATATGGGAAGGGTCGGAAGAAGATTTTTATTTGTTTTAAAATCATATTTCAGCCAATAATATGAATCTGAAATTCACGTCAAAAATTAATAAGAGTACGATTGAATTCCTGGATCTAGTTCTAATTGGAGAAGAAAATAAGATCATCACAAAGAACTTCATAAAAGAAGTTGACACTAATAGTTATCTCCATTTCAAAAGCGGACACCTAAGAAGATGGAAGGAAAACATTCCGTACTCACAATTTCACAGGATAAAAAGAAACTGCAGTGAAACACAGACATGCAATGAGCAAATTCAAATATATACCAATCGATTCTTAGAAAAAGAATATCCTTCGAAGTTATTATTGGAAGCAAAAGACAGAATGGATACCATAGAGAGGAATAAGTTACTGGAGTATAAAAACTCAGAAGAGACAAAGAAGAACATCATTCCATTTATTACAACATATAATTCACAGGAGAGAGATATTAAGAATTCTCTTAACAAACATTGGAAGATCCTCTTAATGGATCCAGTTCTAAAGGAAATTTTACCACCCAGACCCCCCATTGTTTTTAGAAAGGCAAGGAACCTAAAAGACTCTCTAGCACCTAGTATGCTAAGAGATATTAATGCCCCAAAATCCAACATCATACATAACTGTCCAGGGAGTTACAAATGTGGCAAGTGCAATATATGTAAATTTTTACACCGGCAGAGAAAGACCTTCAGTAACTCTACAAATAGTAAGGAATACAAAATCAAACAACACCTTAATTGCAACTCAACATCAGTCATCTACCTCTTGGAATGTTCATGTGGAACAAAATATGTCGGTAAGACCAAAAGACCCTTGAAACTTCACATACAAGAGCACATTAGAAACATTAAAAACAAGGTGGAGACTCATATGGTGTCAAGACATTTTATTTCACACCATAGATCGGACCCAGACGAATTAACATTCAAAGCAATAGAACATGTGGAATTGGGAGATAGAGGAGGAGACCTTGCGAACAAATTATCCAAACTTGAGATGTTCTGGATCTTTGAACTGGACACTATGATTCCTAGAGGATTCAATGACAATTATGAGATAGCTCCTTTTCTCTAATGAAGATGAAGAAAGTATATTAGGGTGATTCATGCTATGTCCTAATTTACCTACCGTCATACCTGGGTTAGAATGCCCAATCTCGTCTGATCTTGGAAGCTAAGCACCATTGGGCTTGGTTAGTACTTGGATGGGAGACCTCCAGGGAAGACTAGGTACGGTAGTTCTTGATGTGACAATATAGGCATGAACCCCTTAAGAAGAAATTACTGATTTACAACTTGAAGATGGATGCAAGAATTCCAAGAATGAAGTAGTATAGGTTCCATATCTTAAGACCTATATAGGAACCATCTCCGATTCACAACTTGAAGATGGACGCAAGAATTTTAAGAATGAAGCAATATTGGTTCCACACCTTAAGACTCATATAAGAACCATTTGATCACACAGCCGGAAAAAGACTATATATATATATATATATATATATATATACATACATCTCCCTTTCCTTTTCCAAGAAATATATGCAAAAATGACCAAAGGAGACTTTTATTATATATTATTTATTAAAGTGTTTTAAGTATAACCAGCAAACATTATGAAAATCTATAATTATCCACAATTATTTATTTATTTATCACACAAAGATATATGCGATATTTACAGGTAGAGAGGTCAATAATTGGACTTAGATTCGGAGCAGATGTGGGAAATTGTGACCTTTTAACAAATCTATTTCACAGATTGCACAATATATAGCTTGCAATATATGTTTCTATTAACAGTGTTTCCATTGTATTATATAGGAAAATAATCCAATTGCTACTTCCAGGATCATAGAAATTAAGTATATATGGGAGTACAAAGATGGCAATTAACGGGAGCTACAAGATGGCCGCGAATAGAGACATCTCTTGGAGTACCAAGATGGATGCCGCCAGTCAGTGGAAGATGAAGCTAGAGATGATCTATGAAGCAGTGACGCATGACGCGATGTGCACGTGGTCGGGGAGTGGGTGGACCCTTCAGCCCATCCGGAAGAACGAGGGAGGTCGTGTAGCGCTTGATGAGGACGGAGTCAGCGGAGGCGGAAATGACGATTCACACCACACACTCAGAAGAGGGCGGAAGTACCGTGTCACATGGAAAGTAAGGGCGGAAGTGATGTGACGCTAGGTGGCTATCAAAAGGAGCGATGCACTATTAAATAACTTATATTTAAGAAACTGACTTTTAATCAACTAATGCATTAATAAAGGAGACAATCTATTATAAATATAAATAATTATTCCGTTCCAATGGACAAGTATTATTAAGAAAACCAGAAGTGATGTCACAAAGGAGACTTGTCAATCCTTGTTTGTCCTTATTAGAAGGGGTATAAATATGAGATACCCCACAGGAGCCAGAATATCCCTTGAAGAAGTCCAGGATACGGATGAAACGCATTGGCGGTGGCTCTTATTCTCTTCCCATTTCATGAACTTGCCGTTTTTATCAGATAAGAAACGATTTTTTATCCATATTTATTCTGATAAATTCACAGCTATATTTTTCTATATATACATAATTTTATCCATGGTTTTATGTGTTTTATGTCTTTTATCCTTCATGTAGGAGGATATTATTGTTGTGTCTGATTAAAAATAATTTATGCCTTTTAAAAAATGAATTTTTCTCACTTTTATTAAGTCACATTTTACTTTATGTATTATTGTCACTAATTACCTATGGATTCCCAATAGGATCTTTTTGCATTGGCACTTTAGTTGTACTGATTGTTTCTAAAGATCACACACTAACAAGTTTATATATATTGGATGATGATGGTAGTTTAAATACTGCCACCCTTGTATTAGCATTGTATTGCACAAAATCACAGGTTTGGTATTAGTTTTATTTATTTATTTTTCAATAAGTTATATAAGCACAATAGGCGCTCCATGCCAGCTCTGCTATTTTTTAATATATATATATATATATATATAACTTTTACTTAATTACAACTTATTCATGCATAAAATTTCCTTGAATTCCCTGATCATTGGACAAATTAGGTGATATTTTTTGTTTGTTTACCACCCTATTATTAATTAGTGTAGTCATTAACTAATTATCACTAGGATAATACCTTTTAAAATAATGATTTTATTTCTGATTCATCATTTATATGGCACGGACATGCCTTATGTTTATGTCCGTAGATAGACCATCATGAATTAATAATTACCTCTTTGGGCATGAACTTTATGTCTAAATTGTCAATTATACTATTTATCACTATAACCAGGTAGGGTATAAATATCATTAGAATACATCACACTTTACTGGATGTGAACAAGCCTCCCTGTAGGCGAAATGTACGTCATCATTACAGTCACGTGATCCGGAAGGAAGGGCTGACGCGTATACGGGATTACCCTTGCACCTCACCGACGCCCGATCACTGAACAGCAGCAGAGACTGCCCGTCCTCCACGGCCACACTTCTGCACAAGCCGCCCTGATCTGCACGAGTCATTTGGATCCCCGCACATGCAGGCAGTCCACGGAGCTGAGCGGTGGTCACATCACACCCGCTCAGGACTCACAGTCATTCTCCGTAGAGCTGCAGCTCACAGGTACTTTGTATCACACAGTCCTCTCCTTGTTAGGAATAAGACTTAAGTTAGAGACTGCAGAAAATAGAGAGATTAATATACACAGCCCTTTTGGTGCTTACAAAACGCTGGAGACAATTAGATTATTCACTCTGGGATACCATTTTCCAGCATATGCTCCAGTATATGTCTAATATATGTTTAGCAGTTATAATTGTATCCAGAACAAGTCCTGATTTCTTGGATTGCCAAACTGATATATACCAGCAAACATAACTCATTTGAGCATAAATCCAACTCTTTTATATTTTGTGATTCAACTGTATTGAATTATCTCATATACTGTATCTTATATCTTTTTCGCACTCTCTCATCAGCCGACCGGCCCCGCCTGTCCTGCAATGTCCTTGATATCAGGATAGCCAGGGTTTGCGCACACTGACAGCAGAAGTGCTCATTCCCCTTCCTACCAGCTGCCAACCCCACTCTCTCATCCCATGTCCTCTGTTTGATGCAAGACACAGTGACAGCAGAAGTGGGGGAGACAGGTTTTGGCACCTCTCCTTTACAATCTATGAAATTTTTGACACACTACAATTACCCACTTTTTGCTTTCAGTTTGTTACTGCTTGCAACTATTTTCTGACACTGCAATATCTAACCCATGCATTTTATTTATTTATTTATTAACAGTTTCTTATATAGCGCAGCATATTCCGTTGCGCTTTACAATTGTAAACATTGATAGAACAAAACAGGGTAATAACAGACAGACATAGAGGTAAGAGGGCCATGCTTGCAAGCTTACAATCTATAGGATGCATGTTCCATAGGTGACTATCTGCTGTTACCCCTTTATCCTAAGAAGTGGGACTTATATATTTCATTATCTGTCTATTTATTTTGGAATATCAGTGTGTGCTACTCTACCTGATGTCTCTCCCCATAGGCACCAGGAAATGACATGTGTGTGTGTATATATATATATATATGTATATAACAATATTGTCCTAATTGAATGTACCAAGGGATCTTTTGAGCGGGAAGGCAATTTATGCATGTATTTATTTATATTATGTGTGTTTGCCATTGCTTTGAAGGTTTTTCTCACCTATACTGACTTATATTTGAATATTAATACATTCATCAATGCACATCTGAAGTCATGTTATGAACAGATTGACCTTTATTTATCAATATTCACCATCATCCAGATTATTTTACTCTGAGTATATATCTCTCATAGTTTTCTCTACTGGCAATTTTTGTCGGTATTTATACATGTTATATGTTTGTTGTGTGACAACCTTACATTTTAGAATCATAACTATTAAAAGTTAAATCTTAATCTGTCACTTATATCTTGAGTGCCCCCAACAAAGAGTCTTCTTTCTGTTATTTCTACACAAGTAAGGATTAAGCAAGATACTAACTACACATGAGTGTCTGTGCCCACAGTAAAGCAGAAGGAGTAATTACTGGATATGACCACAAGATGGTGCTTTTGATATTTAGAGGTTTTTTTTCAACTGAGAAATACATGTTAGACTTTTATCTAATGAGTGTATAATTGAAAATACTAACACTAAAAGAAAAATGTAAAGTTGAGAAATTTCTAAAATTGTTCCAGGGAATATTCACCCCACTTCATGTTGGCTGGTAAATATTCGCAGTCTCATCTGAGACACACCACACAGCAGAATGAATTAGCTGTCATTGTCCCAGCTCTATGCTTAGACTATGAATTCTGTGATATGTGTATTTACTTACACAGGCCCTGATTCAGCAGCGTACACAATTGCGATTACAGCTGCGATTTCATATAGATTGCAGCTGCGAAAATATGCTAATACTTGTCAAAGCACAGCTGGGGACGCCCACTGCTGCTTTCTCATAGCAGTCCAATCTTGCTTTTCTTTGTATACATTTGTACCATCAATGCACATCGGACCGTCACACAGCGTTTACAGCAGGTCTGACCAGCCGCAGAAACTGCAAGTCTCATCGAACACAGCGACAGCCTGTCACTCACTTTGCTATGGATTCTTTTGTCACTTTGGGGGCATACCCAGCACTCTCCGAGATGCTGGGCAGCCCCCAGGCAGCTTGTACACAACAGAACAGATGCCGTGCGCATGCGCACGTCATCTGTTCTCCTCCTGCACACCCGCTGCTCTGCTATGCAAGGCAGCGGTTTATGCTTTCATAATGTGATCGCTGAGCAAGCACAGTGCGGCTTGTACACATGCGTAATGGCAAACAATCGCTTGACTGTGCCCGTAACCGCTATTGCGTACACTGCTGAATCAGGCCCACAATGCAAAGTGTCATCCCATGGAATAGTGAAACAAAAGCAAAACCCAAATGAAATGTCCGGGAAATGTTACTGCTGCAAAATGCATACCTCCCAACTGTCCTGCTGTCCCGCCCGTGGGCTGCAGTGTCCCACGGTGGGGGGGAAGTTGGGGAAAGCACAAACCGCTGCCCTGCATAGCAGAGCAGTGGGTGTGCAGGAGCAGAACAGATGCCGTGCGCTTGCACACGGGATCTGTTCTGTTGTGTACGGGCTGCCTGGGGGCTGCCCAGCTTCTCGGAGAGTGCTGGGCACGCCCCCAAAGTGACGAAAACGGGGGAAGCAGCGAGGCTCTGCCCCGGTTTCAATTGGCCCCACCCCTTTTCAGAAGCCACACCCCCTTTCTGTCCACGCCCTGTCCCTACTTACATCATTCAAATGTTGGGAGGTATGAAAATGGCCTCTTGCTGTAAAATTCTAAATTTGTGAAATTGCACTGCAGCTTTGTTCATCTAAATTGATCCACACCAGATGTGTGCTACCTGTTAGCCTGAATAGTTATTGGTCCTACAATGAAAGTGTAATGTATTGTATTATGACGTGCACCAGTAACAAGAAAGGACCCTTCCCAAAAATCCTAATATAAAAAATATTACTTGGAATTATGAGCCAGAATTATTCAACCACAAAATACCACAGCAACACTAAGCTGAAATTAAAGAAGACTTATTGAAGTTATAATTACTGGTTATAATTAGCTAAATCTATATGTATAGTAATGGATTGTAAAACTAATCTATCCAAATTTAGGTAAATGCAAAAATATAAAATGTAAATATGCCATGTCACTGTCATGTTATTTTCGGTGGACTTTATTATTAGGCCTATTTATCAATTAATATTTGCGGGGTATATCACCTGAAAACACAAGTTTTTTTGTGGGTACAAGCAAAAACTATCTCCTGAATGTATCCCCTTTTTGGATTGCAAAAGCAGCCCTTATAGAAACCTATCAGGGATTCTTATTTGGCGAATTTACCAAGCTCTGGAATGCAAAGAATTCCAGAGCTTGGAACAGTAGCTAACGACTTCTCCAGATGGCGTTAGCCATTGTAGCCTATGGGCTACAGATTGCAAAAGGTAAAGGAGAGGGATCCATAGAATCGCTCCCTGGCAGTCTCCATTCGTGCATGCGTGGTCAGCAGATCACGCATGTGCAGTAGTGGGCCGGGTCCCTCTGCATAGGGAGCGGGGCCGCCAACATCCATAAGCGCCGCAGTGTTCCTAACATTTTCAAGACAGCTGTACACACTGCAGTATGCCTGGCTATAGCATTCAAAGGATGCTGTGGGTGGCACTGCAGCAGCAATACTGGCTGTAGAGTGCTGTTCAAGGCCCCCTGCTAGACAGAAGCAAGGACCTTTCTATGGGCGGCACTGCAGCAGCGATACTGGCTGTAGAGTGCCATTCAAGGCACCCTATTAGACAGATGCAAGGACCTTTCGGTAGTGACAGTGCTGCCCACAGAGCCCTGTGCTCTGTGCAATGCCATTTACACCCCTAGTTATGGCCCTGCAGATACATATGTGCTCAGGCACGCCGATAACCGTGCCGGGCCCGGGTAAAGGGGGCATGGCCTAATCGCTGGAGGTGTGGCCACACCCCCTTAGGAGAAGAAAATAAAACTTTTTGCATAGCCAATGGGGGGGTGCGATCAGTGTGATCGCTCCCCCCACAGCCATAGGAGAACTGTGAGCAGTCTCCCAGTGCAGCTCAGTACACAGCAGCGTGTGCTGGGCTGCTGTGATGTAAGAGTGGGGGGCGGCGCTGGGTTCAGGCCACTGCCCGGCTCCCCCAGCAAGCCCGGGCCCGGGTAATTAGTATCCACTACCCCGCCCATCTTGGCGCCCCTGTATGTGCTTGTTAGGTGACACTTATTTTTTTCATGATGGTGCACCATTTATAAGAACTAGAGATGAGCGGGTTTGGCTTACAGAGATCCGAACCCACCCGAATTTAGCATAACCGAGTCGAATCCAAGCAGGCTTGGATGTTCCCGCCTTACTCGGATATCTCAAATCGAGGCAAAACCATAGAGACGAAATCTCACGGTTCGCGAGCTTTCGTCTCTATGATCAATGTAGTATATAAGGGACCACGCAACGGACGCCATTTCACTCCGGCTGTGGAGACTGAACAGGCCGGAGTGAAATGGTGGGTAGTGTAGGGCTGGGAGAGGTGCTGGTGCTATCTGCTGTGTCCTGGGATGGTGACTGCTGATCCATTCTGGTCTCTGGTCACGGTGCTGTCACTGTCACTGTGCTGTCTGATGATCCATCAGGGCTATCTGCTGTGTCCTGGGCTGGTGCTGCTGATCCATTCTGGGCTGGTGTTTTGTCATGTCTGCTGTGTCCATCTGGGCTGGTGCAGAACTGCAGATACATCTGGGCTTGTGCTGTGTCCATATGGGCCCAAGTTTGGGACTCCAAAAATAAAAATAAACAAAAATATATAGTAAAAAAAAAAATCAAAGTGTCTTTTGTATTTTTCTGTGTGTATGTGCGTGTTAGGCTTAACCGCAGTACCGCACAAGATCCAGCCATCAACGCAAGTTGCAACCTAGTGCTGCCCGACTCCAGTCATGATCAATCTGTGCTCTGGGCCCAAGTTCTGGAGCATAAAAAAATAAAAGTCAATTGTCTTTTTTTCTAATAATTTTCTGTGCGTGTTAGGCTTAGCCGCACAAGATCTAGCAAGTTGGCAACACAACCTAGTGCTGCCCAACTCCAGTCATCATCAATCTGTGCTCTGGGCCCAAGTTCTGGACCCGAAAAAAAATAAAAAAAAAAATAGTGTCTTTCATCTATTTATTTTCTGTGTGCATGTTAGGCTTAGCCACACAAGATACAGGAACGCAACCTAGTGTTGCCCCACTCCAGTTGTCACCAATCTGTGCTCTGGGCCCAAGTTCTGGACCCGAAAAAAAAATAGTGTCTTTTGTATATTTTTTTTCTGTGTGCGCACGACTGCATGTGTGTGAATTTTGTAATCGCACATTGGCGACACTATTGGTGCGTGTGACACTGCTTCAACACCGCATAAAATATGGAGGGCTGTCACATGACAGGAGAACAAGGCCAAGAACCACATGTTGTAGCTGCCGCCAGCAGTCATCATGATAATGCAAGCCGTCATCTTCCTTGTCCTCTATGAAGGCCCATGCCTTCAATCCTCAAGGGTATCCCAGCCATCATCTTTGCACAGTCCTCAACTCTATTAATAATTATATCAATCAGTTTTGAGCCAGCAAGCTGGAAGCAACCTTTTGGCCCTTTAACTAGATGAAAAAAAATCAATATTGTGAGCTGTGAGGTCACCAAAATCGACTGGAGATGAGTGGAAATAAATGTTATTGAGGTTATTAATGCTGTAGGAACAAAAAACTGCACATTTTATGTGATTTTAGCTTTTTTTTTTATTTTTTTAAGAAAAAAATCCAGATCCAAAACCAAAACACAAACACAAAACAACAAGGACAAAAATCCAAAACCAGATTCAGATCCAAAAATCCCAAACCAGGGGAGATCCAGATCCAAAACCGAAACCAAAACACGAGGGTCGGCTCACATCTCCAATAAGAACACACTTTTCTACTCGGTATGACCCCTCCCTTTCATGCACCTGAAAAGTACTACCAGATTGATTGAGCAGCTGCCATTATTTTGTTTGTGGTCATGAGCCAGCATTAGCTGGGCATGCTGGTTCTAGTAGTGCTAGTTGGAGTTCCCAGAGGTGACTCCCAGTTAAGCTGGCTCTCAATTTGGATGCATTTATGTATGTGCCTTTATCATGAGGCCTTACATTTGCCAAAATATATATGTGCCTTTATTATGAGGCCTTATAATTGGTATATATTACATTTGGGGTAAGCGTTTGGGCGTAGGGCCCCCGAGGCTTCTCTAGCTGGGCCTCCTCAGGGCATCACCACTTAATATACATAGTTAATTTTCACATCACCTTTTATGTTTTTTTTATTCATGTAATTTTTTCACATATATTTTAACATCTTTTTCAACACTTATTAACTACCCGCACACATCTATACTTTACACTGCACTGTCACTCTTTTTCCATTTTCGTATGGTGCCCTGGGGGGGGTCCTGGGCTGGACATTTTTTGGGGTGCTCTGTGTCCTGGACGTGAACCCCTTAGTGTTAGGGACTGCTAGTGACAGAGAAGCCGTGACGTAGCCTAGCAGCTTCCCATGCATTTGCAAATCAATATCTCTGAAGTTCTATTACCATATAATGTTCATATATTGTTGCAAGTATAATTCAGTGCGCTGAGGAACAATAGGGGGTTAAACCCCCCCTCCCTTTTCTACATTTGTAAAATGACAAGTATGCACTTGAACCCAAGTACACTCTTTTGTGATTCAACTAGAGGAAGAATAGACATTGGAACAAGACCAGTCTGTCATTGCCTGATGCTAGTTACACCTTTTGCTGTGGTATCCCATTTTTTTTGTCCCCTTGCATAATCATTAACCAGTCTAGGCTATGAGTGCTGCTGATTGGTTCACAATGGAAGGGGACGCACTGTTTTGTACATTTATTTTAGATTAATACACCTTAAAATGACACTCATCATGAAATTGTGTATCTTGATGTAATTTAAACTTATTTTGATGCAAACGCCTTCTGAAACATTTATAAATTTAACGTGAAACACAAATGTGTACAAAATACAGTATTTCAATTCCTCAACAGTGACTATGGGGGTTATTCATTATGTTAATTATCATGGTCCGAAAGGACCGTGATAATTAACATACTAACTCATCATGAGCGTCAGAGCAATTCATCATTGCTCCGGTGCATAGACAGCTGATCCGAAAATCTGCTGTCTCTGTGAGTGGCTTCACTGCTCCTTTAGGAGCAGTAAGACAAGTGTGCATGCGTGTCTTACTGGAGCCCTGACATCCAGGTGAAATAGCCATACAGGGGTGGAGGGATACAAAAAGATCAATTTTCACGACCCGGGACTACTTCCCATAGGGAAGGAGCGGGTAGCGGGAGCACATGCCATCTGCAGATGGCAAATGCTCCTGCAATCAAGCTCCGAAAACATTGTATTTTCTAAGCTTGGTGAATTCTGTCCCCATACTAACGTAGTGACAGAGAAAGGTAAGTAGGAGATATCTGTGATATCGCCTGCTTTACCCTCTTGATGAATGGCCCGATAACTTAATTTCTATAATTGCAGGTGAAAATGTTAATTTTCACCTGCTTTTGTAGAGATTAAGTAATGATGAATAGACCCCTTAATCTCTCCAGTTAGGAGGAGAGTAGGATGGGGGATATCAAAGGTACTCAGTACTCAATGTATTTAATTACAGTTTGAACATTATTTTTCTACTACTCCATGCATCTGGTTTGATTAATTAGTCCACATTTTGCCTACAGTGTCACATAGAATATGTAACTTGTTGGAGGTCTACAGATGGCTGTTCCTCATTTTCAACCTCTACTACTATCATCTCCATGTTTGCAATATCTTTCTCTGACTTATCCTCCTTCATCTACCCAACCTTCACTTCTGCCTGCTCCAACTCCTTCACTTTGCATCTCACACTGCCGATGGCATGTTTACTTGTAACATATTATTTATAAACATTCTCATTTATCATGTCATATGTGCTATAGTTTATAACATAAGATTATATACTGTTTAATACAGGAGAACATTTTAAAGAGATATAATCATAATAAGTAGAGATGTGCATGGACCATTGTGTTTTGATTTTGGTTATAATTCATCATCATGTTTTTTTTTTTTTGCCATAACCACCACCTGTTTTAGTTTTGGATCCAGAGTTTTTAGTTTAAAATTGATAAAAACAGCTCATGTAATCATGTAATTTGGGCCTGTTTTGTTCCTACAGTATTATTAACCTCAAAAACATCACTTTCTAGTAACTTCTGGTCAATTTTGACCACCTCACAGATCACAATAATGTCCACCAATATTGGCGAAAGGCCGGCTGGATAAATGAATCAACAAAGCAGCGGCACAAACACATGTCAGTTTAATAGAATGTCACATTTATGAAATATTCCAGCACAGCAGTGGCAGACAGGATTGCAGTTTAATAAACAATATGACCCCACAGAAAGAATGTTTTCATTAATCCAGAACTAGATCAAAGGCCTGAGGGCTGTACAGGGAAATGGATGTGGAGTATGTATGTAGTGGAAGAGAGGTAAATGATTGATTAATTAATTAAAAATAATTTCAAATGTGGCCTTGTTTTGCAGCAACTGAGAAAAGGCCATAAAATAATAAAATTTATATTACTGAATAATACTAAATATTCTCCATCATTTTTTTTATTTATTTTTTAACATTTTTTGTGAGGCACCACATTTTTCTGGTTAAAATGTGTTGCAAATTAGTATTGTATTATAGCAATAACCAATAAAAAATGTTTGTCTATGCAAAAAAGACAGACACAAATGCCCCCAAAATACAGCACATAATGAACTGAAAAGTGGTGCACAATGGAATTGTCCTTGGGATTATGCATTATATTAAAAAGGACTTGCACATTTTAACTAATCAAACACTTCAGCGACAGGGACTGCTACTTTTTTGGCTGAAGTGCTTGGTTTGTTTGAGCCCCCACAAAACAAACACCAATGGGTTTAAGGCGGCTAACAGCATTGTTAATCATATCTACACTGGGAAGATGTCCTTATCATCCTTCTCACCCTCACCAGTGTTAACATCTTCATCACACAATATTTGCTCATCCCCACTGGATTCTACAGTTATAGAGTCTCTGTACTTTGTTGCATTTGGTGGCAAAGGTCTACCTCATAGAATTTGTAGTTAATTTTTATGAGCACGAGTTTTTCTACATTTGAAGGAAGTAGTCTCCTATGCCAATATCACTCACAAGGTTCCTGGCTGTGCTAGTACTTTGCGAGTACACATTGGAGGGTGGCCAGCTTAAGTACAGCAAAGCTAGTCTGTACAAGGGGCTCCAAATTGCCTTTTTAGCCTCCCAGTAATCAAAAGGACTGTGTGACATGCTAGTTTATACACCGTAATTAAAATAATCCTCAACCATTCTATTGAAGCTTAGTGTATCGGATTGAATCACAGTAGAGGTGTCAATAATTGTGGGCAATTCTTTTAAGCCTGAACATATATCAAAATGGTATTTCACTTTGGTGTGCTGAGTTGACTCATCATCCACACCCCCAGTGGTTCTCTTGTAAATGGTCAGTTTTTACTGGAAGCGGCATTTGCAGGAGAAACTGAAACAGGAGATGTCGTCGTGTCATGTGCCATTCGAGCTGACTACTTGCTTGCAAGGATCTCTTTGCATCTCTTAAGATCTTTGTTAGTTGGGAAGACAGACATTACATATGACTTATACCTATGATCAAATATGGTTGCCAAAATGTAGTGAACCAATTGCAGGATTTTGACAATCCTTTGGTCCTGGCTAAGTGAATAAAGAACTTAATCTACAAGTCCAACATACTAAGCAGAATCACTTCATTTAATCTCCTCCTTCAGTTTCTCTAGCTACTTTTCCAGTAGGGAATCACCTGAATCAAGCTGGCAGTGTCTGAACCCACTTCATTAGTTACTACTTTAAATGGTTTCAGTAGCTTGCATAAAACAGAGTATTCTCCAGTGTGCTGGACTAAGGTACATCCTACCTTCTCTCCCTAGGTCATGGCTTGTTGTGTACGTTTGGACGGCTAGTTGCTGTTTCTCCATTCGCTGAAGCATATAAAGAGTGGAATTCCACCTGGTCACTACCTCTTGCTTTAGTTACTGGCATGGCAAATTGAACTGTTCTTGCAGCCGCAAGAACATGCATGTTGATGTATGCCGAAAATGTCCAGAAATTTTTCGGGCCACAGACAGCATTTCCTACACACAGTTTATTGTATGGGCAAAACATGGGATGTGTTCAAAATCACCCAGCTGTAATGATTTCACAATGTTACAATACTTGTGTTATCAGAAATGACAAAAACTGAGGAAAGTCCTAGCAGGGTAAGCCATTTTGCTATGTAATCTTTAGTTTGATCAGTACCGCTTGTCCACATTTAGGTGATTAGGTGGATAGTGGGCACAATGGTATTTTCTAGGCCAAGAATAAAATTTTTTTTTAACATCCTAGTACATGCTAGGAATTTCTGTTTTGGTAAAATGAAATTGAGATGCAATTTGGTAGCAGGGAAACAGGACCTTAATTAACTGTCTAAAACCACATGCATTGATGGCGGATATTGGACGCAGGTCTAATGCTAGCATAGCTGTCATGGCTTCAGAAATCCTCTGTGCAACTGGAAGGCTGCTATCATACTTGTTTCCTCTTGCAAAGCATTGTTTCACAGTCAATTGTTTGAAATTAGGGGGTCATTCAGACCCACTCGCAAGCGGCTGTCCGCTCGCAAGTGGGTCGATGGTCCCCACTGCGCATGCGCACGACGGAGGGAGCTCCGTCGTGCGCATGCGTGAGACCCGACGACGAAGGACTTTCCTTCGCTCGGAGTGTCTCATCAAAGGAGGCGTGCTGTCGATGGTGACTGACAGCACGCCAAAATCACTCCTGGCCTTGCGGTTGAAAAACCCAACCGCAGGCTTTTACTCGCAAGTCCGATGGTTGTGATGGTCAAGACCATCACGACCATCATTCTGCATGCTCGTATATGCTGTGAGTGGTGACCCACAGCTATACGAGCGTCCAGGAGGACGCTCCATATTAATGGAGGTGGGCCCTGATTCAGAGCGAGCGCTCTGGTCAGAGCGTCCGGCTCTGAATCAGGGCCTTAGTCTTCTTGGTACCCTTCTAGGATGAAGTTTCACCCCCAGCAGCAGCAACAGCAGTCCTAGCGCAAAAAGATTCTTCTGGGGAATCCTGGATAGGGTAGAAGTCAATTAGGTGTTGCAAACTGGATACAGGAGGATCACCTTTGATAATTATTGAGGAGATTGATGATGATGAAGTGTTGTCGGTGGAGATTGCATGTGCTAGGATCTATCCATGCTGCTGATGCTGGACTGTTTGTTATTATTTTTGTTCAGGGCTTTTGAGATTTTCCCAAATAATTTACACAAACTCACTGCAAATGATGAATGATGTAAAAGGGAGGAGTTTCATAGATGGTTAACATCCCTACCTCTACTTAGTGAAGCTAAATTAACAGTACAGATAGCTTGACAAAAGTCAGGATTTGGGTAAAAATAATTCTACAAAAGGTGGCTTTCTTAGTGTTATGCCCAGGCATAACAATGGCCTTCTTATCACAGACAAGAACTGCTGCCACTGGTGGTTGACTTACTTTGACATAAATAACATCCTCATAATCAACAACCTTTTTAGTGTCAGATGCACAAATATCCACCTAATACTGTTGCACTTCCACAGTAGCATTCTCAATTTTTAAGTCACCATCTCTGGTTTTACAGCTTCTTATCACCACATTTGTAGAGGGTGTGGAAATGGTGGAAGGAGGAGTCTCTAGGAGTACAGTGTCAGAAATGTAGATGTTCAAATACTATCATGACTGCTGATCCATATCAACTCACAGCACCCCTAGTATAAGGGTGGCACACTAATGATGTTATATTTATTAACACACAAGTTTTAAAAATGTTTTATTTTGATAACAGTGACTGAACACACAACACAGTGCCTCTGAGCACCCCTAGTAATGGCAGCACCCTAATGACGTTATATTTTTTAACACCCAAGTGTTATCTAAATTGTTTTAACAGTGCCTGAACACACACAAGTGTTATTAATTTTTTTTTAATACACTGCAACTCACAATGCTTCTAGTAATGGTGGCACCTACTGAATGTTATTTTTTAACACTGCTGCTGCCCACAGTCCACAGTGCCTCTATGGGTTTTTTAATGACAGTGTCCCTTTAAGTTAACCAGTGCTCCTTAATGGCCTTTTTAAAAAAAAAATAACAGTGCTTCTTTAAGATAAACACACAGTTTTTTATATGACACAGTGCCCTGCCCCTGCCTTTATACCTTAACTGGCTTGACAAACACAGCACAGTACTCCAGCTCCAGTCCGACTAGTTCACTCCTCCTAATGGCGTTTAGTGCTGCAGACCCTAAGTTAGTTAAGTAACACACAACACAGTGCTTCCCACACCCTCTCCCTTGGATCTCCTGTTTGAAATGGCACCTGATCACGAGGGAGGGACTTTTATATGCAATAAAACACACAATATCCGGTGCTGGAAAGCTAAAATTTTGTCTAGTTTTGGGATCCGAACCTGACCGGAAGACCCGAGCCCCGGCTCGGTTTGACTCGGAACTCCTAAGTTCAGGTGTGTTGTTTCCACAGAAACCGAACCGCACATCTCTAATAATAAGACATTTGTGTATTTAACTGTAATATTGCTATATAATATCTGAAATGATTAATGGAATAATAGTGGTGCGCTCTGGGGCAATCTTAATGTGTTAATTAGTGAATTTGAGATAAATTGAAATAAAAGAATATCTTGGTTAATGTTTCAACTGCACAATGTCCTGCTGTTGTAATTAACATAAAGTCCCAACTTTAAATCTGTAGGTAGGGCGTTCTTAAAAATATTAGGTAACTGACAGATGGTATGCGTTCCTTATCCCTGATCGGGAATATTAATTATGTCCAAGAATCCTACTGTCTCTTATGGAGAAAGTTCTTTGAATAGTCCCAGGGAATATGTAGTTTCAAAAAAGTTTATCTCATGATGTCTGTAGGATGGGTGTTCTTACAGTGTGCTTGATGGTACTGTAAACCTCCTTGTTCACCTCTCCACCTCAAATACAATACATTAGCACAGTATCAGGGATCTTGGTAAACACAATAATGCAGGTAGGTAAGAATGGCTTGGACTTACCCCATATGATGTGTCGCTCCTGCTGGTTCTCCTTGTCCCGGTGCTCTTACAGATGTTGATGAGGGGATTAGGTGTGTGGGATATGCAGCTGCACAATTATATTATTAAAAAAATACTCCAGACTCCAGTCTGATGAACACTAATTTATTGTAGGTATTAATGAGACTCAAGTGAGTCTGATGATCTAAAAAACATCCTGTACACAGGAGGCATATAACTATAGATAAAAGTTTTAAAGTATGCTGAACATACAAAAAAGTCTGTCATGAAAATCCTGTCAGTGAGGGGCGTGGCCCAATGCTTTTCATCCAGTAATGTGGAGTGCGTCAATGTGGACCAAACTGAAGCAGTGGGTGGACTATACAGCGAGAGACTAGCTTTATGTGCTACATCCATATATGAGCCACCAACCACTGATGCAGGTACTGTAATTAGGATTCCCGAATGAATTTAATCTCTCATTAGCAGGGTCATATCTCCTCCTGCCTTCTTGTCCATGTGTGTGACGGTGACCCAGCATTATGCTAATTTATATGTTCTGCATTATTCATTATTTGTTACTTGTACTTATGTACTATGCTTAATTTATTGTTGTTATTCTAGGGGCATCTTAAGAGAGGAGGGGGACCATGGACAGGTAAGTTTAGACTAATAAGGGTGCAGGGTGTGCAGTATCTCCAATAGAGGTTACTAGACATTCCTGCAAGCATGCCACCACTTCATCTTCTGACAAACGCTCTCGCCCAAGACTCAGCAACCCTCATTGCATGCTAACAGTAGCAAGGGGGAAATACTAAAGTAATTAGAATCTCCATAATGCAATCGCTATAATTGTGCACAGCTTTGGGCTTCAGTACCACTGTCTAAAAATGTATTTTAAGAATACTTAAAATGTTTTAACATTAAAAAAGTTATATATAAACCATTAAAAATGATGTTACAGACTAATATATCGAGTTATATTATTGTACACTTACAGCTACTCCTGTTCATCATGCACTTCAGATAATTATTTGCCATATCCACATTGCCTCATTATGAATAAGTCATGGCAACTCCTCCAGTAATTGTGACAAGCAGATACATCATGTAAGAGTAACACATTAAAAAACTGGATGAGTGATGTTATTTCATGCATTTAGGATTTTAGGTGTCCTCAAACCATTGGCAACCTAGGCCTGCAGGATTTGGCCTTCCATGATATATCTTTTCACTAGGGTTCAGGGAAGTGCAAAATATTCACCTTCTTGGCAGCTATACTGGAGATGCTGCCAAGCCAAAATAGGTGCACATGCCTTTACGGTTCACTGCCTGTTCTCGATCTGCCTCTTCAGATCTACAGTAATACCCCTTTTACACTAGCAGCAATGTCCCGGGTTATTGCACGTGAACGCGCAGTAACCCGAGTTACTGTGCAGTGTGAAAGGGCCAGGTTGAAATAAACCAGGTGGATAGACCCAGCATTTCAACCCTGGTCAATGTGACCTGGGTCCCGTTCACTGCATAGGATAAGCCGGCGCTTGGAAATTATATCATATCCAAGCGCGGCTCATCACTTGATGCAGGTGACGTCATCGACCAGACATTGTAAAGGGTCTCAGCCAGGTCTCACCTGGGATGGGCGCGTGAACATAATCTCGGGTGCGACTCACTATTTAGATAGAAAAGATGTATAAGCGGCCAAAGATACACCTGACTCAAAATATGGCCACATTTAGCTACGCATGCACAGTTTATAAAATATGTAGTTTTACATGCCACAAAGTGACATGTCAGGGGTGCAGCTGGAGGGGAATCAGATGGGGCACATGACCAAGGTAACAGGGATGGAGGGAAGGGCGCACTAGCCGGAAATCAGAGTTGCAACTGCCGCAGCAGCAGCGATCCCGGGGAGTGAGGGCAGTGGTGTCCCTCCCTGCGGTGTCACCCGTTGTGGGGAGGGACACCATGCAGTAAAAAATGAGGTGTGGCCTCATTGACAGGGGTGTGGTCTTGCTGACAGGGGGTGTGGCTTCATGGCCCGAACCCCAGCCGTGGTTATCCTATCGCTGGGGTGGTGGGGGGGGGTTGTCAGAGGTGTGGACACTGTGACAGGAACCGAGTGCTGCACTTATTGCCACAGTGCAGCACCCGGCTTCTGTGACTGAGGGGGAGCCTGCACCTTGTTGTCGCCCCTTGGCGAGTGACACCCAGGTGCACCCCCCTTGTGCCGTCACTGAGTGAGGGGAGAGCACGGTGAGCAATTTTCACTTTCCATTGGCTGCGTGTAGCAGCAATTAGCTGCATAATCTCTGGCTGTCTCTGCATGGTCTCTCCTCATTGGCGCAAGCACCCTCACCGGAACCTTCCTGACAAGTTGCTGCTGCTTCCTAAGCACTGCTGTGTGACTGCAACAGGAGAGGTATAGAAGAGACCTCTTACAGGGTAGTTAGGGTATAGGTGGGGGTATAGCTCATGGTAGGTAATACTAAAAATATGGGGTTACTGTTTTAATGGGTTAATTACGATAAAGGTTTATTATGAGACTGAGGGAGGTGATTAGTGGGTTCATGTTCATAAATGGAAATATTTGATGATGTTGGGGCTAATTGATTATGGGAATTATGTAGGAAATTGTTGTAAAGTGCTCAATTATATTAATTACATTGAATGGGGTTGTTATGATGATGCTGAAATAGTTAGTGCTTATTGAAGAGGGGTTAATTATTGATGAGGGAATGATATTGTAAGGAAACTAAAAATAATCTCTGTATTATATGGTGGTCACTGATGCTATTCATGTTATATTGCAGTCACTGATGTTCTCTGTATTATATGGTGGTCACTGATGTATTCTATCATAGACACTGTGATGTTCTCTGCAATGCTGGCGATCAAAATACTGTATATGTTCTGTGGTTGCAAAAATAATTAAGCTTATCTCTTTTTATTTTATTTTTTAATAATTATAGGCCAATCGACTGCTGACTAAATGTTCCCTAGTGGGTGTAGTTCAGTGTCAGGGAATTTAGACTGGAAGGTTCAGTGGAGCAGTGACCAATCAAAATCACAAATATTCCCTATTCAGTGTCTGGTGGTGCTATATAAATATAATAATTTACAGCTGCATGGATATAAATGAAAACAAGCAGAACTCAATGTATACATACTATTTTTGTTTTGTTGAAGATAAATCATGAATAAGAGAAACACTTACTCAGGGACTACTGTTTGTGCTAAATTTGGTATATTATTGGTGAGGTTAATAAGCTTCCCACTGCTACAGTATATGGTACACTGTACTGATCAGTACTGTATACAATGTGTTGCTCTTTTATTACAGTAGGTGTAGTATCCAAGTCATATATTTAGTGTGATATTCCGCTCATTTACCGGTTGTTAGGCTAATGATTAGCTAGATATTTTATATTGATCAATGCTACAGACGTGTCCTTGCTCATCTAGCTTCAGTATACCATGCAGCGCAGTATGCCTGGTGTGAGTGAGCTGTCAAGTCCCGTGCAACTCTGCTAGCATTGAGCGTCTGCTTTGCTAAAAGTACAGTGTCTCATTGCGATGCAACTAGTATGCACCAGGAGACTGCGCTATTTAATTTGATATGCAACACTTGTTTATTTGTGTGCGACTGGGTCTGTAAACGGAACTTGGTGTGGAAAAAAAACTGTGGCCGCTGCATTAAAGCACTTTGCATGCTGATTGAGAGACTCGTTCGCACGGAGATATACAAGTGTCACATATCAAATTAATCAGCACAGACTCCTGGCCATGCGATTTAGATGCATTTTCAGCAAAAAAAGAAACAAAAAGATGCCTGGCGCTAGCAGAGTCTCATGGGATCAGGTACCCCGAGAGGGGATGTTTGGTGCTGTTTATGTTCCTCACATCTGTATACTTATAAGGCAGGTCATTTGAATTTGTTGATCTTTGTTAATGTTTAATATACTAGTCATTTATGGACTAATAGTTGGTTATTTTCTGGCAAGTAAACTAATCATTTGCTAGGAATTACATATTGATTCATTCTAAGTATAACAGGCTGGACATGTGGTGCTAAATGTATATTTGGTTAATAGCCCAGTCATTTGTACAGTGTGATATTCAGATATTTTCTGGTTGATAGACTGATCATTTGCCACAAGTGATCAATGCAAAGTATAATTGTTTGGCTGTCTGCTATCCATCAATTGGTGCTAAGTGAGTCTAATTTACCATCCATATAGATTTTTGAGACAAAAATACTGTGCTGTATTGTACTACTGGACTAAGGACCTGATTCAGTAAGGATCGCTATTGTGATCGCAATAGCGATTACGCACGCAGTCTCACTGCAAAGATATGCTAATGTTTGCAAATGCAATTTCATTGTAGCCAAACATAAGAACACCCACTTTACCTTACACACATCCGTAATACTTTGCAAGTCTGCAAAACCATTGGTAACATTGAGTATCATCGGAGCCTCATGCACACTTGCACAAGGTCTGACCTTACTCAGCAATTGCTAATTTCATCACACACAGTGAAAGCCCAAGCTGTGTATGGCATTGCAATGGATAATTTGTACATGCCCTTGTAACTGCGTTCAATCACACTGGCACGCCTGCGTTTTGCCGACCACCAACCCCAAAGAGTGCCTCCTGTCAATCATTCTGCGATGGGTCTGTGTAGTCACAATTGCAGTGGAGTCTTCACATATTGTGATGCATGCGCAAAACGCAACAATTGGACAATTGTGTGCGTAATTGCAGTTGCAATCGGTAATGAATCAGGCCCTAATTTGACATGCCACCAACTGAAGCAAGAGGTGGTAACCTGGTTGAATTCCACCCTTTATTTGCTTCAGCGGATGGATGAACAGCAAAAAGTCATCCAAGCTATGACAGTGAGAGAGGAAGGGGAGTGTCCTTAGTCCAGTGCAATGGAGAATGCTTTCCATCTGTGCAAGGTGCTCAAATCCATCAAAGTAGCCAACTGTAAAGTGAGTTAAGACACTGTTAGCTTGAGTCAGGTGATTCCCCTAATTAGGCTTTTGGGAAATCAGCTCGAGAAATTGAAGGAGGAGATTAAACAAAGTGATTTCTGCTAAGTATGTCAGACTTGTAGAAAAAGGCCTTTGTTTGCTTGCCAGGATCCAAGGGTTGTCAATATCTTGAAATCAGATCACTACATTTTAGTGACTGTGCTTGATCCTAGGTCTAAGTGGTACGTCTTGTCTATCTTTCCAACTGACCCAAATCTTAAGAGCTCCTGGTGAGCAAGTTGGCAGCTCAAGTGGTACACCACACGACGACATCTCCTCCTTCAGTTTCTCCGGCAACTGCCAGGAAAAAACTCAGCTTTCCCAATGGTGATGCAGAGGAGTCAATTTATGACATCTGGTTGCATCTAAAAGAATTGCCAAAAATTAGTTACATCACTACCACAACATCTGATAGGGTCACCACCCAAAGAATGGTGGAGAATTATTTTCATGATTTTCATACACATAGGCATGTCATAGAGACCCTTTGACTACTGGAAAGACAAAAGTAAATTTGGAGGCCCTTGTACAGACTGGCTTTGCATTATCTAAGCTGCCTACCCTCCAGTGTGTACACAGAAAGAGTTTTCAGCACATCCGGGAACCTTATCAGTGATTGGCGTAGGAGGCTACTTCTTCAAAATGTGGAAAAGATGATGTTCATAAAAATGAACTGGAAATTCCACAAGGAAAACCTGTACCACCAATTACGTAAAACAAAATACAGAGGTACCTGTAATGGTACATTCCAGCGGGAATGAATTAATATTGTATGAGGATTACGTACACACTGATGAGGATGAGGAATCAGATGAGGAGAATGACCTCTTCCAGTTCCAACTGTAGAGAGGATTAACAATACTGTTAGCTGCCCATTGGTAGCTTGTTTTGTGGGGGCCTAAACAAACCAATCACTTCAGCCACAATTGGTAGTCCCTGTTGCTGAAATGATAGATTTGTTAAACTGTGCATGTCCTGTTTAATATATACAACAGAAGAGTGGATGGAAGGACCCAAAGACAATTAAATTTTGCACCTCTTTTCTTTGCATTATGTGCTGTTTGGGGCATTGCTGACTGACCTTTTTATAGTTTATTACACTGCCATCCTGTCTGTCACTGCTGTGTCTGTGGCAATGTTTCATAGATGACTGATATTTTTTTAAACTGCCGTGCGTTTGTGTCACTGCTCTGATGCTTACTCTTTTTTGTTTCATACTGTATTTATTTAAACTAAAATCACAAATAAACTTGCAAATTATTCTTATGCCTTTTTCAACCTTGATTTGTAGATACCAACCTGATTGCCTTTTTTCTTAAACTTGCATTCCAATGTGTAACAACAGATGGGCTTGGCTTTCCTTGATTATAACAGCCATGTCTGGTCAGATGCAACTCAAGCACCAAATGGAGAGGATATTTTGTGATGGTATCTGGAGATGTTCTCTTCCCTCCCCTCCCAGCTTTCCCATACATAATCCCAGAAGCACGGTGATGAGAGATGTTTAGTACCAGACTTTAATAATCCCTCTGCCCCCTTCCTGTTCAAAGCTTCCGTTTTGTGTGCTGCCACATTAATAGTTCTTCCACCCATTCAAGAATCGAAATAAGCAGGTATGACACCGGCATTACTCTCATCGCTGGGAGGGCCCAAGTACAAATCCATCTTGCACCTCTTTTCTTTGCATTATGTGCTGTTAGGGGCATTGCTGACTGTCTTTTTGTGTAGATGACAAACATTATTGCTATAGTTTATTAAATTGCCATCCTGTGCCATTCTCTTTCCTAGATGTGCCATGTTAGTAATTGAACTGCCACAGCCGCTGAAATCTTCTACATGCAGTTGGTGAATGCCAAAAATGTCACCTCAGCACCGGCCTTCCCCTGATCACTAGCGTAGTCAGATGCCAGGTGCAGGGTGATATGCTGAGTATTATTCCTAGTGCCATGTAGACTGTCTTGGTTGTGCTGTGCATTGGCTACTGCGGTCGCCATCATGGACGCAGCCATGACAGTTTGCATCACCTGACTACCCTGTACCCAATGGTAGCATGGTGGTGCTCAGCTGACGCTGTCCACCAGTGACTTGCTACTGCAGGGTATAAACCGGTCTCTGGGAAACAGGAAGTTGCCTGTGCAACGTTGTCGCTTCTGAGTGTATCCTTGCTGTTACCTCATTCCAGGTTCCTCTGTGATTCCTTGTGAAACTAGTGTCAGATCTTTGTGCAACAGTGCATGAAGAACATCTAGCCTGTGTGCCACCTATATTGACTCTAACTGTAACTGTGCCTTATCATCTTGCCAGTGTACATTATTCATACCGGATTCTGACACAAAGTAGCGTCAAGGACCTCTTTCTGGTATATCAATCTATGTGCCTATCTCAGCGCAATATTGCGTCAAGGACCCCTTTCTGGTGTTCTAGTTATAGCGTCTTCTGATGCAGTTTAGTGTTTCAACTCCTCTCAAGTATACAACTCTTGAGTGCTCGCCTTCTCATAACAGGACACCTACCACTATCAGCATTATAGTACATATATCTATTTCCTGTAATGGTGCTTCTTTTTACAAGCATATCTCCTGGCCCATTTATATCTGTCTCTATTCCCATGGTATCAGACACCAGTCCAAAGGGCCGCAACCTGCCAGTTGGGTGCAGCTAAAACCCATATCCCGATTGGTGGGGGTCACTGGAGAACACCTCGCAGCTGTTTAGACTCCGCGCCTTTGGACTGGTCTCATCAACGTCTGACATCCGTGGATTAGGAGATCATATATATAGGCCCCACACCTCCGATTCCTCCCTCAACTCTGGACCTCAGCTTTCACTCCCTACAAAGGGGAATCCTCTACGGCGGAAGTGGCACATGATCTCCTGCATGCTCCTTTGATTTTTTTTTTTAAATTCGGAACCACCGAAGAGCTCTACTGGGGCAAGGACTGATGTGAATGATTAAAATATTTTTTGTAAATGCCTCCCCTCCTCCCTCATAAATTTGCTTTGGAATCCAAAACTTAAATTAAATTTATTACGAATCAACCCTTCCTTTCCCTGCCTTCAACTCCATCTCCCTCAGGCCTCTTGATTAATGAAAACATTTGTTTCCTGATATGCCATGTTGGAAGTTGAACTGCCATGTGTTTGTGCTGCCCACTGCGGTCGCTTAACTTAATTAGCCAGCTAGCTCGGTGCAACCTTTTGGCCTAAAGTGGATGAAAATAATATTGTGAGCTGTGAGGTGCTCAGCATTGACTGGAAATGAGTGGAAATTAATGTTCTTGAGGTTAATAATACTCTAGGAACAAAAAAAGGCTCAAATTACTGAATGTGATTTTAGCTTTTTTTGTCAATTTTTTTGAGAAAATCCAAAACCAGTAACAGTGTTTTGGCAAAACCGGATGACAAATTAGAACCAAAACCAGCAAAAATGGTCCGGCGTACATCTCTACTCTATACATTTTGGATATTTCATGACGCCTGAAGATTAACCAGTGTCAGTGTCTACGTGAGTGCATTATGTATACGGAAATATATACAGTCAGGTGCATAAATATTGGGACATTGACAGATTTTTCATATTTTGGCCTCTATTCACCACCACAGTGGCTTTGAAATTAAACAAACAAGATGTGCTGTAGCTGCAGACTTTCAGATTTAATTTGAGGGTAATTGCATCCAAATCAGGTGAACGGTGTAGTAATTACAACAGTTTCTATATGTGCCTCCCACTTTTTAAGGGGCCAAAAGTAATGGGACAAACTAAACAATCCTAAATCTAACTTTCACTTTTTAATACTTTGCTGCAAATCCTTTGCAGGCAATTACAGCCTGAAGTCTGGAACGCATAGACATCACCAGATGCTGGGTTTCATCCCTGGTGATGCTCTGCCAGACCTCTACTGCAAATGTCTTCAGTTCCTGCTTGTTCTTGGGGCATTTTCCGTTCAGTTTTGTCTTCACCAAGTGAAATGCATGCTCAATCGGATTCAGGTCAGGGGATTGACTTGGCCATTGCATAACATTCCATTTTTTAGCCTTAAAAAACTCTTTGGTTGCTTTTGCAGTATGCTTCTGGTCATTGTCCATCTGCACTATGAAGCGTCGTCCAATGAGTTCTGAAGCATTTGACTGAATATGAGCATATAATATTGCCCGAAACACTTCAGAATTCATTCTGCTGCTTTTGTCAGCAGTCACATCAATAAATACAAGGGAACCAGTTCCATTGGCAGCCATACATGCCCACGCCATGACACTACCACCACCATGTTTCACTGATGAGGTGGTATGTTTTGGATCATGAGCAGTTCCTTTCCTTCTCCATACTCTTCTCTTCCCATCACTCTGGTAAAAGTTGATGTTTGTCTCATCTGTCCATAGGATGTTGTTCCAGAACTGTAATGACTTTTTTAGATGTTGTTTGGCAAACTCTAATCTGGTCTTCCTGTTTTTGAGGCTCACCAATGGTTTACATCTTGTTGTGAACCTTCTATATTCACTCTTGTGAAATCTTCTCTTGATTGTTGACTTTGACACATATACACCTACATCCTGGAGAGTGTTCTTGATTTGGCCAACTGTTGTGAAGGGGTTTTTCTTCACCAGGGATATAATTCTTCTGTCACCACCACAGTTGTTTTCCGTGGTCTTCCGGGTCTTTTGGTGGTGCTGAGCTCTCTGGTGCGTTCTTTCTTTTTAAGAATGTTGCAAACAGTTGATTTTCCCACACCTAATGTTTTTGCTATCTCTCTGATGGGTTTGTTTTAATTTTTCAGCCTAATGATGGCTTGCTTCACTGATAGTGACAGCTCTTTGGATCTCATATTGAGTCGACAGCAACTGATTCCAAATGCAAATGTCACACCTGGGAATCAACTCCAGACCTTTTACCTGCTTAATTGATAATGAAATAATGAGGGAATAGCCCACACCTGTCCATGAAATAGCTTTTGAGTTGATAGTCCCATTACTTTTGGCCCCTTAAAAAGTGGGAGGCACATATAGAAACCGTTGTAATTCCTACACTGTTCACCTGATTTGGATGTAATTACCCTCAAATTAAATCTGAAAGCCTGCAGTTAAAGCACATCTTGTTTGTTTCATTTCAAAGCCATTGTGGTGGTGAATAGAAGCCAAAATATGAAAATTCTGTCAATGTCCCAATATTTATGCACCTGACTGTATAATATAGCGCCACCAAGTGTTCTTAGTACTCTATAGGGAAAATTACAGTAATCAATACATTTTAAAAAGGTTAAAACAGTATAAAGGAAATATCGAACAGTGAGATATAAAGCCAAGAGAATGACAGTTATTATCTATAGTTCAATCTCACACATGCTAAGTTTTAGAAAGCGCTGGGACATCCAGGAAGAGATGGAAGAGAGCCAGTTAGAGAAGCCAGAGAGGGTGGAAGAGGAGAGGCCAGCATACCTGGCAAAATGTGCCCAGAATATGTCAGGAGGTGTGACTACACAGTGACAGTAAGGAAAAATCAGTACACAATGCATATGCATTACAGTACAGTAGAATTCTAATCAAACAAAATGCTAATATTTTTTATGTGCACAATAATACAAAATCATTAGCCTTCCTCTTTCCTCACTGTATAACAATCACATATTTTTAGCATTATTCCAAAATTATTATCATAATTGGAAGGGATTTAGCCAAATTCGGCCAATCAGATGTACTGTATTCGCTGGTCATCATTATCATCATCATCATCATCATCTTTTTGCAATTTGCACCTGGAGTCATGTTCTCTCAAGTGATCTTGTAACACTCTGTAATCATAAGTGGTGTAATCGTACCTTCTCTCTCGCTGGATATGATGATCTCTCCTACATTAACTTAACCTTCTAAGTTCAAAGAATAAAGTGGGGTTGTCCTGGGCACTGATAACCCTCAGCAGCTAGTGCACTGCCCCAAATCCTGTTCACCTCAGGACCAACAATAATGCATGAAAATAAACAATGTGAGGCAGATAGCTCTTAGCGCTAGGATAAATTAAAAATAATTTCTGTTCAAAGGACAATGGCAATTTAAAGATCACATACGTAATTTAAAAAACAAGATATAAAACATATCAATCCACAATGTGTAGAATGTGGTATTCCAAAGTGATTAAAATCAAAATAAGATCTATGACAGACCCAGTTAAAGCATAAAACTTAGAGATGTGCACTGACCCATGGGTTTTGGATCTGGATCTCCCCTGGTTTTGGATCTGGATGGGGTTTGCCAAAACCTCACCTTCATGTTTTGTTTTTGGTTTTGGATCTGGATTTTTTCTTAAAAAATCATAAAAACAGCTAAAATCACATAAAATTGCATTTTTTTTGTTCCTACAATATTATTAACCTCAATAACATTTATTTCCATTCGTTTCCAGTCAATTTTGACCACCTCACAGCTCACTATATTGTTTTCATCCAGTTTAGGCCCAAAATTTGCACCAAGCTAGCTGGCTAACTAAGCTAAGCGGCAGCAGTAGGCGGCACAAACACATGGCAGTTCAACTTCAAACATGGCACATCAGGAAACACTTATTATTCAACAGAGGCCTAAGGGAGTTGGAGTATGTATGTAGATGAAGGCAGGGCAGTGACGGGAAGGGTTGATTTGATTGGTAGTAAATTTCATTTCATTTTTTGATTCCGAAGAAAATTTATGAGGGAGAAGGGGAGGGGAGGAGGCATTTACAAAAAAAATGTGATACATTCACATTAGTCCTTGCCACAGAAAAATCCTTGAGCATGGCTGCTGCTGCTGGGAGTTGATTTTCTCATCCTAGAATGGGACAAGGAAGATTTCTAGTAGTGCTTTACACATGAACATGCATTTCCTTACCTGTACAGGGACATTAAAAAAAAACATAGTTAGTGGCCTCAAGCGTAAGATCTATGCTTTAAGGCAGGGGTAGTCAACCCTGGTCCTTCAGAGCTACCAACAGTGCATGTTTTCCAGGTCTCACAGAATCACATCTATAATAATTAACTCCACCTGAGGATCTATCTAAATGTGTTGGTGATTAATGAATACACCTGTGCACCAACTATGTCATCTGAAAAAGGTGAGCTCTCGAGGAACCGAGGTTTGCTACCCATGATTTAAGGCCTTACGTTGTGTCTTTTTTTGAGAATCCTGCGCCTGCTTCTGTGGCTAGGAGTGGATTTACATCTCAGAAGGGGACCAGGGAGAGTGCTTCAAAAACAATTTATTTAAATAATCCTTTGGATTATCTTCTGTAAAGGCATTTCCCAACCTGTACAGGGACATTGAAAAAAACAGAGTTAGTTTTAGTGGCCTTTGGAGCTCATTCAGACCCGATCACTAAGCAGCGGACGCTCGCTGTTGCCGATAATCGCACATCTGCGCATGCGTATGGTTCACAATGCACGTGTGCAAGCCAGTCTTAGCGATCGGGAATCGAGTGCTCGTTGCACACAGACAGATAGCACAGTTTGTGGGTGGTAACGGGAAGGTGCTTGTGAACGGGGGTGTGGATGTACGAACGGAGTTTAATGAGTGTGCATAATTAGCAAAGTAGCATCATTGAACACGTCACTTGGTTGTTTTTTAGCCTGAACTGCTCGCAGTGCTTGCGGGAGGGCAGGGTCTATCACAAGTGATGCGAGCAGCTCTGATGGCCCTCGATGTTCCCGATTTAAATACACACTTCCTGGAGATGACGTGTGCAGCGAGCGACAGATAGAAGGCTTTATAGTCCTGCATACATTCACTGCCATCGGTCTCTAGGACATAGAGGGCGTCCTTACACTGCAAAGTGTGACCGCTTGAGTTGCATACCCAGCCCCTTTTGCAAGTGAGCGGCCGCTGCTTAGCGATCGGGTCTGAATGCGCTCCTTAGTTCAAACTGTCGTAGTTCCCACTGTCCACTTAACCATATCAGATATGTGAATAAGCGGAACAGAGCATTAAATGCAAATTTCAGATTTAAGGTTTAAGTCTTATGTTGTGTCTTTCTTGGGAATTCTTCAACGCCATGCCTGCTTGTTGGGAGTGGATTTTTTTCATCCCAGAAGGGGACCTGGAAGCGTGCTCTCCAGAAAGAAATAAACAATTTACAGTTTTAGAATTTAGGATGTCCACTTCCACTCTATATAGGTTTGTAACCATAGGCTTTAGTTTTTTAGAGCATATAACTTTATAAGCTTAGGATAACATTTCTGCTATGTTTAAGATAAAAAAAACTTTTTTATTGCAATATTCATGTTTTTTTTTTTAAAAAAAAAAAGATATTTTTTATTACTGGTTTTGTTTACAAAATGCAATAAAAATATTTACAAAATAAAAAAATAAAATGTTTTTATTTTTTCACTGATGCTGTGGCTAACTCGCACACAGAAAAATATAGTTTTTTTTTTCACAGTGGGGGTGAACCCCTAAAAGAGGCAGCAGCCCCTTGACAGACAGCAGGACAGCACCCCTGTGCACCTACGCTGATGACAGGTGTGGCTAACACGCCACACAATTTTTTTTTTTTTAACACTGGGGTGAACCCTTGAAAAGAGGCAGCAGCCCCTTAACAGACAGCAGCACAGCACCCCTGCACTGATGACAAGTGTGGCTAACACTAATTTTTTTAAAAAATTTCACACTGGGGTG
Source organism: Taudactylus pleione (assembly GCA_031769625.1). NCBI lineage: Eukaryota > Metazoa > Chordata > Amphibia > Anura > Myobatrachidae > Taudactylus > Taudactylus pleione. Next base: position 388,015 of record JAUIMM010001336.1, read on the forward strand.
GGTGAAGAGCACCCCTGAAGGACAGAGCATCCTCTGGACTACACAGCACTACAGCCAGTCATCCCCTATGGACAGGACAACAGCCAGTCCCTATGGACAGGACAGCGGCAGCCAGCCAGCCCCTATGGACATGACAGCAGCCAGCCAGCCCCTCTATAGACAACAGCCAGCCAGCCCTTATGGACAACAGTAGCCAGCCCCTATGCACAGCATCAGCGTGCAATTAACAATAACAGCAGCACAGCTCCCAGTTCCCTCCCTCTTCACTCTCCACAGCCGGAATGAAAAATGGCGGCGAATTGCGGGACCTTTATAGAATCCAAAACCCTCGAGAATCCAACAGCGGGATGATGCCATTTTGCCTCGTTTCAGATACGAGTTAGGCGGGAAAACTCGAGCCGACTCTGATCTGCCTCGGATCCCCATAGTTTGGGTGGGTTTGGTTCTCAGGGAACCGAACCCGCTCATCTCTAATAAAAATACCCTTCTTCAAAGGGAAGGGAACATATATAATGAATGATGAAACATACCCAAGTAGTGTGCAATGGGACCCCTAGGTCACCAGTTCCCTTGCAATTCCAGATATTTCTAGGGGATTATACACACAGGGTCCCAATGCTTACAGACGTCCTGGGGAGTTTCCTTAGTGGTCCACACACCTGCCGCCGACGCGTATCGACCCACCGGTCTTTATCAAGACATGCCGGCAGGACATCTGTAAGCTTTGGGACCCTGTGTGTATAACCCCCTAGAAATATCTGGAATAGATCTTATTTGGATTTTAATCACTTTGGAGTACCACATTCAGCACATTAAGGATTGATACGTTTTATATGTTGTTTTAATTACGTATGTGATCGTCAAATTATCATTGTCCTTTGAACAGAAATAATTTTTCATTTATCCTAACGCTAAGAGCTAACTGCCTCTTTCATGAGGGTTGCAGAGATAAGGAAAGGAATCCAGCCCAAGGAATACAACAATTATTTCAATAACAATAGGATTTATTAAGGGAAAAATTAATTTCTAGAATTTCCAGAATGTAAATAACAGCAAAACCTTTAACAAGTACTACAGTCTTAACTTTAATTAGGATTATACCTTGGATTGACAACACAATTTTATTATACTGGAACTGGTAGAAAGACTTCCACAGCCTCTATTGACATTTAACTCCTTCGAAAAGAGGAACAATCTGGGCCACTTTTACAATTCTAATACATTTTTTTACTCGTGTAAGTTAAGTCCCTAGACTTACTAACCTATTAGAAACAGAATTATCTTTCTCTATTTAGCAGCTAACAAACATCTAATACACAATCATATTTAGCAATGACAGAACAAGGAAACCAAAGAAACTAAGAGGTCTATTTACTAAGCAGTGTTAGGAGACAGAAAGTGATAAGGTGCCAGCCAATCAGCTCCCAACTGTCATTTTTCAAACACAAGAAATAAAAGAAACCAGCGCTAAAAGAATACAATATAATAATGAAGATGGATGGTTTAGATAAAAAGTACAAATTGGTATTTTATTAAGCTAAATTATCACTAAAACGTATGCAGATAAATCCTAAAAAATGCATATAAATACAAACATTTAAGACACAACATAAACACAGATTGGTAGATTGTGTGTATACACCAGGGGCCAATGTTGGATGATGGTCAGAAATGGCAACTCTCTCTGCAAAGTCCCAAAAGAGTCAGTGGTAGCAACCACACATCGTAGATGAGTGGCTGAATATATTGTTATTAGGAAGTCTTGTGGCATCCAACTTAATGGAAAAAGAATGAAAGGAAAAGAGAAAAACTATGAAGTACAGTACTGTACAGTAGATAAGGTAAATAAAGAGCTTATAAAAGAAATTAGGAGAATACTGTATATACTGTAGGGACAGAAAGCACAACCACAATACTGTACAGTATGGACACAGTGTACAGTACTTAACAGTCCTGATCACAAACTGAAAAGAGGTAGTTAAACCCCTCCTCCACATTACTAATTATATAACATATAGTACAGTATAAGCTACATAGCAGTTGCTTGACTGTTTATTTTGCTGACAACTGGTAAGATTCTATACAGATGATCAATATAATTGTTACACTGGGCACGTGTGAATACTGTTTTCCAAAACGTCATTATCCCATCCAAAAGTTCCTGTTTAGTTTTTGGTTTCACATCAGACCTGATGAACCTCTTCAACTGGGCCCAGACTAATTCAATGGGATTCATGTCCGGTGACCTACAGGAAAGTAAAAAAAAAAAATATTCAGTCACAGTACTGTACTTTATTAAAAAGTGTACTACAATAATTACTGCATGGTACTGTACATACTTTATTGTACAATAAACAGTTAATACAGTAGGACAATACTCACTGTGGTGCTGTGCGTTGTCAATATTTACCTCTCTCTTACATGAATTTGTCTGAAGCCGAATTTTTTGGATCATTATCCTGAAATAATCGATGTCTTGATGGAAAGCATTTTCTCACAAATGGCACCATACAGACATCTACTATTTGTTCTTGGAAGTAGGTCTTATCCATGATGCCTAAAGAGATAAGAAATTATTGTCAGTAACAAGCGCACACTGTACAGGACTGTAAATAATTTTTACAACAAACATTACTGTACTGTACCTTCAAAAATTAAGATTGGTCCTGCACCCCAACGAGATATAGCTCCCCATACATGGACCTTTAATGGATGCTTAGGACATCGTTTAAGTGAGAGATGTGCACAGTTCCACAAGGACAGTCTTGGGAACCTCTCGAGAGAATCTGAAGTTTCATCTGTGAAAATTACGTCATTAAAATTCTCTCCACTCTCTATCCACCATCGTGCTTGTTCAACTCTCTTTTCTTTATTAACATCCCTTATCATGGGATGGATCCTGTGGAATAAAAACAAGTTTTAGTTTACACTCGTGTAAAATCAGTGCATTATTAAGGACAGTGTACTGAATAAAATAGTGCACTGTAGAGTGCATTTTTGCGTTTTTGTACACTATAGTATTTTATGTACCTTGTAGGGCCAAAAGTCCATCCCAGTTCCTTATGCATTCGTTTGATGATGGAACAGGAGATGTCCAGGTCACATTCTGTTTTTAGAATACGTTTTATTTGTAAAGCTGTACGCTCATCATCCTCACAAGTTAATTTGTGGACAATCTTTTTGACGCTCCTACGGTAGAACACATACAGAGCATATAGAAATTATTGGACAGTTAGTGTTGAAATTGGAACACATTAGAGTAGCAATCTACAGTATGTAGCAACATACAGTATAATAAACAAAGGTTGCTGTAAAGTACAGTACCTACTATGTGCATTTAGAAGGAAATCTATATCTGGTCCGTGTTCTCTCAAATGCATGATAGCGCACAGTTTGTAAACTAACAAGAACACCACTCTCTTTCAGCCAGGCCTGGATCTGTCATGTTGTTTTGTGTTCTTTTTTTCATGTTTGCAATCATCTTGCTGATGGATTTGCTGATTTTTGTTGGCATGTTTGACGTTCAACTTTATGGAAAATGCAGGCTAAACCACAACAGATTGGAAATAGCAGCACAACTTTACCAGTTCCTGGCTGAAATAACAGTATGGAAAGTCCTCTGGCATCCAGCAGAGAGATGGATCAAGGCTGGACCACTAAGCAGGAGGTGTCCACAGCTGCAGGGTTTAATCCAGGGCTTTGTCCCGGGAGAGAGTATGTAACAAATCCAAAAGGTCCCAATGGTCTGGGTGGCATATAGTCTGGGTCTCAACGCGTTTCACTGGGAAATGACCGCTCAGCTTCACCTCCTGCAGTATTTTTGGACAACCAAAGAGATTTTTTTTTGTATAAGAGCCACTGTCAAAAATGCACCTAATAAGGAGCGTTTGCCCACTTTCAAATTTGTGGGAAAAAACAGTCCATTCCCATATGATTCTAAGGGCCAAAAAATAGGAGTGAATATTTCTACATTTGAAAAGAACTAATCCTCGGAAGTGAAAATTCAACACCCCCCCTCTTGGTTGTGATGTGCTTGAATTTTTCCATTCGCATGTGAGTGAGACACATTGGTTCACCTTTTTTTTCATGTGACAATATCTCACTATGTGCTGTCATTTCTCTCTGAGGAAAAAAAAACAAAGTTTCCAACAAGTGAACAGAAATGTGTACGGAACTTTAAAGGAAAAGCTAGGAGGTTCATACATTTATATCCCACCAAATTTGTTAAAAGGACCATTTGTTTTGGACTTATGGATATTTAAAGTGGAAAGCGCCATTGTGGTTCATTGCCTATAATATTTGTTCTTGTATTTGGAGGGGCTTGTGAAGACTCCTCAATTTTTTCCACGGGCTGCCACCCACTGATTTCTAAATTATTCTATAAATATATTAGCTACGAATAGACATGATTTCATTTTTAAAAGTGATTCTTGAATCAGGTTCTAAAGTTTTTAAATCCTGAGATAAATTCTTTTTAGATAGACTAAAAAAATTAAAGCTTGCAAAGGGATCTACCATTTTCAGGCTAGTTTGAACATGTTCAACTTACAGTAACAGTAAATTTAACGTCGAACAGTTATGTTCAATGTTAAAATTAATAAAGTTACTATATAATAACATATTGCCATATAATCTTGAATCATCAATAATTTGAAATTTTATTTAATATCTTTTGTTTAAAACACAAACTTCAAACCATATATTTGGCAGTGGCAGTCAACCCCAAATTGTAGCTCCAAGAAAATCAAGTTTGACTCCCTGCAAATATGGTTGACTTTTAAACTGGTTTAAATAATTTTAGTATCTTTATTATGAAGAGATTTTTCTATATTTGTATTTGCAAATGATTTAGTATAGCAAGTAACCAAAAGCCTCAATCACGCATTGTTCTTTTGTAAGCAAAATGCTTTTTTCTTGTTACTTTTGAATGGTATAAGCCCTTTTTAGACAAAAAAGTTTGAAGAAAAATTGGAATGTTGATCTTTGTATCATATTTTGTGTATCCAAGACTATGCAGATATATATCTGTCCAAATATTGTAGTGTTTAGCACACCTACACTATGAACACTCTTCCATTATATTCTTTTCTAGTTATCTGTTCCTTGCTGGTTAAGGTATTACAAAGGAGGAGCAGCTCTTCAATCAATAATCAAAGTATTGGTTTTCTATTGTGGACATTGATGGTGATCGCCCAGTATTGAATTTTGTGTCAATGCAAATAATCATGTTTAAAATATAAAGTAAATAATAATTAAAATTTAATACTAGTGTAAGGTATTTAGATTTTTCATCTATTTACATTACTTAGAAAATTACTAAAATGTTCCAAGATATTTAGGAAAATTACCATTCGACCCTGATAAATTGAGTGGATCTGTAAGATTCTTGAGTAACACATAATCAATCAGCAGCTAATATGCAGCAATATGTAGGCACTTCATCTCTCAGGTGGCATTATAAATATCACTTTAGGACAGCTATTAGAAATTGAAGTGAGAAATGAATATAATTTAAAATAAAATAAAAAAAATCAATTCTATTTTCAGCAATGGTGTATGTCATATTGCCATTTAATTTTTCCCTGCATACTGTGAATAAGAAAATAAATAGGAAAGCTTACATAGCTGTTGGGAAGTGGCCTCTATTAACCGATGATCCCTGAGGCATTTCTCACTATTAAAATAATGGAACCTAAGCAACATTTTCCTGCTGCACAATTAGAGACTGTCTGGCCCCAGATGCCTGCTTGAAACCAATATGACACAAGCATGATTCACAAAATAATATCCTTCTTTTCATATGGGATATAGGATTGAAATGCAAATAGATTTCTTTTCCCCTGACCTAGGTGACAGATGATTTCTTTATGATTGTGCCAACACAATAATAGATCTCAAAACCATCTTACCTCTTCAATTGCATTTTTTTAATTGCTTAATACTACTGCAAAACAACTATATCTAGTCAGTCTGTATATATTTAAAGATGGCAGAGTAGATGATAAAAGAAAGCACTTTTATATGATAAAGGGACCAAAAAAGATCAATAGCTTCTATGTTTTGTTTCCTTCTTTCATCTAGATCACAATAACCTGTGGCTTCTAAGTACTCTCTTCCGCAAGTCAAAAGTTAAATATCATTAATTTCAATCTTGTCTCATATATATGCATGTCATGTTACATTGCTTGTGCTCACATTAATCTTCACATCATCACTCTTTAAAAAAAAAAAAGATTTAATAGGGGTTATGTGCACAGCGACAGACATTTGTTATGTTAATCTTTGCAATTTATTCAGCATGTGCGTGGCTATGAGACAGGATACAATTCACAATTGTAAAGTAATGTAGAGTACGCAGGCATTATAACAATAAGTGTGTTTGATAGACATGATACGCCTGTATTGCTGACTGCAGCTATTTATAGAGCCTGCATTAGGGGGCACTATGACCTTTAGATGGTACCTGCTTTTGCTTTGCAGAAGGCTTATTATACAGATAAGCAGTCACCATGAGACAAGACTGTTTAATTTCTCAACATGCGCTTTATATAGCGATCAAATAAATATCTTGCATCATTGTATTAAATAAACGGCTTTATGCTTTAAAGACCTGTCCCGTTTTATAACTTTCTTCTTCCTTCTATTGTATTTTTTTACTCAGATCCATTTCACCAATCAGTACAAGCACAGAATTTCACACATGGACAGAAGCACAGAACCATCCAACGTGTCAGCCAATAATATCAATGACAAAGTTGGATCACAATGAAAGAAGATGGATAGTTCTGTTCTGATACTGTATATGATTGTCATCACCCTAGAGATCTACACTGGATGGGATTACCTACTCATCTGAGAACAGTTGTGGGTGTGATTGGATTCTATTCATGAATAGTTTGGTTAACATGTGAAATTGAAAACAAAAGTCCCTTTTTACCCAGTGCCCCCCTCAAAATGGATGTGGAGGAGTGTTTTCTGTTTGAGGCAAAAGATATCAAATAGGTCTTATTGAATTTTCTTTAAAGTATGTATATTAGCCCTCTTTTAGATACAAGTGGTTTATTGCTCCATGACCACTTTCCTGTTTTGTCTTTTTATGTTTGTTCTTTAGATCTGCTGCTAGCGAGGATCCTACAGGAGGAGTTGTAAGCACAATACGGGTTTATTATTTCAAATCTGCTCCATGGGAGGTTTCTGTTCTATCTGACCTCACCTGAGGGCACCTGTGTTACGGTTTGACACATATATACTGTATCTATCTATGTAACTGCTTTGGGGCATATTTCCAGTTGGATGTTCAGTGAGCCAATTTTATGACTCAGATGGAGCAGTACACGTCCTCTTCATCACTGCGTACATGGGTATTGCTTTCACAGTCTCCCTATAATGTTTTTCAAAAAGTCCATTTTGAGGATTTGATAATAATGTTAACTCATAGGGCCCTGTTCATCAAGCTAAATGGGTCCATTATACATGCAGAAACAAAAGTTTCTGCATGTTTTTAGTAACGGACCCATTCAGCATTGCTCCATATTTACTATGCTGAGCATCTCAGTACTACACGGATGTCTAGCACTTAGCTCAGGGTGTGAGTAACGGTTATACTGCTGTATCAAATGACCGGATGGTATGCCACTTATCTCCATTGTCACCACCTATACTGTCGTTACTACCATTACTGTCTATACTGCTGCATTGCTGTATTGCTACAATAAACCTGCAAACCTGCTTAAGGAACACTGTATATCCTAAAGTCAATATTCACATTCCGCTGGTGCCTATGTATAACCTTCTATGGTTTCATACCAATAGCACATATCAACACATAGTACAGTGCTAACGTGGCCTGCCTTTCCAATACACTGGTGTTAGTTCTTGAAGCCCTGCTCCTTCCTATTGAAAGGAGGTCCCGGTTGTGAAGAGGGATCCAAATGCCCTGCGCCCTTTTTTACAGTGTGCATGCGTGAATTCAGTTCATGCATCAGCACTAACACTGCTAGTCAAACCCGACAGTGTAACCTTTGTCATTATTATTTTTCCCAACAGTAGTGTAATAGGGCTCATGTAAACAGCTGCTTTTTAGCACAGTTGTCTTTAAGCTAGAGCAATTTTATATTGTTTGGTATCTGCCGCTATAAGCGGGAACTTGGATTCCAAAGTACATAACTGGGGTTCGATGTGGCACAATGATGAATATGCTCCATAGTGTCTTAAGCTCAACCTTCCCTACTATGTGTTGTTTATGCTATATCTGGTACCTAATGTACTGTACATGTAACCAGCCTGCTCTAAATCGCATAATGTTGGATGCAGTTTTTATTTTATAGTATATTGAGATCTCATATCTGAATTTTTGCATTGCAGATGTAATTTATATGTTTTTATTTTTTAAATTCTATAACAGTTTACTTACATACTTGTCTGATTTTTATTAATAAACAATCATTTTGTCACGTTTTGGTATTTTAGATGCGAGTCAGGACCTGCGAACTGGGCTGTAGCAGAATAGCGGTGGTAGGAACAAAGGTCTACTCATGGGCGAAACCTATGTGGTAAATGCTTGGGGCCTTCAAGAGTTCAGTGATATCTGCAAGGCTCCCAGTTTGTCCCCGGAACCAATTGAGTGGAACTTATCCCCTTACCCTGAATATAGGGATAAGGGGCTGGAACCAGTGTTTTAGAACTCAGTGGACAGCACAGCGAGTAATTCAGGTAATCGGTTGCCCATCTGGAATCTGCTAACAGATGCCGCAAATTAATTATCAGAGCTAGATCACTGGAACCTAAACCCTCAAAGAGGAACCTATAACCAGCACCCAGTTACCAACAACCAGAATGAACACTGTAACAGAAACTCAGCACAAACCCCAACACTCTAAGAGAGGACACACATTGCAACAACCACCATCGATAGAGTTACCGATAATGCAGGTCAGGAGTAAACTGAAGTACAGTAAGGTTAAAGTCTTTATACTTTATAATACAAGCAGGCTGGAATTGAGGTATAACTCGCAGACTTGGACTGTAGATGAACCGAATTAGAACTGGAGGTTGTAGGCATGGAACCGGAGCGGAACCGGACTGGGACCGAAGGGAGAAGCCAGAATAAAGCCACAGGGAGAAGCCCAAATAGAACCACAGGCTTTAACCGGACAGAAACCGAAGGTAGCAGCAGAGTAGCCGGAGTGAAACCAGAGACTTTAATCGGACTGGTACCGAAGATTGCTGCAGAGTAGCCAGAGTGGAACCGGAGGCTTCAACTGGACTAGGACCAATGGTAACTGCAGAGTAGCTGGAATAGGACCAGAGAGAGCAGCATTCAGCTGGAGTGTATTTGCAGGCTTGACCCGGAGTGGGACTGGAGAGAGCAGCAAACAAAAACAAACAAACAAAAAAAAAACATGAGATGCATGAAGGAGCCAGCATTAGCAGGGCATGCTGGTTCTAGTAGTACTAGTTGGAGTTCCCAGGGGTGACTCCCAGGTAAGCTGCCTCTCAATTTGGATGCATTTAGGTATGTGCCTTTATCATGAGGCCTTACATCTGCCAAAATATATGTGCCTTTATTATGAGGCCTTATAATTGGTATATATTACATTTGGGGTGAGCGTTTGGGCGTAGGGCACCCCAAGGCTACTCTGGCTGGGCCTCCTCAGGGCATCACCACTTAATACACATAGTTGCTTTTCACATCACCTATTATGTTTGTTTATTATTCATGTATTTTTTCACATATATTTTAACCTCTCATTCCACACTTATTGATTACTTGCACACATCTATACTTTACACTGCACTATCACTCTTTTTCCATTTTCGTGTGATGCCCTGGGGGGGTCCTGGGCTGGATGTTTTTTGGGGTGCACTGTGTCCCGAATGTGAACCTCTTAGTGTTAGGGACTGCTAGTGACAGAGAAGCCGTGAATAGGCCTAGCAGCTTCCCATGTATTTGCAAATGCATGCAACCAATATCTCTGATTTCTATAATCATATAGTGTTCATATGTTGTTGCTAGTACAATTCAGTATGCTGAGGAACAATAGGGGATTAAACCCCCCCTCTCTTTTCTACTTGGAGAGAGCAGCAGTCAGCCAGAGTGTGACCACAGACTTGGACCAGAGTGAGAGCAGTGAGTGCAGCAGCCAGCTGGAATGGGACCGGAGGTTTAAAAAGTACCGAAGAAGTACCAAAGATAGCAGTAGCCTGCCGGAGTGGGACTGCAGGCTTGGACTGAAGTGAGACCGGTGACAGTAGTTGAGCCAGACTGGAACCAGTGCTTGACCACAAGCTTTTTAGGTGCAGTCTTGGAAAAAGCATACAGCACAGGACCACGGAGTGGATAGGATTCTCAGAGGCAGCAGCTTTCAGGAATCCAGCAGCACCCATTCAAGCAGGGGATTAGAGGTAGCTTACTCACTAGTGAGTGAGATCAATGGAAGGTAAAGAACCACATTGTTCAGACAAGGTGCTTGTGTAAAGTGCAGCCTTAAATTAGGTGCTCTTGTTAGAGATAGGCTGAAGTGGTCATTTGAGCGCAGGAGACAGGTAGAGACTGGATACTGGTGCTCACCTGATCAGAGACAACATGGCTGTGCACATGTACCTCAGGAAATGGATTGACAGCACACTGGGACAGAATACCTTACCTTGGTAAAGCACCGCCTGACAGGGTAAGAGTGGCTAAGACCTGGTTTTTGTGACATACAGTATTTGATTTAAAGCCAGTTTTCCATTTCTTCTTGTTATTACTTTAAAATTACTTTAACTATTTGATTATACTGATTGATACACACACCTATTACTGTGTTTTGGTATTTATCTTTTTCTATTGTTTGAAGTGTTGGCAGCACTTCTTCACTGGCAGATGGATATGGTGTATGTGATAATATTAAATAGTTTTTAATAGTTAGTTACATTTATAATTAGTGCCAGGGCACATATGTGTTTTTGTTAACATCTCTTGTTTGAATATTTTTTCATCTACACTGACTGAAGAGGTGAAACTGAGCTATAGTATGGTGTTCTCACCATGACAAAGTACAGTAAGGGCAAGTTGATAGAATTAAGTTCTATGCAGAGTTGGATGTAAGTGTAAATATGCACATGGTATAGGGCAGGTGCAAGTGCAGACGATGATGATGAATAGCAGCAAGCCAAGCATACACATACAGTAGTGGATGAGCACACCGCAAGATGCGTACAACTGTGCATACAGGTAATACAGCCATGACCAAAAGTTTTGAGAATGACACAAGTATTGGTTTTCACAAAGTTTGCTGCTTCAGTGTTTTTAGACCTTTTTGCCAGATGTTACTATGGTATACTGAAGTAAAATTACAAGCATTTCATAAGTGTCAAAGGCTTTTATTGACAATTACATTGTTTATGCAAAAAGTCAATATTTGCAGTGTTGACCCTTCTTTTTCAAGACCTCTGCAATTCGCCCTGGCATGCTGTCAATCAACTTCTGAGCCACTGACTGATGGCCACCCATTCTTGCCTAATCAATGCTTGGAGTTTGTCAGAATTTGTGGGTTTTTGTTTGTCTACCCGCCTCTTGAGGATTGACCACAAATTCTCAATGGGAATAAGGTCTGGGGAGTTTCCTGGCCATGGACCCAAAATTTCGATGTTTTGTTCCCTGAGCCACTTAGTTATCACTTTTGCCTTATGGCAAGGTGATGAATAGCAGCAAGCCAAGCATACACATACACATCATGCTGGAAAAGCATACACATCATGCTGGAAAAGGCACTGTTCTTGGATGGTTGGGAGAAGTTGCTCTTGGAGGATGTTTTGATACCATTCTTTATTCATGGCTGTGTTCTTAGGCAAAATTGTGAGTGAGCCCACTCCCTTGGCTGAGAAGCAAACCCCACACATGAATGGTCTCAGGATGCTTTACTGTTGGCATGACACAGGACTGATAGTAGCGCTCACCTTTCCATCTCCGGACAAGCGTTTTTCCAGATGCCCTAAACAATCTGAAAGGAGATTCATCAGAGAAAATAACTTTACCCCAGTCCTCAGCAGTCCAAACCCTGAACCTTTTGCAGAATATCAGTTTGCACAGGGCTGAAATACAGTGGAAATGTTGTTTGTGGGATTTAGTTCATTGTCATGGCAAAGAGGGACTTTGCAATTAATTGCAATTCATCTGATCACTCTTCATGACATTCTGGAGTATATGCTAATTGCCATCATAAAAACTGAAGCAGCAGACTTTGTGAAAACCAATACTTGTGTTATTCTCAAAACTTTTGGCCATGGCTGTATATGCATTATTTTTAGTGCATGCAGTGCTGGAGCACATACACCTGATATTCATCCACTTACGTATTTACCACTTATAGGTGGGCTAATTTAGGACCTAAAATCTTTCTCCAGTGCTTCACAAGTGTTGAGGTTTTCTGCTAACCAAAGTCACACTTTTTTTTCTGTTGTTTTGCTCTACTGAACAACCTAAATATGTTGCATTTGACAATAGCCATTATAAGTAAACAATATACTGTAGCATTGCATCAAATAGACTTAACAACCCATGTTTTTGTCTAAATCATATTTCATGTGAAAACAATAAAACATTACTTTGTGTATTTAATGATAGATAGGTAAAAAGCGCACTGGATGTCTACTAATAAAATATATTAATTTCCTTAACATTGAAAAGAAGGGCATGTCATTAACACTGCTTGAACAAGTGCTTGTCAAAAGGCCCCCAGGCTTTCAACATGCAAACGACATCACTAATAATGTTTCTTGCTGACATATCTCAGTGTGCAGTCTCTGGGAAGAGTGGATGTATAAATTGGTTGTAGGCAACATACCTGCTCTTGGCAGTCTACGATATTGGGTAGATTAAATATTCCTACTCTATGGGCATTATATACTGAAGATGTAAAATTAATGTATATATTCTACTGATATGTCTTTGATGGGTGGCACAATTATTCAAACAGTAGATGTAACAATAACTTCAAAATGAAAGTGTAAGATTAATACATCATGGATAACTAGATGGGTTTCATGGCTATGCAACAATTCAATTTCTGACAGTACTTCTATTGATTTACTAAGTATTGTATCTTCTTCATGCAATTTATTTTTATTAAAACACAAAAACACTGTACTAGATTACATGTAAGTTTCGCACTCATTAAACAAAAATTTAATGATCACAAGAGATGAGTTGTTCAATTTGACTTGGTTCTTTTTGCCAAATTTGTCATATTGGTTATCCAAAACAAGCAAGAGCCGAATAGCCAATAAGATGCAGTTTTTGAGATCTGAACATAACTGAGTAAACCCAAACTGCTCATCTCTAATTATTACCCATGTGGAAATCTATTTTTAGCATCATCATATACCTATAACATTTCAGTTATTTAAGCTTGAGCTTATTAAATAGTTATTTTCTTGTTGGTGTAACTCTTAAATGCCAATAAAACATCTATGAAACAAAAGAATTGTGGGGTATATGCATACTTGCCAACAATTTGGCTGCCCTCTCCGGTAAGTGGGCGGCTGCAGGGGGGGAAGAGGGTCGGGGGGTAGGTGACTGGGGGGGAGCTCTGGCAGGTAGCGGCTGGGTCCGGGAGCACCACTCGGTTTTCGGGAGCCTCCCGGCCACACCGGAGGAGTAGACAGTATGGGTATATGTTTTAAAGCATAATTTTTCTCTAAGCTTAAACACATTCCGTAATGCTGCTTTTCACAATTAGCGCAGCTATTTAACAAACCTACCTCTCTGGCAATACAGTTTCAGCCCCCCTGGTATCAGTTTACCATTCATTCGAACAACAAGTTCCTTTTGTACTAATCCATTTTCCTTGGTGCAACATTGATGCACTGCTCATCTTAACAAAAAGAACTGCATGTATCTTATACTTGTGGTCCATATAGAGGTGAAATGAGGGAATTAATGTGCACATACAGTATAGTAATGCTGTGCAAATGGGGCAAGTTTACATTAAATTGTAATCAGACAAAGACATGCCCCTACATCTGTGTGCAATGCTCCATTGTAGGCATGTGTATGAGTGACTATTCTGAATGATGAGTGTGCTGCCACAGTGAGCATGAGTCGGGTGTTTTTAAGTAATAGTAGTAGGAGAAAAGTATTTAATACCTGCTTATGTGCCAAGTAAAAATGGCCATTTGTATGAAACTGAGAAAATCAATGCTTTTGGTAAGGAGAAGCATAGCTTCCCGAAATGTACTGTACCCAGTGGCGGGCTGGGCCGGGGGGCAGGGTGCCATCTGCCCCCCGGGCCGGTACAATTCTGGTGTGTCACGGCCAGCATGCAGAGGATGCGATGCTACGGCTCCCGTGCTGCTTCCCAGAGAGAGAGAGCCGATTCAAGTAACAGGGGCTAACACAAAATGGCTGCCCCCATATCAGGCTACAAAAAGATGGCCGCTGTTGACCAATGGGGAGCCAGGTTTCCCTACCCACAATTTCAAGAGGCTGGAGAATGAAAAAGGGGGCATGGCCTATTCGGGGAGTGGGAAGAGCCTAAAGAGGAGCTGTAGAGATGAGGAGTGCGTGCTTCCTGTCTTCTACACCCATACCAGGCAAGTGAAGGGTGCCACAGTGGCATAAACTTTGTGTTGTTTTGTTATTTAAAATATGTGTGTGCTGACTAAGTTTGACTGTATGTGTGTGTGCTGACTAAGTGTGATTGTATGTGTGTGTGCTGACTGTGACTGTGTGTGTGTGCTGACTAAGTGTGACTGTGTGCATGCTAAGTGTGACTGTATGTGTGCTGACTAAGTGTGACTGTATGTGTGTGTGTGTCTGCTGACTAAGTGTGACTGTGTGTGTGACTCTGTGTGTGCGTGTGCTGACTAAGGGTTTCATTCAGACCGGCTCGCAAGCGCTTGAGCGCTTGCAAGTGGGTCAATGTTGTGCCCTGTGCACGTGCAGCGGCCGCACTGCGCGTGCGCAAGCCCCAGAGTGAGAGAGAGATTCTCTTGCTCCGGGGCTCGCTACAAACGGGGCGGCTGTTGATGGTGATCGACAGGTCGCTCCGTTTGTTAAGCGCGCCAGGGGGGTGGCTGGCCAAATGGAGGCGTTCCCATGCGAACGCCTGCCGTTTGGGGGTGGCCCCACTGACATCATGAGTGATGTCAGTGGAGAGCTTCCGGCTCTGTTAGCACCGAAAGCTCTCTGGGGCATGCGGCAGACGAGACCCTACCTCAAGGGTCTCGTCGCAAGCCCCAATGGTCGTGATGGTCTCAACCATCATGACCATCTCCTGGTCACTCGCTAAAGATGTGGGAAGCAACCCACAGCTTAGCGAGCGGCCAGGAGGCCGTTGAAAAAAAAAAATGCGGTTGCCCTCATTCAGAGCGAGTGCTCGCATTTTGTGAGCGGCTCTGAATGAGGTCCTAAGTGTGACTGTGTGTATGTGTGTGTTGACTAAGTGTGACTGTATGTGTGCTGACTAAGTGTGACTGTATGTGTGTGTGCTGACTAAGGGTCTCATTCAGACCCGCTCGCAAGCGGGTCGATGGTGCCCAAGTGCGCATGCACGTGCGCTCTAGGTCTCGCACCAAAGGGGGTGTGCTGTCAATGGTGAGTGACAGCACGCCCCCTTTGGTGGGCGTGCCGGGGGCGTGGCTGCCAGATGGAGGTGTTCCCAAGGGAACGCCTACCGTCTGGGTCCGGCCCCACTAACATCACTAGTGATGTCAGTGGGAGTGATTTTGGCTCTGATAGAGCCGAAATCACTCCAGGGCTTGCGGTCACCGAGACCCTACCGCAGGGTCTCATCGCAAGCCTGATGGTCACGATGGTCTTGACCATCGCGACCATCATCATGGACGCTCGCATAAGCTGTGGGTGGTCACCCAGAGCTATGCGAGCGGCCAGGAGGCCGCACCATTTTCAGCTAGGCCGGCCCTGATTCAGTCCGGGAGACTTGCCCTCTCTTCCATGTGGTCGAGAGCACCACTCGGTTTTCGGGAGCCTCCCGGCGTCCGGCTCTGAATCAGGCCCTAAGTGTGACTGTGTGTGTGTGCTAAATGTGACTGTGTGTGTTGAGTGTGTGCGAGTGTGTGTGTGTAACTGTATATATATATATATTTATAATCTGTGCGTGGACATTTTGAAGTGGGGGTATGGAAATATCAGAGGTCTTTACTTAGGCTGTCCCAAATCCTGAGCCCCCTGATATTTCCATACTCCCACGTCCTCTTAAACACCGCACACATTCCCTCACAGTCACAGCACACCACACACTATAGCTCATAGCATACTTCATAACACAGCACACTGCCCACCTCACCCTGCTCTGCTCTGGTAAACGCGGTCGGTGCGCTCCCTTCCCTGGGCCCTTCCCCAATCTTTCTCCTTGGTGGTACTGGCATTTTGAATTCAGCGCTGGCTGTGAGCAAATGACAGCTCGCAGACTGTCAGCCAATTGGGCGGCCACGCTGCCGCTCCTGATTGGCTGCCGGTCCGTTAACCGTGATTGGCTCGTGGCCGGAGCCAAATTTAAACATACAGTTGCTTGGTGACCGGCGCTGAGACAGTGATAGTCCCAGCCCCGGCCTCCCCTGATTGGCTGCTGCTCCGCGAGCCATGATTGATTCATTGTTGGAGATAAATTTAAACAAGCAGAGAGCAGCCGCTTGTTGACCGGCACTGGGACGGAGTGAAGTGACGGCATGACATACCATTTCTTTTTTTTTTCTTGTCAGAGGGTGAAAAACAAGCACCTTATAGTGTAATATATTCAATGTCATTGAAGTAAATAAAGGTAATTATGATGTGTACCATATAGGTTCAAAAAATCAGGCATGTAGTAGTTTACTGTGGTACACACCCCCAACATTACTGTCATGCCCATTTTTAAAATTGCACTCGCCGGTAGAAAAGCAGGGCCACTTGCTCTGGTTTGCCCCCCAGGCTGAAAGTTGCCAGCCAGCCCCTGACTATACCACTGCTTCTTTTTAAATGAAGGAGAGCCAGAGTTAATGTGTGTATCTAAGTTGCAAGTATCAGAGCCAGCAAAGGTTCCTAGAGAGATGGTCTGGTAAGAAGTTGGAGATATTGTAAAAAAGGGATATGTGAGCATTATCACGAAGTCAGGTGTGGTCAGTCAGTAAGTGCGAGTTAATTTGAGTTAATTTCACCCAGCTCAGAATGTGGCAGAGGGCATAGTGTAAAATACCCTGAAAGGATGTGATAGCAGTTCCAGTGTAGTGACCCTTCCATCTCAGAGTGAGGTAAATGAGAGAGATGGAGTGATAGACCAAATCAAGCAGAGTCTCAGCTCTGAGGGTGTGATGACTGAAATAAAGAGATGTGCTGACATCTAACCCCCTCCCCATCTAACCCTAACCGGTGGTGGCCAAACTTAACCTTCACCCTCTCAGTGTAAAGCTAACCTAGGATGCTGGCTGTCGGGATTCCAGCATTGGCATCTCAACTGAAGACGGGATCAATTGTTCATTAATCGTTTGCAAATCATTTAGAAAAATGTCTAAAACGCCCAGCTATGCGCGCTCTCGCTGGTCGTTTTGGACATCTATCATCCGGCAAACATGCTGGACAACCTGATGATAACGTCAGGTTCAGCATGTTTGCAGATGACTGATGTGCCTGCACTGAACGACTGCTCGTTCAGTGTAGGCACATCAAAGACTTTGAAACGACTGCATGATTACAATGTCATAATCGTGCAGTCGTTTTAAGGTCTGCCAGTGGATGGGCAGCATTAGACCTGAGTATGTGTAATGTCTGAATCCTGAAAGTTCAGAGCACTTATGCCCCCAACATTAAACAAGCATTACATGGGATAATGTGCTGTTTTCACAAGCACAAATTTCCAACATTGTGCCCTGTAAATCTGAATGTCATCCATCCATCTTCTAAACTGTAAAGTAAAATACAAGACAGTATTTGAGTAGACCACCTGGTAATGTTATAATCTTGGAGACATAATAAATCTTAAATTGTAAACATCAATATTGCACAGATTATGCCTTCAAAATAACACTTATTTTAGCTTATTAATGAAAACTATAAGCCTTGGGCTATTCTTGTTCTAGGGCAGCACAATAAATGATGAGCATGGCTAGTGCCTGTGGGATGCTGTCAAAAGATTGGAATTAATTCTTGTCATCTTGTGGGTTTCACTGGGGAAGGTAACTGATCTCCTTTAGCCTAAGAAAGGACATTCCTTGAACTTGAATGCACCTACACCGTTACTTGAAAATAGATGTGTACAGTATATAGACACCAAGGAGAGAGTTAAAACATAGCATACTGTTTTGTACTGTGGTGTGTAAAGTTTATCAGGAGCTTCTTGACAAATACTGTACATGTGTTTACTGTTTATGTCAGAATGTTCATCCATTCTCTATTAATAGAAGCACAATGTGTCCTTCCCATGAGACACATGTCCTAGTTTATGTCCAATATTTTTATTCCATAAAGTCTGGCTGTTAATTTTGACACTACATTTGTTGTAAATCTAAATTCTGAATAAAGCAGCTTTTCAATAAATGGATAAAAAACAGGACCTCACAAAAATTATTCTGTTATATTTTTGACCTACCTTTTGTGTTCTGTAAACTAAATAACAAATTACTACCTATGAAAAGAGTAAGATCATAGGATCCTCATGAGAACATTCACTTTGCCAGCCATGCCTGATTGATAACATTCCATGGAAGGATGGTCCTAGGTTTCCAGAAGGCAGAGATCCCCTCAGTATACCACCAGGTGATCACCCAATCTGGTCAGACTCCTTGCTAGGAACTTAGCATGATGACGGATGGCAACATGACCATATGGATTCTCATTGGATGATTGCCGAATCACCTGCACAACTGAAAACAAGTAAGCATATTATACCTATATCAGATAGAGCATTGGGCAAGTATGGCAGTAGGTTTTCCCTTAGTTTATACTAATTTCCGCATGTGTGCAACAGTAGCAAAGTTATTATTATCAAATAAGAATAATTAAGCTATGTCATGCTCATTTTATTTTGTTTCAATTGTTTTGAAGTATATTATTGTTAAATATTTCATAACTACAGTAACATTTCACAAACCTACTTATTTTTTAAGATAAAAACAATAATCTACGCTGTATAAAATGGTGGGGGGGGAGGGGTGGAGGAGGGAGGGAAGGGTTAAGTGTAAGCAGCTTGATAAAATTGGTAAATGGTAAAAATATATATAACAAGCGCTGAATAAAAAGTAAGAGAGACAAATTGTAAAAGATAATAATGATGTTTACAGCCCTTTTGGGGTAGTGTGATTGGAGTGGGTTGGAGGAAATGGGGACGCTATTTCCGTGTCCACACAAGGGTTCCAGATCTTTGGCTTGGTGAGTGTTGGTCTAAAACTTTCCCTACCTCTAAAGTCTGCCTGTCCTCGCAGACCGGGGATCTCTGCCAGCCAGATAGTGTTCAACCGGGGCGCCGCTTGATGACGTCAGACGTCCTGACCTCGTGTGGTACGCGGATGGTTCTCCCAGACGGCTTCCTTCCGCTTTGCTCCTCACTTGGCCCAATGCGTTTCTTGCCAATGTCGGCGCTTTGTCAAGGATAGCTGGGGCAATCTCCAGAGTGCTCCTTAAATAGTATAACTTTATTAGCCAAATTAGGTAAAAACCGGATGTTCCAAACCGGAAATGCCGTCTAAACAGGCGGCAACCACATGTTAGTGGTTATAATGCAATTTTCTCTCTTACTGTTGTAAAAAATAATAAAAATAAAAAGAGGGACAGGTGACAAAAGGGACAGGTAAAAAATTCGGAGGGATAATATCTATAGAAAGGCTTTCAATTCTATTTCAATGTTGAGGCCATTAGGTTCCAAAGTTTCAAGATTGTATATCCATTTTGTTTCGTTTTGCAGAAGTTTTTTCACAAGGTCTTCACCTCTCCAATGTGTCGTTATATTTTGTATGCCCATAAATTTTAAGCCTTGTGGGTTGCAGTTGTGATGTTTGAGAAAGTGTGCTTATAGATTATGGGTGGTTAATCCTCGTCTTATATTATATAAGTGTTCAGAAATTCTTACTTTGAGTCTTCTTTTAGTTTGGCCTACATATTGAAGTCCGCAGGGACATTCAATTACATATATAATGCCTTCTGTTTCACAGGAGATGTGGTCTCTTATTTTGAATTCTTTTTTATTTTTGTTTGAAGAGAAGTTTGGCACTGCTTTTGTTGTTGTTATTTGATTCTTACACCCTTTGCAGTTAAGGCAATGAAAAAAACCTTTCATATGATGTTCTTCCATCTTTTTTATTGGTAAGAAGGTGTTTATTAGTTAATTTTTTAGATTCTTTGCCTTCTTATAGATAACTCTAGGTGTGGTTGGAAGTATCTTCTTCACTTCATCATCCAGCATTAGTATGTGCCAATGTTTGGCTAGTATGTTCTCAATCTTCTTATAATTTCCATTATATTGTGTAATAAAAATTGGTTGACCCTCTATTCTCGATTCTCGTTGAGGTTTATATTTAATCAGATCTCTCTTTAGCTGTGATGTTTTTTCTAATTGATTTTGTAAAAATTGTTCATTGTATCCTTTTTGTAGGAATTTTTGTTTCATTAGATCACTTTGTTCTTTGAAAGTCGAGTTTTCGGAGCCGTTTCTCCTAACTCTGCGGAACTGTCCTCCAGGAATGTTTCTAATCCAGTTTCGGTGATGGTTGCTGTTGAAGGCTAAAGCGTTGTTACCATTGCATTCTTTGGTGTGTGTTCTTGTTTGTATTTTATTGTTTTTTACAAAAATTTCCAGGTCTAAAAATATGACCATGTTGTTACTGTGAGATGAAACAAATTCTAGATTGAGTCTGTTGTTGTTCATATAGTTGTAAAAAGCTTGTAAGTCTTCTTCAGCACCATCCCAGATGAAGAAGAGGTCATCTATGTATCTTGACCAGACTAAGATGTTCTCTTTGTGGGGGTTGTTGTTCCAAATCCTTTGCTCCTCCCACCATGCCACAAACAAATTGGTGTAGCTGGGAGCAAAAGATATCCCCATAGCAGTCCCTTTTGTTTGTAAAAAGAAGTTGCCATCATACCAAAAATAGTTATGTCGTAAAATAAAGTCAATGTTGTCCATAATAAAATTAATTTGCCTGTTTGATATTGTTGATTGAGAAGAAAGAAAATATCGTGTTGCCTCACATCCAACTTCATGGTCTATGACCGTGTAGAGAGATTTGATGTCGCTGGTGCACAAAATGTATGTCTCTTTCCATTCGATATTATCTATTTTTTGTAGAATGCTGGTGGTGTCCTTTAGGAAACTTCTCTGTTTCTCTACTAGAGTTTGGATAAAAAAAATCTAAATATTTAGAAAGGTTTGATGTTATCGATTTGATTCCAGAGATAATCGGCCTTCCCGGTGGCTTATCACGGTGTTTGTGTATTTTTGGCAGATGATAGAGTGTTGGTATTCTTGGATGTTTTTCAAGAATAAAATCAAATTCCTTTTTTGTTAGTATTCCCATTTCTAGTCCTTCTTCCAATTGTTGTGTTAGTTCTTTTTGGAATTCTTGAGTTGGATCCTTTCTTAGTCTTTTATAAGTTTCCTCATCTGATAGTAATCTTTTTGTCTCTATTTCATAATCTGTTCTGTTCATCACTACCACACCTCCACCCTTATCTGCCGGTTTGATGACAATTGATGTATCTTCTTTTAGTTCTTTTAGCGCTTTTCTTTCTTCTTGGGTGAAATTGTATGTATTTCCCAATTTCTCTGGTAACTTCAAGATATCGTCTTCAACTAAACGTTGGAAAGTTGATATGTGCGCCCCCTTGATGTGGGCTGGGTAGAATGTTAACACTGGTTTGTATGTTGTGTGTAGATATTCTGATTCTGTTGTCTTCTCATTTTTCTTTTCTTTTGAGAAGAATTTTTTGATACACACCTTCCTAATAAACTTCTGGGTATCGATGAAAAGGTCGAATTTGTTTATATTTGAATGGGGGGCAAATTTGAAACCCTTCTCCAATACATCGATCTGCGTGTTTGTTAATTTCTTATGACTTAAATTAAACAGGGTTTCACTTTTTTGATTTTTTTGATTTGTCATTATCGATTTTGGTTTATTCTTCTTTCCCCCTCTTGACCCTTTTTTCCAAAAATGATGTTGTTTTTTCTTTTCTTTATATTTGATTTGATGTTGTCTGGCGGCTTCTCGTGTCCCCATATCATCT
Organism: Taudactylus pleione; assembly: GCA_031769625.1. Lineage (NCBI taxonomy): Eukaryota > Metazoa > Chordata > Amphibia > Anura > Myobatrachidae > Taudactylus > Taudactylus pleione. The sequence goes on from JAUIMM010001336.1 coordinate 410,210, forward strand.
CTAAAAAATCTTGTTCATCATCTTCATCACTTAATTTACATCACATCATCTTCATTCACTTAATCATGTGAATCTTCCCGATAGCTTCTTTTTTGTTGTTTTGTACGTTGTTCTATTCCTTCTTCTTTTCTTCCTTCTATGTTGTCAATTAATGTTCGAAAACTTGAATGTTCGTCGTCTTTTGCTTTATTTGTGCCTTCTTGAAAGGAGTGTTTTATTAATTTATAAGGATTGTTTTGCTTGTATGAGAAACAGTAAGAGAGAAAATTGCATTATAACCACTAACATGTGGTTGCCGCCTGTTTAGACGGCATTTCCGGTTTGGAACATCTGGTTTTTACCTAATTTGACTAATAAAGTTATACTATTTAAGGAGCACTCTGGAGATTGCCCCAGCTATTCTTGACAAAGCGCCGACATTGGCATGAAACACGTTGGAACAAGTGAGGAGCAAAGCGGAAGGAAGCCGTCTGGGAGAACCATCCGCATACCGCACGAGGTCTGGGCGTCTGACGTCATCAAGCGGTGCCCTAGTTGAACACGATCTGGCTGGCAGAGATCCCCAGTCTGCGAGGACAGGCAGACTTTAGAGGTAGGGAAAGTTTTAGACCAACACTCACCAAGCCAAAGATCTGGAACCCTTGTGTGGACACGGAAATAGCATCCCCATTTCCTCCAACCCGCTCCATTCACACTACCCCAAAAGGGCTGTAAACATCATTATTATCTTTTACAATTTGTCTCTCTTACTTTTTATTCAGCGCTTGTTATATATATTTTTACTACTTAGTTTTTCCTCCCTATTGCACAGAAATACATTCAGTTTTGTCAGGTATCTATTCGCATACCTTTTTTGCAATTTGAAATAATTCTTTTATTTTTAATTCTCTTTATTTAACAAGGTAGTAGACATTTCTAAAAGTAGACAAGACATTTGAAGGAAATACCAAAAGTAAAAAAAAAAAATATACATTAAATGACTGTCCTAATAAAATAATGTTGTACTACTGTTTTTGTGTAAAATTCTTCGAGTATCAACAATATTAATTAACAACTAGAATATAGGGAGGCGTAAGGGTTGGGGTGGGGAAAGGTGACATGTAATATTTATCTCAAGTATTTTATAGCAGGAAATACATCCCAGGGCTCAGACTGTAGTGACAAAGCAATGCGAAATTCCTTTGGATAGATTTAGCTTGAGCCTGGTAAGGTTCTATTAAAGAGAGAAAACCAGGGTCCCCATACAGTACCTCATGGAACTTATCCACTTGTCATGGAGGAGGGTAATAATATACTCCATGGAGGCAGAATACCAATTCTTATCAATTAGAGCAGAGATAGAAGGTGCAACAGATTGGTTCCAGTTTGTGGCAATTAGGAGTTTGGCAGCATTGTAGATATGTTCACAAAGTTTATTCTTTGGTATAGAAACACATCACAATAGCTTACACAATAGTATTTCTAATGGGTCCTTAGGATGAACAAAATTAATCATTCTGCCCAACAGAGAAAGTCCATAGTATTTTAAGATAGAAGGGCAATCCCACCACATATGTAAGTAGGTACCTCTATTCCCACAGTCGCCAGCATAAGTCTGAAGTCATTGGATAAATACAGTGCAATTTTTTGGGGACCGTATACCAACAGGTATATAATTTATATGAGTTCTCTTTAAGATTGGTATTATTAGAGGTCTTAGTCACCCGCTGCCGGTCTGTTTGAATGGTCTCTTATACTTAATGGGTTGAATGATTAACAGGGAGTGTAGAATTGAGATATCACCTATGCATCCCAGATCAAAGATTCTTAGGTGTTCAAAAGCTTTGGGTTTTCTAAATTTACTCAGAGAATAAATGAAGTTAGTAATTTGCAAATATTCAAATTGGTGTTTATATCCCATATCCCTCACAGAAAACTTTAAGGGGCAAAGTCTCAGGAAATATGTAAAAATCTGGTTATCCCTAGAATAAACGAGGGACGCATGTATGAGCTCATACATCCCAGAGGGAAATAAGGATGTCGACAAAGAGGTGTCAAGGGGGGTGGGTGGGGTGCTAAATCCAGACGCCTATTCATTCTATCCCTTATATTTAGAATGGCTCTTATGCATGGAACAACATGTACCGAGGCTGGCCTCAGGTGTGGGGGAAGCCATGGAAGAAAACCTACTAGTTGGTCCCCAATCAGATCACTCTCAATAACGACCGATTTGTACTTCCCATGTCTGTATGCATGATATAATGTACCTTTCAAAAAAGGTAGGTCTAAACCTCCATGAAGTGTAGATTTAACTAAGCAAGCTCTACGGTTTGAATTACTTTTTTCTCAGCCATTCAAAAGCACCACAGAATGATTGAATCGTTCAGAGAAAGGAAATCAGAACCACAAATGGGATTGTCTGAAACCGATAGAGCATCCTTGTCAGAAAATTAATTTTAACAGAATGAATGCATCCAGTCCTAGAAATACAGCGTGAGTCCACCTAGCCAAATCCTCTTTAATGGATTGCAAAAGAGGGATTTAGTTGGCCTTATATAATATCCGTAAGAGATTACTTTTTGCCTTGTTCTGAGATTCGAACTTGGCGGGAATATTCAAGCCAAAATTGAACTGCTCATCTCTAATTCTGAGTAATATAAAAGGTATTTATAATGTGTGATGGTAACTTTGGCCAAGGAGACCCAAGCGCTGTATTCAGGACCCATCCAGGAGTGAGCTACACCCAGGAGTGAGCTACACAAACCTTAGCTAGCATACAGAGGTTAATAACATATTGTCTACTGTATTTGTTGAGGTTATCAACAGCTAAAACTGTAATAAAACACACTGCAGGTGTGAGATTATAAGGGGAAATACCAGTAGAGGAGATTGCATGTGTAACCTTACACCAAAAAGTATTAACCGGGATACAGCCCCATGGGAGTCCTGTAAGGATTCTGGATTTGAACCTCTATACACTCCTGCCTATACCTTCTAATATCCTTCCTATAAACCTCTAAGGTTGACGCTATTTTGTGTACGCAGTCATACAGTAAATAAAGACTCCAGACCTTGAACCTGTGGTTCCAAAGCACAAAGTATTATTCAAGTAAAAGTACAGTCAGTTACACGCTATGATCTAAGTACAATTTAGTGCAAAGAAATTATACAGACCCAAGTACAGTTATACATACACAAGCGTTCTGAACCAGATCCCAGCATCAGCAAGATAACCTCCGTCAATCAGCAAGAAGACTAGAAACCCAGGGTCAGAGCACACATATTTATACCCCCCCAGAAATAGACAACACTATAGAGGAGTTTGTTGCTGATCCCATTGGTTCCCAGTGCGGGTGCATTTGTTACAGGGCATTTAACAGGTTGGTTCAAATGGACACAGAACAGCTTCAAGCAGCTTGTTGCCTCCTCTATTTCCCCTGCATGCAAATCTAGGCTGTTGGTTTCACAAACATACATTTTGGTTCTTTATGTCTTTACGGTCCATAAGTTGCGAACGCATGTTACGATCTTCACACCGTTGATACTGGAAAGCTGTGGATAAAGTGCAGATCAGTATAATATCAAACACGGCTTACTTATCACGTATTAAACCTTAGATACCAAAATAGTCTTTATTTCAGAGCATTTGTAATAAATGAATAAAACTTGGATCTTTTACTTTATAGCTATGGAACCTTTTGTGTAAGTGTGCATTATGTAAGTATTAAGGATATGGGAAAAGATGCTAGTTAGGTTTATCTGATTTGGGGCAGATGTGCATGCGTGCAGCTAATAAACAGCGTTCGCATGCAGGATATTGTGCATTCGCTACTGAGCATCATGTTAGCAGCGCAACTGTGCGTAATGTGCGGTGTTTATGAATGAGATTCTATCTATGATGGACTTAACATATATATATATACATACACACACATACACACACACATCTCATTCCTTAATTACAGTTTCAAACTGCAATGCAAATGTGTTACCCTGGGGCCATTCTGTCTGGGAGTGAGACTAAAACCTGTTTAGGATTCAGACAAATTCAATTGTGTAGATCAATGTCTGTGTTATATTACAATTCCCACAACTATACTTGTCTATATACAGGGATTCGTAATTTGTATATAAAACACTCACAGTATTCTGGTGTATTGTCTATTCTATTTACTTTTCTCAGGAGGCTGTTTTTCTAGTTGTTTTTGGTAGATTATCAAAAACATTGCCATCTGTTCTTAGCTCGTGAGTTGTAACTTAAAATGGCGCTGGTCGCAAAATGGCATCTTGCAGATTCTTATTTTTAAGATGGAGTCTAGCTGCCATTCACAAGATGGCGTCACGCACGCTAATTTTTACGCTGATTCCGTCTCAGCCATTAATCCAGCTTCGACACCTGGCATTTAGGACATGTAGATAAACTCCAAATTTTATTAACCTTAGAGGTAAGATAAGTTCTATGTAATAGAAATTAATTTGTTATAACTGAATGGAAACAGTAGAGACACAAGGACTCTCAACTGTCATGGTCTATGTGTCTTCACACAGAGGAAATGGTGAGCAGACATGAGGAAGGAGTATGGACAGGAGAGTTTTATGGGAATCAAGAGAGGAGAGAAACTGCTTGAGTGGAAAATCTTGTATAGTGTGAGGCGTATCTGAAAAGTGGACAATCAGGGCATGTCTGAGCTATAGATATCTATAAAATTGAGTGGAAGGGAACTGATACTGATTGCAAATTTGAATAAAGGATTTTAGTATAGATTTGTCATACAATTGTCCCAGTGTCTGGACCGCTCAGTTGCCGAATACCAACCTAGACTGAAGAGAGTAGAGTTCTGACAATGAGTTAGCATTCCATAAGGAGTGCAACAGGTTGTTGGCTGTAGCCCAAATTTTTATTGCTTGTGTAACAAAAGAGGGTCACTGCAGAGGTGTATGTTCAGGGTTTGCCTGTGCAACCAGTAAAGTGTGCAGAGCATCAGAAGAGTCATCCTCTAAACATAGCCACAAATGTGCAAACTACGCTACACAATAATAAAATCTGAAGTGAAGTTATGCCAAGCTTCCAGCAGACCTGGACCTAGTAAGAATATTGAGCTGGATACGGGCTCAATTGTCTATCCCGACCAGAGAGGAAATGAGGCTATCCAGTTTCTTAAACAGACAGAGGCGAAAAAATAGGGGATTGTTGATAAAGAAAGAAATTTGGTCTGGATCCCCATTTTGATCAAATTACCTAAACTGGTAAGGGTAAGAGGAGAGTTTACACTAAGAATGTGTTTTTCCCCTAAGATAAGTGAGCTTGTACATTCAAGCTAATATAATTCTGTGGGGAATTAGTAATTCAAATGCCCCAAAAATTACTAACCCAGCAAAGGGGAAGAGACAATAATGAAGAGACAGGACAGGAACCCATAAAAGGAAAATTTGGGGATTTTTCCCAATTGAAGGCGAGTATATGCCAAACTCGTTTATCAGTTGAAGTACAAGTATAGACACAAATAGTAAAAGATAATCAGCGTACAATGCCACAGTATTCGTCCTATCACCTAGCTAAAGCCCCACAACATAGGAATGAGTGCATATTAAAATGCTTTGGGTTCAAAAGCTAATGCAAAAAGGACTGGAACAAAAGACACTTGTCTTGTACCTCGAGACAGAGGAAATGAGGAGACAAACCTGTTAATAGAGACCTACTGTAGGCACAGAAAATAATAACTGAACCCATTTAAAAAAAAATAGGGCCTATGCCAAAGCATTCCACGGGAAGGGCCACACCATGGCATCAAAAACCTTGGTGGCATCCAAGGAATCAATAACCAAGGTGGACTACTTCCCATGGTAGACCAAGGTACAGTAGATTGCCCAGACATAAAACCCATCTGGTTTGGATGGACTATAGTGGTTATAACTTGGATTTGTCGAATAGATAGGATTTTAGCTAAATCAGTAGGGATCAGTGATATAGGACGATATGAATAGGGGAGCCTAGGATCCTTCCCACGTTTAGGTAACACAATAATCATTAGAACAAGACTACTCAGAAAGTTACTGCGCTGGTATCCAATTCCTTTATTCAAATGTACCAATTAATTTAGGGTTTTCTCTCTATTATTAAATGCACAAGAGGCCTGTTTGGTTCTACCAAGATTGTTTTTTATTCAAAATATCCACACATATAAAAATAAAAATTAACTACACATAAATAGCAGAAATATATAACAATATTAATAAACAGAAAAAAGTGTACACACATAAAAACCGCTTTGTTAAAGATCACAAGAAGGAATCATTTTTGCTATGCTGAGTAAGTAGATATCAGGGGGTAAATTTACTAAGATGGGAGTTCTATTAAGAAGTGATGTTGCCCATAGCAACCAATCAGATTCTACTTCTCTTTTATCTAGCACCTTCTAGAAGATTATACCTGGAATCTGATTGGTTGCTATGGGCAACATCACTTCTTAATAGAACTCCCATCTTAGTAAATTTACCCCTAGGTATCACAGTATTCTTAATAGGATACTTTAGCTGTTCGCGATTGTTGCTAACATGGGGTAGCTAAATAGTTACAATGTCAATCCAGTATTATACTGAGCAGATCGAAATATATAATTATCACACTGATCGCTGTCACATTTCATTGTTTAGGTAACTACTGGCGTCCCAGTATTACAATAAATAAACAAGCAGTCTCTGTTCAATGAGATTCCCTACTTTAAATAAGTCAATATAGATGGAATTTACCGTTAGTCTGTCCCACTGCGTGGCCACGCTTGTTAGACTTTTCCAGGATTATGTATCGAATATCCTCTCGTTGTCAAAAGGCAAGCGGCAAAAGTAGGAAAATGTTGGTTACACTGTACAGGCGCCACAGGTATATATCTCGGCGGTGTGGAGAAGTCTGCAGCACTATGTAGATGCTGCAATAACAAACTCCAAAGATGAACCGGGGGGTTTGAGGCACTGTAAAGCTGCCATGGCTGTGTGTTCCGGCTATTGCATGAGTAGTCTGAGCAGCTGATATAGCTCCCATTCGGCTGCTCTCAAGTGCTCCTCCGGACAATCTCCCACCGTCTCTTCAGCAGATAAGTTAAGAGGATAATACAGTCAACGCGTTTCATCCCATGGAATGCTGGGACTTTTTCAAGACTCTGATAACAATAATCATTGCCTCAGACATAGAGGAGTGAAAGGAGCCCTAAGTGTACAGGTCATTAAGGAGCTCCAAAAGTTTAGGAACATGTTTCTTATATAACTTCAATTATCAATAGCTGGAGCCATATCCCCAGGGAAGTACCTAATGACAGCCTCCTCCAAGGTCAGGGGAGCATCTAAGAAAGTGCTAGCTTCTGGGGATAGAGAGGGGAGATTTGCCACAGAATAAAAGTGCCATGGTCACGGAACAGCTGTATGCATACACTTTATAGAAGGATAAAAAAATCTCAGCAATATGAGGGGTAGTCGTGGCAAAGCTATGGCAGTAGAGGGGTGGTCAGCATTAACTAAATGAGCCAAATAACTACCTGTCCTGTCAGCATAAGTGTAACAACAGTGTGATGTAAACATCAGCCTACAATTAGCTCTGTATGTAAGATGACCAGTCCAGGCAGTTTGAGAAGCAAACCAAGTATGTCTAGAGGACTCCAGTATGTCACTCAAAAATGCTAATTCAAGGACCTGACAGGAAATCTCAAGTTCCACCTTTCTCTTCCTATAAAAAAGTTTAAGCTCAGCCACTAGTTTCAGCAAGTTCCCCCTTAAGAAAGTTATAAATGCATCGCACACCACAGAAGTATTGTCAGGAAAAAAGCCTGTCCAAAGTGCTTCTAATCCAGAAGCAGCACCCATCTGTAATAACCAGAATGGGTGTAGCTTTCAAAAGACCTGTCCACAGGGACCAGCTAGATCCAAATCTAAAATAAGTGGGGAGTGATCTGACATACCACTGGTCCTATATTCAACCAAAGATATTTTGGGGAGCAAACTGCAAGAGAACAGTGCCAAGTTAATTATTAAAAAGGAGTGATAGCTATGGAAAAAGCAGGGTGATTGGTGTACAGTACACCCTGATGTTTTACTCGCCAAACATTAACCCAGCCCACAAAATGTGCAAATCTACTTCCTCCCTGCAGGGGTAGACCAGAGGACTCATTGCATCTATCCTTTGCACCTATCCCAAACATAGCAGAGGAGTAGTAGGGGACTGCGTGTGAAAATGGTGAAAGAACTTAAAAAGTCAGGATAAAGAGAGAAGTGGAGAGTATTTTACAGCCTAGACAAACATAACTACCCCCTGGGTCTTCTCTAATTAGAGATAAGCGTCGGTTTTGGTTTGGATCTTCCCGCCAGGTTCGGATGTCAGAATGAGGCAAAATGTCAATTCACGGACATCTCCGTACAGATTTCCATGAAATAGTCCGTTTTGTCTGTGAAAGATGACTTTTTGCCTTGTTTTGAAATCCGAACTTGGTGGGAAGATCCAAGTCAAAACTGAATCACTCATCTCTAGTTCTAACAGAGTTCAAAACAAACTGCACTGTTTTCTTAAGAAGTATGGAAAGTGAACACCCCCTAAAGGATGACGTGCAAGAGGCATTGACACACCCAACATGTCCATGGCTTTTTGAGAGAAAGGAGTTTACCACCAATCAAATGAGTTTCAGTTAGACAGATAATGTCGGGACCATAATGTTTAAGCTGTTTAATAACCAGAGAGCATATATGTTTGTCAGTGACACCCCAAACATTCCAGGTAAGTACTTTAAGCATATTTCCAAACATACAGGTGTAACAGGACAATTGCAATAAAATCACAGCACAGATGGTGTAATGGTTAGCATTATTGCCTCACAGCACTGAGGTTGTGGGTTCAATTCCCACTACGGCCTTAACTGTGTGGAGTTTATATATTCTCCCTGTGCTTGCATGGGTTTCCTCCGGGTGCTCCTGTTTCCTCCCACACTCCAAAAATATACTGGTAGGTTAATTGGCTTCTTACAAAAATTAACCCTAGTGTGTATGTGTGTGAGCATGTGGTAGGGAATATAGATTGTAAGCTCCACTGGGGCAGGGACAGATGTGAATGGCCAGATATTCTCTGTAAAGCGCTGCAGAATATGTGTGCGCTTTATAAATAACTGGTAATAAATAAATAATAATAACAATCAGATGATAGTGACTCCTCCTCCTCTATTTGTTATAGAAACAGGCCACTGTGAATTAGAAGCTATTTAATTAATATTCATTCAATGGTGAATTTAAATAAATATGCTCCGATGAATCCAATTCTCCATGAGGGAGATGTATCAAATCTTGAGAGATAAAGAGGAGAGAGTACCAACTGGTCAGCTCCTAACGGCCATTTTATAGACTTTGGGCCTGATTCAGAGCCGCTCGTAAGCGGCCGCTCGTTCGCTCCGAGCGATGTTTGCCCAACTGCGCATGCGTATGGATCGTAATACACATGCGCGAACCAGTCAGTGCGGCCGAAAATTGTTTGTTCGCTAAATAGCGAATGCCTGCTATTTTGAGTGACAGAATGAGGCGTATCTAGGTGGTAACAGGGGAAGGTGCTTGAAAACGGGGAGTGGAGATCCGAACGCAGGCGTGCTTAAAGGTCAAAACGGGCGTTTTAAGGGTGTGCATAATTAATACAGCAGCGTCATTGACCACGTCACTGGGTTATTTTATAGCCAGAACTGCTCGCAAGATTGTGGTAGCAAAAACCAACCACAAGAATAGCGAACAGTTCATACGCTGGTCGATGTACTCGATTAATCTAATAAATAGCGGACCGCAAACGACCGCAAGTTTTGTTCGCTCGTTCAGACATAGAGGCGTGAACAGACCGCAAAGAGCGAATGGTTCATTTGAATAGCCACCCCTATTTTCTGGACGAATGACCGCAAATAGCGTCCGGCTCTGAATCAGGCCCTTTGCTTGAAAAATGACAGTTAGGAGCTGATAGGTTGGTAGTTTACCTCTCAACACTATATTTCTCTCCAAGATTTGATACATCTCCCCCATTTGTCCAGCACAAATTGGGGGAACGCAGAGAAAGTGTAGAGATGTGACTTGATATTGTTACAATAACCTTTTTGTACACAAAATAATAATGTCTGCCTTGCTTGCCCCTGCATAAATATGTGAAAATATTCATACAAATAAATAATACTGATAAATGCTATGATGGCTCACACAACATATATATACAATATATCATCCTAGTTGATACAATTTTAAGCTATAATAAACAATAGCAGGGAATGTTTTTCACTGCTACTCTAGTTGGATAAAATAAATTATTGTTGCTGATATATTGTTTATGTACCATTAGAAAATGTCACAAACTGAAGTGATGAAAAGTCTGTAGGACAAGTAGGCCTTTAAATTTAACAAATTGTTTAGGATGTGACTGAACAGTGCTGCTAGCGATTGGTTCTGCCTGAAATCTGTGCTGTTTAGTATATTGGTGACCAGGGATTTTCCTAGGAAAGAGTAATGATCTTTGCTGCAGGGAACCCACTGTTTAAGGCCCTCCAGAATTAGACAGAATTGACTCTACAGATAAATATATAACGGGAATCATGGTCAGGGCAAATGCATGAACCCAACATGTCAAAGATGAAAAATTACACCCATAACACAGGGGCATATAATTTGTACTGTTGGGGGTCTTTCAGGCCCTTTAAAGGGGAATTGTACCTGTGGTGAATCTGATGAATTTGGAATTTAGATAATCCTTCAGAAATTCTGCACCTGTGGTTCAGGATGTAAATAAATTATAAGGCCAGCCAGCGTTAAATAGAAATTTATCTGTATAGATGCAGGGGCATAAGGCACCCACCGGACACCTCTAGTACATTCATTCAGGAGGAGCTCACACAACCCATCACCATAGCACACAGTATACATATCGGTATGCTAATAAAAGAATAGTTGCAGTGTCAGTGGGACTGAGGGTCTATTTATTAATGAGTTTTATCATTTACAACGAGTGATAAAACTTGTTGCATATGATAAATGGTGCTCTGGACAATCAGCTCCCAACTGTCATCTGTTTGAAAAATGGCAGTTGGCTGGAGCAACATTTATCATATGCAAGGAGTTTTATCGCTCATTATAAATGATAAAACTTGTTTATAAATAAGGCCCTGGTGTGGTCCGGTCCATCTCCTGTAAACTGAGACAAAATCGAGCAGAAGGTCTTAAGATGTGCATTTGGAGGGTATAACATTTTGGTGTACAAAGAAAAGCTATGGTCACAACTAAATAAACATGGTCAAGAGTAAGCAGACTCAGGACCTCATTCAGAGTCGGTCGTAGCGTTCGCACGGTCGTACGGGTTACGACCGCAAAATCCGATCATATGGCTGGTCGATCATAAACAAAGTGATGCCCATTCTTTAGCACTGCACCTCCTCTAGCTACGACTGATCTGATCGAACGAACGAGACAGTCGTAGTCAGGCGCTGTCAGTCGCTGTATGCTAATTATGTTCTGATGTTTGCGGCCCTATGTGTTGTATTGATGGTCACATGTCATGTTTACATGGACTATCAATCAGCTTGTTGTCAATTATCTAATTAAGAGTGTTTAACTCTTGCTGTTCTTGTTATTCATTTTTTTTTCATGTGTCAATAAATTTTATTGGTTTTTTTTAGTGGGTGTTTTCTCCGTTCTCTTTTTTTTTCTAAATTTCCAAAACAAAGTAATGTTTATTATCTGTGAATGTACTGTTGCTAATTGTGTTAACTTTAAAAATGCATGTGAATTTTGCGTTAGGATCATTTGCACTCTTATGTTTGCAATTGCACACTGCGTGTTTTATCCAATCAAATCTGACCTTATTTTTCTGGTCACATAATTAAAGGATTGGCCAATAGTGTTTTTTTTTAGGAAACTGAGTAAATATTTTAGCCAATCATCTTTCTTTTACCCCATGTATATTTCATGTTTTCTGAAAAATCGTCCATTGCCATCATGAGAGCCGCGGCCTTTACCCGTAGAGAATTATTGATTCTCGTTCAGATCATGGACAGGCGGATTACGACCGCACAGCCTCCAATTTCAAACCGCATAAAGCGGGCCGCCTATGCGGAGGTGAGGCGAGCCCTTCGTAGTGCGGGATATAGGCGCAATATAGCGCATCTAGAGAGAAGGTGGTCGGATCTGCGCCGCCGGTCGCCAGTCCTTTTGCGAAATTTGCGGGTGCGATTATGCAGACGTAAGTATGCGTTTGTATAAATGTTATAATTAGTGGACTTTTAAAAATGTCTGTTCCTTTTCCAATTGTTTTATTAAATGTAAACAAACCCTCCTGTATGTTGTCCCTATTGTCCTGAATGTGTAAAGTGTACTTGTATTGTGTAGCCGAAAGTGAAAACTAAACTTAGATTTATTTAATATCTTTACATTTTAGAAACACAGCGGAGACAGAGAAGGGCCCGCAGATTTGGAGCCAATGCAGGTCCCAACCTGCAGCCCTCCCCCTCACCTTCCCTATCCGCTCAACCCAGCCCTACCTCCCCACCACCATACTCCCCCAGTAACCCTCCCTCCCTCCCTCTTCCAAAACTCCCCTATTATTCCTCCCTCCCCTGCCCACTCACCCCAAATCTCCACTCCCGTGGCCGAGTCCACAATACAAATATCCCCTCCCTTTGATTTATGCCACTCCATTTCCCCTCCCACCATTCCCCCAAGTCCAACTTACTCCCCATCTCCAGCACCATCTCCATTGGGTGGTTTGGTGCAATGCTCTGAAGGTATGTGTTTTTGAATCTTATTTTTTTTTTTTGGAGTGTTGTTGTTATCCATGTTTTTTTTTTAAATTTTGGGCTGCGTGATTGTTTTCTTTTTTACAGTATGGGTGTCATAATCATTGCGCAGTAATGCTGTTATTCAATATTTTGTGCTTATGTTTTGTGCCTGGGCCCTTTTTTTGGGGGGGAGCCCAAAAATGTATGCCTTTTGGGGTTTCCAAAATGCTTTTTATTTGGTGTAAAAATTGATTACATTTGGATTAGTATTTTAGATTTAAATAAAACATGTCACAGAACTTGGGAAGGTGATAGGAACCAGACTAACCTTGTTAATGTTGTGTACACTGTGTGGAAAATGTACTAAGATGTAACTTCATTAGGAAAAGTGATGTTTGCCATAGCCATCAAACACATTGTATTTTTGCATTATCAAGAACATTCTAGAAGTGAATACGTGCAGTGTGTTTTAAGGATATGGCCATCATGACTTAAGAATACACCTACCAGTTGTTTTTTTAACATCCTAAGGGTTTTTTGGTTATGCCACATAGTTAGGGTTTCCAATTGTTTTACACCATAAAAGTTTCTACATATTAATAATGTTGTGTGGATGAAACTTTCGAACACACCATAACATCATTGTGTTTTTCCACTTTTTGGGACATTGAATAATGTTTAATGTTCAAATGTTGGACATTTTTTAGATGTTTTTAACCTACAAATACATTTTTCTGTCAACAGATCTAACCAACATCATGGTGGAAATTCGAGAGGAGCTGACTCAAAGAAGTGGACATTTGTTGGTGGCCTACTGCTGCCTACAGAGGATTGTGGGGAGGCTTGACCGATTTTAGTTTTTTATTTTCCTCTTTGTACCTTTTAAAATTGTGCTTATTCAAGTAAAGTTTTTGTTTGAAAAACCTTTGTTCTCTTTTTAAAAAAAAATTAAATAGTGTAATTCTGCATTTCAAATAGTTTGCCTTTCCATAGTGTAACTAATTCCAAAATGTTTATGTAAACCTTAAGAACATTTGCAGTAATTTTTTTTTTTGCTTTGGGGTTGCCATACATTATCCACCTCAAAATGGCTTTCAAAAAACATTTACACCAAACCTTTTTTTTTAGAAAAACATTTATTAAATAACAAACATGTTGCCAACATGCTTTTAATCGTAAAAAGCATTTCATCACAGAATCACACATAAAAAATGTCCACAGGCTTTTCCAAATTCAAATATCTTGCTTAGTCAGACATAAAAAACAATAGTCAAAAACAAACATAAAATTTCTTTTTTAACAGACAAATTAATCAAATAAAAGGCAAATTAACTAAACATGTTGTGGTATATCCGGGCAAATTTTGTTAGTTGTCCAAAAACAGTACAGGGTATTGCCATTAGTTTTGCAGTTTGGGAAAGTGTTGTGATTGTGGTGGAAGAAAAAATAAATAAAAAATTAGGTACACCTTAAAATACATTTGCTGTAAGTGTAAAATTCAAATTAAATGTAAAAATTATTACCTAAAAAATCTGGAAACAACAGATTTGCGTCTGACCCCCCCCGACAGCATCACAACACCTTCCTCTGGGGGGCCATCCTCTGGCAAGGCATCCTCTGGCTGCATGGGTACTCGACTCCTTATTGCAATGTTGTGTAAAATCCCACACAGGACCACAATGCGAGAAACCATATCCGGTGAGTACAAGAGTGCACCACCAGAGTGATGGAGACACCGGAACCGGCCCTTTAAAAGGCCGATACAACGCTCCACCACCTGCCTGGTGGCAGTAAACATGGCATTATATTGAGTTTGTGGCCCTGGTGTGGGAGTCAAATAAGGAGTCAGCAGCCAGGGCGTGCAAGGATATCCACTGTCACCTGATGGAAATGGGACACCAAAAGATACATAAATTGACCAAGAAAACATGTTTACACTATTACTATAGCTACATCCTGGATTTATACTTACCAAGAAGCCACGCATCACCAGCTTGCAGTGTGCTTAATTTTGCCCAAATCCCTGAATGCTGGATCACGTACGCATCATGGCTGCAGCCTGAAAATTTGGCATTCAGGGAGAGGATCTGGAGGGAGGCATCACATAGCACCATTACATTTAGCAAATGGAAATGTTTACAGTTCCTATATATTTGTTCCCTGCGTGCAGGGGGCTGAAGTGCTATGTGAGTGCCATCCACTACCCCTATGACGTGTGGAAAGCCTGCAATCTCAAAAAACCTCTGCTTTACCACATCAAGGGCTTCCGTATCCAAAGACATACTAATAAAATGTGCTATATGATTGAATAATGCATCTAGCACACACCTCAGGATCCGTGAAAATGAGGGCTGGGAGAGGCCACCCACCAGACCCACAGTGGTTTGGAAGGACCCTGAGGCACAGAAATGTAACACTGCCAACAACTGTGTAAGTGGTGTGATTGTTGTAGGAATGTGAAGCTGACTTTCTAGATCATTCTTTATTATTGAAAGAGTGTCTAGGATAATATTTGGAGGCAGGCGATATGTGGTTACAACCACATCATCAGGCATTCCAAAAAGGGTGACCCAGGAAGAGGCTGAGGAAGGTTGGTGGGGGGCAACATGGCCACTATTAGCTGGCCCACATCACTCTGTAAAGTTACAATAAACCAAAAAAAGTGTTTTTGATAAAGATTTTTCTAAATTTTCCCCAAAATACTTAGCTTAGTAATAATGGTGCATATTCTTACAGGGTCGGGCTGTGCCATCTTCGGGAGCCCCTACAGGTGTTGTTTGTGTATGGGTTTTTATTTTATGGAAGAAAAAGAAAATTAAATTTTAATAAAAAAACACCACTATTACTACTATTATTGTGAAAACAATCCTTAACTTTGAAATTGCGAAATATAAAAATTTTAAAGCATAATTATTGTTTTATCATTAAAAACCACAAATGCATTATTAAATGTAAACAAAACAGCAAAAAACCCTTCATTATTAAAGACAACAAACTTTTAGGCTTGTAAAAATAGACACTTACCGGAATCAAGTACAAACTGGACTGTTAAACACCTAAAACAAAACAATACAACATGAAAATAATTGTTTGAATAATGTCCTTTTTTTTTTTTAAATACCAAAAAAACAAAAAAAACTAGGAGTAGGCTGGCACACTTACTTGAGTCTGCAAAGCACGTTGTTATTTGGATCCTCAAAAAACACGGCCACCCAAACACACAAAGTAACCTGGTTTTGGAAATGTATGGGCAAACAAAAATTTAAAAAAAACCCACCACCCAAAAAAAACACAGAAAAAACCCACCACCCAAAAACAAAAAGAAACCACCACCCAAAAACAAAAACAAAAAAACCCAACACCCAAAAACAAAAAAACACCAAAAAAACCCCAACACCCAAAAAAACAAACAAAAAAACGCACCACTAAAAACAAAAACAAAAAAACCCAACACCCAAAAACAAAATAAAATGAAACACCAAAAAAAACCCAACACCCAGAAACAAAAACAAAGAAAACCAGCCACCCAAAAAACAAACAAAAAAACACACAAGCACCACTCAAACAACACACACAAGCACCACTCAAACAACTCCAAACACTATAAACACTAGCAATCCCTTCCTGCACCACAAATCACTCCAACTACAACCCACAAGTAAGGGAACATTTGGCTTTGCCTTAAATAAGGCCCAAAAAAACACAGTGATTGAATAATGCAGGCAAGGTGTGCATTGTACGTAGGCAAATAGGGATGCATGGGTAACCAATCCACGGATGCGCTCACATCTAGCCCAACCCATGCAGTGATTACAGAATGCAGGAAAGGTGTGCATTGTACTTAGGCAAATAGGGATGCACGGGTAACCAATCCAGGGATGCACTCACATCTAGCCCAACCCACGCAGTGATTACGGAATGCAGGAAAGGTGTGCATTGTACTTAGGCAAATAGGGATGCATGGGTAACCAATCCAGGGATGCGCTCTCATCTAGCCCAACCCACGCAGTGATTACAGAATGCAGGAAAGGTGTGCATTGTACTTAGGCAAATAGGGATGCACGGGTAACCAATCCAGGGATGCACTCACATCTAGCCCAACCCACGCAGTGATTACGGAATGCAGGAAAGGTGTGCATTGTACTTAGGAAAATAGGGATGCACGGGTAACCAATCCAGGGATGCGCTCACATCTAGCCCAACCCACGCAGTGATTACAGAATGCAGGAAAGGTGTGCATTGTACTTAGGCAAATAGGGATGCACGGGTAACCAATCCAGGGATGCACTCACATCTAGCCCAACCCATGCAGTGATTACAGAATGCAGGAAAGGTGTGCATTGTACTTAGGCAAACAGGGATGCACGGGTAACCAATCCAGGGATGCGCTCACATCTATAAAAAAGTCTTCACAAGCACTATTCTTCATGCTCTCTCACATGTTTGGAAAATGTCAAGCGAGGAGCATGGTGGGCAGAGGCCAACTGAGGCAGGTAAGTGTGAAACACATTTTGATAAAAACACAAGAACAGTTCATATTTAAAAAAAAACATTTTTAATTTTATCTAATTTTACAAATATTGTTGGTGCTGGGAATCCAATACCACCACTAGAGGAGGAGGAGGCGGGGCCAAGCAAGCCAAGGGCAAGAAACCCTCCATTTCCAAGGATAGAGCTTGAGACATTGGTGAGCATGACAATGGAGAACCTTGTCCATGCCCCAAGAAATATGGGGGCTGGAGCCAAAGACAGGATTTGGGAGGAGATATCCAGGGCTGTTAATGCTGTGGGGACAACCCACAGAACCATGAAAGTCGTGAAAAAACGGTAAGAAAATGATATTGTGAGTGTACTGAAGTCAAAAGCGAGATCTTATTTTAAAAAACTAACCCTTAAAAAATGCAAAATCACATTGTCAGATGGACCGATTTCAAGTACCAGTTGAAGAGGAAGCTATGGAGTAGGGTGGACCATGCTGCAGCGACAGGTGGTGGTCCCATCCCTGAGGAGCTGACCTTGACGAGGTTGGAGACATTGGCTCAGGGATGTGTGACGGAAGAGGAGATAGTCGGCGTGTCCACTATGGACACTGACATGGCCGACTTCAACGCTCCACATGTGCAAGAATGTAAATATTTTTAGGACTCAAAAAAGTATACAGCTAAAACGTGTATGCGTTATTTTGCTTCAAAAAATACATATAATTTTTTTGTTTTTTTCCCAGACTCAGAGGAGGTAGTGCCTGCTCCTGAGGTCAGGTCTGGGTCCAGCACAGATGGAGACTCTGCAGGGGAGGATCCAAGTACTCCATCTGGGGACCCTGTGGAGTCTACCCCAGGGCAACCAACGGAATGAGCAGTGCCTCTCCTCACCAGGTTGGTCTCCCAAACTCAGGAGAACAGATGTGTTCTTCTGAGGATGGAGACCACTCTGGTGAGGGTGGCGGTGGCCCTGGAGACCATTGCTGGGGCCATAGACCATTGAGCCAATACCCAGGAGCAGGCAAACCCACCTGCCATGATGGAGCGAGACTCCCTTCCTCCCAGGGCCACCACCTCTGGCAGCCCAACAGCCACCCCCGCAAGTATGGAGGGCCCTATGCCTAGGCCTGAGGAAATCCCATCTACCTCTGGCCAGGCCAGTCGGCGTGTTACACACCAGTCGGCTGTCCGTAGCTTACCTCTTCCTGCGAGTCGGCCCAAACGACGAAAGTAGCCCTGGATATCTCCGCCCTCACCACTTGTCCAGTCCCATATTTCTTGTCACCAATGTCTCAAGCTCTTTTTTTGTTTTTATTAATTTATTTTTAGAATTGTGTTTTTTTTTTTTTAATTTATATGCAAATGTTGCCCTAACAATTGGAAGTTAAATTGTGATGAAAGGCTAATTTCAGAAAAAAAAAAAAAATTAACAAGAAAATGTCTATTTTTAACTGTATCAATGTATACATGGTTTAAAAAGTATGGTATCTGAAAAGGCTGCTACGCAAAACACAATGCTAGATGTTTTAAAAAATTTCCGAACAAAATAAGTTTAAAAAGCACAAATAAACATTTGTGTTATGAAATCCCTAATGCACACGCAAGTGAAATTAGTTACAAGGTAATTAGCACTGTTAATAGTTACAATGCACCAATCTTAGCTGCTTGGTTTGTGTGGTTCCAATTAGAAACATCACAAGTAACATCGGATTAACGATTGTACTGTTGTGGCTTACGGACGCTTCTTGTCTACCTTAGCCAGGACGATCATCCTGTTCGTAGAGTGACATTGTCATGCATCCGCAATTCATGGTCGTCCGAAGCAGATAATTTATGCACTCCCCTAAAACGCCTGGAAACTCTGAAGAACGCCTCCGTTTGCAGACCACCACCCCTGTATACACCCACAAACGGACTTTCCCGTCAATCATCTTTAGCAATCCACTTCCGTTTCGGAAGCCCTGCGACCGATAGTACTTTGCATCAGTAGAGCTCGTACGCACATGCGCACAGCTAGCCGTGCGCAGGTGCAGAAAGAAAAACATCGGATGCGTACGACCGTACGGCCGCTACGTCCGACTCTGAATGAGGTCCTCAGTATCAGCAGGTCACATAAAATCATGGCCAAACATACTGTACAGTAGTAATGATAACACAACCAGTTGCTTGGACACCAGAGACAATTCTGAGTAGGTTTAAATAAAGAAATATTTGATGTCACGGGCATACATGCGGACATTTATTTGCTGAAAGGGCCTATTTCGATTTGGCTCTACAAAAGCTTCTACTGTACAGTACATGAGTTTAGAGCAGGTTCATTATATGACACTTTAAGTAGGGGATTATTAGCTGTACTTATAATTTATGGTTTTCATCTGTTTGTTTTGTAACACAATATTTCCATAACATTGGAATGTACTTCTTCCTTTACTTCTCTCAGTGTTTATTTTTCTTACTAAAATATAAAGTTATAAATAAATGTTTCTAGTGATTTCCACGGTCTTTTCTGGTAATTGCTCTAAAAATCTGCCCCTTAAGGTGGGATACAATTGTTATTTGCAGTTGGTACAAATCACTTGGTTTGATTTTCTAATTCAACTAGAACACACTTGGTTCTTTTTGCAAAGGCGTTGAGAATACTCAGTACTGTTTTATTGCTTTTCATTAGATGGAATACAGTATTTGCCCAAACGACCTTATGTCCTCTTTTCATTAGATATGCCCATGTGGCTTCCTGAACCTTTGCTCAGACAAAGGGGAAATATAGTATATGAATATAAAATATTTAATGTAATATGAAAAGACTATTACCATTGCTGGGGAAATTTCTTACAGTTTTCTAATGAGGTTAATAAGCTCCCTTGAAACCTACTTCAAAGCGGTGTTTCTTTTCAGCCAAATAAGACTCCAGTCTCTCATTTTTTTCTTTTTACATATTTAGAGAGGGTGTACTATTATCTTACATTTTTAAGTGGACTTGCCCACTAGATTGTATAACGCACAGTTTCTATTGCTGATATCCAATCTGTTTACATGTTTATAGAGTAAAATATCAGGACACAGTCATTTCCTGATTTCATACCGTTACTCCCATTTATCCAATTGTACATCAAATGTTATCCTGCTTAATATACATGTTTATAATGGTGGCTGTGTAAGCTAGGAAGTAGGGTTGGACATTGAATATTGATATACTGTATTGGGAATAATCTGATCTTGGTCCAATTTCCAATTGATGCCAGAAGTGTAATATATCGTCTGAATTGATAATTGCCCTGTTTGCACTATTATGCCGGGTACACAATGGAGCGATGTCATTCCAATTTGAAAAATATCCCAAGACAAGCTTGGTTGATTGAGCTCAACCCTAATTCCTAGTTGTATGTATATTAATGAAACTTAAAACATGCTTGTAGGATACAAATTTCACTTTACTTAATAAAAAACAAGTTCACAGTAGAGCACAATGATGTATACATATATTACTATGCAGAAAATGATATGGTCAAAAGTTGTACAGAGCGGGTAAGCACCGTCAAGTTAAATAGGCATGCTGAAAGAGAGAAGCTGAAAAAAGTCTCTCTATTGTAATCTCCAGCTAAACGCTGCAGGATTGTCAATAATCTCCTTATTTGGTGGCAGTAATAATTATGATTAGTGGGAAGTAGTCCTTTTCCTTCTGTATACTGCAGGTTGCAGGAATCTGTGCTAAAATTATACCAATGTCTGATATAACCAGATTAAGTCACAGTGGCAAGACCAGGGTGGCTTCTTTTATTGCGGCACATGTAGTGCATGTACCATTACAAATAGAAGGAGCACCAAACCAGTACACAGGGTGACACCATCTCCTGCAACAGCAAAGGGGACATCTATATACTAGAATGCCCCTGCCCTAAACAGTATATAGGGAGAACAATTAGACCATTAAAAATTAGGTTGAATGAACATGTGCGTAACATCAGAAAGGGGACAGAAGACCACCCCTATCTTTACATTCCAGAAACACCACGATTATGACCCAAACCAACTGAAGTTTACAGGAATAAAAATTGTCAAACCAAACTGGAGAGTAGGAGACTTCATTAAGACCATAAACATGGAGGAATTAAGAGGTATGATAGAGATGGGAACACTACACCCTAGAGGTCTGAACCTTGACAAAGAGATCAGGTCCATCATTTGCAAATAACAAGGGCTTTATAGGGAATCCCCGTTGTGCACTTACAAATTGCAGAATATTGCCCCATAATAACATCATCTTAGTATACAATATAGATATACAGCACAATGAAGTAGGAACCAACCATTAAAAGTAATTTAATCCAGAATTATGGAATAGACAAGATATGTGACTAACTGAACTATACTTGCAACATTGAACCCTTTTAAGTGTGAAACCAATTAATACAACAAGACTGAGAAGAAAAACAACCAATCTGAGACCTAATCAACCAACCAATCAAGAAAGGGGCGGGTCTGATATGGTATATAACCCTACTAAAGACTGAACCATATACCACTCTCAAACTCTTCCAGAGGAAGGTCCGCATAACAATTGAAATGCGTTGGAGGCATTTTTTCATTCAAATCCAGCACATACAAACAAGCTTTTAATATACCGA
Organism: Taudactylus pleione; assembly: GCA_031769625.1. Lineage (NCBI taxonomy): Eukaryota > Metazoa > Chordata > Amphibia > Anura > Myobatrachidae > Taudactylus > Taudactylus pleione. The sequence continues at coordinate 432,062 of JAUIMM010001336.1, forward strand.
ACAAGCTGTGGTGCCACACACTGGCCCGGCTAGGAAGTCACGTGACACACAGCACAGGAAGATCCAGAGAGTCACCGCGGCAATGGAGCTCCCATCGGCAGCGCCGGGGAAGTAGGAGACAGATGGCGAGAGGAGCACAAGGTGAGTCCCTTCAGTGGAGGGGGTATGCGGCAACGGTTTGCAAAAACCAACACCGCATTATCCCCTCCCCTGGAAATGGCATCACAGTCCGTATAACCGACACCCAGGGGATCGCTGGCTGGCAGCCGCTTACCCCTGTCGGTCCCATACGGACATCGAGGTAAAGGCCAATGGGTTTGCCTATATGCACCCAGCCAAAACCCATCAAGGCCCTGTAAAGAAGATATACAGAAAAACCCGACCCATTGACACTGTGACAGCTCACACGGACACCGGACACTATGGGACGCCGTAATCCGATTGCTTCAGACTTTGGTATAAATTTTAGCGCAGATTCCTGCAACCTGCAGTATACAGAAGGAAAAGGACTACTTCCCACTAATCATAATTATTACTGCCACCAAATAAGGAGATTATTGATAATCCTACAGCGTTTAGCTGGAGATTACAATAGAGAGACTTTTTTCAGCTTCTCTCTTTCAGCATGCCTATTTAACTTGACGGTGCTTACCCGCTCTATACAACTTTTGACCATATCATTTTCTGCATAGTAATATATGTATACATCATTGTGCTCTACTGTGAACTTGTTTTTTATTAAATAAAGTGAAATTTGTATCCTACAAGCATGTTTTAAGTTTCATTAATATACATACAACTAGGAATTAGGGTTGAGCTCAATCAACCAAGCTTGTCTTGGGATATTTTTCTATTATCTGTTTATATACAGAGGGGGACAAACCTCTGAGATTTAGAGCTCGCTACACATGACCTTATTGCGCAAGTGTTACTGTGTAGTATAGTGATAAGCGGGTTCGGATTTCTGAAATCCGAACCCCCCCGAGCTCCCCCGCTCCGAGCCGGGAACCAAGTCCGACTCCGGTTTTCCCGCCTGACTCGGATCTGAAATCGAGGCAAAACATCATCATCCCGCTGTCGCATCTCACGGGTTTTGGATTCTATAAAAGGTCCCCGCGTTGGCGCCATTTTTCACTCTGGCTGTGGACAGTGAAGAGGGAGAGTGGGAGTTAGGGCTGGCTGGGCTCTTTTGTGCTGCTGTTGTCCATAGGGGCTGTGTCCACTCAGTCCATAGGGGCTGGCTGAGCTGTGTTGTGCTGCTGTTGTCCATAGGGGCTGGCTGGGCTGTGTAGTGCTGCTGTTGTCCATAGGGGCTGGCTGGGCTGTGTTGTGCTGCTGTCATAGGGGCTGGCTGGGCTGTGTTGTGCAGTCAGTTGTCCATAGGGGCAGTGTCCACTCCAAAGTCTATAGGGGCTGGCTGGGCTGTGTTGTGCAGTGTCCCATAAAGGCTGTAGTCCTAAAGGGGTGCAGTAGTGTTGTCCAGGGGGTGATCTGTCCATCAGGGGTGCTCCCCCCAAGTGCAAAAAAAAATTATTTTATTCTGTGTTTGTGAATTGTGCACAGTAGCTGCCAAGCATGCGCCTGTGTCATAAATCAAGGGCCAGCTGGCTCATCTGTTAAAGGCTGGTGTAATCCCCAAAGTGCACTCCAAAAAAGATAAAAAAATATTTTTTTCTGTGTTTGTAAATTGTGTGCGCTGTAGCCGCACGTGCATCAACAAAGTAGCTCCAAGCGTGTGCCTGTGTCATAAATCAAGGGCCGGCTGGCTCGTCCGTTAAAGGGTGCTGTAACCCCCAAAGTGCACTACAAAAAAAATTTAAAATTATTTTTTTTCTGTGTTTGTGAATTGTGTGTGCAGTAGCCGCATGTGCATCAGCAAAGTAGCAGCGTCAAGCATGCGTCTGTGTCATAAGTCTGTTAACAGGTGGTGTAACCCCCAAAGTGCACTCCAAAAAAATAAAAAATCTTATTTTCTGTGTTGTGAATTGTGTGCGCTGTAGCCGCACTTGCATCAACAAAGGAGCAGCGCTAAGCATGCACCTGTGTCATAAGTAAAGGGCCGGCTGGCTCATCTATTAAAGGGTGGTGTAACCTCCAAAGTGCACTCAAAAAAAAAAAAAATTCTTCTTGTGTTGTGAATTATGGACATCATTCAGAGCCGCTCGCAAAATGCCCAGAAGACCACGGAAAACAACTGTGGTGGATGAAAGAAGAATTATTTCCCTGGTGAAGAAAATCCCCTTCACAACAGTTGGCCAAATCAAGAACACTCTCCAGGAGGTAGGTGTATATGTGTCAAAGTCAATAATCTTTAGAAGACTTCACATGAGGGAATATAGAGGGTTCACCACAAGATGTAAACCATTGGTGAGCCACAAAAACAGGAAGACCAGATTAGAGTTTGCCAAACAACATCTAAAAAAGCCATTACAGTTCTGGAACAGTCCATTACGGTTTTGACTCATCTGTCCATCCTATGGACAGATGAGACAAAGATCAACTTGTACCAGAGTGATGGGAAGAGAAGAGAATGGAGAAGGAAAGGAACTGCTCATGATCCAAAACATACCACCTCATCAGTGAAGCATGGTGGTGGTAGTGTCATTGCGTGGGAATGTATGCCTGCCAATGGAACTGGTTCCCTTGTATTTATTGATGATGTGACTGCTGACAAAAGCAGCAGAATGAATTCTGAAGTGTTTCGGGCAATATTATATGCTCATATTCAGTCAAATGCTTCAGAACTCATTGGACGGCGCTTCACAGTGCAGATGGACAATGACCAAAGCATACTGCAAAAGCAACCAAAGAGTTTTTTAAGGCTAAAAAGTGGAATGTTATGCAATGGCCAAGTCAATCCCCTGACCTGAATTCGATTGAGCATGCATTTCACTTGACATTTACACCGGACCGGCACTAGGCTTCCAGCGCCATTCCTGTGCTGCACAGCTGAGCCCCTTCCCTCCCCCTGAGCGCTTGCCCAATAGTGCCAGTAGGAGGGTGGCAGGCAGGCTCAAGCTGTGCTAACACACACATTGCCGCCAGCATGGCAGCAATGTGTGTGTTATTCAGCAGCCAATGAAAGTCAGATAGACTCTCATTGGCTGCTGCTGCTGCACACACATCTCCGCCAGTGCTGGCAGAGATGTGTGTGTAAACAGCAGCCAATGAGAGTCAGATAGACTCTCATTGGCTGCTGCAGCGCCCACTGCAAGAGCCGGGCTTCCGTCCGGCTCCTGCAGTGAGCAATGGGAGAGACGTCATGATGTCATGACATCTCTCCCATAATGCAGAGCATGCCAACCCGGGAGGGCTGATGTGTGGACATTGCAGCGCTGGGAGCTGGAGCAGGAGAGTGGATGCAGGTAAGTTTTTTATACATTTTTTATTGTTTTGCGATGTATTGGGAGGGGGGGTACCTCTACTGGGGACAGTAATTGGGGGCACCCTATACTGGGGGCAGTAATTGAGGGCACCACTGGGGGAACCTCTACTGGGGGCAGTAATTGGGGGGCACCACTGGGGGGAACCTCTGCTGGGGGCACTAATTGGGGGGACTACTACTGGGGGCAGTAATTGGAGGGACTACTACTGGGGGCAGTAATTGGGCCACCACTGGGGAGAACCTCTACTGGGGGCACTAATTGGGGGAACCTCTACTGGGGGCAGTAATTGGGGGGACTACTACTGGAGGCAGTAATTGGAGGGACTACTACTGGGGACAGTAATTGGGGGTACCTCTACTGGGAGCAGTAATTGTGGGAACCTCTACTAGGGGGACCACTACTGGGGGCACTAATTGGAGGACTACTACTGGGGCACTCCATCAGGGACCACTACTGGGGGTATTATATAAAGGGCACTGCATAGGGGGAGACTACTACTGGAAGCACTGCATGGGGGGACTGCTACTGGAGGGACTATATAATGGGCACTGCACAAGGGTGTGTCTACTACTGGGGGCACTATATAATGGGCACTGCATAAGGGGGGTCTACTACTGGGGGCACTATGTAAGGGGCTTACTACTGGAGGCACAATTGACACTGCACTGGGGGCACTAAATAGGAAGGACTACTACAAGGGGCACTGGATAGTGGGGACCACTACTGGTGGGCTGCATAAGGTGGATTACTACTGGGGGCAATGTATAAGGGGCACAACTGGGGGCCTGCATGAGGGGGACCATTACTGGGGGTAATGTATAGGGGGAACTAATGGGGAGCTGCACAAGGGGTACCACTCCTGGGGGTACTGTACAAGGGGCACTACTGGGGGCCTGCATAAGAGGGACCACTACTGGGGGAACTGCATAGGGAGGACTGTATAAGGAGCACTACAGGGGTTAAGGTGCATATGGAAAGGAATGTTAAGAGTGACGAGAAAGGGTTTATGTGTCCTGTTGACACACCCCAATGTCCAGTGACCCCACCCCTTGTGACCATGCCCATTTTTTTGCCTTTGGCGCGCGCATATTGGGGGGGACGCCATTTTAAAAAAATTTCTGGGCTCCAAATACCCTAGTTACGCCACTGGTTCTAAGAAGATATGACAAATCCCCAAGGAGAGTCCAAGTGTGACTGCGGTTGCGTTGTCTGATCTTCCCAACACTGGATGGGAAGAGGTTGCTCTTTCCACCATTTGCACGCCCTCTGCAAGTGCTGGAAGGAGCACCCACAGTCCACTTGCTGATATGCAAATTGAAGATGTCACTGTTGAAGTACAACAGGATGAGGATACTGGTGTAGCTGGCGCTGAGGAGGAAGTTGGCGAGGAGGATTCTGATGGTGATGTGGTTTGTTTAAATCAGGCTCCGGGGTAGACAGTTGTCCGTGGGATGAAAAAGCCCATCACGGTCATGCCTGGGCAGAAGACCAAACATTCCACCTTTTGGTCTGGCAATATTTCTATCCAAATCCGGACAACAACTGTCTTGCCATATGTACCATATGTAAAGGTGAAATAAGTAGGGGTAGGGATGTTAACCACCTAGGAACATCCTCCCTTATACGGCACCTGCAGCGCGTTCATAAAAAGTTACTGTGAAGTTCAGAAACTTTGGCTAAGACCATAAGCAGTCCAGGGACACCTAAATCCCTTTGTCTTGTTGTATCCAAGCGCCTGCAAACTACACCGTCAACTCCCTCCTTGTCAATTTCCTCCTTAGTCAGGATCGGAAGTAGTCCTGCAGGCCATGTCACTGGCATGACTGACTCTCCAATCTAGGATTCCTTTGGAGAATCCTGCATTGCTACGCCTCCTGCTGCCGCTGTTGCTGCTGGGAGTCGTTCATCATCCCAGAGAGGAAGTAGGAACACCACTACTTTTACTAAACAATTGACCCTCCAACAGTCCTTAGCGAGGAGGATGAAGTACGGCAGTAGTCATCCTAAAGCAAAATGGATAAATGAGGCCTTGACTGCTATGTTGGTGTTAGACGTGCGTCCGGTATCCGCCATTAGTGCAGTGGGATTAAGACAATTGATGGAGGTAGTGTGTCCCCGGTACCAAATCTCATCTAGATTCCACTTCACTAGGCAGGCGATACCTAGACTGTACAGAGACGTCAGAAAAAGTGTCCTCAGTGTCCTAAATAATGCGGTTGTACCCAATGTCCACTTAACCATGGACATGTGGACAAGTGGAACAGGGCAGACTAAGGACTATATGACTGTGACAGCCCACTGGGTAGATGTATCGCCTTACGCAGCAACAATAGCAGCATCACCAGTAGCAGAAGCTCAGAAACGCCAGCTCGTTCCAAGACAGGCTACGCTGTGTATAACTGGTTTCAGTAAGAGGCACACCGCCGACAACCTCTTAGAGAAACTGAGGGAAATCATCGCCCAGTGGCTTACCCCACTTAGACTCTCCTGGGGATTTGTGATATCTGACAATGCCACCAATAATGTGCGGGCATTACATCTGGGCAAATTCCAGCATGTCCCATGTTTTGCTCACACAATAAATTTGGTGGTGCAGAATTTTCTGAAAAACGACAGGGACATGCAGGAGACGCTTTGGGTGGCCCGAAAAATTTCTGCCCACTTTTGCCTTTCAGCGACTGTGTGCCAAAGACTGGAGCTCCAGCAAACACTCTTGAGCCTGCCCCGCCATCACCTGAAGCAAGAGGTTGTGACACAGTGGAACTCCACCCTCTATATGCTTCAGAGGATGGAGGAGCATTCAAGCCTATACATCTACCTATGACATATGCACCTGACTCAAGTGCAGTGGAGAATGATTTCCGTGTTGTGCAAGGTTCTCCAGCCCTTCGAACTTGCCACACGTGAAGTCAGTTCAGACTGCCAGCTTGACCACTACATTTTCGCCACCGTGCTCGATCCTAGGTTTAAAGCCTATGTGGTGTCTCTCTTTCCGGCCGACCCAAGCCTGCAGAGGTGCAAAGACCTGCTGGTGAAAACACTGTCAGCTGAAGCGGAATGTGACATGTCAACAGCTCCTTCATTTTCTCCCGCACCTGGGGCTGCCAGGAAACAACTTAGGTATCCTAAGCAACCCACTGGCAGTGATGCAGGGCAAGCAGGACCAAGTGTGGACATCTGGTCCAGACTGAAGGACCTGGCAACAATTTCTGACATGTCTACTGTCACTGCGTATGATACTGTCACCATTGACAGAATGGTGGAGGATTACATCGGTGACAGCATCCAAGTAGGCATGTCAGACAGTCCGTACCTGTACTGGCAGGAAAAAGAAGCAATTTGGAGGTCCCTGTACAAACTGGCACTATTTTACCTGAGTTGCCCCCCCTCCAGTGTGTACTCCGAAAGAGTGTTTAGTGCAGCTGGGAACCTTGTCAGCGAAAGGCGTAGGAGGTTGCTTCCACAAAATGTGGAGAAGATGATGTTCATAAAATGAATTATCAACTCTTCCAGGGAGACCAGCCTCCAGAACGTACAGAGGGACCTGTGGTTGTGGATTCCAGCGGGGACGAATTAATACTCTGTGAGGATGAGGATGTACACAACACTGAAGAGGGTGAGGAATCGGTGGATGAGGAGGATGAGGACGACATCTTGCCTCCGTAGAGCCAGTTTGTGCAGGGACAGATTAATTGCCAGCTTGTTTTGTGGGGGCCCAAACAAACCAATCATTTCAGCCACAGTCGTGTGGCAGACCCTGGCGCTGAAATGATTGGTTTGTTAAAGTATGCATGTCCTGTTTATACAACATAAGGGTGGGTTGGAGGGCCCAAGGACAATTCCATCTTGCACCTCTTTTTTTTCTTTGCATTATGTACTGTTTGGGGCCTAGTTTTTCAAACTGCCATCCTGTGATGGGCCACGTGTTTGTGCCGCCCACTCATGTCGTTTAGCATAGTCATCCAGCTACCTCGGTGTAACCTTTTGGACATAAAAATACTATGGGGCCTAGTTTTTTAAACTGCCATTCTGTCTGCCACTACAGTGTCACTCCTAGATGGGCCACGTGTTTGTGCCGCCCACTTGTGTCGCTTAGCATAGTCATCCAGCTACCTCGGTGCAACTTTTTGGACTAAAAACAATATTGTGAGTGCATAAGTGCAGTGTGGATGCACCAAATGCGCTCCTGCGGTCCTATGTGATGTCGTAAGGTTTGATGTACTGCACATCAAACCTGACAATATCGCATACGGCGCCATGCATGTTTATGAAGGAAGGAGCGAGTGATCATTCCGTACTTCATTAATCGCTGCAGTAGTGTAGCTCCAATCATGGACATCGGCACCATTGGTGTGGACAAAGAGGGTCTCCATAGCACAAGCGTGAATTATCGATTTGACAAAATAAAGATCAATTTTCCAATGCACATTATTGATTGATCCCATATAAATCTCGTCCATCCCTTCTTTGCATCATTTGCCTCAATAATAATAGTCTGTGGGTCAATGGGATTCTACACCATAAAGTTTATATAAATATATAACTAGATTATATCTTTACAGATCCAGGTTTGACCCCTGTGATGGATTAAATACATAATGGTGACTTTACTGAAGCACTTAGTAAAAACAAACTACAAATTTCCCCAGCTCTCTACAGCGTACCAGCAAAAGAGGCATGTATCCTACCTAACAATAAAAGGCAGAGGACTCAGGGCTTGATTCACTACGGATCGCAATATTAGGTACACACACAGTTCAACTGCGATAGTAAGCTAATCCATTGCTATCGCAGTGCAAACTGAGCACTACATAAGGATGCCCACTTTACCTTACACACATCCGTAATACTCAGCAGAATAGCGAAACCATCGATGCAATAGAGTACCATCGCAGCCTCACGCACACTTGCTCAAGGTCTGACCTTACTCAGCAATTGCCAACAACCCCGTATGCTATGAGACCTCCCATTGCGTATGGCATAGCAGTGGATAACTTATGCACGCCCCTGCAAAGGTGTGTGAACGCACTAGCACACCTGCATTTCCCTGACCACCCCCCATCACCTCTCACAAATGGTGCTTCCTGTCAATCAATCTGCGAGAGGTCTGCGTAGCCTCTGCGATCACAGTCCCGACTGCGATGCATACACAGAACACAACAATCGGCCGATTGTATTAAATCGTATTAGCAACTGCATTCCTTGCTGAATCAGGCCCTCAGTTACACACATTTACAAATATACGGTAAGCCACCAGCCATAGTAAGACACCTCTGCTCAGGTAGCCCCACACTACATAATATTAGCCTCACTTTGGTTCATATATTCATGTGTTTTTTAATTCACAGTCAACTCACCAAGAGATACCCCAGATTCCTCCAGTATAATACTACAATGATCAGCATTCTCTTCAACTCCTGATCACATAGATATCTATCAGAATAGTGATCACAGAATGGAAATAGCTCAGAATCAATTTATTGGCCCATCAAGAGTAAGGGCGGGGTTAATTTAGACAAAATATAAAAAAAAATCAATACATTTTCCAAGCACACTGTAATGGGCCAGCAAAAGAGACTTGCATCTTACCTAATAATTAAATGCAAAGGACTCCAATACACAGATTTGCAAACATATGATAAGCCACCAGCCACGTCAGGGCATCTCTGCCCAAGTGGTCCTACACTACAGTTCATAATAATGGCCCCACTTTGGGTCATATATTTATATGTGAGACACTGCAAAATCATCCAACATGGCAATACATCAACATTCCCTCCAGCTACTAAACCCATACATGCCTTGCACATGTGTGTAACTGAGTCCTCTGCATTTCATTATGAGGAAATATGCATGTCTCTTTTCCTGGTTCATTGCAGTGTACTTGGGGACTTTGGGCCTGATTCAGACCCACTCGCAAGCGGCTGTCCGCTCGCAAGTGGGTCGATGTTGTGCACTGCGCATGCGCACGACGGCGGGAGCTCTGTCGTGCGCATGCGCCAGACGCGACGAGCGAAGGACTTTCCTTGGCTCGTTGTGTCTGATCAAAGGGGGCGTGCTGTCGATGTTGATTGACAGCACGCCCCCTTTGGTGGGCGTGCCGGGGGCGTGCCTCCCTGACGGGGGCATTCCCAAGGGAACGCCTACCGTCAGAAGCCGGCCCACTGACATCACTAGTGATGTCAGTGGGAGTGATTTTGGCTCTGATAGAGCCAAAATCACTCCGGGCCTTGCGGTTGAAAAACTCAACCGCAGGCTCCGGCTCGCAGTTTCGATGGTCGCGATGGTCACGACCATCGCGGCCATCAAACTGCACGCTCGTATAGGCTGTGGGTGGTGACCCACAGCTATACGAGGGTCTAGGAGGACGCTCCAGAATTATGGAGGGCGGCCCTCATTCAGAGCGTGCGCTCTGCTCAGAGCGTACGGCTCTGAATGAGGGCCTTTGTATCTTTGTTTTTTCTTGTCTAGATTGACTCCTCCTTTACTCGCACCTCAGATGGGCCATTAAATAGATTTTGAGCAACTTCCCTTATGAGTAGCACTTGCATAGTAACTAGAAGTGGCCATGCAATGTTACACATCAGCACATCAGTGAGATACTTCATAGTAAAATATGGTGTAAGTAAATATATGTTTTTTCATATACATATTATCACAATACTCACTCCTTAAAAAAAGTATTTTAAACAAGATATTATTAAACAAAGCTCATCCTGATGTATCATCCTCCACCTTAGTATTTCTCATCATCTAAGATATCAGAGAACAGAGGCAAAAATATGTATTAGATGCCTACTAACATTGGAAATTGTTGTGTTCCAAAAAACTGTAATTTCCCTCTACATTAATACTCATGATTATTGGGAGTCTGTGTGTTGTGACAATGTGACAGTCTCCATAAACAATACGCTCACTTGTAACTTTCTCCTTAATGAGCAGTGACTCGCACATTCAGTAATGAGATTCTGTAGCTGTAAGTAAGCTTACATGAAAATCACAGTCCCGAAGATGTGGCTGATAGGTAAACCTATTTGGGTGGGTGTCCATATGCACTATTTCAACATTTACTACAACACTTATTATTTATTTTATTTATTTATTAACACTTCTGTGTCCACAATCTTTTGACAAATGTCTCGTGTAATACAAAGGTAAATGTAGTTTAATAAGCCAAACTGTTTAAATGATAGTTTATGCAAAATATAATTGTTATATTTTCATCTTTCTGACATTGACATTGGCGTCGGTTGTTTTTTAGATTTTTGTTTTGTTTTATTATTAGTGTTTTAAATAAGAGTCAGACTGACTAAGAATTAAATATAGTGTTGTCTTTTAGTGGTTTTTTGTATCTATGGAGCCCATATATCAAAGTATATTTGAGGTATAAACGGGTGTATTCAGGGGTTTACCTCAAATATTAATTATCCCCCTGATGTATTAAGGAGGGACCTTAATATCTCCAATACCTGCTGTGATCCCTCCATTACCGCTGACAGTCGCATTCCCCATAGGTGTCTATGGGGAATGCAATGCTGCCAAATTTACCCATATTGCTAATGCAACATGGGCGGTACTGCCATGCCCTGATTGCGTCGCAAAAGCGATCATTAATAAATGGGTGCCTATGTATCCAAGTCTAGATGGCTAATGAACATATCTAACTAACTGATTCATCTGAAACTTACAAAATACTAAAAAGCAACTAATATGTCATATCTGGGTCTTGTGCTATTTGTAAGAATAAAATGAAATGACAATAAAATTACACAGACAAAGAGATGCACAAACAATCAATAACGACAAGACGAAGGTCATCCAAATCAATTGGAGAAATGTGCTGGAAGTTTTTCCCTTATTATGAAGTGGATGAAACAGCTGCAGAAGTGACTGTCTAAGATATAGTATATTTTTCACATTCCTACCGAGAGCATTTTATCGTTCAACTTTATTTGTGCACAGTTCTTGAGGGGTTGTGGTCAGACAATGGTCAATGCTTTCAGTGGAACATCTGCCCTGTTGAGGCACATTTTATGTGGGAAAATACTTTTATATGCATAAAAAAAAAATTAACACATTTATATTTACAAATGTGACAGATGAAATAAAGGCAGCCCTGAAGCCCCTTCACACTCATGAGTAATTTAAGACATAGATTAACCCGAAATTACAGTGGTTGCTTTGTCATGGAAAAATGTATCAATTAAATTAGGAAGATGAGCAAAAAGGAATTTTCCTGCTGTATTGGAATAGCAGTTTTTACTTTTGCCACCTCACACATTCCCATGACAGACTGCAATCACAGAAACTGCCAGACAATGCACCTCCATGGAGGAACATTGGGTGAGTGGATGCGAGCATCTGAGAAAGCTGACGGTGTGCAGAGGCATTGCACCATTTGTATCTCTCTTTCTGTGCACTGATCAGTGCTTTCAAGGCAAAAACAAATACTAAACTGTTCTCTGAAAATAGTTTATTCTCACATCTCCTAGAATAGAAGTTAAGAAAGGTATATGAGTCAATAAGCAAATGACCATAGATAAAAAGGTAAATATCGTAAGAGATACATACTGTATAGTGGTTACTGTAAATATTCTAGGTGCACGGCAAACACTTTAAATAAGCAATTTAATGCAAAGAAAAAAAGTCTAACAATAATGCACTTTATAGTGTTGTAATTAAAACTACACTCGGGTGTTATTGTGGTTTACCACTCTCTTTGGCCCTATTCAAGCTACTCCACAGTGCACATTTGGTCTATAACATTGATGTTAGTAATAAGTTTATGCAGACTGTAATCTGAAATTATACCAGCATGCTCTAGACACAGAGGTCTAGTTTGCTTTGTATTTGGCAGTATCTTGGTAGTGATTGTTAAACTTTGGGCAATCATTGACTGTGTGAAGAAGCCTTAAACCATCACCAATTTAGTATCGATCTGATATTATTAGCAGTTTTTAATATTTTGTACTTTTTTGGGTTTAGATCATCTGTGCATGTGCGGTGCCATCTTGGGTTACTGTGTTTGAGCACGACAGTACTACACAGATGTGCAGTACTGAGCTCCTTTGTGTACCTACTATATATTGCAATACTGCCTACATACATGACCGAATGGTCCACTGTCTGCTCCGCTCCATCTCCGCTGCTTGTATGTATAACTGTGAATATGATTATACAAAACTTATTCACTGCAATAAACCCAAGCTCCTGGTTAAGTATATCTGGCTACAATAATACTCTCTGCTGGTGTCTACTATTTATCAACTGTGTATACCACAAAATAGTACACACATATCAACAGCTTATGGGCCCAGGCACCCAGACACTCCAAATGCCATAAAATGCTGTATGTTAAAAAAGTTAAACAGTAAGGCTGCAAAATATCACAGTGCACAGAATGCACACAGTAGCTGCATCCATGATGAGTACTATAAAGCTTAGAGACTCAGAGAACTATGCCATATGGAAGTTTCACAATGAAATGCAACTTAAGTGTGAAAAGCTGTGGAAGGTTACTACTGCATTGCCTCCATGATGCTCCTTTAGGGAAGCATCTTTCTTTACCAAGATGGCCCTTATTTGGTCTCCTGTTCATGCACAGCACCATCTTGTCACTGTGTCAGAGTTCCCCAGCGGAACACAGATGTGTTCAACACAGCTCAAGAGAGACTCTGCAATATACCCAACTATACATCCAGCAGAGGCATATCACTTGCTTCTATATGCACCTCTACCCACATACATCATCGGCTTTTGCTCTGTATACTCTGCATAGAGAGTGTTACTAAAACTAATCAGTGAAACTGCATAATGATGTGTGATAGAATCACTGGTAAAGTGCTAAATGGCATACATTTTTGTCCAAGGTTTCTGACCTTAGTATTTTAAACCCCCCAGGAAATGTCTGTGTCTGCTTGATTAGAATTTGGGCTTGAAGTAAAAGCTGGATAATGGGTCTTGGGGCTGTGGATGTGTGAGAGAAGGGAGGGCTCTATCCACAAGGCCGTTTCAGGTGTTGAGGCCTTCAGCCTGAGAGCAGGCTACTTAGTGACTGCAGCTGTGAGAGGCTATTAAAGGCTGTGTCAGGGTTTGGCTCAGTGTCTCATACCTGGGGAGCAGGCATTCAGGCTTGTTCAGAGACATTGAGATGTACTACTTGTATGTACAGCCATGGCCAAAAGTTTTGAGAATGACACAAGTATTGGTTTTCACAAAGTTTTGCTGCTTCAGTGTTTTTAGACCATTTTGTCAGATGTTACTTGTAATGAATCCCAGGGAGATTTTTTCTTTGGAGGGACACGATAGTCCTGAGGATATTGGAGCGATGGGGTCAACCAAAGGATAATGCAGTTGTAGCCTAAGGCTGGAAAAGTTTGACATAGTGGAGACCTGGTGGTCATGTAGCAGCCTTGAAGGCTGGAGATGTTGGACAAAGGTGGAGACTTGGTGGTCACGTAGTTGCCTTGAGGGCTGAAGATATTTGATAAAGGTGGAGACCTGGTGTTCATGTAGCAGCCTTCAGGGCTGGAGATATTTGACAAAGGTGGATACCTAGTGGTCAGGTAGCAGCCTTTAGGGCTGGAAACACTTGGCAAGGATGGTGACCTTATGGTCACTGAGCAGCCTTGATGGCTGAAGATATTCCAGGATGCAGAGCAGCAGAGATAACATTGATGTTGATTAGGTCCACTCAGATGCAACAATGCGGACAAGGCTGCCAGGAAGTGGTGCAGCAACTGTGGTGACTGGAGATGTAGAGCAGCGGAGATAGCCATGACGTTAAGGCTGAAAGATACCAACTCTATGGAACCGGAAACACGTGTAAGATGCTATCTCCGAGCAATGCATCAGCAGGAAAGAAAAAAGGAGGAAGAACCATTCCAGTCCCAGCAGAGATGACGTACGGTCAAATGGGAGGACTTAATGAGTTGACAGCGTGGTGTCTCAGATTCCCAGCAACAGGCCTAAGAAAATCGCCAGGAGCTACGTTGTCAAACAAGACGTGGCCACGGCTTGTGACATTACTATGGTATACCGAAGTAAAATTAGAAGCATTTCATAACTGTCAAAGGCTTTTATTGACAATTACATTAAGTTTATGCAAAGAGTCAATATTTGCAGTGTTGACACTTCTTTTTCAAGACCTCTGCAATTCGCACTGGCTAAAACTATGGTATACCGAAGTAAAATTAGAAGCATTTCATAAGTGTCAAAGGCTTTTATTGACAATTACATTAAGTTTATGCAAAAAGTCAATATTTGCAGTGTTGACACCTCTTTTTCAAGACCTCTGCAATTCGCCCTGGCATGCTGTCAATCAACTTCTGGGCCACATACTGACTGATGGCCACCCATTCTTGCCTAATCAATGCTTGGAGTTTGTCAGAATTTATGGGTTTTTGTTTGTTGACCCGCCTCTTGAGGATTAACCACAAGTTCTCAATGGGATTAAGATCTGGGGAGTTTCCTGACCATGGACCCAAATTTTGATGTTTTGTTCCCCGAGCCACTTAGTTATCACTTTTGTCTTATGGCAAGGTGCTCCATCATGCTGGAAAAGGCATTGTTTGTCACCAAACTGTTCTTGAATGGTTGGGAGAAGTTGATAAGGCCCAATAAATCGTGGAGAAAATTTCATGCATGACATGACGTGTGCAAGACAGGCTGGTGGGCATCTGCATACACAAAGTGATAACACGCCAAGACTGTGGGCATGCTTATGCCTTGCCATGCATTCGCCTGAATTACCGAATTTGAATACTCTGAGAACGAGTGTACGCATCTGGTGACTGGGTCTGAATCGAGCACTCAGGGCCTGATTCAGACCCGGTTGCAAGCACTGAGCACTCGCAACCGGGTCGATGTTTGCCACTGGGCAGGCTCCGTCGTTCGCATGCACGAGATCCGGCTAGCGACGGGTGCTCCATCGCTCCGGGTCTCGCACCAAAGGGGGCTAGCTGTTGATGGTGATTGAAGGAAGGAACGTCTGCCGTTTGGGGGCGGCCCAACTGACATCACCAGTGATGTCAGTGGGAGAACTTCCGGCTCTATTAGAGCTAGAAGATCTCTGCGGCTTGCGGCCACGAGACCCTACCACAAGCCCGATGGTTGCGATGGTCTTGACCATCGCGACCATCATCCTGGCCGCTTGCTATAGCTGTGGGAGCTACTTTGAGTGACAGAATGTGCTCTTTGTGGGTGGCAACAGGGGAAGGTGCTTGTGAATGGGGAAGTGGTGCTGCAGGCATGTCTGGGCATCAAAACTGAGCGTCTCATTCAGACCCGGTCGCAAGCGCTGAGTGCTCGCAACTGGGTCGATGTTAAGGCCCTGTGCACGCACAGCGGCCGCACTGTGCATGCGCAAGCCCCAGAGCGAGAGAGAAACTCTCTCGCTCCGGAGCTCACTACAAAAGGGCCGGCTGTCGATGTTGATCGACAGCTCGGCCCGATTTTGTAGGCGGGGCGGGGGGTGGTTTCACAAACAGAGGCGTTCCTTAAGGAACGCTTGCCGTTTTGTGGGCGGCCACACTGACATCAGCAGTGATGTCAGTGGGGAGCTCCCTGGGGCTTGGGTTGCCGAGACCCAACCTTAGGGTCTCGTCGCAAGCCCCGATGGTCGAGATGGTCCTGACCATCCCGACCATCACTCTGGTCGGTCTCTAAGCTGTGGGTGGTATCCCACAGCTTAGCTAGTGACCAGGAGGCCGCATTTAAAAAATCAAGCGGCCGCCCTCATTCAGAGAGAGCGATCGCTTCTTGCGACTGCCTCTGAATGAGGGCCTGAGTTTTATGGGTGTGCATAATTAGCATGGAAGCGTCATTGTACACGTCACTTGGTTGTATTTCAGCCAGCAGTGATCGCAGTGCTTGCGGCGGGGTAGGGTCTACCTTAAGCGCTGCGTACTACATGGAGACCGACCGCAAAACCGTCATGTCAGCCGAAGATCATCTAATTCCCTGCTGCTCCAGGACACTGCACGTAAGAGAGGGAAAGTTTAGGGTGAGATTGTGACTAATGTGTTTAAATAAACAAATATTAATTTGTTGACAAACAGACATTGCCATATAAAGGGGCCTATCCATTAGGCGCCCTGAAAAACTGAACGACTAGCGTTCAGTCCTTCAGGTCACCTAGGTGCGGTGCCCGCACTGAACAGCATTCACTGAACATCATTCAGTGCAGGAGACCGACCTCCTATCTGCGAACATGTGGAACCTGATGATTGTCGTCAGGTTGATGAGCATGTTTCACAGATAGTTGGCATCGGCAAGGACCCAGCGTAATGCCGCATTGCTGGTCCTTGCCGGCTATCCATTAGATGACTTTCTGAATGTTCCAACCAAAACCTCCTGGTCGTCTAATGGATAGGCCCCTTAAAAGCTCATCATGTTTCTATTTGAATCATTTACTAACTACAGAACTGTATAATACATCTGATTTATGCAAATGGTAAACATCGGTGGCTAATCCCCGATGGTGGATGCCAACACCATTATACACATTCACAGATGGCAAACCATCAATGGTTCAACCATCCATGGTTTCTTACCAATGGTGACAAACCATGGCTCTGCCATCGATATCCACGCCTAAACCGGTGATAAAGTAAAGGCAGTTAAACTCACCAAAACCACTGATCATTGGACATCGATGACCAGCGATCGTCAGAGGACGTAATTTAATATGTTAAAAATCCCCAACTTGCCGATCCCGATCATTTTTTAGTCATGATCGCAAATCAGGGAAATCCAACATGCTGGATTACCCTGATCCCTCGACCCAGATGTCGGATAATCTGGGAATTGTGGCAATCAGTCACAGATGTATGGACCCCTTATGAATGAAAGCAACAGGACATCTGGAGTTGGAGTCAAATTAGTTAAAATGTTATTTGACAATATGATAAAGTTAGTTTGGTAGCAGACAACAAGAGCAGGCAAAATAAAACAAGACAGTCATACAATCAAACTCAAACATTGGTGTTCAACTCTCCAAATTAAACACTCTCGGATGGGCAATGTCAAATGCCCTGCAGGGAAGATAAGCCTATATGAACTGAATAGGGAAAGTGCACCCAACTAAAGCTGGGTACACACTGAGCAATGTGTACCCAACCGATTTGTCGTCCCAACGGGCTGACATATCGGATCCTGGGTACACAACAGAACGATGTAATGAACGACGGAACAATCACTCATTCCAGCCTTCATTACACTGTATGGATGGCGCCGCATGTGTAAATAGTTATAACATTCCTCCTACCTATAAATTCCAATTGCCTGCATTTGTGTGTTAGTTTATGCAGTGACAAATAACCTCTATTTCTCCAAAGTGCAGGTACGTGTAACACTGCTCTGCACTCTTACACATTTTAGGTAGTTTTGGTAATTATATTATTTGGAAAAGCACATTTAGCTAAATGTATTAATTTTAGACGGTATGTTAAATGTGTTAATTTAAAAATAATCACTGTAAAATCAACAAAGATTTTACCTAGAGTTCTTTTAAGCACAGGCTTCCCTTATTTCAGCATAAATCAATTTGTATAGGAACTGGGCCTCTTGATTGAGTTGTTTCATTAACACTATAAGATGAGACAAGGAAAACACTGGGGATAGAAATGAGATTTAGAACCAAAGAGAAAATTCAAAGAGATGATTTGAAGGTTATGTGGTAAAATACTATGTTTCTACAACTAATTAGGGCTGCAGGGACAGTTGGGTAATACAGTTTCTAGGTCATAATAAGTTTAGAGACTTCATCTCTTTTAACCAATAGCAAAAAGAAAAAAAGATTCAACAGAGCTATTTTACAATGCAATTATTCCCATCTTAGAATTTTGTTCATACACTAACCTTATAACCAGTCTATTGGGGCCTCAGACTTAATTATTTTTCCTGATTGATAAAGTGATGTACTGTAAAACTCATCCTACAGTATGTATTATTATCTCTAGCACAATTGCATTGTGTTACTTTGCTATATTAGGCAGCGGACGTTTCCTGTAAATAATCGTCAACATTTTTTCCATAGCTGAACAGCAGTTAACAAGAAATCTTGTACAGCATTCACAAAGCTGTTCTCTGTAAAGTGAGCAATAAAGAAATGAAAAAGACAATTTCTTTTAAGTTGGATTAAGAATATTATGTTCCATACAAATTTATGGAAAGGATTTTCTCTTTTTTTAACTTGTGAATTCCTGAACTGGGAATAATGACACCATCTATTTTTATACTGGGAAGTTATTTAGAAAAAAGTTGGCGCTAATGTGTATCTAATATATTATTAATCCAATGGCATAGCAAACTACTGCTGCACTTACATTACAGCACCTGTCCCCTGATAAAATATTGAACACCAAAATAAAAGTAATAAGTGCGCTGTCAGAAATTGCTGTATATATTTAAAAAATATGACATGTATTATACAGTAGTACACTATCCAATGAATCCATATATAATACATATAATGAAAATGAATAAGATCTGGCTTTAAAACATCACCTAGAAACAATGGGCCTAATTCAGACCAGCTCACAAGCGATGGTGGGGAATTGCGCACGCGCGGCGTGCGCATGCCTCAGAGTGACAGAGAAATTCTCTCGCTCCGGGGCTCGCTACAAACGGGGTGACTGTCGATGCTGATCAACAGCTCGCCCCATTTTGTAGGCGTGGTGGCTGGACAAACGGAGACGTCCCTGAAGGAACGCTTGCCGTTTGTGGGCGGCCCTACTCTATTAGAGCCGGAAGCTCACTGGGGCTTGTGGCAGACAAGACCCTACCACAAGAATCCCGTCGCTACCATCACCTGGCCGCTCGCTAAAGCTGTGGGTGGTCACCCACAGCTTAGCTAGCAGACAGGAGGCCGGGTTTTTTAAAACAAAGCAGCTGCCCTAATTCAGATCGAGCGCTCGCTTTTTGCGAGCGGCTCTGAATCAGGCCCAATGTACCATGTGTACACAATCTATTTGTATATAAATAAAACCTGTGTCCAGAGGACATAAGTAACATAATTGTTTTAATTGATAAAAAGACAACATAGTATCAAGCGCTGGGTGATATAATGATGGAGTTCGCACTGGGAGTAGCAGTCTCTTATCCTGTGGCGGAACTAGAGAGTGGTGGGCCCAGGTGCAAGAATATGCTTTGGGCCCTCCTATGCAGTGCCTCCAGTAGTGATCCCCCTATGCAGTGCCCCCAGTAGTGCCCCTTATACAGTGCTCCCAGTAGTGCCCCATATACAGTGCCCCCAGTAGTGCCCCTTATACAGTGCCCCCAGTAGTGGTCCCCTTATGCAGTACCCCCAGTAGTGGTCCCCCCTATGCAGTGCTCCCAGTAGTGCCCCTTATACAGTGCCCTCAGAAGTGGTTCCCCCTATGCAGTGCCCCCAGTAGTAGTCCCCCCTATGCATTGCCCCCAGTAGTAGTCCCCCCTATACAGTGC
Organism: Taudactylus pleione; assembly: GCA_031769625.1. Lineage (NCBI taxonomy): Eukaryota > Metazoa > Chordata > Amphibia > Anura > Myobatrachidae > Taudactylus > Taudactylus pleione. The sequence goes on from JAUIMM010001336.1 coordinate 451,894, forward strand.
CCCCAGTATTGGTCCCCCCTATGCAGTGCTCCCAGTAGTGCTCCTTATGCAGTGCCCCCAGAAGTGGTTCTCCCTATGCAGTGCCCCAGTAGTGGTCCACCCCTATGCAGTGCTCCCAGTAGTGCCCCTTGTACAGTGCCCCAGTAGTGTCCATTATACAGTGCCCCCAGTAGTGGTCCACCCTATGCAGTGCTCTCATATAGTACCCCTTATACAGTGCCTCCAGAAGTGGTCCCTCCTATGCAGTGCTCCCAGTAGTGCCCCTTATGCAGTGCCCCCAGAAGTGGTACCCCTATGCATTGCCCCCAGTAGTAGTCCCCCCTATGCAGTGCTACTTATATAGTGCCCCCAGTAGTGGTCCCCCCTATGCAGTGCTCCCAGTAGTGTCCCATATACAGTGCCCCCAGTAGTGGTCCCCCTATGCAGTGCCCCCAAAAGTGCCCCTTTTACAGTGCCCCCAGTAGTGCCCCTTATACATTGCCCCTAGCAGTGGCCCCCCTACATATATACTGCTCTTAACCTTTGTATGATTAATACACTCAATAGTGATAGATAACAATGGCAGCAGCGGAGATTAGCAGCAATTCTCATAAAGATTGTTAGTATTAGCAGCAGTGATCCAGCAACATAGTTAGTCATATATAGTAACCAAATGTTAAATGTTAGTAAGCAGACAAATTGATCAACCTTTAGTTTTAAGTCAACTTTAAGTGCAGATACTTGATATCTTGTTCACCTTCCAAGTATTGGAATATGTAGATTGGCAATATATATGAACTACTCATGCCTCCTTGGTTGACGTGTCAGGGGATGATTCCTTGGAAACATATTGTCCCTGTGAGCAGCTATGTATCTCAGCTGAAATCTTGATTCAGCTTATAAAAAGAGCTTGATGTGAGACTGGTAGTTTGTTGTTGGCAGACTACAGGTGCCTATGTGTGGTGCGCAGTGTAATATTCGCCGCGTCTTCTCCCTCGTATTGCTGCTTCTGGAAACCAGCTCTTAGAGACAGACTCCCCAGCTGTGGATGCCTGGTCTCTGATGTGTCCAGCACCAGTGGCATGGTGTGCTGTGTAGCTGTGTAGTTGTATGATGTGCTGTGAGTCCCACGTGCTCCTCTGCAAGTGTGCGTTTCACCATGCATGTCACTGTGGCTGACGCGTTTTTCCGCCCTTTGATATCAGTTTAGTCAGCTGATAAGTGTCCTGGTTCTCCTGTGTACTATTTATTTAACTGAGCAACCAATCATACTCCTATGAGAGTTTCTTCGCAGTTTAACCCTTTTTTTTGCTGTCCCTCACATCATAAATATATCATATATATTTGAAATATATGAAACTTACTGGATTTCATTTGAATTAACCATATTTACATAATTAGAAACATAATACAATCTTTATTAAAACAATATTATAGTCTCTCAACTGCCTTCTGCTTATTACCTTAATGCTTCTTATTTATGTATTTTTACTCAACTAACCACGTCTGGTGTTGTCTATGTGTTCCAGACTTCAGGCTGTAATTGCCTGCAAAGGATTTGCAACAAAGTATTAAAAAGTGAAAGTTAGATTTAGGATTGTTTAGTTTGTCCCATTACTTTTGTCCCCTTAAAAAGTGGGAGGCACATATAGAAACCATTGTAATTCCTACACCGTTCACCTGATTTGGATGTAATTACCCTCAAATTAAATCTGAAAGTCTGCAGTTAAATCACATCTTGTTTGTTTCATTTCAAAGCCATTGTGGTGGTGAATAGAGGACAAAATCTGAAAATTCTGTCAATGTCCCAATATTTATGGACCTGACTGTATGCAGTACTCCGAGAAAATGGTGCCCATGCTAAAGTCACAGTGATTACAGTAGCATTGGTGGAAAGGTATGTATATGTTATTGGTACAGGATATGCAGTGTGGGCCCCCTGGATACAGTGCTCTGTGAGCACCAAACACTGTACACCCATTTTAGATACACCCAAGAATACACTAGTGGGCATGGACATACTGTAATTAACATAGGTGCAAGGGGTGCAGGTGCTATGGGGCCCAGAGCTGAGGAGGGCCAATTTTCACTGTCAAAGTTACATGTGTTATATACAATTTTCCCCATTGGGTGGTACATAGGGGCCCTTACACACTTTTGCTATGGGGCCTTTAAATACCTAGTTACACCCCTGCTAGTGGGATTACAAGTATGAGCATAAACTGTTGTGTTTTGTTGTCATTTGTCTATATAAAGCCAAGGACTCCTTCACATGAGTGCTTGGAAAGAATTTGCTACATTACTTTCCAATTTTAACAAAAAAAGAAACACTCAGCGCTAGACTAGCAGGAGTATCAAGTAATAATGCAGCAGTACGAGAAAGAGGTAATTGCCAACCTCACTTTTAGCTAATACTTTTATCTCAACGCTGCCAAAATACTATCAAGCCGTCCCCTTATGCTATGTCCAAGCCGCCTCACAGTTACAGCATTAGGCACGAGCTGTCAGTGACAGACACTAACAAGATCCTGTCTACTGGTGTGTATACATAGGACTAGTAACAGTTGGTGAGCTGAGGTGACATAAACTGTGAATTTGGACTATATAAGACGGCAAGTTATATAGCCCATTTATTTTGTCTGGCTGATAAAAAAAAAAGTGACTATATAGACTTAACGTGACGGGCTATTTTTCTCCACCTAATATCTAATGGACAGCTGGTTCTAAAGCCGCAAACTAATATTTATGTCTGTCAGAGAGAATCCCCAGGTAATTACCATATAGATACTATTTGTAACAGTATCAGCCATGTGGCTATAATAAAACCGCAGTCTGGAATAGGCTACTGGCAACAGTAACATTTGGCTTTTGTTACTGCTAAGATTTAGCAGCTTCATATTGGAATTATCACTCCAATTTACTAATTTATAAAGAGAGAGCCTGATCAACTCTTTTATATTTTAAAGACAATTTTTCTATGTAATGGGAATAAAACATGCTCATATTGTGAATCTGACTATAGCCAATTATGTCATTGTCATATGAGAAATTATGAGATATCTGTGGAAATTGTTTTAATTTATTCATTTTTTATGGTTTATGTTTTTGCCTTATTAACTGTCTATTATTGAATACATTTTTAGATATTTTTATCATCTGGTATATTAATGTCCCAAAAAAAGTATTAGAGCGCAGTATACAACTACTTTCCAATTGTAGCAGAATACAAGCAAAGCTTACACAATACTACAGGCACCGGAATTACTGACCGTGTACTGCATACCTGACCCAAATGGTGAAATATTCCTAGTTCACCATATACTCTAACTTAACTACTCTTCTGGATTGTCTGGGAGACTCCTAAATCTTCAGGTAGTCCTCCAGACGGCTGAAGAGTGTTTGTATCTCCCTCATCCAGCTCACTTCTAGTATGGGGAGAATAGTAACAAGAATTGGTCTATAGTAGGATGGTCAACCCCGGGATTGTATTTGGGCCTAAAATTGCCAGGATTTCAATCCCGGGATTGGTGGTTCAAATGCTGGGATTTAGCTGCGCATGCCTTCTTTATGTCGGGCAGCGCTTAGCACCTAGCACTTGGCTCAGATGCTGCCCAGCTGTAAGCAGCGCTGCGTGACATGAGAGTCCCACACCAAATGTCCCCTTCAGCTGCTCCCACCAGCCATCCTAGGCAGAGGTGGGCTGTCAGCAGCACAGGCAGTAAGCGGCAGTGCATGGCGTGCCTGAGTCTGAGCAAGCCCTCACTGTCACAAAAGTTCTGGCCAGGGGTTGGGGCTCTGAGGGATCGGAGGAGGAGGGAGCCCAGCTGCTGCCCTGCAGTGCCAGTCAGACCAGTGCTGCCACACTGCCCAGCCCAGCACCATGCCCAGTAAGACAGTGCCTGCTGCCTGGGCACTGGGCACCCCCATGTTGCTACTTGGAGAGGAGGACAAAGAGAGAGTGGAGTCAACTGTCACTGGATTCAGACTGGAAGAAGATGAGTCAGTGAAGTTATTTTATGAAAATGAAAACTTTATTTATTGTGTACTTTTTATTTATTATTTTTTCAGTGTGCCCCTATTGAATGACTGTCTCCTCTCTGAAATGTTTTTGGGTTATTGCCCCCTTCCCCCTTTCCTGTTATGTCTGCTACAAAAATAGCTTATTAAGGGGCCTCTTCTGGGCATGCCTGAGCAGGAATTTCTATTGTAGTCGTTTAGCATTTTCCTTTTTCTTGCCTATTTATCTCAAAGCTGTTGTGCTCTGAGTTTCTTTATACCATTTTCTGTAAGTGGTTGCAGATTATTTTAGACACATTTTACTGTGGTTTTTAACTACAGTACATGAGTAATTGAATGGGGTGCACAAAGAGTAAATACTGTCTACAGTTGGTGCAGAAGCTATGGTCTCACAGCAGCAGTGAGCTATTCACAAATTAGAAGAACTGGAGCACACATAAAGAAAATTTAATAATCCCATAAATTCACATTTGAATATTTTCATATAATGGAGTAAATGCTTCAACCTTTCAGATCTATTTTATTAAATTACTCTGTGGTGGGGCTTACTATTCAACCAATTGCTAGTGAAATAGGTGTCAAATAGGTATCTCCTAATTAATCACAATTATTAAAGTAAAATCTCACATAAGTATATGCAATCACACAGTATGGAGACCTCCATGTTGCTTCATGTGGAACCTTTCAAATTGCAGAAACAATAGCTGCACATTACTAGACACTCAACCTCAGAGTGATACCACAGAGAATTCCTTTAATTACCCAATGCATTGTCATTGCCTCAGAAATAACAATAATTAAATTTGAGACTATTCAGGTTACAAATCAGTAATTGGTTTAACTTAATATTTTACAAGAAAATGTATGTAATTCAACCAAATACATGGCTGTGTACATACCTCATTGTAATATTTTTTGACACCAACAATATATTATTTTAATTTACATTATAGTAGTGCACACGGCTGTGGCACAGTATGCATTAATAGAAGCTTAGTTTTACTATACTTTATTAGAAAGATTTACTGAGCCATTATCATCGTAATCCTGCTAAAGATTCATAACCATAATTGATTTTATTAAAAGTTTAACTTGCCTCTGCTGAATTAACTTTCTCAAAATCCTGTTCTAGCATGGATTAAATTTTTCTATTTAATAAATTCCTAGGTTCATACATTTTTTAAAGGTTTATTTAAACAGAACCATCTAATTATGCAACACATAAATTTACTTTCAATTTTTGTGTTTGATTTACCTCTTCACTTTCAGCTGCTGAGTACTTGCTTGTTATTTCAATTTACAGTGGTTATTGTAATGGTTCTAATGTTTCTTTAATTGTCAATTTATAAACTGGAATTTTATTTAGTATATTAATCACATCAATTTGGTGATATTTTACAGTAATAAGGATTGCATAATAATTTAAAAACCTATCTATATTACATATTTAATTTACTTTTTCTAATAATAAAATACACAAATTATTATGCTACCAGATGCTTTATGTATGAATATATGGTATTTTGTTAAAATTAGACAGACCATCAATGGTTTATAGCTATTGATAGGTATATAACTACCTGGGAGTAATGTAACACAGCAAGAACCACTGTCCTTTACAGCAGTAGAACTGGCAGCTCAGGAACCCAATAAAACACAGACCAAGAGAAATATCCAATCACAGTGACACATTATACACTGCTAAACCACTGCTCTCACAATTTGTCAGGCATACCTATCTAATGTATGTAGGTAGAGCTTGCCCAGCAATACCAATGACAGAAAAACATTGCAGTGTCACCATCAATGGTGGAGAATCAAACTACCATCGCTGACAAAAACATCAACTATCTGAAGTACAGTAGCTCATCAGTGGTTGCAAACCATCAATGGTTGATGGCCATCCCTAGTTGCCTTATCCACAAGGGAAATAGAGTGATCTGTCAGTCTGTCTTTCCAGTCAGTCTTTTAGTGAATCATATCTGTCTGTGCTGTTAGACTGTCTCCCAGTGCTGTAAGTCTTTCTGTCCAGTCAGTGTGTAACCCTATCAGTGAGTTTATTATTTCTCTCAGTCTGTCTCCCAGTCCTGTCTCTGTGTTTGTCTCCCAGGCCTGTCAGTCTGTCTGCCCTGTTAGTAAATCTGCACAAATGCTGTTGTAATTACGATGCAAAGCAGCAATCTACAGCCAATCATGGGTATATGAGTAGTTCTTAAGTCCATTATATGTAAATTTAATTTTGCAACTAATATTTACTGTGTTTCGAAATCTGTAAGTTTATCATTCTGGACTAGCACCTTACCTTATTGGTTTCAAAGCATGGAGTATGGTAATGTATATGCACACTGTATTAGGCACAATTCTAGGTAAGTCCTACAAGTTATATACTGTAGTGCAACTTTGGTTCATTTTTGGGGTGTGGGTCCCCCTGGATTGCGCTGGTTAATCTGTCTCAGGGCACCGCATTATAACACATTTTCCTTTATAACACATTTTAACCCTTCACTGTGTGTGTTTAATATATATGTACTTCACTTTTTTATTTTCATTCTTTATACTTACTGCAGCCCAGGATGTACCTTCAGTACACACTGTGTGATAGAGGTATACGTTCGGGAAGCCGGTGGACGTAATGCCGACCACCGGCTTCCCGACTGCTTAATCCCGGCGAGGGTTAAATGACAGGCGTCTAAATCTAGACGCCTGTCATTTTACCTACGCCGGGAGACCAGCCCCCGGCATCCCGTCGCGCGGGGGGGTTAGGTTTAGGGCTCCCGGGTGGGACTTAGGGCTAGGCACCGCCCGGGGAGGTTAGGGTCAGGCTAGGGGAAGTGGGGGTTAGGGTTAGGCACAGGGGGGGTAGGGTTAGGCACCCTAAAGGAGGGTTAGGGGGTAGAATTAGGTTAGTTTATACTTACCTTTGGGACAATCGGCATTTCCTCCTCTGTCGGGATGTCGCTGATAAGCGGCCAGCGGTATATCATACCGAATCCATGGTAGATGCTGCTAACACTTGGACTCCAGTGTATTTTGTCTGTTAAAATAATTTAGCTACAAAAGTTTTAGGTTTAGGCTTACCGCTGCAATGTTTCTTTGCTTGGTTCCTAAATCAAGCATCCGGAAACCCCCCTGTAGAAGTCATGCTTTTGCTTTGACAGAGTTGAATGCAATTTGTGTTTTTGCTCTGCGCATTCACATACTATGGAAGTACGCACACTCAGCTATGGGTGAGCAGAGTCATAGGCAAACTGAACGCATCACCTCTTGCAATTTAAGGGGCATGATTAGATTATAATGTATTTGTTCTTATGTGGGTTAAACTCAATGAGGGCATGTCAACCCGTTTTGCAGAGTTGTGGGTACGCATAACTACTAAGACTAAGATTTCTCATGGATCTTTTGCACCTAGAGTAGGACTGGTGCATGTACGCACTGATGAGGTTAATGACGGCCATTAAACCAATCAAACGGATAGGTGCTGCCACAGAACTTCATACAACACTGCTTATGGGTAAATATAAGCAATTAGGTCCTTGCATGCAATGTGGGAGAATTTAATCCATCTTGCATTCAAATTTGCATCGTCCCCAATGTATCTTTGTCTTTTAAATTCTTGTTAAGTTTAAAAGAAAAAAACTTTAGAATATATAAGAGCAATCACATGTAAGATGGTTTGGGATGTAAATCAAGACGTAGACCTTGTCCATGTGTGTGCTTTCATTAATCCACAACTTGCAAATCTGTGACTTCACTGCAGTCCCTAGTGCACACTGCCAATTCTTTAGAGACACAGCCCACATAAACACATAGACATATAACTATTTTTATGTATGGAATTATTGAATGGGGGCTCCATCTTTCAAACTAGAACTATTTCAAGGTGCTGTCCTATATATGTATATAAAGGACACAAAAATGCACTTAAATAATATAACAAACTAATTTCTTACAATAGGAACATTAAAAACATAAATAAGTGTATTTAGACTATTAACAAGAATTAGGTCACAGGAGACATAGTATGTAATAATCATGTGCTTCATAAATCCTGCTATTATCATATCACTAAAAATCAAATTAAACATTTTTATGTTAACATAAATCACACTGTGTTTGGTGACTACTGTTTATTGTCAAGCTTAATGATACAAATCTACCCTTGTTAATGTAACCCATCTACTAATTTATCATTCTGAATCATTAACCCATAGAAAATTGTGATTAATGACACTGCAGTAAAATAATGAAAAGGTTTGTAACACTCATGTCATTCTGGTTCGCCTAATAATGCAACATAATTAACCGCTATAATGTATGCAAATTGACTTTACATTATTATTTAAATTAAATGTTGACTAGTCACTTGAAGGCATTTAATGTTATAATACAGCAAGTAAAATATCATGACATTTATTTTAAATGATGTTTATCAAATGCATTTAAATAAAAAAACAGCAGTAGCATAATAGTCAAAATAACAGATTGATTTCAACATTTGCAGATTTATGCATCTACCAATGGACCAATTAGGAGTAATGGCAATATAAATGGTTGGTGCCCAGGGCCGGTGCAAGGTTTCTGGGCGCCCTAGGCATTATTTCACCAACCGACCCTGCTCCCTCCAATTCATAATATGCCACGCATCAGTTTCCCCAGTTAAATACCATGCCACACAGCAGTATCCCAAATTCATAATATACCATATAGAATAATACACACAGCAGAGCACCAAAATCATAATGTACCTCATAACACTGCCACCAATTCATTATAAGCCATTAATGTATTTCTTTGTGGACTCAGCGGCGCCTTCCAGTGGCCAGCGCCCTTAGGTGGTTGCCTAAGGTTGCCTAATGGTAGCACCGGCCCTGCTGGTGCCAGCTACTTCTTAAGAAACAAGTGAGAAATAGGATGTACGGCCAGGAACAGCAGGGCCTTTCAACTGGGCCCCTTAAATGATGCAGGGAGGAAAGGGGGGTGTTTAATATCTTCGATTATATGCATTTCTCTAAGTGACCACTAGGTCTATGGAGATGACCAGTACTTATGGGAAACAAAGAACATTCATTCTACACATTCCAGTCTTCCATTCAAGGGAGTTGATTACCCATGATGCTTTGAGACAAAGATGAGCCCATGGATACACCTCAGAGACTGTCAATCAGGACTACAGAGCCAATCAATACACAAAGAGTAACACAAAATATAAATTGTAGAATCCTTGTTTTCGGATTGTTGAAAACTCTTTTACTGAAAGAGTGGACAGCATTCAGATGTGAACTGCTTGAATACAGATTTCTGTACAGTGCATGTTAAGATATTATGGAAGATGTATCAAGCCTTGGCAAGAGATAAACTGGAAAAAGATACAATTCCAACCAATCATCAGCTGTCATTTTACAGGCTGTGCCTCACTTTCATTGCATTTGGATAACAGACATATGTTTGGAGGGCACTATCACATTGTTCAAAATCACTCCTTGAATCCAGTCCATTTTTGGGATCCATTTATCCTCTGGATTTGAATTTCCATGTTTGTGTGATCGTGTAATAAACCAATTTTCTTATTTGGGTTTATTGCTATGAATGATCTATCAACGATTTCCAGTACATCAATTACGACATTGCATTATAATTCTTGATTTCTTACCCCTGAGGAAGTCCATTTTTGGATGAAACACAAAGGTTTCTGGTGCCGTGTCCTTACACTAAGCAGGAGAATCCTGCCAATTGAACTCACACCCATAATGGTGGTGGCAGGATTATATTATAACCTCAAATGTATTGTGATTGTGGATATGTTGTCATTTTCTTTATGCTAAACAACAACAAGGACTACCGCACCGGTTTCTCTCGATGAACCCCTTTTAATATCTGACTTTCAAATTCTATAAGAGGTGTGCTATCTACTGCCAGTTAATAGAACTGGATAAAAGAAAAGGAAAGAAAGACAGTATTGCGGTGCACAGATCGAGAGTAAATTAATCTTAAAAATTAACCTTTATTAGGTATTCATTAAAATTAAGTCTCTTTAGCAAAATAAATAAACTGGCAAAGTATTAAACAAATTATTTAAAAAAATGAAAAAAATTAATAACTAAAATTAAAAAGATGCACTTGGGGTCTCACCCGTATTTAAATTAGGGGTGTGCAGCGGCCACTTTTCGTGTTTTGTGTTTTGGTTTTGGATCTGGATCTTTCTTCGTGTTTTGGATCTGGATTGGTTTTGCCAAACCACCCTTCCGTGTTTTGGGTTCTGGGTTTTGTGTTTTGGATCTGGATTTTTTCTTAAAAAATAAAAAAAACCGCTAAAATCACATAAAATGGGCCTTTTTTTGTTCCTACGCTATTAATAACCCCAATAACATTAATTTCCACTCATTTCCACGCTATTCTGAACACCTCACACCTCACAATATTGTTTTTAGGCCAAAAGGTTGCACCGAGGTAGCTGGATGACTATGCTAAGCGACACAAGTGGGCGGCACAAACACGTGGCCCATCTAGGAGTGGCACTGCAGTGGCAGACAGGAAGCCAATCAGCGTTATGGTGCCCATTTGCATGTAGCACGAACCCGGGAGATCCGTGCTACATGCATCTGTGTGATTGGCACAGAGCAATGACAGGTCCGTGAGACCCATCTGTGCTGCTGTGGTAAAAAAAAAAAAAAAAACCTGTGTAAAAAAAGAAAAAAATGGCGTGCACCCCCCCAAAAAAGAGCAACCAGCCCCGGGCATTAGTAACCCAGTGCTGGGTGTGCTTAAATACAGGGGACAAACGACGTAGGGGTCCCCTGTACTTAAGCACAACCAGCACCGGGCTAGTCAGAACCAGCGCTGGTTGCCAAAATACGGGGGACAAATGACGTAGGGGTCCCCCGTATTCTGCGCAACCAGCTCTGGGCTCTGATCCGGTCCTGGTTCTGGAAATACAGGGGAAAAAAATTAGTAGGGTTCCCCTGTATGTTCCAGAACCAGCACTGGACTTTTTCAAGCGGGGGGCTGATACCACAGCCAGGGGAGCCCTTTCACCGGGCCCCCCAACCGCAGCATCAGCCCTGACCGCTAGTCAGCCCAGGCCGGGGATCCCTGGAGAGCTGGGGACCCCCCCAATAAAGGGGTCACCCTCTCCAGGGCACCCCAGGCCCAGGCTGATAGCCCGGGGCTATCTCCGCCACCCCTGGTGGCAGTGGGTGGCGGGTTGATTGTGTGGTGTGGTGTAAATAAAGAATATCAAACATTGTCTTTACAAGTAGAACTGCAAGTCCCAGCTAGCCTGCCCCGCATGCTGGTACTTGGAGAACCACAAGTACCAGCATGCAGGGCATTAAGGGCCCACTAGTACCTGTAGTTCACCTGTAAAAAAAATGTTTAAAAAAACACAGGACATACACATCGTGACAGTATAAGTTTATTAAACATACATACACACACACACACATGTACACATACTCACCTATGTAACATTGTCCACTTGTCCGGTAAAGTATCCATAGGGGACCTGTGAAAAAAAACATACTCACCATCTCCTATGCGAGGTTCTGTCCTCTTCGTTCCAAAGTAGGCATCCCCGGACTTGGCAAAAAAAAAAAACGAAAACGCGATCCACGAACTTAGTACCGTTCTATAGAACGGTACTTCCCGAATGAGAGCTTAGCGGCGGGGTATCACCATGGAAATCCCGCTGCTAAGCGTTCATTGGCTGAGAGAGGTCATCTCGCGTCTCTCAGCCAATGAACGGCTCCCTCCATTGTAGTCAATGGTGGGAGCCGCAAGGTTATTAAAGTTTACCCTGCGGCTCCCACCATTGACTACAATGGAGGGAGCCGTTCATTGGCTGAGAGACGGGAGATGACCTCTCTCAGCCAATGAATGCTTAGCAGCGGGGTTTCCATGGTGATACCCCGCCGCTAAGCTCTCATTCGGGAAGTACCGTTCTATAGAACGGTACTAAGTTCGTGGATCGCGTTTTCGTTTGTTTTTTTTGCCAAGTCCGGGGATGCCTACTTTGGAACGAAGAGGACAGAACCTCGCATAGGAGATGGTGAGTATGTTTTTTTTCACAGGTCCCCTATGGATACTTTACCGGACAAGTGGACCGATGTTACAGGGTTACATAGGTGAGTATGTGTACATGTGTGTGTGTGTGTGTATGTATGTTTAATAAACTTATACTGTCACGATGTGTATGTCCTGTGTTTTTTTAAACATTTTTTTTACAGGTGAACTACAGGTACTAGTGGGCCCTTAATGCCCTGCATGCTGGTACTTGTGGTTCTCCAAGTACCAGCATGCGGGGCAGGCTAGCTGGGACTTGCAGTTCTACTTGTAAAGACAATGTTTGATATTCTTTATTTACACCACACCACACAATCAACCCACCACCCACCGCCACCAGGGGTGGCGGGGATAGCCCCGGGCTATCAGCCTGGGCCTGGGGTGCCCTGGAGAGGGTGACCCCTTTATTGGGGGGGTCCCCAGCTCTCCAGGGATCCCCGGCCTGGGCTGACTAGCGGTCAGGGCTGATGCTGCGGCTGGGGGGCCCGGTGAAAGGGCTCCCCTGGCTGTGGCATCAGCCCCCCGCTAGAAAAAGTCCAGTGCTGGTTCTGGAACATACAGGGGAACCCTACTAATTTTTTTCCCCTGTATTTCCAGAACCAGGACCGGATCAGAGCCCAGAGCTGGTTGCGCAGAATACGGGGGACCCCTACGTCGTTTGTCCCCCGTATTTTGGCAACCAGCGCTGGTTCTGACTAGCCCGGTGCTGGTTGTGCTTAAGTACAGGGGACCCCTACGTCGTTTGTCCCCTGTATTTAAGCACACCAAGCACTGGGTTACTAATGCCCGGGGCTGGTTGCTCTTTTTTGGGGGGTGCACGCCATTTTTTTCTTTTTTTACACAGGTTTTTTTTTTTTTTTTAACCACAGCAGCACAGACGGGTCTCACGGACCCGTCAGTGCTCTGTGTCAATGACACAGATGCAAGTAGCATGGATCTCCTGGTCCGTGCGTGCATCTGTGTCATTGAAATACACAGCAGCACAGACGGGTCTCACTGACCCATCTGTGCTCTGTGTCACTGTCAGTCACACAGATGCATGTAGCACGGATCTCACGAGTCCGTGCTACATGCAAATGAGCACCATAATGCTGATTGGCTGAGAGCCGTGACAGACGGCTCTGTCAGCCAATCAGCACTTTGCCCATTAAAGGCAAAGGCATTTTTTTTAAAATGGCCGCTCGAGGCAAAACCTCGAGATCCGACAGCAGATCTCAAGGTTTTGCCTCGGGAGAGGGATCCGGGGCAGACAGGGAGATCCGAGCTTGGGCTCGGATCGCCCCGGATCCCTGAAGTTCGGGTGGGTTCGGTTCTCAGGGAACCGAACCCGCTCATCCCTAATTTAAATGGACTTCCTATAGATGGCAGTTAATGACAAGATTATTAGACAGATTTACCTACTCTGTATTCATATCATTTTATTACTTATTGATGGTAATAAACAGGGATTCTCCTCCCTTTAAAGCAACCTTATTGAACCAATGTTAGCAGACCATTAAAAGTTTGAATAGGAGAAAACCTCTGCAAACTATAAAAATGGGGGGAGACCCATGCATTGTTGTCACACTTGAAAGAAACCCACCATAGTAATATAAGCCATATTCAGAACTTTTATGGGCTTAGGAAAATTGCAGGTGATGTTAGCTCTAAGGACATCACTCAAAATTAGCCAGGGCTGAGATGAATATGATATATAATTTTAAAAGCCTGGTCCCATTAGGACTCAATATGGATTTGGAGTTGAAATGGTTTTTATAAAATCTTTTTATAAACTTTCACTTTTTAAGGTGTGTGGGTTCGCATTTTTTCTTGTATAAAATCTTTTCTTGTTTTATAAGGGCTCTTATATTCCTGTTTGTATCCAATATCACAGTATTCTTCGATTTGTAACTATGTGTTTTTTTATAGTTTTTAGATCAAATAATAATCTGGGACTATTTGTTTGAATGTACACTCCCTAAATGCCGTAGCAATTGCATCTCTAAGGAGCATGATTTCTTCTATCTATTGAAACTATTTGCCTGAATTGACTATCCCAAAATGGTTGCCACTAACAATGGGACCCTAGGGAATATTTTCTCTCTACTATCGGAATTAGGACTTGATATGTAATTTCTAGATGTGACTAAATACGGTTGTTTGCATAAGTAGGAAAACTGGATGTGCACGATCCACACTTGAGAATATGGAGAGACAAGGAGCCACATACATTGGATGAAATGCGACTTCCGGTCCACGTAAAGGAACTGCAAGTGCCATGTTTTATAATACCTTATCCGTTTGCGGCTATAGTGGTAGGATTTATGGACATAGGATTTATGGACATATATGATGTAGACTATGTGGTGGGGAACATTGAGATGTACTCTATGTATATTTTTAGAAGTAGTTGATCCTTGTCTGGAATTAGGAATGTTTCTTAGCAAATTGGAGGCAGTATAAATACTGCCCATGGATGACCTCCTCCTCATACTTTGAATAAGATACCCTAGAGTATCGAAACACATTGGTGCAGAAGAAAACTATTGGATCCTGCCTGGCATCTTGTTGATCCATGTCTGGGGACGCCTGACTGATTTTACAAATTGCCTTTATGTCTACTTGTATGTGTAGACTGTACATCTGGTAAGAGTCCATTTTGTTTCTTCATATTGTATTTTATTATATGTTGTTAAAGGATTTGTTCATTAAAATAATGTTACACAATTGGATGCTTTCCCCTTCTAACCTGAGAATAATTTACATCACTGTTTGGAGGACTAATGAATGGGGAGACAAGAATCCTAAGTGGATGATACCATTATCTCATATGCACATTTGTCTATACTCATGCGTAGACTCATCATTTTGTTGGTGGGAGTCTCATTATACACTGCCATTTATAAAGTCATGTTTTTATCAGGATTACACTATTTTGTGCATTCTTTTATTTGAGATATCGTGAAGGGGAGTAGAGTCTCTAATCTGGGTCATATATTTTTGTATAAAATAAAATAATCTATATGTCTCACCACCTTTGATTTGCAACAGAAGGACATTTCATATATAAGAGAAGCATTAAGTTTGATATATGTAGTGCCTGTGCGCCTGTTTGTTACCTTTTGAGTCGGGGGAGCTGCTGCGCAAGCCCAGCCTCAGCAGCTCCTCCCATAAGCCTTTGTGGAGCCCATCAGTCATCACTGAGGGCTCCGCCTACAGGCCATCTGCGGCCCACTCCATCTTCGGAGTCTGGCATCTGCAGCAGTCTGCCTTGCCCTGCACACACACAGTAGACAGCAAAGGAGGACTCAGAAGCTTGCACTCACCTGCCAAGCTTTCTTGTACCGGAGCTGCCTGCCACGGCCCGCAGCTAAACCCCTCCCCTCCCAAGATTTGGCTCCGCCCCCTTTTCAAAGAGCTGCGAATTGGGGCAGTGACCTGGACCTGCCCCTGAGCTCTCCTTTCTCCTCTCTTCCCCACCTGACCTGGCTCTCTTCTCCTCCCCACCTGACCTGGCTCTCCTCCCCACCTGACCTGGCTCTCTTCTCCTCCCCACCTGACCTGGCTCTCCTCCCCACCTGACCTGGCTCTGATCCCCTTCTGACCTGGCTCTCCACCCCACCTTGACCTGGCTCTCCTTCCCTCCCTGACTGACCTGGCTCTCCCTCCCACCTGACCTAGCTCTACTCCTCACCTGACGTTGGCTCTCCCTCCCACCTGACCTAGCTCTACTCCCAACCTAACCTGGCTCTCCTCCCCTCCCCAACTGACCTGGCTGCATTTGATAGATTAGAGGGTGGTGTAGGCTGCAGGGAAGGGAGGGTTAGGGGCATGGCCGGTGCAATATAATCAGCCTGGAGAGGCACCGCCACTGCCTACTCCATTTCCCAGGTGCCCGCTGAGATTTTGTTACCAGTGGGTGCCCAGCAGCTCTTTCCCTAAAGTGGCAACCGGAGGCTGGAGCTCACTCCTGAGCTCCACCTTCCTGCTCCCACAGTGGGTGAAGGGAGATACGTCATGACATTGATATTGCCCAATGCGAAGACCAAGGACATAGTAGTTAGACAGTGGTGGACACAGTAACGGGGCTTCAGGTAAGTATAGTATTGTATTATGTGTGTGTGTGTGTGTGTGTGACTTTATGTGTAAGGGGCACTACTACTGTGGGCACTGCGTAAGGGGCACTACTACTGGGGGTACTGCATAAGGGGCACTAATACTGGGGGCACTAAGGGGCACATATACTGGGGGTACTATTTAAGGGGCACTGAGTAAGGGGCACTAATATTGGGGACACTGCATAAAGGGTACTACTACAGCGGGCATTGCATCGGGGGCACTATTACTATAGGTAGCATTGCAAAAGGGGCACTATTACTTCAGCGGGGCATTGCAAAAGGGGCACCACTACTACTGTGGGCATTGCAAAAGGGGCACTACTATGGGCATTGTGTATAAGGAACCACAGAAAAAAAAGATTCACTGCAGCAATATCAGCAAAAAATACTTAAATCCTACATGATAATAGAGATTCAGAGGTATTAGTTACATACATTTGCAAGTATATGAATAAGCGCCAGGCCATCGTCAAGGTTCCTCTATACTGGCACCCCTAACATTAACGGGTTCACGAGAAGCAAGGTACCCAAAAAAATTCCAGCCAAGGACCATCCCCAGGGCATCACACGAAAAGGGGAAAAAAGGTGATAGTGAAGTGTAAAGAATAGATGTATAAAGATAAATCAATAAGTGTTAATGAAATAAGAAAGAATTAAAATGACATAAATAATAAGCAAACAATTAGAAAAGTGATAAAAAATATCTATGTGAATTAAGTGGTGATGCCCTGAAAAAGGTCCAGCCAGAACAACTGCAGTGAGCTGGAGGGAATCTTTTTTTTTTCTTTTTCTGTGGTTCAGTATAAACCCCGCCCTTTACAAGCACCTGTGCAAAGTCATTAAGCTGAGAGGTATGAAGGGCACCAGCATTGGGAGGATGTGCTGGTCCTTATAGTGCCATGTGGAGGTTTCTGGGGTACCTCCAAGGTGAGTCAGCTCTCAGCTTATACATGTGGTGTTATTATGCAGTAAACTAATTTGTAAATATATGACCCAGAGTGGGTGCTACTATTATGTAGCAATAATTACTTTGGGGTGAGCGTTTGGGAGTGGGGCCCCCTGAGTTGTTCTGGCTGGACCTTTTTCAGGGCATCTCCACTTAATTCACATAGATATTTTTTATCACTTTTCTAATTGTTTGTTTGTTATTTATGTCATTTTAGTTATTTCTTATTTCATTAACACTTATTGATTTATCTTTACACATCTATTCTTTACACTTCACTATCACCTTTTCTCCCCCTTTCGTGTGATGCCCTGGGGATGGTCCATGGCTGGAATTTTTTGGAGTACCTTGCTTCTCGGATGTGAACCCCTTAAAGTTAGGGACGCCAGTATAGAGGAGCCTTGACGATGGCCTGGCACTTATTCATATTTTTGTAAATGTATGTAACTAATACCTCTGAATCTCTATTATCATGTAGGATTTAAGTATTTCTTGTTGATATTGCTGCAGTGAGCTGGAGGGAATCTTTTATTTTATTTTTTGTAGTTCAGTATAAACCCCGCCCTTTACAAGCACCTCTGCAAAGTCATTAAACTGATATGAGTAACCACCATACTTTTTGTTTGCAGTTATTGTGTATAAGGGGCACAACCGTTGTAACAGGAAGTGAATCAGGTGCACTAAGTGCAGTGTAATGTGAAATAAGATTGTGCTACTCCTGTGGTTTAATTTGAATTGGGGACACTATTGTGTGACCACTCCCCCTTTTTGTGAGACCACGCTCCTTTGTGCACCGTGCATCTATGGTACGCATTGTCCCATTGTAGAAAACTGGAAGGAAGGGTGCAAACTTAATAGTTTGCAGGAGGGCACTAAACACCCTAGCACCGGCCCTGGATGGAATATCCCTCCTCCCTCCCTTCACAGACAAAACCACCTCAACAGATGCACCCCCATTAGGGGCTGCTACCGCAGATTTCCCGGGCTGGTTTTCCATCCCAAAAGGAGTATGTTATAGTGGTAGAATAATTACAACAGTTAATACAGTATGTTCACACATGACAGATAAAGGAAAGCGGTGTAAGACAAATATACTATAATTATGTCTAGAAATAGGGAAAGGAGAAGCAGCATGAAAACCAAAGACCAATCAGCATCACAAGTTATGTATGAGTCTCGTGGTTTTCAAGTATTAGTTGGATTTGTTAAAACAGGAATAACTCGGTGAACTTTGAATTGATGATGTATACAAGACCTTGCTAAATTAATTGATAATAAAACCTATATTTGAGATTCAATTTATAGGTACTGTATGTTGGAAAAGAATTACAAGCTTTCAAAACATGAATACAACACAGTTTAGTGTTACACTATTTAACAGCCATGTCCCTGACAGATGTTATTGTATAACATTACAATTGAAGATGGGACCACAATGTTGTACATATATTACTAATGGCACGGCTAATCCAGAAACAATATTTAATAGTCATATGGATGACGTTATACAAATGAAACAAGATTTTACAAAAACATAATATATCCTTATCAGAGTAAGATTCGCTGTTCTCATGGTTAGATCCAACTACTTGGTTTACAGGAATAGATACATGGTTCAAATCATTGAAGCATTCATTGGGAATATTTATTTTTATTTATATTAGGAATATTATTGATTGCCTATGTAATAATGAAATGTATATGAATAATATTGAAAGGCTGTAAAATGTTAGTAGGGAAAACTAAACAGAAAGTACGTACCACGAAAGAAGAAATTGTGGAGCTATATGAACATGTGTAGGACCAATAAATTAAGTGAATCTGAGATATGCGTTGTAATGCACAAGGTTGAAGGCTGAGTGCATTCAACCACCCAAGGCATGCGTTTATCAGAGCGCAACTGTACACCTAGGAGTGGTATATCCATCTTATATCTCACTCAATATACCACACCATTATATATATATATATATATATATATATATATATACATATATATATATATACACAGTCAGGTGCATAAATATTGGGACATTGAAAGAATGTTCATATTTTGGCCTCTATTCACCACCACAATGGCTTTGAAATGAAACTGCAGACTTTCAGATTTAATTTGAGGGTAATTACATTCAAATCAGGTGAACAGTGTAGGAATTACAACGGTTTCTATATGTGCCTCCCACTTTTTAAGGGGCCAAAAGTAATGGGACTATCAACTCAAAAGCTATTTCATGGACAGGTGTGGGCTATTCCCTCATTATTTCATTATCAATTAAGCAGGTAAAAGGTCTGGAGATGATTCTAGGTGTGACATTTGCATTTGGAATCAGTTGCTGTCGACTCTCAATATGAGATCCAAAGAGCTGTCACTATCAGTGAAGCAAGCCATTATTAGGCTGAAAAATCAAAACAAACCTATCAGAGAGATAGCAAAATCATTAGGTGTGGCCAAATCAACTGTTTGGAACATTCTTAAAAAGAAAGAACTGCTCATGATCCAAAACATACCACCTTATCAGTGAAGCATGGTGGTGGTAGTGTCATGGCGTGGGCATGTATGGCCGCCAATGGAACTGGTTCCCTTGTATTTATTGATGATGTGACTGCTGACAAAAGCAGCAGAATGAATTCTGGAGTGTTTCGGCCAATATTATATGCTCATATTCAGTCAAATGCTACAGAACTCATTGGACGGCGCTTCACAGTGCAGATGGACAATGACCTGAAGCATACTGCAAAAGCAACCAAAGAGTTTTTTAAGGCTATAAAGTAGAATGTTATGCAATGGCCAAGTCAATCCCCTGACCTGAATCCGATTGAGCATGCATTTCACTTGATAAAGACAAAACTGAAGGGAAAATGCCCCAAGAACAAGCAGAAACTGAAGACATTTGCAGTAGATGCCTGGCAGAGCATCACCAGGGATGAAACCCAGTGTCTGGTGATATCTATGCGTTCCAGACTTCAGGCTGTAATTGCCTGCAAAGGATTTGCAACAAAGTATTAAAAAGTGAAAGGTAGATTTAGGAGTGTTTAGTTTGTCCCATTACTTTTGGCCCCTTAAAAAGTGGGAGGCACATATAGAAACTGTTGCAATTCCTACACCGTTCACCTGATTTGGATGTAATTACCCTCACATTAAATCTGAAAGTCTGCAGTTAAAGCACATCTTGTTTGTTTCATTTCAAAGCCATTGTGGTGGTGAATAGAGGACAAAATATGAAAATTCTGTCAATGTCCCAATATTTATGCACCTGACTGTATATATATAGCATCCACGATGCAGCTCTCAGAATCAAACAGCTAGACACTGGCAGTACTGTAGATCAATGTTTCGAGAATTTATTATCTCATCATCAGGATACAAAATGTACACAAAACACTGACCTTATAAACCCTTTCCCCATGTGCAACTCCAGCCTCCAGGTGCAGCTGACGACGCCCACAACTTACGTCATTACGCTGTTACTCTCGGCACAGCTGACATACATCAGTGCAGATCCATTGTTACAAATACATAGTCAACATATAAAATACCAAATGTCAATAGCACAAACTACATTAAAACATCATATCTGAAAAATACAATGACACATCTATATCTTATAAGCATTATTAAAGGATGTACTCTATGGTAACAGTTAAGCGGATTATTGAACATATCCTCGACTAGTGCACACTTGGCACAATTACCACCCATTTATTAGCTTTCTATTTCAATACTAGGAAAATCAGCATATGTTATATTCTTTGCAAATGATTATTATACTGCATTCACAAGCCTGAACCAACAATACATAAACAGTTATACATGAAACCAATCGTAAAAGACAATGTAAGCCAGCCGTCTAATTTAACCTCTTCGGGGACAGTGACCCCAAACGGAATATCCACTGTGCCTCACATCTTAATAATTTCTGAGCACGATTATCCTGGCTTATAGATTCCGGTATGTGATCAATGATGACATATCTGAGAGTGGATAAGTTATGTCCCAAAGTCACAAAATGTCGAGCAACCGGTTGGTCACTCATACCTCTCTCAATAGCCTGCTTAATGAAGGATTGATGCATAACCATCCTTTCACGGAGTGTTCTCTTGGTCTTCCCTAAATAGCTTAACCCGCAAGGACATGTAATTAGATACACTATATAGCATGTAAGGCAGGTGACCCTGTGTATAATCATGATGCGCTTACCACTATGAGGGTGGTAAAAACTGGTGCCCATCTGTATATATCTACACGTCAGGCAACCTAAACATCTATAACAACCCCACTTAAGTGTCAAAAAATCAGATTGTACACTTTGTTCAGATTGCATGCCTGTAATATCAGTTCTCATAACCCAATCTTTGATAGTCTGTCTCCTAATGTAACATGGCATAATGTCTACATTGCGGAGATTTAAATTGTTATTAAATTGTATAATCGGCCAAAGTTGTTTAGCATCAACCCTCCACTGCAGGGGTTAAAATGATTGACCCAAGGGAGACATTGTCTTTCTTTACCCTTCACCTTCTTGTTCAACAGCTGCTGACGAGGAATCAGCATGGCCCATTCCTTTGCCTTAATCATGGGCCCCTCATCATAGCCCCTTTCTACAAACTTTTTGTTTTGATCATATCATCAATATGCTTTTCAGCCACAATTGGATCACTACAGACCCTTTTAGCTCTAATAAATTGGGAAAAAGGTAAGCTGTATTTGCAAGATTTGGGATGAAAACTGTTAGCATGCAACAGTGAGTTGCAGTCAGTGGGTTTTTGATATAAAGCTGTTGAAATCACCCCCTCACTTAAAGAAACAGCCACATTTAAAAATGTCATAGTACTCGGAATGATATTATAGGTAAATTTGATGGGGCTTTCTGAACTGTTATGTGACTGCATAAACCTCACAAATAATTCCTCAGACCCTGTCCATATCAAGAACAGGTTGTCTATATATCGGGCATAAACCTTGATATACCATGAGATCATCCTGTTCTTGACAAAAATATCCTGTTCAGAAACCATCATGTAGGCATTCGCGTACGATGGGGCCATACTGTACTCCGTCATACAGAAAATAATTGTGGGTTAAAAATCAGCTCTAGGAATTCTATAATCAAACCCTCATCAGGACCCTCATACAACTCATTCCCATCAATCAATCTCCTTACCGCCCATAATACCTCATAATTAGGGATAATGGTGTACAAACTCAAAATATCAATGCTGCATAACAGACTCCCTGCATTTATATCTGTAATAGTAGCTAGCATATTAAAAAATGCAGTAGTTTCCAATGACTGCTTTGCCTTTATCTGCCGGGCGAATCACAATGTCAGTATAGGATGATAAATCTTTTAATGCATCAAATTCACTGTTAGTGATGTTGCTGTGTTTAGCTAAACCGGTTGATGCATTCATCACCAGTACCAATTTGTAATCCAACATCCGACTAAAGGTTTTGATTGATGAATTACTGGATGCAGGTTCAAATGTACTTCTTTTTAGTAAACTCCGCACTTGTCTAGGTATGGCATTGTTACTAGATCTGACTTCATTAGATAAAACTCACGGAGTCTAAGTTGTCTATTCAATTTATACTTTTCTATTTTCCAACACATGGCATCAGTAGGTGCAGTCGGGACAAAAGACAAACCCTTCTGTAACACATTATTCTCTTGGAGTGCTGCCTCTACATGACTTATATATATATATATATATATATATATATATATATGGGATGTAGTAATGGGACCGGCGGCCTCGATGCCGCTGGTCTCAATTCCGAAAGGGGAATCCTGACAAGGGACTTAAGATAGGCATCAAATTATCGACGCCTGTCTTAATCCCAATGCTGGAATGTTGAATGAGGTAAGTCCGAGGTGCCCTTAGCATTAGCCGCGAGGGGGGTCTAGGGTTAGGATTAGGCATGAAGGGGGGAGACTTAGGTTTAGGCACTAACGGGGAGGGTTAGGGTTAGGCTACAAAAAGGGAGGGTTAGGGTTAGGGGGGAAAGGGGGGAGGGTAAGTATACTTATCCAACCCCTGTCAGGATACCAACCAGTGGTATGCTGCTGTCGATATTATAACAGGAGGCATCCTGACAGCCGGCATTACATTCCTCTCTCTCTCTCTCTCTCTCTCTCTCTCTCTCTCTCTCTCTCTCTCTCTCTCTATATATATATATAGACACAGTGTCCGGCACTCCACGTTTGACAAATGTATACTTAGCTGGTTGCCTCCACAGGGATAAATATAGAATGGTAAAAATGCGGCACTCCAAGAAAATAATCAATAAGCTCTCAGACGGCAGGTATAGTCAACGTTTCAATGGCTTTTTAATAAAGTGTCCTGATGAAAATGCCAAGATTGATTATATAGATCAACTATGATACTTACATCCACATTCTCCCAATATCTCTATTTTCTGTATTAGAAATAATATTGAGCATTGTAAGATTCCTGATCATTTTGCATATGCATCACATATCAATACGGTATAGGCAATCAATGTATGCAGTTGGGTTGATATCTCTTTGCATTATTCTTTGTTTATGGTGTGTCCCGGCTTATAGATTCCGGGTGTGACAACATGGGGGATTCATTATTTAGGAACGCTGTGGATTAACCTTGGCAACAGAGGCAGTGCCGGGGACGCATTTTCTGGATGCACACTGGAAGTCCTGCGGACGCTTGCCAAGGGAGCTGGTGGTGATCCCGGCGTCTCACTAATCAATTGGGCTATTTAAGGTAAGATGTATGTATTATGTACTATTCCTAATGAAGGGTTGAAATATACTCGAAACATTGAAATCACTGTTGTGGAATCTGAGTTCTTTAATGAAATCCGATGAGTGCCACTGCAAATGGATATGTGTTAATTGGAATTTTATGCTGGCACCACGGTCTTTTTAACTCTATTTAAGGGAGTGCCGACCTCATGGGACTTGTGTATATATATATCGTGGCAAAATGGTGTCATGTCACTCTCCGGACTTAGGGCCTGATTCAGACCCACTCGCGAGCGGCTGTCCGCTCGCAAGTGGGTCGATGTTATGCACTGAGCATGCGCACGACAGAGGGAGCTCCGTCGTGCGCATGCGCCAGACGCGACGAGCGAAGGAAAGTCCTTCGCTCGTTGTGTCTGATCAAAGGGGGCGTGCTGTCGATGTTGATTGACAGCACGCCCCCTTTGGTGGGCGTGCTGGGGGTGTGCCTCCCTGACGGGGGCGTTCCCACGGGAACGCCTCCCGTCAGAAGCCGGCCCACTGACATCACTAGTGATGTCAGTGGGAGTGATTTTGGCTCTGAATGAGCCAAAATCACTCCGGAGCTTGCGGTTGAAAACCTCAACTGCCGGCTCCGGCTCGCAGTTTCGATGGTCGCGATGGTCACGACCATCGCGGCCATCAAAATGCACGCTCGTATAGGCTGTGGGTGGTGACCCACAGCTATACGAGCGTCCAGGAGGACGCTCCATTTTCATGGAGGGCGGCCCTCATTCACAGCGTGCGCTCTGCTCAGAGCGTACGGCTCTGAATGAGGGCCTTAGATGGTACAAAATCAATGTCACGTCCTGATTTTGTACCATCTAAGTCTGCAGAGTGACACCATTTTGCCACAATATCCCTTCCACTGTGTGAGCAACACGGCTATTATTTACATACGAATGGGAGTGCCTACATCATTGAACTATATATATATATATATATATATATATACAGTGCTCGAAGTGGGAATTTTAAAGTGGGGGTATGTACATTTTAGTGGACTCCCCAAGGTTTAAGGATTATGATAATGAGATACAACTTCTTCCTTCTCAACCCCTGCACCTCACACTACCTACTTCCCTCCCTCACACCCTGCACCTGTCACTGCCTACTTCCAAACCTCACACCCTGCACCTCACACTGCCTACTTCACTCCCTCACACCCTGCACCTCATACTGCCTACTTCCCTCCCTCACACCCTACACCTCACACTGCCTACTTCCCTCCCTCACACCCTGCACTTCACATTGGCTACTTCCCGCCCTCACACCCTGCACTTCACATTGGCTACTTTCCTCCCTCACACCCCGCACCT
The DNA here is from genome assembly GCA_031769625.1 of Taudactylus pleione. NCBI lineage: Eukaryota > Metazoa > Chordata > Amphibia > Anura > Myobatrachidae > Taudactylus > Taudactylus pleione. The sequence goes on from JAUIMM010001336.1 coordinate 477,068, forward strand.
CACACTGCCTACTTTCCTTCCTCACACCCTGCACCTCACATTGGCTACTTCCCTTCCTCACACCCTGCACCTCACATTGGCTACTTCCCTTCCTCACACCCTGCACCTCACACTGCCTACTTCCCTCCCTCACACCCTGCACCTCACACTGCCTACTTCCCTCCCTTACACCCTGTACCTCACACTTTCTACTTTCCTCCCTCACACCCTACACCTCACACTGCCTACTTCCCTCCCTCACACCCTGCACTTCACTTTGGCTACTTCCCTCCCTCACACCCTGCACTTCACATTGGCTACTTTCCTCCCTCACACCCCGCACCTCACACTGCCTTCTTTCCTTCCTCACACCCTGCACCTCACATTGGCTACTTCCCTTCCTCACACCCTGCACCTCACATTGGCTACTTCCCTTCCTCACACCCTGCACCTCACACTGCCTACTTCCCTCCCTCACACCCTGCACCTCACACTGCCTACTTCCCTCCCTTACACCCTGTACCTCACACTTTCTACTTTCCTCCCTCACACCCTGCACCTCACACTGCCTACTTCCCTCCCTCACACCCTGCACCTCACATTGGCTACTTCCCTCCCTCACACCCTGCACCTCACACTGCCTACTTCCCTCCCTCACACCCTGCACCTCACACTGCCTACTTCCCTCCCCCACACCCTGCACCTCACACTGCCAACTTTCCTCCCTCACACCCTGCACCTCACACTGCCTACTTCCCTCTCTCACACCCTGCACCTCACACTGCCTACTTCCCTCCCTCACACCCTGCACCTCACACTGCCTACTTCCCTCCCTCACACCCTGCACCTCACACTGCCTACTTCCCTCCCTCACACCCTGCACCTCACATTGGCTACTTCCCTCCCTCACACCCTGCACCTCACACTGCCTACTTTCCTTCCTCACACCCTGCACCTCACATTGGCTACTTCCCTTCCTCACACCCTGCACCTCACATTGGCTACTTCCCTTCCTCACACCCTGCACCTCACACTGCCTACTTCCCTCCCTCACACCCTGCACCTCACACTGCCTACTTCCCTCCCTTACACCCTGTACCTCACACTTTCTACTTTCCTCCCTCACACCCTGCACCTCACACTGCCTACTTCCCTCCCTCACACCCTGCACCTCACACTGCCTACTTCCCTCCCCCACACCCTGCACCTCACACTGCCTACTTCCCTCCCCCACACCCTGCACCTCACACTGCCTACTTCCCTCCCTCACACCCTGCACCTCACACTGCCTACTTCCCTCTCTCACACCCTGCACCTCACACTGCCTACTTCCCTCCCTCACACCCTGCACCTCACACTGCCTACTTCCCTCCCTCACACCCTGCACCTCACACTGCCTACTTCCCTCCCTCACACCCTGCACCTCACATTGGCTACTTCCCTCCCTCACACCCTGCACCTCACACTGCCTACTTTCCTTCCTCACACCCTGCACCTCACATTGGCTACTTCCCTCCCCCACACCCTGCACCTCACACTGCCTACTTCCCTCCCTCACACCCTGCACCTCACACTGCCTACTTCCCTCCCTCACACCCTGCACTTCACATTGGCTACTTCCCTCCCTCACACCCTCCACTTCACACTGCCTACTTCCCTCCCTCACACCCTGCACCTCACACTGCCTAATTCCCTCCCTCATACCCTGCACCTCACACTGCCTACTTCCCACTCTCACACCCTGCACCCCACACTGCCTACTTCCCTCTCTCACACCCTGCACCTCACACTGCCTACTTCCCTCCCTCACACCCTGCACCTCACATTGCCTACTTCCCTCCCTCACACCCTGCACCTCACATTGCTACTTCCCTCCCTCACACCCTGCACCTCACACTGCCTACTTCCCTCCCTCACACCCTGCACCTCACATTGGCTACTTCCCTTCCTCACACCCTGCATCTCTCATTGGCTACTTCCCTTCCTCACACCCTGCACCTCACACTGCTCCCTCACACCCTGCACCTCACACTGCCTACTTCCCTCCCTTACACCCTGCACCTCACACTTCCTACTTTCCTCCCTCACACCCTGCACCTCACACTGCCTACTTCCCTCCCTCACACCCTGCATCTCACATTGGCTACTTCCCTCCCTCACACCCTGCACCTCACACTGCCTACTTCCCTCCCTCACACCCTGCACCTCACACTGCCTACTTCGCTCCCCCACACCCTGCACCTCACACTGCCTACTTCCCTCCCTCACACCCTGCACCTCACACTGCCTACTTCCCTCCCTCACACCCTGCACTTGACATTGGCTACTTCCCTCCCTCACACCCTCCACTTCACACTGCCTACTTCCCTCCCTCACACCCTGCACCTCACACTGCCTACTTCCCTCCCTCACACCCTGCACTTGACATTGGCTACTTCCCTCCCTCACACCCTGGACTTGACATTGGCTTCTTCCCTTTCCCACAGCCTGCACCTCACACTGCCTATTTCGCTACACCCACCCCTGTACCACCTTATCTGCTTCTCTCACCCACCCCCTGCAGCGCACACTACCTACTTCCTCTCTCACCCACTGTACCTCTCATTCCAGGTTCAGAGTTGGTGCTGGCAGAGTCCGGGTTTGTACTGTCGCCACATCTGTCCTGGTGTCGGGACCCATTGCCCAATCCAGAGATATGTCCCCAGCGGCACACATCTCCACATAATGCTGCAGCTGCTCTTTTGCTTCCAACGCAAAGCGGGAGTTGGGACACTGGCTGAAGTGGCTGTATGGTATACTGCTGTATACAAGCTCACTTCAAGCCCTGTATATATATATATATATAAATATATATATATATATATAAATATATGTAACTCTTAACTTAAATACTGTATATTTGATTACATGCATTCCTCTAAGTGATCACCAGATCTATTGAGATTACCAGCACATGTGGAAGTTATTATGTCTAGAGGACAAAGAGCATTTATTCTACACATTCCTATCATGGTAGGTAATTACCAAAGATGTTTTGAGACTGAAGACAAGCCCATGGATACACATTGAGAAATTAGCAATCAGGACTACAGAGCCAAATAACAAAAATAAAGAGCCAGATAAACATAATTTATAATTTGTAAACTTCTTGTTTTGGTGTTGTTGAAAACTCTTTGGACCGAAAGAGCAGTGAGCATTCAGATATGAACTGCTTGAATACAGATTTTTGTACAGCACATTCTAAGATATTATATATTTTACAAATATTTTATTAAATAATTTTCATACCGATAAAGTTTTGTATGAATAATTGCTAATACATTAGAAAACTATTTAGGAAAAATAATAATAATAATAATAATAATAATAATAATAAAAATATATATAAATATATATATATATATATATGGATATATAATATATATATATATTTATACAATATATACTGTGTATATATATATATATATATATATATATATATATACACGGATTTGCAATGTTGTTCTAGTACACTCACTACTCTCTTTTTACATCCTTGCATCTTGACTGCACCTCTAATTGTTACACCTATAGTGCTTTGACTAGCTATATATATATTCTCCTTTACACAAGTATTTGTCATTCACCCTAACTCATCTCTTCCTCTTCAACAACACGGAAACTGAACCCAGGCTCCTGTGCAACACTGAGAAATCAAGACACCAATAAAATACCCCTGCAGTAAACAGCTAAGCATCACTATTTCTGATTTCTAGGTGGAAGATACCAAGTTGATAGCTCACACACGAAACATGCAGAACATTTCTCTTTTAGTGGTGGATAGTGCCTCGTGTGATTTAATATTAAATGTAACTTTGTGCATTGTGAAAAAGCACTGCACCCCTTTGCAAAATCAATACCTTCTTCCATCTTACTGTATCTTCACACATACAATAAAATACTATTTAAAATTGCAGATGTTTAATCTGGAATATAATTTCAAGTATGTTGCTCTCTATAGAAATAAATGGCGTCATTGCTACATTTTTATTGCTGTGTTGGGTATGATATCCATTGTGCAAAATATAATGACTGTCACACGAGATTGAGAGAAGGATTTTATTAATATTATTCTTATAATTATTTAAGTTTGAACGATTTGTTTCCTTTATTGTTGTTATTGTTATTATTAACTTTAAATGCCTTTGTTGCTTATGACGAGTGGGATTAACTAAATTATCTTTTTATCAACTAAGTTACCTTTAATATGCATAGGGCTATTGTTTTGCCCCTTTCCTAAATAAATAAAATTAATTATTATTTTACAGGAGAAAAACAAAACAGATCTAACTTATATATTATATCTACCACTGTACTTTAAAATATAAAAGCTTAAAAAATAAAAATTATATTTAACTTTTTTTTTAATTAGTAGTTAAACTGAAGCTGGTATCTAGCTCAAAGCATGTGCTTGGCATCAACTCAACATAAATGCACAACAACACAATTTAATTTCCTGGTGATAATGTGGTGTTAATGTATCACTTATTAAATGATTCTAGACAGGAAATGCTCATTGAAATAGAGAACACAGTATGATTTCTTTCATCTATTCTAATGAGACTAATAGCATAAAATGGCATAAATACTTGTTTGTATTATTATGTAATTAATTTGGAAATTACCCATGTAGGCCTTAATAAACAAAGTAACTAACTTTTATTGTCTGTTAATTCAGAACAGGTTACGTTACTTGCTAAGATAGGAAAATATGTAGAAAATAATAGGAACACATCACAGTTTGGTACAGCTTCCTAATATTTCACTAGCACTAACAGTAAATTTATTCTGAATAGAAATAAAATGTAAATCAAAAATAACTAAATTGGGATTACACAATACACAGAAAAAAAAAGTTTGCAATTCTCAAAGAAGTTTTTCGCTTATGTATTTCTTTGCGATTCTTAGAGAGCAGCATGTTATTAGATGGTTATCCACCTAAAGGGTAAATAAATTCCTTGTTCTCGGCGGACTGATTCTTTTTTTCTGCCAAGCTGTGATAGTTCCATCAAGCAGTCAATGGCTTCCTTCAAGAGTGATGTTGTATTGAGGGATAGACTTTGTAATAGGTCTAAAAGGATTAGAAGAGATATGTGCACATTAGTCACCTATCACATTTCACCATGGGAACTTTCATGAAGAACCCTTGCTGCAATCTCAATCATACACATTAAATTACAGGCTTGTGGTTACTTTTTTTTGTTAACTGCTCATTATGCAAATTGTATTACAAATATTAAAACCCCAGGGCTCAGTTAATGAAGTAGATTCAAACTTAGTTGGAAATACCTATCATATTTTACCTTGAAAACAAATTTGGCTTTCTCAGTCTTTCTTTTGCAGGGAGATACAGCAAATATTTTCTTACATCTTAATGAGGTTACATTAGGTAATTTCGGTGTGGAAGGAAAAGATTCCATGCAGAGATTGTATCATTTTCTTGTTTTTAAAATTCATAGACACGTTTTACTTTTTGCTTAGATAGTCTAGACTTATTAACCAATTAGAAGGTAATGATCAGTACAAAAAAGCTGTTTCCTTTTAATATTGTAGCACTATTGAAGCCCACTAGGCTCTGGAGAACTATTTCAGGAAGCGTCTTATGATTCCTCTAAAAAATAAGGAGAAAATAGTAGTACATAAGCAGGGCTGGATTGGACCACAGGGAGAAGAGGACAGTTTTCGACGGACCAGGCCCTGTGCTCCCCTCAGAGGCTTGTATTAGTCCCTGTCTCTCCCCCTTGTTGGACCAATTCAGCTCAGCTCCAATCAGACAGCATTCAGAGTGAAGCTCATTGTGTAATATGACTGCGTGATAGAGCACCAAAGTTTGCCAAGAAGGAGCCACTGTAGAGTTTCCCGGCCGAGGCTTAGATTCCTGCTGATGGCCATTTTATTGAGGACCAATTGCCCCTGGAACCCTATATTCTTTGCAGCAGCTGATATAACTATGGGGACATGAGTTTTATCTCAGTGCCCAACACTGTCGAAACCGTATAAATTGGTTGCGATCGCTTAATTGCGCACGAATCGCAACACGACATCCATTGGACGATTTGATCGTCCGCGGCCATTTTATGCGAACACATGCTCCCGCCGCATTTGCGCACACACTTGCGCACGCGCGAATTGCACATGCTCGCTATACATGCACACGCATCCCATGCCCCCGCAACTCGCCATATTGTGAATGGCGAGCCATGCTTCTGTGCTAACAATGGTTAGGCGCCATTTTACATTACATAAACACATAACAAAGTTAGTACAGCAATACTGTTTAAATACTGTTTTACGTTTCAATCGCATCGCCAGCTTTTAAGTATTATTGTCGGAAACCTTACCAGCAGCCTTTCCTTACAATAAACTTATATCCCATTTAACCCTAAACTGACTGAGATACGCACAATGCTATTTAGTACATAAACACCTCTTTCCTCTCATACAAATATTCACCCACTTACACAATAAATGTTCCAAGCATAGAAGTTTATGTGTTTTAAAGGTATACAGTGAATGTTACATGTTAAATAGCAGTTATATGATATCGGGCTTAGGAATAAGATAAATGGGTCATGAGTAGTATCTACCGATTTCCCTCTGTCTCAACAGGAATATGAAACCAACAGAATGAATATGGAAGGGATCACTATCGAGTTATGAAGACCTGCCAAGAATTACACTCTATACTGTAAAAATCAGTGTACACCTCCCCTGTAGATTTGCATGCCAAGGGTAGTACAAAGGGATTTTCTAACACAGTTCAACCTCCAGTGACGTCAACCATCTACTAACAAATGAATAGCAACAACCATTGTGACTCAGTAATAAAGGGCCAATAGGAAGCCCCTCTGAGTATTCAGCTTATGTTCAAAGGAAATTGTACACCTATAAATTCCTATGCAGTCTGGATCCCAACCCCCTTCCTTCCTCTTTCTCTACTTGACCCTAAAGAAACACGCAGCAATCCTGATGGACAGCTGTTAGTCTAGGATCCAGACCGCATGGCGAAGTATTGGTAATTGTATCTTTGTCTTTATCCTGTATATAGCTGCATTGTATAGACTAAGGCTGATTATACCCTTTTTACAATATAATACCTTTGTGTGTGTTGGAACAGCAAACTGTTTCTGTGTGACAAAGTTATTTTATATTGGGATGGGAGGTATGGGCAATCTGGTCTGTGCAATCAAATCTCTCTCTAATATCGATACTGTTTAAATGGTATCAATAACACTCAGGGCTATGTCATGGAGGCATTTGTGTATTTTGTCACAACAACAATATGGGTCCTGAATAGGTCATGCATCAGGAACTAGTGATCTAAAGGAGCTATGAGCTATGACAAGAGGGCACTGGAAATATGGTGTGTGGAGTATAGTGATGATACCCTATCCTATGCGAAAATATAACTCCCAGCTATGGTGGGACTACATCTCCCAGCAACCTGTAGGCTTACAGGTGTGGTGAGACTAGAACTCCGAGCAACCTGTGGTCTTATAGCTGTGGTGGGACTACAAGTTCCAGCAGCATGTGACTTGCCTAAACTTTTACCTTATCTATATATCTATATCTGTATAGTGTAGCCCATGTTCTAAACTTTTAATATAATTTTCTTATATAGTCTCTCTGAATCTATGTACGTAAATTATATTTAGATATTTTCCGTACATGACATAGGGGTCTATTCATCATCACTAAATTTCTACAAAAGTCTGTGAAAATTAAGATTTTCACCTATTTTGTAAAAATTAAGTGTCAGTGTTATTCATTAAACATGTAATGCAGGAGATATCACTGATATCTCCTGGTTACAATTCTCCCTCGATAATAACCACAGTCCCCATACTATAGTATGGAGATGTGGAAATTATGTAATTCATCAAGTTCCGAAAAAAATTTTTTTTCGGAACTTGACAGTGATGCTGTACACCACCCTGAGATGACGTACAACATCCGATACAGCAGAGGGATGATCCCTCCCTGCTGTGTCCTCTTACCTGCCTGATGCTCCCTCCTGGCTCCCAGAGAAGTCTTCTTGTGAGCCGGGGCCAGGAGAGGACAGAAGACCGACACGCTGCTGCAGGTCAGAGAGTATGGGCACAGTCTCCGGCGGCAGCTGAAGCATTGAATGGATGGGGGGATTGGGGGTCCTCCTTGATGCTGCTCGTTCCACTGTATTATGCCTGCCGGAGCCTCCACATCCTGCAATGCCGTGTTCACTGCCGGGGCTCCGTCCATCGTCCCCGCTCCACTGTACCCGCTGGGGGGAAGGGGGGATAGAGGGGATGAGGCGTACAGCGGCGGATGCAGTACCGGTGGCTGCAGCAGTAGCTTGGCGGGCGGGTGTACTCAGGCAGGTGTGCTCGGGTGAACGAACAGGCACATAGGTGAGGGGAGGAAGGCAGGTTCTCTTCTGCTCCAGTTTAGGTTCTCATTGCAGTACAGATTCAAACGCACATGCACGAAGAAGTGTATTATAAATGTGTTGGACGTTCCTGAGAGATTACAGGGGGTTGGCTAATCAGACGCAGATGTAGCTTAGTATGGGCACATTGCTGAAAGTAACTGCCTACAGAGACACTGAATCACTCACATTGGAGGCCATACTCAGATGGATGATCTGCCTCTAGCATTGGGTTGGCGCAAGTTTTAATAGTAGTGGCTAAAGACGCACAAAGCATGATTGCAACATCTGTATACACTGCCAGTGATTGCAGCATCTGTATACACTGACAGTGATTGCAGCATCTGTATACACTGCCAGTGATTGCAGCATCTGTATACACTGCCAGTGACTGCAGCATCTGTATACACTGCCAGTGATTGCAGCATCTGTATACACTGACAGTGATTGCAGCATCTGTATACACTGACAGTGATTGCAGCATTTGTATACACTGACAGTGGACATCTCAGTCCTTGCACATTCAGAGACATGGATGTACACCAGGGAAAAGGTTTCAATACCGGATTTGTACACAAATTAGTACTACTGTATAAAGAAGTGTCTTGCACATAGGGCGATCTCTCTCATACCATCTCTCCTGGAACCTCCAGGAGACTCCCGATATTTTGTCCCTCAGTCTCCCAGTAGAGTGGGTGGATCTCCTGCATCTCCACCACTTCCTAGGGAATTTGGCAGGGTGGGGAAAAGAATACCTCAAATTGCGCATCTGTTAGGAGAGGGCAATGCCAATATGATGTGATTCGAAGTTAATTGTGCCATTTGGCCCCACCATCTCTTCATATATGTGCAATTTGCAGCATTTTGTCATAGCGTGGTGCCTAATTACTCAAATAATAATAATAATTTTATTTATATAGTGCTTTTCTCCTAAAGGACTCAAAGTGCTTTACATTTACAGTACAAAATATAAAATAAGCTTAAACAAGGGACATTAGTGAAATGCTTGGGTGAAGAGGTAAGTCTTGAGTCTATTTTTGAAGGATTCTAGAGTGGAGGCCTCTCGAACTGTGCGGGGAAGTGAGTTCCATAAGATTGGAGCCCCAAAACTGAAAGCTCGACCCCCAGACGAATTCCGGGAGATTCTAGGTACTGTTAATAGTCCTTCGTCAAAGGATCGCAGTAATCGAGTGGGACGGTAAGGAATCAGAAGCTGCTTTAGGTACCTTGGGCCATGGTCATGTAGGGCTTTGTAAGTTAGTAATCCAATCTTGAAAAAAATTCGCCATCTGACAGGCAGCCAGTGAAGGGAGAAATGAGTGTGTGTTATGTGGCTGGAACGGGGCTGGTTGGTTAATAGCCTGGCAGCTACGTTTTGTACCATCTGCAAGGGGTGCAATTCTTTTGCTGGGAGTCCAAGGTAGAGGGCATTGCAGTAGTCTAGGCATGATGATATAAATGCATCTATGACTTTAGGCAGATCTTCTGAGGGAATTAAGTGCTTGACTCTGGCAATGTTCCTCAGATGAAAGAATGAGGATTTGGTTGTGGCTGATACCTGATGTTTAAGTGTCAAGCCACTATCCAGGACCACACCAAGATTCTGCACATGTTCAGTGTTTTGAAATTCTGATCCCCCAAGCGTAATTCCTGTTGGTTGGCTATGCTGTAGCCCTGACTTGTGACCTATCATAAGGACCTCTGGCCCTGATTCAGCGCCGGACGCTCTGACCAGAGCGCTCGCTCTGAATCAGGGCCCACCTCCATTAATATGGAGCGTCCTCCTGGACGCTCGTATAGCTGTGGGTTACTACCCACAGCATATACGAGCGTGCAGGATGATGGTCGCGATGGTCTTGACCATCGCGACCATCGAAACTGCGAGCAAAAGCCTGCGGTTGAGTTTTTCAACCGCAAGGCCAGGAGTGATTTTGGCTCTATCAGAGCCAAAATCACTCCCACTGATATCACTAGTGATGTCAGTGGGGCCGGCTTTAGATGGTAGGCGTTCCCTTGAGAACGCCTCCGTCTGGCAGTCACGCCCCCGGCACGTCCACCAAAGGGGGCGTGCTGTCAGTCAACATCGACAGCACGCCCCCTTTGATGAGACCCTCCGAGCAAAGGAAAGTCCTTCGCTCGTCGCATCTCGCGCATGCGCACGACGGAGCTCCCTCCGTCGTGCGCATGCACAGTGCAGACCATCGACCCACTTGCGAGCAGACAGCCGCTCGCGAGTGGGTCTGAATGAGGGCCACTGTTTTATCAAGGTTCAGTCGCAGCCATCTGGCACTCATCCACTCCTGAAGATCAGCTAGGCAGCCATTTAGGGTTGTTATGGGGTCCTTTGTACCTAGAGCAAAGGACAGGTACAGTTGTAAATCATCTGCATAGCAGTGGTAGACCAGGCCATGACGTCTGATTATTTCACCCAATGGTAGCATGTATACTGCAAAAAGCATGGGAGATAGTATAGAACCCTGTGGGACACCGCATGGAAGTGACACTGGTGATGAGCTAAGGACTGTGCCATCCAGTCCACAGAAATTTTTCAGGCGCTCAATTAGAATCCCGTGGTCCACAGTATCAAATGCAGCTGAGAGATCCAGAAGGATCTTAGATTGAACAATCACTTCTGTCTCTTGCCATCAGAAGATCATTAAGCACACATACCAGAGCTGTTTCAGTGCTGTGTCTTCTCCTGAGTCATGAATGGAATGGATCTGTGAGGTTCTGAATTTGTTGTGGACCCGGGGTGGTGATAGGAGCAGACATAGAAGCAGACAAATGAAAAAGTGGAGTTTTTAATAAGTGACTTAGAAGACATGGGAATGGCAAATAAAAAGTCCAGGTATAGCACTAAAGTGCACTTGATAACTGTAGTAGGGGTTAGTGGGAAATGTCCAGATAGTGACAGGCAGGAACAGTGAAGTAAACAAATATGGTGAGCTGTAACAGAATGCAGATATGATGAGCTGTAGCTGAATGCAGGAATGATGAGCTGTAATGAGTGTAGGTATGGTGAGCTGCAAAGAGTGCAGGTATGGTGAGCTGTAACAAATGCAGGCTGAGGTAATGAAGTCCAGCTGGGAGTGAAGGAGGCAAGGTGCAGGGAACAGCAGGTTCAGGTACTCAGGTAGGTAAAAGGTATGTATAGGGTGCAGGGTAAATCCAGACAGGTAAGGCACAGGTACTCTCTCTCAGCCGCAGCTGAGAAACACATTGCACTGGCAAAGGAAGGAAGGCTCTGGACCTTCCTAAATACTCAGTGCCACGTTGTGACTGGCTGGAATGAGCACATGACCTACCAGGATTGGACAGCCGGAATCATATGGCTGCAGGCAAGATGGCGGTGCCCATGCCAACGGAACGGAAACACCGCCAGACCTTACCAGGCCTAGTGACAATGTACCCGCACAGAACCATGTGCAGCCAATGCCCCTCACCAAACACCAGCACCACCATAACGACCTCACAGGTAATACCCAGTGACTACCATGTCGAGAAACCCTGGCCGTGACAGTACCCCCCCTTTATGGGTGGCCTCAAGATACTTACCAGGCTTCTCCAGATGGGCAGCATGGAACTTCCTGATGAGTGCAGGAGCATGGACATCTCGGGCATCGGTCCAACAATGTTCCTCTCTGCCATAGCCCTTCCAGTCCAGTAGGTACTGCAAATGTCCTCTGCGGAGATGGGAATCCAAGACCTGGGAGACCTCAAACTCTACACCCCTTTCAGTCTGGACACGCGGAGAAGCAGGCAGGACTCTGTGGAACTTGTTTAGCACCAGGGGTTTCAACAGGGAGACATTAAAGGAATTGGGAATTTTCAGATTGGGGGTAGCTGAAGGCGATAAGCCATGGGGTTAATGACTTCTATGATGGAGAAGGGCCCCATGAAGCATGGAGCAAATTTCATGGATGGTACTCAAAGTCGTAGGTTCCGGGTGGACAACCAGACCTGGTCTCCAACTTGCATACGTGGTACTTTCCTATGCTTCTTCTTGAAATTTGTAATGGGAGGACACCTTCTCCAGGTCAGTATGAACCTGAGACTAGATTGAAGCAAATTTCTGTACAGTGTCTTCTACAGCTGGGACATCAAAGACGGGCAGGCTTTGAAATTCAGGGACCCGAGGATGAAGGCCACTTGGAATGGTGTTTGGTTCGTGGAAGAGTGGTAGGAGGCGTTATGAGCAAATTCAGCCCATGGCAGCAATGCAGACCAATTATCTTGGGAAGATGTCATAAAAATCCTCAGGAAGATCTCAAGGTCTTGATTAACCCTCTCAGTGGAACCTTTGCTTTGTGGGTGATAAGCCGTAGAAAAATTTAGCTTTACTTGCAATACAGAACATAAGGTTCTCCAAAATTCTGCTGTGAACTGAACACCACGGTCAGAGACAATCTCAGCAGGAAGACCATGGAGACGGAAAATATGTTGAACAAACAAGTGAGCCAAGTCAGGGGCAGAAGGCAATTTCTTTAGTGGTAAGTAATGGACCATTTTAGAGAATCGGACTACTATGACCCAGATGGTAGTAAACCCTTGGGAATTCGGCAGATCCGTGACAAAGTCCATGGAGAGATGCGTCCACGGACGTGATGGAATAGGTAGTGGTAACAACTCACCAGCCAGTGCCTGACATGAAGATTTATGCTGGGCACACGAAGAACATGAAGAAATAAATTCCGACACATCTGCATTCATGGATGGCCACCAATAGCCTCTCTTTAAAAATTCCAAGGTATTCCAGGTACCTGAGTGACCTGCAAAGCGAGAGGAATGAGCCCAGGTGAGGAGCTGCTTCCTTAACTCCGGGGCCACAAAGGACTTCCCTGTAATGGCCTGTAATTGTAAGGTAACGAAGACTCTTGACTCCAAAACAGGGGTATTTTGTTGATTCTTCTAATTTGTCATCACAGCGGAAAGATCTGGACAGGGCATCTGCCTTTTGAATAAGGGCTCCAGACCGGAAGGTCAGGGTGAACTGGAACCGAGGAAAAAATATCGCCCATCGGGCCAACCGAGGACTCACGCACTGAAGATTCTTGAGGAAGAGGAGATTTCTATGGTCAATGAAGACAGTGAAGGGAAACTTGGCCCCTTCCAGCAGGTATCTCCATTCTTTTAATGCCAACTTTACTGCTAAAAGTTCTTGCTCACCAATGGCATAATTTCTCTCAGCAGGAGAAAACTTCTTGGAGAAGAACCCATAGGGATGAACTCGATTATCATCATAACGCTGGGAAAGAAATGCACCTATGGCCTCTGAAGATGCATCCACTTCCAATAGAACCAGCCTATCCAGATCTGGTTGTCGTAAGACTGGAGCTGAAATAAACGCCTGTTTTAAAAGTTGGAAGGCAGTCTCTGCCTCAGGTGGCCATAGGGCAGGGTTAGCGTCTTTTCGTGTCAATGCGGTAATGGGATAATTATGAAAATCCTTTAATAAAACGTCTATAGTAGTTGGCGAACCCAAGAAATTTCTGGATGGCTTTCAAAGTTTGAGGACGGGACCAATCCAAAATTGCCTGCACCTTCTTGGGGTCCATTTCTAGACTGGAGCTAGAGATGACGTAACCAAGGAATTGCACACTGGGAACCCCAAAGACACATTTCTCCAGTTTGCAGTAAAGGTGGTTCTTTCTCAGATGGGACAATGCTTCCTTCCAGGTAAACTACAACCGAGACATACAACAGGTCCTGGAAAATCTCATTAACAAAGCCCTGAAACACGGCAGCGGCATTGCACAACCCGAGGGCAGCACAAGGTATTCAAAGTGTCCATCTCTAGTATTAAAGGCGGTCTTCCATTCATCGCCAGCACGAATGCGGATGAGATTATAAAGCCCTCTCAGATCCAGCTTTGAAAATATGATGGACCCTTTAACTCTGTCAAACAATTCTGTGATCAGGGGAAGAGGATATCGATTCTTAATCATTATATCATTGAGGCCCTGGTAATCTATACAAGGTCTTAGGCCTCCGTCTTTCTTGCCAACAAAAAAGAAGCCAGTTCCAGCAGGAGAGGTGGAAGGATGAATAAACCCCTTTGCTAGGTTGTCCTGGATGTACTCTGACATGGCTTGAGTCTCAGGCACGGATAGAGGATAGGTGCGACCACGAGGTGGCATCTTGTCAGGTAGCAGCTCGATTGGACAGTCCCATTCTCTGTGGGGAGGTAAGACGTTCGCCTGTTGCTCGGAAAAAACATCAGAGAACATTTGGTACTCCTTGGGAATATCTAGAGATGTTAACAAAGCTGTCTTTCTTACAGGTTGTATTTTGGGAAGACAGGATTTCTGACAGTCAGTCCCCATGAAAGAATCTGCATTGAACACCAGTCTATCCTGGGATTATGTTGGCATAACCAGGGTAGTCCTAAAATGATTTCTTGAGAAGCCTCTGGTATCACTAAGAACTTTAAAGACTCGGAGTGGAATGCCCCAACATGAACTAATACTGGTTGAGTCTCCTTGGTGACCAGTATCTTAAGCTAGAGGACATCCATCTACAGAAGTTAGGGAAATTGCTTGCTTGAGAGATGAACAAGGAATCTGTAGTTTATCAACTAGGCTGGAAGTCTTGAAGTTTCCGGCTGCTCCAGAGTCTAATAGAGCAGAGCCGAAGACAGGGTTGGGCTTGAGATCCAAAGCTAAGGAAATCTTGAAATCTTTAGTGTTTGGGGACGGGAAAATAACTCCTAACTTGATGTCCCCAAGGTCAGTTAGGAATGGGCATTTCCCGAATTGCGGGAGCAGGAGGCCACCAAGTGACCCGAATCTCTGCAGTACAGACAGAGGTTTTTTAGCATCCTTCTCTGACATTCCTCTTTGGGGATTTGGGTTTGGTTCACCTGCATGGGCTCCTCATCTATAGGAGGATGGGGTGGATGGGTAGGCAAGAGAGACGTAAATGACCTTTGCCGGTCAGTTCTGTGCTTTTCAGCCTGACGTTCTCTGAAGTGTAGGTCAATTTTGTTGCAGAGTGAGATCATATCATTTAAATTGGTAGGAAGCTCACGGGTAATCAGATCATCTTTTAATCGGTCGGAAAGACCATGCCAAAAAGCTGAGGTGAGGGCCTCCTCATTCCACTTAAGCTCTGATGCCAAGATTTGAAACTGTACGGCATATTGGCTGACAGGACAGGTTCCTTGTCTCAGGGTCATGATGCTGGACGATGCTGACACTGTGCATCCAGGTTCATCAAAAATCCTCCTGAATGAAGATACAAAGTCTGTATAGTTATCCAGCAGCAAGTCTGAATACTCCCAGAGTGGGGAGACCCAATCCAGAGCCGAGCCAGTCAGCAAGGACACGATGTATGCCACTTTGGTTCTAGCAGTGGGGAAGTTATCAGGCTGTAACGTAAAGTGTATATCACACTGATTTAAAAAACCACAACAGCTTAGGATTGCCATCAAATTTGCTTGGCATGGGTAGATGTAGACGAGGGGATACCCTGGTCCCTGTATTACCAGGCACAGGAGGAGGTGAAGTTGCTGATACCCCAGGGGTGATTAACGAGGTTTACAGATTATCTTGGCGTTTAGACATCTCCTGTAGGAACTGGGCCATTTGATGTTGCATAGCTTCCAGGTTTTCTAAACGACCAGAAATACAGCGAAATAAATCCACTCCAGACTCCTGTTCCATGGCTGCATCCATGGGGCCAGTGCAAACTGTGAGGTTCTGAATTTGTTGTGGACCCGTGGTGGTGATAGGAGCAGACACAGAAGCAGACTTAAATGAAAAAATTGAGTTTTTAATAAGTGACTTAGAAGACATGGGAATGGCAAATAAAAAGTCCAGGTATAGCACTAAAGTTCACTTGATAACTGTAGTGGGGGTTAATTGAAAATGTCCAGATAGTGACAGGTAGGAACAGTCCAGTAAACAAATATGGTGAGCTGTAACAGAATGCAGATATGATGAGCTGTAGCTGAATGCAGGAATGATGAGCTGTAATGAGTGCAGGTATGGTGAGCTGTAATGAGTGCAGGTATGGTGAGCTGTAACAAATGCAGGCTGAGGTAATGAAGTCCAGCTGAGAGTGAAGGGAGGCAAGGTGCAGGGAACAGCAGGTTCAGGTACTCAGGCAGGTAAAAGGTATGTAGAGGGTGCAGGGTAAATCCAGCAGGTTGGAGCAGGCAAGGTTCAGGCTAGAAGCATATAACAAACAGGCAGGTAAGGCACAGGTACTCTCTCTCAGCCGCAGCTGAGAAACACATTGCACTGGCAAAGGAAGGAAGGCTCTGGACCTTCCTAAATACTCAGTGCCGCGCTGTGACTGGCTGGAATGAGCACATGACCTACCAGGATTGGACAGCTGGAATCACATGGCCGCAGGCAAGATGGCGGCGCCCATGCCAACAGAATGCAAACACCGCCAGACCTCACCAGGCCTAGTGACAATGTGCCCACACAGAACCATGGGCAGCCAATGCCCCTCGCCAAACACCAGCATCGCTGCCAGAGACGCCCCGCCACAACGACCTCACAGGTAATACCCGGTGACTACCATGCCGAGAAACCCTGGCCGTGACAGGATCATAAATATCATGGGTAGACAGGTTGGTTTCCAGTTGCATTGCCACCACTTTCTCAATGACCTTTCCTAGAAAAGGAAGGTTTGATACTGGTCTATAGTTGGTCATGCAGTTCAGCCCTGTCCCCATTAGCTACCACTCGCATCTCCCCTCTGGGCTTCTCCTGGAGTGGAGATTATTATAGTTGGTAAGTATGGTCTCTCTGAAACTGGTATTAATAAATGCAAATGTAGCCCCTTTTTACAGTGGTGATTACCTATATAGTTTTTAAAATATGATGTTTGCAGGGACTTGTAAAATATTATTTATTTGTGCATATTTGTACCGTGGTCTTTTAGTTATTAGGAGAGCAGGACTGAATTTAAATATTTATTACTAAAAGTTGTAGCCTGGAGGGTCTGAGGGGCCCCACTACACAGAACTAAAAGCAACAGCCAGCTTCCTAGAGCTTCTTTGAAGCCCCACATGCCAGGGCCTCATTTATTAATGAGTTTTATCACCGAAACGAGTGATAAATTTCACTGTGTATGATAAATGGTGTTCCAGCCAATCAGCTCCCAACTGTCATCTGATGACAGTTGGCATCTGATTGGCAGGAGCACCATTTATCATACACAGTGAAATTTATCACTCGTTTTGGTGATAAAACTCATTAGTAAATAGGGGCCTTAGGCAGTAGTGATGGGGTTGATCTAGGAGTGTCCATCATGCTGTTAGCAGTGAGGTGATGTGAAGGTTTCCATGGCCACCCATGAGGAACTACATATAGCACAGAGGCAAGGGGAGAGACAGTTGGTGGTGAGGTGCCTGACCAGACAGGCAGAGACCTGTTGGCTCCCCTACATTTGGTGAGGGGAAAGGGGGTTAAGTTCCTGAGGTAATGTCTGACTTGCAGCTGCAACAGAGATATGTGATGGAGCATCCACAGTAGGTGGATGTCACTGTGTGAAGGGAGAGGATCAGCTTACAGCCCCCAATAGCTGTTGGTGGGTATATTTGTGAGACCAGCTGGCGAAAAAGGTGCTGACTGGAAGAAGTCTGGAGAGGTCGGTACCTGCCCCACTGATTAAAGCAGTCACTCACATCCTGTTAACTGTTTGTAAATTACTGTAGGACACAGCATCAACCAAGGAAATATATGTATATACCCCCTCAGCAAACCAAGTTCATAGACATATGAGTCATTAGTATTAACAGATTTACTGCCCCTTTGCCATCTATATGATTTTGTGACAGGATTGTTTAGCCAGACTACCTAATTAGCATCCACAGGGAGATCAGGTAGCGTTTTATACTGACGTTACCTCAGGAGAGGGAGTGATAATAAGCACAGCTCCTGCCAAACCGACTCCGACATACTAACCTCACCCAGAGCTCTGACTGAATACAGCTATAATAAAGTAACCTCCTATTCCTTCACAAACTAAGGAACCCACCGTGGAGAAATTAGCACTAAACTGCTATGACAGCTATGGCTCATACGTTATAGAGGAGAAATTCATATACTTCACACCTATTAATAAAGATATATTTTTGTGAACAGTTTAATCTCCACCTATATATACTATATCCATTCCAACCTACATTCGAGGAACAGTGAGAGCTTAGCATTGGATACTGGAGAATTGCTAACGACCCTTCCAAACCTGGTTTGCACCTTTCAAGTCAACTCTATTGAAGGGTGTCCATAAAAAATTTCCAAAATCTACTGGAGACTGATATTAGATATCTACTATTATATTTATAGCAATATCACAATACCATGGTATTGAAATATTAATAGTGTTATGTGTATAGTTATTGGGTAGGAGAAGTTGTGTTATGTGATTTATTAGTTTTAAGTCTAAGGGCATTAGGGAGTAAAGTGTATACATGTTTCTGTTAAGAGTTGAAGGTTATTATATAACTAAGTAAGGGGATTAAAGGTACTATCAGGAGTTGTAAAGTCAATTTAATATAAAGTTCACCAATGTAGATTTATAGGTATGACAGCCTGAGGTGAAAACTAGAGTGGAATAACTCTTCATTTAGCTAAAGTATCTGAATTATTATTATTGTGGTACTATTCAATAACCTTGTATTGAATGATATTATTATTAATCCTAGGTGGATCGCAGAGGAGAAGTGTTCCAGATAAATAAACAATTATTTATTTTAGTGATAATATTGCTTTTGTGAGTTGTCTTACCATTATAAAAAGTGTCTTATTACTTAATATGTTGGTGGGGGATGACCCAAGCCATCTCCTTGAGAATCATTATAAAATAAAGCTTGGGTGGAGGCACAAAAACAAACAACTGTGACACACCATTACACAAAAGTTGCATTTACCATGTAAAATACATTTAAATTCAGATTCAATACAAAATGAAAGTGCTAAGTTTAATAAAAATACACATCTTCTGTGTCTTTACTCTACAAAAATCAAATGGAATCTTATTTAGTGCTGCAGCCTGATTACATATGTGAAATATATTATGTGAATAGATTGCAGCAGTCACTTAACAGTAGTAGGAATTAAGATGCAGTCAGCCAATCAGAAGTGGCTGCCGATCCCCATCATCATCAGTGCATATTTCCCACCAGGAGTTGAGCACACACAAGTTACATGCCTCTTGACAGGCACTTGTGTCTTTGTTGCACAAGAAGTATTTTTGTGAACAGCCTCCTGTGTTCCTTCCCTTTATGCGTAAGATTGTAATCTACATACAAATGCATATGTAAAAATTGTTTGTATGTATGCGCAGTAAAAAAAAAGAGACAGAATGCCTACATGCAGCTCTATATTTGCCCTTTCATAGCCAGATCAATTACTGTTAAACATTTATTTTGTCTCCCTTGTACATATGTCCCTATTTCATGAATGTTCTCTTTTCCTCACTGCCTGGCATTGATTCACACTGGTTCTGGGTTAATGCACACTGGGTTGTTCTACTCTACATGCATATATGATCTCTAATGTTCACACTATACCCATATTTTCCAGAAATTATAATTTGCTTTTCTACTTTTTTAGTTCAGTTAGAGTAAATTAGCTTAAATTCCTTAATTATTCTTGTGACCAAAATACTTACATACAATGTATAAACAGGACAACAGTTGGTAGCACATTAATGGTATTATGATCTTCCTGGTAGAATGCCATATCAACATTAATAATTTAAACTCGTAATGTTCAATTTTTTTTTAAATCTACCAGATATCACTCGGGACGGAGAATAAATTGGGTATCCAATGATCCATCTGAGCGTTTATGACCAAATTTGTCAGAACACAGCCAGTTTATCCCATGTTTAGTCTTAAAGGCTCACTTTTGTGCACTTTTTCCTCTCAAACTGTGTATAGTAGATCAGGAAAGTCTATTTATAATTATAATCCTGATTTTATTTTATATAACCCCTGCTCGATACAGTACTTGTAGTGTGACAGCTTGGCCACCATGACTCCTACCTCTAACTCCCCTTAGCCTGGCTACGTGGCTAGGTTTCCTAATTCCAAGGATACCATGAGTTAGGATAGGCAAACAAGAGTCTCTGCACATGCAGATGAACTAAAAGTAGACAAGTGTAGAGCAGTTTGAAATCAAATATGTTGCCTTTCTCCAATATAAATTTACCCCATTCCCCGATGGATCGGCGATCACTGATGGCTGCTGATTGCATTTCCAGCCGGCGGATCAGCAGTTCTGGTCGGATCATGAATCCATAAACCGGCCTCCTGATGTATGGTGCCCTTGAGGCATGCAAGGTAGTACATGAACAAAGTTCATAAAAATGATGAGTACCAGGTCCTCTGTCTGGATATTTAAAGTATTTAACTGTCTATTTCTTTACATAGTGGGCCTGATTCATATGGACGGAATTGCACAGCCGCACACAAGTAGCTGAGCAATTCCATCCATACAAATACAAATGCAGAAGGAGGTGTCAGACAACTCCTTGCTGCATCTGCGTGATCACAGCACTGCGACCGAGGTCACAGCCTGGGATGACCATAGGAAACAATTGTTGTCCCTTTGACAAGGCTGCTGTAGCTGAAGCTTACCACAGCAAGACTGGGCCCTGGCAGCTTGTGAGGCCAGATGGTCTGCGTGCACCCACGCAGACCCTGGCCTCGTCCCTCCCGGAAAACGGGGGTGACATGCCCCCATTTCCAGGAACGCTACCCAGGAACGCCCCCCGCCCCGCCTCCTAAACGCTGCAGCCTGTCAATCAGGCTGTGGCTGTGAGGCACTGCGAGGGATCTTGCAGATGGAGGGCAGCACATGCGCAGTACACCTCCTGCACATGCGCAGTCATCCCACCGTCGGAGATGTGCGCTAACCATCATGTAAGCGTACATCTCTGAATCAGGCCCAGTGTCTGTATACTCCATCTTCATTTATGCAAGATATGAAATTACTTGTATACAGAGCTGATACTCACCAGCACTGAAAATTATCTCATAAAAGATACATTTTGCTTTATATTATTACATTTTATATCCAATTAGGAGCCTTTGGTGCCAATTTTGTTAATTAAAGGTCTCTTTCAGATACTTAACTTAAAACTATTTCCTGGCTTATATTAGGTATTCAGTGAGCTTGTAAATAAATACAGTTCATGGACACAGATTGGAATGGGACTAAACAGATGGGAAACAATCCCACATGGTGATAGATCAGACACCAAGCTCACAACACTCTAGCTGACTAGATATTAGAGATGACATATGATAATAGTTCTGCTGTTGAAGTGTACAGTGAAAAAAAGGATATTGCATCTTTGACAAAAGCATAAATCATACTTTAACCCAGTAATGGGATTTTTATCTCCAACAATCATGTCATCTCTAATATTATATTTAAAAGGCAAGTTCTACTTTATTGTTTAATTACATGCATTTAATGCATTTTTTTTGTTTGCTACATTTTGCTTCTAGTATATATTTTTCCTGATAATAGCAGTTTATTTGGATGATTCAGTGTTTTATTTCATAATAGTTACCACAACAATCATGCTGCTATGGATTACTTTTAAATTAATATTTATTATCAGTAGTGTTTGTTGTGATGTTTGGTTCAAAGTTTAACTCATATTAAAAATGGCAAAACAATGACATTTAAAATATGCTGAAAACATCACTTGATTCTGTTCTGTCTTGACAAAGGTCTGGTGAGACCGAAACATCGACCTCTATTATGTCTGTGAGTAAATAAACAACTGTGTAGTCTTTCGTATATATATATATATAACTAAGAAGACTGGTGAGTGCTACCCCCCCTTTTTTTCTACTTTTTTCTACATATATATATATATATATATATATATATATATATATATATATATATATATTTTGTCCTAGGGTGGCACTCCCAAGTAGTATACTGATGCGGTGGGTGCCCTCCAAGATAAACAGTACCAACTGTTATCACAAATACAATGGGGCATTAAAAGGCCCCGAAACGTCAATGGTGATATGGATCACATTCCTGTGTTGCTTTTTATTTCTGCTTGGAGTGCTGCCTATTTGCTGTATATATATATATATATATATATATATATATATATATCTATGTATGTATTATCATGATAAATTATAACATATATATTCCGCGTACATAATACAAACGCTGATAATAATTGCTTTTCTGAAGCATCCTTAATGTTGTTGACTTCTCTTGGGATACTTACTTCCACTTTCACCCAATCTTATTTTTCAATAAAAAAAAATGTGACTTCTCACATCACCGAACCCTTCTTCTCAGAGTCCACAGTCATCCAGCGTTGCCTAAAGCTAGGGAAGAATTCAATTAACTGCAGTACTATACCAAAGGCTGATTGATCCCCCAGGCTAATTTAAATAGCCCCAAAGATGGCATTTATCGGGGTCATGGCCTAATCGGGGGGGGCATGGCCAAGCCCCCTTATAAAAAATGTATTGCCCCGTGCGGGAGGGGAGACTGCTGAAACTGTCACAAGTGAAAGATGTTGGGTGGTGATTGATCTCTGATTATTGATTTCTTGGAAAAGTCTTGAAAAGGTTCAGCTTGCGGAGGATGAAACTTGTTGACCTTATCACTGATTCTGTGAATTTATCATGCTGCTATATATTTGGGACTCACCTGCACTCAAAGTGTTATACTTGAATATTTATAGTCAATTTTATAAATACTCACTACATTCAGACACTTGCAGAGTGGATCATCAGCAAGTACAGTAGGAAAAGATCTACTGGGTTTGTGTTCACCAAACACTCATAGCAGTGTGCACTGCCTCCATCTGTGGCTACCTGTAACCAGAGACCATAGTAACCCTACTAAGGGACCATATCTAGTTTGAGGACAATACCCCTTTACTGAACTCTAGGGCACTCACTAGCCCAATCTATATGAATTTGTGCATTACAACAACTCTCAACAGAATGTGCATTAATTCTAACAGGTGATTTTTTTTAACTATTAGAAGTCTTACGGTACCTTTCTATATATTTATTTATATTGGATTTTAATTATTTCAGTATAAATTTATTTATGTTGTTTTGTATGTGTATTAAGTGTTATGTAATTTAAAGTAGCCTTCCTTAATCTTCGAGAAAATATTCCTGGTATTTAATTAAATATGGTTATCAAGTAGGGTGCTTTAATTGCCAGTGCCTCCACACAAGCCACCTACACATAAATGCCTTTCCCCAAAGGCTTGCTTGGGTAAGCCACTGCTGCAAAGTATTTTAATCAAATAATGTAATGAACACAATGCATTTAGGTTACAGTCCATACAATTCATGGCAGTAAAGAGACATTTGTCATAAAAGTAAGACATCTTTCATTTACAGGCACACGTGGTCCTTGGCATGTTACGTAATCCCATATTGTCTGATGCCTTTCAAAAATCTATAGGTATGTAAATGCAATACTGCAGAACAGTTAGAATAAATGCATATATGTTCCTCTCCCTCTCACTCTCTGTTCCTCTCTCTCTCTCTCTCTCTCTCTATCTCTCTCTAGGGTATATTATCTAAAAGTTGATTTTGGTAAAGTTTTGGTTGATGTTGGTCGATTTTTGGTTGATTTTGTGTTTCAGGGTATAACTCCTACCACTCCCAATATTTTCATAAAACTGCAGTAACACAATCTAACAATCTAACTAATGTTCGATTGGAGAATCCTCCTGTTATTCCTCCATCTTATCTTAAGGGAATGGTACCTGCATTAAGAGTGGTGGTGGGGGCAGTGGAAAAGCTTTTCTGAAGCCTGAGGTCCAGGAAAACTCCTGGCCCAGATGGAGTATCACCATTAAGTTTAAAGATCTGTGTAGAGCAGTTGGCACCTGTTTTTACCGGGATTTTTAATCAATCACTGGAATTATGTGTAGTTCCATTTTGTTGGGAGTCTTCCACGATTATTATTCCAGTACCTAAGAAATCCTCTGTTAAGGGGTTAAATTATTACAGACCAGTGGCACTGACATCTGTGATCATGAAAATGTATGAGCGATTAGTGTTAACCCACCTGAAGGACACTACAGGGCCCCTATTGGACCCTTTACAGTTTGCCTAGCAGGCAAATAGGTCAGTAGATGAATCAGTTAAAATGGGGTTGCATTATGTTCTTCAGCACTTGGACCTGCCAGGAACATATGCAAGGGTACTGTTAGTGGAATTATGCTCAGTGTTCAACACAATCATTCCACGTTTATTGTATCCCAAACTTGTTATTTTGGGGGTTCCAGTAGCTACTTGTTGGTGGGTTGTTATATTTTGGAAGATAGGAATTAGCAGGTTAGGTTGGGGAAGTTTACATCAAGTGTTCGGACAATTAGTATTGGGGTTCCCCAAGGATGTGTTCTATCCCCTTTGCTTTTCTCCTTATATATATATGAACGATTTCACCTCAAGTGATCCATCCGTGAAGCATTCCAAATTTGTAGATGACACTACGGTTATTGGTCTCATCAAGGGTGGTGAGGAGTTCGCTTATAGATGAGAGATTGACCAGTTGGTGTAGTCGAAATAACCTACTGTAGCATTAAATCCACTTAAGACGATGGAAATGGTAGTGGGTTTTAGGAGGCATTTTCCTGTGGTGTCCCTGATCACTATTGTGGACAGGGTGGTGTCTGTGGTGAAAAACTTTAGGGTTCTGTGATGTCCAGGGACTTGAAGTGGGTGTCAAACACATACACTATTGGAAAGAAGGCACAGCACAGGTTGTATTTCTTGAGACAGCTCAGGAAGTATAACTTGCCGAAGGAATTGTTAATTCTTTTCTATACGGCAATAATCCAGTCTGTCCTTAGTACATCGATCATTGGGCCTGATTCAGAGCCAGACGCTCTGACCAGAGCGTTCGCTCTGAATCAGGGCCCTCCTACCTCAACTTGGAGTGGCCTTATGGACCACCAACAGCTTATGCGAGCGTCCATGATGATGGTCGCGATGGTCAAGACCATCGCGACCATCGGGCTTGCGACAGAGACCTGCGGTAGGGTCTCGCTGCCGCAAGCCCTGGAGTGATTTTGGCTCTATCAGAGCCAAAATTACTCCCACTGACATCACTAGTGATGTCAGTGGGGCCGGACCCAGACGGTAGGCGTTCCCATGGGAACGCCTCTGTCTGGCAGCCACGCCCCCGGCACGCCCTCCAAAGGGGGCGTGCTGTCAATCAACATCGACAGCACGCCCCCTTTGGTGCGAGACCCAGAGCGACGGCTACCCCGTCGCTAGCCGGGTCTCACGCATGCACACGACGGAGCTCCCTCCGTCGTGCGCATGTGCATTTGGGTACCATCGACCCGCTTGTGAGCGTCCTGCGCTCACGAGCGGGTCTGAATGAGACTCACTGTGTGGTTTGGATCGATAACTAAACAGGAGAAGAACAGACTGGAGAGAGTAATCAGGCCCATAGAAAGGATTATTTTTTGTCGATCTTCCTCCTATGAAATAATTAGAATTATATCTAATTAGGATTGGGAAACGAGCAAAAAACATTGCGGTGAATAATAGTGTTCACTCTAGGTCTGGCAGCAGGCAGGGTGCCAGACCTAGAGCTAGGGCACTTCTGAGCGCGCCCGAACAGGGGACATGGTCAAAGAAAAGGGGGTGTGTCTTTATGACGCGTCCCTTTTTTGTCACTCCTGGAGGCATGCCTGGCAGCCCCCAAGTGCTGCGGTCACAGAAAGCACCCTGCCCTCCTCTGCGCCACCGTTTTGAACACCCGCAAGCTACTGTGACAGAACCCGCAGGCTTTCTCAGCAGGGCACTGCGCTGGAGGGCAGGGTGCTATTTGCCCTTCAGAAATAGGGCAGGGCACGGCGCCCCACTAAAACAGCCTAGCGGGAACGCTAGATAAAATGCATCCCAGTTATGACGTATTTCAGCACCTTCAGGTGTTATAGATCGCGCCGAGTAAAAACTGCTAGGCAGTTAAACAGTTTTTTCCCACAAGCAGTTATCTTGTTGAACAATCAAGGGGTAGCTTAGGGAATAGTAGGTCCTTGGTGTCTGCAATGTACTTAATTACTGTAACTATATGACTACTGTTTTTTATGTGTGTGTGTGTCATGGTTGTTTTTTATAGTTTTTTTTTATGAGAGGAGTAACTGCCAAAATGAATTCCTTGTATTGTTATACTTGGCCAATAAAATCTAATTCCTGCCCTCTTGATTCCATAATGTGAAAACAATTCATAGCACTATACATATATGTGAATATGTGAATAGAAAAACTCTAGTTAAGTCTTTTTACATGAAATGCTGACTATACAGTTCATATGCAATCTCTCATGAGTTTTTTATTGTTGCAACAATGTGGCAGACTATGGAATGTCTATGATAGAAGCTGCAATAGTTTCAATTTGTTTGGAGTTATCCATTTGTTAAGTTGAAAGTATGTTTCAATTTGTGGGTGTATTGATACAGGAATTAACTGTATCTCCAGGGAACCATTCCTATATCTCCTAAGAACAAGAATCCCCCATAAATGCCCGCTGATTACTGTATTTGACTCCCAAACAGAGATGTGACTGTCCATTGCCTCATCTAGCCTGCTGATTATACTTTAGCAGGGTCTAGTGGTGGATAGCTATATTTTTTCCTTCACTTGGAATAGCTATGTGAACATACTCTGAAGTTTATTTGATATTAATAGTAGAGATGTGCACTGACTGCTGTGTTTTGGTTTCGGTTTTGGATCTGGATTTGGTTTTGCCAAAACCGCCCTTACATGTTTTAGTTTTGGACCTGTATTTTTTCTAAAAGATCATAAAACAGCTAAAATCACATAATTTGGGCCTGTTTTTGTTCCTACAGTATTAATAACCTCAATAAAATTTATTTCCATTCATTTCCAGTCAATTTTGACCACCTCACAGCTCACAATATTGATTTCATTCAGTTTAGGCCAAAAGGTTGCATCGAGCTAGCTGGCTGACTAAGCTAAGCAACAGCAGTGGGCGACACTAACATGTGGCAGTTTAGTTTCCAACATGGCACAGAGTGGCACTGCAGTGGTAGACAGAATGGCAGTTTAATAAACAATATATACCGTGTTTCCCTGATAATAAAACCTACTCCGAATATAAGCCCTACCCTTACTTTTGTAACCCGGTCTAAATTAAGCTCTACCCAGAAAATAAGACCTACCAAAATCCCATTTTGAGCTGGGAACGCTTCAGAGCCCAGCGTTCCCAGTCATGCAGTGCGCGGGTGATGTCATGACGTCACCCGCGCGCTGAGGATCCTGTGCGGCTATGCCTGCTGGATCATGTTAGATCCAGCCAGCGCGCAAGTGAGAGGGACATCCTGGATGGCGGCGAGTCAGGTAAGTACTGTACTGGTGGGTGGGGGATCAATTACAGGGGGGCTTGCAATGCAATAAGGGAGGCTGCATAAGGGACACTGCTACAAGGTTGGGGCCTGCATAAGCGGCACTGCTACCGAACAAGGGAGGCTGCATAAGGGACACTGCTACAGGGGGGACCTGCATAAAGGGGAACTTCTACAAGGTGGCCTGCAAGGGGGGGGCTGCATAAGGGGCACTTCTACAAGGGGGCCTGCATAAGGGGCACTGCTGTCAATGTTAATTAAAATAAGACCTACCCCGAAAATAAGCCATATGGTGTTTTTTTTTAACAAAAAAAAATAAGACAGTGTCTTATTATCAAGGAAACACGGTAGGAAGTTTAAAAACCAAGAATGGTTTCATTAATCAAGAACTAGGTCAGAGGCCCGAGGGAGTTTTATGTTTATGGACTAAAGACAGGGAAAGGACGGAATGATTGATTAGTTTTTAATTTATTTATTTTAATGTTTTGATTCTTAAGAAAATTTATGAGGGAGGATCAATGTACAGTAGGATCAAGTTCTTCAGGCATCTGTCATCTGGAGGAGGTTTTTTATACATCTAATAGATATGCGGTGGCCTTGCTTGTGGAGGTGCTGCTAAATAGTTCACACTGTAAACAGATGTTTACTTTTTGCTAAGGGAGGTTGTTAGGAAATAATGGTACCAAAATTTGCTGTTTAGATCAGAGGAAAGCAGCCTGTAGCTCTCCGGCTGAATTACAACTCCCAGCGCCCGTGCTGTTTGCCGGGCCTACTGAAAGTTGTTTGTGGCATGTCTCAGGTTACCTCAGCCTGCTTTACCACTGTATGTAACATGTAAATATGTATGTATGTTACCAATATACACAACTAATTTTTGTATTAAATGTATTTGCACTTTATTGCACGCATCCTGGCAGGAAGATGCTCTGTGCTGCTGTTCATATTTCTGGTGATTCCACTTAGAATCACCTACATACAAAGGAGGCAGGTGTTTATTGAGCTTAAACGTTATTTATAATCAAAAGGGAAAGAAAAGAGAAAAATACTCCCTCCAAGGGGCACACTCCTAGTATGTTGAAAATTAACAGATTAAAACTATAAACTTTAATGATGTTCATTAAAAGGAAAAGAAAGAAAGAATAAAAAAATCAGGTAAGACAAACAAACAAATAATTTCTCCAATAATAGGAGATTCACTTAGACATTCCTATAAATAACGTTATATATCTACCTAGGTCATGGGAGATAATTATACAATTGATACAGTCAATATAGATAGATATAAATAATTATCTGTCTATCAACTCCCCAAGGAGATTAACTAGTATTGAAAAACCTGTGGTGTACAGTCACAGTATTCTCTTGCATGTATGTCTATTTAATTCAGGTCTGAACAGGTTAACTGGTACCTATCAGGTAAGGCAGACAGACAAACAGTTCTCCAATGATAGGGGATTCACTGGGATATTTCCCACTAATACCGCTGTATATCTACCTTAATCATAGAAGACAATCATGCATTTTACACAGCAATTTGTAGATTATTCTATCAACACCCTGGAGGAGATTAGGTAAGTATTATAACATCGGGGGTGTCCAGTCACAGAATTCTCCTGCATGCAGATCTGGTTAATACAGGTGTGAGCAAATTCGCTGTGCAGATATATTGGGCCAAATGTAATAGGGTGAGAGTTTAGAAAATGTGAGAGTTTAGCAGTAAAGTCTAAAAAAACATCCAAGTTCGCTCTTTTACTTTGTTTTTGGACTCTATTACATTGGCAAAGTTTAAAAAGTGTCAGAAACTCTCACTTTTCTAAACTCTCACCCTATTACATTTGGCCCTTTGTGTGAGTCACCACCAGAGAAATGAATAGTGAGCCAGCCTAGTATCAATATCAATGATCAACAAATATTATTAATAAAAAACATATTGGGCCAAATGTAATAGGGTGAGAGTTTAGAAAAGTGAGAGTTTCTGACACTTTTTAAACTTTGTTACTGTTTTTGGACTCTATTACATTTGCAGAGCGAACTTGCATGTTTTTTTAGACTTAGAAAACTCTCACGATTTAAAATCTCATTCAGATGTTTTCCCATTTTCAAGATAAAGCTCAACCAATGTGAGAGTTTACTGCTAAACTCTCACATTTTCTAAACTCTCACTCTATTACATTTGGCCCATATTCACACAAAAAATAGGCACTCTAGGGTGCAGAAAAAAGGCGAAATAATAACAAAGATGAGAGAATAGAAGTGAAAAAAACACAATATTAAAATGCTGAACACCACGGATAACCACTTCTGTTTAGTTAGATAATGGTAGTAGAGGCGTCCCTCAATTCTACCTGGGAGAGTACATATAGCACAGAGTAATCCTAACTGCAATAGATATAGGTGATAGAAGTAGTGTGCTTATATACCTGGGATCTACTGTTCCCATCTTATGAAAATAGAGGACAGGAAATGAGAGTCCCCGTTACTGACACAATGGAAATAGATAAGCTGCTTCTGCTTTTAAAGCCTGGTCATACCCTTGTCCCTGTTGCAAAATGGCAGCGCAGAGAATACCGGTGACTGGCAGTAATGAGAAAGCAGTAAAAAGTGGAAGGAAGTAGCTTACATTCGATCTCCCTTCTCTCGTTATCCATGGTGTGGGGGTCCAGAGTGCGCACTGTAGAACCCCCAGCAGGCTGACCGACGTGCATTTCGCCGGGGCTTTGTCAAAGAAGCACACTCCACTGGAGCACGGTGCACGGATCTTCCTGCCTTCCTTGTCCTTCTTGTACAGCCACCTTTAAACAGCCGAGGCAAGGCGTCTGGGTTGCCCGCCTCCTGCAATTGCCTGTACCACATTGCTGTGGCGACACACAGGACCAGCAGCCGCAGCATTTACTCCGGCTGACATCCACTTGGCAGCCGACTTCCAGCTGTCTGCCAATTTGAGCAAATAAGTATTCCATTTCCTTTTTTTTATGGGATTTATATGTTGGATTATCGACTCCTACAATATTATAAACAATCTATTCATTATGTCCACCAGGGAACAGCACTAAGGGCCTGCTTCAGACCCGCTCATGAGCGCACAATGCTCGCAAGTGGGTCGATGTACCCTCACTGCGCATGCGCTGCCTCTGGATTGCACATGCGCGAGCCCCAACGAGCGACGGTAGCTCCGTTGCTCCGGGGCTCACTACAAGACGGGGCAGCTGTCGATGTTGATTGACAGCTCACCCTGTTTTGTAGGCGGGGAGGGGGGATGGCTGCACAAATGCAGGCATTCCCTTAGGAACACCTGCCGTTTGTGGCGGCCCTACTGATATCACTCGTGATGTCAGTAGTGGACTTCATGCTCTATTAGAGCAGGAAGTCCACTCGGGCTTGTGGGAGCCGAGACCCTCCCGCAGTGTCTCGACACAAGCCCGATGGTCGCGATAATCGCGACCATTGCCAGGCAGCTCGCACTAGCTGTGGGTGGTCACCCACAGTTTTGCGAGCGGCCTGGAGTCCGAAAAAAAACAAAAACCAACGCCCTGATTCAGAGCGAGCGCTCGCAAACAGCGATCACCTCTGAATCAGGCCCTAAATCTTTAGCACCGGTGCTTATATGCAGAATGTTACACTGTTCTGATAAGTGATTTTATGTTGATTTTAGGAACTGCAGTTCTATTAGTAGGATTCACTGTTGCTATTGTGAAAATAAATAAATTTTTAGCTTTGTTGTACATGTTTCAGTGATTTCAGGTGCAGACACATTTCTATTCTATCTTCTGTTTTTTTTGGGGTATCTAGGCAGGAATCCCATTGTGTCAGCTGCATGCGATTCACTGGTGATCTCTGTCTGAACACAGCGCTCCACAACTTCTTTTTCTATCTATTAGCATATCTTTGCAGTGAGACTGCGTGCGTAATTGCATTTGCGATCGCAGTTGCAATCCGTACTGAATCAGACCCAATGCAAAGAACAGAGGTGCAAGTTGGGCCCTTCCACCCATCCTTATGTTGTATATTTTAAACAGGACATGCACAGTTTAACAAACCAATCACTTCAGCGACAGGGACTGCCAATTGTGGCTGAAGCGATTGGTTTGTTTGGGCCCCCACAAAACAAACTACCAATGGGCAGCTGACATTTCTGGCAATGATCTCTCCATGCACAAACTGGCTTTACAGAGGCTGTATCATGATGCATCATCATCCGATTCTTCACCTTCATCAGTGTGTACATCATCTTCACACAATATTAAATCGTCCTCACTGGAATCCACCATTACAGGTGCCTCTGTAATTTTTGGACGTAATTGGCGGTAAAGGTTTTCCTTGTGGAATTTGAGGATTCCACATTTTGAGGAAGTAGCATCCTACGCCGATTGCTAACAAGGTTCCCGGCTGTGCTCTTTCTGAGTACACACTGGAGGGTGGGCAGCTCAAGTAAAGCCAAGCCAGTTTGTGCAAGGGCCTCCAAATTGTCTTTTTTTTCCTGCCAGTAGTCAAATGGACTGCCTGACATGCCTATTTGGATGCTATCATTAAAACAGTTCTCAACCATTCTTTGAATGGTGACCATATCAGATGGAGCCATGATAGAGGTCTCATTAATTGTAGGCAATTCTTTTAGACCCAAAAAGATGTCAAAACTTGGTTGTGTTGACTCATCTGCATCACCAGTGGGTTTTTTGGGGGGAAAGTTTTGATTTTTCTGGCAGCCGCACTTGCTGGAGAAACTAAAAGAGGAGCCATCACTGCATCACATGCCACTTGAGCTGACAATTTGCAAGCCAACAGATCTTTGCATCTCCTCAGGTCTGTGTCCATTGGGAAAAAAGAAACAACATATGACTTAAACCTAGAATCGAGCACGGTCGACAAAATGGAGTGATCCGATTGTAAGGTCCTGACAACCCTTGGATCCTGGCGAAGCAAATAAAGGACTTGATCTACAAGTCCGACATGCTTAGCGGAATTGGTATGTTTCAGCTCCTCTAGTTTCTCAAGCTGCTTTTCCAACAGTCTAATTAGGGGAATTACCCGACTCAAGCTGGCAGTGTCTGAACTCACTTCACAGTTTCAGCACTTTACACAACATGGAAAGTATTTTCCACTGAGCTTTAGTAAGGTACATCGCCCCTCCTCTTCCTATGTCATAGTTCGTTGTATAGCTTTGGATGGCTTTTTGCTGTTCCTCCATCTGCTGAAGCATATAAAGGGTAGCGTTGCATCTTGTAACTACCTCTTGTTTCAGCTGGTGGCAGGTCAAATGTAAAATTTCTTGCAGTTGCTGCAATCTTCTACATGCACCAGTTGAATGGTGAAAATGTCCAGACATTTAGCAGGCCACAGACAGCATCTCCTGCACTGTCCTGTAATTTTTTGAAAAATGTTTGCACCATTAAGTTGATTGTGTGAGCAAAACATGAGACATGTTGAAATTCAACCACTTGCAATGCTCTCACAATATTGGTGGTGTTGTCAGAAATCACAAATCCCGAGGAGAGTCCAAGCAGGGTAAACCATTTTGCACTGACTTCCGGGTATGCAGGTCACCTCTGATGAAACAGCCCTCCCAATTGGTTGAGAAATGCATCAGTGGTTCTTTGACCAAGAGAGCACCTGATTGGCCACACACCTTCTGTTACAGCCAGTCCAATTTGCACCACTCCAGCCGGAGTTAACGTACGGGGATTCTACCTTTTTCCTCCAACTGCCAGGACCTCACTAACGGAGGTGCTGCTTTATCCCTCCAGCTGCCGGGACTTTATGCTGCCGGGACCTCACAGCACAACACGGTTCTCCCCTCCAGGATGGTTGAGAGCTGCCAATCTGCCAGACACTGTGGGAGGCCAGGCAGATGCTACACCACTGATTCTGATGGGGACACCAGCAGACAGCACTACACTTTACAGGTGATACACAGTCCCTGCACTGGGTCACCACTGCTTACTATCTGAATTGTTTCCCTAGCTTTCCCTGGATTTTCTCTCTGAGATATTAATACTAACCAATTAGCTGGATTTTTTAATCTATTGAAATGCAGCTACATATTTATACATGCTTCTGGCTATGGGGCATATTCAATTGTGTGCGAGAATAGCAAAAAACCCGCACCTGCGAGGTTTTTCCTGCAGGTGCGGGTTTTTTGCTATTCTATTAGGTGTGTGGTTTTTTAAAAAACACGCACCGGGAGGTTTTTTATCACGCACATCCTGAGCAAGCGTGATTTTTCCTAAAATTGATGATTTAATGATAAAATCACCGGGGCTTGCTCTGACACCGCTGCGGCACACCCCCTGAGGACTAATTAAGCAATTGGAAGTATCCAATTAGCTTAGTTAGTCCTTAATAACTCACCTTCCTCAGCACTGTCTTCTGCATCTTCTTCTGCATCTTCTTCTGCATCCAGCATCGGGAGCCGGCTCTTCTATAGCAGGGTAAGTATGTCAGTGTGTGTGGTGTATGTGAGTGTGTATGAGTGAGTGAGTGTGTGTGTGTGTGTGTGCATGAGTGTATGTGTGTGTGTGACTCCCGATGCAGTGTGTGGCCCCCCCGGAATGGGCGTCGGGAGAACTATATCTCCCAGCAGCCCTTGCTCCTTCCATCAGCCCCAGGGGCTCCCAGAAGCCCCTCTCCAGTAAGAAGAGAGAGGGGAAGCCACTGGGAGCCGTGTAGACCCGGGCAAGTAAGTGATTTTTTTTTTTTAATTTACACGTCCGCTTTTTTTTTATTAAATCCCGCAGGTATCGGGAGCGTGCATACCCGCAGGATTCCGAAATTGGCCATGAGGGGCGCAAGGTTTTAGCATCGCTAAACCTCATGCCCAATTGAATATACCCCTATGTGTGGGCTTTTGAAGTGTATGAGGTGCTTCTCAACTAATTCTGTTTCTACTAACAACTGCTTTCTATATGTGACTCTACTTGCATTAACCTATTGGCTGAACTTCCACAGCAGTATCCTCGATTTCTATGTCAGCATGTTGACTTGTGCTGCTCATCCCCACATTTGCAGAGGGTGCACAAATGGTGGAAGGAGGCTCCTTTATTAGTACAGTATTGGAAAGGTCAGGCTCACACATGGCACCTGCCGACACACTTAGACTCTCCTCAGGGATTTGTGACATTTCTGAACACAGTTGGTTCCTGTGGCTAAACGATTTTCATTTTTTTAAACTTCTACAGGGAGAAGGGCTTACATCATCATAAGAGGCAGAACCACCAGTCATTAATAAAGGCCACTTCATGTGGTGAAAGGCATATTGGCAATTTTATATTTTTCTGCAGCTAACTTTCCCTTTGATTTTTTTTCTGTACCACTGTAAAAGATTGGTTCTTTGATTTTAGATGCCCTGACTTAAGCTCTCCTTGCTCTTAGAAATCGGCTTTAATAGATGACGTTGATAGACTAGTATCGTCAATGGTGGCAGCAGTTCCAACACTAGTATGTGGTTCCTGCTCTCCTCTCAACTGATCGTTCTCCATATCAACAAACACAAATTAAGTGGGGTACAGCACACACGTCAATTTGTACCAACTTTTTTTATTTTTAACTTTATTTTAAACTTTGTTCACAAATGACACTGCACAGTCACACCGCTTATGTGAATGCACTGGGGTAGAACCTACAGCATCACAATACTTTTATGAATATTACACTGCGGTATGAATGACCTACAGCATGACAATACTTGGTGATGTGTGGTCCCTGACGGGGCTACTGCAGTTTAATGCTATTTATGCTACCAAGTTTACCAATTTGGTCCCCTGCTTTATCCCCATCAATTACTAACAATAACTATTCTGCTGAAGTTTGGGTGAATGTGCAGGATCTTACAAATTATGCATATGCGTTAACATCCAAATGCTTCTGGCTGAATGTGGCTTTTAAAGTATACAAGATGCTTTTTCGCTTTTTCTAGCCTTGACTAACACTTGCTGCTTTCTATATATGCAATCAGATTTGCACTAATAAATTGACCATCTGTGACTATTTAAAGTGCCTTTTGAATGAACATTTCAGTATATACTGACTTAGTTGATTCTGGATTTAATTAATATAAATTTTTTATTATTATACTCTTTTCCTTATATTAGTGTATTATATGTGATGTATTTACATTACATGTATTTTTAGAAGTGATATTAAATATTATACCTCTGTCCAGCGCTCTCCTTATATTTCTTTTTGTAAGAATATTACACTGCGGTATGAATGACCTACAGCATCACAATACTTGTATGAATATTACAGTGCGGTATGAATGACCTACAGCGTCACAATCAGGGCCGACTCCAGGTCAACTAGCACCCTGTGCGAGAAATTGTGGAGCGCCCCCCCCACCCGATCCAAATGTAAATATTGTGCCCCCCCCAAAGTCACTGTTCAGCCCTCCCCTATCCTCAGCAAATGCTCAGTGCAGCAAGTCCCCTCCTCTTACCCTTCAGCAGAGGCCCTCCTCCTCAATCAGCAGTGTGTCAGCACTTGTAGCTCAAATTGAATAAATAAATACAATAATATTCAGTTTCAAAGTCACAATCAAATTCAATTTCAGCCCCACTCCAGGAGTTCATGCAGCTTGGCCAGTAATGCTGTCCCATCTGTGCCTGCAACAGCACCGCGGTTCACTCCTGTCCCGAGTCCTCCTCCCACCAACTCCCCCGCAGGTACCAGCCGCTGCCTTCCGGACTCTGAGCCATTCACTGCAATGCACAGTGGCTGTCAATGACAGTCCCGATTTCTCACTGCCGGCTGCCGCTGCTTTATCGTGGTCGGCAAGCAAGGCCAGACTGGGACTAAAAATAGGCCCTGGCATTTGAAGCACACAGGCCCACCTCACATCAGCATCTGGCTCCTGGCATAGACTCATCCCCTTACAATTCAATACATCCTCCTCCCACTTCTTAGTGTATGCTTTACCAAAGTAATTAATATTAGAACAACATACAAGTATAAATCATTCTCTGCATTAAAATACACACAAAAGAGCTCACCCTGTAGGGGATTCATACATTTGCCATAGTCAGATATTTTGTTGGTTTCTGTTAGGGAAATCTGGTACTACATTGGTGTACATCACACACAGGAAAAGGGAAGGCATTTTCCTAATTGACCAAGTCTTAGCTTAGCAATTGTAGAGTATTAGATAGTGATCACTATAGGAATTTTTTAGGACAGAGGTGCTAAATGCAGAGGATGATACATTTGTGCCACCAAAGCTGAGCCGTATTAACACAGTTTGGTGCCCTGTGTACATAAAAAGCATTGCTGCCAGCATCCAAAACTGAATGGAGAGAGCACGCCAAAGGGGCGTGCAGAAAAAACAGATGCGTTCTCGCTGGAAGGGGCGTGACCACTCAACAGTACCCCCATTCAAATTATGTCACACTGTAGTGTCCCATTTGTACAGAACAGTAGTGCCCCTTGGTCACCTTACATCACACAGTAGAGCCCATTCACTTTATGCAACAAAGAGCCCGTTCATGTTATGCCACACAGTACAGTAATACTCCTTATAAACATTGACACACAGTAATGCCCCTTATAACACATTATGCCACAGAGCTATAACCCTGACAGCATATACCTCACACAGCTCTCCCCCCAGACACAACTCACCTCCTCAAACCATCTCTCTCAAACAGCTCTTCCCCTGACACCATGACCGCTCAGTGAAAGGCATCTAGATGCTGCCCTGACACCATATCCCTTACACAGCTCTCCCCCCTGACACTGCTTATCCCTCACACAGCTCTTCCACTGACACTGATTATCCCTCACACCATATCCCTCGCACAGCTCTCCCCGACATTGCTTATTCCTCACACCATATCCCTAACACAGCTTCACCCTGACACTGCTTATCCCTCACACAGCTCTCCCCCTGACACTGCTTATCCCTCACACAGCTCTCCTCCTGACACTGCATATCGCTCACACAGCTCTCCCCCTGACACTGCTTATCCCTCACACAGCTCTCCCCCTGACACTGCTTATCCCTCACACCATATCCCTCACACAGCTCTCCCCCTGACACTGCTTATCCCTCACACCATATCCCTCACACAGCTCTCCCCCTGACACTGCTTATCCCTCACACAGCTCTCCCCTGACACTGCTTATCCCTCACACAGCTCTCCCCCTGACACTGCTTATCCCTCACAAAGCTCTCCTCCAGACACTGCTTATCCCTCACACCATATCCCTCACACAGCCCTCCCCCTTACACTGCTTATCCCTCACACAGCTCTCCCCTGACACTGCTTATCCCTCACACAGCTCTCTTCCTGACACTGCTTATCCCTCAAACAGCTCTCCCCTTGACACTGCTTATCCCTCACACAGCTCTTCCCCTGTCACTGCTTATCCCTCACACCATATCCCACACACCATATCCCCCACACAGCTCTCCCCCTGACACTGCTTATCCCTCACACAGCTCTCCTCCTGACACTGCTTATCCCTCACACAGCTCTCCCCCTGATACTGTTTATCCCTCACACAGCTCTCCCCCTGATACTGTTTATCCCTCACACAGCTCTTCCCCTGACACTGCTTATCCCTCACACTGCTTATCCCTCACACCAATGGGATGGGGACTGAGGGGGGAAGTCTGTGTCTCTACCTAGCGCCGGCCACCAGCTAAACTACACATCTATATAGGAGGTGCAGCGGTGGGTGGCATTACATTAGATATACGGTGTATAGTATACTAGCTGCACTATATATAAATACCAGGTGCAGGAGATAGAACCTGTATATGACATTACATTAGATATACGCTGTATAGTATACTAGCTACACTAAATATAAATACCAGGTGTAGGAGATGTAACGTGTATAAGACATTACATTAGATATATGCTGTATAGTATACTAGCTGCACTATATATAGATACCAGGTATAGGAGATGTAACCTGTACATGACAATAGATATAAGCTGTATAGTATACAAGCTGTAGCTGCACTATATATGTAGATACCAGGTGTAAGAGATATAACCTATATATGACATTACATTAGATATACGCTGTACAGTATACTAGCTGCACTATATATAGATATCAGGTGTAGGATATATAACCTGTATAGGACATTACATTAGATAGACGCTGTATAGTATACTAGCTGCAATATATATATAGATACCAGGTGTAGGAGATATAACCTGTAGATGACATTAGATATACGCTGTATAGTATACTAGCTGCACTATATATATAGATACCAGGTGTAGGAGATATAACCTATATATGACATTACATGAGATATATGCTGTATAGTATACTAGCTGTAGCTGCACTATATATATATATATTTATTAGGGGTGAGCGGGTTCGGATTTCTGAAATCCGAACCCCCCGAGCCCCACGATCCGAGGCCACTCCGAGTCAGTTTAGACTTTTCCCGCCTGACTTGGATCTGAAATCGAGGCAAAACGTCTTCACCCCGCCTTCTGGGTCTCGCGGGTTTTGGATCCTATATAAGGTACCCGTGTCGGCGCCATTTTCTCACTCGGCTGTGGACAGTGAAGAGGGAGGGTGGGAGTTAGGGCTGGCTGGGCTGTGTACTGTGGTGTAGTGTAGTGTAGTGCAGTGTAGTGTTGTGCTGTGCTGCGCTGTGCTGCTGTTGTCCATAGGGGCTGTGTCCACTCCTCCAAAGTCCATAGGGGCTGGCTGTGTTGTGCTGTGCTGCTGTTGTCCATAGGGGCTGTGTCCACTCCTCCAAAGTCCATAGGGGCTGGCTGTGTTGTGCTGTGCTGCTGTTGTCCATAGGGGCTGTGTCCACTCCTCCAAAGTCCATAGGGGCTGGCTGGACTGTGTTGTGCAGTCAGTTGTCCATAGGGGCTGTGCCCACTCCAAAGTCCTGTGCAGTGTCCCAGTCCTAAAGGGGTGCTGTAGTGTTGTCCAAGGGGTGCTCTGTCCATCAGGGGTGCTCCCCCCAAGTGCAAAAAAAAATAATATTTATTCTGTGTTTGTGAATTGTGTGCGCAGTAGCCGCACGTGCATCAACAAAGTAGTGCCAAGCGTGCGCCTGTGTCATAAGTAAAGGGCCGGCTGGCTTGACTGTTAAAGGGTGCTGTAACCCCCAAAGTGCACTCCAAACCAAATAAAAAAATATTTTCTGTGTTTGTGAATTGTGTGCACTGTGGCTGCACGTGCATCAACAAAGGAGCAGCGCCAAGCGTGCGCCTGTGTCCCATAAGTAAAGGGCCAGCTGGCTTGTCCGTTAAAGGGTACTGTAACCCCCAAAGGGCACTCCAAACAAAATAAAAAAATATTTTCTGTGATTGTGAATTGTGTGCGCAGTAGCCGCACGTGTATCAACAAAGTAGTGCCAAGCGTGCGCCTGTGTCATAAGTAAAGGGCCGGCTGGCTTGACTGTTAAAGGGTGCTGTAACCCCCAAAGTGCACTCCAAACCAAATAAAAAAATATTTTCTGTGTTTGTGAATTGTGTGCACTGTGGCTGCACGTGCATCAACAAAGGAGCAGCACCAAGCATGCGCCTGTGTCCCATAGGTAAAGGGCCGGCTGGCTTGCCCATTAAAGGGTGCTGTAACCCCCAAAGTGCACTCCAAAAAAATAAAAAAATAAAAAATTTTGTGTTTGTGAATTGTGTGCGCAGTAGCCGCACGTGTATCAACAAAGTAGCGCCAAGCGTGCGCCTGTGTCATAGGTAAAGGGCCGGCTGGCTTGACCATTAAAGGGTGCTGTAACCCCCAAAGTGCACTCCAAAAAAAATTAAAAAAAATATATTTTTGTGTTTGTGAATTATGTGCGCAGTAGCCGCACGTGCATCAACAAAGTAGCGCCAAGCGTGCGCTTGTGTCCCATAAGTAAAGGGCCGGCTGGCTCATTTCTTAAAGGGTGGTGTAACCCACAAAGTGCACTAGTCTCGAACAAAAATAAAAAAATATTTTCTGTGTTTGTGTGCGCCTTAGCTGCACGTATATATCAATATAACATAAATGGAGGACCAAACTTTCTCCGATAAAAATAAAATAGGGAAAGATCAAGAACCACTTCCTCCTAGTGTTGTTGCTGCTGCTGGGAGTTGTTCATCATCCCAGAGAGGAAGTAGGAACACCACTACTTTTACTAAACAATTGACCCTCCAACAGTCCTTAGCGAGGAGGATGAAGTACAACAGCAGTCATCCTGAAGCAAAACGTATAACTGAGGCCTTGACTGCTATGTTGGTGTTAGACGTGCATCCGGTATCCGCCATTAGTGCAGTGGGATTTAGACAATTGATGGAGGTAGTGTGTCCCCGGTTCCAAATCCCATCTAGATTCCACCTACATCCTCAAAGCAACAGCGACAAGTGTGCGTCTGTCTGTTAAAGGGTGGTGTAACCATCAAAGTG
Source organism: Taudactylus pleione (assembly GCA_031769625.1). Taxonomy (NCBI): domain Eukaryota; kingdom Metazoa; phylum Chordata; class Amphibia; order Anura; family Myobatrachidae; genus Taudactylus; species Taudactylus pleione. Next base: position 518,201 of record JAUIMM010001336.1, read on the forward strand.
CGCTCCACAAACAATAAAAAATTCTTCTTTTTTTTTTGTCTTTGTGAAATGTGTGGGCTGTAGCCGCACCTGCATCCTCAAAGCAGCAGCGACAAGCGTGCGTCTGTCTGTTAAAGGGTGGTGTAACCCCCAAAGTGCGCTCCACAAAAAATAAAACATTCTTCTTTTTTTTTCTGTCTTTGTGAAATGTGTGGACTGTAGCCGCACCTGCATCCTCAAAGCAGCAGCGACAAGCGTGCGTCTGTCTGTTAAAGGGTGGTGTAACCCCCAAAGTGCACTCCAACCAAAATAAAATAATCTTCTTCTTTTCTGTGTTTGAGGATGCAGGTGCGGCTACTGCACATACATTTCACACACAAATATTTTGGTTGGAGTGCACTTTGGGGGTTACACCACCCTTTAACAGACAGACGCACGCTTGTCGCTACTGCTTTGAGGATGCAGGTGCGGCTACTGCACATACATTTCACAAGCAAAGCAGCAGCGACAAGCGTGCCTCTGTCCGTTAAAGGGTGTTGTAACCCTCAAAGTGCGCTCCACAAAAAATAAAAAAATCTTTTTTTTTTCTGTCTTTGTGAAATGTGTGGGCCGTAGCCGCACCTGCATCCTCAAAGCAGCAGCGACAAGCGTGCGTCTGTCTGTTAAAGGATTACATCGGTGACAGCATCCAAGTAGGCATGTCAGACAGTCCGTACATGTACTGGCAGGAAAAAGAGGCAATTTGGAGGCCCCTGTACAAACTGGCTCTATTTTATCTGAGTTGCCCCCCCTCCAGTGTGCACTCCGAAAGAGTGTTTAGTGCAGCCGGGAACCTTGTCAGCGAAAGGCGTAGGAGGTTGCTTCCACAAAATGTGGAGAAGATGATGTTCATAAAAATTAATTATCAACTCTTCCAGGGAGACCAGCCTCCAGAACGTACAGAGGGACCTGTGGTGGTGGATTCCAGCGGGGACGAATTAATACTCTGTGAGGATGAGGATGTACACAACACTGAAGAGGGTGAGGAATCGGTGAATGGGGAGGATGAGGACGACATCTTGCCTCCGTAGAGCCAGTTTGTGCAGGGACAGATTAATTGCCAGCTTATTTTGTTAGGGCCCAAACGAACCAATCATTTCAGCCACAGTCGTGTGGCAGACCTTGGTGCTGAAATGATTGGTTTGTTAAAGTGTGCATGTCCTGTTTATACAACATAAGGGTGGGTGGGAGGGCCCAAGGACAATTCCATCTTGCACCTCTTTTTTTTCTTTGCATTATGTACTGTTTGCTGCCTAGTTTTTCAAACTGCCATCCTGTCTGCCACTGCAGTGTCACTCCTAGATGGGCCACGTGTTTGTGCCGCCCACTCGTGTCGCTTAGCATAGTCATCCATCTACCTCGGTGCAACCTTTTGGACATAAAAACACTAGTGTGAGGTGTTCAGAATAGACTGGAAATTAGTGGAAATTAAGGTTTTTGAGGTTAATAATAGCATAGGAGCAGAAAATCAACACATTCTGTGATTTTACAGATCCAAAACACAAAACCCAGAACCCAAAACACCGAAGGGTGGTTTTGGCAAAACCAATCCAGATCCAAAACACGAAGAAAGATCCAGATCCAAAACCAAAACACGAAAAGTGGCCAGTGCACACCCCTAATATATATATATATATATATATATATATATATATATATATAGATACCAGGTGTAGGAGATAGAACCTATATATTATATTAGATATACGCTGTATAGTACACCAACTGTAGCTGCACTATATATAGATACAAGATGTGTGATATATCTCTGTATACCAGGGACGGTGAAGCCATATCGGCCGCTCTTACCTCTCCGGTCTCACAGCCGCCGGCTCCTGGTTAGGGGATGGTCACCCCCCCGTGTCCCTCTATCATGATCGCGCACACACAGCGGCAGCGCCGTGACCGAGTAGGCGGGGACACATGACGTCACAGCCCAGCATCATACACCCTGGTAATGACGCGGATTGGAGGCGTCTCACCTTCCCAGCCACGCCCATTTCCCCCGTCTCATGCTAGCTAGTGGTTAGATTAAGTGGCCGCCCGCCGCTGGCATATTCAAACGGAGTCTGTCACTCAGTGACTGTGACAGATTCACTGTCAGGAGGGAAGTCAGCGGGGTTAGCAGAGGGGAATAGGTGCGCCCAAAAAGGGTTATTACACTGAATGACCTACAGCATCACAAGACTTTTATATACTTTTATTTTTATGCGGTATGGATAGCAGCGTCACAATATATTTATGAATATTACACTGCGGTACGGATGGCAGTGTCACAATATTTTTATGAATATTACACTGCGATATGGATGGCAGCGACACAATACTTTTATGACTACTATATTGCGGTATGTATGACGTACAGTGTCACAATACTTGTTTGAATATTACACTGCGGTATGAATGACCTACAGTGTAACAATACTTGTATGAATCTTACACTGCAGTATGAATGACCTACAGCGTCACAATACTTGTATGAATATTACACTGCAGTATTATGAATGACCTACAGCGTCACAATACTTTTATGAATATTATACTGCGGTACGGATGGCAGCATCTCAATATTTTTATGAATATTACACTACAGTATGAATGACCTACAGCGTATCAATACTTGTATGAAAATTACACTGCAGCACTATGAATGACCTACAGCATCACAATACTTTTATGAATATTACACTGCGGTAAGGATAGCAGAATCACAATATTTTTATGAATATTACACTACGGTATGGATGGCAGCGTCACAATACTTTTATGAACATTACACTGCGATATGTATGACCTACAGCATCACAATACATTTATGAATATTAATTGCACTGCAGTATGAATGACCTACAGCGTCACAATGCTTTTATGAATATTACACTGCGGAATGTCCAGCTAGCATCACAGTGCTTATATATGGATACACTGGGATACAGCACAAAAAAAATATTTTTTACTTTTTTTTTACTCTGTTACTTTTTTTTTACAGCCCGTGGATGGACAGCAAACCCCTGGATTTGACACACAGCCCCCCCTGGGCAGAGCACAGCACACCCCTGTTTTGGACAACAGCCTGCTGGACAGAGCACAGTGACAGCACACACCTGGATTGGACACAGCGCCCCCTGGACAGAGCACAGCACACCCATGTTTTGGACAACAGCCAGAGCACAGTGACAGCACACCCCTGGATTGGACAACTGCCCCTGGCCTGGACACGCAGCCCCCTACCTACTTGGAGTGGACAGAGCATAGTACACAGAGCACAGTCTGCATTGGACAACAGCCCCCTTGTCACACAGCCCTCACTGGAGTGGACATGAAGCACAGCACAACTGCACAGCCCGGGACTCAGCAAGGAAATGGTGCTGATCACTGCTGGGAGGGTCTTATATACAATCCAAAACCCGCAAGAATCCGACAGTGGCAGGATGATGTTTTGCCTTGTTTTGGATTCCGAGTCAGGCGCGAAAACCCGAGCATGACTTGGATCCTGCTCGGAACCCCTATGTTTGGGTGGGTCTGGTTCTCGGAGTGTAGCTTTTCCCTACTTCTTTACTGCTCTGTATGTATAGTCTCCCTAGCTACCTCTTTGATCCTTTGACTCCTTAGGGTTTTTCTGAACCAGCAGCCATCCTCTTATATGTCCCCAGTTTCTCAATGGGGTAGTGTTTAGAATCGGGATCTGCTCCCTACTTAATAGAGCCACTTTTCCTGACTTCGATGTCAGTGCTGACTTCTTGAGAAGGCAGCCCAAAAAGTGACACTATACCGGAGGTACTGTCTTCTTGCTTATATCTCTCATCTCCTAACAGCAGAATTCTGAAGTCAGTCTCTTGCCCAATGCCACAACACACCTCCACCTCAGGTCAGAGCCGTAACTAGACTTCTTGGTGCCCTGTGCCAGAGAGAGCATTGACCCCCCCCCCCCCCAATTTTTTAAATAGGCACATAAGATAGTGGATCTGAAAAAGGGCCATGGCCTCATGGGGAAGGTCCAGGGAAGAGATAGGAGAGGCCAGGAGATGCTGAGGATAAAAGAAGAGGAAGCTACAAGTGAGAATGATAATAAACAGGAAAATTGACAGGCCCAAGCATCGCCCTGTGCCATGGCACAGGTCGTACTACCCTAGTTACGGCCTTGCCTCAGGTAACAGTGCAACATCAGCCATCCTCTCTTCAGATTGCAGACCTCTCACAACTGCCCTGGAAGAACACCACCCGATAAAGTGGACTTCAAGGTACAGCATGAAATTGACACTAATCGAAGCAGAAAAAACTTCCCCATAACAGAATAACTTTTGCCCAAGAAATGTCCAAATAGCTTGAAAAATAAATTGATTTAAAAATGGTAAAATAGTCACTATAATAATGAATCATGAAGGTAACAAGAATACAATGGTATCAGATGCCACCCCTAAGTAACATTATTACCCATTGTGATCAGGACCATGGCCATTGCCCTATTTGCCTCAGCCACACATCAAATCTGTTATTGACTATACAAAACCCCATTGTGCAAATCACATTGTATGAGTACATATAATAGAACAGGTGAACCCATGACCAGATAGAGGCACAGCATGACAAATGGGCATTCTTTATATTGTGCCAACACCAAAAGTCCTATATTGCCCTAGTATGACTGTTTACACGCATGCTATGGATTCATTTTCTAGTATTACTATTGCTTATTATTGTTTGCTGTAGATATAAACAAATAAAATAACGGAAAACTGGGAGAAATGTTTTAGTCTGGAGAATCATTCAAGAGCACATCGTCTTGCTGAAATTGCATTCTGAACAGGTAATGGTTAAGATTATAGACTCTTTGAAGATGTTCTGTTACACTGAAATGTCTGCTTGCCAGCACTGTTAAGTAATGCATTAGCATGTGAAAGAAGAATTCTTATTTCCTTGTGAAGACTCTATTTGAAAGACTGTGCTTGCCTGACATGGGCCTCGATAGGCATTACATTACGTGCCACTACTATAGATGTGCATTATCTCTGTGACAATGCTGCTTCATTGTCATTAAATATTTTACCGCTATCACTAATTTTTTATTAAACATGTTTCATTATTCAGAAACAAAAAAGTAATTATTGTCTAGTGTTTTTACATAAATAATTCATTTCATCAGAGATTATTTATTAGTTAATGGAAGTTTGATATCATCAATATTCCTCACAAAATGTAGAAATGCAAAATGTGGCAAAATAAGCCCCGCCCTAATTTACCCAAACTTCATCCTGATCAGCCCAACCACGCCCACTTTCCTATAGACCTGGCCCTTACCAGGATACACAACTAAGGCACAACTAAGGCACAACTAAGGCAGTCCTAAGGGTATGCTGGAAGTAGGATGAGGTTAGCAGCTCCTTATTTGGCAGGCTTTTTATTAATTTCTTATTCTATTCCTAATCATGCTGCTGCTTCTTATACAGTACAAAAAAAACTTTTTTTTATGTCAAAAGTTTGATCACTCTTTTCACAGGGAAGCCCCACAAGGAGGGGATCCTTAAATAAACTCCAGCTGTATTTAGACTGTCATCTCCCTTTTGAGAGCCTATTGTTTTTTTAAATGGATTGAGTGACCTCCATTTTGTGTATTATAGTTTGATACCAACAAGTTGTGTGACATCTGTTTGCAATATGGCCAAAAATATTTTTACCACCTTTATTTAGCTCTGCCCATTAATGTTTTGTCCATCATCACAGATGGCAAAGGGGGAAATGGTACAGTTTTTAAAAATTAGAAAAAGTGCCGCCAGTTTTTTAAGGCTAAAACCAGTTTGGAGCAACAAGTTTACAGTGGAAATCTACTAAGGAAGATTCCTTACATAAACCCCACTTGCGTTAAACTTGGCCAAACATGGTTTAGGGTACCAGGTGGCAATGGGGTCAAAGCCCCCATTTTTACAGCTGATTAAACTGCCAAAGTGCAGAGAAACTCAACAAGTTTATTTTTGAATCTTATATGGGGCAACATAAACCTAAGGCCCTCATTCAGAGCCGTTCGCTATTTGCGGTCGTTCGTTTAAAAACAAGGGGTGGCTATTCAAATGATCCGTACGCACATTGCAGTCTGTTCACACCTCTAAGTCTGAACGAACGAGCAAAACATACGCTCGTTTATTTGTTAAAAACGCCCCCTGGCCGCTCGCACCATACGTCATGTCCGCTATTTATTAGATTAATCGAGTACATCGACCAGCGTATGAACTGCTCGCTATTCTTGTGGTTGGTGTTTGCTACCACAAATTTGCGAGCAGTTCTGGCTCTAAAATAACCCAGTGACGTGGTCATTGACGCTGCTGTTTTAAATATACACACCCATAAAACGCCCGTTTTGACCTTTAAGCACGCCTGCGTTCGGATCTCCACTCCCCATTTTCAAGCACCTTCCCCTGTTACCACCCACATATGCCTCATTCTGTCACTCAAAATAGCAGGCACTCGCTATATAGCGTACAAACGATTTTCGGCCGCACTGACTGGTTCCCGCATGCGTACTAAAAAGCGTACGCATGCGCAGATGTGCAAACATCGCTCGGAACGAGCGTACTGCCGCTAACGAGCGGCTCTGAATGAGGGCCTAAGTTCCTTACAGAAATGGACCCACCTTGAAAGAATCAATTACATCTGAAATGAAAATGAATAATAACTTTGGACTGGGAGAAATGATGAGCATGATCCTAGAGTGGTGATAATATGCACCGCTGCTTAGTATAACTACTATACCAGAGGAACAACTAACTGATTTTAAATCTACTCCACTATTAATGAACTCAGGTATATTGTCTCTCTCTCTCTCTCTCTCTCTCTCTCTCTCTCAATCTTTGCACTTTTGGAACTTTTAGTTCCTAATTGTAATGTCTAATTTAATACCATGGAGGCAGATGTTCTAAGCTCTGGAAAGTGATGAATTGGAGAGTGATAAACTACCAACCAATCAGCTCCTCACTGACATTTTTCAAACACAGCCTGTAACATGACAGGAGCTGAGTGGCTGGTAGTTTATCACTCTCCAATGTATCACTTTCCAGAGCTTAGTAGATCTCCCACTTAAGAGATATTGAAACATGTAAGTTCTTCAAGAGGATTCATGTTGTCTTAATAAATACAGCTATTATTTCATGACTTTTTTATTGAATATACAGATATGTAAATACACTTATTCTCAATTTGCGCGAAATAGCTCCATTTGGTGCGCCATGAACTTTGTGACTAAGCTACACAATGCATCTAGCCACAAACTTTTTCACAAAATATGATCACTAATGCAACAAAATTACAGTACTCAGGTACCTGGACACTGGAGCTTGCTTTGCATTCACCTGGGGGTAAATTTACTAAAGTTCGATTTTGTTTTCAGTTCGATTTTGCATTCGATTTTGGTTCGATTTTTTATGAAGGGATTTACTAAAGGCCAAATTGAATGTCAAATCGAACAGTAAAAGAATTTTTAAATTAAACTGAATTTCTGAAAACATCGATGTTTACACATAGATGAAAATAGGATCCCTTCATTTACTAGCATTCGATTTGCAAATCGTATGAAAAACATACTCAAACTCGAACTGCATATCCCCAAATGAATTGAAGAACTTCATGCATTAGTTTTCAGCCTGATCAGTTTAATTTCACATAGATACATGAATTCATAAGTTAGATGCATGCATGTATCTTATTGCAAAAAGCTTGTAAAGAGTTAATCTTTAAAAAAAAATTACGTGGGTTCCCCCCTTAAAACAGAACCAGCCCCGGACTTTTCATAGCCAGTCCAGGTTGTGTAAGTACAGGGAAAAAATTGCGTAGGGTTCCCCTGTACTTAGCACAACCAGCACCAGGCTCTGATCCGGTCCTGGTTCTGGAATTACAGGGGAAAAATGCATAGGGTTCCCCTGTAATTTCCACAACCAGCACCGGACCCTTTCTAGCGGGGGGGTAATGTCACAGCCAGGGAAACCCTATCATCGGGTTCCCTAGCTGAAACATTACTCCTGACTGCTAGTCAGCCCAGGCTGGGGATCCCTGGGGAGTTGGGGACCCCCCCAATAAAGGGGTCCCCCTCACCAGGGAACCTCAAGCCTAGACTGATAGCCCAGGGCTATCCCCGCCACCCGTGGGCGGTGAGTGGCGGGTTGATAGTTTAAGTGTAGTGTAAAAAGAGAATAGTAAACATTGGGCCTGATTCAGACCCACTCATGAGCGGCTGTCCGCTCGCAAGTGGGTCGATGGTCTGCACTGAGCAAGCGCACGACGGAGGGAGCTCCGTCGTGCGCATGCGCCAGACACGACGAGCGAAGGACTTTCCTTCGCTCGTTGGGTCCGATCAAAGGGGGCGTGCTGTCAATGTTGATTGACAGCACGCCCCCTTTGGTGGGCGTGCCGGGGGCGTGCCTCCCTGATGGGGGCGTTCCCACGGGAACGCCTCCCATCAGAAGCCGGCCCACTGACATCACTAGTGATGTCAGTGGGAGTGATTTTGGCTCTGATAGAGCCAAAATCACTCCGGAGCTTGCGGTTGAAAACCTCAACCGCAGGCTCCGGCTCGCAATTTCGATGGTCGCGATGGTCACGACCATCGCGGCCATCAAAATGCACGCTCGTATAGCCTGTGGGTGGTGACCCACAGCTATACGAGCGTCCAGGAGGACGCTCCATGAAAATGGAGCCCGGCCCTCATGCAGAGCGTGCGCTCTGCTCAGAGCGTACAGCTCTGAATGAGGGCCATTGTCTTTACAAGTAGAACTGCAGGTCCCAGCATCCCAGCAAGCCACAAGTACAAGCATGTGGAGCATTACGGGCCTACTTTCACCTATAGTTCACCTGTAAAGAAATGTTTAAATAAACACAATACACACACACCATGACAGTATAGTTTTAATACATACATACACACACATACACACTCACTCACTCACTCAAACATACTCTCCTACATTATCTGGACTGGTCCTCTTCTTACTGTAGGCAGCCTAGGTCTTCATAAAAAAAAAAAACAGAGAATCCGATCCACGAAACAGGTGCCAACCGCAATGGTTGTTACCCCCCCGAATGAAGAGCTCAGACGCGGCTTTTCCCTTTGTAGGGCCGTGTCTGAGCATAAATTGGCTGTGAGAGGTCAGCCCCCGCCCTCTCTCAGCCAATGGAATGGCTCCCCCCATTGAAGTCAATGATGAGAACTGCAGAATCACCTTTAGTAACCCTGCATGTCTCAGCTCTTCATTCGGGAGGTAACAACCATCGCGGTTGGTACCTGTTTCGTGGGTTGGGTTCTCTCGTTTTTTGTTTTACAAAGACCTAGGACGCCTACAGGGAGAAGAGTACAGGCCAGGTAATGTAGGTGAGTATGTGTGAGTGTGAGTGTGTGTATGTATGTATGTATTAAAACTATACTGTCATGGTGTGTGTGTATTGTGTTTATTTAAACATTTTTTTACAGGTGAACTACAGGTACCAGCAGGTCCTTAATGCCCCGCATGCTGGTACTTGTGGTTCTCCAAGTACCAGCATGCGGGGGAGGCTTGCTGGGACCTGCAGTTCTGCTGATAAAAACAATGTTTACTAGTCTCTTTTTACACTACACTTACACTATCAAACCGCCACCCATCGCCCACGGGTGGTGGGGATAGCCCCGGGCTATCAGCCTAGTCCTTGGGTACCCTGGTGAGGGGGACCCCTTTAATGGGGGTCCCCAACTCCCCAGGGGGATTCCCATCCTGAGCTGACTAGTGGTCAGGATTAATGTTTTGGCTGGGGACCCGGGTGATAAGGTTCCCCTGGCTTTGACATTACCCCCCCCGCTAGAAAAGGTCCAGCACTGGTTGTAGAAATCACAGGGGAACCCTACGCATTTTTTCCCCTGTAACTCCAGAACCAGGGAGCCTGGTGCTAGTTGTGCTAAGTACAGGGGAATCCTATGCAATTTTTTTCCTGTACTTACACAATCAGGACTGGCTATGAAAAGTCCAGGGCTGGTTCTCTTTTAGGGGGGGACCCCACGTCATTTTTTTTAAACATTAATTCTTTACAAGCTTTTTACAGTAAGATACATGCATGCATCTAACTGATGTAGGCATGTATCTGTGTGAAAACGAACTGCTCATGCTGAAAATGAAAGCATGAAGCAGTTCTATTCATTTGGGGATTTGAAATTCTTTTGGAGTGGGATTTGCTGTTCGATTTGGACATGAACATGCAAAATCTAACAACAAATCCCTTCATAAACTGAAACAAGATCGAATTAGAGTTGAAAATCGAAAGCAAAATCCATTCTTGGTAAATTTTAGATTTGCTAAGGGATGTTGCTGTTCAAGTTCAATTCGATCTCAAGAGAGTTCAGTGAATCATAAAAATGAATCTCTAATCGAACTTTAGTAAATTTACCCCCTGGTGGTGTCTGATACGAGTGAGCCACCAAACATCATTGTGCAAAATCTGCAACTTTATACCAATGCCTTTGTGACAAATATCCTAATCCTAAATGCTTAGGAGTTAGTACACTGTAAGCAACTTTGTATGCAGCTACAATGTGAATAAAGTCGGAATCACTACACGTTGCAGAGTGTGTAAGTCGTGCTACAGTATACGTCTCGCGCCATTTGGCACAAAAAGGGTAAGATTTTTAGTTTCTGCTTTGTTTGAATTTGTTTGGGTCTGGGCAGCATGGATGGCATAGTGGTTAGCATTACTGCCTCTCAGCACTAAGGTTTTGAGTTCAATTCTTGGCCCATCTGTGTGGAGTTTGTGTGTTCCCTGTGTTTGCATGGTTTTCCTCAAGGTATACTTGTTTGCTCCAAAACTGGTGGGTTAATTGGCTTCTGAGAGAACAATTAAAAATTTAATCCTAGTGTGTATGTATTCATGTGATAGGTAATATGGATTGTAATCCAATGGGGCAGGGACTGATGTGCACTATTCTCTGCAAAGCACTGCTGAATGTGTGCACTATATAATTGTTAGTAGATAATTATGATAGGAATATCATAGTGCTGCTTCTCTCTTCCTTCTTTATGTATTTTAAATTGTCTGTTGTATAATTAGATTACAGCTGTTTAATGGTTGTTTTAATTATTATTTTTGCAAAAAAAAATTATATTGATATGTTAAATGTGTTTTGAAATGTCTTCACCATGCATTATTACAGCAATTAAATTGGTGCAACTAATTTCTACAAAACAATTGTCCATCATAATGTCATTGTCTGAGTTGTGGTCCCACCTTTGATTTAAATGCAGCTTTATCAGTTAGAGTAGATATTAACTGGAGTATTATTGAAAATATCCAAGAGGCGCTAACACAGCTAATAATCAGTAACAACTTAGTTGTATGGGATGATGGGGCTGATTCTAGGTCACACACATATTGGCTACAGTCGTGGGCTGCCGTGGAAGCCTGATTTACTACCTTACGCTAATGCAATATTTTGTTCAACTAAATGGTGTTTGTGTGCATCTGCAAGCTGGAAGATGTGCTGCCCATTGAGTTTATACCAGCAGCCACAACCGTCATCTTCAGTATCGGCACTTGCACCAGCCCCAATGCAAGGTGCAAAGAGATCCAACAGAAACAGGCTCTCCTTCCTCATACACAGGACTCACAGATAGTATCGGTACATGTCCACAACACTACCATGATACTCTCACAAGTCCCAAGTGGTTCTGTGCGATCACAAATTGTCACTGTTCAATTCCCACCCAGAAACGCCAAATTATTTGGAAAGACAGATCTGGAGTTTTATCCGACTCATAATAGGACAGACATATGCAAAAATGCCTATATTTTCATCTGCACATGCGCTGTATGCCGTTTGTGTCATTGCACAGAGATCCGTTCGACTAAGGCCCGTATTCAATTGCAGGTGAAAAGTCCGGGACTTTTCGCCTGCCAGACTTTCTGCCTACATCACGTATTTTTGTCGAAAACACTTTCTGTGCGTGTGGCCGCTTTTCGCCCTATTCAATTCTAAAGGATGCAAAAGCGGGACTGGCGAAACTTAAACAGGCGAAAAGTGCTGTCAGATTTGGGGAAATCATCCTGACACACCCCAAAAGATGCACTGACATGGGGGATTACTATGGATCCCCCCGAGCAGCCCTGCTGAAGGTATTTGGGGTACTTAAATGATGTCAATAGCTGCTATTTAGCATCTATTTAGCATCTTTGCATAAGTGGTGAAGAATAGCATTTAGCAACTTTTTTTGGCCAAAATAAGTAGTCACATCAAATTTGGGGTACTTGAAAATGGGTGCAAGCATATGTAAAAATCACTAAAGTGAAGCATTAAAAAGCACCAAAAATGCACCTTCAGCAAGCACCTGCAATAAAAAAACCTTCCCCATACATGTAGACCTCCCAAAGGCTATTTCGCCAGTTTTTGAATTTGTACCCCCACTTTGAACTTTTTTGCCCACATTTTCTAAGTGCTTTTTGGGGTATCCTTTGTGTTTTTTTCAGTGTTTTTTGACGCAGTTAGAGTCAAGGGGGGTGTCCAAAGGGTGCAGGGTGGTTGCTGAAAGTTTGCACCCCAAAACCCCATTTCTGCACATTTTTCCACTGGGTATTCATTGGCGAATCTTTTCTGCTGGTAAAAAGTGCAAACATTTCGCACCAGCGAAAAGTCAGACGAATTGAATACGGGGATAAGAGGAATCGGCGAAAATGACGTCATTGGCAAAAAAGTTTAGCCGAGAACGGATTTTCACTGCTAATTGAATATGGACCTAAGAATCAGTTTAATGTTATCAAAACTGTGTTTAAATAAGTCAATTCGGGGCATGGCTTGGCAGCCATTTGGAGGAGACGTGCATTTATGCTGCTCCTGTTATAATTACTTTATCTAGCACGTTCTCTTACTACCATCCAGCCAAAATTCCCTTGGTGGGATCCCATATTGTGCCCAGCATCGGTGGGTACTCCTGAAGTAGGACTGCGGAGTCGGGGAGGGTCTCCTACCCTCCTGCAGACTGCGACCTACTTTCCTCCCTTGAAGCCGGGACCTAAATTTGCGGCACCCGCCCGCGGGCCTGACGAATCGCGGATCTGCCTTAGACGCTGATGCCCCCCTCAGCCCCCACTGGAGTCTTCCCTGCTGATGTTTTGCGGAGGGCTGCAAACAGCATCTGTTACTATCTTACAGCCGCCTACACCCTCAGTGTTCTCTGTACTATCTTCCTCTACCTGCAGTGTGCTGAGCTTGGGCCACACAGAGTCTATCTTTGGTGGACAAAAGGCTTTATTATAGTAACCCCACTCACTCTACATTGGGCTCTCAAATCCTCTATGCTTCACCGCATGAATATTAAGAGGTTGTGATAATTATAACATATACGATCTCCAAAAAGACCTACCTGGATTTAATACCTATTTCTAGCTAAATTACTTAACAAAAGTCTCCCTTACGTATTTTACTCTGATTTAGGCCCTCATTCAGAGCCGGACGCTCTGAGCAGAGCGCTCACTCTGAATGAGGGCCGTCCTCCATAAAAATTAGGTGTCCTCCTGGACGCTCGTATAGCTGTGGGTCACCACCCACAGCTCATACGAGCGTGCATGATGATGGTCGCGATGGTCTTGACCATCGCGACCATCGCCAGTGCGACCAGAAGCCTGTGGTTGGGGTTTTCGACCACATGCCCTGGAGTGATTTTGGCTCTATCAGCGTCAAAATCACTCCCACTGACATCACTAGTGATGTCAGTGGGGCCGGCTTCTGACGGTAGGCATTCCCTTGGGAACGCCTCTGTCTGGGAGACACGCCCCCGGCACGCCCACCAAAGGGGGCGTGCTGTCAATCAACATAGACAGCACGCCCCCTTTGATCAGACACAAAGAGCGAAGGAAAGTCCTTCGCTCGTCGCGTCTGGCGCATGCGCACGACAGAGCTCCCTCCGTTGTGCGCATGCGCAGTGCACACCATCGACCCACTTGCGAGCGGACAGCCACTTGCGAGTGGGTCTGAATGAGGCCCTTAATCCTCATCAACAAAACCAGCTCTTTTGGCTCCCTCTTGTGGCTGACTTCTGGAAACTCACTACAAAGAGTTCTCACCATCCTCTAGAGATTGTCAAATTTTACTCTAAGTACCTTATCTATCGAACCCAACACAAGTTTCGTGCTCCTCCGAGGACATGAAACCATGTATGGTTCTCTCCCTGCCATGATGTGACGGTATTCCTGATGGCTGCCTAGGTCTCTAGGAGGGGCGGTATCTGGCGATGACCCTCTCCTTTTTTTTTCATTAGTCAACTTTGCACATGGGAATTGTGAGCAGATCGTATGTCACAAATTTACAGTTTTTGAACTCAGAATGGGGAAGGATAAGAAACAAAGGTCCAGGTCGGAAGTTGGTGGTAGGTCAGATAGCGGATCCCATCAAGATATGCATCAGTTTTTAAAGCCCACTGGTACCACTACGGCGGATGAGGCCTCTGCACCAGCCTTGCCTGCTGCCTCTTCTTCTTCAGACAGAATGTCTCCGGGAGCTAATCTTAGTTCCAGCCCTTCGGTACCTTCCTTTCGGGATGAGATTAGTGAAATTCTCTCTCACGTTAAACCACTACCTACAAAACAAGACTTTCAGTCTCTGGAGGCCAGACTTCAGTCTACTATTCGTCAGGAAGTAGCTACTATTCAATCAGATATGGCTGAGTTGGCAACTTGGATTGACGGCCTGGAAGATTACAAAGAGGTATCCGCGGTCGCTTTCCATCAATTTACAGAAGTTCTCTCTCACCAACAATCTGAGATCCACTTTCTTAAGTCACGTATGGATGACCAGGATAATCGCGGGAGACGCAAAAATAACATCAGGATACGTGGTCTACCTGAAGATGTAACACAACCTAACCTCACAGACATCCTCACGAAAATATTTGGGGAGATCCTTGGTCTGGACCCCAATAGTGAAATCTTGTTTGAAAGGGTGCATAGGGCCCTTTGTCTGAGAGGTCTACCCACTGATAAACCCCGAGATGTAATATGTCGCCTTCACTACCATACCCAAAAAGAAGCTATCTTACAGAAGGTTCGACAACTTGAAGAGGTTGATTATAACGGGGACAAAATCCAATTTTTTCCCGACCTATCATGGTATACCTTGCAACAAAGGAAGGTTCTGAGACCACTCACGGAACAACTTCGCAAACATTCCCAGAGATACCGTTGGGGTTTTCCATTTAATTTACAAGTAACTCATAATGGGCAAAATGTTGTTCTTCATTCTCCCGACGATCTCCATTCCTTCTTCTCGGCTTTGGGTATAAGTACAGTTGCACTTCCAGATTGGGAGAACCTTCACAGCTCTCCAGCGATTCCTTCCCTTCCTTCTGACGGAGAAAATTGGCATCATATTTCACGCTCCAAACGGAGGACAAGACGTCCGTCTCTCCAAATACCTGTAGAAGAGACTTGACAACTTCACCTTATATACATAATTGGTGAGACCGTTTCAGTATCTTCCCATCTACAATAGATTTTGGTCTTAGTCATATATTTAAATGCTATGATGCCAATGTTCATTTTGTTGCATTTTTAGTATATTTTAACTAATGATCGCAGTAATACTTGTGACGTTATTCCTCATTATAAGTTTCATAATGCAAAGTTAACTGGGATTTGCCCAGTCAAAGTTGATTTAATTTTATATTGGTATGTTTAGGTGGTTGTTATTGCTGCCCCTCCGAACCCCCTCAATGCTGCATTTTTTTCTTTACACCCTGGAGCTTTTTTTTTTTTGTCTCCTGGTTGTCCAGATGCAGCATTTCAAGGTTTCAATTCTTAGCTATATTCAATATTCCATATATATGTTTATTATATGCGATTATGTTTTTTCTTTTATTTTATTTCTTTCCCTCCCTCTTTTCCCATCCCTCTACCCTTCCCACTACCCTCCTATTTTTCAAGGGTGACATATATGGTTGGGTAACTAACACTATATCAAGAGATGCAGAATGTTACACTATCTTTACATTATTAATTTATGTCTAGTCATAAACCTGTTTTGCGGATTGTCACCATCAATGCCAAAGACTGAATGTTCCTGAAAAGAGATCCCAAATGCTGAGGTCCTTTCATGCTGATAAAGCAGATATAGCACTTGTACAGGAAATGCATTTCAAGAAAGGGCAAGCCCCTCCTTTAAAAAATTTCTATTATCCTCAAACATTTTCTAGTGATAATTCAGTCAGTAAGACTTTAGGTGTTGCCGTTGTGTTTGCTCGTCACTTACCGTTATCTGATGTTTCCATACATACTCTGGTTGAAGGTAGAGGTATTTTGGTTAAGTGTACTCTATACCACCAGCGCTTCTCCTTTTTGAATGTTTACACACCTAATTCTGGCCAACCCGCTTTTATTGCTGCTGTTCTAGACAAGGCTGAGGCTTTACTAGAAGGAATTACGGTTGTAGGAGGTGATTTAAACTGGCCCCTTGACCCTCTCCGTGATACTTCCAATAAATCATCTAATAGGCCAGGGAAGGAGTTTAGGCGTATGAGACGCACCCTTCACGACCATCAGCTAGCTGATTCCTGGCGGATCGCTCATCCAGCGGTATCTGACTTTACTTTCTTCTCTCACCCCACCACACCTACTCGAGAATCGATTATCTTTTCTTAAGTCACCGACACCTACATCTCATATCAAACACTTCAATAGGATCTATCACGTGGTCTGACCATGCTCCAGTTTTTCTTACCCTTATAAGCTAGCACTCTTTGCAGATGACCTTCTCGCAGTGCTCTCTAACCCGGCTATCTCTCTTCTGAACCTTGTTTCAGAATTCCAAAAATTTGACATGTTTTCAAATTTTTAAATTAATTATTCTAAATCTGTGGCTATGAGTCTGACTGCCCCTCCTTCCTTGGTTAATTCTTTGAAACAATCCTTCTCCTTTATTTGGCATTCCACTAGACTTAAATATCTCGGAGTCTTCCTGACTAAAGACCTATCCCAACTGTTCTCGAGTAATTTTTTACCATTATTACAAACTATTCGCACTGATTTGGCTAAATGGCGTACTACTTGTCTATCCTGGATCGGCAGGATCAATGTGATCAAAATGAATTCCTTGCCCAAAATTTTATATTTAATGCAAACCCTCCCAATCCACATACCTCCAGCATGGTTTGCGGAGATGGAACGACTTATTTGAAGGTTTGTCTGGAACACCTTTACACCACGCTTTAAACATGCTATCCTTTACCGCCGTAAACAAGACGGAGGTTTACAGCTTCCCCACATCACTAGCTACTATCACGCCATAATGCTTAATCGTGTTCTTGAATGGACTCAAGCGAAGGGTTTCAAACAGTGGATCATGTTGGAGGAAAGCAGTCTGGCTCAGCTCATAGAAATTGCTCCATGGCTTCCCAAACTACTGACTGTTAGACATCCCACTATAACACCTACACTACGCGCTTGGCAGAAATTGTGACGTCTCCCTCATATTTCATCTAATGTTTCCCCTCTCAGTTCCTTTTTTGGGAGTTTTGAATTCCCTCCTGGACTTTCCACACTGTCCTTTAAAAACTGGATGAGCGATAGTCACTTTCTACTGGGCCAGATGGTTTGTGCGTTGGGGGTGCGTCCGTTTACAGAACTCCAGGAAACGTGGCATCTCCCTCAATCCGAATTCTGGAAATACCTCCAGATACAGCATTTTATCACTACTTCTTGCAAGCTTCCTGATCTCAAACTCCATCCCATACTATATCCAAATTGTATTCAATAATTATTGGAAACTTGTATAAACTACCTCCTCAATTTACTGTAATGTGGGAAAAGGAACTCCAAGATATAGTTCAAGAAATTGATTGGGAAATTGTTTTTAATAACACCTTTGCCAGTTCCTCTTGTATAGCTACTCTCGAAACTCTCTACAAAGTCTTAAAACGTTGGTATAGATATCCAGTACTTTTAAATAAAATGTACCCGCAGGTCCCAAAAGTCTACTGGAGATGCAACTCTGCACCAGGTACCCTTCTCCACATATGGTGGGATTGCCCCTCCCTGGCTACTTTTTGGATGAACATATTTGAATGTTCCAAGATAATTCTTGGGGGTGAGGTCCCTAGAGATCCTGGCTATTGGCTTCTAAACATAACCTCTTCTCATACGGCTTCATATAAGAATTCATTACTGAGGCACTTAAACAATGCAGCTAAAGCGGTAATCCCTGTGTTATGGAAGTCCACCTCCCCTCCCTCCATTAAAGATTGGTTCAAGCGAATCGATTATTATATGGATATGGAGGATATCATATCCTTCTCTAGAGGTAGTCCCACTGACTTCACTGATTTATGGTCCCCTTGGCTGCTGTTTAAGGGATCCACACAATATTCCATGTTTAATAGCTCCAACTCTGTACCTGTATCTGGTTCTTCTTGATTCTGATATAATCTATTTGAGATTATGTAATTTGCCCTCATAGATCAACCTCTCATCACCCGCCTAGTTTCTTCTTTTCCCTTTGACCTTCCATCCCCTGAACTTTCCCCCTATATTGTTTATTTATTGTCTATAATTATTATTCTTTTTTTTTATTGTTTATTTTTTATTGTTTATTGTTTATTTTATTGTACAATTTAATATGTGATTT
This sequence comes from Taudactylus pleione, assembly GCA_031769625.1. NCBI lineage: Eukaryota > Metazoa > Chordata > Amphibia > Anura > Myobatrachidae > Taudactylus > Taudactylus pleione. The sequence goes on from JAUIMM010001336.1 coordinate 536,826, forward strand.
ATTTACATTATATTAGAATTTCGATTGTACTATTCGAAATGGAAATATCAATTGTCAATTGTTTGAATCTACATGCTTTTTCCATTTTGTTCTATCTAAAAATGTCTGACTTTTTCAATAAAAACAGTTTGTGTAAAAAAATAAGTCCATTCAAGTCCACATATTAAAATAACAATGTCCTTTTTTGTGAAAAGTTCAAAAATAATGTAGAAACTTTGGAGATCCCCCTTAGATAATTTACTTACATGTCAAAAATTTGTCAGTTTACGGTGTTCACTGGTGGAAAACACCTGGATCGTCTCACAGACATCAGCTGCCCCATCATCCAGATTTCCTCTGTTCATCTGTACTGTATGTAAAAAAAAGAAATCCACAGTAGTGTATTATCCCCAAATAGGATAGTGAGAAAGGGAAACAAGAGTCAGCCGTGTACGGTACATTGTGCAGACTGGATTACACAGTGTGTGATCGGGGCCCCTGCGGGTATATGCATACTGAATAGTAGATGCCAGTCTGATTCAATTCAAAGGAATCACACACTCAGCAGTCTCCTGTACCTGATTGATTGACAGCCTGGCTCATTTCCAGATGTTGGAGATCTATTCTCAGGTACTGTACATGTCTGCCTTCTTCAATACTAAGCCTTGCTCAGAATGAGGGGCAAGGCACAGAAGTTTTGTGGTATGCACAATGCTGATTGCAGGGCAGATCATTTGTAGCAGTACTTTCCTATTGCAAGCATTTCATGCGATGCAACCAAATTAATTGCAATCATTAATATGAGGACTTCATCTCAAGTCCAGAGAACTAAGGGCATGATTCAGCAAGCATCGCACTGCGCGTGCCCAAACTAGCCAGTGTGATCAGATAAGTGTATGCAGACTAAACGCAGCATGTACCCAGACCCGTTTCAATATTGATTGACATTAAGTGCCGTTTGTGGGTGGTGACGGGGGGTGGTCAGGTGAACGCAGGCAGTCCTGTGCATTGGGATGCCATTTTAGGGGTGTCCATAATTAAGCCAGTGCGGCGACGGACGCAGTGATGAGACTCCATGCACACAGGAAGTTGCCAAGATCCTGCGTGAGGTATTGTCAGCCACTATTATGCAAATGTGGTCGATGGTTCTCGATGTTACCGATGTTTACACTATCTTGCTTACTGATCAGGCTTTGATTAAAGGGAGATGGAAGGCTTAATATAGGGCTGGGCATCTGCATCTTGTTCTGCTGTCTCCATGCGTATACATGGAGGAGCATATTCTGGCAGCGGAAGGGTGTGTGCATCTGCTAGCATGCGTTCCTTGCTGAATCAGGCCCTTAGTCCTAAAGAAAAATGTTATAGAATTTAACACTTGAGTTTGACTTCCTGGTTGTGGTGTTGGAGGCAAACACAGCAAAGTTAACCACAGACACAGTCATAGCAAAGTAATTACAGTTCCAAGAACGTGCCCTGTGATTCAAATACTGAGACCATTGCATTACACACAAAAAGTAAAAAAATTAAAAGTTCAAGTGCTATAATGTCACAAGATAGGCCACAAAGCATTTCAGTGTAGCAAAAGAAGCTGAATCCTGTGTAAAGCAAGAAAATGCAATGGCAAAGATGAGTCAGCCCTGAGTTTTACAGATAACCACAAAAATTATTGTTGATACATTGATTCAGGCACAACAAGGCATTTCAGCTGCAATGAGGAGTGGTTCACCAAGTTAGTCGCATGTGATCCTATCACCATCAAAGAGATTTGCAATGAAATGCTTACAGCTATTAAAGTTGGAACAATGAAAGCAGGCTTGAGGGTTGAAATAAGAACAAAAGTCACAGAAATCCAAGACATGCTTTATGTACCAAAGATGGAAACAAATCTTATAGCCATCAGTGTCCTAGAACAGAGAGGTTACAGAGTTCACTGTGCTAAAGGAAAGTGTATTGTGCAAAACAGAAAGGGGTTGCAATAGCTAAAAAGGGAACGCAGTCAGTATCATGATTCTGGTGCTCAGCATGCCAGCGCCAGAGTCCCGATACTTGTCAGAATCCCAGTGCCAGCATCCCGACCAACAGAATCCTGAAGGTAAATAGAGGGGTTGGGGGGAGGGTTAGTGGTATTGTTAGGGGTTAGGGTTAGGCACTAGGGGGAGGTTTAGGGTTAGGCACTATAGGGGGGATGGTTAGGTTTAGGGTGCGGGGAGGGGGAGGTTAGGTTTAGGCATAAGGGGGAGGTTAGGGTCAGGCAACAGGGAGGGATGGTTAGGGTATGGACAGGATGGAGGGTTAGAATGCTAACCGACAAGTGTTGGCATTCAAACCCTGTCAGTGTGCCGGCGTCGGGATCCTGACTGCCGGGATCCCATACCCATACCGCTAAAAAGCACACGGTGTCAGCAATTGTATGTCCTCAATACACAGCACTGTTACCTGATGATAAGCACTCAGTCACAGTCATTGGAGCTCTGGCACATAAGATTTGGTCACCTTGGATACAACAGTGTTCAGAAGCTACAGACGGGGATGTTCATAGGAATGGCAGTGACTGACACAGAGAAACCCAAATGTGAGAGCTGTATATTAGGGAAACAAAGTTGTCAGCCATTTCCCAAATCAGCAAGTAGAGCTACAAAACTACTTTGGTACATTCAGATGTATGTGGTCCAATGCATGTAAAAGTCAGTGATTATAGATAGTTTGTGACATTCATAGATGACTTCACAAGAATGACAAATGTGTGACTAGAGAATCAAATCAGTCACAGATTCAAGACTCTGAGATCTGATAATGGTGGAGAATACCTAAATAGAGAGGTGGAACAATTCAATTCTTGAGAAAATATGGAATAGAGCATAAGTTGACCATTGCCTATATTCCTGATGGTGTCAGTGAAAGAGCAAACCGTACACTAGTGTGCCGGTCTGCCGGAGTTTGGGCACCAGTCCCGGCACCTGCCAGATTCATTGCAATTGCTTATTTATATCACCATGGTGTTAGAGTGTTATAATGGTTGCCTCTTGCATTATACTCCACTTATAATCAAATTGTCCTCTATTACCTGAGATTTTGTCATATATTTTATCATCATACCAAATATTACCAGACTGTTAATAATCTATCTCTATATATGATTTGTATTAAATTGTTTTAAATATCAGTTTGTGTGTACCGGTGCAATACCTCAGTTCTTAACATGCAAATTACTACACTGTATTAACATGATCGGAGGTTTCATATATATTTTCACTATAAGAACATTATTTAAACACATTGGAGTTCAACATTTTTTTGACCTTGAAAAAAGTAACTACTATATTTTTTACATATATAGATATTTTTCTACACTTCTGGATAATTAATCACTTTTGATCTTTCTGATACTCAGTAATTATTTTAAGGGTAATTTAGTAAAAGTTCAGTTTTAATACTTATTACTACCTCAAGTTGTGCCCCAAACAAAGAATCTTCTGTTTTGTTTTCTTTGCCTTGTCAATTAAACTTTCTGATATACTCCTCTACAGCTATGTCTGACCCACTGAAGTTGGCGGGAGACTCAGGATAGGCTAGTATTATATAAGTAAACTAAAAAAGTGCATATAAACAAATTTAAACAGATAAGGAAGGCATTGCATTTACACAATAACATATAAAATGTACACTCATGTGCCAGAAAAACGGAGACACCTTTCGATTGGATTACAGTAGCAGCATGACGGGGAATGGTCTCCACAATCTTCCTGAAGTACTGTGTAAATAGTGTACATCATGCCTTTTGAATACTGGTCCACAATTCCCTAATATTTGCCTTTATTGGCATGCTGGTACATTGCCTTGTGGGGTATTCTCCAGGCACATAATCATACTGTACTTCTGCCAGAAACAGTTGGAACCATGAAATGTAGGACTAGGTTACCAGGAGATGCACAGGGCCTTGTACCATGAGATCAGCAATGGGACTCAAGTGGGCCGTCGGCTGCTGTACCCCAGAGACAAAATGGAATGTTACACTGTTGAAAATGTTGATGTTACTTGTGGCCCCAACATTAACTCTTGCTGTTTTCTGAATCAATGTTGCATGCTGGTTGGATGTTACCATGCATAACAGATGAAAACAATTGTCCACATTTTTTCATCGACCACAGTGATGTCGCACATTAGATGTCTTCCCTTGTTGCACATGAAAATCTAAATTTTGTGATGTGCTAGCATCTTCACTGCAAGTTATATGAACAAGGGATTGCAGGGATATTGCATCCTCCTGATTAAGTCCTAAATATAAATAAAGGAAGAAACATGTTAAGGTATACCTCCAGTTGGGCTGTTCCAGTTGTATTGCTGTTTTGATTCCTGATGTGCAGATATGTTCTACTATTTTAACTCAAATGTACAGTATGTTTTAATGTGTGTATGTAACACCATATGCTGTTCTTTTCACATATCATTGGTATCATTGGTTTTAAAGAGATTATGGAAACCAGAAACTGCTTATTAATTTGTTGTGAGAACACACTTGAGTGTGAAAGGCTTATTTAGGCAAAAAAAGAGTTTTGCCAAAACACTGGGTTGTGTGCATTTGGAAGTATTATTTGGATCACTTTTAAAGTCTAACTGCTATATTGCACTAGAATGCAATTTTGTCTATATTTGTTACAGATTTAACACCCATGTGAACCATAGGAGTCTGATCAAGAGCTGCCACCTGGAAAATGGGGAGTGCTTCACATAACATAAAATGTAACTAGGCATACCATATAATCTCAAATAGAACTTGTCCCCTTTAGATACGATGTGTACTGGAAGAATTAAATGCATATACTGTACATATATTGCCTCAGTCCACAGAGTGGATGTAGCTGCTGCGATGGGAGTTCTATGTGTTCGGGTCCAATAGATATGACTGCCAACTGCCACTCACCACATCCATGCTTAACACATTTTGATATCTTCACTTTTTAAAAAGATCATTTGCATCGAAGATTTGCACATGTGAATTAGAGTCTGGCACAATGCCAGGGTTTGCTCAGAGCATGCGACAGTGAGAGAGTAGGGGCCTGCACAGAAACTATATACAGTATGGGCTCCCTCCTCTCTTGGACAACCTCTGGGAAATCGGTAGAGAGATTAAGGGGGAGAGTTATAAAAACTTGGAGAGAGATAAAGTGGACGGTGATAAAGCTTCAACCATTCAGCTTCTAATACCCCTTTCAGACAGAGTAAATGACCTTGAAATTTTCTGACATGAGCCGGGTCGACCTGGGTGAAAGGGTCAGCCCGGGTCGAGATTCCCGGGACGTCGACCCTGGTAATTACCAGGGTTTTTCCCAGGTCTGACACGAGTTTGCAGCTGTGTTATTCAACCTGGGGCGCAGTAAACAGTGCTTGTTGGCTGAGCTGGCAGGGAACTGGCTGATTGACTGAGTAGGTGGGGCACTGGAGCTGGCATCTGAGGCTATCAGGGAGCTCAAGAAATAAACAGAGAGACAGTATGGCTCATTAAAAAGAAGAGGAGATCAATGAGTTGCTGGCAATTAGGGGAGGAGGAGATACGTACCCAAATTACTGGGACAGTCAAGGATGTGATAGTGTATTATTACATTACATTTTATTTATAGGGCGCCACAAGTGGTCCGCAGTGTCGTACATACAGTAAAGGGTACACAGAACATTACATTACAATACAGTAACCAAAATATAAACAGAACACAAGTAACAGTTAGCAACACAATTCTCCATACACAGTACAGCTCTGAAGGTGAAGGCTGTCATAGAAGTGCTAGAGAAGAAGGCTGTGAGACAGTGGGGAGGAGGACCCTGCTCCTAGGAGTTTACAAACTAGGGGGGAGTGTATTCCAATATAGCAAAGATCATCACCTCCAGGGGCATAGTTTGGACACAGCAACAGGTAGTGAATAAATTAAAGGCTCTCAGAAAAACCTTCACTACACTGAGGATATCCACATTGCTGGAAACCTTTTATGATCTCATCCAGCCGGTCACCTTGCGGTAAGGTAATGAAGCAGTGGTAAAGGGTTTCCAGCAATGCCTGCATCACTTCCCGCACTAGAACACAGACTATTGATATACCAACACCAAACAAGCAGGAGATTGTGCGGTATTCACCTGGGGTTGCGTACCACCACAAAACAATTGCCAGTCTCCTGCAAAGCTCGATGGTTCTGCAGTAGTTGGTTCTTCCCTTGGTTAGTGCTGGGGTGAGACGTTCAAGCAGGTAGTTGAATGTGGGTCGCGACATTCAAAAGTGTGCCATCCAATGCTCTGACTGAAAAGATTCCACAGTCGCCCAGAAAGCTTCTCCATGCCTGTGGTCTCTGGTCCACAATGAATGATTGGTCGCACTGGTAAATTTGAGGGTTGATAAAATGCTGCTTAAGATCAGGGCATAATTACTATTTATTGAGACTTGGTCCTGATACAGTAATTATAATTTTTGCTGCATACGGTATTTATATATTGTATACAGTATGTATTCAGTGCTGAAACGTGAGAGCTCAAAGAAAAGGATTCTGTATTCTGTGAAAATAAACACTGTAAACAAAGATGAACTCACAGCTTCTGGAAAGTTAGAGCTCTAGTCCATAGAGGCCTGAATCTCAAGATAATTTTTACTGTACAGCTGTAATATCATCTTTGTCATAATATAACTTATAGTCATAAAGCTAGGCTTTTCTTAATTTATCATAACTAGAGTCTTAAAATATATAATTTTGCTATTCAGTTTCAGAATAACTATCTTGCATATTAATGTAGTTATTTATGGTTATATGATTATATATAATTAAAGTTGCAGTTTGTTTGTTTTCACTTATAATCCATAACTATTGTAATGTAAATACTGTCCCTATTAACTGATAAATGATGATGTATACACAAATTTGTAAATAGCGGTTTACTACTGTTTTATTAACACAAGCAGTCGGATAAGAAAACACTAACATAAATATCCAAATGAATGACAGAGTTAATTTTTATATACAAATGTATAAAACAGCAGCACTTAGTTGGAAACAACCACATACACTATATGTAGCCCTGATGACAAGACAGCCAGAAGGGTTAGGAACTGTAGGATGTGTGTGTATGCGGCAGGGGTGGGCTATAGTATATGGCTGGAAAATCTGTGCACCATATGAATGAATGAATCCTCATATGCCTATTCCAGGAATACAGTTATAAATGTATATATTATTTAATTATTTATCATTGTATTCTCTATTATGCTGTATATAGTATTGTTAATATATTGCAAACATTTACAAACTAATTCAGCTGCTTGGGAAGGCAACTAGAATGTTGCTAATAATCTTACCCCTTACCTTACCTTAAAACTCAGTATGGACATTTGGATTTCCAAGAAATTTACTGTAAAATATTCCATAATTATTTATTTAACTCATCTACACTAAAATGAACTTCATGGACATCAAAAAAATTGTGGTTGCAAGATGTGTAATTACCAGATATCCCCTTGCATAAAGGCCTGTAGAAAACCACAGCATAGAAGCCTCCAGATGGTTCACCTCAAACTCCTTTGTGCTGGGGGATGGTACCAGGAATGTCCACAGCGGCAACCTTCAGTCTGTACCACAATCCAACGCGTTTCGAGAGTCCTAGCTCTCTTCCTCAAGGCTATGACATAAGGGATATCTGGTAATTACACATCTTGCAAGCACAATTTTTTGATGTCCATGAAGTTCATTGTATTTGTCTCTGAATGACAATTTTTAAAAGATTTTTTTTATGTTATTTGAATGGTTTTGTCTAAGTAAATTGGATTTTTTGATTGGATTACACTATGGTTCCCCCTCTTTCTATTATGTTTTTTATGATATGGAACGCATAAGAAGGGAGAAAATATACAGATACGGAACCCTCTAACACTATATATTCAAGGAAAGTATTTGTTTTACTTGTATATTTGTGTGCACCTGAGTCTGTATATGAAAAAAGATGCAGCCACTACATTCGTAGACAGATTCAGGGACTCAGTCGCACATAGATATACAATTTACAATTTCAAAATGAAAAGGAAAAACTTACACAGAATTACACTGGACTTCAAGTCTGACACAGAACAAAATGCTCCCATAAGCTTACCTTTCCCCCCATAGTGATTGCCTGACTAAGTCCCTGATGTCCAGCTGGCTTGTTAATTTACCACTGGGAACATACCAGAACAGCCCATATAACTTTTAACCTGAGCACATTTAACTGTACCTTATTTACCCTCTAGTAGCCACATGAAAAATTATATATATTATATAAGCTATAAAATGAGCTTAAACAAGACTGATCTTTGATGTGTAAATGGTTAAATACCTAATTTCTCCCAAGCTATATGCTCTAGGTGTCCTCAAATCACACCAGTTCAGAGTATAGACTTCAGGAACATTTTGATGATTTTGGGAACTTCTAGCTGTTGTGGAAATTTCAATTTTCAGCAAAAAAATTATAAAATATGTTAAAACCTTTGAACTCTGCCTATGTTTAATCAAACCAGGGGAGCAGACTGCTGTTTGCATACCCCTGCTGTTCTTGGTTCCAACTACTTTGGCAAAGGCCTTGTTTACCATTGTCTTGTCCTGGTAATTGCCTTTTCCTGCTCAAAGAATACCAAAAGGGATGTTAATTTTATTGAACTACTTACAGCCCCCACTTGCTTCCTGAGTGTGATTTACTCCTATTTACCTGTGTGGGCAGAATTTTAACAGTATATCAAAAGAACATAACTTGCAATATTCCCTTAACATATCTATAATCTCTACATATTGCAATGTAGATTTTATGTTATTAATTTAAAACTGTAGTGTGCTGTAAAGCACAGCATAAGAAAGTTGCTATTTATTTAAAATGTATTGGCAGAGGTAAAATAAAAATAGAGCAACCATTTTGCAATTAGCCTTTATAGCACACGTTACAAAGAAAGTAAATGTTTTGATTGTTTGCTCTAGTTCTAGCGCAGATTTGTACTTTTGAGTAATGTTGGTAAATAATCTTCTCTAAAACAGTTTAAATAAGAACATGAGGGTGATTAATGATGGTAAGGGCAGAGTTATGATAGAGAAACTATCAATATCTTTCTTAGGGCAAGTAGACAGGATAGGACCTTGTCTCCTTGGCTCTTTCCTTTATTCTTCCAGTCTTTTAACAATCTGTTCCTGCAGATTGCCTAATCATAATTAACTACAACTAATTATGTGGGCATTGAAAAGTCTATTATAGTAATATTTGCCTGCTTTAGATGCATAGTACTTCTGACACTGTTGTACACTAGAATGGCAAGAGTGGTTGTGGAAACAAGAGCTATGGCATATAAGGCTATACAGTATATTGCATTTTGAGTGGCACTTTACTCTTCCATAACTGATTTTCAAAATGATTTAGATTCAAATTGGTAAATTGTTTCCCTGCTGGAGATTTGTGAACTTTTTCCATCATTGCTTCACTCATCATTTGTAATTAAAGTTCCCAGGATAGTTTTTAAAACAGTACTATCCAGTGTCTAAAGGTCTTTATTTATGCATTTATATATGTATTTTACTGTATTTGGACATGGTAAGGATGACACTGTAACTTGTGAGGACTAAAGTAGTGTTACCCACTACTGATTTCAATCAATTATTTATTAGTTTACAATGTTACTACACAAGGTACACTTGTTATATACAATGTGACTGGAAATGGTCAGGATTGCATCTAAAAATGGGGATTAATTTACATACATTACCCTTTTTATCATACCAATCTATTGGCTATACTGAAGCAGCTGGGTTGATGAAGAGGAGAGAGAATGGAGGAAAAGGGGGATAGAGGGAGATAGAAGGAAGAGAGGAAGATGGGGAGACAGATGGGAAGGCGGGGGAAGAGAGGGTGAAAAACACTGCAATGCCAGGAACAATAGCTAGCAAATATGGGATCACCCTATTCACAGTGCTCAGAGAATGGGGGATTAATAAATATGACCTCCACCACTTCATGTACGTGTAGAGTTGTCCTTTAAAGTCTTTTAAATAGTCTTTAGCTCCGTGATGGTGGAATTTTAAAAGTTTACACTTTGATTTATGGTTTTATATACAACTATTATTGGAAAAATTCTTCATCTCTTGAGAAATGTTTATATTATTTTGATGTGCCCTGACCAAGATATTCAAATTGTTGCCTTCATCTGTGAGACATTGATTTATTAAAATTTCATTTTCACAGGCAACTCATGAATGTTTTTGAAATGTATATAATCTTTATACTGTCTGCAGTGAGATGATGATCTGAAAGATAAAACTGATATTAACATAAAATTTAAGTACTCGAAAAGATTTAACATGCTTACTAGATTTCAGAAATAAAAGTACATTAACGGCACCATATGTCATATTTGCTGACAAGTCACTGATGCAGAGTTACTAACAAAATGGGCTTAAATTACTCCAAAACATGAGCACACAAAAATAGTGTTCTTGAATGTGTTATTTCTGAATTTAGTCTACTTTAAACTAGGAACGTGCGCCGGACCATTTTTGCCGGATCTGGATTTGGTTCTAATTTGTCGTCTGGATTTGGATTTGGATTTTCCAAACTGCTGTGACTGGTTTTGGATTTTGATTTTTTACAAAAATTGACAAAAAAAGCTAAAATCACTTAAATTGGGCTTTTTTTTCTTCCTAGAGTGTTATTAACCTCAATAACACTAATTTCCAATCATTTACAGTCAATTTAGACCACCTCACAGCTTATAATATTGTTTTCGCCATTATTGGCCACAGGTTGCAAGCTTGCAGTGAGCTGACTGGTTACTAAACGTCAGAACAACGGCGCAGTGGCAAAGACACCACAAAGTCACGGTGCTTATATTTTGTATAAACATAGGGCTATGGTCCACACAGTCACGGTGCTTGTAATTTTTATACAGAGGGTTATGGCCCACAAAGTCACGGTGCTTGTGTTTTTTATACACAGAGGGCTATGGCCCATAGAGTCACAGTGCTTGTATTTTTTAAACACAGAGGGCTGTCACCCACAAAGTCATGGTGCTTGTAGTTTTATACACAGGGCTATCACTCACAAAGTCACGGTGCTTGTAATTTTATACACAGAGGGCTATGGCACACAAAGACATGGTGCTTGTAATTTTACACAGAGGACTATCACCCACAAAGTCACGGTGCTTGTATTTTTATACACAGATGGCTAAGGCCCCCAGAGCCTCTATGATTGTATACACAGTGGGGTACAGCACCAAAAAAGTTTTCTTTTGTTTTTCCTTTTAAACTCTAAACTTTTTTCTTTTATTTTTTTTACACACAGCCACTTGCAGTCAGTGTACCCCCTTACACAATCACAGCCACTTGTGAGTCTCTGGATACAACACTTGATCATCAGAGTATAGCGCAGCATACATCAGCGTGCAGTGTTCCTCCTTACAGTCACTTTTGCCAGCGCAGCCAATTGTGTCTCTTGACACAGCACTTAATTAGCAGAGTATAGCGCAGCATCAGCGTGCAGTGTCTCCCCCTATACAACTGATAAAGCCGGAATATGTGGCCGTACATATTCCTTCAGCAATTCACGAATATAAGCATGCTTATGTCTTTCATTATTTTCATTGCAATTAAGAGTATATAGAAATGATTCAGAATATATATTAGTTGTAAGTTGCGGAGGACCGTCACGTATTGAATGGCCTCAGGCCTAGAGATGAGGTTTACCCTCTCTCTAAAGTAGGCAGGTGTGTGTCTGAAGCAATGAAGCAACAGTTATTATTGGTTAATATTGTATAATCTAAAGGTATAAGTGTTATTACGGAAATAGGTATAAGTCAGAACTGTGGAAAACTATTTCTTCTTTAGCAAGACAGAATCATAGGTTAGTTGAATATGAACAGACTAGGAGACAGTAGGTCTCAGATCTGGTTAAACAAGGAGGGAGCTAATCGGGATAGCCTTGGCCTATAAGCGGTCACCAGTATTTTGAGAATATAGAAAGGAGATTATAAGTTTTGTTATGATTAAAACATATTATCAGTGAAATGTTTAGTGTGCATGAATATTGACTTCATTAATTAATATTCGCCATTTTATAATATGTTAGTAGCAGAGAGGAAAAACGTCTAAAAGATTGATAAAAAAGGGGAGGGGTGGGTCAGTCGGGCTGAGCAGGAGAGATCGTAGGTCAAGAGAGTCGCAGGGCGCTGGGCTGTAAGACAGGGCTGGCTGTCACCTTGTTAGTCTATGCTAGGCATTGCAAATGATCATTTTGTTACTGCTGCTGAACTAATGTGTTTTTTATGTTATAAGTCTGCTTTGTCAGTAATACAGTGGTGCATTTAGAATTAATTTGCTTTAAGTAAAACATTGTCATTTATTTTAAAGTTGGTATTGGTGTGAATGATTCCATTTCTTCCTATAATAAGTAAGGTTTATAAATAATATCCAAAACACCTCATAGAGGCCCCAGCGAGATACACCTGTTGACGCCCGCTGTATCGGTGATTGAGAGAGAGTGCAGGGCAGTGAGTTATTTTGCTCATTAGATGATTTTTATTTTTAAACGTGCAGTTTTGTTTTTTTCTCTCCCTCAGTCTCTGATATGATGGTAAGTTAAATTGTGATGTATTGATTGTTTTGGATATGTTCTGTTTTGGTAGGATTTGTTTCTCAAAATAAGGTTTTTCTCCTTTGTGTAGTTTGTATAAGAAAGTTTGGTATTTTGGAGAAATGGTGTTAGGAGGAGGGATTCTCCCCTCCTTCTCTTGTCTGGGCAGTGTGCTAAGTAGATAGAGAAAGTAAATGGTATTTGCTGAGGGTTTTTTTTCCTTTCCCATGCACTGAAATATGTTAAGGATAAAATAAAGATAATTTTTAAATTTGCAAGTTAAATGATTTTCTTGGCATTCTTGTTAGTTGATATATCAATTTCTGAAATTATTGGTAGATTGATGTTTATTTAAGAAGTTTTATTGATATCTTCTATTTTCTATTTTCTTTTTCTGCTCACTCTGAGAAATTGTAATTTTTTGTGCAAACCAGTTTTTTGTTTTTTTTCCTTCTTCTTTTTTCTTCATTCCCTGCTCTGTATAAAAGAGTGACGTATGATTGGTTGAATGACGTATGTTTGGGTAATTGGCTGACCTTCACAGAAGCAGGTTCTGGCAAGAAGCCCACCCGAGTATCGCTTATGGCTTCCGCTTGGAGTTGGGGTTAGATTAGGGTCTTGTGTAAAAAAAAAAAAAAGAAGACACTATAAAATCGTAGAAAGCAGTGTATGCAACTTGTGTGAGTGATCTATAACTCTTTTTCTTAAAAAAAAGAAAAAGGTTGTGCATACTGTCTTTTATCTCTCCTCATTCTCCTGTCTTTCTCTTTCATTGATAGGGACCCCTGATTAGGTGGTAGAGGTGTCTTAATTGTGCAGATGTTGCTGTGTTAGAGTTAGTTAGGGATTCGATTACCATAGATGAGTTTTTCATAATATTTTATGACATATGCAATGTTTTGGGTTTTTTTTAAATTGAGGATTGAGGATTTCGATCCAATAGTGTTGTTAGAGAGGGATTTGTCATTTGATTTGGTTTTTGGACTTGGGTTCCGATGGAAGCAGTTCATTAGAATTGTTGTTTGATTTCTGGTTTCCAGAAATTTGAAATTGTATTTGAGTAATTTTTTCACTGATATTAGGGGCAGTATTGTTGTGTTTTTTTGGTGGTTATAAAAATTAAATATCAGCAAGGGGTTAGGATGGGAGGCATTTGGTGAGCTAGCTTTTCCCATTTTCCCCTGTAATATGCCTTGCATAAGAAGTGGAGTAGAGAGGCATGAATCTGGTTATGTGAATTGCGGGGTAATATTGTAAACAAAGAGAGAAATCCACGTGGTTTGATATAAATTTACAGATACCTGATAATGAAGGCAGGTATATAAATAGACTTGTGTAGTTACAAGTGATGCAAAAGGTGTCCTGAACCCTAATAAAGGGGGGCACAGGGTAATTGAGGTACTGAATCTGTTAACGAGGTCAGATCATACCTGAGATGTGTTTGGCCTGATAACTAAGGACAGGAAACACGATTAGGGTAGTTTTTTTGTGTTTTCATTTTGACAGACGTGTCACACTTTTAAAGTGAAATAAACAGTTAATCTCATTTGATTTTTAAAAGGCAACATTGTCTTAGTACTTGTATGGGATTGAAGTTGGTTCTTGTAAGTGATATATAGAAGGTAAGAGCAAGCGATTTGAGGGTGAAGAGCTTGTGTGTAGCTTGCCAAAGGGTTGCAGTGTATAGGGAGGAGGGCATGTGATGCACCTGGATGGTAATGGTTGTTTGAATGAAGGTGAGAAGGAATTCGTTTGGTGAAACGGAAATCTGAAACCAAGGTAGTTTACCATGAAATTGTAAAGGTATCCCACTAACAAAACTTGTACTTAAGAAAGAATTAAGTTTCTCATTGCAAGTGTAAAAGCTTATTTGCGGAGCTGGAAGAGTGTTCCCGTTTGAAGGTCATAGAGATTAGCTATTTGAGAAAAAAAAATGGAGTTTTATTTTTGCAGCAGAGAAAGAAAAAAAAAAGAGAGAAAGACATTTCTCGTGTATGGCATCGAGTGAGTTGCCAGAAAGTTAAGAGAGTAGTCACTTAAAAAAAATATGTTTAAAGGAATGCAACAGAGGATGGGGAATGAGGGTAGCGCAATGCAGGATCTAGGAATAATAATAAAACAAAAGCATATGTGATTAGGAATGACAAGTATGTATGCAGTTATGAAAGACAAGTACGGAGATGAGAGTGTGAGGTTTGTTGCAGGGTGAAGTGAGATGACCGGATGGACCTCTGGTCATTTCCCCATGGCTGGCACATTTAACCAATCTGTTTTGAAGGCTTTGAAAGCAACAATCATTTTGTCTAGGTTGGTGAAAAATAGGGTTAAGTATTTGCAATGTCTGGCAATATGGCAGCAGGAGGCTAAGAGGTGGAACAAGGTGGCAGTCAGCCAACAGCACCAGCTCTCACAGCTGGCCCAACTGAGCCCCCTTTTGTTTTTTTATTTTGTTTGTTTTCAAGATTTGAACCCCAGAGACTCCTGTCCGGTGATGACAATGTTGATATAACGCTTAAGCTTATTGCTTTCTCTATGCTTGCTTATTTTAATCAATGATACCAAGATTTATATCTTATAGACTATTGTCTCTGAAGCTAACTTAAATGTCTAAGCTTACTGTTATAGTTATGCCTGTTTATTCTAAACAACAAATTGTTTATGACTATTCCCCAGAAGTGAACTGTTAGATCTGATTCAGCTGATTCAATTGATGATTATTACTGATATTCGTTTCCTTCCTGCAACTAATCTCACTATCATTAGCAGGTTCAATGTGTCCTGGATACCTTGTGTTTATCTGACCATTTATTGTTTGTGAGGACTTCACAGTTTCCGGATGTTGCCACAGAAATCTGACATCATGTGCAGCATCATTCACAGCTAAGAAATTGTGCAGTTATTTATGTTTCCAGATATAATATAGCATCCCATGTGTTGTTGAAGGTGACTCATTTTACAGGGAAGGTATTACAAGCAATATGTCAATATATGGGTTTATAAAAAGCAAAATTGAATGTGTAAACACTAACATTGAGTACAAGTTAAATAAGGTGGGTATGGAGACTACCATGAGTTGACTGGGGGCTTTTACCTCTGGTTTTGTATAGCATCCACATCACTCCAAAGCAGCCACTTAACCTGTGCCTGTCACTGTTATATGATTTAACTACAGACTATGTTATACAATTCTCACAGCATCTGAAGAAAAGCAAGGAAAGCTTATGAAGAGACTCCCGGAAGAACCTTGTCATGGAGTCCAGTCTGGAGACTATGTAATGGTAAGAATTTTCTTATGTTCTGGTTGTCTCATAGATCGATGGCAAGGCCCGTTCCAGGTTCTGCTAACAACCTTGATGTGGCTGAAAAGGACAATTGGATTCACAAAATCTCACTGCAAGAAGGTTGCCGACCCGGCGGTGAGGTCAGTTAAAGCCAAAGAGGACGCAGATAAAGACATTGACTGTGATTTAAATCTAATAAACTTATTTGATTATGGCCCTGATTAGAGCCACAGTTCAGACCAAGATAAGATTCACAGAATCGGGGACATTATTAGTAGTGTTCTGCGGGTTGTGAACAAAGAAAAGGAAAGATGGCTATTGGTGATCAAGTCTCTGTGTATCCATTGATTGGGAAAGTTATTTTTTTTCCATTTTTAAATTTTTTATTTTTTATAGTGGATAGGAGCTGACAAGGACTGGTGACTGATGAGGACGGTGTGGAGAGTTATCCTAGGGGTACTGCCGGGGTCATATTGGTAGACTCCACTCCTATTTTAAAACTCATGGTCATAAGGGATATGGTTTTAATCACATTAAGAGTCATAAAAGACGCACACACTCATTTTACTACTGATACTCCCAGGTATAGGTACGCATCAGAGGATGGTCAAAAGACCAAGGTGGAAAATTCTTAATAACTCATATATAAAAATAATTAAAATGTTTGAAAAAGAAATACATTACAGGTAAATAAGGTCTCATACTGGTACTAGGTGCAAGATACATCTGATGAAGTATCGGAAAAAAAGAGCCATTACTGTAAGGCAAAGGTGTGAAGGGTTGTCTCACAATTCCAAGGTATACAGTATGTAAATACTGTGGTTTAAATTCAGAAAAGGGGTATACAATGGTGCAAAGACAGCACCTCTATACAAACTGACACTTTTCCCTGGACACTTATCATGAGCTTATAGAAAGAACAATAAAGTTGATTGTTGGGTATGTAGTCACCGTGTCATTCAGGGAATGTTGTGCTAATGTCTATTTCATTGCACTTAAATCAAACAACACTTCACTCACTATGTGGAACTCACACACTTGAACCTTATAATGTCACAGGTTCCCTACATTTAAAATTAACAAGGTATCCAAGGTATGATCAGGACAACATCATGTCTATTAAAAAAATGGTACAGGAGCTGAAGGTATTTATTTGGGAACCAGTGTTTGTAACACAATCTTACAAGGAGGATTTTACTGAATTAAACTTGTTTGGAGATCTTTTAGAAATTATTAAATACACAAAACTTAATAAAGAAGAATGCGTGAGTGCATTAATAAACTGTGTAATAACAGAAAAAATGTTGGGGTACAATAAAACATACAGTCATCATATCGCAGAATGGAACAAGCAAGAAGAAAGTGTGGATGAAAAGGGTGCCCGTTGTAATGTTCCTTATAATGGTTTTCTAACACATTGTCTAATAAACCATGACACTACCACAGGGGTTATATTATATGCGTGGGCATAAGACTTATTGATGGTTACCGGTGAATTCTTTTGAAATGGGTCTTATAAGAACATTGCTACTTGATGAAAAGGTAATACAACAGAAAAATCGAAAAGAAACATATGAAATAATTACTGTGTAAGAACGGTAAATAGAAATACAAATGGTATATGGAAAAGTACAAGCACATCTTTACACTGTCCCAAAGTTATAAGGTTGGTTTAGGATTTGGTAACATAATAACATTTGGTACATAGGGAATTAATAAACAATATCGCAGACATTGTGGTAAGAGAGTTTCAAGCAATAAAACATTGAATTAAAATGCAGCACACACTACCTTACAGCTGTAACTTTGGATATTGTTTCACATTACAAACAGTATATGAGTTAAAGTGTCATACATACATCACAAATTCTCATGAAGAAATAAAATAAAGGCTAAATTAAATTACTCAGGATAAAAATTAATTTGCTAAATAAACATGATGGTACGATTCCCGACAGCTGGTTCACCTGGTCGAACCCCAGTGCCTAGTTCGCATGGGTTGGAAATTGGTTCGGCGGCATTATGCACGCAATGGGGAGACTAATATTTTTTTGTCATGATAATGTTGTTGATTTTCTATATATTTGTGAAATGCTTCAAGAAGATTTTCCAATGTATTAAGAAGAAATCCGATGATGCAATCTATGAGAGATATGAACTTTCTTCAGAGATATGAACTTTTTTCGGAGTTATGACCCCTCAAATTTCATGAGGGGTCATAATTGTGAGTCTCTTGACACAGCACTTAATTAGCAGAGTATAGCGCAGCATCAGCGTGCAGTGTCTCCCCCTATACAACTGATAAAGCCGGAATATGTGGCCGTACATATTTCTTCAGCAATTCACGAATATAAGCATGCTTATGTCTTTCATTATTTTCATTGCAATTAAGAGTACATAGAAATGATTCAGAATATATATTAGTTGTAAGTTGCGGAGGACCGTCACGTGTCGAATGGCCTCAGGCCTAGAGATGAGGTTTACCCTCTCTCTAAAGTAGGCAGGTGTGTGTCTGAAGCAACGAAGCAACAGTTATAATTGTTTAATATTATTTAATCTAAAAGGTATAAGTGTTATTACGGAAATAGGTATAAGTCAGAACAGTGGAAAACTATTTCTTCCTTAGCAAGACAGAATCATGGGTTAGTTGAATATAAACAGACTAGGAGACAGTAGGTCTCAGATCTGGTTAAACAAGGAGGGAGCTAATCGGGATAGCCTTGGCCTATAAGCGGTCACCAGTATTTTGAGAACATAGAAAGGAGATTATAAGTTTTGTTATGATTAAAAAAAACATATTATCAGTGAAATGTTTAGTGCGCATGAATATTGACTTAATTAATTAATATTCGCCATTTTATAATATGTTAGTAGCAGAGAGGAAAAATTTATAAAAGATTGATAAAAAAGGGGAGGGGTCGGTCAGTCGGGTTGAGCATCAGAGATCGTACGTCGAGAGAGTCGCAGGGCGCTGGGCTGTAAGACAGGGCTGGCTGTCACCTTGTTAGTCTATGCTAGGCATTGCAAATGATCATTTTGTTACTGCTGCTGAACTAATGTATTTTTATGTTATAAGTCTGCTTTGTCAATAATACTATAATACATGTATAATTAATTTGCTTTTATGTAATACATTGTCATTTATTTTAAAGTTGGTATTGGTGTGAATTATTCCATTTCTTCTTATAATAAGTAAGGTTTATAAATAATATCCAAAACACCTCGCGATATCACAGCCACTCAGCATGCCCCCTCAGCCAGACCACCCACATGCAGAGTTGCACGCAGTATGAACTGTGCAGGAGAAGTGGCGCCGAGCCGTGGGACTCGACGCCTTATGTAGAGGCGAACTCTCGCCTCTCGCGAGAGTTCTGCACTCTTGCGATATCCAATGTCAGGCTCACAGTGGGGATCTGAGTCGGCGGGAACACCCAAGCCTCGGCTCGGGTGGGCTCGGATCCCCACTGTTCTGAGCGGTTCGGATTCCAAAGAATCCGAACCGCTCATGTCTACTTTAAACCACTTCTTCTCTCGCCTGTCCCTCCTTTCCAGCCATAATTGACAGACACATGCAGGTCTGCAGTTGTGCAAACTATTGTGAGCCCTTTTACAAATTTAGAATCTAGGCACTTATAAGCAATGTACCAATCACATTCAGAAATCAAAGTTTTGGTGCAGTGTCGGACTTGGGCATAAAGTGAATGCAATGGTGGTGGGCCCATGCTTAAGGGGTGTGACCAGCCACAGCATAGACTTAGCTAACCATTAGAGAGGACATATTCAGTCTGCAGAGAACATGACTACTACAGCGCATAGACTGGGCCCATTTATAAATATGAAGGTGAGTCAAAAATTATCTGCATTCCAGTTATATTAAACCTTCTATTAGCCATGCTGTCTTATCAATACTTTCCGTACTGGGTCGCTGTCTCCCCAGTCACTGCTGTGCAAGTTTGAATGTGTTACATCAGTTAATTTGTGACTGCAGTGCAAGAAAAAGTGTCTGCCCCACGTGTGATTTTCACGAAAGAAGAGTAGCATTAAGTGATTCTTGTTCATGGTCTGCGGGTGTGTCTGGTGATATTTATCAAAGACATTGCGAACAGTATGGAGAAAGTGTTTTGATGCAAAGAAGTGTGTATGAATGGATAGAGAAGTTCAAAGAAGGTCGCACAAATGTCAGCCATGAAGAAGGAGCCAGTCGCCCATCCACGTTCACAACTAATGAGAAAATTGAGCGTGCACATGAACTGATTCTGTTGGATAGACGAGTGACAGTGAATTATGTTGCAAATAATTTGCGAGTAAGCCATGGCTCTGCCTATGCAATAATCCATGACAGACTTAGATTTCGAAAGGTTTGAGTGAGAAGAGTACCGAAGCAACTCACAGAAGAGCACAAATGTTTGGACATCTGCAAACAAAATTTAGACCGTTACTCTAAGGAAGATGAAAGTTTCTTAAAAAGAATCATTACTGGTGACAAAACATGGATTTATCACTATGAGCCTGAGAGTAAACGGCAGAATATGGAATGGAAACATCCTTAATTGCTGACCACGAAAAAGTTCAAAAGTCAACCATCAGCTGGAAAATTGATGCTTACAGCTTTCTGGGATTCTCAAGGGCCAGTATTGGAACATTTTCAGAAAAAGGTTAAAAAATCAACAGTGCTGAAGCCTAAAATTAAAATAAAATGCAGAGAACTGCTATCCAAAGGGTGTTGTGTTGTTGCATGACAAAGCACACCCGCACACTGCTGTTCATACTGTCGACACTCTCCAAAAACTTTGTTTTGAGGTGTTACAGCATCTTCCCTATAGTCCTGATCTTGCCCCATCGGACTATCTGCTATTTTGGTCCCTGAAAGAAGCCCTAAGAGGACGAAGATTCACCACTGGCCCTGGGTAGTACAAGTGTACTACCCGGCAGCGGTGTGTTTGTTTTGGCAGCCAATGAGCTCCACCTTCTAGCTCCCACAGTGTGAGATGGAAGAGATGTCATGATGGAGCCCCTTGCCATAGGGAAAAAGTGACAACTAAGTGGCTCGGGGAACAAAACATCAAAATTTTGGATCCATGGCCAGGAAACTCCCCAGACTTTAATCCCATTGAGAACTTCTGGTCAATCCTCAAGAGGCAAGTGGACAAACAAAAACCCACAAATTCTGGCAAACTCCAAGCATTGATTTGGCAAGAATGGGCAGCCATCAATCAGTATGTGGCCCAGAAGGTGATTGACAGCATGCCAGGGCGAATTGCAGAAAAGAAGGGTCAACACTGCAAATATTGACTCTTTGCATAAACTTAATGTGATTGTCAATAAAAACCTTTGACACTTATGAAATGCTTGTAATTTTACTTCAGTATACCATAGTAACATCTGACAAAAACATCTGAAAACACTGAAGCAGCAAACTGTGTGAAAACCAATACTTGTGTCATTCTCAAAACTTTTGGCCATGGCTGTACAGTGTAGAAATGTGGCATTTGACATGCCATATTTTGAGCACGCCCTTGATTCTAACAGACCCATTAAAAAATGGCAGGTTGGGGAGAGACAACTCATTGTGACATATATTGTAAAACATTTCTTTATACATGTAAGCATATAAAGTGTGTATGGAATAAGGGAATGTTTTTATAGGCTGGTCTAAAGTAACATAAGGAAAGATATGCAACCATGAAGATAGGCCCCTAATTTTTTTTTGTCAAATCCATAGGAGTGTATTAGAAGCTTGTAATGTAGTGATATAGCTTTTCTACCCATAAGGGGCCGAAATACTGTAGTTCATTAGACCAATCATGGGGAGAAAGATGTCTAACCACTGAACTTACATAATGTTGTGCTAGTTATGGTAAAATGCAAGAGCGTTTGGCATGTCATATTTCTCTACAGTAGCTTGTATGAAGAGGGGTGATTTGTGATACCCCTAGAATACCAAGAGGTAAATAGGAATGTAGCATGAACTTTTTATAAATTCTGGGTTGGTCACTAGTGGTAAGAATAAAGAATAATGACTATTTAGACCACAATGATGTCTTGTAAAGTGCAGCACTGTCCATGTTGTCATTAATAAAGAATTCTGAATAATTTTGTCTTGGAGTTCTTGTTTGTGAGTGTGGAAGAATTAAATCAGATGTTTTTGAGGTAAGAGACATTGATCTATGTCAGAATTGGTATATACTGTAAAGCCGCATACACACTGGATGATAATTTTGAACAATATGAACGATAACAATATCGTTGAACGATATATCGTTCATACCGTTCAGTGTATATGCAGTAAATGACGGACAATGCGCAATCCCGTGGGTCATCAATGATATCCCCAGTCATCTGAACATGCAGCTCAATCTGGGGATATCGTTAGCAATGCCATGCTGCCGAATGCACCATGGCCCCGCTCCCACCCGCCGTCATACGTCATTGCCGGCATCGGCAAGTGTGTATGCACTTACCAATGCCAGCACCCCCGCAGGGTCCACCGCTGCCGATGTCGCTCTCTGGACACATCGTCCAGTGTGTGTGCGCCTTATGTTAGTATGGGGAATTCAATCCCTTAAATATCTGAATATTCCCGCATAGCTATACAATTTCAGGTTAGGAAAGTTAACACCTCCTTTGGAAGGGGATTTTTGTAGCTTCAACATTCTGGGATTTTTATTCTGCCAAAGTAATTCATGGAAAGCTTTATAAATTAGTTTCTCATCCGCCACTGATAACAAAACAGGCAACATCTGAAGTGGTTAAAGGAGTTTAGAAAACATAATAATTTTAAGTAAATTCTACCATAAATGATAGTATTAAATGATTAAATGAACTGCCCCATCGCCCCTTAATATGTGATATTTTAAAAGTTACTTTCACATAAAAAACAATAGGTCTGTTAAACCAACTGCTAAATAATGATTTCTCAAGTTACGAGACTGTAGTAGATGATGAGGCCTGTAGACATGGCATTAGAGGGCATACAATCATCAAAACCCTGATTTGACCAACCTGGGTTAATGTGCTCTCTTGTCTGTTATTAATCATTGCTCTTAGATGTTCCTTACTTTATATCCATCTCTATATCCCACAGGTCCCACATTGACAATGGAAGAATAAGTTAGGAAGCAGTTGTTCAATTGTTCCTATTGCTATGTGAGCTTAAATTTGTTGTTTGTTAAATTTGTTCCACATGCATATGATTTGTGTAAGCTTCCACTTAAAAAACAAATATCCAGGCTAAGCTCAGATGAGACATTCATCTTTCCTTCACCATAGATTTACTATGAAGTCTAACCAAATGGGCAATTCACGCAGCACAGAAAGGATGATTAGCTCTGTGAATACTGCTGGGGCACATTCTGCCCTCACACATTTCCCACTCCTGTCCTCCTGATGCTCACCATAGATTGCCACAGACCATGCCCCTTGCAGATACAGCCTAGGCCAAATCCACTCCTATCTATAGGTGATACTAATCCATTATCCCCCTAGCCATCAGTCAGGGACATATATTAACTGCTTCTTCCCCACTAGTGAATAAGTGCAGGCTACAATGCCATTCCAATCACTAACAGGAACCATGGGGGAGATGTATTAGCCAGCGATATGGGGGTTTAGTGGCACATAACGTGCGCTTATACTGCTTCTCCCCCATGTATTAATGTGGAGTTGGGTGGTAAATGATGAGGTGCTATGCACCACTCTCATTATCGATGCTGTTATCTACAAAATAACATGCCAATGTGCCACTGACCGTACCGACAGCTGCAGCTATCGATTTCAACAGCTGCAGCTGTCGTTCCCCTATCACCACAGCAAAGGACAGCACTGTCCCTGGCTGCAGCGGCTGCTGGGCTTCGGACTGCACGTGAGATCTCGCAATGAAGTGGAGCCGAGCCGAGGTAAGACACCACCACTAGGCTGATACGCTGTGGTCTCTGGCAGGGATCACCGGAGGTGGGAGTGAAACCAGCAGACAAGACGTTATTATATCTCACTGATACTGTTCCTGCTTCGCTTCGGTAAAGGGACGAAGCTGTAAGAGTTAGAATGGCACTATGCGTGCAGGAGGGTGACCTTCTAATAGAGTGACTATGTATAATTTGAGTGCACAGGGTGCAAGCTGACCCCTGCAGATGGGGGAGGGGCCCTCAAGCAGTGGGGACCACTGGGATTTCCTTTGAACCCCTGTGGCCCAGTTCGACCATACTTTGTTGCTCTCACAAAAAAAAAAACCTGAACAGATAACAAAAAAACATTTAAAGATCCTTTACTTATACAAAGGTATTTTCCTACTGAGAAGTAAATTATTTGGTGAACATACTGTAGTTGTAAACTTACACCTCCCACCTCTAGCTACAGTAAGACATTCCTATACTATGAAGCAAGTACTGATGGGCAACCTAGTGCCTCTTCACAATTTAGGAGGTACTGGATTTTGTCACTCAAGTTATTTTTCCAACTATCTGTACAATGTTACACAATTTTAAATGTATCTCTATGCTTCAAATATAAATGAGCAAATTATAATTTTAATTAATTTCATATAGACAAATAGCTTTGACCAAGATTGAGATTTAATTTAATGATTTTAAGCATTCTGCAGCAACCAAATCAGCTGGTGGTGATCAAACAGCAAACAAATCAGCTGGTGGTGATCAAGCCGACAAAAGTATGCCATTCAGAACAAAATTACTTTTTTGAAAACCAAATTGTAGAGCAAAAAAACCGAGCCCCTTAGGAATAACAAACAAAACAAACATATTACACACACATTGTTATTGCCTAAAAAAGTCTTTTGATTGGACATTGTTTTTGTTAGAATTATTAATCGATTTTCAGAGAAAAAAGGAATTGCGCAACATCACAAATCATTCTGTGCTCAGAACTGCAGGGAATTTGCTCATCTGTAGTAGCCTGCAGTGACTTTTCTTCTCTAATGTACAAGTTTGAATATAACAAATACATGCTATCTGTTGCCGATAATACATTTCAGCATTTATCATTTATTCTACTAAGTATTTGTATTGTATTTTGTTAGATTGTTTAGGGCATATATATGTGCATTCTAAACACCAGTATGTTTTTTAATTCCACCGTAAATAGAATGATTCATTTTGATATTACCAACATTTATAATGTCTTTATTGCTTTCCATAGGTACAGTATATGCTCATAACAAAAGTGCATTAAAGAGAGTTTTTATTCCATTATATTAACTTTGTTATAATGCAAGCCTTAGTATAATGCTATTTTATGTCTCACCGTATAAAGAGGGTTCTATGTAACACATTTTTATCTACCATGGTTTGTTGATGACTAATTATCTTGTCTCTAAAGCACAAGAACTAAATGATAAATAATTTGGCAAACAACTTGCATCAGATCAGTGTTACATGTATCCATGATGCTATATATAAATATAATAGGCACAATTGCAGGCAGGTGTGATTATCTGACTTTTAAAGAGCTATGTGAAGGATTTGAGAAAATTACTGTAATCAAATTTGCAGTCCGAATATAATAGATGGGGCAGGAAATCCACTATGTAAAAAAAAAAAAAGATTAAAAATGACTTTTAAAAACCCATATTTGTTTCTGTGCAGAAAAAAAAATAATTTGAAGTTGAAATGAATAATTGGCCAATTTACTAAATGTATCAATCATATCTCATTAGTCAGATTTACCTCATTTTGGTGGTTTTAATTTTCTGTAGAACAAAAGTTTATTTATCAGACTGTTTTACATATGAATGAAAGGGGGAGTAGAGGAAATCAATCTACTCTTTACAGATTTGTATGTATCTTTTTTCAGAACAGCCATTATGACAGTGTTTTTTAAATGTCGTGTGACTCCCAATTGAACAGTTGATCCCAATTAAAACATTTTTTTCATGATAGAAAGCCATTATATTGCTATTATTTACTTCAATTAATGGTATAATGGTAACAATTAGTTTATTTGTAAAGCAGCACAGCGTTGTAAGCTATATACATATCCACAAAGAGCTACATGCACTGGCCTGCTATATCTTTGAAGTATCTGGAAAATCACTATATTTGCTAAGCTTTTAGGGCACATACTTTAACTGCTAGTTACACTGCCTTTATCCATGTCCTTTAAATTGTAACTGACTGTGTATTAAAGTGTACCTGTCAACCCAGATGAAACCTCATTGGTTTCTGTAAATAAAAATCAAATAAGGAGATTTTGCATTTGGCCATTTGGTCGTTTAGAGTAAACTGCATGCAAATACAGCCAATAAGCCAGGAAAACATGCTGATATTTTAGACATGGGGTAAATTAAAATAATTTTCTTATAGGACAATATTATTTTATAAGTATATTAGTTGGAATTTTTTTTTAATTTTATTAGTGTCCAATATTATTATTTAAATTAAATTTGGTGGTTTTTAGGTGTGTTTTTTTTCCTATTGGTTTAAACCAAACTGCTGGTGTTGTCGCCATTTGTGAATTTGAGTTAGTTTCAAATCTAAATTTAGTAAATTTACCCAATTGATCTTTAGTATGCAAAAGGCACCAACTTCAGACGTGTGCATTCAGTGTCCAATCAAGCAGCAATCTATATTTGATCCAATATAATATAATGATTCAAACAACTGCTTTACTAGATGTGTAGACAAATAGCATTGAATCAATTGACAACAAAAATGATTATTTTATTTTAATTACTTCATAAAGATCTGCACCCAAAGATTTAGATAACTACAGTACCAGGCCTGTTATCCTGCAACCCGGCATATCTGGAACGGTGAAATCCAACATGTTGGATTTCACTGACTTGCCGATCATGATCAAAATATGGTCATGATTTGCAAATCGGAGAAATTTACCATGGAGAATTTCACAGATCTCCTGACGAATCACGGAACATCGATGGCCGCCGGTCGGTATTTCCGATCGGCAGATCGGATCGGCACTTCAGATTTCATCGCAGGAGCCGTAAATCTGTTGCATAGTGCATGAAGACCTATAGTTATACAACCTGCGGACAAGGGGGGCGGGTTGTTAGTTTTAGATACATCCACATACAAAGAGGAGATCTACAATTGTCAGATGTACTGTAAATTAACATTAGATCCAACAACATTATTTAAGAAAGCTGTATGAGTTAATAAACCTTGCACAGGATAATAATTTTGCATCATTAAAAAGATGGTACAATCATTAATGACAGATTTTCCAGTAGTACCAATTTTTTAAAATAGATATCCCACCAAAACCCCAGGTAGGCCCATAATTTTGGCCACGGTGTCCCTCTATTACAAAGTCTCCCAATACTTGGATAGTTTCTACAAGCTTTTATACAAAAAGAACCCACATCATTTATCCTTAAATGCAACAAACCTCACCACTTTCTAAAGCCTGCTGGCTATGTACAGTTGATGTTATTACCCTTCATACAAACATTCCTCTTGAGAATGGTTTACCCAGCTTCTGACTAATAATCAGTTCTATACAGGACCGGACTTATAATTTTTCATGAAACTTCTAAGACTCACTCTCACAAGAAATTAAGTCTTGTTTGACAATCAGTTCTTCATAAAAATCCTGGGTTGTGCAATGGGATCTTGTGCAGCATTGGCATATACGTCTATGTTCTCTGTGGAAAAATATTTATTTTTTAGCCAAGTGCAAATAGCCACACACATCCTCATATTTGTCAGATATATAGATGACCTGTTCATCCTTTAGTTTGGTACTCAGAAAGAATTTATTGCTGATATAAAAGTCATTAAACCAGTGTTTAGACTATAAATTTAACATAACCATTTCCCAGATGTAACAGTCATACTAGAGATTAACATAATTTCAACCTCATTGTACCACAAACCAACAGGTCTTAACTAGACATGTGCAGACTCGGAGACGTCATCTTTCATGGACAAACATCATCTTTCCTGGACAACAGTACATGAAAGAAGATGTTTGTCCATGAAAAAAGAAATTTTGCCTCTTTCTGAGACCCGATTTTTGGCGGGAAAATCGGAACTAATCCGAGCCTGCACATCTCTAGCCTGCACCTTTCTCCAAGCAAATAGTTTTCACCCAGTGCCATTAAAACAGGGACTACCTTTTTCACAGCTACTGTGGGTCCCCTTAATATGCATCGATGCAAGCAAGTGTATATATACAGTATATATATATATATATATATATACACACACTGTATATATATATATAGATATATATGGATCATGTTCGTATCTAAATCACATGGGTTATGATACCAAAAGCAGACATGTTAAAAACAAAGGGGTACATTTGCTAAAGATCAGTTTTGGTTATAAATGTTATGGTTTTGTAAAAACCACACCCAAGTGTTTTGATTCGGTTTTGAATTTCTATACAATTGATAAAAAAGCTAAAATTATGTAATTTGGACCTGTTTACACGCAATCCAAAACCTGATATCCAAGCTTACAGGTAGACTCAAGCTTGGAAATGATTCTACTTGGAACCCCAAAAGTAATATAAGCGGGAACTCAGTTTGACTCGGAACCACAAAGTTTGGGTGTGTTTGGTTTTCATCAAAACCGAACCGCTCATCTCTATTACTGTATATGCACTCCACATGAAGCATAAAACAGTTGAAATGATTTGGCAGTACTCAGACTTTAAATGCATTTATATTTTTGCTCCAAACAGAAACCAATGTTTTAGGGCATGCAAGCCCTTTAATCATGGTAACAAACATGTGTGTTACCTTGATAAAAAGGCTTGCATGGGTCCACATTTATGGTATATATATGTTTCTTCGTATTGAGCCATATATAAATTTGCATATGCCAGGGCCAAATTAGACCCCATATTGGTCTCAGTAATCTGCATGTAGTAGCCCTCACAGTACTGGAAGTGATTGTTGGCCATTGGCCAGTAGTACTTTAATTAAATCACAAACAAATTCAATGCAGAGCCCTTGATATGGACCCACCAAAAGAGAAACTGACCCCCCACAGTGAGCAAGGGAATAATAGGACACAGGTGTCATACACAATTATCCTGTTTTATATATAGATTTAGATATTGTACAAATTAATAAATTGGTTTTTGTTTTTACACTACAGTCTAAGGCTAGTTTTCTTTAACACAAATTTCAATCAGTTGAGCGCACCTGATATCTATATTTATCCATTATCTAAGAGAGGTGGACCCTTCTTTGTTGGGTGCTGCTACATGTTGTGGACCTAGTCCAACAGTTCCCAGAGGGCAGTTTACCCTTATTGAGAATGTCAAAACAGACTGCATGTTTGTTTAGCATCAAATAGCAAAACCTTCAAAATTCTTGTTACCCTGTCTCTTACTAGACTTAGACCTGCAAGCTAAATACCTGCCTTTAACAGGCATTGGTCACACCCCTACCCACAAAATGCAATACACTTAAACACCTACTATCACCCAAGCACTAACTAATTACATAATTTTGACCTCTTTGTTCCTACAGTATTATTAACATAATGTACATAACTGTTAGGAACAGAAGGTTAGTCAGGCAGATTTGAGTCGTACACTACCTGCGGCCACTGCCTAGAAAGTTTCAGCACGGTGTGTCCTTTGAGCCGTGTAGCAACCTTGAGGGTTGAACTCTTGGCAAGTAGCGGCCTGTGGCCATAAACAAGATGCAGCCTTAGGGCTATGTGGCAGCCTTGAGGGCTGGCTAGTTGTGGCAGCCTTGAGGGCCAGTATATCTTGGCTTGTTGTGGCCTGTGAGCCAAGGGCCAGATGCAATTCCAGAATGACAGACAGGAGGTAGGCGGAGTCTCAATGAATGCAGGCCTGGTGTTCATCTCGCACAGCATTAGCATTGTGGCAGCTTGTGACAGTACCCCCCCCCCCTTGACAAGGGATTAAGGAACCCCTAGACCCAGGTTTGTCAGGAAAGTTCTCCAAAAAAATTTTTCTTCAAGGTAGCAGCATGCAACAATCTTTCTGGAATCCAGGAGTGCTCCTCCGGTCTGCACCATTTCCACTGAACAAAAAACTGGAGACAGCCTCTGGAAATTTTGGAGTCCAAGATTTTTTCAATGACAAATTCCTGCCATCCCTGAACAAGAACTGGTGGAGGTCTGACCGAATATTTGGGAGAGAAGCTGGTGGAGAGGAAAACTGGTTCAGAAGAGAACAATGGAAAGTGTTTTTAATCCTGAGAGACCGGGGTAACTTTAGTCGGAAAGCCACAGGATTCACTTGAGCAATGATTCTGAACAGCCCGATGAACTTGGATCCCACCTTCTGCAATCTCTGGCGCAGGTTGATGTTCTTGGTGGACAGCCAAACCAAGTCCCCCACTTTGAGACCTCAATGTCTATGATGTCTGTCTGCCCAGACCTTGGAATGACCAGATGCCTGAAGAAGATGAACTTTCTTCAGACCCACCGTGACCTGGAGACCAATGAAGAAAAAGGAGTTGTGGTTGATGAAGTCTCAAAGAAATTGCTCCTGGGATGAATCCCAAAATTGCAGAAAAACATAGATACTGAGGAAGTGGAATGGCAGGAGTTGTTGTAGGCAAATTCAGTGAATGGCAAAAGAGATATCCAGTTGTTCTGACATATGGCAATGAAGCAACAGAGATACTGCTCCAGAGATTGATTGGCCCACTCCATCTGCCCATTGGACTGTGGATGATACCCCAATCACAGGTTGACATTGATGTCCAGATCAGCACAAAAGCACCTCCAGAATCTTGGGATGTTGGAGAATAGGAGCACACACAAATGCCATCTTGAGATGAATGAATGCCTGCATGGCTTTGGGAGGCCAATTACAGACATCCACCTTTTTCTTGGTCAAGTCCACAATAGGATAGACGATTGTGGAGAAGGACTTGATGAATCAGCGGTAATAGCTTGAGAATCCAAGAAACTGCTGAACTGCCTTTAGGGATGTGGGTTGTTCCCAATCTATGCAGCCATCACCTTACTCGGGTCCATGGAGAATCCCCAAGAGGAAATTATGTAACCCAAGAAGTAGATCTGTTCCACCTCGAATTCGCACTTCTCCAATTTGGTGTACAAATTGTTATCCAGTAGTCTTCACAGTACCAGTCTCACGTGTTGTTTATGTTGTTCAATGGACTTGGAAAAGAGGAGAATGTCGTTCAAGTAAACAACAGCAAAGAACCCCAGGAAATTTCTCAAGATCTCATTAATAAAGTCCTGGAAGATGGCTGGGGCATTGGACAGACCAAACGGTATATCTAAATACTCAAAATGCCCTGAGTGGGTGTTGAAAGCTGTCTTCCATTCATCTCCTTCGCAGATGCGGATGAGGTTGAAGGCTTCGCACAAGTCAATTTTAGAAAAGATAGATGAGATCAATGGCAAAGGATAAGCATTTTTCACGGTAATTTTATTTAGTCCACAAAAGTCGATGCAGGGCCAGAGAGATCCATCTTTTTTCTGGACAAAAAAGAAACCAGCACCTACCAGGGACTTAGATGGCTGAATTAATCCTTTCTCTAGGGTGTCCTGGATGTTTTTTTGCATAGCCTTACTTTTAGGAACTGACAAGGCATATAGCCTACCTTTGGGAAGTCCAGGAGCAATGCACAGACACCAGACAGGCAAGAAAGTGTTTTTTAAGGGCTGGACCATGAAAGGATGTAGAAGATAGTAATATAAGACAATTACTGCATGGAGCTCAAATGACTGACCCTGTTGCATAGAGGCTAAGATGCTCTGAGATTTGACGGCCCTCTCCTTTTATTGAACTCATGAAAGAAATGAAACAGAAAGAGGTTCTTATAGAGACAAGAGAAAGCTTAGTTAACAAGGTAAAAATGGACGTAACAACCTTAGAAAACAGCTTATTATAAGAGCTGTTGGAAGAGCAAAATAAAAAATTAGATAGACTTATAGCATTGTAGGGAGAGAATAATTCTTACCATTTGACATCATCAAAAAATTCTCATAGAGTTGCTTTCCAGGAAGTGAACCCTTCATCAATACGATGTTTTAGGTGTGGGCCACCTATCATCAGGCTTTTGAATGTGCTCAGCATCACAGTTGGAGTCAGACTAGGACAGCTAGAGACCTCCTCACCTGCCCCCTATAAGTAAGCATGGAAAAGCTTTGCCGTTAGCCTATTGTTGGCTTAGCCAATGGGAGTTTAGGGGATTACAAAAATCTGAAGAGTTTAGGGGATTACAAAAATCTGAAGGTGAGCAAAACAGGGATCCAAATATATTACATATACTTTCCCAGGTAAAAGGTGAGCTCTAAGAATCCATCTGATTTGAGGCTGTTGGGGGGAGAAAAGGTTTGAATGCAGTACCTGAGGTGAAAGAAGGAGCAGCATCAGACATGATCAGTTGGAACAAGTTTGTTTAGTCCTGCATGCATAACTACACTTAGAGAGGCACTCTCATATATACTGAGCTAAAATACTCCCATCTCTAGATGTTATCATAGTTGTCATTCCACTAAAGGAAAGGTTGCTGTCAGGATTCAGCCTGGGATTGGCTGTTACTTACCGCAGCGCCGGCTTCCCCTCACTTGCAAGTGCAGTAAGATACCAGGTGCGGTGGTGGGTGACACACTGAGCATTCTCCCGGGGGCCAAGTGACTTCCATGCAATCCTCCATATCAGAGTTCATAGTGGTCATGGGCGCAGCCATCTTGGCTGTATCACCTGATAGATCCTTATCCAATGGTAGCTGTGTCAGTTCTCAGCTGACTCCTTCATCCAATGGGGGGATATAAACAGGACTCCAGGTAAACAGGAAGTTCACTGATCAATTTCACTATTTCCTCAATGGTTGCTGTTGCTTTGTTCCAGGCTTCACGTGCAATCTTCCAGTGATTCTTCCCAGCATTATTTCCCAGTGTGTACTCAGAGCATCAACTGAGTACTGACTCCTAGTGGCCTATTCCAGTGTTCATCCTGCGTTGGATTTCTAGTCTGTTCTCAGAATGTCATCCAGTACAGATTCTCAGAGCACTACTCTAGTGCTCGCCCTATGTCAGGATCCCCAGTGAGTACTCAGTTCATCTCCTGTGTTCAAGTATCCAGTTCATCTCCTGTGTTCAAGTATTCAGTTTAACTCCTGTGTTCAAGTATCCAGTTCATCTCCTGTGTTCAAGTATGCAGTTTAACTCAGGTGTTCAAGAAACCAGTTCATCTCCTGTGTTCAAGTATTCAGTTACCTCCTGTGATCATGTGTCCAGTTCATCTCCTGTGTTCAAGTATTCAGTTAAACCCCTACGTTCAAGTACTCTGTTCGTCTCCTCTGTTCAAGTATTCAGTTCATCTTCTGTGTTCAAATATTCAGTTCAACATCAATCATCAAGGTGTTGGTGGTGGAGATGTGCTAGGATCTATCCATGCTGCTGGTAGTTGATTGTGGATGACTTGTTATTATTTTACATCATTTTTCATATTTTGATAAATAATTTGCGTGAACTTGCTGCAAATAATGTAACAAGGAGGCAGTGCTTAGATGGTTAATATCCCTACATCTACTTACTTTGGCCTCACAATTGGTACAGATGCCTTGACAAATGTTGCCTGGAATTGAGAAAAATGATTCCACACTGAAGAGGTGGCTTTTTTGGTCTTATGCCCAGGCATGACAATATCCTTCTTCTTATCACTGGCAAAAACTGATGCCAATGGTGGCTGACTTACAGTACTTTCACACAAAAACATCATCCACCTGAATTTTATCAACTCCTCATTGATGATCGGGGGTAGTCCTCCTTCATCCAATTTACAAAGGAAAACTGACTTCTCCCCTATTTAGGATTCCCAAGAAGAATCCTTGCACGCTAGGCATGCTGCTGCAGCTGTGGATGAAACTTCATCAAAGGAGGGGACCAAGAAGACTAGTAGTTTTAAACAACAATTGACTATGAAATAATAATTTGCAAGAGGTACCAAGTATGACAGCAGCCATCCTGTTCACCGAAGCCATGACAGCTATGCTAGCATTAGATCTGCATCCAATATCCACCATCAATGCATCTGATTTATGACAATTCATTGAGGTCCTGTGTCCATGCTATAAAAAACCTTCTCGATTTCATTTCTCCAGAGCAGAAATTCTTCACCTTTACCGGGAAGTTAAAAAAGGTATTTTTTGGCTAGCAAATGCCATTATACTAACTATCCACTTAACAACAGATATGTGGACAAGCGGTACTGGTCAACTAAAGATGACTGTGACAGCCTACTGAGTACTTGTATTGCCTTTAGGATCAGCAGCAGCAGTGTCTAACACACAGAGCCATCTCATTTATAGGCAGGCTACTCTCTGTATCACTGAATTCACTATGAGGCCTGCTGCTGCCAATCTGTTGGACAAACTCAGGGATGTGATAGCAAACTCAGGGATGTGAGAGTCCCGTTAAGACTCTCCTCAGGATTTACAGTTATTACTGTTAGTAATCAGTCAGTCAATCAGTCAATGCTTTTCCTGGCTTCCACTACATAAATACTTCACCTCCATTTACCTTGCTGGCTTAGGGTCTCTGACCTAGTTCTTGATTAATGAAAACATTCTATAAGATTGTATAATTTATTAAACTGATATCCTGTCAGTGTCATTGTGTTTCATAGATGTACATTATTCTTTTAAACTGCCATGTTACTTAGTTAATAATACTGTAGGAGCAAAAACAGGTCCAAATTACATGATTTTTGTTGTTTTAATCAATTAAAGAAAACTGAAACCAAAACATTTGAGGGTATTTTTTTGTGAAAACCAAAACATAATAAAGATTAGAACCAAAACCAAAACACAGGGGGCCACGCATATCTCTAATATATATTTATTTAATACTACCATGTCCAACAAAACGAATCGGTATGTAATGTTGGCAGCTGTTTAGCTGCTGGAACAAATACCGACAGCGGCAGCCTGATGGGTCGAAATCCCGACAGGGAAAGGTAAGTAACCTAACCCTCCCCTCTCCCTCCCTAACCCTCCTTTAGGGATGCCTAAACCTAACCCCCCCTTAGTGTCTAAACCTAACCTCCACCCAGGGGTGCCTAAACCTAACCCCCCTCCCTGCACCCTAAACCTAACCCTCCCAGGGGTGTCCTAACCATAACCTCCACCCCTAGAGCCTAACCCTAACCCCCCTTCCCCTAGCCTAACCCAAACCTTTCCCAGTGGTGTGTCTAACCCTAAGTCCCTCCATGGGTCCCTAAACCTAAACCCCCCATTGCCGGGCTAAGTGTTCTACTTACCCGTCAGAGGACGATTGGGATGTCGGGGGTCGGTCTTCTGGCATCGGGATTAAGATAGGCATTGGCATTTCGAGGCATATCTTAAGTCCCTTGTCGGACAGGACGAGTCAGGATTTAGATCAGCGGCATCACGTCTGCCAGTCTATTAACTACATCCCCCAACAAAAATAGCTGTATGTACTCTTTCAACAAAACATCATCGTGTTCTGCTATAACTGCACAAAATTTGGTGGCTGAAACCTTCAATTAACTATTCACTGTTATAATAAATATATAAGAAAACAACATAACAACTGTATTCTAGCAAAAGAAATATGGACAGTAGCGTATAGCTTTAGTTTAGTTTAGATCGTCTAAGTAAAAATCTACAATCTCTAACTTGCACACAGTAATTTCTCTCATGTCTAGCCTCTGAGCTGATTGTTTTATGGCTTAGTTAATGAACCCCTACATTCAATTTTCCCTGTGCAGTGCATGATCCACAGTGTGATCATACTAACCAAGGAACTGAAGCTTAGAGATCGATTTTCTTTTTTAGAAGGACTGGAAGCAAGTTAAAGCATCTCAATAACATTGAATGTACTGCATAAATCACTACTATTCATTTGCAATAAACAAAAAAAACAGTATAACGAAAATGACTGGAGACTGTGAAACTGCAGCCCTCAGTAATTTAGTGTTATTTAGATGCAATGATCACAATGAGATGTATTTTAGTATGAACTTTTCCGATCTTTATGTTGTTTTCTATGTATGTACTGTAGATCTTCGTGTGATATTTCAGTAAGTTTGAGTAACTTTTGCTTTGACAAAGATAAAATGCAATTTTTCACATGGCATAAAATCCTTTCCCAAATTATCAATTAAAGAGTGTCACTGTCATGTAGCCCATTAGTTAACTAATGTTCCATATTCTTAAGTGTCTGTTTCAAATTTGAGGCAAGAATTTAAAATGAAAAAATAAGCTGTATAATCAGCAAAAGGCAACTAATTTCCTAGACCATCATAGATAGTCTATTAGTTACAGCAAAGAAAAAAAAATGTGCACACTATAGCAAAATTAATTGTTCTAGATTTCTTAGAAAGAAAAAAAACTATATTTTGGCTTGTTTTGCAGGAAATTTAGGACTGTATAACAGCAAACTGGCCCCTGGGTTAAACTTGAACTTGCATCCTTCCTCTCCAAACGGTTCTTTAGTAAGCAAAAGAAATAGGTGGGCTATACAAAAAAATGGATGCAAAAGAATATGTAATGTGCGCTATAAACATATGTTGTAGAAAATGTTTGCCTTTTTAAATATCATATACAGGGTATAATGTACTAACACTGAAATGTTAGTGTTCAGAGCTTGACCACATTCCCCATATGTATCAAACGCCGGAAAGCTTGGACACGATAGGCAATGCCATCTATTATTATAATAGCGCACACATATTTCGCAGCGCTTTACAGAGAATATTTAACCATTCACATCAGTTCCTGCCCCAGTGAAACGAACAGTCTATATATCCTAGCAATAAGGAGAAAGAAAGAATTTTCATATGTGGTACACAAATGAAGAATACATTAAAACATAACCTTTAATATTTCCTATTTAATATTCAGAAGCATATATTAAAACAGGCTAAATAAAACAAAGACTATGTGGAAAAAGTTCAGAAAAGTCATAAAATATACTGCACACTATGGGGTATATTTACTAAAGTGAGAGTTTTTAGAAATGGAGATGTTGCCCATAGCAACCAATCAGATTCTACTTAACATTTAACTAGCACCTTCTAGAAGATAATAGCTAGAATCTGATTGGTTGCTATGGGCAACATCTCCACTTCTAAAAACTCTCACTTTAGTAAATGTACCCCTATACAGTATGTCCATTTGAATGGTTCATTAATAAAGTTTTGCTTACAAGAAAATGGTCGTGTCCTGTGTATTTATAATGTTGGTAATTATTTTCAAAATGGCGTCTCCTATATATATGTATGTTATTCCAGAAATATTGTTGTGAGCTGTTTAAGAGTCTTATTTATATACAGGGCCGGACTGGCCATCGGGCAGTTCTGGCAAATGCCAGAAGGGCCGATGGCCAAATGGGCTTGTCCAGTCAGCTGCTGGGAGAGGAGACAGGACAGGCTGCTGCTGCTGATAGGAGGGGGAGTCATCTGCTGGAGAGGAGACAAGACAGGGAGCTGCTGCTATAGGGGGGGGATCATCTGCTGGAGAGGAGACAGGACAGGAAGCTGCTGCTATGGGGGGGGGAATCAACTGCTGGGAGAGGAGACAGGACAGGGAGCTGCTGCTATAGGGGAGGGGTCATCTGCTGGGTGAGGAGACAGGACAGGGAGCTGCTGCTATGGGGGCTGAATCATCTGCTGGAGAGGAGACAGGACAGGGAGCTGTTGCTATGGGGGGGGAATCAGCTGCTGGGAGAGGAGACAGGACAGGGTGCTGCTGCTGCTGATGGGAGGGGGAATCATCTGCTGGAGAGGAGACAAGACAAGACAGGGAGCTGCTGCTATAGGGGGGGATCATCTGCTGGAGAGGAGACAGGACAGGGAGCTGTTGCTATGGGGGGGAATCAGCTGCTGGGAGAGGAGACAGGACAGGAAGCTGCTGCTATGGGGGGGGAATCAGCTGCTGGGAGAGGAGACAGGACAGGGTGCTGCTGCTGCTGATAGGAGGGGGAATCATCTGCTGGAGAGGAGACAAGACAGGGAGCTGCTGCTATAGGGGGGGGGGATCATCTGCTGGAGAGGAGACAGGACAGGGAGCTGTTGCTATGGGGGGGAATCAGCTGCTGGGAGAGGAGACAGTACAGGGTGCTGCTGCTGCTGATAGGAGGGGGGAATCATCTGCTGGAGAGGAGACAAGACAGGGAGCTGCTGCTATAGGGGGGGGGATCATCTGCTGGAGAGGAGACAGGACAGGAAGCTGCTGCTATGGGGGGGGAATCAACTGCTGGGAGAGGAGACAGGACAGGGAGCTGCTGCTATAGGGGAGGGGTCATCTGCTGGGTGAGGAGACAGGACAGGGAGCTGCTGCTATGAGGGCTGAATCATCTGCTGGAGAGGAGACAGGACAGAGAGCTGTTGCTATGGGGGGGGGGAATCAGCTGCTGGGAGAGGAGACAGGACAGGGTGCTGCTGCTGCTGATGGGAGGGGGAATCATCTGCTGGAGAGGAGACAAGACAAGACAGGGAGCTGCTGCTATAGGGGGGGATCATCTGCTGGAGAGGAGACAGGACAGGGAGCTGTCGCTATGGGGGGGAATCAGCTGCTGGGAGAGGAGACAAGACAGGAAGCTGCTGCTATGGGGGGGGAATCAGCTGCTGGGAGAGGAGACAGGACAGGGTGCTGCTGCTGCTGATAGGAGGGGGAATCATCTGCTGGAGAGGAGACAAGACAGGGAGCTGCTGCTATAGGGGGGGGATCATCTGCTGGAGAGGAGACAGGACAGGGAGCTGTTGCTATGGGGGGGAATCAGCTGCTGGGAGAGGAGACAGTACAAGGTGCTGCTGCTGTTGCTGATAGGAGGGGGGAATCATCTGCTGGAGAGGAGACAAGACAGGGAGCTGCTGCTATAGGGGGGATCATCTGCTGGAGAGGAGACAGGACAGGAAGCTGCTGCTATGGGGGGAATCAACTGCTGGGAGAGGAGACAGGATAAGGAGCTGATGCTATAGGGAAGGGGGGTGATCATCTACTGGGAGAGGAGACACAGGACAGGGAGCTGTTGCTATAGGGATGGGGGGATATCTTGTGGGAGAAGAGACACAGGACAGGGGGCAGCTGCTATAGGGAAGGGGGGTATCCTGTGGTAAAGGAGACACAGGACAGGGAGCTGGTGATGTAGGGCAGAGGGGGGGGAATCATCTTGCGGGAGAGGATACACAGGACAGGGAGCTGGTGCTCTAGGATGGGGGAGGGGGGTCATCTGGTGGGAGAGGAGACACAGGACAGGGAGCTGCTGTTATAAGGATGGGGTTAGGTCTAGAACGAGATACTTCACAGGACCTTTGACGTGACCGGTGACCAAAGGGGGAGGGGCAAGGTTAGAACAGGGGCTAAAAGTGTTTGCTCGTCACACTTCAGGCACGGTTTATATTTCCTCTCTATGCCCACATGTCTAGTAACACTGGTAGCGGCTCCGGCCCTGTCATAACGGTCATGTGGTTGTGACATCAGAGGTCCTATCTTCAAGATGGATCTAGCAACAACGACGGAGTATAATCTGCTGGGCGAGGAAACACAGGGCAGGGAGCTGCTTCTATAGGGATGGAGTGGTTGGATTCTGGTGGGAGAGGAGACAGAGGGAGCTGCTACTAGAGGGATGCGGGGGTGTTGGGGGGGTTACTCTGGTGGGAATGGAGAGACACAGGGAGATGCTGCTAGAAGGTCACGTTGCATTGGGGGGGTCGAAGCTGCTGGTCAGAGAAGAGTCATATACACACTTCATGTGTTTTAAAGGGGCATTACTGTGTGTGGCATAATGTGTTTTAAGGGGCACTACTGTGTGGCATAATGTGTTTTAAAAGGCATAATGTGTGAAGACCTGACCATCTAAACCAGTTACACTGCCTCCCCAGGCAGAGGACACAGAGCTGGTATCCTGTGGACAGTGAGGGGTGTTTCAACCAGGCGCAGCTCTGGTCCACACCGTCAGCATCTGTGCCCTTGTCTGGAGTCCCTGCTTCTCGACCCCCCCAGTCAACCTCATATTCCACCTTGATCACCCTGGGCAATGGATGCTTCACTGTGGTATCACAAGGACTAACAGCATCTAGAGGGGTGAGTAGAGGGACACCGCTCCTGCTCCACACCGAAGTTCTCCAAGTACTGACTCTTATACTATTCTGCACATCACCGTTCTATTTACATTAAACATACTGGCTTGGACTATAATCTATAGCGACTCCAGTGCTATATTTAAATTTTAACATGTTTTTGTTTCCTACACTGAACATGTATCCTACAGTTTATTGTTTAAGTCACGACCATTGAACACTCCCTATTTACCCCTGACCTGATCTGATATGTAGTTTTAGTTTATCAGGTCAAGTTTGTACATGTATCTTGAGATTTGATTGCATAAAAGTTTGATCATTTTACAGTTTTGTAATAACCATTTTTTTTGGTCAATTATGGAGCTGACACGACAGGCCATCTAGCTGCATAGAATACTTTTTGTACATGTACAGTAGGGAAGGCACCCTTCTTTGTAGATGCAGCACACCCCGCCTATTACATCAATCCCATGTGCGCAGTGTTATTACTCATTGTTTTCTATAATGTGTTTTAAGGGGCATGCCTGTGTGGGGCATAATGTGTGTTAAGGGGTGTTCCTGTGTGTGGCATAATGTGTTTTAAGGGGCATTACTGTGTGTGGCATAATGTGTTTTAAAGAGTACTACTGTGTGGCTTAACGTGAAAGGGCTCTGTGTGACGTGTGTGGTGTAATTTCAATTGGAGGTACTATTGTGTGGTCATGCCCCTTCCCAGCGAGACTAAACCAGTATTTTTCAGAGAGCGCCTACGGCACGCACTCTCCCTGCTTCAATTATGGGTGGCTGCACCA
This sequence comes from Taudactylus pleione, assembly GCA_031769625.1. Taxonomy (NCBI): domain Eukaryota; kingdom Metazoa; phylum Chordata; class Amphibia; order Anura; family Myobatrachidae; genus Taudactylus; species Taudactylus pleione. The sequence goes on from JAUIMM010001336.1 coordinate 577,480, forward strand.
ATGTTCTTTATGTACACAGGGCACCAAAATGTGTAGCTACGGCTTTGGGGGCACACGTGTCATCCTTTGTATTCAGCACCCCTGCACTAAAAAATTCCTACAGTGATACTATCTAATCTTATACAATTGCTAAGCTAGGGCTTGGTAAATTAGGAAAATGCCTTCCCTGATCCTTGTGTGTAACCTACACCAAATGAAGTCCCAGCTTTACCAAACAGAATGAACTAAATACCAAATGTCTGACTATGGCACATGTTTGAATCTCCTGCAGATTGTCTCCTGTTGTGTGTATTTTAATACAGAGAATAATGTATACTTGTATGGTGTTCTAATATTAATTATATATGTAACAGCATAGAATAAGAAGTGGGAGGAGTCAGGAATAGTAAGGGGAGGAGTCTATGTCAGGCGCCATGTGTTCATGCGAGGTGGGCCTCTGTGCTTTAAATGCCAGGGCCTATTTTTAGTCCCAGTCCGGCCCTGTTTATATACATATATATAGGGTGCCACAACAGTCACCCTGCCTCTGCCACTGCCACCACTCTGCCTTCTCTCTGCTGGGCCAACAGCCACTGGGAACTAAGAACCAGTGGCTCTCTACAGAGGTCTCTCTGACAGGTACCTTCTGTGCATGTGCGGCTCACCACCACATCTTTCCTCTGTGCCATGACAGGATTGAGAATGCTGGAGAGATGGGGACAGGACACTCTTTAGTGACAGGAGGCAGGGCGGATGAAGTATGACATGAGGCAGGGGGCTGAATGAGGGGGCAGGAGGCTTGACTGACAGAGGGCTGGAGCGGCAGGGAGCTGGAGTAACAGAGGACTGGAGGCTGGAGTGAGGGGCAGAAGGCTTGACTGACAGAGGGCTGGAGTGACAGGGGGCTGGAATGGCAGGGGGATGGAGGCTGGAGTGACAGGGGTATTACGATGGAGTGACGGGACAGAAGACTGGAGTGACAAGGGGCTGGAGTGGTAGTGACCTGGAGGGACAGGGGGATGGAGGATGGAGTGACAGTGGGCAAGAGGATGGAAAGGTATGGAGCAGGAGCCTGTATTTTTATTTAGTACACACAAAAACAGTAATATATATATATATATATGTAATAGGGACACACATGGGCTGCACTCATTGCCAAATGAAGAAACAAGCAGCATTCATTTGCAATGAATGCTGCCTATGTGTGTTCTTATGTTTATCTACTACCTGCTTGATAGGTAAGTCAGAGGGCACCTGTATTTACACAGATTGGCATTTTTTTATAGAGGAGTGCCACCTGGCATGGATTTTTAATATATATATATATATATTATATATATATATATATATATATATATATATATAATAAGCACAGAATGCCCGTCACTCATGTCCATCCACATCAACATGCTCGGTGCCCGTCCTCCAATTGATATTCCCACAATGGCACTGGACGGCACTCTGAGTCCATGTATGAAAAATAAATCTCCAGGACACTGAAATAAGATCAATGTTTTCACATTTTTATCATCTTGACAAAAGGGTTGGTTCCCTGAAACGTTGATCTTATCTCATATTCCTAATAGTGACAAATCTAGTAATTATGATACATATTTATATCTAAGGGACCATCCATTAGTTTTCCCCTTGATTACCTTTCATATGTAATCCTCCTTACAGAATCCACACAATTTACTTTAATAACACCATATTTGCGATCACAATAAGCCAAAATGGCAAACACCATCCTAATTGTAAGTATTGTGGGGAAGCACACGTTACTTACCTGGACCAAGAACTCAGTCCACCAACTCCATCAAGCAAGTGATCTACACTGCCTGACCCTGCCTTTTTATCCCCATGTGGTGTGACATCACTTCCTCCAATATGTATAATTGAATTCAATTAACCCCAAATTATTCACTAATTTCTATAATTATACATATGTCCAACCTTATATATTCTCTATTGGACTTCCGGACATCCAATATTGAACCCAAATGTGGACTAACCAACATCAAAACTTAACCGAGCCATCTCAGACCAATTACCCATAATGCCTCACCTGCGTTCCACTAGACCACTTGAGTGTGCATTCCATTTAAACAGTGCTTTATATTTATAACCACTTTCCGTGATAAGTTCCATGACCGCCAGATTGAGGTCACGTGACACGCATCCTCTGTGGTAGGTCACGTGACCACCAGACTGCGGTCACGTGACACACACCCATAATGCCTCACCTGCATTCCACTAAGCCACATGGGACTTGAGCATGCGTTCCATTCAAACAGTGTTCCATATTTACAACACCTCTCTGTGATAAGCCACGTGACCCCCAGACCACGGTCACGTGATACGCATCCTCTCGACGGGACCAGCAGACTTCATAGCTACCAACCTGCCATCACATGACATGCATCCTCTTGGCAGGATCACGTCATCCCATTTATGGAATCCAATCAGGTCAATTAACACACCCATCTTAAAGTTTCTAATTAGTGTGGGCATATTTACCTTAGTGGTGGCCATTTTATTGGAGGAATTAAATACATTTATTCCATTCCAATGTGGACCGCTAATTTTCATAGGTGACTAAAACATCTTAACAGTCTACATTTCATTGGACTCTAAGGCAACCTATATATTGTATTAACCCCTAATGACTACGGTGGCCATTTTGTTGAAGTCCACCATTCTATACACTGAAATATCAGTGTCACCATCCGATTGGATTACTATAAACAAAATAAATAATAAATTAAATGTAACTACCACCAATCTGACATTTATTTGTTCCACCCATTACCAGTAAAACACCCCATGAGCCCTTAAGCGCTGTATATAAACAAACCCTTTCCCCCTTTTTAATAAAATACTTATTAACTACTATAACCCCAAATTTAAAAATGTCAATTCTCCACAATACTTTACAATATACAACTTATACAAATACATAAAAAACATCATGTACCTTACAACACCAAATCTAACCATTTTATGCATATTCAATCCTAATTAGATAAATGCAACCACATCAATATTTTCATTCAAACCTACAGGTTGTAATGTATTTAAAGTAAAGATCCAAAAGGACTCTCTTCTAGATAAATCCAGTTCTCTACTGCTCCCCCTTATGTTTGTCCGAATGAGTTCTAATGCTGTAAAAGTCAAACATTTTACATTTGACTGATGTACTTCTAGAAAATGATGAAGTAAACTGTTAGTGAGGACTAAATTTTGGATATTCCATTAGTGTTCCTGTATATGAATCTTTAGAGGCCTTTTTGTTTTTCCTACATATGCTGTGCCGCAACTACACGTTATTCTATATATCACAAATGTGGTGTCACATGTAATAACATCCCAAATGTTATATTTTTATCATATCCCTTGTTCCCAAGGAGAGAGAATGATTTTTCATATACAGTATTTGCAACAAATACATCTTCCACAAGGGAAACAACCTGTTCTTTTAGCCAGTATTTTTTTTTCATTATTAGTTTCTTTTTCCTTCGATCTAAGTTTACTGGGGGCCAAAATACTTTTCATGTTAGCCACCCTTTTATAAATCATTCTTGACTCCTGAGGGAGAGCGGGACCCAATATGGGATCTTTTAACAATATTGTCCAATGTCATTTAATAATATTCTTTATCCTATTACTCTCTCTGTAAAACTGTGTGGCAAAAGGTCTATCTTTAGCCCTATTGCCATTGTTAGGACCACTCTCTTCCTCCAAAAGAACGTTCCTAATTTTGAGGTCTTCATTATTGATTCTGCTATTTCCTCTTATCATAACCTCTTTCTTCAAATCTTTCTTTAGGTAGATTCGACTGTTCCCAGAACTGATTCTCTTCACTGCAATTCTTGTGAATTCTTAAAAATTGGGCATAGGGCACATTGTTAGTCCAGGACAGCAGATGGCAGCTTGATGATGGTATAAAACTATTTGCGTCAATTTCTTAGTCTTAGTTTCTATCTTTCCATCTGATTTTCCTTCCAAAACTATATCTAAATAGTCAATAACCTCCTTGTGTTGTTTAGGGGTAAAATTCAAATTATATTAGTTATTTTTTATATAGGTCAGAAATGTTTCTATACTTGTTAGATCACCCTTCCATATTAGTATAAGATCATCTATATATCAACGAAATAAAACAATACTGTTTGTCTTAAATTCCGAACCATAGATGTACTGTTGTTCCCATTTCCCCATCAAGATATTGGTATATGATGGGGCAAATTTAGTGCCCATTGCTGACCATTGTCTTTGCACAAAAAGTTCACCTTCGAATTAAAAAAAATTGTGTTCAAGGATGAACTTTATACCATTAAAAATAAGCTCCCTTTCTGCTTCACTGAACTCTAAAGAGCTTATTAATGTTTCCTCCACTGCTACTATACCTTTCGAATGGGGGATCGAGGAATATAGGGCCTGTACATCTATTGTTAGCCAAAAATAAGAAGATGACCAAGTTATATCTTTCATCAATCTCAATAAACTCATAGAATCCTTAACATATGATTTCAAGTTTTTAACAAAAGGTTGCAATTTCAAATCTAAATAATGGGACAGATCGAAGTTAAGTAATCTATGCCCGATATAATTGGGTGGCCTGGTGGCCTTTCTTTGTTCTTTGGAATATGATAAAAATAGGACATTTTTGGATTTTTCATAAATAAATAATCAAATTCTTCCTTACAAATCAGTCCATCCTTATGTGCTGCCATCAGAAAACTAAATAATTAATCCTGGCAATTCACCATGGAGTTTTCTGGGAGTCTTTCATATGTGGATATATCATTTAGGATATTATAGGCCTCTTCTAAATATGCTGTCCAATCCAGTAGAACAACTGCCCACCCTTTATCTGTCATTTTAAGCACAAGATTTTTGTCCTTTTTCAATTGTTTAACTGCCTGTTTTTTACCGGGATTCAATTACTCCTCCATGTATCATTATTTTAATCTTTCTAAAGTCCTCTCTCACATTCTCATAGAAAATATCAATGTGGCTTCCCCTTGACTCTACAGGATAAAACCTGGAAGGTAGCGACGCTATTAGTTTAGCCTTTGTAATCAAGCCTAAGCATCGGATTTTTAAGAAAATGTCTTTGGACTGTTAAATTACGAACTAATTTGTTTAAATCAATGAACATGTTAAACATGTCTATATGAGAGTCTGGAGCAAATTTCAAAACTTTATCTAATACTGTGGTGTGGAAAGAATTTATTGGGATACATTGATGATCCCTGTTGCCCATTTTCCTGAAGGTTGAAATTGGCCCGCCTTTTTGGGGGGGAACTTCTCCCTTCCCCTCTTTCCTCTCCTCCTACTCTCAGTATTCTCCATTCTTGTAAATAATTCCACCGTTCTTTGAGTATTGGGGAAACTAATTTCCTTCATCCCCTCTAAAAAATGAGAACAATAGTCATTAGAGGTTAGGGATGGGGATCTTAATACTTCAAATCTGTTCCTATACCCATAATCTCTGTTCCTTTCTTTCCCAAACTGAGGAGAAGAATAAGAAGAATTTCTTCTTGGTTTCATGTGTTTCCATTCTGATTTATAGAGATAATGGGACTAACGCTGCGGATAACTTTCCCATCTATTCGTTATCTCGGAATGTGCTTCAGAATTACCTAAATGTGGACCATTTTCGCATGATACAATAGAGGCCCAATTATGGACTTTCCTATTATTGTAATCTTTTTTGTTACTATTAGGAATAGGGATATGTTTTCATTGACCTATGACAGTTTTATACATATATATTTTTCAACACATTTTAGGTTCTGGTAGCAATATAGTTTCAGAGATAATTGAGTCTACTTATGTGGTGGAAATTTGTGAGTATAAAGTATAAATTAAAAGTGATACTAGTTTCTGAGCCACAAATGGGGTATACCTCTGAGAATTTTCTTCTGACAATTCTAGGTACTAATTTTAGAGAAAAATTGTATGAATCTCAGTGAACTCTTCCATTTGTCCTGTGTGGCTCAAATTCAAGTGGTATGTACACTTATGGCTTAAAAGAATATTTTGATATCTATTTGTGATATAGAGGTAAATTAAATGTTAGTGAATTAAGTGATATAATTCCAATTATGTACATTTTAGTTTCTTACCAGTCTAACTGTATAAATGTTAGAATGGGATGGTAATTTTTGAATAAATTATTTTTTGATATTGAATGTATTATATTTTTGATATTGAATGTATTACAAATGTGACTGTATGCTGTTAAAATCAGTATAGTATGAATATATAACTAATGACACCCAATTTTTATCTTTATTGTGTTAAAAAGTTACCCCCTGAAGAAGTCCTTATTAGGATGAAATGTGTTGGGTTATTATAAAAATCAGCACGTTTGTTTGAGTCCCAATCACACGACCAAGTCTCTTGCCCCTGTAAATGGTGTGTGAAATCACAATGTCTGGAGTCACAAAGGGAGGTGCCAAAGGGACCTTCACCTTGGTCTAGAACTGGCTGTTGCTGCAGTTTTAGGCAACTGCCCGTTCTCCCTTCTGATGGCCCCTCCTTCCCAAACCCTTGAGAGAACCTGCTTTCCTGAAAGCTGTAGCTGCAATAATAAGAACATCAGAAGAGACCATGGACAGGTAAGTTAGGGTATAGGGATGAATCTGTATAGCTAATGTAAGGTAACATTAAGAAAAAGGGCATAATGGGTTAATGCTTTTTTGGTTAATTAAGATGAAGGTTTTTTTAATTAGACTTTGGGAGGTATTTAGGGGGTTAATGTACATGAATGGAATCATTTGATGATGTTGGGTATATTTAATCATTGGGATTTTGAAGGTAATGACTGCAAATTAATTATTGAATTATTAAATATATTGAATGGGGTTCTTACTATTATTCTAAAGTGGTTAATGGTTGTTGAGGAAAGGGTAATTATTGATGGGGGAATGATATTGTAAAATCATCCAAAATAATGATTGTACTGCATTACAATGCATCAATGTGATACTCTCTGAATTATATGGCGGCCACTGATTGTCTCTGTATTTTATGATGATCACTGATGGTTTCTGTATTGTATGACGGTCACTGTGATGTTCTCTGAATTATATGACATCACTGATGCTGTCTGTATTATATGGTGGTCACTGCTGCTTTCTGAATTATATGGCAGTCAATGATGCTCTTTTTATTATACAGTGGTCACTGTGATGTATTCTGTATTATATGGCGGTCACTCTTCATCATACTGCATGGCTGTCACAGTGATGTTCTCTGCATTATAAAGCTCAGTGTGATATTATCTGCATTATATGGTGGTCTATGAGATGTTCTCTGCATTATATGGTGGTCACTGCAATGATCTATAGTGGATGAGGTAGTGTAGTAAAGGCAGTGATACTTGCTTTGTGTTTTGATACAATGGAGTCTGCAAGCTCCATTTAAATGTAAAGATGCATCAGACGGAATAGATGACAATTTGTGCTGTAGTAATTACTAATTAGTCTATCCACACACTTTTATTTAAACACATTTTCCTTATTATGCCATACTATCCAAAGATCAAAAACCAAATCTAAAAGTGACATACAGTACTTCCCATAAAGCAGAGCAGGGCTTTTATAGGTTTCAGGCAAACACATTTTGTACTCAGTAGCACATGTAGGCAGTTCAGATAATAATTAAACTTTTAAAACTTTATCATCCCCATTATCAAATTGTGACACAGAACTGTCATTATGTAGTCACACCTTTGAAGGCTTTAAGGCAATATGACTGATCCTGGCTGTTGTGAAAACAAAGAACATATGAAATTATAATTAAGTGGCAGTGACTTTTCACAGCTGTTGGCTAATGGGGATCATAACAAGACAGTATTATTGCAATGTCAAAGGGAATGTGAAGATGAATATACTCAACATTAGGCAGAGAATAATTTATCACCAAGTAATAAAAAAAAATCTGGTAAATGCAAAAAAGGCATATGTGCTTAACCAACCTCAGGTTGCTAAGTACATTGGGCCTGATTCAGAGATGGATGCTATTAGCATCACTGCTGTGTCTTCTGATGTAGCAGTGATGCGAAAACATACTAATGCTGCAGGAGGTATCTGAAGACAATGAAGACAATGAAGACTGCTGACATTTCAGATCCAAATACTGCATCCTAAGAACCAGTATTGGATCACCAACAGACAGCCACCCAGCCACCATAAAGCCTCTGCCAAGGCCAGGAAATCTGCATCTAAAGAAGCAGACTCTGGCCTCGACACACCTGCAAAATGGGGGTGACATGCCCCTTTTTGTAAAACAGACACCGGCACCGCCCCAGCCCCTCCAACAAATGGCAGCTGCCTGTCATCAGGCTGCGGTGTCCAGGGCACTGTGACCAGAGTCACTGTGACATCGCAGTACATGTGCTCAGTCCCCAAAACATCGGTCATTTGCGACCAATCGAGGACTGCGTGCAGGTCTGAATCAGGCCCATTGTACAATACAAAGAGCAATGCTGGTGTCAGTGTTAACTAAGCAAATACATATGCAGCTATTGCATTACTCATTTTATTTAGAATAAAATGTAATGGGTACGAAGAACAAGGCAAAGTAATCTGCTTTTGAAATTACTGGTGTCATTGCCTATGAAAATGAAATTACATTAGGCAAAATTTAAAAAATCAATATTCACAAAATACAACTAGATGTATCTACCATTCGACAGGCATGTAAACATCAAATAAAGTGATCTTACATTGTAAGCAGTGCCAAGGTTCCAGCAGAGAGAGTCAAATTGCCAAGTATGCATCACCGCATTCATTAATATTGATTAATGTGAATAGAATTTTATTTTCAAGGAATTAAACAAATATCGAAAGCTGTACTCTGGGTCATAGTAAAGATGAGGTAGCAACAAGTTCTGTTATCTAACATGTTAATAATTGTAGCATAAAGAATAATGAACAGAGCAGAACGGCAAAAGCTAATTTGTGCGGGATGTACTAAGAGTGAAAATGCAGTAAAACCCCCCCAAAAATAGCGTTTTGGGGGGGTTTACCGCATTCCACATATGTACAAAGCACCGAAATGTGAAGCCCAAGGGCTTCTTATTGCATGTGCAGAAGGATGGCAGAGGGTCTTCTGGGTGTTAAGAGGTCACTCTGACCAGAGACATCGCAAAGGACAGCTTTTATAGGGAATATCCTTTGTGATATTCTAGGTACATACCACAATAATGAAACGCGGTATGCACCCAAAGTACCCTAAGATAGAAGGAATGTACTGTATCGCGGATGCGATGCTTAGTACATCTCGCCCTTGATCTTGATTTTCAGTATGAATAAAAGTGGGGTCTCCCTATCCTTCTGATTTTGTCCACCATTATCTTTTCTGAAGAAGATGACGGTGAAGTAGCCCCCACAATAATGAATATAACTATATAAAAAGTAAGAAAGAGTAGTAGTTGTGCAATTTTAATAGGCACAGGAGATTAGGAGAATAGTAGACCCATCTGTCTTAAGTAGTGTTTTGGTTTTGGCAAAACCATCATCAAGTGTTTTGGTTATGGATTCGCATTTGGTTTTGGATTTCTTTAAAATTTATAAAAACAGATAAAATCTTGTAAATTGGACATGTTTACATGCAATCCAATCCTGAGAAATACTTTGTGGTTTACCATTACAAATAGTAATTGCATATAGTTACTTACTAAAATTGATAATACATTTTATTTTGTTAGTTTGTTTCTTGAATTAAATGCATAACATGTGTAGGAATAATATGGCTAGTCCAAGACAGTGTTGAGAATGCATATCATTGTGAAAGTTAGACAACCTATAGGATCAAATAAGAGTACCATAGAGCATACCAAAACTAGCATGGGGAACATATGGGAATTATAACCTATCCCATCTCTGGAAATCTTAATGAGGTCTGTATTGTAGCGTGTTATTGTCTGGTGATAACCAGAATATAGCAACTAAGTATGTATCTCATTTGAAACAAGGGTTCCCCTGAATCTATAAATGCCAGGATGAGGGAGATTGTACATTTTTATGTGCCCTCCCCATTCACTGGATCTGCATATTTTTCTCTAGTGCAATGGCTCAGTGCTGGCATATTAGTATATTTTATCCTCATTTGGAGGCATATTTATTAATAATTGCGGCCAGGTACCTTTAATAAAAATTCCTTATCAGCGCAATTTGAGGCAATAATGAATCTTTGATCACCAGAATGTATCATTCCTGAGAGGGTTCTTAAAGCATGTGCGTCATTGTTGGGGTGTGCATTGACCGAGATTGCTTGTACATGCCATTTCTGTACTCGGGTTATGTTATACATGCCCCCTTCCTCCCTGTTATGCCTTTCTAAGTGTATCAATCCACAAACACAAAATGCAAGTGAATCTTAATTTGGTTTGAAGAATAACGTTTCTGTGCTTATACACAATATGAAAATACCTATTTAAAGCAAAAATGCACTTCATTCCAACTCTTTATCAGCTCCATAACATATAAAGATCTTGTTTATTTTCTTAAACATTTCTGGACTAAGTAAATTGGACACCTAAAATGGCATCCTGCCGCTTGCAACAGTCTATTTTTGTTTCAGATTTTAGTCCCCGGCCAATTGAAGAAATAGATTAATATTTAAATGCACACGTCAAATACATCACCACATAGATATGCGTGGTAACAGTTTCACACTAATTTGTTTTGACCCTTATATCCTCATGTTCTCAATGAAAATGTAAACTTCACCTAATCATTGTTAATAAATCATGTCTAATTATAATGTTGTTTTCAATTTAATACAATTTATTTTCTAAAGAAATTGTATACCCAACTGTATTTCTCAAAAATAGCCAGGACCCTTTTGCTAAAATACATATTTGCATTTCTTCTATACCTTAGAGAAGAAACATACTAAAGTGATTATAATACCCGTCACGGGGAGTAATGAAAAAAATTAATTGCATCAATCTATTGACTGCCGTTGTCTCAGCTCATTTCCAACTGGTCATTTTACACCTGCTCACTAGGGTCCTAGAAGCAGATGCCTGCATACTTGTAACATTAACAGAATATCAATGAGCAGAGGTCACTTGCACTCACAGTGCCACCGGGCAGAAGATCTGAAGAGAGATGTAAAATGTTTAGACAGGCAGTGTTTAGTGTGTGCAGAGGGCAGATAAATGGTTTTGACATAGATCTCATTTCACTAAGAAAGAGAAAAAGTAAAATCGGAATCGGCAGAATGAGCAAAGGTTATTGTGCGTTCTCATTGGAGACTGTGCTTGATACCTTGGTGACAGCAATCATAAATCAAGATTTGCATGGTAACTGTGATCCGACTGGCTGGTTGTGATGCCAGGTAGGGAAGTGTCTGAATACATATTCATCACAACTCTTTTTCTTATTCTGCATTCAACAATAAAACTGCTAAGAATAACTCAAAGGAGACAAAAAATTCAAGCTTGCACATACCTCCAATAAATTCAAAAGACAATTCCCCTTTCTAATCTCTCCTGTCTTTTTTAATCAGTTGGTAAATCGAGGCTCTGTCACTTTGTCCGTGTGCTTTGGATTGTCAGATTTCTTCTTCTTGCTAGGCTAAACCCATGCAATGGGAAAGAGAACAGTTTAATCAGGTGTAAACTTGTAAAACATTGGTGAGAATGTGTTACAACATGACAGTAATGTACATTTTTTTTTTACCTTTCTAATTTTTTTCACATATTACCAATGAAATATATACATCTTTTTTTTTTGTTATAGTAGATAAAAAAAATTTGCCATTGAATTTCTTGGTGATATAAAGAAGGTAGATAGTAAATATAGTAATACTTTCGCTTTAGAGACATTTACTCCATCTTTAACCAAGGCCTGTATTTATGTGATAAAACTACTTCCTTCTTGTTCCGATGTAATTGTTATGGAAAATAAAAAAAGTCTCTATGTACAGAATGGCCTACTCACAGAGGAGTAGCGTGGAACCATGGCGCCCGGAGAAAGTGCTTGTCATACCGCCCCCCCCCCCCTCCTGTACTGAACTGTGCCAGTGGGGTATGGCCAGCCTGCGGGGGAATACTGAAGTGAAGAAAAAAGAGCAAACAGTGGATGTATGACACTTGGTATTGAGGTACCATTGGAGGGATGGAATGTTTCGGTGAGGCACTGTCTGACATTAAGGGGTAGCTCCTTTGGCACTTCTTTATTTAGTCAAGAGAGGAGACTGACAAAATATATGTGCTAGAGTGAAATTCCACAGGGTGCACAGCTTATTACTGCAATTACTGCCCCAAGCAGCTATCACTGGAGTGGGGACACCTATGGGAAGCTCCCTTCTCAGCTATTCTCATACTTTATATATATATATATATATATATATATTTATATATATATATTTATATATATATATATATATATATATTTATATATATATATACTGTATATAGCTTTAAAACCACCTTTTCTTTAACCTCACTATGTTCTCCTTCTCTGCACCCAAATATGCTTGACCTGATCTACTTATTAACAAAACACCTAACCTCTTTTATGTCTAATCTACCCTGCTAAAATGTCATTATTTCCTCCACAAACAAATAACAGCTCAAGTAACACACAAATAATGGGCTTGGAGGGATTCCAGAAGTAAGAAGGGACTGCTATCAGCCAGCAGGCACTAATATAACATACAATATCTAACCACACCCATCAACACCCTGTAGGCTACATTAAATCCACTATTGTGTATTATAAAAGGGGCTACCATAACTTCATGTGGTTCTGCTTCTTCAGCTTCAGGGTTAAACACTATGATGCCTTGCGCTTCCCTTCCATTGACCTATGTGTCACAGTTCTTTACAGTTTCAGTATAGTACCTACTAAAATGCTCCTGAAGACACCCAAATCTACATCTCTTCCATTGACTTCTACCCTTCTGTAATATCTTGTGTAAATCTTGTGTAAACATCTGACTCTCTGCTCTCCACAGGGATGCTTTCTTAAAGCTCACAATTTCCAAAACAGAACTTATCATTTTCCCTGCTCCCAGAGTCACCACATTCTCTCATGTCGATGACACTACAGCTAAGTCCCCCAAGCCCAGTGCCGTGATATCACGAATGACTTCAGACTGTACAAGCTCCAGCATGCATGAACAGACATGTGATGTTGACACTTGTAGTATCACCAGTCTGTGCACTACATTTTAACATTATTTTCTGTTATTCACTGGCCAGGGAACCAGGAGGGGTGCTACTTAGCATTGGTCTGGTCATCTGTAGGCTTGGAAGTCCAATCGTTTGTTTGGTTATACCCCCAGAGTCCCAGGCCCAATGCTATTTATTTCCAGTTTTATTGTTTATTTTTTTGCTAAACTGTATGTTGTTTGGATCTAAAAGCTGCATATGATGTGTGTCAATTTGCATATTACAAAATTAAATAGTTCTGAAATATGTTTAGTTATGAAGGGCGATTGGAGGTTGAGACATTTGTTGCAAAGTACAGAGTAGGATCACCAGTGCTCCTAGTTGTATGGACCAGAGCAGAGACAAGTTTCCTTATGGAGAGCAGTGTAATTAAAATTAGATAATGGGGTGAAGATACATATTTAGAGGCGGTCCCTACTGCTTGGAGGGATATACAGACATTTGCACCCTGCAAAGAACTAAAACCATAGCTCATAGCTGGCAATCTTTGGATTTCATTTTATATTTTTAACATGGTTTTGTGCTTTCATTTTGTCACAGTTGCTTTTTCCAAGCTCAGTCCAGGAAACCAAAGTACTAAAAATTCCATACAGACAGCATTCAGAAGATATACAAAAACGCTTTACTAATACTATACGATTTAAAAATATAAATAAACTTGCATTAGCATTGCATTAACCCAGCTTACAGTCCTTTAAAAAAATATGTATATTCTCCAGTGGCTCCTAAGAATGTATTCTCAGAGGACATTAAAAGAAAATGAACAAAAAAGAAAAAGTGGCATAAATACTATAATAATTTTGCACCACTTGTGTGTACTGTATATGTATGTTAGAAAAGGGTGTCTTTAGATCTTCCCAGAATCCACGAAAGGTAAAAAAGTACCAATCAGTTGCTTACATGAATGTTTACATATTAAAGCTGGTAATCAGCGTATCAAGGTTTCATTATCCCATCATCTTAGAATCCAGGAAAGGGTGTTCTACCATGGGGATGGAACAATCAGATTGATAAAATCAACACAAATGCTAACATTCAGCAGCCTGGACTCAGCATATAAAGATTTCTACTGACCGATGTTTCATATAAATAATTTCCTCTGCATTCAAAACCAAAGATGAAAGACTCATAATGCAGATAGTCTAATAAAAAAACATTTTAATATTGTATAAAAACACAAGGATGGTTTTATGTACCAGATATGGACAGATAGCAGTCACACAGCAGCCTTTCTGTTGGATAGATGGAATACAGATGACCCGCCCAGTGAACTGGAATGGACCTCTTGGTAGGATAAATTACCCCCATTCCACTTTACCAATGTGTTTCGATGCCTCAAATTGTTTTTTTCAAGGCAACAGAATGAAAAGTAGAGATGAGTGGTTCAGTTTTTAGAGCAGATCTTCGCGGCAAGTTCGAATCTCATAACAAGGCAAAACTTCATCATAAATATAATATATAGTACAGTTTTCCTCATATTGATCACTATTAATAACTACTTTGAGTTTGGATAATGCTCTGTCCACCATTCTGTGAACAATTGCAAGACATTGCACCTTGAAAGCATGTACGATAGCCCTTCGATACAAACCCATATTGTTCAGGTAACTTCAATCTGCACAAGTAACAGCTGTAATTGAACAATATTGACTGACAAACTGATGTTTTGCATAAAACCAATAAAGAAAATGTGCTTGTAAGCCTCTTGAACAAATTCTATTCAAACAAAATGCTTCAGTGCTACATTTGCAGTTCTGACTATGAATAAACATGTTGTACCTAAGATAAAAAGGGGGGATATCTCATTACATTTCAGAGCATTGGTGCTCTATGGGATGGTACAGAAAGTGGACAGAATATGCAGTGATGTTGGTCCATGTGGTGGATTTCATAAAGCAATTGATTGTCATTCTGTATGTTACTGTAAATAGATATCATAATCAAAGAACTTTTATGTAGCTTTTCTAAAATTTAAGTCACATTAAAATTGCTTTATACTGTAACTTGATTTCTATATTTTTATTCTGTTTTGTCATAGAAATAGTAGTACCATTGCCATCTACAGCATAGCTGTTTCGGAAATTACATGATACAAACATAAATATGTAATCCAATAAAATTCCTACATGATACAGAGAATTACATTTACAGTACTTAATGCACCATCTGGGGTTCTTGGTTAATACTGCAATAGATATAATGACACAACAGATAAACTCAACAGAGAAACTAAATGTGTTTCATTGGCGCATTGTGTGTATTCTGTGCCAGTAGTAACAGCTCAATTATTAATAAAATGTTTTTTATCTGTACTGTACATTAAGTGTTTAAGGTTTAAAGCGACATCAAAAATATATTTAGTTATAAGGTTCTATTATTCATTACTTAGTATTTGTGAACACATCTCATGTGTTTATTGTTACTGTTTTTATTGTAGTAACTTTTGGTACTGGTTTATAAAATTAATATTTTGTATTTCAGATCACTAGCACTATCATAAGGTCGATAAAATCACTCCTAGGGTCACATGACTTTCTTAAAAATTAGCCACTAAATAATGTACAAAGACTCCAAATACTTCTGTCTGTTTTGGTAAATACACATTAATACTGGTTAAAAAGAATAAATAATTTTTCTTAACAAGTAATGAACATCAGATAGTTGCTTTTTTCTTTTTTTTTTACTAGTTCTTATTATGTAAGAATCCAACATTTACAGGGAAAATAATATATTCTTGGTAAAAAGGTAATGTTAAGTTACATTGATTGTATCTATTTTAATTTACTATTTGTAAGAAAAACCATGGAATTGCAATTGGTTTTTCAGTCCTAGTTCCAAAGGGATAATTATACAAGTAGATGTTATTACTAATGGCTAGCTGTAAGGGGTTTATTTACTAGAGATGCTCAAGTTGGTTTTGTCTTTTAAATTATTGCTAATTTAAAATCACTGTAATCATGCTGGTGCCTGCAAGTTGCAGGTTATTACATTTGGGCCTATATGTATATATAAAACCTCTTTCTTATAGTATGAGTGTTCCTGGAATCTTTACTACTAATGATGTAAATCTATTTATATTAGGATTTTTTTTTTAGAAATAAGTATAATAAATAAATAAATACATAAATATAAATCTTCTTATCTGTTGATTCTTTGAAATCCATCCAAAAGTTGTAGCAGTAGGGTTAAATATAAATTACTATAGAGTTCAGTAAGATTAAAGTCTTCAATCCGACTGCCCTATCTTCTGTCCCCAGCTACTCTTCTCAGTGCTTCATAACCCCCTGCTGCTTGTTTCGCCAGGTACGGTCTCTCAATTCCCCCCCACCAGCTACTCTACTCTGCAAGCTGCCAGCTCCCATCAACCCTGCTCTGACTAGAGCCGGCTCACTAACATTGCACTGCTTGTCATTTACAGGCAGCTGTGAGCCACTGAGCAAGAGAAGTTCTCCCTGCTGCTTCTCCTGTGCTTCAATTCCCCCGACTTCTGGCTCAGATGTCTCCCTTCCCGAGCAGTGTGTGTCCTCTGTCTCCACTCCAGCTACTTTCCTGGTACTTCAAAGCCCCCTACTGCTGGCTCTGATGTCTCCTACCCCCCAGAGTGCTGCTTTGTCCTCAGTCCATGGTCTCCCCACACCAGCTACTCTCCTTCTGTGCTTCAATCTCGCCAGCTCTGATGTCCCACCATCTCTCAAGCTGCTGGGTTCAGTGTCTGAATCTTCTACCCCTGCTGGCTACTTTCCTCCGTCTATCTGTCACATTGCATTGTCTGTCATTTACAGGCAGCAGTGAGCCACTGAGCAGGAGAAGTTCTCCCTGCTGCTTCTCCCCTGGCTTCAGGTGATAACTCTTCTCTCCCTCCAGCAGCGGCAGGTGCAGGGAGATCATAGACCTTTACCCTGCACTAGGCACAGTGTAAAAGACATCTTTTTTTATTAAACATTACATTTTAATTGTTTCAAAAATATGGGGGAAAGGGTATGGGGTACAGAAATAAAAATAGGAGGAGAAGGGGGGGATAAATAATAACAGGTACAGTGATTACAGTACAGAAAATATAAAAATTGTAGCATATTCAAAATAGAAATACAGTAGGTACGTACATATATTCCAGCCATCACCACCGTTCTTAACCTCTAATATGCAGTGGCAATACATTACTCTAAATATCATTAGTAAAATAAGGCTAAACTGAAAGTCTAATGACTAAAACGATCCAAATAGCCAAAACATTAGAACAATAAAGGTGATCAACTTTTCCCATATTTGCAAATGGTCTATTTATAGTCAATTGTTTGTCATTGGATTGGAGTTTATGTCTCAAGGCTGGGATTTTGAGGTCCAGTATTCTGAATCAGCGGGTTTGATGTCGATGAGGAATAATGTATTCCTGTTGTTTCAAACTCACAGTGGTGTTGGACCTTATTCTCTATTGCTTCCAAAATAGGTATTATAGGAGATCGCCATAATTGGGCTATCATTATTTTGGTAGCTATCAGAATGTGACCCATTATATAGCAGTCAACATTCCTTAATGTATATGAAAGATAGCTATTACCGGATGTGGAGCAATAGAGATCTTACATTTTTTTTATATTAAAAGAAATACCCTTTTCCAAAACATAGTGATACGAGGACATGTCCAGAATATGTGGAATAGAGAACCCACATGTCCACAGTTCCACCAGCATAGATTGCAGTGATACAGAGAAATAATATGCATTAATTTACTCGTAAAATATAGACGATGTAGCAACCTATAATATTGCTCCATATGGGAGATACATTTTGATAGTTTATAGCTGGTTTTAAAAATTAAGTGTCAGTCATCCTCTGAAAAGACATAAGAGAGGTCTGCTTCCCATTACAATATTGTTGTAGATTTACTAAATTCTGTAGGGGTAGTTAGGTAGGAGTACCACCACGTGATAGCTCCTTTGCTATTTGTTTTATATACAGTAATTGGTTAAATAGAAATTTAGGGAGCTTCTGAGCTATATGAACAGCTGGGGTTATACTATAAAACCAGTGTCTGATTTGTAAATACTTATAAAACTCCTTAAGCGAGGTGTTGAATTGTATATTGATTTGAGTATATGGCAGAAGGGTGCCTGATGTTGTGATTTCTTTAAGGGAAACTGTACACTGTGTTTTCCATATCTCAAAATTTAAGTTAGGTATTAGGGTGTCTATCCCTTCCAGGGTAAGGTTGGTGAAGGGGAGACTAATATCCGGAATCATATTTACCATTTCTAACCAGTCCTTGCAGGAAGTAGAAATTGCCACGACAGTTTAACATTTGATGGTAACCAAAGACAGAGAGCGGAAACGGGGAAGCCATATCCCATTGAAGCTGGACACAAGGCATCAATTTTTCTGTAGGAAACCAAGAAGGAAGTTGAGCTAATAATGATGCTATTTGATACCAGTGGAGATCTGGATACCTCCTTCCGTTTTTGGGAGGGATAAGTGTTTCTTTGCTAGCCTTGGTTTCTTGCCTTTCCATATGTAATTGTTAAAAAGTTTTTGGATCTAAGTAAGAATATAGTTTGGAACTAAAATAGGTATTGTTCGAAATAGATATAATATTTTTGGCAGTACAACCATCTTTAAAGCAGAAAGTCTGCCCATCCATGAGACATAATACATCATCCAATCATTTAGTAATAACGCTACTGTAATTGTTGTAGCATGGGTAAGTAGTTAGCTGGAATTAGGTTATTAGTAATAGCTGTTCAATGTATTCCCAAATATTTAATAGAATTATCCTGCCAAGCATAAGTGTAGTTCGCTTTGAGGGGTGTCAATAAACATTGAGGGAAATTAATAGGGAGTGCTTCCATTTTGGAGCAGTTTAATTTATAGTATGAAATTTCAGAGTATTTGTCTAGGAGAACATGTAGAGCTGGTAAAGAATTAATTGGATCTGTGAGGGTTAAAAGAATATTATCAGCAAATAAATTTGTTTTGTATTCTTTGTCAAATAGAATGGGGCCCAAAATGTTCTGGTCCTTTTTAATGGCTTCGGCTAAGAGCTCGATTGCCAAGGTGAACACCAGGGGGGAAAGAGGGCACCCTTGACGAGTGCCATTTGTATTCGAAAATGGGGTGGATAATATACCATTGATAAATACTCTGGTCGAAGGGGAAGAATAAAGCACTAAAATTGATAATAGCGGCCTGCCCTGAATTCCGAATTTCTCCAAGACAGCTCTTAGGTATCTCCAGGAGTAGCAGGGGTTGGTCAAGCTTAGAAAATGATTCAATAATATTGATCACCTTCCTTGTATTGTCCGGGCCTTGGCATCCTAAAACAAATCCTACCTGATCCCTGTGTATTAGCTTAAGTAGTAATAAGTTAAGTCTATTCGCTAGGAGTTTGGCAAATATTTTTATATCGGTTTTCAGGAGTGCAATTGGCCTGTAATTGGCCATAGAGGTCAGATTCTTTCCTGGCTTGGGGAAGGCTACTATTCTTGCCTCTAGCATCTCTCCTGGGAATGAGTACGCCGGCGAGGCATTGTTAAACATTTGTGCTAGGATAGGAGATAATATGTTTTGGAAACATTTAAAGAATTTATTAATATACCCATCTGCTCCAGGAGTCTTATCCAATGGGAGGGATTTTATTAGTGACAAAATTTCTTCCTCGGACCAGGGGCTTGCCAGGAAGCTTAGAGAATCTGCATCCAGAGAGGGCAGATCAACAGTACTCAGAAAGGTATCAATCAGTGCTGGTGTAGGTTGGGAGATCTCTAGGTCATCTTTCACATTATATAGTGAAGAATAATATTGCGCAAAGGATTCTCCTATAGTGTAGGGGTCGGTAATTTTGGTACCCTTTGTATTGGATATTATTCTAATACTTTCTTTCGCTCTTTTCCCCCTCAACTTCCATGCCAGTAAATGGCCGGCTCTATCTCCTTGTACATCATATATTTGATGTCATTTAAAAATCGCCTGGTGGACATTTCTAAATGCCAGAGTATTCCATTCTGTTCGGACACTGAGAAGGTCTCTAAGCACTTTATCATCATTTGGATTGTATTTATGTTTAGCATCCAAGTTGGCTAGTCGACATTCAATGTCCACTTGATGCAATATAGCTGCCTTATGTAAACAAGCCACAGCTTGGATCACTGATCCCTTAATTACCGCTTATAGAGAACACCAGAACGTAAATGATGAGGTGTCTTCAGGTTTGTTAGTTTCTATATACATAGAAAGGGCATTAGATATTATCTGTTTAGCTTCTGGGTTCACCAGTAGGTGTTCTCCCAAATGCCAGGGGCCCGGGGGGGGGGGTTCTCAATCTGGAGACATCCCAATCCAGGAAAACTGCCTCATGATCAGACCATGCAACCGGTAGAATCACTGATTCTTTAACACAGGGTTAAGACCTTTTGTCTGAAATGGCCAGATCTATATGAGAGTATTACCTATGTACCTGAGAATAAAAGGTGTAGTCTCTCTCCCCAGGGTTCCTGCCCTCCAAACATCATAGAGATCATATTCACTGAGAATTCATCTGAAGCTCTGAGAGTGATCTGGAGTAGAATATGAACCCACTTTGGATTTGGGGGAGGATTTATCCAATACTTTATCATGGACCATATTGAAATCCCCTAACATTAGAAAGATACCTTTCTTACATGATTGAAGAAACGTGCAGAATTTCCTGATAAAGAACACTTGTTTCACATTTGGAGCATAAATTGATGCTAGTGTCACCGGAATATTGTCTATCTTACCTAAAAGTATCAGGTATCAGCCTTCTTTATCGTTTATTTGTTTATCAAAGACAAAGTTACATGTATTGGAGACTAATATCGCCACCCCTGCTTTTTTACAAGGGCCATTGGAGATAAAACATTGGGGATATTTCAGATTGAAAAATTTTGGGGGGACGATTGCTGGAAATGGGTTTCTTGCACAGCGACTATATGAGCTCTACATTTAGCAAAATGTCTCAATGCAAGTCTTCTTTTGTTAGGAGAGTTGAGACCTTTAGCATTTATGGATAATATCTTAGCCATTTGAATAATGAGAGGTATTACTGGAAACTAATATATCGGTACCATCGTGTACATAAAACAAGGCTTGCGTAACATACAAAAGGAAGTACCTGGAACATTGCTGAATCAAAAAGTAAAAAAGGTATGGAAAATAATAAAGAAACAAAAATAAAGAGAACAAAGTGCCTAAAAGGGACTATCAAAGACCACCTTCGTTGGTGGTACATTGGGGTGAGTGGCTAGTGGGGCAAGTAACCCCCGTCGCCCGAAAGCTAATACATATGTCAAAGAAATCAGTAGTCATCACAGAGAGAGAAAATAATATATCAAACATTAAACATTATTTAGAGAGACAACGACACAGGAAAAACATTCCCAATAACATATATACATACCCCTTAGATATAAATGCAAAACAAACAAAATGAGATACTCAAATCTATTCAGGTTAATTAGAACTCAGAATTTCACACAGAAGGAACTTGAAACTGTTATAATACTTATCTCTAATCACAGTGGGTGTGCATATATGTTAAGTATTCTGAAAATTATATAAGGTTTTAGGAGCCAATTAGGACCAGTCCTGGTTATCACAAAGGTTGTTCTGGATTTTCTGTGTGATGTCTTCCAAATTTCATGTCACCAGGAGTTGGATACCTTCAGCTGGGTCTGAGATGACTGTGGTAGCACCGAGATATTAGCAATTTAGTGGTGAATCCCCATCGATAATTCATGGATGCCTTTTGTAATGCTCTGGTAACCAGGAGAAATTATCTTCTCAAAGCCAGTGTTGTTGCTGAAAGGTCACCAAATATTTGAATTTTTCCTAATATATCAGTATCCGCAGACCTTGCTGCATGTAGGATCGCTTCTTTAATATGATGATAGTGCAGTCACATCAGAACATCCCTTGCAGCATCGGTAGGTGCATTATGAGCTTTAGGTAGTCTATGAATATGGTTTAGTAGGGAGTCCAAAATCTGTGTAGTCGATAGAAGTTTTGCAAAGATTTCCGTTACATGATCCGTCAGCTGTGAATTAGAGATTGTCTCCGGAATCCCACGGAATTTAAGATTGTTGCGACTAGAACTATCTTCTAGAACCGCAGCCTTATTCCTAAGAGATGTGACCTCTGACTGTAGGTCTTCTTGGAGTGTGATCAGTTCATTATGCGATTTTACCACTTCTAATTTGTTCTCTAGGTGAAAAGTACGTGTTCCCAATTCATCTACCGATTGCTGGCAGGACTGCAGTGCCACTTTAAATTCGGTTGAAATATCATCTGTAAAGGAAGCCAGAAACATATTCATAGATCCCATTGTAAGAGGGGCATCATCAGCAATGTCTAACTGTCGAGAGGCAGAAGGTGGGGAGCCATCTGGCGTGTTATTTAAAGCTGATATTTGTTTACTGTTTTTAGTATTTGTGGGGCCAGTTTTTGCTTTTTGTGAGGGAGGAGATACCTTGAAAAAGGAGACTGGTGGGACAGTCGATGAGGGTTTTGGGCATTTAGGCGCCATTATTGGTGAGAGCTGAGAGCACGTATTTATGCAACAAATGTGAGTGACAACACTGTAGCTCAATATCACAGGCAGGCGACAGAGGTTAAAAAGGAATTAGTGAAGTTTAGCCATCATTTTGCAGCTGTGGTTATATCATAATGGCTCACTTATACAACTCCAGGTAGTCTAGCCGAGAGACTTGCTAGGTATAGGTATTCTTGACCCTTTATCTAAGGTGCAATCAGGATAACTGAAGTTGATGTTAAATGTTAAATCAGGCGGACGTAGCTTATATCTCTTTATATATATATAAGGGTGAGAAGCTGAAGTTTGACACTGTGGCAATGGAGGGTGAATCTGAATCTGACCTTACCATAATGCGAAAGAGAGGACCTGCAGGTGAAGTCTTCAGGGACCACTGAGGTTGGTGTTCTCCTGCCTAACCTCCCCCTCACCTGAGGACCTGACAAATGGTGCCTCTGTAGTATGTAGAAGGGTCAGAAGGGCTGAGGGCTGTTTGCCAAAATGGTGGACCTCTGCGACTTGCTGGGGCCTAGAAGCCGATTCCAGGAGCTCTGAATAGCCCACATGAGGGTCCAGTGACAAGGCTCTCCAAGGGGAGAGGCAGCAGCACTGTCTTAGAGGTGGTCGCGACACAAGGACGGTGAGCGGTCTGTAGGTGCCCCGAACTCGAGGCCGCGGCTTCCGGTGGATAGATAGGCCCCAATCGGAGCAGATGCCCAGGTCCACTCCCGAGTTCAGAGGGTGGCAGTGGTCGCCCGATGGTGCTGTTAGCAGTGTGGTGGCCAGTGTATAGAGGTCCCAAAGTGCGGGCAAGGCAGGAACTCTATGAAGCCACATCCGTCCTGTCTGCTGGTCAGGCCACGCCCCGTAAAAGACGTCTTCTGATGGGTATCGGGGACTGTACGACATTTCAGGGTGGCGTACAATTCTGAAAAAAATGCTTTTTCAGAACGTGATGAATTACATAATTTATATGTCCCCATACTGTGGAAATTATAGGGGAAGACTTGAAATAGGGGGAAGAATGATGAATAGCCCATTACCTTAAATTTTACAAAAGTAGGGGAAAATGTTAATATTCACCCACTTTTGTAGAAATTAAGGGATGATGAATAGACCCCTATGTTTTTTTCAGCCCTAAATACTGCAAAAGCCTCTTAGTATTTATTAATGCCTTCACCAGAGGAGCTTTGCGATGTTTTCCTGCACAAACTACAAAGTCTATTTATTGTGGACAGTCGCCATACATGCCATACATGTACTGCTGCTGTTCTCTGATCACTAATGCCTGGGGGTGCTCACAGGATAAAAAGGCCTTATTATTATTAAAATAAAACATTTTTCCATTTAATATTATATAATATACATTACATAGATAATATATGTTTTTTCTTCTCCTAACTTTATGTTTACATTTTTATGGAATCTTGAACTAGAAACCAATTCCAATAGGTTAGCTAGGTCATGCATTTGCTCCTTGATACATAACAGGCTTTGCAATCAGTAAGATTATTGTTACCACTGCTGACCAGTACCTCCTGGGTGTTTGACATCGCTCAGCTGCCAGGGTGATTTTTTGGATAAATCATCCGAAAATGATTTTTTATTGACACAATGAGTAGCAATAGAAAATCTAACTTTTCGGGCCAAATCGGCCCCATACTTTCCTGATCCAGATCCAGATAAAGGACCTCATTCAGAGTCGGTCGTAAGCGGCCGCTCGGTCGTACGCCTAACGATCGAGAATCAGATCAAAAAACAATCGCACGGCCGGGCGATCGCAACCAAAGTGACGCCCATACATGAACAAAGCACCTCCTCTAGCTAATGAGTGATAGGAGCTAACGATCGAGTCAATCGTAGTCAGGCACTGTCAGGCGCTGTATGTTAATTTCGTTCTGATGGTTGCGGCCGTACAGTATGTGTTGTATTGACGGCCACATGTCATGTTTACCTGGTCTATCGATCAGCTTGTAACTAGCTTGTTGTGAATTATGTAATTAGTGAGTTCAATTGTTGCTGCTCTTTTTTTAAACCCTCTTGCAATTTGTCAATAAACTTTATTGTTCAAATGTAATTTAGTTAATGCTGTTGTTTGAATGTGAGACTGTTTATTTGTTTGCAAAGAATAAATACATGTTTTTTTACTTATAAATGCTCTGATGTGGTTATTTGCAAGTTTGAATTTTCTTTTTTTTCGTTTGTTTATTTAGCCCTGTTAACTATGCCATCGCTCATTGCGTGTTTTAGCCAATCAGCTTTTTTTTTTTTTGGGTCACATGATTAATGCATTGTCCAATAGTTTATTTTTTTGGTAATGTCAGTATATATTGTAGCCAATCAATTTTCATGTCACCCATGTATATTTCTTGTTTATTGTAAAACCTGCCATTGCCATCATGAGAGCCGCGGCATTTACACAGCGTGAGTTGGCCATCATGGTGTCCATTTTGGATCGCCGACTCACCAATGTGGAACCCCCCATCTTCAATCGGGTGAAGAGACAAGCCTATGCGGAGGTCCGGAGGGCCCTTCGTTTTGCGGGATTCCGCCGGAATATAGCACAATTAGAGCACCGGTGATCTGACCTTCGGCGGCGGTCGCCCGTGTTATTTAATCTGCAGGCGCAAATACATAGGCGGAAATATGGATTTGCAGTTTTTTTATTTAAAAAAAAAATCTACATGTCTTCTATATGTTTTAAAATATGTTACCAAGCAATAATGTATGTAGTCCTTATTGAACAGTATGTGTCAAATGTACTTTGAGTAAATTAATTTTGTCAAAATTTACAGACAATAGACAGTTAACTTTTTTTAAAGTTATGCTCTATGCTAGTTCCGCAATTCTCACTTCTTAGGCCAACAGCAGAGATGGAGAAGGGCCCAGAGAAATGGCCGCAATGCGGGCCAATACCAGCAAACCAACCCCTCCCCCACCCGCTCAACCCAGCCTTCCATCCACACCCCAAATCTCCCCCAGTAACCCTCCCTCCCTGGTCCAATACTCCACCAGTAACCCTCCATGTTCTCCATGTTGTGGTTGGTCAGATTGACCAGCTAATATGTGTTAAACTGGGCCTTTTTAAAAGTATGGGTGTGTGAATGTTGGCACAGTAACCATGTCACACAATATATTAATGTTAGGTTTTGATGCTGTGACCTTTCAAACTTTACATTGTTCCTGCATTATCATGGATTTTTGAGTTAGGAAATGATAACACTGTGCACCAATGTGTTTAGTGATTTTACCAATGTGATGCTAATCTTTGCTTACCTGCATGTAGAGGGTTTTTTTGGAGTGCAATTTTTAAAGGGGTAAGCTAGGGATAATGTCAAGTTCAGAAATGTCTACACAGTCGCCCATAATGTAACGTCACTGTTAACACTTTATACAGTGTCCATTTGAAAGCTATATTTTTTAAACAATTACACCAGCATCCTCATGTCTTCTCCAAGTTACCCAGTTGTTTAATCAAATTAATAGTAACAACTTTATAGTGTACACTGTAATTGGTTGACAAATGCAATAGATTATGTCATTTTTTTAAACACACATAAGTCTTATACCTTAGGAATTTAGGCAGTGTTTTTTAGTCACCAAACATTATTTTTGTTTATCATTGGGCCAAAAAAAAGGAAGATTCTCTCACCTAGGCCATGCCACTGGACTTGGGGAGGTGATAGTAAACTTATTTATATTGGGAATGTTGTTAACAATATGTATTATTTAGTAAGCAACATAGATTGGAGTCCCCTATGTAATGTGCTCCTTTAAGTAGAGGCAATTTTGAAAATTTGTGTTTTTAGAATCCAAGAACATTATGATTTTACATTGATTTAGATAATCCATCTGTTTGATGGTTTTGCAGTTTCAAGCCATCCAACATTACTACAATGTGGCTAAACCCCTGGCCTTCGTTTGTTTTTTGCGTAGGCCTACAATTGACCATGTTTTTTTTGGCCTTAAAAATTTACATATAGGAAACACCACAACTTCATTGTGACAACCCCACATTGTAGGCCATCTAATAATGTTGTTTTTTTCAATGTTGGCTTCTGTTTATAAATGATGCATCTAAACATTTAAAATCTCATCTATACAGATACCGAGAGGCTCATCGAAAGTGAGTGAGGAGCTGAGGATATCCAGGCATCATTTGCTGGAAATGTGCCACTCTTTTGGCTGCATGATCGACTCATTGGACCACTTTGTGTGGTCTAAGTTTAGGCTGACATTGTTTTTGTTATTAAAAATGTTAATCCATACTACCATAGTCATCATTTTTTAAAATAAGGTACAGTGTAATCCTGGCTTTAGAAAGCCTCTTTTATTAAGTTGCTGTCCTTCCCATAGTGTTCCATTACCCTAAATATGTAACATATGTTTCCCAACTTTGATTTAATGTGTGTCCGTTTATTGCTTTGTGTTTGCTACATTTGCAACAAGAAAACACAACCTCAAAACCAGACTTGGGTCTCAAAAATCCCAAAAATTACACACCACTAAAAAGTGGGGTCAACATGGTTTTAGGTTTGAACCTAATTGAAAAACCTTAAAACACGAACAAATTCGTATGTGATGTGGAAAAATTACATTTATTGTTTTGTGAAACACCAACAAAACACAGAAAGAACATTCAAATGTAAACAAGCAGAAGGACCAAACAAAGGTTGTTACAAACAAAATCACGAACTGATCCAAATGTACATTCACATGGTGGTCCAATCCAGCAAAAATGTGTTTTAGTCCAAAAAAACACCGGGGTATTGACAATGTTTTTGAAATGTTTTTTCATTTGGAAAATTGTGGTAGGGAGAAGAAAGACAAAGTAAGAATTCAAAATTAGTACATGACATTGTTCAAACTTAAAAGTCAAACAAGTAAAAACACACAAACAGAAAAGCTTGAATGATACAAATGTTATTTTAAAAAATTGGTAAATTAAAACATACCTGAAATATCTAGGACCCACATCATTGCGTCTGGCCCCCTGAACAGTCTCACACCAACTACCTCCTGGGGGCCATCATCACACAATGCATCCTCTGGCTGCATGGGTACTCTACTCCTTATGGCGATGTTATGAAATATCCAACACAGGACCACGATCCTTGAAACCATATCCGGCGAATACATTAGGTTGCCACCAGAGTGGTGGAGACATCTGAATCTGCCTTTCAAAAGACCAATACAGCGCTCCACCACCTACCTGGTGGCAGTAAACGCTGCATTAAATTGTGTTTGTGGCCCTGGTGTGGGTGCCAAATAAGGAGTCAGCAGCCAGGGCGTGCAAGGAAAACCACTGTCGCCTGTAGGAAAGGAGACACCTTAAGAAAACACTCTAAAAAACACTTTCCAACACTTATTCAAAAAACATCCCAAAGAATCACTTACACAGAAGCCACACATCACCAGCTTGCAGAGTGGCTAATTTTGGCCAAATCCCTGAATGCTGTATCACGTATGCATCATGTGAGCTGCCTGGAAATTTTGAATTCAGGGATAGGATCTGGAGGGAGGCATTACATAGCAACATCACATTCAATGAATGGTAATGTTTTTGGTTCCTATAAATGTGTTCATTTCGTGCTGGTGGCTGAAGTGCTATGTGAGTGCCATCCACTACCCCTATGATGTGTGGAAAGTCAGCAATGTCCCTAAACTGCTGTTTTACCACAACAAGGGCTTCTGTATCCAAAGGCATACTAATAAATTGAGCAATATGTTTAAAAAATGCATCCAGCACATGCCTCAGGATCTTGGAGAATGATGGCTGAGAGATGCCAGCCACCAGACCCACAGTGGTCTGGAAGGATCCTGAGGTGCAAAAATGTAACACCGCCAACAACTGTGTTAGTGGTGGTATTGATGTAGGAATGTGTATTTGACTTTCTAGATCATTCTTTATTAATGAAAGAGTGTCTAGGATAATTGTGGGTGGGAGGTGGTAAGTCGTTAACACCACATCATCTGGCATTCCAAAAAGGGTGACAAATTTTTTAAATATCTTGGGCCTTGCACGCCACATATGCCGAGGAGGAGGAGGAGGTAGGTTAGGGTGTGGCAGCATGGCGACGATGAGCTGGCCCACGTCGCTCTGAAATGTGTGTAAATAAAAAATAGTATGCCAGATAATTAATCTTTCAGAATGTGTTAAAAATACTTAGCTTATTCCAAATAAAGCAGATTCTTACAGGGTTGGG
Organism: Taudactylus pleione; assembly: GCA_031769625.1. Classification (NCBI taxonomy): domain Eukaryota; kingdom Metazoa; phylum Chordata; class Amphibia; order Anura; family Myobatrachidae; genus Taudactylus; species Taudactylus pleione. The sequence continues at coordinate 606,404 of JAUIMM010001336.1, forward strand.
TAGGGCCATATTTGGTAACACCTACATGTGTTGGATGTGTAAAAATTAATAAAAAAAAACATGACAGTATATCAAGGAAATTAATTTTGGAAATATCTGCAAAACACATACAAACTCACATTTCTGAAGGATAAACAAACAGAAGCATTCTTTTTAAAACTTTTTGAACAATCCTTAATTTATTTCAAATGTTTCTAAACCAAAAACATCGCAAAAACACTTACCGGGACCCACTATAAAGTTTGATAAATTAAAAAAACAAATAATAAAAAAAACTACATTGTTTTTAAAAAATAAAATAAAATAAAAAAAATGGGAAAACATGTAATGGCCACAATGGAATGATCCAAGCAGGAGTCAGATACACTTACCTGGGACCTCTATAAAGTGGACTGCAAACCGCCTTAAAGCCCACAAACACCAAAACTACATTGGGTCCAAAATAAAAAAAAAACAGTTTTATTATTGGCGAACATGTAATGGCCACAATGGAATGATGTAAGCAGGAGTCAGATACACTTACCTGACTCTCAAGGCAACGATGTTTAGTACAAAACTCCTCTCCATGCCAACCAACCAACCAACCAACCAACCACCAGCAACGCACAAGTAATGGACCATTTAGCTTAGACTTAAATAGGTTCGCAAATAACACATTGATTAATGAAGTAAAGGTGTGCATTCTGCGCAGGGAAACTGGGATGCACATACATCCAAAACATGGATGTGCTCACATCTCAGCCAACCCCTGCATTGATTGATTAAGGAAGTAAAGGTGTGCATTCTGCCCAGGGAAACCGGGATGCACGCACATCCAAAACATGGATGCACTCACATCTCAGCCAACCCCCACATTGATTGATTAATGAAGTAAATGTGTGCATTCTGTGCAGGGAAACCAGGATGCACACACATCCAAAACATGGATGCGCTCACATCCCAGCCAACCCCCGCATTGATTGATTAATGAAGTAAAGGTGTGCATTCTTCGCAGGGAAACAGGGATGCATGCACATCCAAAACATGGATGCGCTCACATGTATAAATTTGGCACCAAAACACAGTAATATTCATGCTTTCTTTTTACTGAACAATGGCTACTGAGGAGCATGCTAACCAGAGCACAACCAACCCAAGTAAGTTTGATTACCAATGTTTGCAATTGTCACTTTTACATTTCAAATTAATTCAAAATGCATAAGAAAGGTAATTTCAAACTAACATGTTGTAGGTCCCCAAACTCTACAAACTCCAACAGAGGAGGAGGAGGAGGCAGGCCCAAGCCAAAGAAGGAGTCGTAAGCCTCCATTTTCTAGGGCGGAGATGGAGACAATGGTGACAATGACGATGGATAATTCAGCCCATGCCTCTAGAAATATGGGGGCTGGCCAAAAGGATAGGATATGGGATGAGATAACCAGGGCTGTCAATACTGTGGGGACCACACACAGATCCGCTAATGTGGTTCGCAAAAGGTACTGAATTGTTATTGTGAATGTTGTTTTTGATACATTTTTAAAAATGTGCCTGGAATAACCCAAACAAATGAAATTAAAACATTGACAGATGGACGGACTTCAAATATCGGCTGAAGAGGAAGTTACGAAATAGGGTGGACCCTATGGCGGACAGGTGGCGGTCCCATCCCTGAGGAGCTCATCTTAACTCCTTTGGAGGAGTTGGCTCAGGGGTGTGTGGAGGAAGAGAAGTTAGTCGGCGTGTCCACTATGGACACTGACATGGCCGACTTTAACGCTCCACATGGCCGAGAAGGTAAGTATTTACTGCTGAAAAGCATGTTGAAAGCTAAAACATGTGTGCCTCCAAAAAAACAATAAAAAACCATAAAAATTTGTGTTTCTTTACAGACCCAGAGGAAGAAGTGCCTGCTCCGATGGTGAGGTCTGGGGCAAGCACAGATGGAGACTCTGCAGGGGAGGATCCAATTTCTCCATCTGGGGACCCTGTGGAGGCCACTCCAGGGGCACCAGCCACCCCAGCATTGTCTCTCCTCACTGAGTTGGTCGGCTAAACTCAGGTGAACAGATATGTTCTCCTGAGGATGAAGACCACTCTGTTGAGGATTGATGGCAAATTGCTGAGGGTGACGGAGGCCCTAGAGACCTGTGCTGGGGCCCAGGTTCATTTGGCCAATGGCCAGGAGCAGACAAACCAAATTGCCATGATGGAACGAGACTCCCTTCCTCCCAGGACTACCACCTCTGGCAGCCCAACAGCCACCCCCCCAAGTATGGCGAGCCCTATGCCTAGGCCAGAGGCTATTCCATCTACCTCTGGCCAGGCCAGTCGGCGTGTTACACACCAGTCTGCTGTTCGTAACAAGCCTCTGCAGCCGAGCCGTGCAAAATGGCGAAAGTAGCCCTGGCTATCTCATCCCTCACCTGCTGATGTCCAGTCCCCATATTTCTAGTCACCAATGTCTCCATCTCCTTTTTTTTTTTCTTAAATGTGTTAAAATGTAAATATGTTTGTGGTCAATTTTTACAAATGTCTGTTTTATGTTTCATTTGGGCATGCTGAAAAATGACACACAATATGCATGTGTTGAATGCATAAACAAATTAAATAAAAAAAAAACATGAAAACCAAAATGTGCATTAATTTCAAAAATCAAAGTATACATGTTTTAAAAAGCATTGGATCAGAAAACCCTGCTTCTGGCAAATCAATACTATTTTGTATTTAAAAACCAAAAAAAACAAAAACGAAGGCATACACAATAAATTTAAACTTGTAAAAACATTACGCTAATGCAAACGCACCTGAATCAGTTACCAGCCAATTAGCAGTGTTATTAGCAACATCTAACAATTATTAGTTGCTTGCATTGCGTGGTTCCAAATAGATACATCACTCCAAACATCAGTTACATTTGATACTATCGCTTGTACTGTGTGGCTTGCGGGAGCTCCTATCCTACCTTAAGCTGTACGATCAGCCAGGACTCTAACCTGCTTGCAGAGTGACGTTTTACTACTTCCGGCCTTCTATGTCGGTCGTAGCAGTAAATTTATGTACGCCCCTGAAACGCCCTGAAAATGCTGAGGAACGCCTGCATTTTTAGACCACCACCCCCGTCAACACCCACAAATGGCCTTTCATGTCAATCAACTCCCGGTAGCCACTTCCTGCTCGTAAGCCGTACGATCGACAGCATTTTGGATCGCAAGGTCTCGTACGCACATGCGCACAACTAACCGTGCGCATGCGTGGTTTGGACACATCGGATGCGTACGACCTACTCTGAATGAGGTCCAAAGTCTATAACATTTTTAGAAGCGGTTTCGATGCTTTTTACTTAAGACATAGGGACGCATTCAATTAGCGGCGATAATATTGCCGGTGATAATATCGGCTGATTATTGGACGATTTTTTTGGATATTAAATCGCACTTTTATATCGCACTTTTATAGTGAGGAACAGGAGAAAAGTTTTTTCCATCTCAGACCTGGGGCGGGATGCATGACACATCGCAGTCGCAATGCGATGCATTTTGCCAGTCATCACATGCATGCCGGCATTGGCAACGCTTGCATGCATGACAGTCCCCGCAAAAGACCACTCTGTCTGTAAGAGTGGTCCTTTGCGGTGGAGGGACTTTCGGGTCTATGACCCAGAAGTCCCTCCGGCGTCCTTCTGCGCATGCCCATATTCTTCTATAGGTAACGCCATCAGGAAGATTGCGTTACCCACTGCATCCAAGTGCGATGCACTCCAGGGCTTGGTGCATATGAAAGATGCAGTCAAACCTGCATTTTCGGGGTTTTACTGCATTTTTATCTGATGCATCTCGCCCATTGAGAAAGAAATATATTTGCCTAAAAATTTGGGGATTTCTTTCAGAACCCTTTGGACACCCCACTAATGATAAATTACCACATGATTTTGTCATAAGTTATGTACTTTGTCAAAAAACCACCGCGAAAATTTTGGGCGAAAAAAAAAAAAAACATTGAAAATGGGTTAAAAATATTGGGACTGATTTTTCGGGGGGCCGTTTGGATGCAACCATTGTTTTAGACATCGCATGTGGCTACAGCAGGCATTTTTTTAAGTTTATTAAAACGATATTATCGCCGCTAATTGAATATGGCCCATAGTGGGGTAGATGTATGAAACAGTGAAAAGAGTGGAGAAGTGTACCAGTGGAGAAATTACCCATGACAACCAATCAGCTCCTACCTATTATTTTATAGACTGTACTTGATAAATGCAACCTCAAAGCCGATTGGTTGCGATGGGTTACTTCTCCACTGGTTCACTTCTCCACAGTTTTCACTGCTTCGTACTGTCAGGGGTGTATCTAGTGATCCAAGCGCCCTTGGCAATGTAATGGACTGGCGCCCCCCACCCCCCCTATGCAGTGCCCCCAATAGTAATCCCCCAGTAGTAATCCCCCCTATGCTACAGTGCCCCCAGTAGTAGCCCCCCTATACAGTGCCCCCAGTAGTAGCCCCCCCTATACAGTGCCCCCAGTAGTAGTCCCCCCTATATAGTGACCCCAGTAGTGGCCACCCCCCTAAATTGCCCCCAGTAGTGGCCACCCCTATACAGTGAACCCAGTAGTGGCCACCCACCCCCTAAATTGCCCCCTGTAGTGGCCACCCCTATACAGTGCTCCCAGTAGTGGCCACCCCCATAAATTGCACCCAGTAGTGGCCACTCCTGTACAGTGCCCCCCAGTAGCTGCCACCCCCTATTTCAGTGCCCCCCTGTAGTGCCAGGCTTACACACACAAACACACACACATAGAACAAAAAAAAATTCACCTTACCTGATCCCCGCTCCTGACGCGACCGCCGCTGTCTGCTCTGAGTCCCGGACGCTTTTCTCCTGCATGGGAGAGACGTCATGACGTATGGCGTCTCTCCCATCACATGCTGCGGGGGGAGCCGGCACACGAGCTCATTAGTGAGCTCCAGCCTGTTCCCTCAGCGGATGACACAGCAGCAAATGAGAGTCTGTCTGACTCTCATTAGCTGGCTGCTATTACAAACACACAGCCGCCGCTATCACTGCGGTCTGCCCTACACTTGTGGGGCCAGGGGACTTGTCCACCCCTTGGCTACTGGTGGCACTGCCGGACGGCGCCCCCCCTTTGATCAGCGCCCCTGGCGAGTGCCACCCTGGCCAATGGGTAGATACGCCCCTGCGTACTGTATATCTACCCTAGACTTCTTCAGGGTATAAATGTGGTAATTCTGTTTTATTAAGAAAGTAAAAGACACATATAAACAAACTAAGGGGTCTATTCATGTAGATCTGTGATTTTCAATTGTTACTTATCACTTCATTTTGATGCGATATATACAGTAGCTTGTCTAAGTAGCAATTCATGTATACTTACCTGTCCTGCAATGCAAATCGGTATCCAGGACTCCAGTGATGGCGTCTTCTCCTGCAGTCCTCTTCATTAGGTAAGCCTCTCCTCTTTTGCGCATGTGCTGGCCACTGTCTTCTATCTTCAGTGCTGCTTGTGGGGCTGTGCGAGGGAGGAGGGGGAAGGAGAAGGGAGGGCGGTTAGGACAGAGGAGACCAGAGGCAGGGGATAGGAGTGGGCGGGGAGGGGAGCACTGGGGCAGTGGCAGACAGTAAAGGATCCGTCATATGCATATGCCGGGTCACCTTTGTCTCCGGAGAGGGTCACTGGGGCAGCGGGCAGCAGGGGTAGTGCAGAGCGAGGGGCCTGGGGCAGCAGCAGGCAGTCACGAGTAGGTGACCTGGCATATGCATATTCCCTGAGCTCCTCTGATTGGTTGCTGCCTGTGAATGGGGTGGGGAGAGCAGGCAAGACAGTTGTCCCCTCAGGAGGCACATTATGCCGTCCTGAGTTTGAGAAGCAAAACGGAAAGCTGAGCTTTCTGTGCTTCTATGAATCGCTCTCCCCATACTACTGTATGGGTAAGCGATGTGAATACTTAGCAGGGGCATCACTGGAGAAATCTCAGATTTCTCCACTGTGACCCCACCTATGAATAAGGAGAAGCAGTGAAAAGCCCTTTCACTGCTACATAAATAGACCCCTAAGAAGAGCCGTAACTAGACTTTTTGGTGCCTTTGCCTGAAAGAGCGTTGGCTCCACCCTTCGAAATAATTTTTCAAATAGGGACGTAAAAAAGGTCCATGGCCTCATGGGGAAAGGCCAGGGAAGAGATTGGGGCGGCCAGGAGCTGCTGGGGATGAAAGAAGAGGAAGAAACAAGTGAGAATGATAATTAACAGATATTTGACAGGCCCAAACAGCGGCCCCTGCCCTGCAGTGCCCTGTGAAAAATTGCCCATATTAACCAATCAGCTCATAGTTAGTATTTATAAAATATATTCTATAAAATGATAGGTAGACGCTGATTAGATGCTATTGGCAAATTCTCCACTTCTCCACTCTGCTTGATAAATGTGTCACATTCACTTTTAGGGCAGCATCCTATAAGCTAATTACCGCTGACTGGGCAATCTAATTAGCCCCGATACTGGCACTTATCAGGATAAGTAAGAATTATTCCCCAGATCACTGCTGCGAAAACATGTAGGTCCGTGGTTCTTGCTGATCCTATCCTAGGCACAGGTCTACAGTACATGCATTCCCACAAATCTAGACCTGTGAGTCCCAATGGAAACACATACAATGGAAACATACTGAGGGCCAAGCAATGCCGATATGCACAGAGTTCAGTGATTTCTTGCTACTGCCTATGCTACTACTTTTCTCTGAAAAGTCGCACTGTGAATGCGTCCCAATTGTCTGCACACAGAGTTACAGTGGCGATTAAAATGCACAGTCTCAGAAGCATATAGAAAATGTATTGGGCATTACTGGGTGATGACAGGGACGTGGCTATTTAGCTGCAAGGAGATGTTGCATTTTATGGGCGGATTAGTTGAGTGTTGCTGGTATGTCACTGAAGTGGTTGCAAGGTAGACGCTTAATTGCTAACATTGTAGGCATTACTTAGACGGAGAATCTGCACCTAGCATGGGGCTGGTGTAAGCTATGATGGTGTGACCAATAGTTGCGCCTAAAGACACACCAAACACAATTGTAACGTCTGAAAATGCTCAAAGTGGGCGTCTTAGTCCTTGCGCATTCAGGCACATGGATGTACACAGGGAAGGGCTTGTAGCTGTATTTGCATAAAGTCACAGACATGCAACCGGCAAAAGATGCAGACACGGGCCTCACTGCTTCCGACTCAGAATCAGGCCCACAGTAATCTATCAATGATGCTTCATGGTAATCCTGTGTTGATGATCACTATGCCAAGATGCTATAAATGTTCCCTACTGAGTATTCCATGTTGGAATCGCTGCAGTTCGAGGGCTTTAGTTTAGTTTTGATTTTGTTTTCTCTCTTCAACCTTTACGTATCACCATGGAAACAAGAGTACTTTGCTTAATTTTCTAGACTGCGTGTGTGTTGCAGATGCTCCGTTATGCATAATTACAATACAAACCTGTACTAGAAGTCTAGTGTATTTTCCATAATGTCTGGTAAAATCAACATTTACAAAAAAAATTAACACTATGCAGAACTTTCTAGCATAAAAATGTTATAGCCACTTGTCTTTAAATTTCAAAATGTTTGTTCAGTATTTAGTTTAGTACAATCATCATTCATTCTTGTGCCATGCTATGTGATATTAGATTTTTGATACTTAAGAGCAGTGAATGTGTAAATGGAAGAAATTAGCATCTTAATTGAACACACCTTACTATTTAACGGTGTCAGAATATAAGCAAGTTATAATTTATCTTGGCAGCTGAGAAAACTGTAAGGTTAGAAGTCACTGTGTGGAGGTCACACAGGGACACACGTGTCTCTAAGGCTTCACATTTTTTATTTCCTTTAAGTCTGCTGAGATGTCATTATCTATCCTTTCATGTTTCTGAGATTTCCATGTTTCACCCAGGTCAAATCCTTGAAGGGACGAAATTAAGAATTAATTATTATCACGTCTGATCTTTAAAACCTGATTCTTCAAAACATTATTAGGCTCTAGATTAAATCTCTATTATTCAAAAGCAGTACTGCCATTGCTGTGACCTCATTTGCTGGAAGTCTATTAGCAGAGGGCTTGCTAGTAATTAATAGACTGCTGTACTCAGGAAGAGATGATTAGGTTCCAAATTCCTGTCTAGGTTCTGTTCAAGACCTATTAATAATGATGATTGTTTTACTACAGACAGCAATTAATTTTTTGCAACAAAATTAAAAGTTATTGGACACAAAAAATAATAATAAAATCACTGTTAAAGAAGATATGATATTAACATGGGCTTCTAATCTAACAACATTCAAGTTATTGGACACAAAAAATAATAATAAAATCACTGTTAAAGAAGATATGATATTAACATGGGCTTCTTATCTAACAACATTTCCTGTTTTAATCTGTGGGTACTATTTTTACTAAAATAAAGTGAAAAAGGGTGTTTTCACACCCTTTTCACATTATTTTAGTTTCACCTGTAGTTATTACAGGGCAATTGGAGTATAATTAGTAAAATTCTACTCCAACCCCTAGTATCACTTATTTTTAGTAAAGCAGATTGCATTTCCCATAATTGTAATGGCAAATGTGATCCGACCAGAGTTACTAAAAATAAATTGTAAAAAAATACCGGGGGAAGCCCTGTGATAATAACGCCACCTGGAGGTGGCGTTATCCAGGGTCTCCCCCGGTTACCTGGCTCCCACTCTGCTCTAACGGGGAGAGCAGAGGCGGTAGCCGGTACCAGTAATCAGCTATGTGGTCTAAACAGACCGCAAGCTGATTGCTGTAAAAAAAGAAAAAAAAAATTGAAAATTTTTTTTTTTACTTACCTGAATCCAGGAACTGGTGATCGGGCCTCCGGTGATGGCTCCTCTCCGGTCAGCTGGTCTCCCATAGTGCACTGCGGCCCGGTTATCAGGTGATCGGGTCCCAGTGCAGTATGGGAGATCACCTGATCGGGAAGCCCGGAGAAGATCACCAGAGGCCAGGAGGATGCAGGTAAGTGTAATGAAGGGAGGGGGGGACGCAGGGGTCCACGATCACGGGGGGCGGGGCTTAGCATTGGTGGAGGGTAGCAGCGATGGTGGGTCGGCGCATGCGCGGGCTCTTAGTCGCGGTATTTTTTCCGAAAATACAGCGACTAGAGTGCGGATGGGATCCGCAGGGACAGAGCTTTATCACAAGCTCTGTTCCTGCAAGGGATTTATAGTAAATCCCTGTGATATTGCCTGAATTCGCAATGCGAATTCACTCGGTAATATCACACTACAATCCGCATTCAATATGCGGATTGTAGTAAATAGAGCCCTATGCCACATAACAGAAATATCCCCATAGATATAAATGACATGTAAATTGAAGTTATGTGAATTGTTTATATAGATGAATCTTTTGTTTGTGGATTAGTTACTTAGGTACCGTGTTTCCCCGATAATAAGACACTGTCTTATTTTTTTTTTTGGTCAAAAAAGCTCCACAGGGCTTATTTTCGGGGTAGGCTTATTTTAATTAACATTGACAGCATCATGCCCTCAGTCCTGCTTTTATCCCCATCATGCCCTCAGTCCTGCTTTACAATTCTTTGCTTACCTTTATTTTTTTTCCTCTTTTTTGGTTAGGCCTTATTTTCGGGGTAGGGCTTATTTTGGACCATTTTTCAAAAGTAAGGGTAGGGCTTATTCTCAGGGTAGGTCTTATTATCGGGGAAACACAGTAGTACAAAGTAAGTTATCCATTTCCAGTCATTAGCCAAAATTTACTAAGCGGCGGGTTCTAAACCCTGGCGGTTTGGTGGAGGTTTGACGGCTAGTTCTAAATGACACCAAAACTGCTGACTAGGAATTGTATAAATTAATAAGAGGTGATATCTGAAATTATTCACCTCAGGGTGCGCTCACATAGACATAAGGATACATTTAATACAATAAAATATTTTATTAAAATTACACAGTATTAACATATAAAAAACATTTATAAATCAGCATCTAAATGGCCATTCTCGCATGTTCATCATAGTGCATCAATAATAGCGTGTGTGAACAATCAAAGGTCCACTTGTATAAATAAGTATATTGATCTCCTTTAAGGTTGTAATTATGTCCAAATATATGGTATTATATGTATCCTTATGTCTATGTGAGCGCACCCTGAGGTGAATAATTTCAGATATCACCTCTTATTACTTTGTTTATTGTTAAGTAGTAATATCAGAGCTATTTATTGGGTAGCGACTCTTTATACATTATTTACCAACAACCTTTATTTTATATTTAAAATAGCGCCTGGTGTTGTATGTTCATATATTTTTTGACTAGTAATTGTAGCCATAGCCCTGTTCTATTGTATTCTAAAATGTGTTTTGTCGGCAGGTTTGCTGCGGTTTTGCAGCGGTGTTGCAGTGGTTTTGGCCTTAGTAAATCTGTGGATAGCAAAACCACCGCCAAACATCCACCAAACCACCGGGCTTTAGAACCCGCCGCTTAGTAACTTTTGCCCATAATGTGGTAAAAGATTATTATTTTCTGGTATTAATGTACAAATTGTTTTGGTTTTTCTTTTGCTTCCAAACCATCATCCTGTTTGTGCTGATTTTGTGTACAGTTTTGAAAAAAAACAAATTTACAGTGGATCTTCAAATGTCCACCACACAATTAGCAATAACATGGCCTTCAGTGAGATGGCTGGCTGGGACTGTTAATTATATCCAATATTAAATACTTATGTGAAACAGACAGTGGCTTCACTAGGGATGGGGGGGGGCAACACCTGGTATCGGCCTTTGACACCAAAATGCTGGCTCCTCCTCAGTGACCTCGAACCAGGTGCTGCACTGTGGTTTATTGTGCACCGTCCGGCTCCCGATCACTGAGGAGGAGCCGGCAGTGTGGGGAGAGTCTCTGGGGACAGCCCGACATCTTTGGGAATGCTGGGCCACCCCCAGAGTGAAGGATTGCAGCAAGGCCACGCCCAGTTTTCCAGGGGCCAAGCGTCTTTAGCGCACGCATGTGGGCTAATAGGCACACTCGATGTCACAAACCCCAGTAACCACTGCCACTGGTAACAAATTGCAAGGAAACTATCTGCAAGACATACAATGACCTGTCTAAGGCAGTGTTATGCATTTTTGCTACTAGAAATGTTTCTTATATACAGGTTTTAGATATAGATTGAAATGTGAGGAATAAAGGACAGTTCTGAATCAACAATGAGATGAATCAATGGAGCTTGAGGGATTGGAGATAGATAGATAGATAGATAGATAGATAGATAGATAGATAGATAGATAGATAGACAGACAGACAGACAGACAGACAGACAGATAGAGGTTGGTAGCTCCTGTTGGCTGGTGGGAATATTATTAGCTTTTCATCTTATAATACTGAATTTTAGGTAGCGAGAGAAATTCAAGATAATATGGTACACAGACATTAACAGGTAAATGAATGCAGGTGTGAAAGCGCTACATGACACACATATGATTCTTTCACATGTATGAAAGGGGCTATTGAATCTAAAAGGCAATTATCTGCTGCGCCTCTGTCTACATCAGTGCCGCTTTAGGCTACAATGGCAGTGATACAAAATTATAACTTATGAGCACCATTAGGCACTTACTGTTTCAGCTGGCAGTTTGAAAGCGTATTGGCAGGTCCTGGTGCCGTGATTAGATGTGCCACGTTGAGTTGTAACATTTTTATACAAAGTTTCTTTTTGCTGTCACTGATCCTCCCCTCAGTAGAAGGGGGTTGGCATATCATCGCTGGAACGCTGCAGCACAATGGGGCTGGTTGGAATTGAGTGAGTTTTCAGTCCCCTTCTTTGATAAATGATTATTTCATAAATACAGTATCTATGATTCTTTCTTTCTCCATCTTGATAGTGGGAGTAAAGCAGGAGCTACATTTGCAATTTGAAGGATACAATGTTAATACATTTTCCTCTAACCACCACATGCTTGATTAATGATGGATAGATACCAGTGGAGAGATTTTTTTAGTTTATCAAAATCTGGGATGAGCACAGGATATAGCAGTAAGCAGCATATTGGGGAGGGTAAATAGTCAAATAGACAGGTACTAGAGTAGAAAGAGAAGAGAGTAAATATATCACCTCCATTTGTGGAAACAAATGAATAGAAGATGCTAGAGCAGTGATGGGCAATAGGTGGCCCTGTGGCTGCTTGGGGCCCCCAAGCCTTCACTAGCAGCCTCCAGTTTCTTCCTACTTTGTTGTCATAATTGTTTATTATAACTTATAATTTTGTTTAAAAAGCCTACTGATATCTGTAATCACATAGGTATCTCTTTCATTGATGAAATATATTAATTTAACTTGCTACTGAGGTTATAGTAATGTGTGGCCCCATTGAAGAATAGGGGACCTTCCTGTGCGGCCCTGGAGCGTGTCAGGTTGCTTATCACTGTGATAGAGCATTGATTGAGCTGTTTGTTGGGGGAGAGGATAACACTTCATGTACAGTAGGATCTTATCTTGGGCATTGAAGGTGGTCAGAAGGATTGTTTTGGGATGATTATGAAGAAATAAAAAGAGAAGATATGTTTGCTTGGCAGTGTCCACAGCATTTAAGATAGGAGTGGTAGATAGCTATATATTTGAGGAAGTCATTTGAAGTACAACATTTTGCCAGGATATTGCGTTTCTTTGGTGTGCCATACCTGACATTGTGGTTTATGCAGAGTGTAAAGAGTAGCTGGAGCCATTTGATCAATGACTGTTTTGGTACACCGAATTATTTAGGAGGTAGAGGTCGTGTATGGAGAATACTTTTTAACTAAAATAAATAAAACTCGTAATAATATTCATATCTCCGCCTTCTTACTAATTAAAATAATATCAGTGCCCCCTTTAGAATAAAAATTAATATCTGTGCCTGCCCCAATTATAATGAAAAAATATCAGCCTTGTCCCCTTATTAATGAAAATGTATATTATGCTCTTATTAACAGTAAAAAAAAAAAAAAAAAAAAAAAAAAAATATATATATATATATATATATATATATATATATATATATATAGCAGACCAATGGACCGGCACTCTGCTAGACAATGAGAAAATTGCTCCTGTGCCAGTAGATATACGTGTACACGTACTGGAAAAATAACGGCACTAGGAGACTATCAAAAAAGTTTAAGGATCACAATTAAACTTTTTTGATAGTCTCCTAGTGCCGTTGTTTTGCCAGTACGTGTATATATATATATATATATATATATATATATATATATATATATATAAGAAGCAAAGTCAGGCACTCTCCAAAGCATATGAAAATTGCCCAGGTGCCACATCTAACCAGTGGATAATGTATAGGAGAAGTAGTGAAGGGCACTCCATGGGACTTAGGCAGCTTGTAAACCAGACGAAGTCGGTGTCACTGTCAACGTTTCAGCAAGTTAATGCTTTGGTCAAGACATAATAATAGTAAAAAATGTGCAGTATATATCATGTTACTCACCCATGTGTCCATCACCTCCACGATCTCCCCAGCTGCGGCTCTTGCTGATGACGTCACCTACAAGGCACACCAGCGCGCGTGTTGGCTTGGGGGGCATGGTCAGAACATCCGTGCTGTCACCATAACAACCTGACAACAATAATACAGGACATCAACAATACGAAATATAAGATACGGTGCAACAACCCCGCATGCTAATAATGGCTACTACAGGTACAGCAATGAATAAATCAGCGGCCAGGCTACATAATGTCACGTATGCTGACCATATAGGATGAAAAGGCATGCATATAAACAGCCAGGCTATATCAGGGCACATGGCATGTGGTAAACAGTAGATAAACAGACGGCCAGGCAGCATGATGACACCTATATAATAAGTGGACATATACATAAACGGCCCGACTAAATAATGACACATAAGATGTGCTAAACATATGGAACAACATGCATATAAATAAACGGCCTGGCTGTTTAAAAAGGGTCAAGAATTGAGAGAATGGTAGGACATATTTAAGAGACTTTTTGATTTTGAGGGTGGTCAGGATTTGCAGTGATCTGAACAATACTAGGATACAAATTCAAAACATGATGATAAAGTTCCTCAAAAGGGGATATCATCACACATCTTTAATCAAAGCCAGAGATCGTGCACTAGCAGTTAGTCGCAAAGATGCACTGGCTTCTGTCCCAGTAAAAAAACTGGAGAATCGCATAATGTGGTCTCAAAGGTACACTGAAGGTAGTAGGACTCTTATGCAAACGGCCAAAGAAATTTGGCCCATTGTATCGACTGATAAACAGATCCCAGCTCTAATAGGATCTTTCATTTTACCTTCATTCAAACGGGGGAGAAATATCAGAGATATTGTAGTACACAATGACATCAGCCATTTATCAGCAAGTGAGCCGAGTAATTTTCTCACTCGTAAGTAGGGGTGAGTGGGTTCGGATTTCTGAAATCCGAACCTCCCCGGGCCCCCCGATCCGAGGCCGATCCGAGTCAGGCTCGACTTTTCCCGCCTGACTCGGATCTGAAATCGAGGCAAAACGTCATCATGCCGCCTTCCGGGTCTCGCGGGTTTTGGATGCTATATAAGGTACCCGCGTCGGCGCCATTTTCTCACTCGGCTGTGGACAGTGAAGAGGGAGGGTGGGAGTTAGGGCTGGCTGGGCTGTGTAGTGTAGTGTAGTGTAGTGCAGTGTAGTGTTGTGCTGTGCTGCGCTGTGCTGCTGTTGTCCATAGGGGCTGTGTCCACTCCTCCAAAGTCCATAGGGGCTGGCTGTGTTGTGCTGTGTTGCTGTTGTCCATAGGGGCTGTGTCCACTCCTCCAAAGTCCATAGGGGCTGGCTGTGTTGTGCTGTGTTGCTGTTGTCCATAGGGGCTGTGTCCACTCCCCCAAAGATCATAGGGGCTGGCTGTACTGTGTTGTGCAGTCAGTTGTCCATAGGGGCAGTCAGTTGTCCACTCCAAAGTCCTGTGCAGTGTCCCAGTCCTAAAGGGGTGCTGTAGTGTTGTCCAGGGGGTGCTCTGTCCATCAGGGGTGCTCCCCCCAAGTGCAAAAAAATAAATATTTTTCTGTGTTTGTGAATTGTGTGCGCAGTAGCCGCACGTGCATCAACAAAGTAGCGCCAAGCGTGCGCCTGTGTCATAAGTAAAGGGCCAGCTGGCTAGACCATTAAAGGGTGCTGTAAGCCCCAAACTGAACTCCAAAAAAAAAATAATATATATTTTTTTGTGTTTGTGAATTGTATGCGCAGTAGCCGCAAGTGCATCAACAAAGTAGCGCCAAGCGTGCGCCTGTGTCATAAGTAAAGGGCCGGTTGGCTTGACCGTTAAAGGGTGCTGTAACCCCCAAAGTGCACTCCAAACCAAATAAAAAAATATTTTCTGTGTTTGTGAATTGTGTGCACTGTGGCTGCACGTGCATCAACAAAGAAGCTGCGCCAAGCGTGCGCCTGTGTCCCATAAGTAAAGAGCCGGCTTGCTCATTTCTTAAAGGGTGGTGTAACCCACAAAGTGCACTGGTCTCCAACGAAAATAAAAAATATTTTCTGTGTTTGTGTGCGCCTTAGCCGCACGTATATATCAATATAACATAAATGGAGGACCAAACTTTCTCCGATAAAAATAAAATAGGGAAAGATCAAGAACCACTTCCTCCTAGTGCTGAAGCTGCTGCCACTAGTCATGACATAGATGATAACATGCCATCAACGTCGTCTGCCAAGGCTGATGCCCAATGTCATAGTAGAGGGCACATACAATCCCAAAAGACAAAGTTCAGGAAAATGACCTTAAAAAAAACATTTAAATCATCTGAGGAGAAACATAAACTTGCCAATATGCCATTTACGACATGGAGTGGCAAGGAACGGCTAAGGTCTTTCCCTATGTTCATGACTAGTGGTTCAGCTTCACATGACGATGGAAGCCCTCCTCCTGCTAAAAAAATCAAACGAGTTAAGCTGGCAAAAGCACACCGAAGAACTGTGCGTTCTAAGAAGATATCACAAATCCCCAAGGAGAGTCCAAGTGTGGTGGCGGTTGCGATGCCTGACCTTCCCAGCACTGGATGGGAAGAGGTGGCTCTTTCCAACATTTGCACGCCCCCTGCAAGTGCTGAAAGGAGCACCCACAGTCCACTTGCTGATATGCAAATTGAAGATGTCACTGTTGAAGTACAACAGGATGAGGATACTGGTGTAGCTGGCACTGAGGAGGAAGTTGGCGAGGAGGATTCTGATGGTGATGTGGTTTGTTTAAATCAGGCTTCGGGGGAGACAGTTGTTGTCCGTGGGATGAAAAAGCCCATCACGGTCATGCCTGGGCAGAAGACCAAACATTCCACCTCTTTGGTCTGGCAATATTTCTATCCAAATCCGGACAACAACTGTTTTGCCATATGTAAAGGTGAACTAAGTAGGGGTAGGGACGTTAACCACCTAGGAACATCCTCCCTTATACGGCACCTGCAGCGTGTTCATAAAAAGTTACTGTCAAGTTCAGAAACTTTGGCTAAGACCATAAGCAGTCCAGGGACACCTAAGTCCTGTTGTCCTGTTGTATCCAAGCGCCTGCAAACCACACCGTCAGCTCCCTCCTCATCAATTTCCTCCTTAGTAAGGATCGGAAGTAGTCCTGCAGGCCATGTCACTGGCATGACTGACTCTCCTATCCGGGATTCCTCCGGAGGATCCTGCATTGCTACGCCTACAGCTGCCGCTGCTGCTGCTGTTGCTGCTGCTGGGAGTCGTTCATCATCCCAGAGAGGAAGTAAGAACACCACTACTTTTACTAAACAATTGACCCTCCAACAGTCCTTAGCGAGGAAGATGAAGTACGACAGCAGTCATCCTGAAGCAAAACGAATAACTGAGGCCTTTACTGCTATGTTGGTGTTAGACGTGCATCTGGTATCGGCCATTAGTGCAGTGAGATTTAGACAATTGATGGAGGTAGTGTGTCCCCGGTTCCAAATCCCGTCTAGATTCCACTTCACTAGGCAGGCGATACCGAGACTGTACAGAAACGTCAGAAAAAGTGTCCTCAGTGTCCTGTAAAATGCAGTTGTACCCAATGTCCACTTAACCACGGACATGTGGACAAGTGGAACAGGGCAGACTAAGGACTATATGACTGTGACAGCCCACTGGGTAGATGTATCACCTTATGCAGCAACAACAGCAGCGTTACCAGTAGCAGCATCTCAGAAATGCCAGCTCGTTCCAAGGCAGGCTACGCTGTGTATCACCGGTTTCAGTAAGAGGCACACCGCCAACAACCTCTTAGAGAAACTGAGGGAAATCATCGCCCAGTGGCCTACCCCACTTAGACTCTCCTGGGGATTTGTGATATCTGACAACGCCACCAATATTGTGCGGGCATTACATCTGGGCAAATTCCAGCACGTCCCATGTTTTGCTCACACAATAAACTTGGTGGTGCAGAATTTTCTGAAAAGCGACAGGGGCGTGCAGGAGACACTTTGGGTGGCCCGAAAAATTTCTGGCCACTTTCGCCATTCAGCGACTACGTGCCAAAGACTGTAGCGCCAGCAAACATTCATGAACCTGCCTCGCCATCACCTGAAGCAAGAGGTTGTGACGCGGTGGAACTCAACCCTCTATATGCTTCAGAGGATGGAGGAGCAGCAAAAGGCCATTCAAGCCTATACATCCACCTATGACATATGCAAAGGAAGGGGTATGCACCTGACTCAAGCGCAGTGGAGAATGATTTCCGTGTTGTGCAAGGTTCTCCAGCCCTTCGAACTTGCCACACGTGAAGTCAGTTCAGACACTGCCAGCTTGAGTCAGGTCATTCCCCTCATCAGGCTTTTGCAGAAGCAGCTGGAGAAAGTGAAGGAGGAGCTAAGACGGAGCGATTCCGCTCGGCATGTGGGACTTGTGGATGAAGCCCTTCATTCGCTTTGCCAGGATTCCAGGGTGGTCAATCTGTTGAAATGAGACTACTACATTTTGACCACCGTGCTCGATCCTAGGTTTAAAGCCTATGTGGTGTCTCTCTTTCTGGCTGACACAAGCCTGCAGAGGTGCAAAGACCTGATGGTGAAAACACTGTCAGCTGAACTGGAATGTGACACGTCAACAGCTCCTTTATTTTCTCCCGCAACTGGGGCTGCCAGGAAAAAACTTAGGTATCCTAAGCAACCCGCTGGCGGTGATGCAGGGAAAGCAGGACCAAGTTTGGACATCTGATACGGACTGAAGGACCTGGCAACAATTTCTGACATGTCTACTGTCACTGCATATGATACTGTCACCATTGACAGAATGGTGGAGGATTACATCAGTGACAGCATCCAAGTAGGCATGTCATTTTTCCTGTCACAGGCATTTTTCCTGCCTGTACTGGCAGGAAAAAGAGGTAATTTCTAGGCCCCTGTACAAACTGGCTCTATTTTACCTGAGTTGCCCCTCCTCCAGTGTGTACTCCGAAAAAGTGTTTAGTGCAGCCGGGAACCTTGTCAGCGAAAGGCGTAGGAGATTGCTTCCACAAAATGTGGAGAAGATGATTGTTCATAAAAATGAATTATCAACTCTTCCAGGGAGACCAGCCTCCAGAACGTACAGAGGGACCTGTGGTGGTGGATTCCAGTGGGGACGAATTAATACTCTGTGAGGATGAGGATGTACACAACACTGAAGAGGGTGAGGAATCGGTGGATGAGGAGGATGAGGACGACATCTTGCCTCCGTAGAGCCAGTTTGTACAGGGACAGATTAATTGCCAGCTTGTTTTGTGGGGGCCCAAACGAACCAATCATTTCAGCCACAGTCGTGTGGCAGACCCTGGCGCTGAAATGATTGCTTTGTTAAAGTGTGCCTGTCCTGTTTATACAACATAAGGGTGGGTGGGAGGGCCCAAGGACAATTCCATCTTGCATCTCTTTTTTTTCTTTGAATTATGTACTGTTTGGGGCTTAGTTTTTCAAACTGCCATCCTGTCTGCCACTGCAGTGTCACTCCTAGATGGGCCACATGTTTGTGCTGCCCTCTTGTGTTGCTTAGCATAGTCATCCAGCTACCTTGGTGCAATCTTTTGGATATAAAAACATATTGTGAGGTGTGAGGTGTTCAGAATAGACTGGAAATGAGTGGAAATTAAGGTTATTGAGGTTAATAATAGCATAGGAGCAGAAAACCCCCAAAATTCTGTGATGTTAGCTGTTTTTATGCTTTTTTTCAAAAACATACAGATCCAAACCACAAAACACAGAACCCAAAACACGGAAGGATGGTTTTGGCAAAACCAAGCCATATCCAAAACACGAAGAAAGATCCAGATCCAGATCCAAAACCAAAACACAAAACACGAAAAGTAGCCGGTGCACACCCCTACTCGTAAGCTGGGTAACTATAGGTGCACGGGTTGTACGTCTTGTTGCTTCCTGGAAATAGGTGACATGTTTACACATGCTAGATCAGGTAAATATATATATATATATATATATATATATATATATATGTAACACTTTTATTTATAATATTAATGTTTGTGCCAGTTTAATACTAATATTTCCCCCATATTTTCCATAGTGTAGTGAGAAATAAATTTCTTATTATTCTTTTCTTGATCCAACATTGGGCCTGATTCATTACGGATTGCAACTGCGATTGCAATAGCGATTACGCACACAGTCTCACTACGATATTATGCTAATCCTTTGTGATCACTATGCCGTCGCAGCACAACATAAGAACGCCCACTTTACATTACACACATCCGCAATCCTTAACAAGACTGCAAAACCATCAGTACAATCGAGTACCATCGCAGCTTAACTTTGCAACATTAAATTATATTTCCTGTCATTTGTTGTGCATATTTTTGAATCGTTTCCAATGTGTATTAGAATGATTAACAAACATATTACATTGATGCTTGCATAGCTGTGTTTAAAGCAAACAGGTTTTATACTAAGGAAGCGATCCAGTCAAATGAAACTGAATTTTATTTATTAACCCCTGTGATTATTAAGTCTGGGGTCATGTTATCTTCACCTCTCTGCCAGGGAAAAAGAACTCGTTGTGTTTAAAGGAACCTACCAGAAATACTGGATATCGAAGGTGGGTGTTACATATGGATTAAGATAAATCACATGCAGATAAGGCAAACTGCCACCATGCTAGGTGGAGAACCTTAACATATGTTCAGGCCACCACACCTAGGGATGCTTGGGGTCATTCTGGTACCACTGACCAGCGGTTGTAGGATAAAGAAAAACCTGTGTGCCATACTTTTTAACAATTTATATGTGTCACCTTAATTAATTAAAATTAAATCTGTGCCTTTTTTTTATAATAAAATGTAATTTATTTGCCACCATTATAATTACAAATTATATATATGCCCCTGTACAATTGTTTCTTCATGTAAATTGCAGTGTCCTAACCCCTTACTTAGGGCTGTTAGTGTGAGCCATTAGGGGAAGCTTTTGGTGATAGTAATATTGAGAATATGTATAACTAGTTTATTCTGGGGGGGGGGGATCGGGAGGGCTGGTGGATGTCGGGAGGCTTACCTGCCTTTCCGGGGGTCCGGGAGGGGCACCCGATATTCTGGAGGCTCCAGGCCAAATTTCGAGGGTAGGCAAGCCTGGTGCAGGGCATTATTATCAACACAGATCTGATCCTCCTAAATCTGTCAAGTCCTGCTCCCACTCCTGGGAACCTCCATCCTCTGTCTCCTCTGTCAACTCAGCGCTCTCTGTTGTCACCTCTCAGGGTTGTTGTTAGGTAGTTCCCTCCACTTCCTCTCTCTCTCAGCCTTCAATCTCCAACTAGGGGCAGCTCTTGGGCAGATATCTGAGGTAGCTCACTGACACAGCCCTTTCCAGATAGATAGCAACACAGTGGGAAACTCTTAGACACTCCCCAGTCCTCGGGCTGCAGTCCTTGCCCAATTCTCTTTCACTGTGAGGGGGCAGCTCCTGTTTTAAAATCCTGCAGCTTTAGCCATTAGTCTTTCCTCCTTCAGACACAAGCAGGTTCCAGAACATTCTCCCCTCACAGTAGTATTGAGGCTCCTGACTCCTCTATTCCTTCTAGAAAGCAGTTTATATTAAAACAGAAATGTAAATTATGAAGTGATGCCCTGATTTGGGGGTATCACACATATGTGATCTAGGAGATTGTACTTACAGCACATTGCCAGAAATTTGCTTTTAAGCCTCCAAGCCTCAAAACCATTAGATAAAAATCTGGCAGACTAATGGTGCGTACACACTGGGCGATTAAAGTGGACGACTGAACGATAACGATATAGTTATCGTTCAGTCGTCCACTTTATCGTCCATTTTTAACACAAAAAAGATGAACGATGACGACGACGCGCGTTCCCGCGGGTCGTTCGTCATCCTCGTTCATCGGGCTGACATGCAGGCCAACCTGACGACCTCGTCAGGTTGCTGCATGTCAGGGAATGGGTGAGAGAGCCCGGCGCTGAACGATATCGCTAATGATATCGTTCAGCGGCTGTGCTCAATGTCATGAACGACATTGAGCACAGCCTGCCGGGGACACACTAGACGATATCGCTCAGGGAGCATATCGTCTAGTGTGTATGCACCTTAAGGTGCAAAATCTATAGCAATGTGTTGTAATATGCAGCTATTATGAACTCACCTGAAAAACTGACCCTTGATAAATTCCCCCTGTAGTGAGGAAATCACAATCTGTATGCAAGTGCTGGGTATTAGTAGTGATAGAGTGATAAAGTTAGTACAGTGTCATAACATCTTCTTCCCTAATCAACAGTAATGCAGATACATAATACTGTAGATTAAATACAACAATTGCTGTCAGGTGAGGACCAGATGTAGAAAAAGATAGACTTGGTTGAAGTTGCATACATAGAAAATGCACCGATTGTTATCAGGTAAGGTTCAGAAGTAGAAATCAGTAGAATTTGTGTTGTAGATGAAACAAAACATACACATTTCACTGATATATTTTTTGAACAATGATTGATAGAGGGCAAAACACAACAAAAGCACAAAATAGGTGTCCTTGACAACAAAAACTATATACGCATTGCTAACATAACCCAATACATGCAAAAATGATAAATATTATATTACACTGTATATATAAAATGCTATATTAATTATGCATAGTTTGATAGAGCCTGTACTTCATTGTTGATGAATGTCACTTTTGTTCATTTCTTAAGGCTCTCATACATTGCACGATATGCACCTTGCGATGCGACAGCCGATCCAATGGCCGAGATATCAGACGGTCCTCACACACAGAGCGATCGGGAGGCCGACCGCCCAATATGCCGGCACCCCCGTCCCCTGCTCACATAGTGCTGCATGGGATTGTAAATTACTCCCCCAGATCAACTGAACATGCAGAAAGATCTGGAGGAGCTATGTACGATCCCATGGGAGCGTTCACTGGCCATGTCATACCCACAAATGGAACGATATAGCAGCGATATCGTTTCAATCCATCGGATCAGCTGCTATATCGCACCGTGTATGGAAGCCTTTAGTCTTACAAGAAGATAGCATGGGATACAAATGAAAAAGACAGAAAGAACAACTTTACATACATAGAAGGAATGTCAATTTGATAAAAAAAGACACTGTACAGGTGGGCAAAGCCCAGATTTTCCTAGTATTTCAATTAGATACATTAGACACAGGTTGAACAGATATAAAAAGCATCCTAAATTAGATAGTAGGATAGCAGTCTAATAAATGATAAAAGTGGACAATGGACAGCATTTGGTGGTGCTAGAATTCTGCATTGCAGGTAGTGGTAGTTTATAGTTTATATAGGTGAGATAGTCTAAGGGCCCAGACTTGGGGATCACAGGGTTCTGACCTTATTCTTCCTGTGCAGAATTAGATTAAACCAATGGAAGCAGATGACAGCATGGACCAACCAATGAGCTTGCAGCTCCATCCCTGCATCTCTGCCCTGCCAAAGCAAATAGGTATACAGTGTAGGAATGACTGTCTTCTTTATTCGATCCCCAGTGGGCATCACAGAATGCTTGCAACTCCAAAATTCCAGTTTTCACAAACTTTAGCTGTAAGGAGCTTGTACCCTTTTAGTATCTGAGGATTTGTTTAAAGGTAGTTGAATGTTCTCTTCCAGGGTTGATTGCAAATTGACTTACATGGCTGACAATATGGGTGATGTCTGGATGTGTATCAAATAGGGGTGAGCGGGTTCGGATTTCTGAAATCCGAACCCCCCCCGAGCCCCCCCGATCCAAGGCCGATCCGAGTCAGGCTCGACTTTTCCCGCCTGACTCGGATCTGAAATCGAGGCAAAACGTCACCATCCCACCTTCCGGGTCTCGCGGGTTTTGGATCCTATATAAGGTACCCGCGTCAGCGCCATTTTCTCACTCGGCTGTGCACAGTGAAGAGGGAGGGTGGGAGTTAGGGCTGGCTGGGCTGTGTAGTGTAGTGTAGTGTTGTAGTGTAGTGTAGTGTAGTGTAGTGTAGTGTAGTGTAGTGTTGTGCTGTGCTGTGCTGCGCTGTGCTGCTGTTGTCCATAGGGGCTGTGTCCACTACTTCAAATTCCATAGGGGCTGGCTGGACTGTGTTGTGCAGTCAGTTGTCCATAGGGGCTGTGTCCACTCCAAAGTCCTGTGCAGTCTCCCAGTCCTAAAGGGGTGCCGTAGTGTTGTCCAGGGGGTGCTCTGTCCGTCAGGGGTGCTCCCCCCAAGTGCTAAAAAAAAATATTTTTTCTGTGTTTGTGAATTGTGTGCACTGTGGCTGCACGTGCATCAACAAAGGAGCAGCGCCAAGCGTGCACCTATGTCCCATAAGTAAAAGGCCGGCTGGCTTGTCCGTTAAAGGGTGCTGTAACCCCCAAAGGGCACTCCAAACAAAATAAAAAAATATATTTTTTTGTGTTTGTGAGTTGTGTGCGCAGTAGCCGCACGTGCATCAACAAAGTAGTGCCAAGCGTGCGCCTGTGTCATAAGTAAAGGGCCGGCTGGCTTGACCGTTAAAGGGTGCTGTAACCCCCAAAGTACACTCCAAACAAAATAAAAAAATATTTTCTGTGTTTGTGAATTGTGGCCCTCATTCAGAGCCGTACGCTCTGAGCAGAGCGCACACTCTGAATGAGGGCCGCCCTCCATAAAAAAGGAGCGTCCTCCTGGACACTCTTATAGCTGTGGGTCACCACCCACAGCCTATACGAGCGTGCAGTTTGATGGCCGCGATGGTCGTGACCATCGCGACCATCGAAACTGCGAGCCGGAGCCTGCGGTTTAAGTTTTCAACCGCAAGGCCCGGAGTGATTTTGGCTCTATCAGAGCCAAAATCACTCCCACTGACATCACTAGTGATGTCAGTGGGCCGGCTTCTGATGGTAGGCGTTCCCTTGGGAACGCCCCCGTCAGGGAGGCACGCCCCCGGCACGCCCACCAAAGGGGGCGTGCTGTCAATCAACATCAACAGCACGCCCCCTTTGATCAGACACAATGAGCAAAGGACTTTCCTTCGCTCGTCGCGTCTGGCGCATGCGCACGACGGAGCTCCCTCCATCGTGCGCATGCTCAGTGCAGACCATCGACCCACTTGTGAGCGGACAGCCGCTCGCGAGTGGGTCTGAATCAGGCCCTGTGTGCGCTGTAGCCGCACGTGCATCAACAAAGTAGTGCCAAGCGTGCGCCTGTGTCATAAGTAAAGGGCCGGCTGGCTTGTCCGTTAAAGGGTGCTGTAACCCCCAAAGTACACTCCAAACAAAATAATAAAATATTTTCTGTGTTTGTGAATTGTGTGCACTGTGGCTGCACGTGTATCAACAAAGGAGCAGCGCCAAGCGTGCGCCTGTGTCCCATAAGTAAAGAGCCGGCTGGCTCATTTCTTAAAGGGTGGTGTAACCCACAAAGTGCACTACTCTCCAGCAAAAATAAAAAAATATTTTCTGTGTTTGTGTGCGCCTTAGCCACACGTATATATCAAATCGATATAACATAAATGAAGGACCACACTTTCTCCGATAAAAATAAAATAGAGAAAGATCAAGAACCACTTCCTCCTAGTGCTGAAGCTGCTGCCACTAGTCATGACATAGACGATAACATGCCATCAACGTCGTCTGCCAAGGCCAATGCCCAGTGTCATAGTAGAGGCCACATACAATCCCAAATGACAAAGTTCAGGAAAATGACCTTAAAAAAAACATTTAAATCATCTGAAGAGAAACGTAAACTTGCCAATATGCCATTTATGACATGGAGTGGCAAGGAACGGCTAAGGTCTTTCCCTATGACTAGTGTGTGTCATACTAGTATGACTAGTATGTTCATGACTAGTGGTTCAGCTTCACATGATGATGGAAGCCCTCCTCCCGCTAAAAAAAATCAAACGAGTTAAGCTGGCAAAAGCACAGCAAAGAACTGTGCGTTCTAAGAAGATATCACAAATCCCCAAGGAGAGTCCAAGTGTGGTGGCGGTTGCGATGCCTGACCTTCCCAGCACTGGACGGGAAGAGGTGGCTCTTTCCACCATTTGCATGCCCCCTGCAAGTGCTGAAAGGAGCACCCACAGTCCACTTGCTGATATGCAAATTGAAGATGTCACTGTTGAAGTACAACAGGATGAAGATACTGGTGTAGCTGGCGCTGAGGAGTAAGTTGGCGAGGAGGATTCTGATGGTGATGTGGTTTGTTTAAATCAGGCTTCGGGGGAGACAGTTGTTGTCCGTGGGATGAAAAAGCCCATCACGGTCATGCCTGGGCAGAAGACCAAACATTCCACCTCTTTGGTCTGGCAATATTTCTATCCAAATCCGGACAACAACTGTCTTGCCATATGTACCATATGTAAAGGTGAAATAAGTAGGGGTAGGGACGTTAACCACCTAGGAACATCCTCCCTTATACGGCACCTGCAGTGCGTTCATAAAAAGTTACTGTCAAGTTCAGAAACTTTGGCTAAGACCGTAAGCAGTCCAGGGACACCTAAATCCTGTTGTCCTGTTGTATCCAAGCGCCTTCAAACAACACCATCAACTCCCACCTCGTCAATTTCCTCCTTAGTCAGGATCGGAAGTAGTCCTGCAGGCCATGTCACTGGCATGACTGACTCTCCATATCCGGGATTCCTCCGGAGGATCCTGCATTGCTACGCCTCCTGCTGCCGCTGCTGCTGTTGCTGGGAGTCGTTCATCATCCCAGAGAGGAAGTAGGAACACCACTACTTTTACTAAACAATTCACCCTCCAACAGTCCTTAGCGAGGAGGATGAAGTACGACAGCAGTCATCCTGAAGCAAAACGTATAATTGAGGCCTTGACTGCTATGTTGGGGTTAGACATGCATCCGGTATCCGCCATTAGTGCAGTGGGATTTAGACAATTGATGGAGGTAGTGTGTCCCTGGTTCCAAATCCCTTCTAGGTTCCACTTCACTAGGCAGGCGATACCGAGACTGTACAGAAACGTCAGAGAAAGTCCTGAAAAATGCGGTTGTACCCAATGTCCACTTAACCACGGACATGTGGACAAGTGGAACAGGGCAGACTAAGGACTATATGACTGTGACAGCCCACTGGGTAGATGTATCACCTTACGCAGCAACAACAGCAGCGTCACCAGTAGCAGCATCTCAGAAACGCCAGCTCGTTCCAAGGCAGGCTACGCTGTGTATCACCGGTTTCAGTAAGAGGCACACCGCCGACAACCTCTTAGAGAAACTGAGGGAAATCATCGCCCAGTGGCTTACCCCACTTAGACTCTCCTGGAGATTTGTGATATCTGACAACGCCACCAATATTGTGCGGGCATTACATCTGGGCAAATTCCAGCACGTCCCATGTTTTGCTCACACAATAAACTTGGTGGTGCAGAATTTTCTGAAAAGCGACAGGGGCGTGCAGGAGACGCTTTGGGTGGCCCGAAAAATTTCTGGCCACTTTCGCCATTCAGCGACTACGTGCCAAAGACTGGAGCACCAGCAAACATTCTTGAACCTGCCCCACCATCACCTGAAGCAAGAGGTTGTGACGCGTGGAACTCAACCCTCTATATGCTTCAGAGGATGGAGGAGCAGCAAAAGGTCATTCAAGCCTATACATCCACCTATGACATAGGCAAAGGAGGGGTTATGCACCTGACTCAAGCACAGTGGAGAATGATTTCCGTGTTGTGCAAGGTTCTCCAACCCTTTGAACTTGCCACACGTGAAGTCAGTTCAGACACTGCCAGCTTGAGTCAGGTCATTCCCCTCATCAGGCTTTTGCAGAAGCAGCTGGAGAAAGTGAAGGAGGAGCTAAGATGGAGCGACTCCACTCGGCATGTGGGACTTGTGGATGAAGCCCTTCATTCGCTTTGCCAGGATTCCAGGGTGGTCAATCTGTTGAAATCAGACCACTACATTTTGGCCACCATGCTCGATCCTAGGTTTAAAGCCTATGTGGTGTCTCTCTTTCCGGCCGACACAAGCCTGCAGAGATGCAAGGACCTGCTGGTGAAAACACTGTCAGCTGAAGCGGAACGTGACATGTCAACAGCTCCTTCTTCATTTTCTCCCGCAAGTGGGGCTGCCAGGAAAAAACGTAGGTATCCTAAGCAACCCGCTGGCGGTGATGCAGGGCAGGCAGGACAAAGTTTGGACATCTGGTCCGGACTGAAGGACCTGGCAACAATTTCTGACATGTCTACTGTCACTGCATATGATACTGTCACCATTGACAGAATGGTGGAGGATTACATCAGTGACAGCATCCAAGTAGGCATGTCAGACAGTCCGTACCTGTACTGGCATGAAAAAGAGGCAATTTGGAGGCCCCTGTACAAACTGGCTCTATTTTACCTGAGTTGCCCCCCCTCCAGTGTGTACTCCGAAAGAGTGTTTAGTGCAGCCGGGAACCTTATCAGCGAAAGGTATAGGAGGTTGCTTCCACAAAATGTGGAGAAGATGATAAAAATTTATTATCAACTCTTCCAGGGAGACCAGCCTCCAGAACGTACAGAGGGACTTGTGGTGGTGGATTCCAGCGGGGACGAGTTAATACTCCATGAGGATGAGGATGTACACAACACTGAATAGGGTGAGGAATCAGTGGATGAGGAGGATGAGGATGACATCTTGCCTCCGTAGAGTCAGTTTGTGCAGGGACAGATTAATTGCCAGCTTGTTTTGTGGGGGCCCAAACGAACCAATCATTTCAGCCACAGTCGTGTGGCAGACCCTGGTGCTGAAATGATTGGTTTGTTAAAGTGTGCCTGTCCTGTTTATACAACATAAGGGTGGGTGGGAGGGCCCAAGGACAATTCCATCTTGCACCTCTTGTTTTTCTTTGCATTATGTACTGTTTGGGGCCTAGTTTTTCAAACTGCCATCCTGTCTGCCACTGCAATGTCACTCCTAGATGGGCCACGTGTTTGTGCCGCCCACTCGTGTCGCTTAGTATAGTCATCCATCTACCTCGGTGCAACCGTTTGGACATAAAAACACTATTGTGAGGTGTGAGGTGTTCAGAATAGACTGAAAATGAGTGGAAATTAAGGTTTTTGAGGTTAATAATAGCATAGTAGCAGAAAAATCAACACATTCTGTGATTTTAGCTGTTTTTATGCTTTTTAAAAAAAAAATACAGATCCAAAACACAAAACCCAGAACCCAAAACACCGAAGGGTGGTTTTGGCAAACCAATCCAGATCCAAAACACGAAGAAAGATCCAGATCCAAAACCAAAACACAAAACACGAAAAGTGGCCGATGCACACCCCTAGTCTCAACACTTGCATACATTTAGGGCCGGATTCATTTAGCTGTGAAAAGCTGCATTTTGGTGAAAATCATTCGCAGGTGTGAACTTTTTGCATAAAAATGCATATCGTGCTATCCTATTGCTGAAGTTTTTGCATATGTGAAAACTCCATAGATAGAAACCAGCAAACTGTTTTCACAATCTCAGAACAGGTGAAAAAATGTGTAAAATACCTATATTTTATTAAAAATGTGGGGAATTGGTTCATCCACCTATCCCCAATGATAAACTAAGCAAAAGTAATTTTTTCAATTAGCTTAATTTTGCCACTAATGAAGTAAATTTTTGGGTGAAAAAATGTAAAGTGTTGGAAAATGGGTTTAAAGTAGTGGGTCTGGTATTTTGAGGGACTGTATGGATGGGACATGTGTTTTAAACATTGCAGGTGGCTGCACCAGGTGTATTTTAAATGTTTTCAAAAAGTGCACTTTTAAGACACAAAAATATACTTGCACCCATTTTCATGTACCCCTAATTTTACTGCAGCTTTATTTTCTCAAAAAAACCTTGCTTTTTATCATTTTTCCAATGTTACTCAAATATGCTTATGACAGCCATTTAACACAATTTAAGAACCCCAAATACCTTTATTAGGTCCTCTAATACACTTCTAAATTGATTTCCTATGTCAGTTAGGCTTTTGTGCTGTACTTTTTGCTGGTTTCGCCATGTGCAGTTTTTGCATCTTTGCATCTTTTGTAATAGGATAGCGCGAAAAATGGGAGCGTGCATAGACAAAAGATGCAAAAAGATCGCACCAAAACAGGTGAATTGTGTGAAAACTTCTCCGATGTTAAGTTTTCGCTTTTTCACTTCTAATTGAATCCCCCCCTAAAGCTCCAATGGCACTTAAGGAACTGTCCACAAATCTGGTTTAGCATCTGTCATTCCAAATTGTTGAGCATTGACTCAATGTATCCTTGGTGGTCTATAGTAACAGTTCCAGCAAGCAAGTTTTGTATAACCCTAAGATCTAGTAGTTAGTGTGCCAGCCCAAGGTCTTTTAGACTGAACATGTCACTCAGGTATAACTTGGCACTGGCTATCTGACTTTCTTGGCCTGCAAGCAATAGATCATCTACATATACCACTATGATGGATTAGCATTTCTCTCTCCATTTGGAATACAAACAGTGATTAGTCTTTGAACAAAGTTCATCTCTAGAAGTAAACTGTCTAGCTTGATGTACCAGCAGCAGCCACTTTGTTTTAGCCCATACAATGATTTCTTTAAAATACATATTTTTTTCCCTCTGTAATGTTCCAGTGGCTCCATGTAAATGTCACCAATAAAGAAGGATGAATCAAAGTCTAGCTTGCATTTTAGTAAATCATACACAGTAGATATAGCAATGACCATACATAACGTATTGGGCTTTGTCACAAGCAAGACCCATTTGTTTTTGAGTGTTCTGCAGTCACTAGGCCTGTCCACAATGGTCCAATGTGTCATTGTCATTTAAAGTTGTAAACTCTTTATCTATGGCTGATTTCCACTCTTCCCAGCTTAAATTTGCTTCTTGTATGGTTTGAGGTTCACAGCAGAAAAAGTTTGCAAATTCCTCGCTGTATCTTTTAGGTGGTTTTCCTTTGTTGCTTGTCATAGAGTTCCTGCTCTGTGGTTGATCACTTGTACTTATGATTAAAATCTCTGACACACTTCCAGCATCATACGTGTTTTCTGGTGTTACAATATAGTTCTTGCCTTTGGTTGAAGTGATCTGGTAAAACACTACACCTCTTGATTTTATGAGTTTTTTTGTTGTCAATGTCCAACAATCTTTATCCTTTAATTTCTTGATAATATCCTAGTATATTGCATGAGATGGACTTAGGATCCAGCTTGTGCCTCTTTTCTTTAGGGATATGGGCATGTGCTTTACAACCAAAGACACAGAGATGATTGACACTTGGCTTTTTACCAGTCTGTGTCCCAAATGGTGTTCTTCTAGACTGCCACTGTAGGTGCTTGATTCCTGAGATATACTGCAGTTTGGACTGCTTATGCCCAGAATCTGTTGTCCAGACCTGCTTTATCTAACATAGTTTGTGCTCTTTCAACAATTGTTTTGCCCTTTCACTTATGCCATCATTCAGTTCAGTATGCCATTTGTGTAGGCAATTGTCAGTTGTTGTTAGATTCCATTCCTCTTTAAACAAGCAGCAAGACCTCTGTTCTTATATTCCTCACCATTATCATAGCACTTTTATCTTCTGTTTGAGTTTCTAATAGATTCTTGTACTCTGTAATTTTACTTGTAACTTGTCTTTTGGCTTTCAGGAAGCAATCATGTGTCATCCTTGTAGCATCATTTACTGTATGGCATCGTGAAGTAACTGCTCCTGCTCATTGACTCTATCTCCATATGTCTCTGTGCACTAGCTCCAATTGTGCTCTCACTCTGGACACTTACTTAGGAAAGGGGCAATGTGTCTGCTCACCCTTCACACAAACTTACATCTTGTCTCTCTGGGTGTTTAACAGACATCTGTATCACCATACTTTTGGGATCCCGGCACCAGTATCCCGACCATTGGCATCCCAAAGGTAAGTATCAGGGTTTTAGGGGGAGTTTAGCATTAGCTAGCCGGGTTAGGGTTAGGCATTAGGGCATGGCCGGATTAAAGTTTGTGGGGGTCCCAGGTCAACTAAGTTATGGGGGCCCCCTTCAAGCCACACAGAGCAGAGCCCAGCCTACCCCCACCCCCCCCAAAGTCCCACATGGAGGGCCCCCTCCTGGCCACATGAAGAAAGGGGCAAACACTCACACAAACACATAAACAGCATATCCACACTAACACATATACACATACATACACAGTATACACGTATACACATTCATATATACACACACTAAAGCAGTACATACATTCTTACCATTGATGCAGCAGTTGCTGCTGGTAGAGACTGCAAAAGGACCCGGGCACCTCCTCCATTCATTAGGCATGAACCCACCACACTTATTCCACCCTTTACACGGCCTGCATTGGGGGTGGAGCTAATATGACAAGCCCCACCCCCATATTCCCACAAATTGCGGGACCATCACGGGGGCGTGGCTTGTCATATTGGCTGAATGTAATGGGGGTAGAGCCAAGGGGCCTAATGATGCGAGGTGCCTGCCTTCATTTGCAACCTCCTGTTGCATCAAAATGTAAGTACAGGTTGAGTCTCCCATATCCAAAATGTTTGTGACCAGAGGTACTTTGGATAACGGAATATTCCGTATTTTGGAATAATTCATACCAAATTGAAATATCTTGGGAATGGGACCCAAATATACATACGGAATGCATTTATGTGCTATATACACTTTATACACACAGCCTGCAGGTCATTTTATACAATATTTTCAATAATTTTGTGGCTCAAGCAAAGTTTATGTACAGAAATTAAATTCATTAATGTTTCATATACACCTTATATGCACAATATGTTTAATAATTTGTGCCTTAGACAAAGTTTGTGTACATTGAACCATCAAAAATCAAAGGTTTCATTATCTCAGTCATGCCAAAATTATTCAGTATTTCGGAATATTCCATATTTCGGAATATATGGATATGGGATACTCAACCTGTAATAATAAGTATGTACTGTGTTTTAGCATGTGTATGTATGTGTCTGTATGTGTTACGGTGTATATTAGGGGTGTACACCGGCGACTTTTCATGTTTTGTGTTTTGGTTTTGGATCTGGATCTTTCTTCGTGTTTTGGATCTGGATTGGTTTTGCCAAAACCACCCTTCTGTGTTTTGGGTTCTGGGTTTTGTGTTTTGGATCTGTATTTTTTTTAAAAAAAGCAAAAAAACAGCTAAAATCACAGAATTTGTGGGTTTTTCTGCTCCTGTGCTATTATTAACCTCAATAACCTTAATTTCCACTCATTTCCAGTCTATTCTGAACACCTCACACCTCACAATAGTATTTTTATGTCCAAACGGTTGCACCGAGGTAGCTGGATGACTATGCTAAGCAATACGAGTGGGCGGCACAAACACGTGGCCCATCTAGGAGTGGCACTGCAGTGGCAGACAGGATGGCAGTTTGAAAAACTAGGCCCCAAACTGTACATAATGCAAATGCAAAGAAAAAAAAGAGGTGCAAGATGGAATTGTCCTTGGGCCCTCCCACCCACCCTTATGTTGTATAAACAGGACATGCACACTTTAACAAACCAATCATTTCAGCACCAGGGTCTGCCACACGACTGTGGCTGAAATGATTGGTTCGTTTGGGCCCCCACAAAACAAGCTGGCAATTAATCTGTCCCTGCACAAACTGGCTCTACGGAGGCAAGATGTCGTCTTCATCCTCCTCATCCACCGATTCCTCACCCTCTTCAGTGTTGTGTACATCCTCATCCTCACAGAGTATTAACTTGTCCCCGCTGGAATCCACCACCACAGGTCTCTCTGTACGTTCTGGAGGCTGGTCTCCCTGGAAGAGTTGATAATTCATTTTTATGAACAATATCTTCTCCACATTTTGTGGAAGCAACCTCCTACGCCTTTCGCTGATAAGGTTCCCGGCTGCACTAAACACTCTTTCGGAGTACACACTGGAGGGGGGGCAACTCAGGTAAAATAGAGCCAGTTTGTACAGGGGCCTCCAAATTGCCTCTTTTTCCTGCCAGTACAGGTACGGACTGTCTGACATGCCTACTTGGATGCTGTCACCGATGTAATCCTCCACCATTCTGTCAATGGTGACAGTATCATATGCAGTGACAGTAGACATGTCAGAAATTGTTGCTAGGTCCTTCAGTCCGGACCAGATGTCCAAACTTGGTCCTGCCTGCCCTGCATCACCGCCAGCGGGTTGCTTAGGATACCTAAGTTTTTTCCTGGCAGCCCCACTTGCGGGAGAAAATGAAGAAGGAGCTGTTGACGTGTCACGTTCCGCTTCAGCTGACAGTGTTTTCACCAGCAGGTCTTTGCACCTCTGCAGGCTTGTGTCGGCAGGAAAGAGAGACACCACATAGGCTTTAAACCTAGGATCGAGCATGGTGGCCAAAATGTAGTGGTATGATTTCAACAGATTGACCACCCTGGAATCCTGGCAAAGCGAATGAAGGGCTTCATCCACAAGTCCCACATGACGAGCGGAATCGCTCCGTCTTAGCTCCTCCTTCACTTTCTCCAGCTGCTTCTGCAAAAGCCTGATGAGGGGAATGACCTGGCTAAAGCTGGCAGTCTCTGAACTGACTTCACGCGTGGCAAGTTCGAAGGGCTGGAGAACCTTGCACAACATGGAAATCATTCTCCACTGTGCTTGAGTCAGGTGCATACCCCCTCCTTTGCCTATGTCATAGGTGGATGTATAGGCTTGAATGGCCTTTTGCTGCTCCTCCATCCTCTGAAGCATATAGAGGGTTGAGTTCCACCATGTCACAACCTCTTGCTTCAGGTGATGGCGGGGCAGGTTCAAGAGTGTTTGCTGGTGCTACAGTCTTTGGCACGCAGTCGCTGAATGGCGAAAGTGGCCAGAAATTTTTCGAGCCACCCAAAGCGTCTCCTGCACGCCCCTGTCGCTTTTCAGAAAATTCTGCACCACCAAGTTTATTGTGTGAGCAAAACATGGGACGTGCTGGAATTTGCCCAGATGTAATGCCCGCACAATATTGGTGGCGTTGTCAGATATCACAAATCCCCAGGAGAGTCTAAGTGGGGTAAGCCACTGGGCGATGATTTCCCTCAGTTTCTCTAAGAGGTTGTCAGCGGTGTGCCTCTTACTAAAACTGGTGATACACAGCGTAGCCTGCCTTGGAACGAGCTGGCGTTTCTGAGATGCTGCTACTGGTGACGCTGCTGCTGTTGCTGCGTAAGGTGATACATCTACCCAGTGGGCT
Source organism: Taudactylus pleione (assembly GCA_031769625.1). Taxonomy (NCBI): domain Eukaryota; kingdom Metazoa; phylum Chordata; class Amphibia; order Anura; family Myobatrachidae; genus Taudactylus; species Taudactylus pleione. The sequence continues at coordinate 641,025 of JAUIMM010001336.1, forward strand.
GTCACAGTCATATAGTCCTTAGTCTGCCCTGTTCCACTTGTCCACATGTCCGTGGTTAAGTGGACATTGGGTACAACGGCATTTTTCAGGATACTGAGGACACTTTTTCTGACGTTTCTGTACAGTCTCGGTATCGCCTGCCTAGTGAAGTGGAATCTAGACGGGATTTGGAACCGGGGACACACTACCTCCATCAATTGTCTAAATCCCACTGCAGTAATGGCGGATACCGGATGCACGTCTAACACCAACATAGCAGTCAAGGCATCAGTTAAACGTATTGCTTCAGGATGACTGCTGTCGTACTTCATCCTCCTCGCTAAGGACTGTTGGAGGGTCAATTGTTTAATAAAAGTAGTGGTGTTCTTACTTCCTCTCTGGGATGATGAACGACTCCCAGCAGCAGCAACAGCAGCAGCGGCAGCAGGAGGTGTAGCAATGCAGGATCCTCCGGAGGAATCCCGGATAGGAGAGTCAGTCATGCCAGTGACATGGCCTGCAGGACTACTTCCGATCCTGACTAAGGAGGAAATTGACGAGGAGGGAGTTGATGGTGTGGTTTGCAGGCGCTTGGATACAACAGGACAACGGGATTTAGGTGTCCCTGGACTGCTTACGGTCTTAGCCAAAGTTTCTGAACTTGACAGTAACTTTTTATGAACGCACTGCAGGTGCCGTATAAGGGAGGATGTTCCTAGGTGGTTAACGTCCCTACCCCTACTTATTTCACCTTTACATATGGTACATATGGCAAGTCAGTTGTTGTCCGGATTTGGATAGAAATATTGCCAGACCAAAGAGGTGGAATGTTTGGTCTTCTGCCCAGGCATGACCATGATGGGCTTTTTTATCCCATGGACAACAACTGTCTCCCCCGGAGCCTGATTTAAACAAACCACATCACCATCAGAATCCTCCTCGCCAACTTCCTCCTCAGCGCCAGGTACACCAGTATCCTCATAAATGACAAAGTTCAGGAAAATGACCTTGAAAATAACATTTAAATTATCTGAAGAGAAACGTAAACTTGCCAATATGCCATTTACGACACGGAGTGGCAAGGAATGGCTAAGGTCTTTCCCTATGTTCATGACTAGTGGTTCAGCTTCACATGATGATGGAAGCCCTCCTCCCACTAAAAAAATCAAATGAGTTAAGCTGGCAAAAGCACAGAAGAAGATATCACAAATCCCCAAGGAGAGTCCAAGTGTGGTGGCGGTTGCAATGCCTGACCTTCCCAGCACTGGACGGGAAGAGGTGGCTCTTTCCACCATTTGCACGCCCCCTGCAAGTGCTGAAAGGAGCACCCACAGTCCACTTGCTGATATGCAAATTGAAGATGTCACTGTTGAAGTACAACAGGATGAGGATACTGTTGAAGAACAACAGTATGAGGAAGTTGGCGAGGAGGATTCTGATGGTGATGTGGTTTGTTTAAATCAGGCTCCAGGGGAGACAGTTGTTGTCCGTGGGATGAAAAAGCCCATCACGGTCATGCCTGGGCAGAAGACCAAACATTCCACCTCTTTGGTCTGGCAATATTTCTATCCAAATCCGGACAACAACTGTCTTGCCATATGTACCATATGTAAAGGTGAAATAAGTAGGGGTAGGGACGTTAACCACCTAGGAACATCCTCCCTTATACGGCACCTGCAGCGCATTCATAAAAAGTTACTGTCAAGTTCAGAAACTTTGGCTAAGACCGTAAGCAGTCCAGGGACACCTAAATCCTGTTGTCCTGTTGTATCCAAGCACCTGCAAACCACACCATCAACTCCCGCCTCGTCAATTTCCTCCTTAGTCAGGATCGGAAGTAGTCCTGCTGGCCATGTCACCGGCATGACTGACTCTCCTATCCGGGATTCCTCCGGAGGATCCTGCATTGCTACGCCTCCTGCTGCCGCTTCTGGTGTTTCTGCTGCTGGGAGTCATTCATCATCCCAGAGAGGAAGTAGGAACACCACTACTTTTACTAAACAATTCACCCTCCAACAGTCCTTAGCGAGGAGGATGAAGTACGACAGCAGTCATCCTGAAGCAAAACGTATAACTGAGGCCTTGACTGCTATGTTGGTGTTAGACGTGCGTCTGGTATCTGCCATTAGTGCAGTGGGATTTAGACAATTGATGGAGGTAGTGTGTCCCCGGTTCCAAATCCCTTCTAGGTTCCACTTCACTAGGCAGGCGATACCGAGACTGTACAGAAACGTCAGAAAAAGTGTCCTCAGTATCCTGAAAAATGCGGTTGTACCCAATGTGCACTTAACCACGGACATGTGGACAAGTGGAACAGGGCAGACTAAGGACTATATGACTGTGACAGCCCACTGGGTAGATGTATCACCTTACGCAGCAACAACAGCAGCGTCACCAGTAGCAACATCTCAGAAACGCCAGCTCGTTCCAAGGCAGGATACGCTGTGTATCACCGGTTTCAGTAAGAGGCACACCGCCGACAACCTCTTAGAGAAACTGAGGGAAATCGTCACCTAGTGGCTTAACCCACTTAGACTCTCCTGGGGATTTGTGATATCTGACAACGCCACCAATATTGTGCGGGCATTACATCTGGGCAAATTCCAGCACGTCCCATGTTTTGCTCACACAATAAACTTGGTTGGGCAGAATTTTCTGAAAAGCGACAGGGGCGTGCAGGAGACGCTTTGGGTGGCCTGAAAAATTTCTGGCCACTTTCGCCATTCAGCGACTGCGTGCCAAAGACTGGAGCACCAGCAAACACTCTTGAACCTGCCCCGCCATCACCTGAAGCAAGAGGTTGTGACGCGGTGGAACTCAACCCTCTATATGCTTCAGAGGATGGAGGAGCAGCAGAAGGCCATTCAAGCCTATACATCCACCTATGACATAGGCAAAGGAGGAGGTATGCACCTGACTCAAGCGCAGTGGAGAATGATTTCCGTGTTGTGCAAGGTTCTCCAGCCCTTCGAACTTGCCACACGTGAAGTCAGTTCAGACACTGCCAGCTTGAGTCAGGTCATTCCCCTCATCAGGCTTTTGCAGAAGCAGCTGGAGAAAGTAAAGGAGGAGCTAAGACGGAGCGATTCCGCTGGGCATGTGGGACTTGTGGATGAAGCCCTTCATTCGCTTTGCCAGGATTCCAGGGTGGTCAATCTGTTGAAATCAGACCACTTCATTTTGGCCACCGTGCTCGATCCTAGGTTTAAATCCTATGTGGTGTCTCTCTTCCCGGCTGACACAAGCCTGCAGAGGTGCAAAGACCTGCTGGTGAAAACACTGTCAGCTGAAGCGGAACGTGACACGTCAACAGCTCCTTCTTCATTTTCTCCCGCAACTGGGGCTGCCAGGAAAAAACTTAGGTATCCTAAGCAACCCGCTGGCGGTGATGCAGTGCAGGCTGGACCAAGTTTGGACATCTGGTCCGGACTGAAGGACCTGGCAACAATTACTGACATGTCTACTGTCACTACATATGATACTGTCACCATTGACAGAATGGTGGAGGATTACATCGGTGACAGCATCCAAATAGGCATATCAGACAGTCCATACCTGTACTGGCAGGAAAAAGAGGCAATTTGGAGGCCCCTGTACCAACTGGCTCTATTTTACCTGAGTTGCCCCCCCTCCAGTGTGTACTCCGAAAGAGTGTTTAGTGCAGCCGGGAACCTTGTCAGCGAAAGGCGTAGGAGATTGCTTCCACAAAATGTGGAGAAGATGATGTTCATAAAAATGAATTATCAACTCTTTCAGGGAGACCAGCCTCCAGAACGTACAGAATGACCTGTGGTGGTGGATTCCAGTGTGGACGAGTTAATACTCTGTGAGGATGAGGATGTACACAACACTGAAGAGGGTGAGGAATCGGTGGATGAGGACGACATCTTGCCTCCATAGAGCCAGTTTGTGCAGGGGCAGATTAATTGCCAGCTTGTTTTGTGGGGGCCCAAACGAACCAATCATTTCAGCCACAGTTGTGTGGCAGACCCTGGCGCTGAAATGATTGCTTTGTTAAAGTGTGCATGTCCTGTTTATACAACATAAGGGTGGGTGGGTGGGCCCAAGGACAATTCCATCTTGCACCTCTTTTTTTTTGCATTATGTACAGTTTGGGGCCTAGTTTTTCAAACTGCCATCCTGTCTGCCACTGCAATGTCACTCCTAGATGGGTCACGTGTTTGTGACGCTCACTCGTGTCGCTTAGCATAGTCATCCAGCTACCTCGGTGCAACCTTTTGGACATAAAAACACTATTGTGAGGTGTGAGGTGTTCAGAATAGACTGGAAATGAGTGGAAATGAAGGTTATTGAGGTTAATAATAGCATAGGAGCAGAAAAACCAACACATTCTGTGATTTTAGCTGTTTTTATGCTTTTTTAAAAAAAAATACAGATCCAAAACACAAAACCCAGAACCCAAAACACGGAAGGGTGGTTTTGGCAAAACCAATCCAGATCCAAAACACGAAGAAAGATCCAGATCCAAAACCAAAACATGAAAAGTGGCCGGTGCACACCCCTAATATATACACATGTTTGCTATACACTGTATATATTATGCGTGTGTGTATATATATATATATATATATATATGTTGATAGGTAGAGATGAAGAGGTCAGAGGAGCCGCGGCATGTGAGGAGCAGCGCCAGACAGACCTGGAGGAGAAGGCAGAAGGAAGGCTCATTCTTCAAGGCAATAAGTTATGACTCATGAAACTTCGCGGTAGCGGGGAAGGGGGGTGGAGGGCCCAGGGGCCCTGCCTATTTTGTCAGTCCCGGGCCCCACAATTTCTAATGGCAGCCCTGCCAGGGACTAATTTCCTATCAGAACATCAAGAGGTCCCAGGATTACCAGCAACTACTGGATATCCTGCAGATACAGTAGCTGCAGACAAATGCATTTTGGTGAGATCTAACTGATTTTAACAGATTTTTGTGTATCTATAATAAGAATTATTTGGATTAAAGTGGTTTACAACTGTACAGAATATGTAGGAAACAGACATGTCCTTGCTGAATCTGCGAGACAAGATCGGACAAGTGGTTCTTATCTGCCGTCAAATTCTATGTTTCTATGATCCCAGTGCTAAGCCCGAGATCGCAAATTGCTCCTTTGGCCAGGCTGCAGTAGCTGAAGCATACTGCATCCTGGCCTGGCTTCTGGCAGCTGCGAGGCCAGTAAATCTGCATCCATCAATGCAGACCTTGGCCTCATCCCTCCTGGAAAATGTGGGTGACACACCCCCTTTCCAGGGAACCGGGGCCAGCCACGCCCCCGATCTGCCCAACAAATGCTGCAGCATGTCAATAAGCTGAGGACCTGTTCTGCACATACGCAGACCACTCATCATCGGAGATGTGTGCTAACCATCGAGTTATCGTACATCTCTGAATCAGGCCCTCAGTCATTTTCCAACAGTTGATAATCAAACAATTTGACTGTTTAGTACCTGTTTGGGTTAATTGTGCTTTTATTTAATTTTTCTTATTTATTGCAATCATTTATTATATGTCTGTTTTAATAAATGTACATTATCTCAGTATTGCCACATATATTTAATATTTTTCTAAAATAACACAAACTTAGCGCTGTGCTTTTTATTATTTCTAAATGTATTTTGTATGCCTGGTCCCTTCATCAAGGTCTAGGTGAGATGAGATAATGTAAGTAGGGTAGGCCTGTAATGTGTGGTATTATAAATGTTTGAAAGTGCATTACCTGTCATAATGTTGTTGCTCAAGTCTCCTGTTTGTCCCCTAGCACCTACCTTGCTATGTGTTGTAATATTAGAGGACAAGCATGTCCCCTCTAGGTATGGTTTGCACCCTATTCCTTCTCTGAAATCATTGTCACTTTGTGGCAACCATTTTAAAGCATAGTTTGTACAGAGGGCCTGATTCAGAGCCGCTCGTAAGCGGCCGCTCGTTCGCTCCGAGCGATGTTCGCACATCTGCGCATGCGTATGGGTCGTAATGCGCATGCGCCAACCAGGCATTGCGGTCGGAAATCGAGCGCTCGCAAAATAGCGAGTGCCTGCTAATTTGAGTGACAGGATGAGGCGTTTGTGGGTGGTAACAGGGGAAGGTGCTTGAAAACGGGGAGTGATGATCCGAACGCAGGCGTGCCAAAAGGTCAAAACGGGCGTTTTAAGGGTGTGCATAATTAACAAAGCAGCGTCATCGACCACGTCACTTGGTTGTTTCTTAGCCTGAACTGTTCGCATGATTGCTGTAGGAAAATCCTACCACAAGCACTGCAAGCAGTTCAGATGCCTTTCGATGTACTCGATTAATCTAATAAATAGCGGAGATGACGTAGGATGCGAGCGGCCAGGGGGCGTCTTTACAAAATAGCGAGCGCATGTTTCGTTCGCTCGCTCAGACATAGAGGCGTCAACAGACCGCAAAGAGCGAGCGCTCAATTGAAATAGCCGGCCCCTTTTTCTGAACGAGCGAGCGCAAATAGCGTCCGGCTCTGAATCAGGCCCACAGGGCATTAAGAAGACATGGAACAGCAGCATCTAAAAATGTGTGGATGGGGCTAATTCGTTTGGGCCTCTGTTATATTATTGGAGGGTTGTATTTCTTTATTGCATTTTGTATTTCCAAAGCTAAAAGTAAAATACAGAAACATTCCAAAGCTACAATTAGTATTCAGTCTGACATTATGGTATTGTTTGGATGCAGGATTGCTCTCTTCGCTTATTATGTCACGCATTCGTCGCTTTAGGCACCTCCGACCTAAACCCTCCTAATCAGTGATATCCATTTCCCAGATGGTTACATACCGCGCATTACTTCTATCGTACTTGCCGACAAGCAGCTCCCTCCTTCCTGGAAGGAGCTGATTGTCGGCTAACAGCGGGGGGCGTGCCCGGTCATTGACGGAACATTGGAGCGGTGCCGGGGGTGGGGCCGCGTGATCACATCATCGTGGCCCCATCCCCTCTTCACAATGCCGTTATTGTCTGCATTGTGAAGCAGGGGGCGGGGCTACGATAACGCGATTCAGCGCAAATTGCATCATCGCCCCCCTCCTGCTGCGGGGGTAGCTAGTTTATTCTGGGGGAGGTGGCTGCCGGGAGGCTTGTCTGCCTTACCGGGGGGCCGATAATCAGGAGGCTCCCGGCCAAATCGGGAGGGTAGGAAAGCCTGCTTCTATTATTAATAGAACATTTTTTCATAACACGTACTAAGCTTTGGAGAGAGATAAAGTGGAGAGAGATAAAGTATCAACCATTCAACATCTAACTGTCATTTTTTAAACGCAGCCTGTAACATGGCAATTGGGAGCTGATTGGTTGGTACTTTATCTCTCTCCACATTTTCTCTTTTCAAGGCTTAGTATATTTATAAAACTATTCACATCTTGATTCCACCAGAAATTATAGCAAACTCTGCATTAACTTTGGTTGTTTCTTAAACTTTGTTACTCAACCTTTGAATTGAGTATTTGAACTAATATCTAATTTCTGTATTGTATATTGCAGTACAACATCTGTCTATGCAGATGAGGTTTCATCAATTAAATGGCTCTTTTGTTTTCCATAAATATTACCCTAACTTTAATATAATTTTATTATAATTTGTGATGGGAATATGCATACTAATTACAGATAGATATTGGCTGTAGTTCCTCAAACAGAAATTACGGTCTAATCTCTGGACTGTCACTTCTTGTTGGTGAGAGTGCTTTCTGAGAGTAAGCTGTCAGCAGCTGCTTTCACAACTGATCATTTCCTACTTGCTTTTATTAATTTAATGGACAAGAAATTATCATGTCCACTGGTGTACATCATAATGTACGTCGGTCGTGTTAGCAAATGCAGATTTGTCAACATGATAATGAAGATAAGATTTAGGACATACTGTAACATATACATAGGGGGAGGGGCCCTAGATTGCACACCCTAAGCACAATGTGAGGTGCTACTTGCTGAGACTTGTAGTGCTGCAAGCAGAAAAAGAGACAGATGCAAGTGCACACTCTAACTATGCTGAACCTAATAATTATACTGCTAAATTGCATCCAGCATAATAATGGCCATAATGATGTGCCTGCACCCCGCGTCCAGGTGACCTCTATCAGGCAGGTCCCTAACATACTATGGAACAAATACAGGGCACGGGACCCCCCAGGCCAACCCAGCAGAACCGCCCCATGGCATCACACTAGTGTGAGATTTAAAGTGAGGGTTAAAGAATAATAAAGAAGAAAGCCTATGTGGTAAGTCCTACATACTGTAAGTAGGAGGTTATAATAAAAAGTGAATAAAGTGCTACATATACAAAAAACAAACTAAAGAAGTGAAAAAGTGTACATTATGATGCCATGAAGCAGTCCAACCTCACCAGCCCAGAGAGCCCCGCACCCCAATACCAGTCCCAAAACTGACACACAGCATATGTATAATAGGTCTTACCCACAGTGTGCCTCATAAGATGTGCAGTCTTTGGAGTGCAAGGACTCCTTGCTAATTTAAAACACCCAGGAACAGGTGAGAGGGGTGCTAATCAAGGTGGAAGGAGTCTCGTCCTTCCAGTGTACATACATACAGTACAGAATACATAGGGGGAGGGGCCCTAGATTGCACACCCTAAGCACAATGAGAGGTGCTACTTGCTGAGACTTGTAGGGCTGCAAGCAGAAAAAGAGACAGATGCAAGTGCACACTCTAACTATGCTGAACCTAATAATTATACGCTAACTTGCATCCAAGAGGTTCTTACCATAATAATGGCCATAATGATGTGCCTGCCCACCGCGTCCAGGTGACCTCTATCAGGCAGGTCCCTAACATACTATGGAACAAATACAGGGCACGGGACCCCCCAGGCCAACCCAGCAGAACTGCCCCATGGCATCACACTAGTGTGAGATTTAAAGTGAGGGTTAAAGAATAATAAAGAAGAAAGCCTATGTGGTAAGTCCTACATACTGTAAGTAGGAGGTTATAATAAAAAGTGAATAAAGTGCTACATATACAAAAAACAAACTAAAGAAGTGAAAAAGTGTACATTATGATGCCATGAAGCAGTCCAACCACACCAGCCCAGAGAGCCCCGCACCCCAATACCAGTCCCAAAACTGACACACAGCATATGTATAATAGGTCTTACCCACAGTGTGCCTCATAAGATGTGCAGTCTTTGGAGTGCAAGGACTCCTTGCTAATTTAAAACACCCAGGAACAGGTGAGAGGGGTGCTAATCAAGGTGGAAGGAGTCTCGTCCTTCCAGTGTACATACATACAGTACAGAATACATAGGGGGAGGGGCCCTAGATTGCACACCCTAAGCACAATGTGAGGTGCTACTTGCTGAGACTTGTAGGGCTGCAAGCAGAAAAAGAGACAGATGCAAGTGCACACTCTAACTATGCTGAACCTAATAATTATACGCTAACTTGCATCCAAGAGGTTCTTAGCATAATAATGGCCATAATGATGTGCCTGCCCACCACGTCCAGGTGACCTCTATCAGGCAGGTCCCTAACATACTATGGAACAAATACAGGGCACGGGACCCCCCAGGCCAACCCAGCAGAACCGCCCCATGGCATCACACTAGTGTGAGATTTAAAGTGAGGGTTAAAGAATAATAAAGAAGAAAGCCTATGTGGTAAGTCCTACATACTGTAAGTAGGAGGTTATAATAAAAAGTGAATAAAGTGCTATATATACAAAAAACAAACTAAAGAAGTGAAAAAGTGTACATTATGATGCCATGAAGCAGTCCAACCACACCAGCCCAGAGAGCCCCGCACCCCAATACCAGTCCCAAAACTGACACACAGCATATGTATAATAGGTCTTACCCACAGTGTGCCTCATAAGATGTGCAGTCTTTGGAGTGCAAGGACTCCTTGCTAATTTAAAACACCCAGGAACAGGTGAGAGGGGTGCTAATCAAGGTGGAAGGAGTCTCGTCCTTCCAGTGTACATACATACAGTACAGAATACATAGGGGGAGGGGCCCTAGATTGCACACCCTAAGCACAATGTGAGGTGCTACTTGCTGAGACTTGTAGGGCTGCAAGCAGAAAAAGAGACAGATGCAAGTGCACACTCTAACTATGCTGAACCTAATAATTATACGCTAACTTGCATCCAAGAGGTTCTTAGCATAATAATGGCCATAATGATGTGCCTGCCCACCGCGTCCAGGTGACCTCTATCAGGCAGGTCCCTAACATACGATGGAACAAATACAGGGCACGGGACCCCCCAGGCCAACCCAGCAGAACCGCCCCATGGCATCACACTAGTGTGAGATTTAAAGTGAGGGTTAAAGAATAATAAAGAAGAAAGCCTATGTGGTAAGTCCTACATACTGTAAGTAGGAGGTTATAATAAAAAGTGAATAAAGTGCTACATATACAAAAAACAAACTAAAGAAGTGAAAAAGTGTACATTATGATGCCATGAAGCAGTCCAACCACACCAGCCCAGAGAGCCCCGCACCCCAATACCAGTCCCAAAACTGACACACAGCATATGTATAATAGGTCTTACCCACAGTGTGCCTCATAAGATGTGCAGTCTTTGGAGTGCAAGGACTCCTTGCTAATTTAAAACACCCAGGAACAGGTGAGAGGGGTGCTAATCAAGGTGGAAGGAGTCTCGTCCTTCCAGTGTACATACATACAGTACAGAATACATAGGGGGAGGGGCCCTAGATTGCACACCCTAAGCACAATGTGAGGTGCTACTTGCTGAGACTTGTAGTGCTGCAAGCAGAAAAAGAGACAGATGCAAGTGCACACTCTAACTATGTTGAACCTAATAATAATACTGCTAAATTGCATCCAAGAGGTTCTTAGCATAATAATGGCCATAATTATGGGCCTGCCTACCACGTCCAGGTGACCTCTATCAGGCAGATCCCTAACACTCCTATGGAACAAATACAGGGTACGGGGCCCCCCAGAAAATTGACAGGCCCAAACAGCGCCCCCTGCCCTGCGGTGCCCTGTGCCATGGCACTGGTCCCACTACCCTAGTTACGGCCCTGTGTATCCCTATCAGGTACAGACTGCTAATTTGTTCTATTGCGCCCGGATACTTCACTACCTTTCATTATAACTAGTCTTTGATATAATGGTAGACACTGGGCCTGCTTCAGAGGTAAATGCTAATGCAGTCACAGCCGCTACTGCAAATTTATGCTAATGCCACAGCCAATGGGCTGTCTACTGAGACGCCCACTGGCCGTGGCTGTAATCCTCTGAAATGCACAAACAGCTGCACCATCAGACATAAGATCAACCTTTAGGTTTCTTATAATCTCTAATGCTAGTGGAAGTGTGTCTGCCCACACAGTCCCTGACACGCCCGCAGACACGCCCACTGATATGCACATTGTCAAAAGCCACCCCCAAGTGACCGCCCAGAAATGCCTATTGTAATTGTATGGAACTCTTTCTCCATGCAATACCGATCTGTGTACCCTGGCCGCATGCGCAGATCTAAAACTTTGGGCGCTTGTGCCCATGTTTTAAATGCATCCACCTCTCAATGAGATCCTTTATGATATGATGATCATATAATATTCATGTCCCTCTTCCCCCAATATTCACTGCTTTTACATCCCATTTTACCATTAATTTACTTGGCCTCAAGGCTCCATGTGTATGACTTTCAGCACAGGAGCATTTCTGCTAATCAATACCAGAACAGAACCGTGCTGAAAGGGAAGTTTGTCTGCAAATTGCTCAATGGTGATAAAGGCTTGAGAAGTACAGCATAAAAGTTTCTTGAACAAGTATGTAAGAATGGATAACAGCCATTAGTTACATATTGGGTTAACCCTTGCTACTTTACACATAAAAAGCAGGATTTGCCTTAGCTATAATAATAAGTGAGCAACTGTTAATATTTGAATGCTATTATTTCCACAATTGTTATAGTCCTTGCCACCTCTTCTCCTGCATGTCCATGTGCATGGCATTTGAAGGAAAGAAATTAATACATTGGCAGGGGCATAGAGAGAGGAGGGGGGCCATGTGCAGTTTCCATCCGGGGCCCCCTCCTCTCCCTCTGGCGACCAGCAGCGCACTGAGGGTCTCATCAGACTCGCTCGCAAACACTTGAGCGCTTGCAAGCGGGTCAATGTTGGGCTCTGTGCATGCACAGCGGCCGCACTGCGCGTGCGCAAGCCCCGGAGCAAGAGAGAAATTCTCTCACTCCGGGGCTCACTCCAAAAGGGGCGGCCGACAGCTCGCCCCTTTTTGTAGGTGTGGCGGGGGGGTGGCTTCACAAACTGAGGCGTTCCCAAATGAACGCCTGCAATTTGTGGGCAGCCCCACTGACATCACCAGCTCTCTGGTCTTGCGGCAGACGAGACCCTACCACAAGGGTCTATTCGCAAGCCCCGATGGTTGCGATGGTCACCCACAGCCTAGCGAGTGGCCAGGAGGTCGCGAGCGGCTCTGAATGAGGTCCTGAGCGCAGCATCGCTGCAGAGTCTACTGTGCATGTGCAGGTCACCAGGAGAGTGGCGCGTCAGTAATTTTTCCACCGATTTCCCTACTGTTCACGCACCAAACGTTGGCAAAATGGCGGACATTTTCCAGGTGATTTTTACAGACGTGGGACTCCGGAAAAGTAAGTATTAAAAATATGGGTGCATGGGTGCAGATATGCCCCTGTACATTGGGTACTTTAACCTCAGTCAAATACACGTCCATGAAATGCAAAATGCTCTAAAATAACTGTGTTGAAACAGAGGATGATTAGCAATACACATAGGTCTATATAAGTCCATTCTGCTGCCTGATATTGCAAATTTTAGCACTGTGTCTGCATTTACTGGTTTTTTAGAGTTGGACACAACTCAGTTGCATCTCAACTTTCAGCTAAATGGGTATAACTGGGTAGCTTTGAGGTGATTGCACATCAGTTATGTTTATTTACGGTGCATTGGAGGTGTGCAGATTGGATAGGCGTAAGGGTACTGTCGGTGGAGTTGCACAGATTCATACAACTTGGCATGTGGGCCGCATATCCGCAGTTAGTTCTGTGCACATAATGGGGGACATGTGTAGAGAGAAAGTGTAGAGAGATAAAATACCAACAAATCAGCATCTGTCATTTTCCAAACACAGCCAGAAAAATGACAGTTAGAAGTTGATCGATTGGTGTCTCTCTCCACTTTATTTCTCTCTAAGGTTTGGTACGTATCCCCCAATGTGAGTGTAATTTCCAGTGCAGCCAACTTGTGTGCAACTCTGAATTGTACCCATATGCAGTGGCGGTTCTACAGGTGGTCTTGTAGAGCTATCGCCCAGCGCACCGTGGCCTGAGGCTGTGGTCACAGTCTACCCGCCGGCGCCATCTAATCTGACGGTGCCCACCAGCTCTTGCTCACCACCATATTTAAAACCTGAAACGGTTGTGGCGCCATTTGATCCCTCCCACTGGAAGTCTCAGTCTCCCAGAATGCCAGTGGCGGGCATGACTACGTCATGCCGTGTGACGTTGTTGCGAATGGCATTCTGGGAGTGGCTGCCGGGGATTGAGGATGGAGGAGCAGCAGCAGCAGCAAGAAGGAGGGATCCGCCTGACTTCACAAGGCAAGAATTATGCAAACGGTGCCCCCCCTGTGCAGTGTACAGGGCAAAATTTGTATTTTCTTTGCCTTATTTTTTGCCCATGGCCACATCCTGGTCAGGCCACGCCCCCTGAGCTCAGGACACCAAAAAAACTTTGCCCTGTTCATTACAATGGCTAGAACCGGCCCTGCCCATATGTGCCCAAAAATAAAACTCTAAAAAGATGCACATTAAAATAGCATAGTTATGCCAATGCATTAGATACATCTCAAATTACATCCTGCTCTGCATTTGTGCCAGGTTTACATCATGCATACTTGCAGCCAGATACACTTGCACCCAACCAGCTCTTAGAAAAGTTTATTCACTTTTGTTTTTTTTAGCAAAAATGTTTGACTTTAAAAAATAAACCTCTGTAATAAAACAGATGTAATTTTCCTTCTTGTATACTGTATGAATAAAAGTAGCAAAAAAATTATTCTAAAATACACCCTACAAATCATATAATATACTGTAACCATGATCAACGAAGAATGCACCTGTCAGCTACAAAGGGGAATACGTAATCAAGCAGCTGGTTAGTATTGGTAACTGACAGGTGTAAATGCGTCTCCATGTGGGTCTGACTCAGTTACAGTAGCAATACGTAAACATGCCCTTGCTGGTCTGCATTGCTTACTGTATCTATTGATTTTGTATTTTTTACATTAAAAAAATAATAAATGCCATTGAAAGCTATGCATATGTTTGAGTTCGATATTTAAGATTTTATAATAATTTGCTGATCATTTAGAAATTTTTGCTTAAACAATTTGATTGGTAATTAGAATTGGAAAAAATGTGCATTGTGTTGATTTGTTTATCTGTCTCAAGAATAGAACTATCCTCATTCTAAAATGGAATACTGAGACAGTCAGCATCAGATTCAGAGAGAAGCTCAGGTATACGTGACCGCCTGTCATTTCTTTCCGGTGGTCTCAGATGCCATATTCTTACTGATGTATTTGGAACTGTGTCACCGATGTCATATTGCTGAAGAAACTGAAGAAAATTTTCAGCCATCGTTACATTTTTCATACACACTGAACAACCATCATCTGGTCGTGGGTTCCACCGGCTGGGGGCATGTGGCACCCCCCTCCCCTCGGCCTCTTCTGCTAGTATACGAGCAGTTGCTTGTACATACTAGCCGACGGTCACCCAATATATTGGCCGATCAATTGATCGACCATTATACAGAATCTGTCAGTGTATACCCAGCATCAGACACAGTGCCAGTCTACTACAGTATTTTCTGCACATGTGAAATTGCCATATTGGTGCCCTACTATCATAACAACCAATCCGATTCTAGAAATAATTTCCTAGAATGTAATAGATAAATTATATAATTTGATTGGTTGCTAATGCAACACCTACATTTTTTATTTTTAGAAGCTTTGATAAATCTCCCCCTAAAATTCAAAACTGTTCTGATTTTTATTTTTCTGAGAAAAAAGAGAAGAATCCAGTTTCCTTAACTCTCGCCAAGCTTCTGAAATGATAACCGTGAGGTCAATTTGTTCTTGTAACTGGGTAATGTCCGAGAACCAGAAGAAAAAAAATGTTTTATGTTTGCTGGATGCAGATTGATTAACTATTTTTTTATGTTTCTTTTTCTTTTAAATAGAAAAAAATAAATCAAATATAGTTTATGATGTACACTTGTAATAACCCTGCACAGCACAGTGAACAATTTCAAAGTACTTAAAATAACAATAAATGGCTTGTAAGACTGTCCATATTAGAACACACTTGATTCATAAACATTTTATGTACAGTAATCAGTTCTGCAAGTCTTTGAATTAGCATTGCGCAGTTACTAAACTTTATGTTGTACTATTAAATTTTATGTTGTTTAATTAACACCTTACTTTAATTTTACTGTTAACTAATTAGCTAAGTGATTAATGTAATTGAGAGAACTCCTAGCCCAGTTTGTAGCTTGGCAACAAGACAAAACTAAACCAGATATTGTACTATATATACATATGTACTATAGGGCCGATATAGAGCTGATTGCAATTTGCACGTAATTGCTCCTACATTGCGTGCACAGAACTTACTATATTCACCTGTAAGTATAGATGCATGCATCACTACAGCAGTACCACTTCCTCATTGCAGTCATTATTATCACTGCGCACTTGAACCAGCCCTATCCCCGATGCACAGGATCCACCAGAAAACAGGTGTATTTATGTGTACACACACCTCCACACAGTGGCAGCACCGGGGTCAGTGACACCCGATGCTGTAAGTAGCCCCCTTCAGGCACGCGTGCTCAAAAAAAGAGATTGGCCGCACAGGAAGAGGCGTGGTCTTTCAGGAAGGCTTTGTTCTCTTTAATCCAGGGGTGTGGCTTCACTGGAAGCCCCCATTCACATCACTCTTGGGGCATGCCCAACATTCCCGGAGATACTTGAATGCCCCCAGAGACTGTGCCTGCACTGTCGTCTCCTCTCCAATGACAGGAGCCGGGTGCTACACGATAATGTCACAGTGCAGCACCCAGCTCTCTGTCACTAAAGTTGAGGCAGTATTTTGGTTTCACCCCCTTGAAGAGTGACACCCAGGTGCGGTCCACAATCCCTGCACCCCCTTGTGACGCGTCTGCCTCTACATAGCCCACAATTCTGTTAACACACTGTGGGCTCTAGTTACTACAATCCGTATTAAAATGCAGATTGTAGTGTGATATTTCCGACTGAATTTGCATTGCGAATTTCAGGCAATATCACAGGGATTTATTATTAATCCCTTGCAGGGACAGAGCTTGTGATAAAGCAGCAACAAGATAAGGCACGGACCCCACAAGCTCTCTGAAGTACTGTGTAGTTAGTGTACACCATACCTCCTGAATAATGGGCCACAATTCCATAATATTCACTAGTGATGGAAACATGCCATTGATGGCATGTTAAACTGCATCTCGCATGTGCTCTATTGGGTTCAAATCAGATGCATGCTTCTCTAGCCATAATTTGGTGGCTACGGACCTATGTGGTGGTGCATTGTCGTGCTGAAAGAGCCGTCTCCTATTTGAGTGATTACATGACATGAACAAGTGCAAATGATTCACAAGGCTGGTTATGTATTTTCTGCCAGTCAGTGATGTCTGCAGATGTATCAGGGGTCCTAATGCTTGCCAGCTGAAAACATACCACACCATAATAGAGCCACCGCCACCCTGTAATGTCCCTTGTTGGCATGCAGGGTCCATTGTCTCATGGGGTTTTCTTCACACGTGCTATCATCCATCTACACAAAACAGTTAAAACCTCAACTGAACTGACCAAGCTATACGGTTTCAGTCATCTTGTGTCCAGTGGTGGTGGTCACAAACCCAGGCTATGTGCAGAGCCTTTTGCTGTGGGATCAGCAATGGGACACGAGTGGGCCCTCTGCTCCTGTACACCATAGAAGAATGGGAACATTGCACTGTTGGAACGCTGATATTACTTGTGGCCACAGCATTAAGTTTTGCTATTATCTGCGGCAATGTTGTACAGATGTTACAGATGGTACAATGCATGCCAGATGAGGCTGTCCACAATTGTCCAGTTTTTCATCGGTCACAACAGTCTTGCACGTGGGATGTCTTCCCTACTGTTGTGTAGTCGCGATACACCCTTGAAATGGTTGCACTTGAAAATCCACATTTCATGTTGATTTCGTAAATGGAGTGACCAATCTCTCGGGCACCTACTATCAAGCCTTATTCAAATTTGCATAAATCACTATATACTGCTATTATAAAAATCGACATTAACATCGTGTTTCCAATAAAAGATATCCTTTTTTAAAATTTAATCGTGTTGGATAAAGTTTTTATGTTTTTGACCTAATTCAATCATAAGAAAAACTCCAACAATTTCTAAGTGGTTTTTGGAAACAATATTAACCTGTTATGTTTTTTTCTCACAACAATAACCTGCAGACAGAATTCAATGAAATTAAGCAATCCATGTCCGTGTTATTTTATTAATGTATTTTGTATTTGATCACAAGCCTAAGGTAATGATGACAATAATAATGATGATAATAAAACGAAAACACCATTGATAAGTGTCACTTATAATAACACTATAGGTAACTTGGAAAATGAATTATGATTTGGAAGATGTGATCTGCTGGTTTACATTCCGTATTCAGTCTTATGGGAGTTAGGGATGAAATGATTGATAAGTAGAGAATAGCACATATCTAGTCCAAGCAACAAGAGGGGAGAATTAGAATCCTAATACAGTGAGCAGCTACTGAAGCCTACACTAACTTTTCTGAACCATTTTAGGTACAGTATTTTATAGGATTGTTTAATTGTTAAGACTGTTATTACTAATAGCTGATGACTTCTTAAGTTTATCTATCAGATAATGGGGCTCATAAGTTGGACGCATTTTATGCATAAATACTAGGGGTGAGCGGGTTCGGATTTCTGAAATCCGAACCCCCCCGAGCCCCCCCGATCCGAGTCCGATCCGAATCAGGCTCGACTTTTCCCGCCTGACTCGGATCTGAAATCGAGGCAAAACGTCATCATCCCGCCTTCCGAGTCTCGCGGGTTTTGGATCCTATATAAGGTACCCACGTCGGCGCCATTTTCTCACTCGGCTGTGGACAGTGAAGAGGGAGGGTGGGAGTTAGGGCTGTGTAGTGTAGTGTAGTGTAGTGCTGCTGTTGTCCACTACTTCAAAGTCCATAGGGGCTGGCTGTGTTGTGCTGTGCTGCTGTTGTTAATAGGGGCTGTGTCCACTACTTCAAAGTCCATAGGGGCTGGCTGGACTGTGTTGTGCAGTCAGTTCTCCATAGGGGCTGTGTCCACTCCAAAGTCCTGTGCAGTGTCCCAGTCCTAAAGGAGTGCTGCAGTGTTGTCCAGGGGGTGCTCTGTCCATCAGGGGTGCTCCCCCCAAGTGCTAAAAAAATAATATATTTTCTGTGTTTGTGAATTGTGTGCGCAGTAGCCGCACGTGCATCAACAAAGTAGTGCCAAGCGTGCGCCTGTGTCATAAGTAAAGGGCCGGCTGGCTTGACCGTTAAGGGTGCTGTAACCCCCGAAAGTACACTCCAGTCCAAACCAAAAAAAAAATTATTTTCTGTGTTTGTGAATTGTGTGCGCAGTAGCCGCACGTGCATCAACAAAGTAGTGCCAAGCGTGCGCCTGTGTCATAAGTAAAGGGCCGGCTGGCTTGACCGTTAAGGGTGCTGTAACCCCCGAAAGTACACTCCAGTCCAAACCAAAAAAAAAATTATTTTCTGTGTTTGTGAATTGTGTGCGCAGTAGCCGCACGTGCATCAACAAAGTAGTGCCAAGCGTGCGCCTGTGTCATAAGTAAAGGGCCGGCTGGCTTGACCGTTAAGGGTGCTGTAACCCCCGAAAGTACACTCCAGTCCAAACCAAAAAAAAAATTATTTTCTGTGTTTGTGAATTGTGTGCGCAGTAGCCGCACGTGCATCAACAAAGTAGTGCCAAGCGTGCGCCTGTGTCATAAGTAAAGGGCCGGCTGGCTTGACCGTTAAGGGTGCTGTAACCCCCGAAAGTACACTCCAGTCCAAACCAAAAAAAAAATTATTTTCTGTGTTTGTGAATTGTGTGCGCAGTAGCCGCACGTGCATCAACAAAGTAGTGCCAAGCGTGCGCCTGTGTCATAAGTAAAGGGCCGGCTGGCTTGACCGTTAAGGGTGCTGTAACCCCCGAAAGTACACTCCAGTCCAAACCAAAAAAAAAATTATTTTCTGTGTTTGTGAATTGTGTGCGCAGTAGCCGCACGTGCATCAACAAAGTAGTGCCAAGCGTGCGCCTGTGTCATAAGTAAAGGGCCGGCTGGCTTGACCGTTAAGGGTGGTGTAACCCCCGAAAGTACACTCCAGTCCAAACCAAAAAAAAAATTATTTTCTGTGTTTGTGAATTGTGTGCGCAGTAGCCGCACGTGCATCAACAAAGTAGTGCCAAGCGTGCGCCTGTGTCATAAGTAAAGGGCCGGCTGGCTTGACCGTTAAGGGTGCTGTAACCCCCGAAAGTACACTCCAGTCCAAACCAAAAAAAAATTATTTTCTGTGTTTGTGAATTGTGTGCGCAGTAGCCGCACGTGCATCAACAAAGTAGTGCCAAGCGTGCGCCTGTGTCATAAGTAAAGGGCCGGCTGGCTTGACCGTTAAAGGGTGCTGTAACCCCCGAAAGTACACTCCAGTCCAAACCAAAAAAAAAATTATTTTCTGTGTTTGTGAATTGTGTGCGCAGTAGCCGCACGTGCATCAACAAAGTAGTGCCAAGCGTGCACCTGTGTCATAAGTAAAGGGCCGGCTGGCTTGACCGTTAAGGGTGCTGTAACCCCCGAAAGTACACTCCAGTCCAAACCAAAAAAAAAATTATTTTCTGTGTTTGTGAATTGTGTGCGCAGTAGCCGCACGTGCATCAACAAAGTAGTGCCAAGCGTGCGCCTGTGTCATAAGTAAAGGGCTGGCTGGCTTGACCGTTAAAGGGTGCTGTAACCCCCGAAAGTACACTCCAGTCCAAACCAAAAAAAAATTATTTTCTGTGTTTGTGAATTGTGTGCGCAGTAGCCGCACGTGCATCAACAAAGTAGTGCCAAGCGTGCGCCTGTGTCATAAGTAAAGGGCCGGCTGGCTTGACCGTTAAAGGGTGCTGTAACCCACAAAGTACACTCCAGTCCAAACCAAAAAAAAAATTATTTTCTGTGTTTAGCCGCACGTATATATCAAATCGATATAACATAAATGGAGGACCAAACTTTCTCCGATAAAAATAAAATAGAGAAAGATCAAGAACCACTTCCTCCTAGTGCTGAAGCTGCTGCCACTAGTCATGACATAGACGATAACATGCCATCAACGTCGTCTGCCAAGGCCGATGCCCAATGTCATAGTAGAGGGCACATACAATCCCAAATGGCAAAGTTCAGGAAAATGACCTTGAAAAAGACATTTAAATCAGCAGAAGAGAAACGTAAACTTGCCAATATGCCATTTATGACACGGAGTGGCAAGGAACGGCTAAGGTCGATCCCTAGTATGTTCATGACTAGTGGTTCAGCTTCACATGACGATGGAAGCCCTCCTCCCACTAAAAAAATCAAAAGAGTTAAGCTGGCAAAAGCACAGCGAAGAACTGTGCTTTCTAAGAAGATATCACAAATCCCCAAGGAGAGTCCAAGTGTGGTGGTGGTTGCGATGCCTGACCTTCCCAGCACTGGACGGGAAGAGGTGGCTCTTTCCACCATTTGCACGCCCCCTGCAAGTGCTGAAAGGAGCACCCACAGTCCACTTGCTGATATGCAAATTGAAGATGTCACTGTTGAAGTACAACAGGATGAGGATACTGGTGTAGCTGGCGCTGAGGAGGAAGTTGGCGAGGAGGATTCTGATGGTGATGTGGTTTGTTTAAATCAGGCTCCGGGGGAGACAGTTGTTGTCCGTGGGATGAAAAAGCCCATCACGGTCATGCCTGGGCTGAAGACCAAACATTCCACCTCTTTGGTCTGGCAATATTTCTATCCAAATCCGGACAACAACTGTCTTGCCATATGTACCATATGTAAAGGTGAAATAAGTAGGGGTAGGGATGTCAACCACCTAGGAACATCCTCCCTTATACGGCACCTGCAGCGCGTTCATAAAAAGTTACTGTCAAGTTCAGAAACTTTGGCTAAGACCGTAAGCAGTCCAGGGACACCTAAATCCCGTTGTCCTGTTGTATCCAAGCGCCTGCAAACCACACCGTCAACTCCCTCCTCGTCAATTTCCTCCTTAGTCAGGATCGGAAGTAGTCCTGCAGGCCATGTCACTGGCATGACTGACTCTCCTATCCGGGATTCCTCTGGAGGATCC
Organism: Taudactylus pleione; assembly: GCA_031769625.1. NCBI lineage: Eukaryota > Metazoa > Chordata > Amphibia > Anura > Myobatrachidae > Taudactylus > Taudactylus pleione. The sequence continues at coordinate 662,447 of JAUIMM010001336.1, forward strand.
TGCATTGCTACGCCTACTGCTGCCGCTGCTGCTGTTGCTGCTGCTGGGAGTCGTTCATCATCCCAGAGAGGAAGTAGGAACACCACTACTTTTACTAAACAATTGACCCTCCAACAGTCCTTAGCGAGGAGGATGAAGTACGACAGCAGTCATCCTGAAGCAAAACGTATAACTGAGGCCTTGACTGCTATGTTGGTGTTAGACGTGCGTCCGGTATCCGCCATTAGTGCAGTGGGATTTAGACAATTGATGGAGGTAGTGTGTCCCCGGTTCCAAATCCCGTCTAGATTCCACTTCACTAGGCAGGCGATACCGAGACTGTACAGAAACGTCAGAAAAAGTGTCCTCAGTGTCCTGAAAAATGCCGTTGTACACAATGTCCACTTAACCACGGACATGTGGACAAGTGGAACAGGGCAGACTAAGGACTATATGACTGTGACAGCCCACTGGGTAGATGTATCACCTTACGCAGCAACAGCAGCAGCGTCACCAGTAGCAGCATCTCAGAAATGCCAGCTCGTTACAAGGCAGGCTACGCTGTGTATCACCGGTTTCAGTAAGAGGCACACCGCCGACAACCTCTTAGAGAAACTGAGGGAAATCATCGCCCAGTGGCTTACCCCACTTAGACTCTCCTGGGGATTTGTGATATCTGACAACGCCACCAATATTGTGCGGGCATTACATCTGGGCAAATTCCAGCACGTCCCATGTTTTGCTCACACAATAAACTTGGTTGGGCAGAATTTTCTGAAAAGCGACAGGGGCGTGCAGGAGACGCTTTGGGTGGCCCGAAAAATTTCTGTCCACTTTCGCCATTCAGCGACTGCGTGCCGAAGACTGGAGTGCCAGCAAACACTCTTGAACCTGCCCCGCCATCACCTGAAGCAAGAGGTTGTGACGCGGTGGAACTCAACCCTCTATATGCTTCAGAGGATGGAGGAGCAGCAAAAGGCCATACAAGCCTATACATCCACCTATGACATAGGCAAAGGAGGGGGTATGCACCTGACTCAAGCGCAGTGGAGAATGATTTCCGTGTTGTGCAAGGTTCTCCAGCCCTTCGAACTTGCAACACGTGAAGTCAGTTCAGACACTGCCAGCTTGAGTCAGGTCATTCCCCTCATCAGGCTTTTGCAGAAGCAGCTGGAGAAAGTGAAGGAGGAGCTAAGACGGAGCGATTCCGCTCGGCATGTGGGACTTGTGGATGAAGCCCTTCATTCGCTTTGCCAGGATTCCAGGGTGGTCAATCTGTTGAAATCAGACCACTACGTTTTGGCCACCGTGCTCGATCCTAGGTTTAAAGCCTATGTGGTGTCTCTCTTTCCGGCCGACACAAGCCTGCAGAGGTGCAAAGACCTGCTGGTGAACACACTGTCAGCTGAAGCGGAACGTGACACGTCAACGGCTCCTTCTTCATTTTCTCCTGCAACTGGGGCTGCCAGGAAAAAACTTAGGTATCCTAAGCAACCCGCTGGCGGTGATGCAGGGCAGGCAGGACCAAGTTTGGACATCTGGTCCGGACTGAAGGACCTGGCAACAATTTCTGACATGTCTACTGTCACTGCATATGATACTGTCACCATTGACAGAATGGTGGAGGATTACATCGGTGACAGCATCCAAGTAGGCATGGCAGACAGTCCATACCTGTACTGGCAGGAAAAAGAGGCAATTTGGAGGCCCCTGTACAAACTGGCTCTATTTTACCTGAGTTGCCCCCCCTCCAGTGTGTACTCCGAAAGAGTGTTTAGTGCAGCCGGGAACCTTGTCAGCGAAAGGCGTAGGAGGTTGCTTCCACAGAATGTGGAGAAGATGATGTTCATCAAAATGAATTATCAGCTCTTCCAGGGAGACCAGCCTCCAGAAGGTACAGAGGGACCTGTGGTGGTGGATTCAAGTGGGGACGAGTTAATACTTTGTGAGGATGAGGATGTACACACTGAAGAGGGTGAGGAATCGGTGGATGAGGAGGATGAGGATGACATCTTGCCTCCATAGAGCCAGTTTGTGCAGGGACACATTAATTGCCAGCTTGTTTTGTGTTGGCCCAAACGAACCAATCATTTCAGCCACAGTTGTGTGGCAGACCCTGGCGCTGAAATGATTGGTTTGTTAAAGTGTGCATGTCCTGTTTATACAACATAAGGGTGGGTGGGAGGGCCCAAGGACAATTCCATCTTGCACCTCTTTTTTTTCTTTGCATTATGTACAGTTTGGGGCCTAGTTTTTCAAACTGCCATCCTGTCTGCCACTGCAGTTTCACGCCTAGATGGGTCACGTGTTTGTGCCGCCCACTCGTGTCGCTTAGCATAGTCATCCAGCTACCTCGGTGCAACGTTTTGGACATAAAAACACTATTGTGAGGTGTGAGGTGTTCAGAATAGACTGGAAATGAGTGGAAATTAAGGTTATTGAGGTTAATAATAGCATAGGAGCAGAAAAACCTACAAATTCTGTGATTTTAGCTGTTTTTATGCTTTTTTAAAAAAAAATACAGATCCAAAACACAAAACCCAGAACCCAAAACACGGAAGGGTGGTTTTGGCAAAACCAATCCAGATCCAAAACACGAAGAAAGATCCAGATCCAAAACCAAAACACAAAACACGAAAAGTGGCCGGTGCACACCCCTAATAAATACGTAGTTATATAATACATCTGAGAAAAAGATGTGATTGCCTGAGTATGCCAAGCCGGACACATCTCATTCTCTGCAACATTAGTGCATGTTTCTGTCTCTGCAACAGTAGCTTATCCACCAGGCTTACTGATAGTGGCGTCCTTTGTACTGTATAAAAGCTGGTCATAATGTGAATAATAACTAATAAGATATACATTGGTTTATTGCTTCTAACCCTTAACAACCTTGACTAGCTTACTTAACTTAGAATAATAAATAACAACACAGACAACCAGAGCTTGGCTAAAAAGGTCACAGCTTTTTATTTATACTCAAATTAATGAATTAACCTAACCAGGGTGGCAAGAGACGCCGCAGACTCAGTTCTAGCTTTCACCCTGCTCAATGCTCGGGGAAAGACTAAAACGTCCCCCCTCTAGACGCACTAATGCTGTGAGGGTCTCACTTCCCTCCTGGGCCAATCCGAGGCGCATCTGTACAAAAGCGCCCGGGTCCCCCCACACGGAGGAGGACAAATGCCATGGACATCGAGGGCAAGTGCCCCCACAAAGTTATCTTGCACCACATAAAGCCACTGAGCTGCAGTGTACTCCCGCCAAGCTGCGACTCTCCTAAATTGGGAAAGAAAAGGTTAGAGTGACACAACAAAAAACAGTAATGGGTGGGATGGTGGGTTGCTAAGATCCAGCAAAAAGAGGCTGACTTTATGCAAACGAGCCGATATATACCACTCATCTGATCATTCCCTCAGTCACATCATTGGCTCCAACAACCAGCTTACCAGAAAGAGCTAACTAACTGCCCAGCAACAAGGCTGTCATCAAACAGCCAATATGCAACAAACCTAGTATTCTTATCTATCCTTAAGCCTATTCAGCTTTCGTCTACAATAAGATATACATTGGTTTATTGCTTCTACGCCTTAACAACCTTGACTAGCTTACTTAACTTAAAATAATAAATAACGACACAGACAACTAGAGCTTGGCTAAAAAGGTCACCGCTTTTTATTTATAATCAAATTAATTAATTAATTAATTAACCTAACCAGGGTGGCAATAGACGCTGCAGACTCAGTTCTAGCTTTCACCTCGCTCAATGCTCGGGGAACGACTAAAACGTCCCCCTTCTAGATGCATTAATGCTGCAAGGTTCTCACTTCCCTCCTGGGTCAATCCGAGGTGCATCTGTACAAAAGCGCCCGGGTCCCCCCACACGGAGAAGGACAAATTCACCATGGACATCAAGAGCAAGCCCCACAAAGCTATCTTGCGCCACATAAAGCCACTGAGCTGCAGCATACTCCCGCCAAAGCTAGGCCCTCAAGGAAACTGGCCCACCACCCAAAGCAAACAAGCCCAAAAAGGACAACAAATCCTTAATGAACAAACCAAGACCTAGGCCGTTCAGATGCTGTCCGTCCAGATGGAAAAACCGAACCAAATCACCAACCAAAAAGCCATGACTATCAACCAAGCCCCCTATCGATGCAACATGCCTAGCCACTGCTACATTCACCTTCTTCCATGCCCCTCTCCAAGTCAAACAAGGCACCATCTCAAACCACACAATCCTCACATCTAGCCATCGCAACCTCACCTCATCAAAAACCTCTCGGAAAATAACAGTCAGCTCCACACCTTTCAAAAGCCCCATGTCATTGCCACCAACCTGCAAAATGAACCATTCAGGCACACCCCAATTAGCCACAGAGGACACAATCAAAGCCAGGACGGCCTCAACATGCAAACCACGCACAACCAATCCAATGCACCTTTTGCCCACAAAGCGACAGACAAGCATGCTTAACCAAACCATGCCGTTCCACCCAAAATGTATAAGAGTGGCCCACAAGCCAAACCTGACCATCTTCCGCTGCAAGCACTGTGAAAAAAGAAAAATCCTGACCATGAGAACTGCACCTAACCCAAACCAACAAACACAACTTATGAAAGAAACATAGCAACTAACCGGCAGGGATGCATGAGAGGGGAAACAAGGAACCCAAGTGAAGAAGAAAAACTAAAAAACCTACACGTGAACCAAATTGGGCCAGATCAAGGCTCCTGGGAGGAAAATTTAAAAAATCCTTTCACATCCCCAATTGATAAACGCTAGTCGTTCAACAATTGGTGGGTAAACAACATTTTCGGGTTAACGCAAGGTGCGCAACTACAATTTGTCACAATGTATATATGTCTTATAAGAAGCTGACTTCCAACACCCTACTCTCTGTATGAACACGGGAGATGCCCCTGCAATTGTAGTGCAAGTGGCCACCCCAATTCGAAACAAATGGGTACCATAAGCTGAAGCATCAAGACCTTACTCCACCAAACCCAGTTTAAAAATAGCAGCGAACTGAAATTTAGTAAGCGGTGTAAGATCACTATGCAACAACCATTGAGCCCCCCCAACCGGGCGCAAACCCATATAATGTGCTGCCCGGTGTAAAGGACAGATAGGGACATCCTGATGCTGAGAAAGGGTAACCAATCTACCCCTATGCGTTTGGTCCATTTTAGAAAACTGCAGCTTGCAAAGCACCACCGCATCCCTAAAGACAATAGTACTCATTGAAACCCGGTCGCAAGCGCTGAGCACTCGCAACCGGGTCGATATTTATGCCCTGTGCACGCGCAGCGGCCGCACTGCACGTGCAAAATCCCTGGAGCGAGAGAGAATTTCTCTTGCTCCGGAGCTCACTACAAAAGGGGAGGCTGTCAATGTTGATTGACAGCTCAACCTGTTTTGTAGGCGTGGTGGGGGGGTGGTTTCACAAACGGAGGCGTTCCTTAAGGAACGCCTGCCGTTTTGTGGGCGGCCGCACTGACATCAGCAGTGATGTCAGTGGGGAGCTTCCTGCTCGATCAGAGCAGAAAGCTCCCTGGGGCTTGCGGTTGTCGAGACCCAACCTTAGGGTCTCGTCGCAAGCCCCGATGGTCGCGATGGTCTTGACCATCGTGACCATCAACCTGGTCGGTCGCTAAAGCTGTGGGTGGTAACCCACAGCTTGGCTAGCGACCAGGAGGCCGCACTTAAAAAAACAAGCGGCCGCCCTCATTCAGAGCGAGCGCTCACTTCTTGCGACCGCCTCTGAATGAGGGCCAATGTCCTTAAACAAAAGCCCTGAAGAATAAGATGTTTTGTTAGCAGCCACTAACTCGCTCACCCTAAATGCCCCAAAATATGCAGCCGAAAAGGCCAAATGGAAGAGAGAGCCTCAAACGTATCAGAAGCCACTTTCACCATAACAGCAAGCAATGCCAATAAAAGCAGCACGTCAATGGACCGCCAGGAATCGGTGTGAGCGGGGGACTCCTTCACCCAACCTTTAAGAGCTTTAGCTAAAATAAATGACTTGGTTGGGTCATGAGACCTTTAAGTTTACAAAAGAAGGAGACCCTCGCTAGCGCCGCCGGCACGGAGGCTTTGGACTGCCCCTGCGGATAATACCAAACAATGAGGAAAGCAAATCCTTCGGAGACTTACCCTGAGCACAATAAGCTTGCCAATCACGCCAGGCAGACGAGTACGGCTGTAGAGTCGCTGGTGCTAGCGACCGCAGCACCAAACTCTTTAAGATGTCCAGATAATCTGCCACACAAATGGGGGGCAAATCAGACCAACATCAGAAGCTGACAGAGCAAGAAATCTGAAACGCGCAAATTGAAAATGAGACAAGGCATCTGCAATCTTGTTAACAACCCCAAGGACATGACATGCTTGAAATCTAGTGTTCACTTCTAAACAGCGCAAAACTAAACGATGCAGTAAATGCAATACCAAAGGTGAAGACGATCTTTGATTGTTGATGTTGTGAACTACACCCAGATTGTCACACCAAAAAATAACATGACGATTACTCAGTCGCACTGACCAGAGTTCCACTGCCACGACAATTGGGAACAGTTTCAACAGCAAAAAATTACTTGTAAGACCCTCATCGTGCCAAACTGAGGGCCATGATGCAGCACACCGTTCCCCATCAAAGTAGGCACCAAAGCCCGACGAGCCAGCCGTATCAGTGAAAAGCTGTAACAACTCATTTGTCACTGGAGGCAAAGGCCAAATGCATTTACCTTTAAATTGAACCAAAAACCTGGCCCAAATACGGAGATCATCTTTAATCTCCGCCAACAAACGAACATGATGATGAGGCTGGCTCGATCCGGCAGGGGCCCTCTCTAACTTCCTGCAGAAAACTCGACCCATGGAAATTATACGGCAAGCAAAGTTAAATTAACCTAGCGCGACTGAACCATGCCCAAGCTAACCATTTCAGCCGTCAAACAACCTGCAATTTGCTCAAGCAACTTACAAACCTTGTCACATGGCAACTGACAACAACCTGCAAGCGTGTCTATCTCAATTCCCAAATAATATAAACGAGAAACGGGACCTTCACTTTTATCATGCGCTACTGGAACCCCTAACACATGGAAAAGGGACTGTGCAGAATAGAGGAGGTCACTCCCTCCTGGACCTATAAAGAGAAAGTCATCCAAATAATGTGCCACACCTGCCTGTCCAGTGCCGACAGGAACACACCAATGTAAAAAGGAACTGGGTTTCTCAAAGTAGGCACAGGAAACTGCACAGCCCACGGGCAAACATTTATCTACGAAATAACCTGAATCCAACTGAAAACCCATAAACTGCATAGCATCCGGGTGTAAGGTCAACAAATGAAAAGCCGACTCAATATCAAGTTTAGCCATCAAGTTGCCGTGACCAAAACTACGAACTAACCCCAAAGCCTCGTCAAAAGATTGATAAACTACACTACAGTACTCCTCAGGGATGTCATCATTAACAGAATTCCCTGGAGCACAGGACAAATTCTGGATTAACCTAAACTTACCCGGCACCTTCTTGGGAACTACACCCACAGGGGATATACAGAGATCCTGCAAGGGAGGACAACGGAAAGGACCCTCCAACCGCCCCAGCAGCACCTCCACCCCCACCGTGGCCCGTAAAACCTCAGAATAATCCCTGGCAGAACGCAAGTTCCAGGGTGCCCTACCCAGCAAAGGCCACACTATCAGCAAATGAAAACCGAATGAAAAACCCTGGAAGAAAAACAGTGAATCCTCTTTAAAAGAGTACAACTCCAGCCATCTAGACAGCGCAGCCAAATAACGGGCGAGCAAGCCTTAGCTAGTACCTTTGGAGCTGTCCCCTCGGTGGTGGGCAGCACCCCCGACCCACGTCGCCAATCCTTAGCCGGGTGCTCACCTCCACAGAGACGACAGGAGTGGCGAAAATGACAGCCCGACCCCTGAGTGCATCTGGATTCATTAAAGGCAAAACATTTGCCTTTTACCACACTCGTCGTCAAAGGCTTACCAGCAGAAGAGGTTCTGGGAGGCGGCACCTCATCCGAAGTGCCATCTGTCCCTATCCTCCTCCTTGCCCGCAGTACTTCCCCAGCTGCTATCCGCACTCGTCCCCTCCCTACCCCATGTACTGCCTTCCCCTAACCCCCACCATGCCCCCCAAGTACTGCGCCAGCTGCTATCTACCGTTTCCCCCTCCCTACCTTCAGCACTGCCTGCCCCTAGCCCCTCCTTGCCTCCCAGCTCTGTTGCAACAACTGTCTGCACTTACCCCTCCCTACCCCCAGCTGTGCCTGTCCTTACTCCCCTCTAGCTGCAGCTCTACCCCAACTTCTTCCTGCCTTTACCCCCAGCTTTACCCCAACCTCCTCTACCCCAACTGCTACATACCCCCCAGCTCTGTCCCAACTGCTGCCTGCCCTCAACTCCCATAATATGTGACTGGACCCAGAAAAAGTGGTGTAGGACCCCAATTTTTTAAAAGTGAGCGGTCCCTGGGACCACAATTTTTTTTCACTCAGCATGATCACTGTATGTGTGACCCTGCTAGCTTGTGTGTATGCATATATGTGTGACCCTGCCTGTATGTGTGAACCTACCTGTGTGTGTGTATGTATGTGTGACCCTGTCTATTTGTGTTTATGTATATGTGACCCTGCCTGTATGTGTGTATGTATGTGTGACCCTGCAGGGGCATTTTAAGTGAAGACTGAGCCCATGTGCAGACTCAATGTGGGCCCTCTCCTCTCTCATGCGATGCCGCGGAGCCACCCACGGTGCAGTAGATTCTGGCTTCCCTTCCAGTTGCCTCCCAGTGCCTAACCCAGGGGCCTGTGTGCACCGCACACCCTGCACCCATTATAGATACACCCCTGTGACCCTGCCTGTATGTTTGTATGTATGTGTGACCTTGCTTGTATGTGTGTATGTACTGTTTGCGTGACCCTGTCTGTTTGTGTACAGTATATGTATGTGTGACCATGCCTGTATGTGAGACCATGCCTGTATGTAGAGTATGTATGTATGTGTTACTCTGACTGCCCTAACACCTGGATTCTCTCTCATTGATTATAAGGTTCTCTCAACAGGGAGAGCCTGAGATGGTGAGACCACAAGGAACACAATTGAATCTCCAACTTACATTGACTCTCCAAGCTCCAACCCTTCCAATGTCTGTAAGGAGAATAACGCTATGAAAAATGGTCACTTGCTTGGGGATGCAGTCAGGAAGCCGACGGCCAAAATGCTGACCGCTGGCTTATGGACTGTCTAATCCCGGCAGGGGTCTAATAACAGGCATCGAAATCCCGACGCCTGTTATTCTACCTATGCCGGGAGCCTGACACCCGGCATACCGATCAAAGGTAAGCCGGGCGGTGGGTGCGGACAGCCATGGGGGGAGTGGAGGGTTAGGGGCTTCCGGGGGGGACTTAGAGTTAGGGACCCCCCCGGGAGGGTTAGAGTTAGGCTAGAGGAAGGGGGGTTAGAGTTAGGCACCCCCGGGGGAAGGTTAGGGTTAGGCACCCCCAGGACACTTAGGTTTAGGATGCGGGGAAGTAGTGGGTTAGGTTTAGGCACTTACAGGGAGGGTTAGGGTTAGGCACTTGGGAGGGAGGTTAGGGTTAGGCACACCTAATGGAGGGTTAGGGTTAAGGAGGGGGATTAGTGAATATAGAAAATACTTACCTGTCGGGATCTTCACTGCCGATCTCGCATGCGTTATTTCATACTGATCCCTTTGCTTGATATTAGTCAGATGACATAACAGGTATTGTATTTGATAACAGTTGTTTGTGAATTTTTCATATTATTCATTGGCTCTATAACACCATGCTCATATTAGACAAACCACTCTTGCACATTTTCACCCCAGTGTGATACAATATTATAAGAGCATTGGCTACCTGCTTGTGTTTGCCTTAATGACCGAAGTAGCCAGCCCTCTAGGCATACTGTACTGCACATGTCTGCGCTCATACACATGCAATTCACAACAATTTGTACAGGCTACTGAACACTCCAATGTTCTTAATGGAGAAAAGAGCTTATGGATATGTTTTTCGTTGACTTACTTCTGAGATCATCAACTACAGAGAAAAAATTATATAATTTAAACCTACAGTAAGATTTTATGTCCTCTACAATACACTGTGTAAGCTTTGCTAAATATGAATGATAATAATATTGCACAATATGAATGTTGAATTTAGAGAAGGAAATATTTACCTTTTGTCACAAACCTCTATTATTAATATATAATATAATTCTATGTTCTTTGCTCTTTACTCAATCCAATTATAATTTTGGACTCCATGAATGGCCGTGTGAATGTAGCAGTTTCACCCTGGATCAAATTTTATCTGGTACAATATGTTTGTCTGTACAGTCAGCTCATATTTTATATCTGCAAAAGAAACAGATTAAAAATTCCAGCTATGAAATCAGTGCCCTACAACACTGTCTTGAGAGACTCATTAGGACTATTAGAAAAACACTCATAGCAGCTTTTATTGAAAAGCATAGAAATAAATAACCTTTGTTCCTGGGATTTGGAGTCGCCCTATGTTGCTACAGAATCATTTCCCGTTGATATATTACAGTCATTAGTGTAACCTCTGTAGGACACTGTATACACGAGACATTGCAGCCTAACCTTGTAGCTCTGGGTATTTCTTAAGATACAAACATTTTGTCATTGTCATGCTGTCCAAGGTGAAGAATACAAATTTTTAAATACAAAAATAAAATAGAAACTCAGCCAGTTAGAACTTTGCTTTGGATTCAGATAATCTAAATTCCTTTAGTTAAGCACCTCTTTTTGTGCTTATTAGCTGATGAGTAAAGGTGGAATATATCAAGTATCACACAGGGTTGGGTAGGGGCAGTGGCATCCCTATCTGTCTTTGCATCCCGCGCAGGGAAGTTGTACTGCGCGCTGAAGAACCGCGCGCCGGCAAATAAGGGGGGGTGACCTCGCAGGGAAGAGCATGGTCTTGCAGGTGGGGCGTGGCCTAGCGGCCCAAACACACATTTTTTTTCACATCGAGGGTGCAGGAGGTGCAGGCTGCCCCCGGGGACCAGCCTGTGTGAATTACCGGCTCCCTCACTGTCATGCAGCACCCGGCTCCTGTCGCTGAGGGGGAGCCAGCACTTTGGTGTCACCCCACGGCTGGTGACACCCGGGTGCGGCAGTCACCCCCCGCACCCCCGTTGTGACACCAGTGGGTACGGGATGCCATCACTCGGAATCCCAAAATCCAACAGAAGTAGGTAAGTATACTCTCCTTCCCCTAACCCTCCCTCCCCGCAGCCTAAATCTAACCCACCCCCCACCAGTGCCTAAACCTACCTTCCTTCCCCCGCAGCATAAACTTATTCCTCCCCCGCAGTGCCTAACCCTCCCCCTAGTGCCAAACCCTAACCCCTAACCTTAGCTCTGGGATTATGACTTGTGTCAGGATTCCGGTGCCTCCATTCTGAGCGCTGGCATCCCGACAGCTGGGTTAATAACTACATCCCATCGCAAATCCTTTGTGATACATCCCACCCCCTATCGCATGCATAACAGCAGTTTTTAATGCCCTTATGCATGGTTACTTACCTGCTGGGATAGCTCTTTTGATGTAGATCTACCCTGGTGAAGTAGTGACTTCCAGGTTTATGACCCGGGAGTCCTATTGTGCATGCATACCCTTTGTCCAGCTCATACACAAGCTGCAGAGGGGCTCTGAAGACATGTTGGGTATAGGAACCCATAGGCTTCTATAGGCAATGCCATCCAGGGCTGAATTAAGCCTTCGGGAGTCCCGGGCACTTAAGACCGTTGGGCTCATCCCCTCTCTTCCATTCCTCCCCTCTCATCAACACCACCCCAATTTATCATCTGACCCGCCCCCACTTATCATTCGGCCCGTCTCCATTCATCCAGCCCTTAGAAAATGCATGGGACTGCACAGTGCAGTAGTGTGTTCTGGCCATTGGGGGGTCGTCTTCTATAGATGACATTGCCGGAGATTTCTGTGAAATCTCCTGCATTGTGCTTTTAGTACATAAGAGCAATACATAAAATTATGAAGAAACTGAAGTTTCTGCATAATTTTAGGTATCAAACAGCTTGATACATAAACCCCTTAGTATGTAGATTTAAAGTGGCAATAATCTAAAAGGCAAAACCTACAATATCTGGATCTGCCTTTTATATTATTACTGCTTTAAATCTACTAGCAAATACTCTTAGCATTACAGTTGGGCCCAGGGTCACAAAGCAAATAACATTTTGTAAATATTTAGTTAGACTTGTTCACTATAAACACCTCATATTTAATATACTAGTGAATGTAGTTTTGCATTGTTTTTAACCATTATCAGGATGTATTTGGCTATTACACTAGAGTCTATTCCAGGAGTGCTATTTTGATATATCTGGTAAATTACCCTATAAAGTACTATCAAAGTAAGTATTGTAGGGGCTAAAATCAAACAATAATATTTAATTTCAAGTACTAAATTTATAATACAAATTAGACACAATTAGCAAAAGGTAGCAAAGTTCATCTTCTGTAAGGATTCCCAATATTGTTTTGTAGAGTTCACCCTGCAAACAAAAATGTAGTACATTTGTTGGTCGGCCGTCTGTGAGTTTATGCAAATGCCCTGCAAACTCCTTCCCTTGTGTACATCCTTTTGGCAGAATGTGCAAGGACTGAGACGCCCACTTTTATAGCTCTTGCACACTGTAAAAGCGACTGGTGCGTCCTTATATGCCACCATTGGTCACACCATCAAAACTTGCACAGCATTATGGCAGATGCAGTTTCTTCTCATTCTGACCACGGCCTCTTATGCCTGTGGCTGTGCGTCTGTGAATGCAGCTGCTTGCAGTGACATGCCATGACACTGCCGTAACAGGCTCACTGAATGGACCATTTTTGCGTGCACTTGAACTTGAAATTAAGCCATTTCGATTTTTTTTTTAATTTTAGTTAATTTCAAACAAAGCAGGTAACCATGTTTGAGCCAGACTGAATATTTTAGTATTTGTCTGAGAATAAATTGTATAGATAATATTTTTAATATTATTCCATTTGAATTGAAACATTTGTGAAAAATAAAATACTCTAAATTGCTGCTATTTAACCTTAAACAGGCATAAAAGTTAGTTTATTTGAATGCATTTTAACTGCAAATTACACATTCAAATTTTGAATTTGATTTAATAGCGTACGAGCTGAGAATTTCAAACCATGGTGATCAAACTAAATTTTTTTTTAATAGTTTCAATATTTTCAATTATTTAGAATTTTGCCTTATACAAGAAAATTACTTGTGGATTGGTCACATTATATTAAGACCAGTGTCAGAATGGCTAACTGGGGTATAGGGAAAATTCCTGATGGGTCCCACTGTCTAAGAGTCTATGGTAATAGAACACAGACTTGACACTGCTCCCTGTACCTTTAATTTTGAATGCAACAGAAATACAACGTCATTAAGTCAAGTCTACAATGCTGTCAGAAGAGATAAGCAAGAGAAAAGAAGAGAAGTTAAGCTGACAGGTGAGTAAACCAAAGCAGCATTATGAGAGACCTTGGCATGGGGTAGTGTAGAGAGAACTGGGTAAGAGTTTATGAGCCGATTGGAGAGAAGTGCAGAGGGAAGTGAGAAGCCAAGTAGAAAGAACCAGAGATAACCAGGCAGACTGGAGAGGACCAGGAATTAGGGGGTGGACATATAGGAGAGAACCGAGGAGGGGGAGGAGAAAGAGAAGTGAAGATGTCCATATAAAGTAGGGGTGAGCGGGTTCGGATTTCTGAAATCCGAACCCCCCGGAGCCCCCCGATCCGAGGCCGATCCGAGTCAGGCTCGACTTTTCCCGCCTGACTCGGATCTGAAATCGAGGCAAAACGTCATCATCCCGCCTTCCGGGTCTCGCGGGTTTTGGATTCTATATAAGGCACCCGCGTCAGTGCCATTTTCTCACTCGGCTGTGGACAGTGAAGAGGGAGGGTGGTAGTTAGGACTGGCTGGGCTGTGTAGTGTAGTGTAGTGTAGTGCAGTGTAGTGTTGTGCTGTGCTGCGCTGTGCTGCTGTTGTCCACTCATCCAAAGTCCATAGGGGCTGGCTGTGTTGTGCTGTGCTGCTGTTATCCATATAGGCTGTGTCCACTCCTCCAAAGTCCATAGGGGCTGGCTGTGTTGTGCTGTGCTGCTGTTGTCCATAGGGGCTGTGTCCACTCCTCCAAAGTCCATAGGGGCTGGCTGTGTTGAACTGTGCTGCTGTTGTCCATAGGGGCTGTGTCCACTCCGCCAAAGTCCATAGGGGCTGGCTGGGCTGTGTTGTGCAGTCAGTTGTCCATAGGGGCTGTGTCCACTCCAAAGTCCTGTGCAGTGTCCCAGTCCTAAAGGGGTGCTGTAGTGTTGTCCAAGGGGTGCTCTGTCCATCAGGATTGCTCCCCCAAGTGCAAAAAATATATATTTTTTCTGTGTTTGCGAATTGTGTGCGCAGTAGCCGCACGTGCATCAACAAAGTAGTGACAAGCATGCGCCTGTATCATAAGTAAAGGGCCGGCTGGCTCGTCCGTTAAAGGGTGCTGTAACCCCCAAAGTGCACTCCAAATAATATATATTTTTTTCTGTGTTTGTGAATTGTGTGCGCAGTAGCCGCACGTGCATCAACAAAGTAGCGCAAAGCGTGCGCCTGTGTCATAAGTAAAGGGCCAGCTGGCTTGACTGTTAACGGGTGCTGTAACCCAGAAAGTGCACTCCAAACAAAATAAAAAAATATTTTCTGTGTTTTTGAATAGTGTGCACTGTGGCCGCACGGTTATCAACAAAGTAGCGCCAAGCGTGCGCCTGTGTCATACGTAAAGGGCCAGCTGGCTTGACTGTTAAAGGGTGCTGTAACCCCAAAGTGCACTCCAAACAAAATGAAAAATTATTTTCTGTGTTTGTGAATTGTGTGCACTGTGGCTGCACGTGCATCAACAAAGGAGCAGCGCCAAGCGTGCGCCTGTGTCCCATAAGTCTGTTAAAGGGTGGTGTAACCCCCAAAGTGCACTCCAAACAAAATGAAAAAATTATTTTCTGTGTTTGTGAATTGTGTGAACTGTGGCTGCACGTGCATCAACAAAGGAGCAGCGCCAAGCGTGCGCCTGTGTCCCATAAGTAAAGGGCCAGCTGGCTTGTCCGTTAAAGGGTGCTGTAACCACCAAAGTGCACTCCAAACAAAATAAAAAATAATTTTTTTTGTGTTCGTGAATTGTGTGCGCAGTAGCCACACGTGCATCAACAAAGTAGCGCCAAGCGTGCGCCTGTGTCATAAGTGAAGGGCCGGCTGGCTTGACCGTTAAAGGGTGCTGTAACCCCCAAAGTGCACTCCAAACAAAATAAAAAATAATTTTTTGTGTTTGTGAATTGTGTGCGCAGTAGCCGCACGTGCATCAACAAAGTAGCGCCAAGCGTGCGTCTGTCTGTCATAAGTAAAGGGCAGGCTGGCTTGTCTGTTAAAGGATGGTGTAACCCCCAAAGTGCACTCCAAACAAAATAAAAAAATATTTTCTGTGTTTGTAAATTGTGTGCACTGTGGCTGCATGTGCATCAACAAAGGAGCAGCGCCAAGCGTGCGCCTGTGTCCAATAAGTCTGTTAAAGGGTGGTGTAACCCCCAAAGTGCACTCCACAAAAAATAAAAAATTCTTTTTTTTCTGTTTGTGTGCGAAATGTATGCGCAGTAGCCACACGTGTATCAACACAGCAGCAGCGCCAAGCGTGCACCTGTGTCATAAGTCAAGGGCCATTTTGGACATCTGGTTCAGACTGAAGGACGTGCCAACAATTTCTGACATGTCTACTGTCACTACATATGATACTGTCACCACTGACAGAATGGTGGAGTAATTATTTTCTGTGTTTGTGAATTGTGTGCACTGTGGCTGCATGTGCATCAACAAAGGAGCAGTGCCAAGCATGTGCCTGTGTCATAAGTAAAGGTCCAGCTGGCTTAAAGGGTGCTGTAACCCCCAAAGTGCACTCCAAAAAAAATAAAAATTATTTTCTGTGTTTTTGAATTGTGTGCACTGTGGCCGCACGGTTATCAACAAAGCAGCAGTGACAAGCGTGCGTCTGTCTGTTAAAAGGTGGTGTAACGCTCAAAGTGCGCTCCACAAAAAATGAAAAATTCTTATTTTTTTTTCTGTCTTTGTGAATTGTGTGGGCTGTAGCCGCACCTGCATCATCAAAGCAGCAGCGACAAGCGTGCGTCTGTCTGTTAAAGGGTGGTGTAACGCTCAAAGTGCGCTCCACAAAAAATAAAAAATTCTTATTTTTTTTCTGTCTTTGTGAATTGTGTGGGCTGTAGCCACACCTGCATCCTCAAAGCAGCAGTGACAAGCGTGCGTCTGTCTGTTAAAGGATTACATCAGTGACAGTATCCAAGTAGGCATGTCAGACAGTCCGTACCTGTACCGGCAGGAAAAAGAGGCAATTTGGAGGCCCCTGTACAAACTGGCTCTATTTTACCTGAGTTGCCCCCCCTCCAGTGTGTACTCCGAAAGAGTGTTTAGTGCAGCCGGGAACCTTGTCGGCGAAAGGCGTAGGAGATTGTTTCCACAAAATGTGGAGAAGATGATGTTTATATAATGAATTATCAACTCTTCCAGGGAGACCAGCCTCCAGAATGTACAGAGGGACCTGTGGTGGTGGATTCCAGTGGGGATGAATTAATACTCTGTGAGGATGAGGATGTACACAACACTGAAGAGGGTGAGGAATCGGTGAATGAGGAGGATGAGGACGACATCTTGCCTCCGTAGAGCCAGTTTGTGCAGGGACAGATTTATTGCCAGCTTGTTTTGTGGGGGCCCAAATGAACCAATCATTTCAGCCACAGTCGTGTGGCAGACCCTGGCGCTGAAATGATTGGTTTGTTAAAGTGTGCATGTCCTGTTTATACAACATAAGGGTGGGTGGGAGGGCCCAAGGACAATTCCATCTTGCACCTCTTTTTTTTCTTTGCATTATGTACTGTTTGGGGCCTAGTTTTTCAAACTGCCATCCTGTGATGGGCCACGTGTTTGTGCCGCCCACTCATGTCGCTTAGCATAGTCATCCTGCTACCTCGGTGTAACCTTTCGGACATAAAAATACTATTGTGAGGTGTGAGGTGTTCAGAATAGACTGGAAATGAGTGGAAATTAAGGTTATTGAAGTTAATAATAGCATAGGAGCAGAAAAACCAACACATTCTGTGATTTTAGCTATTTTTATGCTTTTTTTCAAAAAAATACAGATTCAAAACACAAAACCCAGAACCCAAAACACGGAAGGGTGGTTTTGGCAAAACCAATCCAGATCCAAAACACGAAGAAAGATCCAGATCCAAAACCAAAACACAAAACACGAAAAGTGGCTGGTGCACACCCCTAATATATAGGGGTTTACACTGTGACTTATACTCCATACAATCTGTAACATTAAGTCTAGAGGGACCTAGAAATAAGCAGGGACCTCCATACAGGGCACAAAGCATCCCAGTGTTTGCTATACAGTACATCAAGCATCCCAGTGATTACCATACAGAACATTGAGCCTCCCAAAGACCACCATAAAAACAGTAAGCATACAAGTTACCACATTCAGTATATTGAAAATCCTAGTGAGCAGAGCACAGAGAGCATCCAAAATGCAAATACATACAATCAAGTAAACACATCTAATGGCAGTGCTGCGGCACTCAGAGCAATAATCACCAGTCATATAATCCAACATTTCTGTGCTTTAAAAAAGACACTGTCATCAGGGATGAAGTCCAGAAATAAGGACGAAACATTGATAAATGTTTGGCAGGACCTTCACACTTGCTATCTTCATGCCCCTATAGGAACAAGGATGGCTTCCTTTCAGATTAGTTACATTTTTTTAGTGTATAAGCATTTATTGCTATTGTTTATTAATATGTCAATAAAAACTGTATAAAATATAACACATTATACAGTTGTTGTTTTTTGATGATCTCTGATGGTTTGCAAGTGTCTTGAAACTAGCCCATAAAAATATAAGATATTTTATTTTTGTGTGTGTGCATTAGCAACTTAGCTGTGCTATTATTGTTTTGTGACACTGCCGGCCAGACCGCAGTTTATCGTCCATGTATTTGTGACTCTGCAGGTGGTCAGAGAACTACAGGCTGCTTTCCTCTGATGTAAACAGCAAGTCTTGGTCCCATTATCCCTAACAACCTCCCGGAGTACAAAGTATAGTCTGTTTACAGTATGTTCTAGCAGCACCTCCACAAGCAAGGCCACCTCATTTCTATTAGATGCATAAAAAATAAAAAACCTCCTCCAGAATAAAGATGTATTTTAGGAACTAAAGAACTTGATCCTAAATTGAGTTTCCCTCATAAAGTTTTTTAAGAATCAAAACATTAAAATAAATAAATTAAAAACTAATCAATCTTTCCGTCCTTTCCCTGTCTTCAGTCCATAAACATATTCCAACTCCGCCGGACCTCTAACCTAGTTAAGGAAAACATTCTTGGTTTTTAAACTTCGATGGGGTCGTATAGTTTATTAAGCTGCCATCCTGTCTACCACTTCAATGCCACTCTTCACCATGTTGGAAGCTGAACTACAACATGTTAGTGCCGCCCACTGCTGTCGCTTAGCTTAAGCCAGCTAGCTGGATGCAACCTTTTGGCCTAAACTAAACTCTTGTTGCTTTCAGTGGAGAGAAATGAGTGGGGGAGGGAGACTTGCTGAAGAGAATAAGGTAAGTAAATATGGGGGAAGGGAAGTATATAAGTAAAGCTTTGGGAGAAAGAAGACTGCATAATTTGGCTGGGGGTGCTTGGACTAATAATTTATTGGTGAAGATAAGGACTAGTCATTGAATTAGAGAAGTTATTAGTGTATTGATGGGGTGATGGTGCGGCCATTTATTAGATGATTATAATAAGGGGGGTATTTATTTTAATATGGGGCTAATAGTAGTGCCTACTGTACTCATTTAAGGTAGGGTTGTGGAAATGTTTATTTAATGCTGGGATGGTTTTAGGGCTAACAATTAAGAGTGTAACTGAATTTAGGAGGAGGGATATTAATTAAATGTGAATACTAATTATTATTAATTGTCTCCAATATTTGAGACAATCAGGGAAAGATAATGAAAGCAGCATGAACAGGCAGGAGAGAGCAGGATAGTCTGCCATTTGTCCTGATTCTGGTGGGGCAGTCCAGATTTTGGCTTACTTCGTCATCTAGTCAGAACCTTTTCCTCACTGCAGGGACAGTTGGGAGGTATGTCCGGCTTCTCACTGCTCTGCTAAAATGATAGCCATGGCCCTTGCGCTGTGCCAGAAGGAAAGAAGAATAGCTCCGATAAGGTGATTAGGTAGTTATTCTATCCTTTCATCCCCTTGGCGACTGTCCACACCCCCACATTCAGCAGGGCACGGCCCATCATTGGTGCATGAATTCAGGGGACCCTTACCAGTGCAAGAAAATATTAACATTTTTGCCAACATGAGCATTTATGTCATGTCAAACATTAGAAACATTAATAGGGGTTGCGCCAATGATTATGTCTGTTGGACAAACAGATGCATTTACACGTAAAAAATATTTTTTACCTTCCCCTTTTTTAGTTGTAAATGTTCAAGCGTCTTTATAGGTATACCTACTCTGCATGGTCAAAATCTCCAAAGAGATATTGTAGCCTGTGTCTTTCACCTTCTTCTTCATAGATTGTTTTAAATTATCTCACACCTCCTCTGACCCACAGTCTTTGCCCTCTTTCCCATCCACTGTAAGAACAATTTTTGCATTGACATTGAAGGCACCTACAACATAAATAATGTAGCAGTAACATTGCACTCTATCATTATTATAATAATCAGACGTATGGAAGTGAGTTTAGAAAGTGTGGACACGCAGTTAGAACCCTCTGGCATATCTCCCTGGCAATCACAGGCATTTCATACATCATTTTATGCATTTTCTTTATTCCATTCTGTCCAAGGTGGCAAATTTTATTATGCCTGTCATTAAAGAACATGTGCCAGGAGAAAGATTAACTACTATATCAGGTTTAGCTCTGCGGTGACTTGTTTTGGACGTGAAATGGACACAGGAGACTGGCAATAAGAATTTTATACCTGGTTCTGTACTTTTTATTTACTGATGTTTTCTATCAATGTCATACATCGTCAGACCTGGAAACATCATTGAATTAATTTCAGTAATAGCAGACAATCTGCTCACTAATTAATTAACAAAGGGATTTTACATTCTAAAAGCTCCCTTGATTTATGGTTTAGATTATACTGGGGAAGGTTATTTGAATAGTGCGTTTTTTTAAAAGGTACGAGATATGTTATTACTATTATTATAATTGTTTATTTTATTTATAAGGCACCACAAGGGTTTTGTAGCCCCGTACAAGTGATAAAATAGATAACAAGATACATAAGTACATACAGTATATATTATAAATTCACATATATATGCACTTACAGTGTGCAGTTAGCATAATTATGTAGAGAAGACTAAGGGGAGAGGGTCTGGCTCATATGAGCTTACAGCCTTATAACATGTGCGTCGCTCACCTAGTGATACCAAGGTGTACTGATTATCTGTGTCCTTGACCGCATTCATGGATTTTTAATAGAAATATTTTGTTTAGTTATTATATTATGTGGTCTATTCATCATGTTAATTATCAGGGTCCGAACAGACCCCGATAATTAACAATCCATCTTGACGCGAGTGAAAAAGCAATTCATCATTGCTCCAGCGCGGAGACAGCTTATCCGAAAATTAGCTGTCTCCCCGAAGCACTTCACTGGTCCTTTCAGAGAAGTGAGAGAAGTGCGTATGCGTGACCTACATGTCATGCATGCACACAAGATCCCCGACGTCCGGCGGAAGGAACCGGACAGGGGTGTAGGGATCCGAAAGATGGCGAATGCTCCTACACTCAAGTTCCGAAAATATTGTATTTTCAGAACTGGATGAATACTTTCCCCATACAAGTGTATGGGGATGGCGGGCCATTCCACCAGAGGAAGGTAAGCAGGAGATATATGTGATACTGTATCTCCTGCTTTACCTTCTTGATGAATGGCCAATTTACAATTACAACTGCTTTTGTAAAAATTAAGTGATGATGAATAGGCCCCTATGAGAGATGTGAGTATATTTAATGTTGCTGATGAATACAATAAACTGATATATGGATAGTTACTTTTTTAATTAGTAAAATTAAGATTTTTGTTGTTGTTGTTTGTATTCATTCATTTAGCTCATGAAATAACCAAAAATGATCCAGAGGATATACTATAAGTTAAATGTAAGAGTAAAAGTGAATTGTTACATATGTATTCCCTGCACATGTACAGCATCTCGGTGTTTGTGGATAGTAGGAATGTTTGAATTGATTTTGTCATTTCCAAAATGTAGCTGAATTTCACTGATACACTATGGGGCTGATTCAGAGTGTCTGTCTTTGCATGAAGCCATGAAAACCTGATTTGCTACCTTATGCTAACGCAAGTTTCCATAGGGCTAAAGCTGGAAGCCCATGCTAGGTGCAAGAGATCCATTTGAAACAGGGTTCCCTTCTCTGTATGTATATGGCCACACCACTCCTGTCTGGGCAGCCGCACTGAGGGGCTATATGGCCTCCGATGATTAAATATGGAACTCACTGCAAGGGATACTTAAGTATCCAACTCGCAGTGGGGATAGTTTACACCAGAGCAATTCATCATTACTCCAGTGCAGGGACAGCTGCTCCGAAAAGCAGCTGTCCCTTCAGTTAGTATCACAGCTACAGATGTAGCTGCGTTAATTACCTCTCAGTTGGTGCAACTACGCATGCATGACCCGAGGTGACTTGTTTGCTGAGAGACAACACAGGGGGGAAGTGATGGTGTGGCTGAGAGATGATGCAGGGGGAGGCAGTGGTGTGCTGAGAGATGATGCAGGGGAAAGGTGATGGTGTGGCTAAGAGCTGACACAGGGGGAGGTGATGGTGTGCTGAAAGACAATGTAGTGGGGAGGTGATAGTATGCTGAGAGACAATGCAAGGGGTAGCTGATGGTGTGGCTGAGACACGCAGGGGGGAGGAAATGGTGTGCTGAGAGATGACGTGGTGGGGAGGTGATGGTGTGCTGAGAGACAACGCAGGGGGATACATGATGAGGTGTGCTGAGAAACGATGTGGCACAGAGGGGATGTAATGGCTGAGAGATGATGCAGGGGGAAGGGATGGTGTGCTGAGAGATGCCGTGGTGGGGAGGTGATGATGTGCTGAGAGACGATGCAGGGGAGAGGTGATGGTGTGGATGAGAGATGACACAGGGGGAGGCAATGGTGTGCTGAAAGACGACGCAGTGGGAAGGTGATGGTATTCTGAGAGACGATGCAAGGGGGAGGTGATGGTGTGGCTGAGAGATGTGGGGGGAGGCATTGGTGTGCTAAGAGATGACGCGGTGGGGAGGTGATGGTGTGCTGAGAAAAAATGCAGGGGGGAGTTGATGGTGTGGCTCAGCGATGACACAGGGGGAGAGGCAATAGTGTGCTGAAAGATGATGCAGTGGGGAGGTGATGGTATGCTGAGACGATGCTAGTGGGAGGTATGATGTGGCTGAGATGCAGGGGATGATGGTGATGTTGTGCTGAGAGATGACACAATGGGGAGGTAATGGTGTGCTGAGAAACAATGCAGGGGGGAGGTGATGGTGTGGCTGAGAGATGATGCAGTGGGAGAGGCAATAGTGTGCTGAGAGACAATGCAGTTGGGAGGCAATGGTGTGCTGAAAGATGATGCAGTGGGGAGGCAATGGTGTACTGAAAGATTATGCAGTGGGGAGGTGATGGTGTGCTCAGAGACAATGCTAGGGGCAGGTGATGATGTGGCTAAAAGATGCAGGGGATGATGGCGATGTTGTACTAAGAGATGACACAGTGGGGAAGTGATGGTGTGCAGAGATAATGCAGTGGTGGAGGTGATGGTGTGGCTGAGAGGCAACACAGGGGGGAGGCAATGGTGTGCTGAGAGACAATGTTGTGCAGAAGTAATGGTGTGGTTGAGAGATGACACAGGGGGGAGGTGATGGTGTGCTGAAAGATGATGCAGTGGGGAGGTGATGGTGTGCTGAGAAACAACACAGGGGGGAGGTGATGCTGTTCCTGAGAGATGATGCAGGGAGAGAGGTGATGGTGTGCTGAGAGATGATGCGGTGAGGAGGCGATTGTGTGCTGAAAGAAGACATAGTGGGGAGGTGATGGTGTGCTGAGAGACAATGCAAGGGGGAGGTGATGATGTGGCTGAGAGATGCAGGGGATGGTGGCAATGGTGCACTGAGAGATGACACAGTGGGGAGGTAATGGTGTGCTGAGAAATGATGTAGGAGGAGGTGATGGTGTGGCTGAGAGACAACACAGGGGGAGAGGCAATGGTGTGCTGGGAGATGATGTGGTGGTGTTCTGAGAGACAACGAAGGGGTAAAGGTGATGGTGTGGCTGAGAGACAACACAGGGGGGATGGGATGGTGTGCTGAGACAATGTGGTGGGGAGGTGATGTTCTGCTGAGAGATTACGCAGGGGAAAGGTGATGGTGTGGCTGAGAGACAATGCAGGGGGGAGGTGGTGGTGTGCTGAAAGATGATGCAGTGGGGAGGTGATGGTATGCTGAGAGACAATGCAAGGGGGGAGGTGATGGTGTGGTTGAGAGATGCAGCAGGTAAGCAATGGTGTGCTGAGAGATGACACAGTGGGGAGGTGATGGTGTGCTGAAAAACTATGCAGGGGGAAGTGATGGTGTGGTTGAGAGATAACGTAGGGGAAAAGGCAATGGTGTGCTGAGAGATGAAGTGGTTGGGAGGTGATGGTGAGCTGAAAGATGATGTGGTGGGGAGGTGATGGTGTGCTGAGAGATGCAGGGGATGGAGGCAATGGTGTGCTGAGAGACAACACAGTGGGGAGGTAATGGTAAGCTGAGAAATGAGGCAGGGGTTGGTGATGGTGTGGCTGAGAGATGCAAGGGATGGAGGTGATGGTGTGCTGAGAGACAACACAGGAGGTGATGGTGTGCTGAGAAACAACGCAGGGGGAGACGTAACGGTGTGCTGAGAGATGATGTGGTGGGGAGATTATGGGGTGCTGAGAGACAATACAGGAGGGGAGGTGATGGTGTGGCTGGGAGATGACACAGGGGTAGGCAATGGTGTGCTGAGAGACAATGTGGTGGGGAGGCAATGGTGTGCTGAGAGACAATGTGGTGGGGAGGTGTTGGTGTGCTGAGATGACTCAAGGCAAAGGTGATGGTGTGGCTGAGAGATGACGCAGGGGGGAGGTGATGGTGTGCTGAAAGATGATGCAGTGGGGAGGTAAAGGTTTGCTAAGAGACAACACAAGGGTGGAGATGATGGTGTGGTTGAGAGATACAGGGGTGGAGGTGATAGCGTGCTGAGAGACAATGCAGTGGGGAGGTGATGGTGTGCTGAGAAATGAGGCAGGGGGGTGGTGATGGTGTAGCTGAGAGACAAAGCAAGGGGAGAGGTGATGGTATGCTGAGAGATGATGCGGTGGGAGGTGATGGTGTGCTGAGAGACTACACAGGGGGAGGTGATGGTGTGCTGAGAGATGACATGGTGGGGCGGTGATGTTGAGCTGAGAGATGATGCAGGGGGGAGGTGATGGTTTGGCTAAGAGATGATGAAATGGGGGAGGCATTGACATTTTGAAAGACAACGCAGTGGGGAGGTGATGGTGTGCAGAGAGATGACACAAGGGGGGAGGTGATGATGTTGCTGAGAAATGACACAGGGGGAGGTGGTCTGGCTGAGAGATGATGCATGGGGAGAGACGATGGAGTGCTGAGAGATGACGCGGTGGGTAGGTGATGGTGTGCTGAGAGACAACGTGGTGGGGAGGTGATGGTGAGCTGAGAGCTGATGGTGTGGGGGAGGCATTGACATGTTGAAAGACAATGCAGTGGGGAGGTGATGGTGTGCTGAGAGATGATGCAAGGGGGAGGTGATGGTGTGGCTGAGAAATGACACATGGGGAGGTGATGGTCTTGCTGAGAGATGATGCAGGGGAGAGATGATGGAGTGCTGAGAGACAATGCGGTGGGTAGGTGATGGTGTGCTGAGAGAGGACATGGTGGGGATGTGATGGTGAGCTGAGAGATGATGCAGGGGGTAGGTGATGGTGTGGCTAAGAGATGACATAATGGGGGAGGCATTGACATGCTGAAAGACAATGCAGTGGGGATGTGATGGTGTGCTGAGAGATGATGCAAGGGGGGAGGTGATGGTGTGGCTGAGAAATGACAAAAGGGGAGGTGATGGTCTGGCTGAGAGATGATGCAGGGGGAGAGACTATGGGTTGCTGAGAGGTGACACGTTGGGGAGGTGATGGTGTGCTGAGAGATGATGCAGTGTGGGAGGTGATGGTGTGGCTGAGAGACAATGCAGGGGGGGAGGAGATGGTGTGCTGAAACACGGCACTGTGAGGAGGTGATGGTGTGCTTAGAGATGACGCAAGGGGGAGGTGATAGTGTGGCTGAGAGACGCAGGGGTGAGGCAATGGTGTGCTAAGAGATGATGCGGTGGGGAGGTGATGGTGTGCTGACAGACAATGCAGGGGGGAGGTGATGGTGTGGCATAGAGACTACGCAGGGGGAGAATGTGTGGCTGAGAGACATAGTGGGAAGGAATTTACACAGGGGGAACAAGTCTGGTTGAACTGTTTTTGTATGATGATGACCTTGTTAATATTCCTACACAAACAGGCATCTTCTGGATGATGTGTGCTACATGAATACTGAATTCCTACTGAAGACACTGGGCCTGATTCAGACCCGGATGCTATTTGCGGACGCTCGTTCTTAAAAAGGGGCCGGATGTTTAAATTGAGCGATCGCTCTTTGCGGTGTATTGATGCCTCTATGTCTGAGCGAACGTCAGAAAAATGCGCTTGCTATTTTGTAAAGACGCCCCTTTGCCGTTCGCATCACACGTCATCTGCGTTATTTATTAGATTAATTGTGAACATCGAAAGGCATCTGAACTGCTCGCAGTGCTTGTGGTAGGATTTACTTCCTGCTATCACTGCGAGCAGTTCAGGCTAAAAGACAATCAAGTGACGTGGTCGATGACGCTCCTTTACTAATTATGCACTCCCATTAAACGCCATTTTGACCGTTAGGCACGCCTGCGTTCGGATCTCCACTCCCCCATTTTCAAGCACCTTCCCCTGTTACCACCCACAAATGGTACATTCTGTCAATCAAGTTAGCAGCCCCTCGTTGTTTTACGAGCGCACGATTTCCGACCACAATGACTGGTTTGCGCATGCGCATTGCAAACCATACGCATGCACAGTTGTGCGAACATCGCTTAGAGCGACTGAGTGGCCGCTTACGAGCAGCTCTGAATCAGGCCCACTGTCTTCCCAGGGAGGATACATTTATTCAGCGTGTCATGTTGGCACGCCCCATTTTTAGTATCCACACTCCTTTGGTATTGGTATGTGACCAGGCCCATTTTTTGCCGCGCTTTTTCAGCGTGGCAATATAATTTTCTATGTGTGTGTGGGGGCGCAGTTACGCCTCTTCTCCTGAGTAATGCGGCAGCTGTGGCCAAAGTCTTGCAAGACTTGCAGATGCTGAAACACAAATGCCGTTGCCCGCCAGCTTTGCCTCATAATTCCCAGAGATATACTGTCCAGGATTACCATGCATGCGGACTCTGGGTAGACTGCTGGATTTCTGGCCTGTCCAGAGTGCCACTCATGTCGGGGGGAAATAGCACTCATGTGGAGGAGAACAAAGTCACTTATGTGGGGAGAGGACAGTGGCCAGTGCCGGCCAGACCATTACTCTAAGTACCGGTATGTAGGGTGCCTTGCTCCTTGCACGGAGCAGCACATAAGACTCCACCCACCCGCTCTCTGGAGTGATGGAGAGGGAGGGGAAAGGGAGGCAGTGGGAGGCGCTTGATAAATGTGCTTGCAGCTTACCTGATGTAATCAGGTCGGTCCGCCTAAAATCTGTACACAAAGACAGAGGTGGAAATGGTAAAACACACGAGGTGTGGGGAGGGATACCTATAACTGTAGACATAGGGTGTGAGATTAGATACTGAAATTGCTGTCTTTAGTTCTTCTTCCTGGCCTATGCATGTGCCGCACAGTGCGTAAGAGACCTGTCCAGGCAATGGATAGGAAGCCAGGGGAGGTAGAGGGGATGAGAAGTACTGGGCTGAGTGAGACAAATGGTAAAGATGCTGTGCTGTAGCGCATGCACACAACTTCTCGGCGGCCCCCTGAGTCTGCTACGATCTCTTCTCCAGCCCCGATGATCCTGATCGCAGACGCACTCAAGCCACTAAAAATATTTCTTAGGGGCAGATTTGCTAACATTTTTTTGAACTGCATGTTTTTGTTGTTTTTATACTCAAAACCGTACATCAAACCACATTATTTCACAGCACCAGATCTGAAATCACTATTCTGATTTTTACACATGTAATGAATAAAAATTATGCAGTTTGCAAAACAACACTCTGGGCCTGTTTCAGAGATGGACCCAATGCCGATGTGTACACAATTGAGTGATTATAGGTGGTCTGAGCATACATCTCAGTCGCACTGTGAATGTATCAAGTTTCATTACAGATGTCACTCAAACTGCAAGCGTGTCATGACCGTTTTCAGGGCATGTCTCTGCCTATGACCATGATCCCGTAGATTTGCAGCTGCGGTGGGATTGGCATACTGACATCTCTTAATCAAGCCCTCTAATTTGTCAGAAAATAGGCAGTTTTTTAAAGATGTGGTTTTGATATGTGAGATGCTAATAATACGATATGGTGTCTGCGCTCTGAGGTGCTTATTGTGTCATGTGTTGTTACTAAATTACGGGGTGTTTGTGGGATATATCTGTTGTAAAACGTGAGTGGGTTGTACGTGTTTTTTTAATGTCTATGTTTGATTTGAGAGCTCCCCAAATTTTGGGACTTTATATGGAATGTCCTGGTGTAATCCACCTCAAGGAAGCTGTTGGGTGGTAGTTCTTAAAAAACAGCAGTCCTGGTGGTGTTTACTGGTGGGCAAAAACTTTGGGCGGAATTTTCATCTGTGTATATGCAAAGTTAATGTGAAATTGTTGTGATGGTTATTTTTGAAGTTCTTAGAATAATGGTGGGCGTGTGCGCGGTAGGTGTAACCTCCCCTTCTCCAAATGGTCTCTGTCCTGGATAACAGCCACTCCACCTCAGAAATTCACCAAAAAACAAACGCAGTATCAGGTGCTGGTGGACACTATGTTGCAGTGGTAAGTGAATATAGGGACTTACCTGGGTCCCGACGTACTTCTGCTGGTCCACCAGGTGTACCTCCTTCCGCGTAGTGAGAGGTGATGGGTGTAAAGGGCAAGAAGTGCTAGCCAATGTGTGCGGACAGATCACTGGATATATGGATGAGGGGTAAAAAACTAATTTATTAATCTGCACCTAGCCCAATAGGGCATCAATCGGTGTCAGATAGTAAAATAACATTACACTGAGGTAATCAGAACATGTACTGCATATAGTCTGGAATAAGGTCAATAGCATATCAATCAGTATTGTCCCAACGCGTTTCTTCCCATGTGGGGACTTTTTCAAGTCCCCACATGGGAAGAAACGCGTTGGGACAATACTGATTGATATGCTATTGACCTTATTCCAGACTATATGCAGTACATGTTCTGATTACCTCAGTGTAATGTTATTTTACTATCTGACACCGATTGATGCCCTATTGGGCTAGGTGCAGATTAATAAATTAGTTTTTTACCCCTCATCCATATATCCAGTGATCTGTCCGCACACATTGGCTAGCACTTCTTGCCCTTTACACCCATCACCTCTCACTACGCGGAAGGAGGTACACCTGGTGGACCAGCAGAAGTACGTCGGGACCCAGGTAAGTCCCTATATTCACTTACCACTGCAACATAGTGTCCACCAGCACCTGATACTGCGTTTGTTTTTTGGTGAATTTCTGAGGTGGAGTGGCTGTTATCCAGGACAGAGACCATTTGGAGAAGGGGAGGTTACACCTACCGCGCACACGCCCACCATTATTCTAAGAACTTCAAAAATAACCATCACAACAATTTCACATTAACTTTGCATATACACAGATGAAAATTCCGCCCAAAGTTTTTGCCCACCAGTAAACACCACCAGGACTGCTGTTTTTTAAGAACTACCACCCAACAGCTTCCTTGAGGTGGATTACACCAGGACATTCCATATAAAGTCCCAAAATTTGGGGAGCTCTCAAATCAAACATAGACATTAAAAAAACACGTACAACCCACTCACGTTTTACAACAGATATATCCCACAAACACCCCGTAATTTAGTAACAACACATGACACAATAAGCACCTCAGAGCGCAGACACCATATCGTATTATTAGCATTAATCTATTTAAGAAGGTGGGGTTACCTTCTTGGTGTTCAGCAGCTAGAGGTACTACTCTATAGCGCGAAACCCATAACTATTTTGATATGTGAGATACCTAAACCGCATGCTGTATAAATGAGTTGGGTACAGGATGCCGGTGCTCAGAATCCCGACGTCAGGATCCTGACATGGTTAAAATACTGGCAGCGGCTGGTAAGTACCCTAACCCAACCCCTGCCCCTAAAACTAACTCCCCTTCCTGCCCCCTAAACCTCACCTTCCCCCTAGTGGCTAAACCTAACCCTCCACCCCTAGTGCCTAACCCTAACGAAGCCCCTGCTCGCCCCACTCCAAACTTTTGAGAGCATCGCCGGTCAATATACTGGGCGCAGTGTGGCCACCATCTGGGATTGATTACCATAGGCAGTGTCCAGGCAGAGAAAAAATAATCACCTTTCTGGCTGCTTCACCTCTTTCCTCCCCACAGCCCTTTTCTGCACGCCTCCGGGGCCCTCCTCCCCCCCTGCACCTAGCTCCAACCATTGTGTGGCTAGTAACTATGGAATGGCCCCTTCTCTGGGACCAGCCGTGTGCCCTTCTCACCTCTCACTTCATACGTTACTCACATCTTCCCCACAGCTCCCCTGCCCTTTGTCCTCTCTCCCCTCTTGGAACCAAATGCCCTCACCCTTGCAGCACCAACCAACCCCCCACCCTCTTGCTGCACCCCTCATCCCCCCCTCATGTATCCCTTGACCCCCCTTGCGGATCCCCCAACCACCTCTACCTATCACAGACTGCCCTCTGACCCTACCTGTTGCAGCCTGTGCTTTGACCCTACATGTCCCAGCCTGCCCACTGCCCTATACCCAGGACCGGCTCAAGGGCCGTTCCAGTGGAGCAGTCGCACAAATGCACCACCCCATAGGGAAGCAAGTGCCGCCCGTGACTGAGGGAGCGGGAGTTCAAGTAAGTCTTCTCTGCGGAACTAGGGCAATAATTAATGTTTGTTTTATTAATATCCTGTGGGGGATAATGTGTTTTTGTTTTTTTTCAATAATGAACGTTTTGGCCCATATTCGATTAGCTGCGAAAAGTTAGTGATTTTTTGCCTGTTATACTTTCCGCTGCACTCACCTGTTTGAAACACAAAATTGCGGCATGCACGTCCCCGCGATTCGCCTTACTCAATTACAAAACGGGCGAAAATGCATAACAGGCGGAAAGTACTGAATAGAATGGGGGAATCAGTCTGTACCCTAAAATAAGGCACTCTGACACTAGAAATCATTACAGATGTGTACTATTAGCCCTAATAAACATACTTTGTGTCCTAAATTTTGTTAAAAATTTTCTAGATGATTTTATGTAAAAGTGGTGAAAAATGATAGAAAACTGTATTTTTTGGTTAAAATAAATAGTCCAGTCAAATTTGGGGTACTTGAAAATGGGTACTAGCATATTTTTGTGTCTCTAAAGTGCACTTTTAAAAAAGTGAAAAATTCACCTGCTGCAAGCACCTGCAATCCTAAAAACACCTGCCCCATCCAAACAGACCCCCAAAAAACCTATTTTGCTATTTTTTATCCTTGTCCCCCCACTTTTTTCATTTTTGCCCCAAAAATTACATGTCTTTTTTGGGGTGTTTTGAGGTATTTTTTTTTTGGCTGATATGTCTTTTTGTTTTGGATGTCCACAGGGTTCTGAATCATTTCCCCACATTTGCTCCCAAATAGAGATTTTGCACTTTTCTCTGCCTGCCATTCACTGGAGAAACTTTTCCGCCTATTTCAGTGCATTGAGTTTCCGCTAAGGCGAAAACATCCTGGAATTGAATTTGGAGATAAGACACAAACAGGCAAAAAGCAGCAATAGGCAAAACTTTTAGCCGATTACGACTTTTCACGTCTAATTAAATCCGGCCCTATGTTTGTTATTTTCTGCAAAGGGACAATACATTTGTTTTTTTTCTGTGTGGGACAATGTGTGTGTTTCTGTGGGTGACAATGTGTGTGGGTTTATTCCCGTGGGGAATAATGTGTGTGATTTTTATTATTATTGTTATTATTGCTATTATATTTTCATAATAATAGTAAAAAAATATTCATTATGAATATATATATATATATATATACAGATTTACCCACATTCGTTTATCCTCTGTGCGCTACAAGTCGCACCACACATAACGCCGGAGCTCAGTGTGACTCGGTAGCGCTGAGTTTCAAATGCGTCTTTTTCACACAACAATGTGAATAAATAGCACAAGCAGCTTCTGCTGATTAAAATGATATGCAGCATGCCTATGTTCTCTGAACAAGATCTGGTGTATTCTGCATGCGAAATGCTACATTACAGTGTAAATGGCTGTAAGTCTGTAACGTAGTGTTTAACATGCATAGGTATGCTGCATATCATTTTATGGGAAAGGGGTCTTAGACTGCACACCCTGAATATATGTAATGGGAGGTGCTACCTGTTGAGACTGTCAATGCAGACACAAAAAAAACAAATCACAGATGCATAACTCCAAATTACTAATTATATACATAAATACATTTTGCAATGAAATTTAACAATAAATAGAGGTTTTTAGCATAATCATGGCCAAGGTTATTGGCCTACCCACCATATCCAGGTAACCTCTGTAGGGTAGGTCCCTAACATACAGGGGATCAAATCCAGGGCGCAGGGCACCCCCAAACCAGCTCAGCCGAGCCACCCCAGGGCATCGCTCTAATGAGAAAGGTGAAGTGAAAAGTAAGATGGATAAGAGCAGTTACAGCTGCATGTATAGAGTAGAAAAGTGAAATTACATACAGTATATAATAATCAAACAGTAAAAGTGTTAAAATGTGCAAAAAAGGAGAAATGTGTTATAATGCGATGCCCTGAAGCAGACCGACCAAAGCAATCCAGGGGACCCACCCCCCAAAAATCAACCCAAAGCTGTACTACTGTACATAAATTGTAGGTCTTACCTATATTGTGCCTAATACAAGTGTGCATTCACAAATCCAGACTCCATGCTCTAAACCAATTGGGGTGGGGTGCTAGTCCAGGCTGAAGGTGTCTCATGCCTTCAGGTGTGCAAAGAAGCACACTAAATGGAATATATGGGAAAGGAGTCCTAGACTGCACACCCTGAATATATATAATGGGAGGTGCTACTTGTTGAGACTGTTAATGCAGACACACAAAAAAAAACAAATCACAGATGCACAACTTCAAATTACTAATTATATATATATAAATACATTTTGCAATAAATGTTCGCAATAAATAGAGGTTTTTACCAAAATCATGGCAAAGGTTATGGGCCTACCCACCATATCCAGGTAACCTCTGTAGGGTAGATCCTTAACATACAGGGGTTCAAATCCAGGGCGCAGGACACCCCCAAAACCAGCTCAGTCGAGCCACCTCAGGGTATCGCTCTAATGAGCATATCAATTTAATCAGCAGAAGCTGCTTGTGCTAACTATTTGCATTGTTGTGTGAACAAGATGAACTTGAAGGTAAAAATATGCACAAAAAGACGCTCAGCGATACTGAGTCACGCCACGGCATGGTGCGACTAGGAGGGCTGTTTAACGTGCCAGGAGGCTAGATCTATGTGGACCCATCTGTGTGTGTGTATATATATATATATATATATATATATATATATATATATATATATATATATAATGTAGAACAGGTAGCACTCACATCAAACATGAAAAAATGACTGCTGGGGTGTCCACCACAAAAATGGAATCCAAGAACTCCACCAATTAGATAAAGTAAAAAAGAGGGGCAGAAGAAATGAATCCAGTTTTATTCTAAGGATAACATAACTCCATGTTTCGGTCACAGTACGTGACCTTCTTCAGGAGGCACAACATGTACAGACATAGGGTAACAGCAACCACCAGGTAGGATACAGAATAAGAGCTTACCTTGACACAACTGCCTCTTATACCCTGGTGCTAATAAGTGAACTGCCTAAGCAGCACGGGTAGCCACCTCCCACGGAGCTTCAGCGGGATCGCGCTGTTGAGCCCTGTCCTTGCATGACTTTGCAGGCTGATGTATATTGTGACTGGACCATTATGGTGGATAGCCTGTCCATGGTCATTTTGTTTATGTCCCTTTTGTGGGTATACTATGTGAGGTCCGTGACAACGTGATGAGCTGACCTCATCACGTTGAGGTCAGCTCCGTGGGAGGTGGCTACCTGTGCTGCTCAGGCAGTTAAATTATTAGCACCAGGGTATAAGAGGCAGTTGTGTCAAGGTAAGCTCTTTTTTCTGTATTCTACCTGGTGGTTGCTGTTACCCTATGTCCGTACATGCTGTGCCTCTTGAAGAAGGTCATGTACTGTGACCGAAACGTCAAGTCATGTTATCCTTAGAATAAAACTGGATTAATTTCTTCTTTTAAAGCCTGGTGAGTGCCCCTCTTTTTTACTTTATTTATATATATATATATATATATATATTCCATAGACAAAAAACCTAACGGTTTCACATGTCCCGTTAATACTTCTTAGACATGAACTGAAATTTCACAAAACCTACTGAGTTTGTGCCACTCAAACTTAAAAAAGCAATGAAATTACGATCATTAGGGCTGATGCCTTTATGGACGTGTTCCTTGCGTAATACAGATATGGTATGCCATGACACCATGTGGTTAACTGCAGATTCAACACTCTCACAGAATGAGATTACTGTCACTCATAATATGGTGAAGCTGCTAATTCACAGAATTGTGTGCTCATTGGAATACACACATGCAGTCTCTGCAACTGAGGTCTGAGCAGAACATAGAGCTGCGCAGATGGGAAAAGAGTATGGTGGATGGGGGGAGAAGACAGAGCGGTGAGGATGGGGCACTCAGAAAGGCGTGGAGAGGGGAAGATTAAGCAGTACAGATGGGGTCAAGTCAAAGTGATGCAGATTGGTGGAAAACAGTGGTGCACATGGGGGGAGACAGTGGCACGGTTTGGGGGAAAAGAGCGACATGAATGGGGGTACAGAGTGGCATGGATGCGGGAAGACAGAGCGGCATAGATGGGTAAAGACAGATTGGTGTGGATGAGGAATACAGACTAGCACAATGGGAGAACACACAACAGTAGCGATTCAGGAAGACAGAGTGGTGCGGATGGGAGGGGAAAGACAGAGTGGTATGGGTGGGAGGGGAAAGACACAGTGGCATGGTTGGAGAACAGAGTGGTGCAGATGGAGGAAGATAGCGTGGCAGAGATGAGGGGAAGACAGAGTGACGTGGCTGGGGGCAAGGCAGTGGTGCAGATGGAAGGAAACACAGTGGCACGGATGCAGGAAGACAGGGCAGTGCACATGGGAAAGACATATTGGTGTGGGTGAGGGCATGCAGACTAGCACAGTTGGGAGAACACACAGCTGTAGGGATTGGGGAAGTTATAGCAGCATGGAGGTGAAGTTAGTGTACATTTATAGACAGAATATGAAAGTTTTAGCAATTGGGAAGCTGAATGTGTATAATTAATGAGATGGATATATTGAGTGAGAAGGATGTTGGAACCCAGTGGGATTTTGTGGTGTCTGAATGGGAAGATTGTGGGCACTGAATGAGATGTGTGTGCCACATAACTGCTCAGACCTCAGTTGCATAGATTGCATGTGTGTATTCCAATGAGCACACAATTCTGTGAATTAGCAGTTCCACCATTTTGTGAGTGACAGCAATCTCACTCTGTGAGAGTGCTGAATCTGCAGTTAATCACATGGTGTCAGGGCATACCATATCTGTATTACGCAAGGGCATATCATATCTGTATTACGCAAGGTACACGTCCAATAAGGTGTCAGCCTTACTGATTGTAATTTCATTGCTTTTTGAAGTTTGAGTGGCAGAAATTCAATAGGTTTTGAGAAATTTCAGATCATACCTAAGAAGCCTTAATGGGACATGTGAAACCATAAGGTATTTTGTCTATGGAATATATATATATATATGTATGTTTGTGTATGTATACACCCCACACATAACTAAACACACCCACTGTGCTGGTTACAACCCCTATGGCAACACAAAATAGGCCCTTCATCAATTTCAGCTCCAGGCCCATATGGACCTTAATCTGGCACTGTGTACTGATAATTAAAAATACTTGTTGATAACATAAACTTTGTAGTTTTAAAAACGAAGTAAGTATACAGTACCTTCCAAAAAAAAGCAAAGTAACAGAAATGACTGGAGAAATACTGTATATGTCCCTCTGTGTTTTGTAAATCCCAAGGGTAAACTGTAATAAGAAAAATGTGTTTGCTCCAAAGCTATCCAGGGAATTTTCTTCCTTTTCTCCTACAGTATATCTGAGCCCACGGCAAAGACACAGAAAAGAGCCGAGCAGCAAGATGAAGCCAAGTGGCAAATTTCTTTCATACCTTTTCTTTTTCTTTTTGCTGATCATGTTTTTATTAGATTTTTACTCCTTCATGAAACAAAGATGGCGTGTAATAAATTTAATTAACACCCCCAGCAATCTTTAGAAGTGAACTCACTGGAGACCCTTCAAAAAGCAGAGCATTATTACGCTGTATACAAGAATAAAACTTTGTGCTGATGGCAATAGTTCATTAGTTTTACAGAAGTAAGTGCAAAATTGGGAATTTTACAGAGCAATTAGGCTAATGGCATCTTCAAGTGACGCAAACCCTATAATAAGTATAGCATATCCTAAAGCACATCCATCTTTATTTACAGATCAGTTGCTAATCCACTTTTAGCTTTTGATAGCCATTTTAGCCTTCTTTCTATGAATAGGTGTAACCACTACCAGGGATGTTATTTTCATATTCTGTTATAGTTAATATATATTAAAATGCAAATCTATAGTAGACGGATCAAAAAATTTAGGTTTACTTTTGTTACATAATGTCTTGAAAACATGCTGTAAACATGTAGGGCCAAATGTAATAGGGTGAGAGTTTAGATTACAGCTGCGGTAAATTAGAGCAGATAGGGAAAATTATTTCCCGAAAAGCTGTCATCGCAAAAATGACAGCTTTTCGGAATAGATAGTTATGGAGAGGAGGAATGATGAATTCCTTCCGATAATTAGGTAGAACTCCATGAGAGTTCTACCTAATTACCTCCATCGTTGTTTTAGTTATGATGAATAGGCCCCTCAGACTCAAAAAACTCACGATTTAAACTGTTATCCAGATGTTTTCCCATTTTGAAGATACAACTTGACCAATGTAATCAGGGCCGGCCCAAGCCTAAATTTTTTGGTAAGCGAATATAGATTTTGGCGCCCATTTATATATATGATAATTGTGCGATTTAAATTTAGCTTAAATATTGGTCCTGAACTTCAGGCACAGCTGATATTAATAATTGTATAGTTTGCAATAATCTAGTTCTATCTAAAACTATAATAACCAGGCTAACCTGGTCAATATCGTCCAGGTTCGCCTGCATGCACAGGTGATGGTTGATATCGTCGTACCGTGTGTACACACCTTTAGGCTGTAAAAAAACAAAACAAATCCATGAGAGAGACAGTGTGAACCATAGGAGTGGCCAAAGCAACAGTGTGGCACATTCTAAGAAATGAACAAAGCACTGGTCATCTTGCAACACAAAAAGGGCTGGATGTCCATGGAAGACAGCAATGGTGGATGATCGCAGGAGCCTTTACATGGTAAGTGATCGTGCGGAGTTAAAAAAATTGTGGGTCCCAGGGACCCTTCACTTTAAGAAATTAAAGGTCCTAACCCAATGCTTATGTGTCCATCACATATTAAGGGGGGGTGAGGGCAGACAGCAGTTGCGACAGTGTTTGGGGGCAAGGAGGGGGCTAGGGGCAGGCAGAACTGGGGGTAAGAAGGTGATAAGAGTAGACAGCTGCTAGGGCAGTACTGGGGGGCAAGGAGGGTGCTAGGGGCAGTGCTGGGGGCTAGGGAGGGAGGGCAGCACTGGGGATAGGGAGGGGGCAAGTGTAGATAGCAGTTGGCTGCACTCAATGGACCTCATTCAGAGCTGCTCGCAAAATGCGAGCACTCGCTCTGAATGAGGGCGACTGCATGTAAAGAATGATCCGGCCTCCTCGCCGCTCGCTAGGCTGTGGGTTACCACCGACAGCCTTAGTGAGTGACCAGGTTAATGGTCGCGATAGTTGAGACCATCGCGACCATGGGGGCTTGCGACGAGTCCCTTGAGGTAGGGTCTCATCTGCCGCAAGCCCCAGAGAGCTTTCGGCTCTAATAGAGCCGGAAGCTCTCCCACTGACATCACTGGTGATGTCAGTGGGGCCGCCCCACAAACGGCAAGCGTTCACTTTGGAACGCCTCCGTTTGTGAAACCACCCCCCTGCCTACAAAACGGGGCGAGCTGTCGATCAACATCGACAGCCGCCCCTTTTGTAGTGAACCCCGGAGCAAGAGAATTTCTCTCTCGCTCCGGGGCTTGCGCACGCGCAGTGCGGATGCTGCGTGTGCGCACAGCCAAACATCGACCCGCTTGCGAGCAGGTCTGAATGAGGTCCAATGTGCACTGTGACAGCACACCCACCTCCCTTACAAAATGTATCAGCATCGCTCCTTTACAGTCACAAATTGTAACAGCACCCCTTCCCTACACACACAGATAGGGGAATTCAATATGGGTGCGAAAACTCAGTTTTTGCGTTAATTTCGCAGCTATGACGTCATTATCGCAGGTTTTAGTTTTACACTGTATTCAATTTCAAAAACTTTTCGCAGGTTCGAAAAGTCCTTGATAAAAAACGGGCATAACTTTTCACCATTGAATAGGTGTCGAAAAAAAGTGCAGAATTGGGGTTTAGGGGTACAGGTTTAAAAAAAATAGCCTGCACTCCTGGGAATGACATTTAAAAAATAACTGTGTCAAAAAAAGTTAAAGAAAAAAATAGGGACACCCCAAAAAATTAATTTAAAAATTGGGGTGAAAAAAAAAATGGGAAAAAATTGTTTAAAACTAGGGAAATAGGTTCAGGGCTATTCTGCAAATATGCAGCAGGTGTTTTCTAGAATAGATTTATAGCGGCAGGTGCACAATTGCAGAATTTTTAAAAACTTACTTTAGGGACATCAAAATATGCTAGTACCCATTTTCATGTACCCCAAATTTGATGGGACCACTTAAAAAAACGAAAAAAAAAACCTAAGTGCTCTTCTGCATCACTTCTTCAATGTCGGGAAAAAAGCACCTGCCGCAGCTGTTTAAATCCCCGACTTTCATTTGCAGGCTAAAACGGGGGTACCCATAGTGATCCCCCATGTTTTTACAACTTTAGGGGGGTCCTACAATTTTTTCCAGGAAAACTTCGTTTTTTTAACGCAAATCCCACTTCGCCAGGTCCCGTTTTCGGAGGATTTATATTGAATACGGGGATAAAGCGGGCGCGCGCCCAATACTTTATCCCTGAAAATTCTCCGATGCTGGACTTTTCGCTCCCATATTGAATACCCCTCAGAATGTGATAGCATCCTCACCCAATACACACATATCCCCTTACATATAAACACTGCGACAGATACACACACACACACACACACAATGAGTGACAGCATGCACACAGCATGCCCTACATACACACAGTATTCTGGAAGGGTAGTGTCTAAATCCCCTTCAAGGAGAGGACCCTGACGTCATCAGCCAGTCTCCAGCGTCATTCCCTGCCATCCAAGTGGGCATAGAGGGGGAATATAACCATGTGGCAAGCGTAGCGAGCCCACGAGGGGACATCTTTCTTGATTTATTGGGGACAACTTAATTGTATAGCTGGCTGTCATGGGCATGAACTGCACTTCTGCCCTCACTCAAGTCACTTCCAGGTCCCCAGCAAGAAGGGGAAATAAGCTCTACCGTTCTGGAAGTAGTATGATAGTATGCCCTACCCCTACAACGTTTATTGCAGTGATATAAACTCTTTTATGGCCACAATTTACAGAACCAATAGGGGAACTCTTGTCAAGGCAGCCGAGCGATGCTGGCAGGTGCATTAAGGGCGGCTGAGCTTGCCACTTTGCCAGATCAGTGTGAAGAAGACATTAACACTTGCTTGCTTACCACTCGGGTCCGCTACACCTGTATGCACCCCCCCCCCCTGTGCTGCGGTGTGCAAAAAAAATAATATATATATAATATATATATATATATTTATACACACAAACAGTGTATATATAATGTATACATCAGATTTTTGTTTGTTAAAGCCCAAAAATGGGGCATTGCTTCACTACAGCTATATCTATATATACTGTAGATATACCTATTATATATCCTCACCAAAAAGAATTTGACCCTTGGCTATCATATAGCCATACTTATCTAATTATATGGCTTAAACATGCTAATGGTGTATATCTATAAAACCACACCATTAGCATGTTTAAGCCCTATAATTAGATAAATATAGCTATATGATAGCCTAGGGTCAAGATATTTTTGGTGAGGATATATATCAATAAAACCCACAACATTAGCATGTTTAAGCCCAGCCCCAGGCCAGCACCTCTTCACTTGATATGTCTGTATTTTACTGTGACACACACTGTCAGTCTGACACTGACAGTGTTATATGAACTTACCAGCAGGCAGCCCTTGGACATGAGGGATGTGGATAACCTTCCCGAATTGCTGCATTGTTCCATCGATGGTAATCACTGGGAACCATCGATTGTAGCCATCGTTTGACTCCCAATCAGTGTCAGTGTCATTGCATATGCTATTTCTCTATCCTGCCTGCTGCTCGCTACTGGGTTACAGCTCAGGTCACATGGTACAATGACGTCGGCAGTGAACACGGTCAGCTGACTTGAGGCAGCAAGCTAAGTTACCGCTCTGTGTCGCGTCCCCTATGCATAGTCCCACCCCCGTCTCCCCGCCACTCGGGGCCGCTGCGCCTGTACGCAACCCCTGTGCTGCGGTGTGCGGGGACTGATGGAAGGGGAAAGCGAGCCTCCCCGGCCCGCAGTGTACATGTGTGCCCAGTGCCGTCTCCCGCTGGGGGAGTCATATATCAGCATGGTCGCGGCCAAGGCGCCCTTAACTATGTGGCACCCTACGCGGCCGCGTACCATGCGTAATTATAGAACCGGCCCTGAATGTAATAGTGTGAGAGATTACTGCTATACTCTCACATTTTCTAAACTCTCACCCTATTACAGTTGGCCCATAGTGTTTATTTAAGAAGATTTTCTGGTCAAGTGAGACAAAAGTCTCTTCAAACAACTTATGAGGCTGATTCTAAGTATGATGGACTAGGGATGAGCGGGTTCGGTTCCCTGAGAACCGAACCCACCCGAACTTCGGGGATCCGGGGCGATCCGAGCCCAAGCTCGGATCTCCCTGTCTGCCCCGGATCCCTCTCCCGAGGCAAAACCTCGAGATCTGCTGTCGGATCTCGAGGTTTTGCCTCGAGCGGCCATTTAAAAAAAAATGCCTTTGCCTTTAATGGGCAAAGTGCTGATTGGCTGACAGAGCCGTCTGTCACGGCTCTCAGCCAATCAGCATTATGGTGCTCATTTGCATGTAGCACGGACTCGTGAGATCCGTGCTACATGCATCTGTGTGATTGACAGTGACACAGAGCACAGATGGGTCAGTGAGACCCGTCTGTGCTGCTGTGTATTTCAATGACACAGATGCACGCACGGACCAGGAGATCCGTGCTACTTGCATCTGTGTCATTGACACAGAGCACTAACGGGTCCGTGAGACCCGTCTGTGCTGCTGTGGTAAATAATAAAAAAAAAACCTGTGTAAAAAGAGAAAAAAATGGCGTGCCCCCCCCCCCAAAAAAGAGCAACCAGCCCCGGGCATTAGTGACCCAGTGCTGGGTGTGCTTAAATACAGGGGACAAACGACATAGGGGTCCCCTGTACTTAAACACAACCAGCACCGGGCTAGTCAGAACCAGAGCTGGTTGCCAAAATACGGGGGACAAACGACGTAGGGGTCCCCCGTATTCTGCGCAACCAGCTCTGGGCTCTGATCCGGTCCTGGTTCTGGAAATACAGGGGAAAAAAATGAGTAGGGTTCCCCTGTATGTTCCAGAACCAGCACTGGACTTTTTCTAGCGGGGGGCTGATGCCACAGCCAGGGGAGCCCTTTCACCGGGCCCCCCAGCCGCAGCATCAGCCCTGACCGCTAGTCAGCCCAGGCCGGGGATCCCTGGAGAGCTGGGGACCCCCCCAATAAAGGGGTCACCCTCTCCAGGGCACCCCAGGCCCAGGCTGATAGCCCGGGGCTATCCCCGCCACCCCTGGTGGCGGTGGGTGGCGGGTTGATTGTGTGGTGTGGTGTAAATAAAGAATATCAAACATTGTCTTTACAAGTAGAACTGCAAGTCCCAGCAAGCCTGCCCCGCATGCTGGTACTTGGAGAACCACAAGTACCAGCATGCAGGGCATTAAGGGCCCACTAGTACCTGTAGTTCACCTGTAAAAAAATGTTTAAAAAAAACACAGGACACACACACCGTGACAGTATAAGTTTATTAAACATACATACACACACACACACACACACACACACGTACACATACTCACCTATGTAACCCTGTAGCATCGGTCCACTTGTCCGGTAAAGTATCCATAGGGGACCTGTGAAAAAAAACATACTCACCATCTCCTATGCGAGGTTCTGTCCTCTTCGTTCCAAAGTAGGCATCCCCGGACTTGGCAAAAAAAAAAAAAACGAAAACGCGATCCACGAACTTAGTACCGTTCTATAGAACGGTACTTCCCGAATGAGAGCTTAGCGGCGGGGTATCACCATGGAAACCCCGCCGCTAAGCTCTCATTCGGGAAGTACCGTTCTATAGAACGGTACTAAGTTCGTGGATCGCGTTTTCGTTTTTTTTTTTTTGCCAAGTCCGGGGATGCCTACTTTGGAACGAAGAGGACAGAACCTCGCATAGGAGATGGTGAGTATGTTTTTTTTCACAGGTCCCCTAGGGATACTTTACCGGACAAGTGGACCGATGCTACAGGTTACATAGGTGAGTATGTGTACATGTGTGTGTGTGTATGTATGTTTAATAAACTTATACTGTCACGGTGTGTGTGTCCTGTGTTTTTTTAAACATTTTTTTTACAGGTGAACTACAGGTACTAGTGGGCCCTTAATGCCCTGCATGCTGGTACTTGTGGTTCTCCAAGTACCAGCATGCGGGGCAGGCTAGCTGGGACTTGCAGTTCTACTTGTAAAGACAATGTTTGATATTCTTTATTTACACCACACCACACAATCAACCCGCCACCCACCGCCACCAGGGGTGGCGGGGATAGCCCCGGGCTATCAGCCTGGGCCTGGGGTGCCCTGGAGAGGGTGACCCCTTTATTGGGGGGGTCCCCAGCTCTCCAGGGATCCCCGGCCTGGGCTGACTAGCGGTCAGGGTTGATGCTGCGGCTGGGGGGCCCGGTGAAAGGGCTCCCCTGGCTGTGGCATCAGCCCCCCGCTAGAAAAAGTCCAGTGCTGGTTCTGGAACATACAGGGGAACCCTACTCATTTTTTGTCCCCTATATTTCCAGAACCAGGACCGGATCAGAGCCCAGAGCTGGTTGCGCAGAATACAGGGGACCCCTACGTCGTTTGTCCCCCATATTTTGGCAACCAGCGCTGGTTCTGACTAGCCCGGTGCTGGTTGTGCTTAAGTACAGGGGACCCCTACGTCGTTTGTCCCCTGTATTTAAGCACACCCAGCACTGGGTTACTAATGCCCGGGGCTGGTTGCTCTTTTTTGGGGGGGTGCACGCCATTTTTTTCTTTTTTTACACAGGTTTTTTTTTTTTTTTTTACCACAGCAGCACAGACGGGTCTCACGGACCTGTCATTGCTCTGTGCCAATCACACAGATGCATGTAGCACGGATCTCCCGGGTTCATGCTACATGCAAATGGGCACCATAACGCTGATTGGCTTCCTGTCTGCCACTGCAGTGCCACTCCTAGATGGGCCACGTGTTTGTGCCGCCCCCTTGTGTCGCTTAGCATAGTCATCCAGCTTCCTCG
This sequence comes from Taudactylus pleione, assembly GCA_031769625.1. Lineage (NCBI taxonomy): Eukaryota > Metazoa > Chordata > Amphibia > Anura > Myobatrachidae > Taudactylus > Taudactylus pleione. The sequence continues at coordinate 705,914 of JAUIMM010001336.1, forward strand.
GTACAACCTTTTGGCCTAAAAACAATATTGTGAGGTGTGAGGTGTTCAGAATAGAGTGGAAATGAGTGGAAATTAATGTTATTGGGGTTATTAATAGCGTAGGAACAAAAAAAGGCCCATTTATGTGATTTTAGCGTTTTTTTTTTATTTTTTAAGAAAAAATCCAGATCCAAAACACAAAACCCAGAACCCAAAACACGGAAGGGTGGTTTTGGCAAAACCAATCCAGATCCAAAACACGAAGAAAGATCCAGATCCAAAACCAAAACACAAAACACGAAAAGTGTCCGGTGCACACCCCTATGATGGACACAAATTGTGAGTTTTTGCATACAGCGCATGCGCAGAGACTAATTCACTCATTGTTGCATATCTCTGTCCTATTTTGAGTTGGACGGAACTTTCTGTGAAATAGGACATTTTGGGGCGGGTAATGGGCTGTGCCTATGCGATCACACATAGCCACCCTGTCTTGTGGGAGTGTCATGGGAATGTCGTAGGGCGTATATCAAAGGCTCTGTGCTATTCTGAGTTGTGGGTACGGGAAAGAAAAGCCTGTTTCTGATGTAATGGGGATGGTGTAAGTGCAGATAATAATTGCAGCGGCTGGTGTAAAATCAATGGGCAGCTCAGGTTTCTACTTGCATGTGCACGTTCCCCTGTATTAGTTGAGTGTAATCTCACATTAGCATAAGGCTGTAAATCTAGCTCTTGCGAGTGCCCGCGACTACAGCCACATTACATGTGACTCAGAGTCAGCCTCAAATATATACAAATATGTAGTGTAAACAGTTTTATTGGGTATTACCATATGGAGCCTTCTCAGGGGCGTATCTATAATGGGTGCAGGGTGTGCGGGGAACACAGGCCCCTGAGTCCAGGGGGGACCCGAACTGCACCGCACACCCTGCACCCATTATATTACTTACCTCTCTGGACTCCCACATCGGCGCCGGGGTACGGCACTGAAAAACGACTGGAAAATGGCCGAAGGGGTAATTTTACCGTCATTTGCGCATGCTCAGCACAGGGAAAATGGCCGCAGCGTCCATTTTCCTGGTGACCTGTGCATACTTTATAGACTCTGGGCACACTCTAGTGCACAGAGTCTATAACTCCGGCGCTGGCCGCGCACAGCTCAGTGCGCTGCCGGCCACCGGGCGGAGAGGAAGGGGGCCCGTGTCGGAGACTGCGCATGGGCCCCCTCCTCTCTAGAAATGCCCCTAAGCCTTCTAGTCACATGGCTCACAACCCTGATACTACTTACTGTTAGAGATGTGCGGTTCGGATTTTAGGAAATCCGTACCCCCACGATGTTTCGGTTTCTGAGTAAATCTGAGTCCTGGCTCGAGTTTTCCTTCAAGGCTCGGATTCCAAATCGAGGCAAAACCTCATCTTCCTAGAGTCGGATTCTTGAGGTTTTGGATTTTATATAAGGCCCTCCCGTGGTGAATCGACAGCCATTTGACTCCAGTCATTCTGCTGTCTACTATGCTCTGCTGTGTCCATCCACAAGTGGCTGTGCTGTGTCCATAAAGTGGCTGTGCTGTGTCCATCAAGAAGCTGTACTCTGTCCATCCACTCCCTGTCCGTGTGTCTATCCACAAGCGGCTGTGTCTAGTCCCCTTAGTCTAATTATTCTGTTACACAGTGCTGCTGCACTGACTCTGCAGGCCATACCTCACTGCGTTCACATATAAGCAGTGTGACTCCGCAGTGTCAGTTGCGAAAAAGTTAAAAAAAATTAAACAAAGCTAAAAAAAAATGTATTTTGTTTTGTTTTGTTTTAAAAGTGTGTACAACCTGTGTGCTGTACCCCACTGTGTTTGTTCACATACAGGGTCTCATTCAGACCCACTCGCGAGCGCAGGATGCTCGCAAGCGGGTCGATGTTACCCAAATGCGCATGCGCACGATGGAGGCTGCTCCATCATGAGCATGCGCGAGACCCGGCGAGTGACGTGGAAGCCGTTGTTCGGGGTCTCGCACCAAAGGGGGCGTGCTGTCGATGGTGAGTGCCTACCATCTGGGTCCGGCCCCACTGACATCACTCCGGACTTGCGGCAGACGAGACCCTACCACAAGGGTCTCGTCGCAAGCCCGACGGTCGCGATGGTCTTGACCATCACGACCATCTTTTTGGCCGCTCGCATAAGCTGTGGGTGGTCACCCATAGCTATGCGAGCGGCCAGGAGGTCGCACCAATTTTAGGTGGCCCGGCCCTGATTCAGAGCGAGCGCTCTGGTCAGAGCGTCCGGCTCTGAATCAGGCCCACAGTACATATAAAAGCCCTTTGAATCCCCGCAGTGTGAGCTGTGAATTGAATAAGAAAAAAATATATATTGTCCTATTGTTTGTACTTTCCTGTGCGCTGAATCCCAATAGGTTTGTTCACATACATCTAAAAGCACTTTGAATCCCCGCAGTGCGAACTGAGCTGTGAATTGAAAACATAAAAAAATATATTGTTTTACTGTTTGTACTGTTCTGTGCGCTGTACCCCAGTGTGTTTGTATTTTCTTCTATTGCTTGTATAGGGCCGCAACAAGGGGTGGATGGAGTTGCACGGGTGCGCCATTGCACCCGCCGCCAGTGTCCTCCAGCCCGGCGCCGCTGGGAGGCTCCAAGCCGGACGCCCGCTGAGATTTTATTACCAGTGGGCACCCGGATCCTTCCCTGCAGTGCCGCGGTAGCCGGGGGCTGGAGTTCTCTCATGAACTCCAGCTTCTGGCTCTCCCCACGGGCACTATGGGAGCGATGTCATGACGTTTCTTAACGTAGTTCCGAGGAGCAGCCGGGCGGACCGGACGTCGGCGGACGTCAGAGCTGGGTTTAAGGTAAGTAATGTTTTTCTTTTCTGTAAGCGGCACTACAGGGGCATTAGTATATGGGCACTAAAGGGGCATTGCCATATAGGCACTACAGGGGCATTACCATATGGGCATTGCAGAGGCATTACCATATGGACACTACAAGAGCATTACTATATGGGCACTACAGGGGCATTACCATATGGGCATTACCATATGGGCACTACAGGGGCATTACCATATGGGCACTACTACAGGGGCATTAACATATGGGCACTATTAAAGGGCATTACAATATGGGCACTACTACAAGGGTATTACTATATGGGCACTACTACAGGGGCATTACAATGGATTCATTACTATATGGGCACAACTACAGGGGCATTACTATATGGGCACTACTACAGGGGTATTACTATATGGGCACTACTACAGGGGCATTACTATATGGGCACTACTACAGGGGCATTACTGTACCATATGGACACTACTACAGGGGCATTACTTTATTGGCACTACTATAGGGGCATTAATATATGGGCACTACTACAGGGCCATTACTATATGGGCACTACTACATGGGCATTAAATCAGGGGGCATTACTAAAGGTGCACTGTTGAAGGGGGCATTACTATAGGGGAATTACCAGGGGGGCACAAAATTACTGTCTTGCCCCAGGTGACAAAAATCCTGGTTTCGGCCCTGGTTTGTACTACGTCTGTGTGCTGTCCCCCAGTGCATATAAAAGCACTGTGTCTCCATGCAGTGAGAGCTGAGGGCCCGATTCAGACCCGGACACTAAGCGGTGATCGCTCGCTATGGGCCATTGTCGCCCGTCAGCATATGCGTATGCATTGCAGTGTGCGTGTGTGAGCCAGTCACTGTGATCGGGAATCGTGCGCTCGAAGCACAAAGACTGAGCGCTACTATGAGTGACAGAATGTGCCGTTTGTGGATGGTAACATGGGAAGGTGCTTGTGAACGGGGGAGTGGTGCTGCGAACGCAGGCATGTCTGGCCGTCAAAACGGAGTTTTATGGGTGTGCATAATTAGCATGGAAGCTTCAATGAACATGTCACTTGTTTGAAATTAATTTTATTGAGGTTAATAATACTGTAGGAACAAAAACAGACCCAGATTATGTGATTTTAGTTGTTTTTATCAATTAATTTACGATAAGGACAACGGGGTGAAGTACCTACATTCAAAGATTGAGTGCTGGACTTTGCCTGTGTTATATATATATTGTGATAGGATCACTGGTAAAGTGGTCTGTGGCAGGTACATTTGTCCCAGATTCCTGTCTTTTGTGTTTTAAACCCCCAGGAGAAAGTCTGCAGTGTAGCAGGCTTGAGTTTCGGCTTTTTGAAAAGCCGGTTTGGGACCTGGGGGTTGTGGGTGAGAGGAGAGGGAGGGCTCCACCCACGGCCACTCAAGATTTTGGTTCTCGCAGCCTGGTAACAGGCTTGTTAGTTTTTCACCTGAGAGTGGCCAATATAAGCCTAGTGTGTTTAGGGCTGATTGTCTCACCTGGGAGAGCAGACAGGGAGTTTGCTCAGAGACACTTGGATACCTAACTGTGAGTGTTGTGCTGTGCTTTTGCTGCTGGCGAGGGCATTAGGCCCTGCCAGGTTCTGGTAGTGAGGGAACTACCTGTGAAGTTAGTGCCCCAACAGGGCTAGGATTTATATTTATGTTTTCTTTTTGTTTCTGACATTGTACAATAAAGACTGGCGCTGACCAGCTTGTACTTGCATCCAGACTGGTGTGCTGCTTCCCTGCTGCTGTGTGTATGTGTAAGGAAGGAGTCCTCTACCCAGGAGAGGGACCCCCTAACCTAACTGTGTCACAATATATATATATATATATATATATATATATATATATATATATATATTAGGGGTGAGCGGGTTCGGATTTCTGAAATCCAAACCCCCCCGAACCCCCCGCTCCGAGGCCGATCCGAGTCAGGCTCGACTTTTCCCGCCTGACTCGGATCTGAAATCGAGGCAAAACCTCATCATCCCACATTCCGGGTCTCGCGGGTTTTGGATCCTATATAAGGTACCCGCGTCGCCGCCATTTTCTCACTCGGCTGTGGACAGTGAAGAGGGAGGGTGGGAGTTAGGGCTGGCTGGGCTGTGTAGTGTTGTGTTGTAGTGTAGTGTAGTGCAGTGTAGTGTTGTGCTGTGCTGCGCTGTGCTGCTGTTGTCCATAGGGGCTGTGTCCACTGCTTCAAAGTCCATAGCGGCTGGCTGGACTGTGTTGTGCAGTCAGTTGTCCATAGGGGCTGTGTCCACTCCAAAGTCCTGTGCAGTGTCCCAGTCCTAAAGGGGTGCTGTAGTGTTGTCCAGGGGGTGCTCTGTCCGTCAGGGGTGCTCCCCCCAAGTGCTAAAAAAAAATATTTTGTCTGTGTTTGTGAATTGTGTGCACTGTGGCTGCACGTGCATCAACAAAGGAGCAGCGCCAAGCGTGCGCCTGTGTCCCATAAGTAAAAGGCCGGCTGACTTGTCCGTTAAAGGGTGCTGTTACTCCAAAAGGGCACTCCAAATAAAATAAAATAAAAATTTTTTTGTGTTTGTGAATTGTGTGCGCAGTAGCCGCACGTGCATCAACAAAGTAGTGCCAAGCATGCGCCTGTGTCCCATAAATAAAGGGCCGGCTGGATTGACCGCTAAAGGGTGCTGTAACCCCCAAAGGGCACTCCAAACAAAATAAAAAAATTTATTTTTTTGTGTTTGTGAATTGTGTGCGCAGTAGCCGCACGTGCATCAACAAAGTAGTGCCAAGCATGCGCCTGTGTCTCATAAATAAAGGGCCGGCTGGATTGACCGCTAAAGGGTGCTGTAACCCCCAAAGGGCACTCCAAACAAAATAAAAATATATATTTTTTTGTGTTTGTGAATTGTGTGCGCAGTAGCCGCACGTGCATCAACAAAGTAGTGCCAAGAGTGAGCCTGTGTCCCATAAGTAAAAGGCCGGCTGGCTTGTCCGTTAAAGGGTGCTGTAACCCCCAAAGGGCACTCCAAACAAAATAAAAAAAATAGTTTTTTGTGTTTGTGAATTGTGTGCGCAGTAGCCGCACGTGCATCAACAAAGTAGTGCCAAGCGTGCGCCTGTGTCCCATAAATAAAGGGCCGGCTGGATTGACCACTAAAGGGTGCTGTAACCCCCAAAGGGCACTCCAAACAAAATAAAAAAATATTTTCTGTGTTTGTGAATTGTGTGCACTGTAGCCGCACGTGCATCAACAAAGGAGCAGCGCCAAGCGTGCGCCTGTGTCCCATAAGTAAAGAGCCGGCTGGCTCATTTCTTAAAGGGTGGTGTAACCCACAAAGTGCACTACTCTCCAGCAAAAATAAAAAAATATTTTCTGTGTTTGTGTGCACCTTAGCCGCACGTATATATCAATATAACATAAATGGAGGACCAAACTTTCTCCGATAAAAATAAAATAGGGAAAGATCAAGAACCACTTCCTCCTAGTGCTGTTGCTGCTGCTGGGAGTTGTTCATCATCCCAGAGAGGAAGTAGGAACACCACTACTTTTACTAAACAATTCACCCTCCAACAGTCCTTAGCAAGGAGGATGAAGTACGACAGCAGTCATCCTGAAGCAAAACGTATAACTGAGGCCTTGACTGCTATGTTGGTGTTAGACGTGCGTCCGGTATCCGCCATTAGTGCAGTGGGATTTAGACAATTGATGGAGGTAGTGTGTCCCCGGTTCCAAATCCCATCTAGATTCCACCTGCATCCTCAAAGCAGCAGCGACAAGCGTGCGTCTGTCTGTTAAAGGGTGATGTAACCCTCAAAGTGCGCTCCACAAACAATAAAAAAATTATTCTTTTTTTTCTCTTTGTGAAATGTGTGGGCTGTAGCCGCACCTGCATCCTTAAAGCAGCAGCGACAAGCATGCGTCTGTCTGTTAAAGGGTGGTGTAACCCTCAAAGTGCTCCAAAAAATAAAAAACAATTTTTCTTATGTGTTTGTGACTCGTGTGCGATGTAGCCGCATGTGCATCAACATAGTAGCAGTGCCAAGCGTGCGCCTGTGTCATAAGTCAAGGGCCGGTTTGGACATCTGGTCCGGACTGAAGGACGTGCCAACAATTTCTGACAAGTCTACTGTCACTGCATATGATACTGTCCTCAAAGCAGCAGCGACAAGCGTGCGTCTGTCTGTTAAAGGGTGGTGTAACCCTCAAAGTGTGCTCCACAAACAATAAAAAAAATCTTTTTTTTCTGCCTTTGTGAAATGTGTGGGCTGTAGCCGCACCTGCATCCCTAAAGCAGCAGCGACAAGCGTGCGTCTGTCTCTTAAAGGGTGGTGTAACCCTCAAAGTGCGCTCCACAAACAATAAAAAAATTCTTCTTTTTTTTCCTGTCTTTGTGAATTGTGTGGGCTGTAGCCGCACCTGCATCCTCAAAGCAGCAGCGACAAGCGTGCGTCTGTCTGTTAAAGGATTACATCGGTGACAGCATCCAAGTAGGCATGTCAGACATGTACTGTACATGTACATGTCAGTACATGTACTGGCAAGAAAAAGAGGCAATTTGGAGCCCCTGTACAAACTGGCTCTATTTTACCTGAGTTGCCCCCCCTCCAGTGTGCACTCCGAAAGAGTGTTTAGTGCAGCCGGGAACCTTGTCAGCAAAAGGCGTAGGAGGTTGCTTCCACAAAATATGGAGAAGATGATGTACATAAAAATGAATTATCAACTTTTCCAGGGAGACCAGCCTCCAGACCGTACAGAGGGACCTGTGGTGGTGGATTTCAGTGGGGACGAATTAATACTCTGTGATGATGAGGATGTACACAACACTGAAGAGGGTGAGGAATCGGTGAATGAGGAGGATGAGGACGACATCTTGCCTCCGTAGAGCCAGTTTGTGCAGGGACAGATTAATTGCCAGCTTGTTTTGTGGGGGCCCAAACGAACCAATCATTTCAGCCACAGTCGTGTGGCAGACCCTGGCGCTGAAATGATTGCTTTGTTAAAGTGTGCATGTCATGTTTATACAACATAAGGGTGGGTGGGAGGGCCCAAGGACAATTCCATCTTGCACCTCTTTTTTTTCTTTGCATTATGTACTGTTTGGGGCCTAGTTTTTCAAACTGCCATCCTGTCTGCCACTGCAGTGTCACTCCTAGATGGGCCACGTGTTTGTGCCGCCCACTCGTATCGCTTAGCATAGTCATCCATCTACCTCGGTGCAACCTTTTGGACATAACAACACTATTGTGAGGTGTGAGGTGTTTGGAATAAACTAGAAATGAGTGGAAATTAAGGTTATTGAGGTTAATAATAGCATAGGAGCAGAAAAACCCACAAATTCTGTGATTTTAGCTGTTTTTATGCTTTTTTAAAAAAAAATACAGATCCAAAACACAAAACCCAGAACCCAAAACACCGAAGGGTGGTTTTGGCCAAACCAATCCAGATCCAAAACACGAAGAAAGATCCAGATCCAAAACCAAAACACAAAACACGAAAAGTGGCCAGTGCACACCCCTAATATATTATTGACAAGACAGTTGTTCAGCAGTATCAATAACACATTTATGCAGCAGTGTTCATCAGAGAAAAGCATAAAAAGTATTCTGCAGAGAGACCATAAGTACTCTGGGGCACTGAGAGGGGGGGAGCAGACACTGATTAGGCAGGCTCGGGCTTGCTGAAGGGGCCCGGCGGGGTTCCCCCCCTTCTCCCCTCTTAGTTCTGTCAGCGGCTTCTCCAAGCACGCACTTCTGTGTGCTGGGCTGCAGTGAGAACAGGGTGGCTGCTTCTGCTGCTGAGCACGGCCACAGTCTTCTCTCTCTGCACCTGATAGGAGGGGGGAGAGCGATTGCACTGATTGTGCTTTCCCCCCTGGATCTGCCCCTGGCTGAGGGGTAGGACACTGTTTTTTGTTTTTCTTTTGTAAGAAGACATGACCACACCTTCCTTACATTAAGTCATGCCCCCTTGCAATTCCCTCCCTTGGCTCACTACAGCCCTGCATGTACTGTATATACAGTAGTTTTCTTTTCCAATATCCACAGTGCAGGAGCAATAGGACTTGTGAGCCTGGTGTTTCGTGAAGTAAGATTAATAAAAAGACTGGGAGTTCGCAGATAAGGTTTATTACACCTTCTGTAGCTCTGGATTAGTGCTGCTTTAGTTGCTCTAGCTAACATAGGGCTTGATTCAGAGATGTACATTAACTTGATGTTAATTAGAGATGTGCGCTGACCCCCGTGTTTTGGTTTTGGTTCCAGATTCATGTTCGTGTTTTGGTTATGCAAAACCACCCTTGCGTGTTTTTAGTTTTGGATCTGTATTTAAAAAAAAAAAGCTAAAATTATGTCATTTTGAAAACCCGAATTCGTTTTTTAAATCCAAGTTTCGAACTGCGGGATGATCCGAAGCTGGGACTCGGTTCGACTCGGTACCCTAAAGTGATTCCGTACTTGGACTCGGTTTGAATCGGAACCACTAAATTGGGTTTTGTCGGTTCTCTGAGAACCAGATCCGCACATCTAATATTAATGCACATCTCCAATGGTTTGCTATGTGTAGATCTTATTGTACGACATTGGCGGTAACAGAGATCGTTTTACAAAATGTGGACATGTCAGCCAAGTTTTGTATCTTCCAACGCTGATTTACAGGCCTCTGCAGCGTGATTACATCGGATGTCCTGAGTAACCAGAGGGCCTCCTGCAGCAGTTACATAATTTCACACAGCCACTGCGAACAAAGACACATCAAATGTGGGAATAGCATACATCTCTGAATCAGGCCCATAGCCACTAAGAGAGAAGGAGGAATTAAAGGCACAAATTAAAAAATGGATAGGAAGAGAAAGATTGGATTTATAATAATTAAAATCCATGTACCTTTTAAAAAGGCGTACACATGAATCCAATTAAAAAGAGTAAACCACACCAAAGCGCAAACGTGCTGGCAGCAAAGAAATATCATACAAACAAGTCACCTTAACTTGTAGAATACATATAAAAACAAAAACAATACAATAAACAATCCTTGCGCCGACACTTTTCCAATGGACTGTTCGAATAATTTCCAATGAAGGACAAAAACTTGGAAGTAACCAAATCTTCTTATCAATACGTGTGTTGAAATTCCATTAGTACATGCAAATGAAACACATGATATTGGGTATTAGCAATAATTCAAATAAACTGCTTATAGATGACACCTCTGAACGGAAACCATATAGGAAACCCCTCAAACCGATATCCTCAGGTGTCAGATGGAAAAATTCACACCTCATGTATTGTGATAATATATAGATGTGAATGCTCACATTAGTGTTACCTAACAGCAATATAGGTGAATCCCTTCAAGGTTTCTTTGACCCATATGAATAGATGGAATCAGGCAAAGTGCTTACACAAAAGCTTACTTGAGGCAAATATATGATGGACCAATAAAGGTTTCTTTCTCCCTTTTCAAGGATGCCCACATGAAAAAAGAAGAAACTACATATGGTGCAGTAGGTCCATGTAAAAATAATATTTAATGACAAATAACACAAAAAACACAATAAAAAAAGTGGGGGTCAGCCCTCGTACCAGATGGATGATAGACAGCATTCACATAATATGCCCAATAACGCAGGATAGATGGATGGAACCCGGGTATTCCACTGCTGTAGGTGCATAGAATTGACCAGCCTTAGGTACTCAGGTGAACCTCCACTGCCACTCCTCCTAACATGTTTCGACACCTTCGGGTGTCTTTTTCAAAGTGAAGTGGGAGACTAAAAGCAGACTCTAAATACCCGTGTACCGGAAGTGCGGTACCGGAAGTCAATGTACGCGATGTACACGGGGAGCCTAAATAGATAAAAAAAGCTAGCCTGATATTCAGGCATGGTTTACCTTCCATCCGCGACCACGACCAACTAAGGTGCATCGCTCCATGGGCCACCGAGGCGGCCGAAGACAACACACCCGCAGACGCAATGTAAGCGGCCTGTATTGTTCAATAAAGTTTGTTGAAATCACGTGATCTAAACCACGTGATAGCTGATCATGTGATCGGAGAAGGCAAAATCCGGTTGCTATGGACACCTAACAACAATAGCAATACCCAGGCTCCTTTACATTAATATAGAAAAAATATATATGTCCATGTTATTTAACACATACATAAAAGACATATATGCATAACATGATAAAACTAACATAAAATAACTAAATACTTATAAAAACCATTTAATTTCGAAATCAGAGTTTAAGCCAGCTGGTTTCAACGTGTTTAGATCATAAATGTATCTCATCTCTTTTTGTGCCAATCGTAAATCTTTATTAATTGGACCTCCAATTGTCTTTCACTATAGAGATACCACAGAAACGTGAGATCCCTAAAAGTGAACTATTATGTTTATTTTTGAAATGTAAAGAAAATGGATGACTTTCCAATCCCTTCACAATATTGCGAGCGTGCTCTGCCCATCTGATTTTTAATGCTCTCTTGGTTTTTTCCACATACACCATTTTACAACTACATTCTATAGCATATATAGCATACCGTGTGTGGCATGTAATAAAATCCGTGATCCTATGATTCCTACCTTGCGTTTGAAATTCTGTTATTTTTGAGACACTGCTGGAACAAGCTTTACATAATTTACACTCGCTACATCTGTAGAAACCCTTGTTTCTTGGAAGGAATCTTTTTCCATCCATGGGTAACGCGCTGGTTACCAAAGTATCTTTAAAGGTAGGTGCGCGCCTATAGATGAATTTTGGTCTAGCAGGTAAGATTTTCTTCAAATTTTCATCTTTAAGGAGAATATTCCAATTGTTTTTAATGATACCTTCTATACTTTTATGCTGTTTGTTGAAAGTGGTACAGAATGACATGGTGAAATTATTATTTGCCTGAGGATTTTTGTTCTTAACTTTGAGTAACGTCTCCCTATCCATATCTGCAACTTCTTTAATCATCTTATCAAGCAAATCCTTTTTGTAACCCTTTTGTTTAAATTTATTGGTCATATCCAAAGCTTGTTTATGAAATACTTTGGAATCTGAACAATTGCGACGTAGGCGCATTAGTTGTCCTTTAGGTATTCCATCTAACCATTTAGGTAGATGGTTACTACTCCTGTCTATATAGTTGTTAGAATCAGTAGGTTTGTTGAAATTATACGTACTGATTTGCCAATCTATGATCTCAATGGTTAGATCTAAAAAGTTGACCCTAATATTGCTGATGTCATAAGAAAGCTTAATATTGAGACTATTAGAATTAAGGTAATTGCAAAAACCATCAAGGTCGGATCTATCTCCCTTCCAAATGAACAAAATGTCGTCAATGTATCTCCACCAATGTACCAGGTTCGCGCTCCAGCTATGTCCTTCCCAAACATGGGACTCCTCCCACCTTGCCATGAACAAATTAGCATAGCTGGGCGCGAACCTGGTACCCATAGCTGTTCCGACATTTTGTACAAAGAAACTGCCATCAAAATTAAAGTAATTATTGCGCAATATGAACGTAATACCTTCTACTATAAATCTACATAATGATTCATCTAGGTTGGTGGATTTGAGAGTGTTCTCAATTGCTTCTATACCATCAGTATGGGAAATGATGGTATATAGTGAAGATACATCCGCCGTAATAAAAAACATATCTTCCCAACATACCTCTGTTAATTTATTAAGGATGTCTGTTGTATCTTTTAGATGGGATTATTCTTTACAAACCAACGGTTGTAGATGGTGGTCAATATAGGCGGATAAGTTGGCAGTAATAGCATTGGTGCCTGACACTATGGGGCGTCCTGGTGGATGGGTACTGTTTTTGTGAATTTTGGGGAGTAAATACAATACCGGGACAGAATATTGATCATTAATAAGAAATTCAGATACGTCTTTAGAAATGCTTCCCAGATTTAAATATTGATAAACCAAAGTTTTCAGGGCAGATAAGATGTTCTGTGAGGGGTCACTCTTCAGCGCTTTATATGTCACCCCATCTCGGAGTTGTCGATATCCCTCTTCTATATAGTCCAATTTATTAAGAATGACTACCCCCCCTTTATCTGCCTGTTTTATTATAATATTTTGGTTGTCTTGCATAGATTTTAAAGCCAATTTTTCATCTCGGGTAATATTATTCCCAGATTTTTGGCAGGGATTGTTTTTAATCTTCTCCATATCCTGAATGACACTTTTATAGAAAGATTCAACGAAACAACCTTTAGCAAATGAAGGATTAAAGACTGATTTTTTCTTAAAACTAGAACCAGAGCATGTTTCATTGGTCTCCTCATTTGCAAAGAACTTTTTTAATGATAGCTTCCGAACGAATTTCTGTATATCTATATAAAGATCAAAAAAATTAATATTATTCGATGGAGCAAATTTTAAACCTTTCGATAGCACTGCATTTTCAATGTCGTTTAACACATAAGTGCTAAGATTAAAAATCTTAATGGTACCACTGTTGTCTATATCGTTATTGGAATATTCTGATTCATTTTTATCCTTATTCTTTTTGACACAATTAAACCGTTTTTTGAGTCTGGGTTTCCCTCCTCTTTTGCCCCTTTTGGTTTTAAATCTAATAGACTCATCTATACGGGCCATTTTTTGTGGAAACCTCTCTCTAAAAAATTATGATTTCTTGAATCATAACGAGTAATCCGTTTATTAACATTTGAAAATTTTCTCCAATTGTCATATATTTGTTTAGGAGAATCTAAGTTTATAGGGTCAAACTTATTAGATGTAGGAATGCTCCATTCATCACTTTGATGGTTCCCGTCCCATCTGTTTGATCTAAATTTTTTCGGATATTGAAAAGTATTCCTCTTCTCTATCCTTAGCCCCTTTCTTTCTTTTAAAAGATTTGGTGTCACAGGATTAAATTGCTTATATTTGTTAACTTTAGGTGATTTCGGATGATAATTTGCCATTTTGTATCCATTTCCTGCAAAATTTCCAGTGGAACCACCTTGAAAAACTTTGGAAATAATATTATTTTTGTTGATTTGAACGTCACAAGATTTATTAAGTGCCAAATCTCTATCACGCTGAAACTTCTTTTTCTTTTTCAAGATAATTTCTCTCTCACTTTTTTTAATTCTAGAGATAATACGTTCTTCTAATCTCTTATAATCTTCCATATCCACAAAATGACAAGTTAATATTTCCAAATTGGCAATTTCTTCTTCTAGTGTTTTTAACACATTTCTCCTCTCTTGGATAATTAATTCCATGAGAGAGAATGAACAATTGGAAATAATCTGATCCCATTTATTTTTGAATGTATCAGAAGAGGACTCAAAGGAGGCACTCTTTTCAATTTTCAAACCCTTTGGTATTAATTGCGCTGCTATACATTGTTCTAAAGAGATCATTTCCCACCACGTTCTATTTTCTTTTAAGAGGATGTACTCTAATTTTTTCATAATCCCCTCATGGGTTTCGTCCTCCAGAACAATAGTACCTTCCCCTTCTGAGGAATTGAAAGTATCTTGAATCAACAATGATCTATTCACTCTGTGTTGGAACATGGTTGCTGCTAAATAGTGGTAAAAGGTGATAATGGATACAATTAAAAAGAGGAAACCACACCAAAGCGCAAACGTGCTGGCAGCAAAGAAATATCGTACAAACAAGTCACCTTAACTTGTAGAATACATATAAAAACAAAAACAATACAATAAACAATCCTTGCGCCGACACTTTTCCAATGGACTGTTCGAATAATCTCCAATGAAGGACAAAAACTTGGAAGTAACCAAATCTTCTTATCAATACGTGTGTTGAAATTCCATTAGTACATGCAAATGAAACACATGATATTGGGTATTAGCAATAATTCAAATAAACTGCTTATAGATGACACCTCTGAACGGAAACCATATAGGAAACCCCTCAAACCGATATCCTCAGGTGTCAGATGGAAAAATTCACACCTCATGTATTGTGATAATATATAGATGTGAATGCTCACATTAGTGTTACCTAACAGCAATATAGGTGAATCCCTTCAAGGTTTCTTTGACCCATATGAATAGATGGAATCAGGCAAAGTGCTTACATAAAAGCTTACTTGAGGCAAATATATGATGGACCAATAAAGGTTTCTTTCTCCCTTTTCAAGGATGCCCACATGAAAAAAGAAGAAACTACATATGGTGCAGTAGGTCCATGTAAAAATAATATTTAATGACAAATAACACAAAAAACACAATAAAAAAAGTGGGGGTCAGCCCTCGTACCAGATGGATGATAGACAGCATTCACATAATATGCCTGTAGTGTTCAATAAAGTTTGTTGAAATCACGTGATCTAAACCACGTGATAGCTGATCATGTGATCGGAGAAGGCAAAATCTACCACTTCACTTTGAAAAAGACACCCGAAGGTGTCGAAACATGTTAGGAGGAGTGGCAGTGGAGGTTCACCTGAGTACCTAAGGCTGGTCAATTCTATGCACCTACAGCAGTGGAATACCCGGGTTCCATCCATCTATCCTGCGTTATTGGGCATATTATGTGAATGCTGTCTATCATCCATCTGGTACGAGGGCTGACCCCCACTTTTTTTATTGTGTTTTTTGTGTTATTTGTCATTAAATATTATTTTTACATGGACCTACTGCACCATATGTAGTTTCTTCTTTTTTCATGTGGGCATCCTTGAAAAGGGAGAAAGAAACCTTTATAGGTCCATCATATATTTGCCTCAAGTAAGCTTTTATGTAAGCACTTTGCCTGATTCCATCTATTCATATGGGTCAAAGAAACCTTGAAGGGATTCACCTATATTTCTTTTAGGTAACACTAATGTGAGCATTCACATCTATATATTATCACAATACATGAGGTGTGAATTTTTCCAACTGACACCTGAGGATATCTGTTTGAGGGGTTTCCTATATGGTTTCCGTTCAGAGGTGTCATCTATAAGCAGTTTATTTGAATTATTGCTAATACCCAATATCATGTGTTTCATTTGCATGTACTAATGGAATTTCAACACACGTATTGATAAGAAGATTTGGTTACTTCCAAGTTTTTGTCCTTCATTGGAAATTATTCGAACAGTCCATTGGAAAAGTGTCGGCGCAAGGATTGTTTATTGTATTGTTTTTGTTTTTATATGTACACATGAATCCGTCTCCAACTACTCACAAAGTTGAAATAAACAGAAATCCTGAAGGATACAAACATTTAAGTAGAGCAAGGTTCCTAATCTCTAATCAACAGTGATTGTAATCTGCTAGTGTTAGACTGAGCTCAACAAACATTATTGAAGTGAATGAGTTCTAACTCAAAAATATACAAAACCTGGTTTACCACATTCTAGATGAGCCAAATAATGTTATTGGGTAACGCTCTACTCCCTTGGACTAATAGTCAGTTAATAGATATAGGGCCTGCTTCAGGGGTGCACGCTATTTGCGCGCGCTCACTCTGAATCAGGGCGTCCCTATTTTTTTTTTTTGACCAGCTTCCAGGCGGCTCGCACAGCTGTGGGTGACCACCCACAGCGTGTGCGTGCGGCCTGGCAATGGTCGCGATTATCGCGACCATCAGGCATGCGAGAAGACCCTGTGGTAGGGTCTCAGGTCTCGCAAGCCCGAGTGGACTTCCTGCTCTAATAGAGCAGGATGTCCTCTACTAACATCACTAGTGATGTCAATAGGGCCACCCACAAACGGCAGACGTTCCTTCAGGAACGCCTCCGTTTGTGCATCCACCCCCCCTCCCCACCTACAAAACAGGGTGAGCTGTCGATCAACATCGACAGCCGCCCCGTCTTGTAGTGAGCCCCGAAGCGAGTGATTTCTCACTCGATCCGGGGCTCACACACGAGTGGCGAGCACACCGCGCATGCGCAATGGCCCACCATCGACCCACTTGCGAGCGCTGTGCTCTCGCGAGCGGTTCTTAATCAGGCCCATAATTCTGGAGTGAGTAATGATCTCATATACAACAACTGGATTGCATTGTTAGTTGTGAGTAAGTGATGATAATTTATGTAATTCGGATAGTCAAAGTTTGTATGAAGTATTTTAAACCCTTTTTAATCTAATTAAAGAATACAAGTTATCTTAGTGAAGAAAATAGTGGAAAGTAAACGTCCTTCATTTAAAACAGTGTTGTATAGTGACCTATAGTGTTTGTTGCATCTAACGTGCAGGGTAATTCCCTGACTTAAACCCTACAATTTAATGTATTAAAGTTCATCCATTATTTAATTGTCTGGCTAGTTTTGTGTCTGGGTGGTGTGGGGACCTTGCCTCTCTGTCATGGTTTAAAAGGGAAGCAGGACGAAGAAGCTTTGCGTGAAAAGACAATTTAAACCTGGTAATCATACGGACCTTGATCCCGTGAATATCTCCAATCAACAACATCTGGACTATCACACCATCTGACATACTGTATATATATATATATATATATATATATATATATTGTACCTGATTCTGAGTCACACACAGCTCCCTAAGTAGCCACATTCGGAATCGGATACGTAGTAGCCACTTACACCTACCCTCTGCACGGAACAAGAGATCCATTAGCAAAAGGCATCCTCTCAGCATGCGCATGACTAATAGGACATAACTTAGGCTACATTGCCATGATACTCCCATTACACTTTCACAACACGGTTCTCTTAGTTGCCAACACACTTGACACCCAGAGCCACTCATTTTATGTATGGGCAGAAGAAGCCTATATGCCAGAGACATGCTACACTCTGTTTGCTACAGGGATTGCACTGTTTTCTAAAACTCGCTAGATGTGATCACTCACAGTCAGGACTATTGTGTTATTTATGTATTTTATCAGTTTTCCTTAAACGTATATACATACTGTACCCTTAAACTGGGTGCACAATATATATATAGTTTCCAACGTGGATCAGAACGATATATCGTACACATCGTATAGTGTATAACTTCATTGCATCGTCCCATCTGCTCTTCTGCACAGCAGATGGGACAATGCAATGAACGACATAGTGCAGTTACATGCAACATGTAACAACACATCATGCTGTTGTGCATCAGATCGTGCAGTGTGTACGGTGCGCATGAATGTATTGTTACATCAGACCGTTGCTGGGTCACACATAGTATAGTGTGCACCCCGCTTTAGAGACGGCATTTACAGTACATAAAAGATAATAACAATAATTGTAGAAGATTTATGTGGGGTTATATTGAAATAGATTTTATAGATGTCATAAGATTAAGTAGTTAAAATGCTTCTCATAGTTTACATGCAGCAAAACCAATGAGGACAACTTGTAAATACAGTCTCTCAAAATAAATATCAAAATACAAACAGAAAATGTACAAAACATCCAAATTCTTGAGCGTTACATTATCAACAATCCAACTGCCAAGACCAGCCCTTGCTATAGAACATACTGAACTTGAATGATTACAAAAATCAATGCAGATTAAAAGTAAGGTTTTCTGTAATTGCATCTGGCACTTGATGCTGTTTCATTTGAAAATAAATAATATTTTAAGGAGAGTAAATTATGACTATTGAGATGTATATAGTGTATAGCAGTCTAATTAGCTCAACTTCATTATCTGTGCATTTTAAATGATATTTCTGCCTCTTATGACAGTACATTTATTTGATTCCTTTCATTCTTCATTCTTATTTTCCAAAGCGCAATGTATTTTTATTTTATATTGAAGTACAATGGGCCACCAGATGGAGCTCATTAATTACATTTTCTACAAAAGTCATACTCAGATGTCAGGTCCCCCTTGGTGTGCACTGTGCAGTATTACCAAGTTACCAAGTTTTCTTTTATTATGCATGAACAGCAATTAGCTCACTCGTTATACACAAATAATATGTACCAGGAAAGTGAACGTTAACCATACCTTTAAGTCCTGTGAAACCGATCTATGACGAGTCAAAGTGGTCCTCCTCCTTGAATTACACCACATAAATGTAGCTAAGATCGAGGTGCCCATTTATTAATTATCGCTTTTGCAATGCAATCAGGACATGTCAGTACCACCTATGATTGCATTGCAAAATGCGATGATAACGGCCGGATGTATCATCCGGGACGGTATACAATTGGGAAGCCGGCTGCCTTAATACCGGCAGCCGGCTTCCCGACTGTCATGTCCCGGCGAGGTATGAAATGCCAGGCATCTAGATGTAGACGCCTGACATTTCCCAGACGCCGGGCGCCGCGAGCGGACAGCCGCGTGGGGGGAGGTGTTAGATTTAGGGCACCCGGGGGGAATTAGGGTTAGGCACCCCCCTGGGAGGGTTAGGGTTAGGCTAGGGGGAGGGAGGGTTAGGGTTAGGCACCCCCGGAGGGGACTTAGGGTTAGTAACCCCCCCGGGGGACTTAGGTTTAGGCAGCGGGGAAGGGGGGTTAGGGTTTGGCACTTAGAGGGGGTTTAGGGTTAGGCACTTGGGGGGGAGGTTAGGGTTAGGCACCCCTAAGGAGGGTTAGGGGGTTAGGTTAGTTAGTACTTACCTATGCAAGATCGGGATTTCCAGCGCTGTCGGGCTTCCGCTGCCGGGAACTCTGCCGTTGTCATCCAGGCGCTGCCGGGAATCGAACCGCGGCCGGCGGTATTTCATACCGATTCCTTCGGGACATGCAGGGACACTGGCTCTGAAAGGAGCCCTTACCTGTGATGTCTCCGGAGAGCTGTCGGCCAGTGCCGGGGCTGCCACGCATGCGCAGTCTCGTTGACTGGCGGCATTTGCCCGGGAAGGGTCCTGGAGGAGCTTTCCTCCATTTAATTATGTGGTGTGTTGCCATAAGTTACAGCAGCTAATGCCATCTTCTTTTACCTCAAATATTCAATGATAAATGGGCCCCCTAGTGATTTGCCATGTGCTGCTCAGACCAGCCATTATTTTAATAGGGAAATTATTATGATAGTACTACTATCACCGTAGTCAGTGGGGAATGAAAAGCTGTAATTTAAATCAATAGAAGAATTGTTAGTATTATTTGGAAAATTATTTTCATTCAGGGATTTTTTTTGATTATTTTTGTCACAGATTTGCTGTAATTTTTGTAGAAGGCCCTTTAGAAAGATACCACTACCAATGACTAAGGACCTGACTCAAAGATGTATGCTATAGCTGTACAAAGACACAGCGGCTGTGCTACAATATGAAAAAGCAGCAGGAGGTGTCTGTGATCCGCTGATGCGCCTGGAGATGGAGCACTGGCTCACTTGTGTGACCATAGGACATCTTAGTAACCCTCAGGTTACTCATGTTGTATGATGTAATCACGCTGCAGAGGACAGGAAATCTACATTGGAAGATGCAGACCCTGGCCTCAGCACACCTTGAAAATGGGGCCAAATCCCCCATTTTCAAGAATGCAGTCTGTTGCCCTTAAATAGCCGCTGCAATCATGCTGCGGCTTAGGGGACACTGTGACCATCGTTGCAGACACAGATCTACACATGCGCAGTATAGATCCTAAGCATGCGCAGATGGCAAAACATCGGAGTTGTACGTAAGCGATTGGGTTTGCATACAATTCTGAATCCCGCTCTGAGACATGAAGATAGCCTTGTAGTAAACATTGTTAAGCTGATGCAAAGTTGGCTGTTATTTAAAAAAAAAAAAAATGTTATGAGCATATTTGCTTTTGCAGATCTGGCCACATTTTGCTTGTTCATGCAAACGTGTCACATGCAGACCATAAGAAAGGCACATAAGTGTCTATACGGAGGAGTATACGGTAACTTGCAGGTATTGGGCTGATTGGCTGAATGCATCTTGATCCATCCTACTGTGGCTGCTGCAATCTATCAGAGGTATCAGAATTAGAGAGGGGGAAAGAGAGACAACCACCAGGAGGAACGACGAGATATCTGCAATTTACGAGGCAGATTTGAGGTGGCAATTTTTGAAAACCAGCAAAATTCCAACGATGTTGATGAACTCAGAGCACTGTCCATAAAACCATCTTTAAAAGCTGCTTATTAATGTCCTTAGTAAATATTGAATCTGCCAAATGTTAAAAAAAAGTGGTTAATAGATTTGTTCAATTTGTTTTAAATATTTTAAAACTAATATGAAATAGATTTCATACAAAAACACTCAGTAAAAGAATTGAGTTGATAAGTTAATCAAGGTAACATAAAATTGGCACAACATTTTTGTATCAGACTGTTCTCTCCTCAAAGTGCCATTCTCAATAGCTTTTTTTTACAGTATAATTGGTAATTCATATTATAATACACATCCTTATAAAGGACACAACTGTTTTGTAATAAAATTGATATTCAGGGGAATTTCTTGTACAGTGCCATGTCTCAATGCATTTAGATATCATTAATTTATGTGTCCTGTCATCCACTGTCACTGAGAGCAATCTGTGATAGCCCGAGGACAGAGCAAGCTCACCAGGAAGCCATATTATCCTTTTCCAGTAATTTGAAGGACTTCACAAGTTCTTCCTCCTCCTTGTCATTGCCTAATTATAGCATGTTTAATAGAGTAATCATTCCAATTCTCTAGAAATATACTTCCAATAAATCTTTTTACAGTTAACCTACACTGTGCTGTACTGTATCTGTGACCCTTCCTGACTGTATGTGTGTGTGTGTATGTATGTGACTCTGCCTGTATGTGTGTGTCTATGTATGTTTGAAGGTGTGACCCTGCCTGCATGTGTATGCATGTCTGTGTGTGTGTGTATGTATGTGACCCTGCCTGTATCTGTGTGTGTGTCTATGTATGTATGAATGTGTGACCCTGCCTGCATGTGTATGTATGAACGTATGACCCTGCCTGTATGTATGTGTGATCATCCCTGTATATGTTTGTATGTATGTGTGACCCTGCCATGTATGTATGTGTACATATGTAGCAGTTATATTATATAGCACACACTTTTTGGGGGGGAGGGAGGGGGGCCGGTAGCACATTCATGCTCTGGGCTCCCTGGCCACATGCTACACCTCTGCTCACTGCAAGCTGTCCACCGCACTTCTATGGCGATCTATGGAAGAATTTCCATTTAGTTTTATTGTATGTGTGTGTGATGGAAAAATTATTCCTGATCTAAAAGCTCAATCACAAATGCATATAATGTAGCAGTTCTGGATGGGACAGAATTGATTAAATAGGCATTGTCAAAAGTGAACAACTCCTTTAACTTTGAGACTGTCCTCTCTAAGACACAATATTAGAAAAATAAATAATAAAAGTACAGAAGAGAAGTACATGGCATAATTTTGAATCTTCAGTTTATTCTAAACAACTTTAATACTGTATATTTTTTTCACTTATCAAAAACCCATAAGATTAATCCACTATACAACAAAAACAATTAAATAGAATAGAACCCATTAATGTTGAATAACAAATATGCTTACAACAGACTGGGTGGTTCTTGATCAGAACACCTTTGTAGTATTGCTGAAAACATGGCATGCTATGCATAGACATAATAATGGAACTGAAGAGGAGTCCATCCAAGGATTTGTTTTTTATGAATCACTGGGAGAATTCATAGGAAGAAGGATTATCATTAGAGGTGTGAATCGATTGATAAGGAGGCTTTTAGAAGTCTATTGATGAAGAAGCTTGAAGGAGTCAATTGATAAAGAAGTTTTGAGAATTTGATTGATGAGGATTCAATTAATAAAGAAGCTTTGAGGGCTGGAGTGTACTTTACTGGAGTGTGGCCTGATGGCCAAGTTGCAGCCACGAGGATTTATATTAATTTAGCTGGTGGCAGCCTTGAAGGCTGATGTGTACTTGATTGGATGGAGTCTTAAGGGCTGATGTGTACTTGGATAGTTGCAACCTTGAGGGCTGAGGTATACTTAGCTGGTAGCATCCTTGAGGGCTGATGTGTACTTGGCTAGTTGCAGCCTTGAGAGCTGAGGTATACTTGGCTGGTAGCAGCCTTGAGGGCCGATGTGTACCTGACTGGTTGCAGCCTTGAGGGCTGATGTGTACTTGGCTGGTAGGAGCCTTGAGGGCTGCTGTGTACTTGGCAGGATGCAGCCTTGAGAGCTGAGGTATACTTGGCTAGTTGAAGCCTTGAGGGCTGATGTATAGCAGGGATTCCACACAAATGCTGGAGTGTGGCAGAGACTGCTGTGATGTGAATAATTGAAAGTCCACATAGACACTGTAGTGCAGCAGAGACTGCTGTGATGGTAATACTAGGTTGTATACACAGATGCTGAAGTGCGGCAGGGACTGCTGTGGTGTACTAGCAGAGAGTCCAAAAAGACACTGAAGTGCGGCATAGGCTGCTGATGTAATTAGCGATAGTCCACACAGATGTTGAAGTGTGGTACTGACTGCTGTGATGTAACAGGCGGATAGTCCACACAGACATTGAAGTATGGTAGAGATGGCTGTGGAGTACTGGCTGAAAATCCACACTGGCGCTGCAGTGTGGCAGGAACTTCTGTGGTGTTACTAGCAGATAATCCACACAGACTCTGAAGTGCAGCAGAGATGGTAGAGATACATGCTGTACACGAGGAGATGGATCATACAGGAACCGGAAGCTACATACTGAACGCTATAGCCAGCATCAGAGCAGAGAACCAGCGGAGGAAAAAAGGAAGAAGATCCAATCAGGGCAGGGAGGAGGTAACGGAGCAGGTGGTAGGAGGATGGTAGGAGGACCTCATGGAGTAGCAGCCCGGCATCCTCGTCTCCTAGCCACAGGTGCGAGAGAGACGCCTGGAGTATTGATATCAAACAAGACGTTACAGTGGCTTGTGACATTGATAAGAATGAATTGGGTTTTTTATATTTATTTATTTCAGTCAAGGGCTAGCAGTTCCTTGGGAGGATGGGACACCATTTTATCATAGCAATCTGTGCATTGTTTCTGTTTGGGCAAATTTGTAAACATTTTTTCATTCTATTTATAGTCAGCTTTGAACTGAAAGTTCAAAACTGACAGCAATTAGATCTGCAAAAAGTGACTGACATCGACATCGGGTTTCAGTTATAGCTGAAACCTGACAGATGATAGTCGTTTTGTGGACAGCTACATGCCGTTGATGTCCGTTGGTAATCGTTGATTTTGGGTTAGAATTAAAACCAACGGTTAGCAAATTTACCAGCTAATCTCTTCACAAATTAATTTTATCCCATAAATAAGAGCTGTGACCTTCAACTCCATCTGTGAATTCATTAGGTTGTTATATCAAGTTATATGGTTAAAAGTCTTTCTCAAGCTTCTCAAGTGATTGGCAGCTTATGGTGTTTGTGGCTTTGTGCAGTAAATTGTGTATTATACTAATCTATGTTCGTATGAAGCATTATTAAAAATACTTAAAATTTACAGAAAAGTATACCTGTATAAATTAATCTTAACTAATAATTGTTGAAAATATTAGAAACTATGTGTTCTCAATTACTAAAAATAACATATTGTTTTAATGTGATTTTAAATTTGGAAAAAGAAATAAAAAAAAATGAATTACTCAAAAATATTGTTTCAGTTTATTGCTTTATATTTTCCTGGATTTATTGTTATGAAAGGTCAACACAAGCCTGACATTTATTTGAAATATAAATGTCCAGAGGTTAAGAGAGATCTCTCTTGATTCTAAAGAACCAACATAAAAGTTTAATCTCCTTCCCACAAGGCTATTAAAATGTGATTGGTAAGTGTAGTATTTCATTGATACAGTTATGTTTTACATAATAGCACTTTCTATTGTTCAAATGAATTTTGTATCTGAGTAATTGTCTTAAAAGTGATATATGCCCAGGATAAAATGTCCATCATATATGTCAAGAGGTCTCCTAATATAGATATTATGTATAACTCATCTGTAGCAAGAAAATGCTGAACCTGTCCCTGACATTTATATGAAAGGGATATTAATAATGTCATTAATAAGATAAAAAGTATTAATACATTGAATATATATTTTATAGATACATATTTTACTCTGGCAGTCTGTCATAAATGTAATATAGCCACTGTAAAAAGTAAGATATTCCAAACGGGAGTAAAATATAGGTAAAGAAAAATTACTGTAACACTTAGCGCATGTTTCAAATATAGTGATAATATACCATTTCAAAATGACAAGCGAGAGGAACTGGCTTCTTCCAGGATTAGCTAGCTAATGCTTAAGATTTCTAGCTAGTGCTAGTGTCAGCATTTGCCATCAAATAATTCCTCAAAATATCATGGTATCTTATTTTCAAAATGCAAAACAAACGATTTTAAAACCAATAAAATAATCTAATTCTAAAAGTTCAAGCGATGTGTCTTGCTGTTCCGTTCCTACTATTTTACTGCATTAGTATAATGACAAAAACAGCCAAATGACAGCAATGATAGCTGGCAAGTGTCATTTATCAACTACAGAAAATACGAATGAACAGCACATTTAATTATGGGCCAATGCCCCAAGTAATACACCTTGCGCATGTAAAGGTCTACACCCTCTTCCTGCTTTGGGAATTCTTTCATACACACTGGGCCTGATTCAGAGCCGGACGCTATTTGCGCTCGCTCGTTTAGAAAAAGGGTCCGGCTATTTAAATTGAGCGCTCACTCTTTGCGGTCTGTTGACGCCTCTATGTCTGAGCGAGCAAACGAAATATGCGCTCGCTATTTTGTAAAGACGCCCCCTGGCCGCTCGCATCCTACGTCATCTCCGCTATTTATTTGATTAATCGAGTACATCGAAAGGCATCTGAACTGCTCGCAGTGCTTGTGGTTGGATTTTCCTACCGCAATCATGCGAACAGTTGAGGCTAAGAGACAACCAAATGACGTGGTCGATGACGCTGCTTTGTTAATTATGCACACCCTTAAAACGCCCGTTTTGACCGTTTGGCACGCCTGCGTTCGGATCTACACTCCCCGTTTTCAAGCACCTTCCCCCGTTACCACCCACAAACGCCTCATTCTGTCACTCAAATTAGCAGGCATTCGCTATTTTGCAAGCACACAATTTCCGACCGCAATGACTGGTTCGCGCATGAGTATTACAACCCATATGCATGCGCAGTTGCGCGAACATCGCTCGGAGCGAACGAGCGGCCGCTTACGAGCGGCTCTGAATCAGGCCCACTGTCCATTGTGGGTGTCTGAGATTGAAATACACAAGGAGGGTGGGGGGAATCTTCTATCTACCACCCCTCTCTTAGTTAATGTTAACGTCTACATTATCTGTAGTCTACTAATATTCTGCTCATTGTAGCCTAATTTTAGGTACATTTTAAATAAATCATGACAGAAATAGAACATTTATCAAATCTTGGAGAGCGATAAAGTGGAGAACGATAAAGTAGCAACCAATCTGCTTTTAAACGTCATTTTACAGGCTTTGTTAGAATAATTGCAAATTAATTGGTTGATACTTTATCTTTCTACACTTTATCCCTATCCCAGACATGATAAATGTTTCCCTATGTCTTTTGTCTTGTTAGCTTTTTGCATGTGTTATTTTGTACTTTTGATAATATTTATGAAACTGTCATTTGTATACATGAAAATGCACTTATCCCATAAAGTCTTCCCACTGAATAGACAGCTGCTGATCTCCGATTACATGGAAACATCATAATGTTTTGATAACATGGATGCTTCAGATGTCCCACCCCTATATGCCCACTCTGCATCTCATGAAACAAGTTTTAAAGTCTTATGCTGGGTACACACTAGACCAGTGATTTTCAACCTTTATCAACGCGAGGCACACTATGCAAGATTTCAAAATTGCCAAGGCACACCATACGACGATGTGGCGTGCGCGACCTATGAAAAAACATACACATTAGCTCCCACATAAAAAAATCACACTACCTTGGCCTCCACAGGAATAAAACACTTTACACTGGCCTCCACATGAATAAAACACACAACATTGGCACCCACAGGAATAAAACACTCTACACTGGCCTCCACATGAATAAAACACACAACATTGGCGCCCACAGGAATAAAACACTCTACACTGGCCTCCACATGAATAAAACACACAACACTGGCCTCCACAGGAATAAAACACTCTACACTGGCCTCCACATAAATAAAACACACAACCCTGGCCTCCACAGGAATAAAACACTCTACACTGGCCTCCACATGAATAAAACACACAACATTGGCACCCACAGGAATAAAACACTCTACACCGACCTCCACATGAATAAAACACACAACATTGGCACCCATAGGAATAAAACACTCTACACTGGCCTCCAAATGAATAAATCACACAACATTGGCACCCAGAGAAAGAAAAGGCACATACCTTGGCCCCCAAAGAAAAAATAACATTGGTCTCCACAGAAAAAAATAACATTGGCCCCGACAGAAATAAAATGCGTACATTGGCCCCACAGAAACAAACAAAAAAAAAAACACATTGCTCCTCTCAGGAAAAAATAATCACATCTATAGGCCCCACAGAATAAATCTAAAACACATTCACACAAATAAATGAAAACATTGTCTGACCTCACAGAAAATATCATCCACATACCTGTTAGTGCAGAGCGGCCAGCAGCGTGAGAGCGTGCAAGCATGCAGGCGGGCAGGAGAGCAGACTGTCTGTCCTGCGGAGCAGGCATGGTGGGCAGGTGAGCCAGTAACTGGGCTGGCTTTTGGATTGGGTATGAAAATGCGGCCTGTGCGACCTGTGATGTCACGCCGCCGCATCCATGCAGGTCACAGCCAGGGCGCGCCTGAGTCTCCCAGAGGAGCTCAGCGGCAGCGCTGCCCGGTTCACAGATCTGCAATGTGACCGGTGGCCCTGATCGCCGTTCCGGACGGCACTGCAGCACACCTCACAGCTGCCTACGGCACACTAGTGTGCCGCGGCACAGCGGTTGAAAACCGCAGCACTAGACGATCACTGGACAATATGACGTCCGATTCGGCAGACAAAAATAGATGTTGAATATACTGTGTATGTTCATCTACTCACCATAACTCTGTTTTCAGAACTAATAACACATTTCTTGACTACTGTCCTCAGATGAGTCTGTATAACAGAAACAGTTGTATCTTTCAGTGTAATATCTATCTAAAGTCCAGTTAATGGTTTCAAAATGGACAAGTCTCTGGTAGTTTTCTGGAGTGACGTACACTACAAGCCACTCACCCAGGGGGTGCTGGGATCTGGTAAAGACCTGATGATTTCAGGGAGCGAGCAGATTTCATTGTGGATTCCTCACAAGGGAGAGTCAAAATGGCAGCCTCCAAGCAAGTTTAAAAATGAGGAGTTCTACCTGACCCTGAGCCTTGTAATATGAGGTAAGAGTCAAGAGGTATAGCCCTTCCCTGCCCCAGGGAATGAGTTAATTGAGGATGGCAGGAACACTGGAAAATATTGAGACTGTGGTATGGGGGTGGATGGGAGGACCAGAGAACCATTTGATGATGAGACAAGTGATTGAAGGTGGCTATGCTAGGAAGGGTGCCAGGGGTTCTCTGACATGGTGTTGGGAGTATAGGGCTGTGTATTGGGGTGAGTCATTGAAGACAGTGAATGAAGAGAGGGAGCTGTGTATTGGGAAGAGTAAAACAAGATGGTTCTCTGTATTTTATATTTTGTACAATTATAATCATTCAACTTTCAAAACTTTGACGATTTCTATTCTGCATAACAAAAAATACCATATTGGAATTATTTTTTCACAGTATACAATAAACATAATGAACACTTGATACCATTTTATTCATGCTTAACAGTCACTTTTAGAATGTGTCATCTGGAATTTATTCTACCGCAGGGTGTACGTGAATAAAACAATTGTCAATATTTTATGCAAATATCAGTGTGAAGCGACACATGCAG
Source organism: Taudactylus pleione (assembly GCA_031769625.1). NCBI lineage: Eukaryota > Metazoa > Chordata > Amphibia > Anura > Myobatrachidae > Taudactylus > Taudactylus pleione. The sequence continues at coordinate 734,533 of JAUIMM010001336.1, forward strand.
CCATCTGAACGTCCTTGACTTCTTGTGTGTTTAATTTTCTGCACTAATTTGTTATACTTATTAAATATTGGCCTACGATACAATAAAACATGCTTGGGGCACTGAAGGAATATTACAGGAGAGAAACAAAAGGTTAGTAATTAATTAGAGAGGATATTTGCATAAATATTAGCACTTCTTTGTTTTATTACTACAGCAATAAGATAAATTTGCCGAATTTAAAACGCTCTTAAGTGATTGCTTTTTGTCGGCACAGACGCAACATAATCGTATTCAAACTAAATGTATTACAGCTTTCTTTATTGCCTGCAATGGAGTTTTAATATATCTCTTTTGTGAAAGCTTCATCACAATGAGGACAATCACATATTCAAAGCTATTGATTCTTTACAATATGATCCGTGTTTATTTGTGCAGATTTGTAATGCTGACATTTGATGAACATTGCCCAAGAATAACTGCATCTATTTCCCCTATTTCCTTGCAGTATATTAAATCTGTTCTAATATATTCTTCATAATGTCATTTTGTACTCCGACATCTTCATTTTGTTCTGCTGTTTAAGCAGTTACTGAACACATTCCATTTATTGGAGAATATTCCAGTCCAAACTCTAGCTGGGAATGGTAAAAGGAAGAGATAACATGCTTTCTGACTTCTTCAGTACAGTCTGAAGTTTTGTCAGTGATAAGCAAGCTCTCATTCTGTTTAACAATGGGGTATATGGATTAAACAACATGGAAGAGTTTTTAACGAATCAAAACTTAATCCTGAGAAATACCCTTTTATCCAAGATGAAAGTGCAAACAAACTTTTTGTTTTAATTTCCTGAACTGTCTTGTAATACTTGCCTTTCTTTCTTTATTAAGTCATTTTTATGCTTCCTGCTGGAATAATTCATTTGAAATATTATCCCAGTGTGCATTTCTAGAAATAGTCCCACGATTCAATAGGTTGTAAATGAGAGTATTGTGTATTCATATTCTCTCACACAATGCATTCTTTCCATTGCGTTGTAAAAGCTGGTTATTGTAGATTGAAGGTGTCAAGTTTTTATTGTTTTTTTTCAAATGATAATAACAGGTAAAATAAGTCTATACATCAAACAACATGAATATAAAGGCATTGTAAAGTAAAAGAAAAATATTAATATAAAGTAAAAAAAATATTGAGAATAAAACAGCATCACAAAATGTAATATTTTATGTAACTTTTTTTTATATTATTTTAGCCTATACAAGTAGTTCTCAACCTCAACAATTAAGTACCCCCAACAGGTCATGTTTTGAGGATTTCTGTCTGTGTATTCAGGTGAGATAATTACTGACCCAGCAAATTAGATAAACTCGCCTGTGCATGATTAAAGAAATCCACAGAACACGACCTGTTGGAGGTACTTGAGGACTGGAATTGAGAATACTATAATTGGCCTATCTTATGCCTATCTTATACCTTTGTGCTCCCTAGTTATTACCTGCTAAACTGTCATGGACACATGGGATGTCTCACTGACATGATCGCATCCCATGTTATCGTCTGCCACCATCCTTCAGCTGTTATAGAAGAAGAGCTTTATTTACGAAGCAGCGGATTTTGCAAGCTGCTTCTTCCCAGCGGGCTGCAGGTGAAAATACAAAACGGCACCTGCAGTTAGTGTGTAAAGCACATCCGGCTTTATACTGAATGAGGGTGCCGTTTTGAATTTTTACATGCAACCCGCCAGGAAGCCTGAAATCTGTTCTGCACATGTGCAAAACTGATTTCCTCCTTATCATCCAGCCATCAGCAGTGATGTAGCGGTCTGTGACACTATTTTCAAATGTTATAAATGTTGAGAATATAGACCACTGGATATATCAAGCAGCAGGAAAACCCACTGGTTATTGTACTAGAACACATTGGTGGTTTCTAGCAATGGAGATTGCTCAAATCACACACCACAGGCTGGTTCAGGCCTAGGAAACCTATACAAGATTACTCATATCATCTTGCAAATGTGTCTGTGGCAATATGCAAGAGGTAGGGAACCTTCTGGAAAGGCTCAATATGGAAAGGCACATTATAGAGGAGTCGCACCACCAGAATTAAGGTCTGCATTGGTCCCACACTGTCTGTGGGATGGGATGCTGGTTAGAGACAGGCTCATGGACACATTGGGGGTGATTCTGAGTCGGATGCAATGTGTCTAGGTTTGTGTGATGGAGGAGCATGATTTACTACCGTAACCTTATGGTAATGTGACTTTCTGTAGGGCTAATGCGAGAATATGTGTGGCTACAAGTGGGAAGCTGCTCCATGCACTGTTTTTCCATCTACAGCTGCAACAGTCATCATTAGTATTGGCACTTGCATCAGCCCCATGCTATGTGCAAGAAATCCATCTGACTCAGGCTTCCCTTCCCCATGCACACAGCTCAGAATAGCACAGAACTCTAGTTACACACCCACTACACTTCTATGACACTCCTACAAGACAGCAGTTCAGTGCGATTGTACTGTTGCCACCCAGTTCCTGGCCAGAAGCACCCGGATACGCAAAAATGTGTAAAGTCGCTTCTGCGCATGTGCTGTATAGTAAAACCCACTATTTGCATCCACGAAAAAAGATGCATCTAACTCAGAATTAGCCGCCAGTAGTGCCCCTTATACAGTGTCCCCAGTAGTGCCCCTTATATAGCGCCCCCAGTAGTGCCCCTTATACAGTGCCCCAGTAGTGCCCATTATACAGGTTCCCCAGTAGTGCCTCTTACGCAGTGCTCCCAGTAGTGCCCCTTATACAGTGCCCCCAGTACTGTCCTTTGCATATATAACACACAGACACACACAACACAAGACACAATACTTACCCGAATCCTTGCTCCTGCACCCACCGCCGTCCGCTCCTCCTGCTCGACACTATGGAAGATACATCATGAAGTCTCTGCCTGACTTTAATTGGATGTTAAAACCAACATACCGTCGCTGGATAGTACACTAACTGTCACACTGAAACCACTGACCTGGGCGGCGGATGGTCCAACCCCCCCAGTTACGCAAGTGTAAGTTCTGAGATGACCACTTACAAAGCCCATGGACAGTGAAACACCACCAGTGGTCCTGGAAAATCCACAATTGGCACACCATCGCAAGCACCTCCGACCCTTGCACCAGCCTATGGCAGGTGCCATGTCTCCTTTTCAACTCCATATAAACATGGCCTCTGTGGCTGCTGGACTGGGACTGAGGGCCTGATTCAGAGCCACTCGTAAGCGGCCGCTCGTTCGCTCTGAGCGATGTTCGCACATCTGCGCATGCATATGGGTCGTAATGCGCTTGCGCCAACCAGTCAGTGCGATCGGAAATCGAGCGCTCGCAAAATAGCGAGTGCCTGCTAATTTGAGTGACAGGATGAGGTGTTTGTGGGTGGTAACAGGGGAAGGTGCTTGAAAACGGGGAGTGGAGATCCGAACGCAGGCATGCCAAATGGTCAAAACGGGCGTTTTAAGGGTGTGCATAATTAACAAAGCAGCGTCATCGACCACGTCACTTGGTTGTCTCTTAGCCTGAACTGTTCGCATGATTGCGGTAGGAAAATCCTACCACAAGCACTGCGAGCAGTTCAGACGCCTTTCGATGTACTCGATTAATCAAATAAATAGCGGAGATGACGTAGGATGCGAGCGGCCAGGGGGCGTTTTACAAAATAGCGCGCGCATGTTTCGTTCGCTCGCTCAGACATAGAGGCGTCAACAGACCGCAAAGAGCGAGCGCTCAATTTAAATAGCCGACCCCTTTTTCTGAACGAGCGAGCGCAAATAGCGTCCGGCTCTGAATCAGGCCCTGAGAACACAGCAGCGCTCACTGACACACCCATGACACTCCCATAACACACCCCTTAGATTAACTTTTTGGCAGACACATCAGGCCATCTCCCAGTGAGCACCCATGGTTTTTCCTTGCTGTTCCTGATGACAGCACTCTTATGTGCAACAATAAACACTCAGTGAATTGCTTGCGCCATAGGGGTTGTCAGTATTTTTGGTGGCTGCGCAATTGCAAATAATCACTCAACACTGTCAACATTGGCATTGCGTTCAGTTCGCGTCCACCTCTGAATCATGCCCATTGTGCCTAGGCAGAGTGGACGGCACTGCTGTTGTGCTGGTTTACTTGTCTCTATGGATGTAGTAGGACCAAGTATTTGTATTTCTGAAGCTGCTAAGTGATTTGTCAGTAGATCTTGATCCATGAATCTTTAGATTTGTGTGCACTGTCCCTCCTCACCTTCTACATTTCAAACCAATGGTAAATACTCTCAAGTCTCTTGGTACCCTCTGACTCTCATCGCATTTATAGCAGATTTTCTCCAGGTGATTAGGGTGCTGGAGCTCAAAACAAACTGTGCCTGTACTCACCTAAAAAATTAAGGAATTGGGTCAATAATGTATCAACATTTTTTGCTGTCACTGTTGTCATCCTTGGCACAGACCCACTTAGTATAATGAGGAAAGCTTCATGCAACATATATGAAGCTTCAAGAACTACAGTACATGGTGTGATTAAGGTTTCCAGCTATTCCATCAAGGTTTGTGTCCGGAGCCACAATAATGACCTACATACAATACGGGAAGCATTGCAGAAACCGCATGCATCAAGCTCCGGAAAGTTTAAGTTTCTGGAGCTTGAGCCCGATAGGCAATGCCATCTATATATGGTACGATAGAAGCCTATGGGATTTTTTATACAAATAAACAGAGGATGTACATTAGGACTCCCAGAAGTCTTTTCATCACCTGGACCTCTCTACATCAGAAGAGCTGTCCCAGTGATTATGTGATCCTGCATACTGGCAATAAAAAATGCTGGTATCCAGGCAGTTGTGTGTGGGGTGTATCTCAATCTAATTACAATTTTTGTTAGATTCCACCCTATGTCTCATTAAAAGAAGACCTAGTTGGGATAAGGTACACTGAGAGACAGTGACAGTACAGGGATAGTGCAAGGATAGGGTACAGTGAGATACAGGGACACTGCAATGATGGGATACACTGAGATACAGGGATCCTGCAGGGATGGGGTACACTGAGATACAGAGACACTGCAGTTATGCAGTACACTCTATGAGATATAGGAATCCTGCAGGGATCGGGTACACTGAGATACAGAAAAACATTTTGGTACGCTGAGATACAGGGGTCCTTTTGAGATATAGTATGATGAGATACAAGGATCATGCAGGGGTGGGGTACACTAAGATACAGAGATACTGCAGGCAGGGCTATCTTAACAGCAGTGTGGGCCCTGGGCAAAGCAAAGCACTGGGGCCCCTACCCACCCATTGTGCCCCCAGTAGTAAGCCCCTTATATAGTGCCCCCAGTAGTAGTCCACCCTATGCAGTACCCCCAGTAGTGGTACCCCCTGTGCAGTGCCACTTGCTGGTGGGTTGGTCACAGTGCTTTAAAAAATTATATATATAGATATATATATATATATATATACTAACTGGTCATGGGTGCAGGGGGCTGGAGGGCCTCTTGAAGCTTCAGGCCCTTGGCCAACTGCCCTAAAAGCCCAATGGAAGAGATGGCCCTGACTACAGGAATGGGATAGATTATAGTCACCACTAGTTATGGTCGAGATAAGTTGTAGTTGATTCTTCACCATTTATATAACAATATCTAAAAGACTAATTCACCAAAACAAAATACCTCTGGCTAGATTTCCACCCTCTCCCATATTTAACTCCTCTACTATTACCTGCCTCCTTACCCTTACTCCCCCAAACAGTCTGTCCAGGCTTGTTCCTTTCTACTCACCCCAGTTTTTTTATAAAAATATTGCAGTTATGTGGTCATTGGGCCCCCAGCAGTAAGCAAACAGTTTAGTTACATTGTGTAACTGACTGACTGTTTGTGTTGGGATTAGAATTAAACTGCCAATCGAAGACTATGACTGCCAGTTCAATTCCAATCCCGAAATAAACAGGTAGGGACCCCCATAAGTGGAGACTGCTGGGCTGTTGATTTTGTAAAAATGTAAATAACATGTATAATACTCGGGATATAATTATGCAATTAATTTATATTTATTTTATCATATTTAAATTATATAAAGTACTGTAGATACAGTAGATGTAAATTACATGGGGCTCTATTTATTAACATTATTTTTACTAAAATAAAGTGAAAAAGGGTGTTTTCACACCCTTTTCACATTATTTTAGTATCACCTGTAGTTATTACAGGGCAATTGGAGTAGAATTAGTAAAATTCTACTCCAACCCCCAGTATCACTTATTTTTAGTAAAGCAGATCGCATTTCCCATAACTGTAATGGGAAATGTGATCCGACCACAGTTACTAAAAATAAATTGTAAAAAAATACCGGGGGAAGCCCTGGAGGTGGCGTTATCCAGGGTCTCCCCCGGTTACCGGGCTCCCACTCTGCTCTAACCGGGAGTGCAGAGGCGGGAGAAGGTACCAGTAATCAGCTGTGTGGTCTAAGCAGACCGCAAGCTGATTACTTACCTGAATCCAGGGACCGGTGATCGGGCCTCCGGTGATGGCTTCTCTCCGGTCAGCTGGTCTCCCATAGTACACTGGGGCCTGGTCATCAGGTGATCGGGCCCCAGTGCAGTATGGGAGATCACCTGATTGGGAAGCCCGGAGAAGATCACCGAAGGCCAGGAGGATGCAGGTAAGTGTAATGAAGGGAGGGGGGGGGGTAGCAGGGGTCCGTGATCGCGGGGGGTGTGGCTTAGTGCCGGGGCGGGGCTTAGCGTCGGTGGGGGGGTAGTAGCGGTGGTCGGTCGGCGCATGCGCAGGCTCTTAGTCGTGGTATTTTTTCCGAAAATACCGTGACTAGAGTGCGGATGGGATCCGCAGGGACAGAGCTTTATCGCAAGCTCTGTCCCTGCAAGGGATTTATAGTAAATCCCTGTGATATTGCCTGAATTCGCAATGCGAATTCACTCGGTAATATCACACTACAATCCGCATTCAATATGCGGATTGTAGTAAATAGAGCCCATGGTGAGAAGTTACAGCCTTGGATTGAATCCACGCATCCACATAACCCATTGTTAGGAATGACATGCAGTCTGTTACTTGTGGCATAACAATGGACGTGGTACACATCCATTGTTATCCCACAATGAACAGACTGCAAGTCATTCCTGAGTCCTCCCGTGCCTTGCTGTTATTAGTAGATATTATTAGTGTACCTCTTTCTTTATTGTGGCTATTAATTCTTCAGGACAATTCTACACATTATTCATCCCAACTATTGTGACAGGGGTAGTGACATGGTGTGAGGAGAGGAATGGGGCATCAGGACATCACAGACTGACAGTTACTGGAACTGGAATGGGGTGGGGTTTCCAAAGTATATTGTTTCACCAGGGTCCACCTTTCCCTGGTTCCGCCATTGTCCACGCTTTCCTGATTCATGTGTACAGGGAAGGGATCCTGTGTGAGACAGATCTCTTGCACCTAGCATGGGGCTGGTGCAAGTACTGAGAAAATCCTTGGATGAAGTTGCTTTCCGCTTGAAGCCATTACAGATTCTCGTATTAGCTCTATGGAACGTAACATTAGTATAAGGTAGTAAATCAGGCTTCCATGGCATCACGCATACAGTACATAACTACTTTATGCCCACCTAAGATCCTGATCAGCCCCAAAATGTTTAGGTTGGCAAGGGTTTGTTATCCTGGGTTTGTCTGCACCTGTCAGCAATGCTAAGACCCAGATTCGTGACAGCAAATAAGCAGCAGCAACCTTAAACTTATAATTATACTTAAACTGGAAGAAAAATTACAAATCTGCACTTTTAATATAATACTCAGTGCTCAAATGTACCAAATGTAAATAACACGTATTCAAATGTAGCAAATATAAATTCAAAGTGCAATAGAACACTTCCTCTCTGCTGACCTCCCCTCTGTATTCCTTGGTGACTTTAACATCCCCATTGACATCATAAATCCTGCATCTACCTATATTCTTTCCCTCTCCTCCTCCTTTGGACTTTCTCAATGGACTTCCACCGCTACCCACCGTCTCGGCCACTCCCTTGACCTTGTCATCGCCAATCTGTGTGCTCTCTCTGACTTCTCCAACTGTCCCCTTCTCTGACCACCACCTACAGTACTCTCCTTCACTCTCTCAACTCCTCCCCTCACCCAAAGCCACCGTCACCAGGCGCAATCTTGAGACTCTTGACCCTGCAGTCCTGTCCTTCTCACTTGACACTCTCCTCTATCAACAATGGCCTGCCCCAACCAGGACGCCTCCTTCTACAACATCACCCTCACTTCTGCACTTGACTCCATTTCCCCCATCTCCTCTGTCCCCCTCCGTTGTTCCATACCCCAACCCTGGCACTCCAAACTGACCCGGTTTCTCCAAAAATGCTCGCACACCGCTGAGCTCCGCTGGAGTAAATTTTGTCCTCTGCTGGACTTCCTTCACTTCAAGTTTGTCTTCTCTTCCTACAGCTTGGCACTCTCACTCACAAAGCAATCCTTCTTCCAGTCGATCATCTCCTCTCAGTCCTCCAATCGCCACCGCCTCTTTGGTACTTCAAGCACTCTCCTTCGCCCCCCCCCTCCACCCCTCCCATTTACCCTCACTGCAATTGACTTTGCCTCCTTCTTCTCTTCCAAATTTGAGGCAATCCGTCACATTATTATATTCTCCAATCTCCTTGCTGCAACCCCACCTCCGCCACCATTCACACTTCCTGGCCAACCCACCTTGTGCTACTTCAGCCCCACCATGGTTGACGAGGTCCACTCCCTCATCTTGTCCTTTTCCCCCTCAACCTGCCCCCTTGACCCTCTCCCAACTCTCTTTCTTCTCCCTTTCTTCACCACCGCCTGCTCACCTTTTCAACTTATCTCTCCAACGGCATCTTTCCCTCATCATTCAAACATGCTCTTGTCACACCTCTTCTAAAAAAAACAACCTCGACCCTTCTTCATCCGTCAACTACCACCCCATTTATCTTCTCCCTTTATCCTCCAAATTGCTGTATTTGAGCGGCTTGTCTACAGCTGCCTCACCAGCTATCTCTCTGACAACTCCATCATTGATCCTCTCCAATCGCCAACTGCACTCCACTGAAACTGCCCAGGCCAAAGTCACCAATGACCTGCTTGCAGTCAAATCCAGGGGCAACTTCTCTCTGCTTATCCTCCTGGATCCCTCTGCAGCATTCAACACTGTGGATCATCCTCTCCTCCTCCGCACCCTTCATACCTTTGGCATCTTTAACACTGTCCATGCCTGGCTCACCTCTTACCTCACCAACCGTTTTCTGTGTCTGCCCCTAGCTCCACCACACCCCCTTCCTGTTAGTGTCCCACAGGGTTCTGTCCTGGGTCCCCTGCTCTTCTCCCTGTACACCTTTACACTAGGAGAACTCATCAGCTCCTTTGGCTTCCATTACCAACTCTATGCCAGTGACACACAACTATACCTCTCCTCTCCTTCTGTCCTCTCTCAGGTATCCAGCTGTGACTCTGCCATCTCTTCCTGGATGTCTGAGCGTTCTCTGAAGCTCAACATGGACAAAACCGAACTCATCATCTTTCCCCATAATAGAGTCTCCACTCCAACCCATCTCACTATCACTGTTGACAACACCATCATCTCCCCTGTCCCCCAACTTCACTGATTGGGTCTCACCCTTGACTCCACCCTCTCCTTCACCCCCCACATTCAATATCTGGCTTAATCCTGTCGGCTATGTAACATTGGTCGCATTAGGCATTTCCTCTCACAGAATGCTATCAAACTGATTATTCATTCACTAATCATTTCTCGGCTTGACTACTGCAACCTTCTCTTCACTGGCCTCCCACATTGCCATCTTGCTTGCCTCCCATCTGTGCTCATTGCTGCAGCTAAACTTATCTACCTTTCCTGCCATTACACTTCCGCTGTTTCCCTTTGCCAAAACCTGCATATGGCTCCCATTCCCCTACAGAATCCTCTTCCAACTCCTGACCTTCACATACAAGGCCCTCTCTAACTCTACTGCTCCCTACATCTCCAACTTTATCTCCTTACATACTCCCTCTCGCCCACTCCAGTCTGCCAATGACCGTTGCCTCTCCTCTACCCTGGTTACTTCCTCTCATGCTCGTATCCAAGATTTTTCCCGTGCAGCCCCCCTTCACTGGAATGAGCTCCCTCACACGATCAGATTCTCCCCGTCCTTGCAGAGCTTCAAACGTGCACTGAAAACCCACCTGTTCATCAAAGCATACCCTTCCACCACATAACCGTGTCACCAAGTCGCTCTCCCTCCTGCCTCAGCCATCTCTACCTTGCCTATTTCCTGCACTCAAGTCCCTTTCTACACACGCATGCTTCATGTCTTCTGTCTGTCTCCCCTCTCCCCTAGATTATGCAGTGCTCCCAATAGTGCCCCTTATACAGTGCCTACTCTAATATTGGAATAATAAACAACTGATTTTATGACTGTTATTGGTTCAATGTCTGTTTGAATATTGAAGTTGCATACACACACAACGATTTAGTAAATGAATGATTTTAGTAAACGATTTTCGTTCAATTTTTCAAGGGAAAAATGAACGAAAATCATTCATTTACTAAATGTAATGAACGATTTTTTTTTAACTACAAACAATTTTTGCATATTCCCTTACTGAAAATCGTTGAGTTGGTCAGTCTGACTGAACTACAAACGTGAACGCACATGAACGATAATCGTTCATCGTTTTAACTCAGAAAGTGAATGATTTTTGCAACGATTGAACGATAAACTATATTATTATCGATAATCGTTCAATAAATACTGTAAAGTTTGTTTAAGAAATATTGCATCCGACTTTTATTTGAATAAGTAAGATGCCTGCACAACACAAGAAAGGAGTGTGCTCTAAGGACCTGATTCAGAGCTGCTCGCTCTGAATCAGGGCCGGGATTCTTTTTTTTGGAGCGGCCACAGCTTGAGCGAGCGGCCATGATGATGGTCGCGATGGTCAAGACCATTGCGATCATTGGGCTTGTGACGAGACCCTTGTGGTAGGGTCTCGTTCATCGCAATCCCCAGAGACGTTTCGGCTCTAACATTCGGCTCGTGATGTCAGTGGGACCGCCCCCAAACGGCAAGCGTTCCCTCGGGAACACCTCCGTTTGGGCAGCCACCTCCCCGGCCCGCCCACCAATTGCCCGGATTGCCCTTCGCTAGTCGGGTCTCGGGCATGCGCATGACGGAGCCGGCTCCGTCGTGGGCATGCGCTGTGGGCCACCATCGACCCGGTTGCGAGCGCTCAGCACTTGCGACCCGGGTCTGAATCAGGCCCTAAGTTCAGCTGTTGTTCCAAGCTTCCAAATAGCACATTCTATATGTGAAATGGGATTTATAAATTTTTTTAAAACAAACAGAATATATTATGTTTTAAATTTAAACTAGTTTTTTTTTTTTTACTGAGAAAATACATATTATTAACATGACATAACATGGAGAAACTCTAACAACTCAGAGTCCATTGGACTTAAATAGCAAAATGAGCTTCTGTGAATACCAAATAAATAGTCCAATCAATTTGCTTTTCATTCAATATCGTACAAAAGTCTGGTCTATCTTATTCTATTGATTTGAGGTGAGAAGCTTGAGACAGTAAATCTCATTTTAACTTGTCTGATTTCTATGAATATATAATACCTTACCTTCTGAATGAGGTTGTATTGGAACAGAAGCAAACACAACTGACAGCGAGGTGTTGTATGAAGAAAATAAATCATCCCGAGTTTTCTTTCACAATTCAGCCCCGCCACATCAACAGAATATTAACAAGTCAGCTTTTGTGACTCTTACTGGAATATGACTGATGAGAATCACATTACTGAAACTTTCTTCAGCTTCCATCCAGATGTATAAAACTGTATAATGTGTTTTTAAACATTGTTCAGCTTTGACCCAATAACTAGAGCTGGAGAATAAGGCCCTCATTCAGAGCCGCTCGTTAACAGCAGTACGCTCGTTGCGTTCCGATGTTGAGAAACCGCGCATGCGTCAGTGTAACACTGCGTATGTGCGTACGGCATATTGCGAGCTTTTTTTGTCTCGTTCGTCAAATTGCGAACAGGAAGTGACATGTCAAATGTGATTGACAGAACAGGCCATTTTTGGGCATTGACAGGGGTGGAGTTGGAAAAACGCAGGCGTGGCGAGGCGTTTTTGGGGCGTACATACATTATCTGATGCGAACATCAAATGTGTTCGTACCAAGTCATACGTCACTGGATGATCCTCTTTCCGTTCAAACTGCTCGCACAGCTTGGGGTCTGGATTACTTGACCACATTGGCGATGGCCTTGTCCTCCGTCCAGGACCTCCACGATGTTTCATCGATTAATCACGGCTTGTCAGAAAAACAATCAATTTTGAATTGAAAACCAGCTTGTAATGTGTTTTGAAAAGAGTTTTTTTGGTTAGCACAAAACCGTACGCAGGTGGAAATCATAGCTGCTAATTTCAGGATTACACAATCAATTAGCGTACATTTGTTGGTATGTTTTTTTTTGTTTGAATTTTGTTTTTGTGCTATTGTAACAATAATGTCATCATGTTTGTGTGTATTTTACCATTTTGCTTTGGTCAGGAGAATTTGCATCCTTATGTAATTTTTAAAGTGTTCCTTAAAGAGCCCTTTTTTTTTAAAACATTTTTTTTTTTTTTTGGGAGGTCGTTTTTGCCTTGTGGGCCAGGATTAACTCTAAACCATTTATAAAATAATGTCAGAATACAATGTAGAACATTTTAAAAAAATGTATTTGAAAATAAAAACATTTTCCGGCCCATTTTTGGCCAAAACTTTTTGGCCAGTGTTATTCAAGAAAAAATTATAATTGGGACAAACATAAAAGGTATGGAAACTTAAACCAAAAAATTAAAAACAATTCACAAGAAGGGAGAGGGAAGTTTTGGCCAGAAAGGAATATGGGGCAAGCACAGAAGGAGTGTGGGAAAAGTAGCCAGTGCTGTCAACGTTTTTTCCCCCGTTTGGCTGGGGGAGGGTGGGTGCCAGACCGGGTCCGGGATGTCATCGGGCTGGCCTGTCCAGATGTTGTGGCCTCTGGACTAGGCACAGGGCTAGGCACATTTGGAGGATTGGCTGATGTTGTGCCAGAGGTGGAGGATCCTGATGTTCCGGCAGGAAGGGAGGTCGGCTCCACCATGTGCTGGCGAATGAGCTGCTCCAGGGCATTGGTGATGCAGATGTTGGCCCTGGTATTTTCCGCCAGGGCCTGACCAATGGTCACGTTGGCCGCAGCATTTTGCTCCAGGGCCTCAGCCACCCGTAGCAGACTGGCGTCCATCCTCTGCAGAATCTCCATATGGAAATCCGATTTAAAATTGAGTTCTGTGAGGAGTGCCACTGCCTGCGAGGGGGATTGCCCTGGACTGGCTTCTGCAGGGTCCTCAGCCGGATGTACTGGTTCCTCCCCTGCAGAGCCAGCAGAAATTCTGCGACCAAGGCTCCCCTCTGGAGCAGACTCATCCGCCTGTGTCTCTGTGAGAAAAATGAGAAAAAAGTCACATTAGAATCTACATATTGGCACAATAACATTTCAGAGTTGGTTACATCACAATATTTACCTGGGACAACATGAGGAGCCGCAAAGTCTGGCATGTCCGTATCCATGTTGGACACGCCAAACACCTCCACAGCCTGCACACACCCCTGAGCCAGCTCTTCCAAATCATTCAACTCCAATGACACAGGGGTGGGACCCCCACCTGTCCCCCTTGCATGCCTAGCCCTGTCCGCCATTTTTTGTTTCAGGCGATATTTGAAGTCTTGCCATCTGTGGGTGAAAAAGTAACCCTTATTCCTGCATTTTTTTTTGGGTTTTAGGGGGGTCAAGTTTTTACTTACCGCCGTTTGACATCCCGGGCTAGACGGACATAATCACCCACCCTATTGACAGCACTGGCTATCTCCTCCCACATTCTCCACTTCTGGCTTGCACCCATATTCCTGTCTGCCTGTGGCAGGATGTCCACACACTTCTGAACCAAAACCTCCATCTCCTTTCTTGTGAATTGTGGCTGCCTTTTCTTTTTCCCTGCTTTGCCCGGAATACTGGGCCCAGCAGCCTCTTCCATGTCATCCTCCTCACCTATTTGTTTAAACGTTGAGAAATTTAAGCTTGCAAACTTTCACTATATTATGTTTCAAAATAATCCTTCTTTGGAAATGCCTGAAAAACTTACCAGCCGACTCTTGGCCATTGTTTTCATGGTCTGTAGCCATTTCTTACATCCAAACAAGAAATACACCAGAACGTTTTTTTTGGGTCGTGACGTATTTATACATGCGTCCTTATTTTTCGTCCGCATCATTGATTGTGCGTTCCTATGATCCCTCCTTAATTTGCGCGGGAAAATAAACACTATTTATGGCTTTGGGCGTCTCGAGTCGAGGTGGCGGGTGTTGGTTGTTGGAGGTTACGTTGGTCGGAGTGGATTGTTGGCGGGAATTGTATTTGGCGGTGTTTGGCGTTTTTTTCTGTGTGTATTTTTTGAGTTTTTCTTTCCGTTCGCTTTTTTGGGTGTGGTTGTTTTATTTGTCGTGTAATTTTTTGGTAAGTTTTTGGCCGTCTTCCTTTTGTTCACTTTGTGTAGCCTTCTTTTTGATAAATTTTGTTCGATAATTTTTTTACAATTCTCCTTTGGTAGGTTTCTTTTGGCTCTGCCCCAACGACCTTTTTATCCGGTGACTTATATATCCTCTATTGGTAAGTTTGTTTTTTCACTTGTTTATTAAATGTTCATGTTTTGTTTAACGCAACTTTGTTTCACCTTACAGTTTTAACCTTTGGTTTTGTGATTCCTAAATGTATGAACTAATTAGCGCATTTTTATCTTGTTATTTTCTGTATTGTAATTGCGAACTAATTAGCGCATTTTTGGCTGGTTATTTTCGGTATTGTAATTGCGAACTAATTAGCGCATTTTTATCTGGTTATTTTCTGTATTGTAATTGTATGAACTAATTAGCGCATTTTTATCTTGTTATTTTCTGTATTGTAATTGCGAACTAATTAGCGCATATTTGGCTGGTTATTTTCAGTATTGTAATTGCGAACTAATTAGCGCATTTTTGGCTGGTTATTTTCGATATTGTAATTGCGAACTAATTAGCGCATTTTTGGCTGGTTATTTTCTGTAGTTAAATTGGTTGTGATTTACCGTTAGAAATTGTTTTAGAATTTGGGGCCCAAATTGTGGTAGTCTGCGCACTGTCATTTTGCTCTTTGCCGAAATGTGTGTTTATCCCCTTTTATGTTTTGTATTGTACCCAATTTAGAATCCTAAATGGCCACCCTAAATTTTTGCATTGTTTGTTTGTTTTTAATTTTAGGCTTGGTAAATCATGACAATACCCCGGCATGTAAGCATCATTGGATTGTATCGTAAAGATAAGTTATTTTTCAATTTTTGGGGGGCAAAAAAACCTTACATTCAATTCTTGCCATTTCAGGTTGATCTTGGTCGGATTGTTGTAGCCATGCTCCCGGAAGCCGACCAACCTCAATCTTGTCCCAGGCGTAGGCATCGTAGGTGTGCAAGGCCCCACATATATCGAACACGTGTCACCCTTTTTGGAATGCCCGATGATGAGGTGTTAAGACGCTACCGTCTTCAGCCCCAAATCATCATAGACACTCTCTCATTAATAGAGAGTGATCTTGAGCGGCAAATTGACAGTCCTACAGCAATACCACCACTTACGCAATTTATGGAGGTGTTACATTTCTGTGCCTCAGGATCGTTTCAAACCACGGTGGGAATAGTAGCGGGAATCTCCCAATCCTCCTTTTCCAGGATCCTGAGGGCAGTGATGGAGGCCCTTTTCAAGCACCTCCATCATTTTATTCAAATGCCTTTGGATATGGGTGCCCTTAGTGTGGCCAAGGCCAATTTTTACCAAATAGCTGGCTTCCCACACATCATAGGGGTTGTGGATGGTACTCACATACCACTTCAGCCTCCAGCACGGCTGGAGGCCATTTTTAGGAACCGTAAACACTATCACTCCCTCAATGTAATGGTGGTATGTGATGCCTCCCTCCAGATCCTGTCCCTGAATGCAAAATTACCCGGAAGTGCACATGACTCATTCGTCATCCGGCAATCAGGGATATGGCAAAAATTAAACAACCTACAAGCTGGTGATGCGTGGCTTCTGGGTAAGTGGAGACCTTTAGTACATAACAATGTTAAGCTTGATACACAGTGATCCTGATGTTGTCACTTCTTTTTCACAGGAGACAGTGGCTACCCTTGCACGCCCTGGCTGCTCACTCCTTATTTGGCTCCCACACCAGGGCCACAAAGTGATTTTAATTCCACACTTACAGCCACCAGGCAAGTGGTGGAGCGCTGTATCGGCCTTTTAAAAGGCCGATTCAGATGCCTCCACCGCTCTGGTGGCAAGCTCATGTATTTGCTGGATATGGTTTCGAAAATTGTGGTCCTGTGTGGGATATTTCACAACATCGCCATAAGGAGTGGTGTCCCAATGCAGCCAGAGGATGCCTTGCCTGAGGATGGCCCCCCCGAGGTTGGTCGGAGGTCAGTATGTGGGGGGGCCATACGCGATGATGTGGTGGCCAGATATTTTAGGTAATTATTGGCACAAAAGAAGTTCTTTGACACAATGTGGTAAGGATTTTGGGAGACCATCTAATTATTTTTTTTATTATTTCCCATCTTCTGTTTGATTTCATAATCTTTGGGACTGAAACAATGACTACTTCCTGCTACCCAAAACAAACCTTCATGGGGACACATTGGATATATATTCTGGACCGAATATTGCAATGCAACATTTGTGGAATCATGTTGGCATGCTCATTCGTCAACCAGTTCTTGATTTTTCTTTACTTTTTTCATATGGTGTTTGATGGGTTGTACATTTTGTTATCACTGTGTGTATTGTTTGTGAGCCAACACTTTGGTTTTTTAGTTATGTGTTGACTAAATTTTTTGAGAGTGTAATTTAGCTAATTTTCTTGAACATTGCAAGCAAGTGTAACCAGGTTCACCCACGTTAAAATTGCTTAAGGGTTAATCCTGTAATGTCGCAATTTGCTCAAAATTTAAATATGCTTTCTGGGTCAAAACCAACACCAAAAGGTATTATGTACAATCAGTATGCTTTGGAATCTCGGGCTAAGCAGGTTGCCCCAAAATTGGAACATGTAAAATGTACTAATTGAAAAAATGTAAAACAAAAAAATTCCCCAAGCCGATTGTTACTGTTAGCTGTTTCATGTGCCTGTTTTCTAAAAATCTACAAAACACAATCTTAGTGACATTAGTTGCAAATACTTGCTGCAAGAGTCTACTTATGTAAGTGTAAACAATCTAAGATTTGGAGACAAGGAATGAGACTGAACTCTTATGGAGCATACACACGGTCAGATTTGTCAGACTTGTCAGATTTGTCAGATGAACGACTGAACGATTGAACGATTTGAACGATTTGAACGATTGAACGATTTTTGACTGCATTAAAATGAATGGAATCGTCCAAGTCTGACTGCAAACCCATCAGATGTCAGATATCGTTATCTGACAAACGGGAACGCGCATCGTTGATCGTCCATTGTTCAGGCATGTCAGATATGAACGATTTTCCTTCAGATATGAACGACTGAACGATTTTTAAATCGTTATCGTTCATATCTGAAGGAAAAATCTGATCGTGTGTATGCACCATAACTTTAACTTTTTTATTCGGAAAAATAATTTGGGTCTAAAATAAAAAATTATGGACGCAGGATCCCAGCCATACGGTCAAGGACCACCAGCAGGCCGATCACGTGGCCCCGCATCAATTGGACGCACCCGGCTAGGTCCGCCAAACGCCTCTGGTCCTCTGTGGGTTAGAAAAGTGTGGGGCTTAATACATAATTTAAGAAACACCCAGAAAAAACAAGCAAAACAGAGCTATCCAAAAATGACAATAGTGTGACCAAAAGCACATTTAACCAAAAAAACCAAAGGACACAAAAATGGACACCCAAAAAAAAAAAAAACTGTTTTGCCATGTGAGATATGTGTATGGGGAAATCAGCAGTAAAAGGTAAAGACAAACAGAGATATACCCAAACTTTTGACACACCAAAAAAAGGAAAAGGCACAGACACAGGATTAGATCAAAACATTTTAAACCACAAAAAAGGATAAAAGGGAAACATACCGTTCAGAATGACGGCTGGCCCAGAACCAACTCCCTCGTCCTCCTCGGAGGTGGCCACATTCCCCAACGAGGTGGGAGGGGTGATGACGGATTCCGGCGAGGGGGTAGTCACGAGAGGGGTGGTTGGAGGGGAGAGGGAATTGGGATGGAGGGGAAGTAGCACAGAGGGATGTGCGACAGGGTCTGGGCAGGCTGGGGAGGAGGGGGAATTTAGGGTATTTTGGGGAGAGGATGTTTGGCTGGGGGTTGGGGAGAGGGGCCGAGAGCGCCGTCTTTGACGGCGATGACGCCGTAGTCTTCGCTCTGCCCCTAAATGATGGAAAACAAATTGAGGTTAGTTTAGAACATCACCTTGTTAAACGCTAATTGTTGAACCCCAAAAAATGGAAACATGCACATGCAGATATGACTACAAAGAATAAACAGCCCGTACATGAAAACATGCACATGCAGATATGAGTACAAATAATAGATAGGCCATACATGAAAACATGCACATGCAGATATGAGTACAAATAATAAATAGGCCATACATGAAAACATGCACATGCAGATATGAGTACAAATAATAAATAGGCCATACATGAAAACATGCACACGCAGTTAGGGCCACAAAGATAAACATGAAAACCAAAGTCAAATAAACTTACTTTCCGCTATCTGCATGCGAAAGCATGCCAGCAAGCGGGGCGTCCGCCGTTGCAGGTCGGACCACCTGCGCTCCAGCTGGCCGATCTGGCGGCGTGAGCCGAAGGAACGCAGGCGGCCACCTACCTCCGCATATGCGGAACGCTTTTCCCGATTGGTGATGGGGGGAGGCTGGCTGGTGATCCGCCTGTCCATCACCTCGGTTAATACCATGAGCTCGCGCCTGGTGAATGCCGAGGCTCTCATGATGGCAATGGTGTATTTTTAATAAAACAATTTTAATAAAGACCAGAAAAAAAATTTGATTGGCTAATGTATTTGGGTAATTAACAGGACCAATTCTATTGGTTAGTGTATGACTCATGTGTTCGACAGGGCCACAAATCTATTGAGAGTTATGATAGGCTTGATGCAGTGACATGCGTAAGCTAATTTAAATAAAGAAATGAACCCAGTAAAATATGCGTGGGTAAAAACACAGAAAACAAATGGATAATTGCCTCAAACATGTATTTTGACAAATAAAAGCGAATGTTTAAGCCGTACGTATTCTGCGGGTAAACACAAACACGGACAAGAGTAAAGTTTATTGCATGTCAAAAAAAAAAAATATATATATTTTGACGAGCAATTAAGCTAATTGATATATTGATTGGCATGATACGATTGAGGGAGGTAGGCAGAATAAATGAGCAGGTAATCGGAATCTGACAGGCCCACTTCCAGTTTGTACTTGTGCGTGCGTTCCCTGCAAGCCACATTGGGGATGTACGCTCGCTATTTGGCACGCTCGTTAGCTAGAGGAGGGGTCGGTAGACTTTGGGGAGGAAGTTTAGCTGCGTTCGAAATTACGAGCGAGCGCTTAAATTAACATATTTCGGTACGTACGCCGAACGTACGAATGGCCACTTGCGTTCGGCTCTGAATGAGGGCCTAAATGTGATAGACTGTATTTTGCATCAGCTGTTATCATTCCAAACGCCAAACCCACTAACTGTGAAACCATTATTATTAACTAGGAACTAATACATAGGGGGGTGTCCAAAGGGTTCTGAAAGGAATCCCCACATTTTTAGGCAAAGATAGGGATTTTGCATTTTTTTTCTCCAGGTCTGAGATGGAGAAAACTTTTCTCCTGCTTCTCACTATAAAACTGCGATAAATTATCGCGGGTGCAATAAAATCGTTTGATAATCGGCCGATAATCAGCCAATAATATCGCCGGCAATATTATGAAAGGGTGAACTGAAAAGGCATTGGGCCTGATACAGAAGTGCATGCAGTACTCATGTTTGTGCAGTTGAGGAATTATTTGCTACTGCGCATGCACGAAAAGTCTACAAAACTCTTACCGCGCCCACGCAAACCAATGTGTGCAATGGTGTTTATGCATTTATCTTCGACATTGCTATGACTTCAGACAGCGTCTCCGATCCATGGGCATTACAGGGTGGAGACTGGGAGGTGACCTAAAAAGAGGAGGTGGCATGGGAGTGTCATGGGCATGTTTCGGCAATAGGCTGTGTTCTCATTCACAGCACCGCAGCCACAATGGATATATTTTGAAAAAGCTACAAGGGAGGCTGTGCACCAGACAGAAGCTACTCAAGGAGTTGATGTTGCGACCAATGGTGCGTCTATGGGGGAGAAATCGGATCCACTAGCGCAGTTGCATATTACTCAGATATGCAAAGTGGGCGTCTCAGGGATTGCTCAGTCCATCGCACGAGAGGAATGCTCAAGCTGACATTTGCATATTTTTGCACTTGCGAATCCGTAGCAAATTGCAGTCACGCATGAACGGTGTGCATCACTGAATCAGGCTCATCGTTTTCAAAAGCACCAGATTACAAATTTCCATCCTGACTTTTAGCCTTTATAAGACTACAAAGCATGAGATACATACTGTATATCAAGCCGCTGGAAATACAGCTAGAAAAAGTGGTTCTGAGAGGTGAGATTTAATAAAATCAGCAGCTTTTGGCCTATGCAGGCCAATGATGGCCCCAGACCTGTCTTATACTATTGGTCTGACAACAGTGGTGTACAGAAGGTGGGGCAAGCAGGGTAAGTGTTCTGGGTACCGATGTGGAAGTAGAGGGGCACAGACATAGCTACCATAGGAGGAGGGACTAACAGTTACCAGGCACTCTGCTCAGGGCTGTAGCCTCTAAACACATGTCTATACCAAGAGCAGTCTTCTCAGGACCCCTGCTGGCACTGCAACATTCACTCAGCATCTTAATCATTCTGTGAGTCCACAAATACTTCTTTGACTCCTTGGTGGAGGATGGGGGCAGAGTGGATTGATAATGAATTGGGGAGAGATGGATTAATAGATGCTTGGGGGAATGATTCGTTAATGGGTTCTTGGACAGGAGCAGTTTAGTGTATACTGGACGGGATGCATGAAGTATCGCATTCGGGATGTGATGCATCCCGCCACCCTTCACATGCATGTCGGCATTAGTAATGCTGGTATGCATAAAGAACACTGCAAAGGACAGCTCTCACTGTAAGAGTTGTCCTTTGTGAATAAGGGACTTCCGGGTATATGACCCAGAAGACCCTCTGGCATCCTTCTGTGCATGCCACATACTTGGTTTCTATACAACAAAGTTTAATAAATTTACACAAGATGTGTAATATTCACATTACATTGTTTTAGCAGATGGAAAAATGTGCCATGCCCCCTTTTGATCCATTATGCTGATCCCTGGATGAGCGCCCTTTGGGATGGAGGAGGTTTGTGCTACTCTGCCTCTTGTACTGTGAGACTGGGTCCTTGGGTTTGGATGCCATGCTTGTTACAAGTCACGGCACCACTTCTTTCCTTCAAGTAGATTACCCAGTCAGGACGGGGTTACTCCCTTTCTTCTGTTGCTAGGCGATCGGCACGCGTAGAAAGTGATGCATTATCCTCAGTGCAGCATGATTGGTCCGTCCTCCTTTTTGTACACACTGGACTGTTGCCGCCTCGCCGACTATAACGTTCCTGTGGGTTCATTTGGCTCAGCGGCACAAGCAGTATCCTGTCGACTCTGCTGGAAGGATCTCCATCTCCTCGGTTCTATCTCCCATCTGCCTCCGGCTCCTGTGGCCTCTCCTACGGCTCCCTAGCTGCAACTTTCAACTCTCGCACTGTGCTTCGGCTTCCTTATCCCACCTATAGCTTCCTAGCTGCACCGGCAGTGATGGTCCTCCAAGCCGAATCGGCATTCTCAGAAGGTCAGTGGACGCTAGCTTGTACACAAGCTTGCACAACTTGTACACAAACCGGTACTCTAACTTATGTATTGTCCATCAGGACTTTGGATGTTAATTTGTTCCAACCTGTACACAAACTTGTACTCAAACCTATGTAAATTCCATCAGAACTGTGGATGCTACTTTGTACACTAACCTGTACACAAACTTGCACAACTTGTACACAAACTTGCACTCAAATTTATGTATTGTCCGTCAGAACTTTGGACGCTAATATTGTACACTAACTTGTACACTAACTTGTACACAAACCAGTACTCATATCTGTGTACTATTTATCAGGACATTGCATCTGGTTCACTGCCCAAGCCACAACATCGGTTCTCAAAGCCAAATCAATGTCAAACTCTTCAGCATCTGCTCCAAGCCACACCATCGGCTCTCAAAGCCAAATCAATTGTCAAACTCTTCAGCATGGGCCTCAAGCCACCTTTTCTGCTCTCATAACCATACTTCATTCTTACTGTTGCTCTCACCATTGAATCCTTTTGCTCCTCCATGTGAATTGCTTCTACCTCGAGATATAAATATCCCAGTTCTAAGGGAAGAACGGGGGTTGTTATTGGCAGAAGATCTCGCTAGCCTGGTTCTAGTTTTTTCACATGGAGGAAGCATTGGATATCATAATAATACTTCTTGCTGTGATCCCGCTGAATCCACAACCTGTGACTGCCTCTGCATCAACCTGGTCTGAGTTAAACACATGTACTGTACTGTATTTACGTGTATTATTATATGCTTAATGAATTGGAGACCCTGCTGCGTGGCATATTATGTATTGGAGACACTGATGTGTGACATACCATGTACAGTATTCTGGGTACTGATGTGTGTCATATTATGTATTAGGTCACTGATGTGTGGTATATAATGTATTGGGGCACTTATGTTTTGCAAATTATGTATTGGGGACACTGCTATGTAGCATATTATATATTGGAGCACTGCTGCATGGCATACTATGCATTGAGGACACTGCTGAATGGCACACTATGAATTGGGGGCACTGCTGTGTGACATATAATAAATAAGGGGCACTGCTGCATGGCATATAATGAATAGGGGGACTGCTGTGCGGCATATGAATTGGGGAACTGCTGTGTGGCATATTATGAATTGAGGGCACTGCTGCATGGCATATCATGATTTGGGAAACTGCTGCATGCCACATTATAAATTGGAGTTACTGCTGCGGGGGCAATGCAAATTCCTCACAGCTCTATATTCCTGGCCTCTCTTCAAGGTAAATTCTCTGCTGATTCTCCTTCAGCAAATTAGCAGCTGCCCTCAAATTAGAACCAGTGAACAATTACAACTATAGCAATCAGTTGGGCATTGCTGTCTGTAGTGCACACTCAAATATTGTACTGTATATGTCTGGGAAGAGTGTACTGTATTGGTGGGGGGACACGGGGTAGGGTGAAGTTTTGCCTACTGGGCCCAGAAAACCTTGCACCTGCTCTGGATAGGGAGGAATGTCACCGCTGTGTTGGCGTGGCTATGCCACCATAGAAGGAGACACACTGACAAGATGTTAAGCTCAGGAATTTGTAACCTACAACATCATGAGCTCTGTGATTAGCTGTCCAGGTCCTGACTGCATCATTTCACAGTGGGTCTTTACTGGACTTTGCTAGTGCTTCTGCGCAACTCACAGATGGACCCTCACTCAAATCTCACCTCTGTCTCTTTCCTGCACTATCTCCAGCAATGCAGGGGAACAGTAGTATCCAGAGTTCTTATCGCTAATGTAACCAAGAGGGACAAGTATGTTTTTCTCAACATTATCCAGATTATATATGAAATAAGCTGTACTGTAATATTATATGTATTTCTGGCCACCTAAATACATACTGTATCATGCTGGACAGGTCAATAAACACATCACAATTCTGCCATACAGATGTGTCCAGATACATCTATCCTCTGTGCGCTACAAGTATTGTTACACATAAAATGTGAGTGCCTTGCAGCTTATTTGCGCCGAGCGTCTTTTCGTGTGACTTTTTCGCTTAAAATGCGTCTTATTCGCAAAGCACGATCAGCTTCTGTTGATTGAAATGATATGCAGCATGCCTATATTCTATGTGCGACTGCAGCTGTATCTGCATGCAAAATGCTAAGTTATAGTGTGAGCGGCTGTTACAAACAAAAAAGTAGTGTAACAATTTGCAAGCAGATACAGCCAAGGTCGCACACAGAATATAGGCATGCTGCATATCATTATAATCAGCATAAGATGTCTTTGCCATCTATTCACATCGCTTTGTGACTAAGAAACATTTTAAGGGAAAGGTTGCATGAAAAGACACACGGTTATACTGAGTCGCTCCATGGCATGGCTCGACTAGAAGGGCTTTTTAACACGCAGGGAAGCTAGATATATGTGGACACATCTGTATGTCTGAAAGATATTTGAGTGTATATTTAAATGAGCTACTTATACATGAGAAGCATATGCAAATATATTAAACAAGAGTGATAATGGTAAATCTTCATTTTTCTAAGAGTTTTGGAATACCTGTTTAATATACAGTATATGGTTTAATGTATGTTGGGCCTGATTCAGATAGTAAACCTGATGGTTTACGTATATATCCAATGTTTGGGGGTCCTACATGATTATTCGCTGTCCCCCCTTAGCTGCAGCATGATTGACGTGCTCCACAACAGTATGGAACCACTGGAACTCTTGACTGTTGTAAACAAGCAATCAGTGTTGTAGGGTTGTTTAAATTGGTGCAACACGTGCACTTGTCAATTTATTGAGACCATGGTAAAGAATTATTCATCTAACTACAGTATATGATTTGCTTTGCCCCACTGAATTAGCAAATTTGCTTTGCAACCTGACAATTGAATCATACTTTTTAAAACTTTAAATAAATTGGCTACTCACATGAGAGGTTCAAATGTCACATGCTTGTGTTGCCTTGTATTTGAAATAAACTGCATAATCATGAATCATGTGCTCCGGTCTGCTTTTGTCCTTTGCTGACTATGTTTGTCACTCCGTTTTCCATTTTGAAATGACCTTAGGCATTAATGGTAAAATATTATCAGTAAGAATTGTCCTGAGCTCTAACGCTACTGCCGAATACACTTCAACAGTCATCCCTCTTTCAAAGTCTCCACTTGATGCCATGTAAGCCATATATGACCACAGTTCCCAGTAACTGCCAAAATATGTATTTTATATATTGAGTTAAACTTGCCTCTCAGTGGTACTCAATCATCAATTGCACTTACTTATTTTAGACTTAATGGCTAACTCATCTTTTGTAGCTTATATGTATGAGTTAAATGAGTCTAATAGACCCCAAAGTTCAATTGTGAAAATATAAGCTCTAACTTACTGTAAGCATTTTGTAAATAGCTGTCTTGTAGAATGTTTATAGCATTTACCTGTCCTGAAGCTCCTGTCCTCTTCCAAAGTATAATAGGGGGAAGTGACGGCTCCAGGTGGGCTGCATTGTAGTCCAAAATTCAAAATGGGGGAGCCACTCCAACTGCCAGTGATTCCTGGCTGGCGATGTTTGGAAGGGGATGTTGATGTACCGTGTGGCTCCCCTAGTTGAATTTTTGACTGCGCTGCAGCCCCATCTTAGTAAAGTGTGGGTGTTTAGAAGTGGATTTGTTGCCCATAGCAACCAATCAAATTCTACTTATAATTTATGTAGCAGCTTCTAAAAGATAATTGGTTGCTATGGGTAACAACGTTACTTCTAAAAACCCGCACTTCAGTAAATAGACCTCTTATGTCTCTGTTTATAACTGTCCCCCTCAACTGACTCAAAAACATAAATATTATGATGTTTTTATTGGTTATCATAAAATATACTTTTGCATACTTATTTTAAACTTACAGTCACCACAGTGTCACTGTATATATGCTGTTCAGACATCGGGCTCTGTTTGAGTGGGAAATCAAGAGCAGACATTCCTAGGAATAGTGCCCATATATATCTCATTAAAGACAGTTTCTATGCACACTCTATGTATGCCACTGTGCATATGGATGTATGTGTATGGAGACAGGGCTGTTGTAATAATCCTGCACAATGGGGTCACTTTATGTCTCATTATGTTCTCCTATGCAAGCACACATGTAGAGTGATGATGACTGACTCAATTGTAAAATCCTATGAATGAATATTATATACTAAATATTCAGTAACAACTGACTATACACTGGATCTATGAGTGCTAGCAACTCCTCATGGTGTTCCCAAGTGAAATAAATGAATAAACTGTTATAATGTAGATGTACAGTATACATTTGTATAAGTACAAACAGCACCTGGAGCCCTTAGTAAAGTTACTATATGAGTTATCCCAAATATAGGAACTTTACAAGGGCTCAATTTGTTGTATGGTACTTATACATATCCGACCCGCACTGTATCCAACCTGCATTGTATCCCACACTGTTTCCAACCCACACTATATCCCACAATGTATCTGACCTGCACTATATCCCGCACTGTATACGACCTACACTGTGTCTAACACACATTGTATCCCTCACTGTATGTGCACTGTATCCAACCCACACTGTATCCCGCAATGTATCTGACCTGCACCGTATCCCGCACTGTATTCCGCACTGTATTCGACCTGCACTGTATCTAACCCACATTATATCCCACACTGTATCCAACCTGCACTGTATCCAACCCACACTGTATCCGACCTGCACTGTATCCAAACCACACTGTATCCGACCCGCACTGTACCCAACAGTGGCGGGCTGGGCTGGGGGCAGTGTGCCATCTGCCCCCCCGGGCCGGTATGATTTTACTGTTATGGGGCCGCCAGTTGCGTTAGGCACCCGGGAGCAGTGGCTCCCGGGTGCCTAACTCCTAAACAGAGAGCAGCGTTAGCGGGGCACTGAAGTGGCCTGCAATGACATTACTAATAAAAAGCCTGGCTAACTCATATGCTGCGGCGGGCCGCGGGATGTAACTAAGCAGCAGAAGGAGGCGGTCCAGACGGAGCAGAGGAAGGTGACCCCTCCTATTTCCTCCCCTCCGCTTAAGCTCTGATGCAGCTAATTGCCGGGGCTCCGACGTCACAGTCTAGTGACCGGCGCCGGCGCGAAAGAGTTCAGAGGGGCCATGAGATTTTCAGGAGCCCAGCGCAGCATCCCCAAACCAAAATGGACTGCTGCGACTGCCCCTCTGTAACCACGGTCACCTAGGAGAAGCAGGTGGAGATGAGGGTAAAAGTAACCGGGCACAAGCAGCAACATGCAGCACTGCCCGCCCCGCACATCAATTACAGCAGCACCACTGGGCCTGGCACCTACTACACTCCCCACCCATGAGACAGAAGAAGTAGAAGAGATGACCCTGAGTGACACTGCCTGCATCATCAGTGTCAGTCAGCTATGTGTGGTAAGTGACAGTGTATTTTTACCTACCTACCTCTCTCTCGCTCTCCCCCCACCGTATGGATTAAGCACACATATGTTGAGTGCACCCCTGCTGTTGGCCACTTGACCATGATTGCAATATATATATATATATATATATATATATGTGTGTGTGTGTATACATATATATGTATTCATTTTGTGATAAATGAAATGGGTGTCGAGATGGTTTCCTTGTTACCCATAATCTAACACTGCAGCCCTTTCACTTTCCTGCATCACCTCTGCCTGTCTGCTCCTGTCTCACTACCGTTCCATCTCTTACCCCTACAAATCACCTTCACACTTTCTTGTCCCACCTGCCACTTCGTCTTCTTCCTCCTCCCCTCACTCTCCTCTCCATCCTTCTGCTAATGTCCCTCCTTTTCCTGTCTCCTCTATTATCCCCTTCTTACCTCCTCCTTTCCCGTCAATCCTGCCACATCTATTCCCCCTCTACATATCCACCTTCCTCCCTTACACATTTTCCATCTCCCCCCCTACAAATCCCCTTTCTACACCTGACACATGCTCCCACTTCCCCACTACAAATCCACCCTCTTCCCCCTACACATCCTCTTCCATACACATCTACCCTCCTCCTCCCATACATATCCACCCTTGCCCCCTATACATCCTCCCTTGCTCCCTACACATCTACCATCTTCCCCCCTACATATCTACCCTCTCCCTACACATTAACCCTCCTCTTGCAATACATCCTCTCCATACGGATCTACCCTCCTACACAACTACTCTGCCTACACATCTACCCTCTTCCCCCATACACATCTACCATCCTCCCCGTACACATCTACTGTCCTACCCCCTACACATCTTCCCTCCCCCACCTAGACATCTAGAGGGAGACACTCATTGGTCTGAACTTTCTGGAGCAACTGGAGGCTTGTCCCTAGAGGGGATTTTGGGTACAATTGCATCATTCTTTTTTTTTTTTTTTATAGAAAGCCTGAGCCACTTGCTTGTGTTGCCCCCCAGGCTGAAAGTTGCCAGCCAGCCCCAGGTACCCGACCTGCACTGTATCGAACCTGCACTGTATCCAACCCGCACTGTATCCCGTACAGTATCTGACCTGCACTATATCCAACCCGCACAGTAATCTGTACTGTATCCGACCCGCACTGTGTCTGACCCACAGGTATGGAACTCTGTTTTTATGGTTGGGGAGATTTTGGGGAACTGCTCAACAAAAGGCTGATTGATCAGTGGTCCAGTGGCTCCAGGAGGGAAATACAGATTGGGCACTGAGAATAGGCATGTGTTGGGGGCATGTGCTCTTGTGTAGGGTATTTTACGACTAAATACAACTACTTGTTTTGAGCAAGGATATTCCACGATATTTAGTAAATTTCTGTGTTGTATTTTTCTCTATTGAACATACTTGAGAGGTAGTTTAATTAGTTATTGCTAATACATTACTAATTTGCAAAACATTTTTAAAACAGAAATAACTGCCGTGTGTTTCTGCCGCTGCTCTGTTGCTTAGTTTAGCCAGCCAGCTTTTGGCCTACAGTATATTGGTGAACAATATTGTTGTGAGGTGGTCAAAGCTGACTGGAAATAACTGGAAAGTAATGTTATTGATGTTAATAATACTGTAGGAACAAAAAAAGGCCAAAATTATGTGATTTTAGCAGTTTTATAAATTTTTTAAAAACAATACAGATCCAAAACCAAAACACGTGAGGATGGTTTTGCAAACCCAAAACCAAAACACGAAAGTTAATCCAGATCCAAAACCAAAACACGGGGGTTGGCGGACTCTGGAAAAAATTCTTTATTTTATTTTTATTTTATTTTAACAATAAAGGTTTTTTTCCTGTGGGCATCTCTGACTAATGTCATTCTGGGATGTTGCTAGCTCTCACTGGACAGCAGCGGTATAAGTGGAACTTTTTGCAGGATTTTAGGGTTATCAGAAATAGACCCATAAGTGGTGTGATATAACTGTCTTCCATGCCCTTTAAAGAAAAACTATCCTCAACTATCATTGGGCAAGATTGAATAGAACTGATTTTTGCCATTTATTTCAGGAGCAAAAACACTTCATAAATGGTGCATAAATTGCAGGCAAGCATGGTCTTTTTATTTGTGCAAGTGCCATCGATTGTCTGCCACACATATTTCAAAGTTGGTGTTAATGTAGCTCTATTTTATATTTTGTATACATTACAACTTTATGTTTTTGCAAATTTCTTGCTTAGCCTTATCCTCGATTTTATCTAGATTGTCACACACTGGCCCGTCCATCAGCAACAGCAAAAATTTTTCCTTTGCAAAGAAACACAACATTGTGTTTCTCATAGCCACACACAATAGTGTAAATAGACCTTTCAAAATGACCTATTGCACTTGACCAATACCATCTGGGCCTGATTCAGAGCCGCTCGTAAGCGGCCGCTCGTTCGCTCCGAGCGATGTTCGCACATCTGCGCATGCGTATGGGTCGTAGTGCGCATGCGCCAACCAGTCATTGCGGTCGGAAATCGAGCGCTCGCAAAATAGCGAGTGCCTGCTAATTTGAGTGACAGGATAAGGCGTTTGTGGGTGATAACAGGGGAAGGTGCTTGAAAACGGGGAGTGGTGATCCGAACGCAGGCATGCCAAACGGTCAAAACGGGCATTTTAAGGGTGTGCATAATTAACAAAGCAGCGTCATCGACCACGTCACTTGGTTGTTTCTTAGCCTGAACTGTTCGCATGATTGCGGTAGAAAAATCCTACCACAAGCACTGCGAGCAGTTCAGACGCCTTTCGATGTACTCGATTAATCAAATAAATAGCAGAGATGACGTAGGATGCGAGCGGCCAGGGGGCGTCTTTACAAAATAAGTGAGCGCATGTTTCGTTCGCTCGCTCAGACATAGTGGCGTCAACAGACCACAATGAGCGAGCGCTCAATTTAAATAGCCGGCCCCTTTTTCTGAATGAGCGAGCGCAAATAGCGTCTGGCTCTGTATCAGGCTCTCTGTTCCTTCATACTTATCTTCCTTAGCAATAATCTGATCTCAATTTATTAATTTACGTTTTTAAACATCATTTCAATAAAAGAACCCAAGCTGCTACAATAGGATTTAAATTAAATGATTGAAAGCAAAGCATTTTGTACTGGGTAAATTAGGCAATTTTGAGTGGTCGGTGTAAAACCCATCAGCACAGCATGTAAATTATTTCACAACAGAAAGCAAGGGCTATATCAGTGTTGATTTGCGCTGCACTCTCCTGTCATAAAGTACCCCATGAATCTAGATGCTTTCCACAAACAGCAACATGATAAAGGGGAGGAGGATCAGATCAAAGTACTCAACATAATCAAAGCTAACCAAGAGCTTTTACTGAACTAATTTGCACTGTATTCTATGCAATCTATAAAATCAATTTACAGAATAGTTATGCTGACTACGCTTTTCTAATTAACTAAATTGTGCTGCTCAGTAATATTTATATTGTACAACTTCATTAATAAATTAACATTTTATGACCAAAAAGATAATCTGCAGTCAGAAAAACAAATATTCCAACATATACTGTACATATATTGGAGACCCACCCAGCTTTGCATGGGAACAATTTAGAATTCACGGCGATGGTCTTTTTTTAACCAAGGTCTTTATAAGATTGCCTTTTGTCCCTGAGCTTTATTTATTGTCATGCCAAAGCAGACTCTTAACGGGAATTGGACTAGTTTGAAAATAAAGAATCGTTTTTCACATAAATTAAATAGGAACGGTAAAAATGGGAAAAACTGAAATTTTGTATCAGTAAACATGGCTTACATCAGTTTCTTGGAGAAAACAGATAATACGTATCAACCTTTACATGGTATAAAAGAGAGGGCCTGATTCAGAGCCACTCGCTCTGAATCAGGGCCAGGCTTTTTTTTTTTTGGAGCGGCCTCTTGGCCGCTCGCATAGCTGTGGGTGACCACCATCGACCCGGTTGCGAGCGCTCAGTGCTTGTGACCGGGTCTGAATCAGGCCCAGAGTCCATTGGTTTAGGCAATTTAGTCCATTGGTTTAGGCAGTCCATTGGTTTAAGCCAAGAAAGCGTTCAGACGTCCATTTTTTCGTTGACTTGCTGCTCTAAAATTGTCACTACTTGGCTCTCTTTTGTCATACATTATTATTTCATACAACTAAACCTTCCTCAACAATTTCTCTAGAATAGAATAGTGAAAAGTGCACCAAAATCCATCCAGTGGTTTTCTAGATTAGCCCAAACAAGCGGACATATGCCTACCAGGGACTTTATTTTATACTAGCTGAAGTATCCGGCATTGCCCAGGTTTAATCTTCAAGTTATTAAGTTTTATTATGGATGGTCTGATCGGGGCCCTAACCCCCGTAAAACCTAGCCAGGATCCAACTGGACTAACTCGTGTTGGTTTCATCCCAATCGGTGCAAGGGTGTATCTTCTAGTTATTAAGTTTTATTATGTGATGTCATCCTAATCCATCCAGTGGAACAGGCTCCTTGAGTCAAAGTTCTGCTCAGCGCACTCTGCCTTGAGATCCAACCGGGACCCCAAGCACTCCATTAGGCATCCCAGACCAATTGCCATGGGTGTGATATGTATTCTGAACAGCGGCTGCCCGACAACGGAGGAAAACCCGATCGTCCTAAAGGTATGTATTTATTAACCTAACCTAACCCCCCTCCTTAGGGGTGCCTAACCCTAACCTTGCCCCCTGTGCCTAACCCTAACCCCCCCTCTAAGTGCCTAAACCTAACCCCCCCTTTCCTCGCTGCCTAACCCTAAGTCCCCCGCGGGGGTGCCTAACCCTAACCTCCCCCCAGGGATGCCTAACCCTAACCCTCCCTCCCCCTAGCCTAGCCCTAACCTCCCAGGGGTGTGCCTAACCTAAGTCCCCCCCCCCAGAAGCCCTAAACCTAACCCTCCCTCCCCCATGGCTATTTGCTGCAGCGCCCGGCATCCGCTCGATCGGGATGCCGGGCGCCGGTCTCCCAACGTCGGGCAAATTACAGGCGTTTACATTTAGATGCCTGTCATTCATCCCTAGTTGGGATAAAGCAGTCTGGAAGCCGGAGGTCGGTATTTACATCCCATTGCCAACCCTCTGTGAAGTTTTCATCCAAATCCAGAACAGGCTCCCCAGGTCAAAGTTCTGCCCAGCGTACACTAACGGAGGTCCGACTGTAACCTCAACCTCCTAGTATGTCTTCTGGGAGCTAATGTTACCACTCTGTGAAGTTTTCATCCAAATCCATTAAGTGGAGTGCTCAGAACAGGCTCCCCGGGTCAAAGTGCTGCCCAACATACACCAAACGGGAGGTCCAACTGGGACCCTAATCCCCCATAAGACCTGGCCAGGTTCCGTTTGTTGCATCCCAATCGGTGCAGGGCAGAGCCGGATATAGACCTCATGGGGCCCTAGGCAAGATACTAGTTTGGGGCTCCCATATATGTGTGTGTATAGTATACATACTGTATTTATGTGTTTGTGTGTATATATATATATATATATATATATATATAGATAGATAGATAGAAATGTCCATATCAATAGACGACCAGCACACCAAAATAAATGCAAAAAGGTAAAGGTCTTTTTATATCACCAAAGCATATCTCAATACAGCGTCAGTTCACAATAAAGTGCAACAGTGCAAAAAGGCTTAAATGTGATACTCATCAAGTCAGTGACCCATCGCTGTGGCATAGTGTGCAGCCCGGCCCGACAGCTGTTTCGGTACCCTCAGGTACCTTCCTCACGGGGCATAACAACACAATTGCCAGCCTATGTTCTTATACCCTCTGTGTAACACACCTGAATTCCATAATGATGTCCCATAACACTCACCTGTGTAGCTTGCATCCACTGGAACCTCCACGTGTCAGAGCGACGCGTCCAACGGGGAACCGGAAGTGACGCGTGCGCTCCAACTGAGCTTGCGTTCCACAGCCAGGAAGTCATATTCCGGTTTTACTGTCAATGCCTAATATTAAGGTGCATTAACAAAATTAATCACAGGCTTATCTAGTATTGAATACTATATTCAGAGTGAGGTGACAGCATCATATAGTACAGGTTATGTCTCACAGAGGGCAAGAAACATACAAAAATTACAAATATTAAAAAGACACAAACAGACATAGAAATAGAAGATGTTATTAAGTGCAACACTATTATAAGAAACAACTAAGGTTTAATTCTTCATTAAACCCCAAAGGTGACATGGAGCGTAAGTCATAAATCCAGCGACATTCATTCTGAAGCAGTTTTTTACCACGATCTCCGCCTCTAACAGAAGGAGGTATATGATCGATTGGCATCACTTTAAAATCCAAGAGACTATGACCCATATCCACAAAATGTCTGGCAACAGGAGGAGTGTTACCATCTACCACTGTAAACGCTTTACGTATGGATGAACGGTGTAATGCAATCCATTCTTTAAGCATACGGACAGTCTTGCCCACATAAATATGGTTACATGGGCATTTGATTATGTATACAACAAATTTGCTTTCACAATTTAATCGAAGGTGAATTTTAAACACTCGCTTAGTTAACGGATCCTTAAATTGATCACCGATGATTAAAACTCTGCAATTGATACATCCAGAGCAGCGAAACACACCGTTAAAAGATAACCAGGTTTTTGATGTTTTCACTCCAACATTCGTTTTAGTAACCATATCTTTGATATTACTGCTAAGTCTGTAGCTGATCAGTGGTAAGTCTTTACAGCTCTTTTTTAATGCTGGGTCTGTTTGCACAATATGCCAATGGCGAAAAATAGCACTCTTAATTATCTGTGAACTGACAGAAAAAGTGGTGTTAAATACCTGTCGTTCCGGTTTCGCTACACAATCAGTATTCTTATCCTTCAATAGTGCGGTCCTATCAAGTTTCAGGCATTTTTCCATTGCTTGTTTAATCTCCTTTTGGTCATAGCCTCTCTCAATAAACTTATTTGACATTTGTTGAAGAGCCTTCGGTAATTCATTAGTATCTGAAGTTATGCGTGTTACACGTAATAATTGTGAAAATGGTAGACCTTTTTTAAGGGGTCTTGGATGAAAACTATCCGCTGCCAAAAGGGTATTCTTATCTGTTGTTTTTGTATAGACAGATGTCTTAATTTTGTCACCAGTGAAATCAATCGTTACATCTAGATAGTTAATCGATGTCGCACTAAAACTACAGGTAAATCTAATAGTACTTTCAATAGAGTTAAGATAATTAATAAACTCAAGTAAATAGTGTTCACCACCAGACCACACCATGAAAACATCGTCGATATAACGAACATAAAACAAAATATATTTAGCCAACGGATGTAACATAATATATCTTTTTTCGTACTCGTGAATGAATAAATTAGCATACGCCGGAGACATATTCAAACCCATCGCGATTCCCCGGCGTTGCAAGTAAAAGGTGTTATCAAATAAGAAATAATTTTTATGTAATATAATATTTATCAATAACATGACATAATCGACTGGTGGTCCATCATAATGTTGACTGGTGGTGATCATATCCCTAATTGCCAGCATTCCCTCCTCATGGGGAATATTCGTATACAAATTAACGATATCCATAGTAACTAGCAAAACATCGGCGGAGGCTGGAGTAAAGGCTTTTAGTAAATTCAAAAAAAGTGTCACGGATATAAAAATCAGAGTTTTGTACAATAGGCTGGAGCAAAAATTCAACATACTGGGAAATGGGTTGACACAACGATCACTGAGAGGAAATGATCGGTCTACCTGGCGGACAAACGAGAGATTTATGTATTTTAGGTAAAATGTACAATAAAGGTATAATAGGATAATCCTGTTGAAGAGATTTAGTTACATTTTCATCCAACCAGAGATTAGTGTGTGCCATATTAATTACATTATCTATCTCTCGCTTGTACCGCCAGGTTGGATCACTGGCCAGCTTTTGGTAACAAGATTCATCAGACAATTGTCTGTTTACTTCATTGATGTAGTCAGAAAGATTTAATATAACGATGCCACCGCCTTTATCGGCTGGGCGTATTATTATATCATTATTCTCTTTTAATGATTTAACTGCATCAATCTGATTCAAAGTCAAATTATGGTATGAAATTTTCTGTTTGCGGACAGCAGGAAAAATATCTCTCTTTACTAGTTTAATGAAAGTATCAATAAAGGGGCTATTAACGTTAGGTTCAAAAGTGCTTTTCCCTCTAAATCTCATACTAGGATATGTTGACTTAGTTTTATTACTTTCAAAAAAATGTTTCAATTTTAATTGTCTTTCAAATTTATATAGATCAACCTCCATATTAAAAGGTTTCTGTTTAAAGGTTTTAACGAATGATAGTCCCTTTGATAATACCTCCAATTCACAATCAGATGGATTATAGTTAGAAAGATTAAACACCACTACTTCTTTTTGTTTCTGTTCCTGCCCCTGTCTGATTTGTCTTTCCCTTTGATTTGGTCCTGCTGCCCCCTCTCCTACAATGTTTTCGTTTTCTGATTTGTGTTTGCTGCGGGTGTGTCTGTTTCCTTGTAAAAAACGTGGTTTCGATTGTGCACTGTCGGAATCACTCAAAGAAGTTTTGGACTCCAAATTAGTGTAAAATCTATTATTTTGTTGTTTCTTATGACCCTGTCCAATATGCCAGGGGCGTCTAGTGTCCCTTCCTAGAAGCCATTGGTAAACGCGAATTTCTTTATAGTCCTCACGGACCATTTTATATTTAATTTTTTTAAAGGACAAAAGATCTGATCTAAAACTAGAAATAGTTGATTCCAATCTGACCAGCCAATCTATCTCTGTATCGCTAGAAAGTGTATTAAGCCCAGTGTTCTCACATAAAACAATCTCCTTTTCTAATGCTACAATCTCTGTATTGACTTCTTGGATTACTAATATCATAAGATCAAATGAACATTGATTTAAAATAAGACACCACTGGCGACAAAATTCATGATTACCACGACCGATAGTTGGTTGATTCCTAATCCGAAATCCTCGTGGGATAAAATTTTCTTTGTGGTATTGAGATAAGGTTAGTCCATGCAGGGTTAATTCCACATGTCTTTTCTTTAATTTAATCAAATCGTTATAAATCTCCCTTGGACTATCTTTATCAAATTCCAATGTCTCTCTATTAGGAAATAAGATCTGGGAAATATCTTTATCGCAGAATCTTTTTGTCCCTGTGAGGTCTCCCAAGTCCATAGATTGTGCATCCATAGTGTCTCAATAGCAATCAAAAAATGATTTATAATGTCTTAAATAATCAATTATTTTCCACAAGAACAGCGGAGGTGCAATAACTTCATAAAAAATTACATAGACCAGAGTTCACAAGTCTTGCACACTCAAACAGGTATTTTCATGGGTGCCTGGTCCAAATAAATAGATAGATAGATAGAAATGTCCATATCAATAGACGACCAGCACACCAAAATAAATGCAAAAAGGTAAAGGTCTTTTATATCACCACAGCATATCTCAATACAGCGTCAGTTCACAATAAAGTGCAACAGTGCAAAAAGGCTTAAATGTGATACTCATCAAGTCAGTGACCCATCGCTGTGGCATAGTGTGTAGCCCGGCCCGACAGCTGTTTCGGCACCCTCAGGTACCTTCCTCACGGGGCATAACAACACAATTGCCAGCCTATGTTCTTATACCCTCTGTGTAACACACCTGAATTCCATAATGATGATGTCCCATAACACTCACCTGTGTAGCTTGCATCCACTGGAACCTCCACGTGTCAGAGCGACGCGTCCAACGGGGAACCGGAAGTGACGCGTGTGCTCCAACGGAGCTTGCGTTCCACAGCCCGGAAGTCATATTCCGGTTTTACGGTCAATGCCTAATATTAAGGTGCATAATGCCCCGTGAGGAAGGTACCTGATGGTGCCGAAACAGCTGTCGGGCCGGGCTACACACTATGCCACAGCGATGGGTCACTGACTTGATGAGTATCACATTTAAGCCTTTTTGCACTGTTGCACTTTATTGTGAACTGACGCTGTATTGAGATATACTGTGGTGATATAAAAAGACCTTTACCTTTTTGCATTTATTTTGGTGTGCTGGTCGTCTATTGATATGGACATTTCTATCTATCTATTTATTTGGACCAGGCACCCATGAAAATACCTGTTTGAGTGTGCGAGACTTGTGAACTCTGGTATATATATCTATATATATATAAATATATATATATACTAGGGGTTTGCACCGGCCACTTTTCGTGTTTTGTGTTTTGGTTTTGGATCTGGATCTTTCTTCGTGTTTTGGATCTGGATTGGTTTTGCCAAAACCACCCTTCCGTGTTTTGGGTTCTGGGTTTTGTGTTTTGGATCTGTATTTTTTTGAAAAAAAGCATAAAACTAGCTACAATCACAGAATTTGTGTGTTTTTCTGCTCCTATGCTATTATTAACCTCAATAACTTTAATTTCCACTCATTTCCAATCTATTCTGAACACCTCACAATAGTGTTTTTATGTCCAAAAGGTTGCACCGAGGTAGCTGGATGACTATGCTAAGAGATACGAGTGGGCGGCACAAACACGTGGTCCATCTAGAAGTGACACTGCAGTGGCAGACAGGATGGCAGTTTGAAAAACTAGGCCCCAAACAGTACATAATTCAATGAAAAAAAAGAGGTGCAAGATGGAATTGTCCTTGGGCCCTCCCACCCACCCTTATGTTGTATAAACAGGACATGCACACTTTAACAAACCAAACATTTCAGCGCCAGGGTCTGCCACACGACTGTGGCTGAAATGATTGGTTCGTTTGGGCCACCACAAAACAAGCTGGCAATTAATCTGTCCCTGCACAAACTGGCTCTACGGAGGCAAGATGTCGTCCTCATCCTCCTCATCCACCGATTCCTCACCCTCTTCAGTGTTGTGTACATCCTCATCCTCACAGAGTATTAATTCGTCCCCGCTGGAATCCACAACCACAGGTCCCTCTGTACGTTCTGGAGGTTGGTCTCCCTGGAAGAGTTGATAATTCATTTTATGAACATCATCTTCTCCACATTTTGTGGAAGCAACCTCCTACGCCTTTCGCTGACAAGGTTCTCGGCTGCACTAAACACTCTTTCGGAGTACACACTGGAGGGGGGGCAACTCAGGTAAAATAGAGCCAGTTTGTACAAGGACCTCCAAATTGCTTCTTTTTCCTGCCAGTACAGGTACGGACTGTCTGACATGCCTACTTGGATGCTGTCACCGATGTAATCCTTTAACAGACAGACGCACGCTTGTCGCTGTTGCTTTAAGGATGCAGGTGCGGCTACAGCCCATACATTTCACAAAGACAGAAAAAAAAAGAATTTTTTTATTGTTTGTGGAGCACTTTGAGGGTTACACCACCCTTTAACAGACAGACGCATGCTTGTCGCTGCTGCTTTAAGGATGCAGTTGCGGCTACAGCCCACACATTTCACAAAGACAGAAAAAAAAAGAAGAATTTTTTTATTGTTTGTGGAGCGCACTTTGAGGGTTACACCACCCTTTAACAGACAGACGCACACTTGTCGCTGCTGCTTTAAGGATGCAGGTGCGGCTACAGCCCACACATTTCACAAAGACAGAGAAAAAAAGAAGAATATTTTTATTGTTTGTGGAGCACACTTTGAGGGTGTCACCACCCTTTAACAGACAGACGCAGGCTTGTCGCTGCTGCTTTAAGGATGCAGGTGCGGCTACAGCCCACACATTTCACAAAGACAGAAAAAAAAGAAGAATATTTTTATTGTTTGTGGAGCGCACTTTGAGGGTTACACCACCCTTTAACAGACAGACGCACGCTTGTCGCTGCTGCTTTGAGGACAGTATCATATGCAGTGACAGTAGACGTGTCAGAAATTGTTGGCACGTCCTTCAGTCCGGACCAGATGTCCAAACCGGCCCTTAACCTATGACACAGTCGCACGCTTGGCGCTGCTACTGTGTTGATGCACGTGCGGCTACATCGCACACAAGTCACAAATACATAAAAAAAATAGTTTTTTATTTTTTGGAGCACTTTGAGGGTTACACCACCCTTTAACAGACAGACCACGCTTGTCGCTGCTGCTTTGAGGATGCAGGTGCGGCTACAGCCCACACATTTCACAAACAGAAAAAAAGAAGAATTTTTTTATTGTTTGTGGAGCGCACTTTGAGGGTTACACCACCCTATAACAGACAGACACACGCTTGTCGCTGCTGCTTTGAGGATGCAGGTGGAATCTAGACGGGATTTGGAACCGGGGACACACTACCTCCATCAATTGTCTAAATCCCACTGCACTAATGGTGGATACCGGACGCACGTCTAACACCAACATAGCAGTCAAGGCCTCAGTTATACGTTTTGCTTCAGGATGACTGCTGTCGTACTTCATCCTCATCGCTAGGGACTGTTGGAGGGTCAATTGTTTAGTAAAAGTAGTGGTGTTCCTACTTCCTCTCTGGGATGATGAACAACTCCCAGCAACAGCAACAGCATTAGGAGGAAGTGGTTCTTGATCTTTCCCTATTTTATTTTTATCAGAGAAAGTTTGGTCCTCCATTTATGTTATATTGATATATACGTGCGGCTAAGGCGCACACAAACACAGAAAATATTTTTTTATTTTTGCTGGAGAGTAGTGCACTTTGTGGGTTACACCACCCTTTAAGAAATGAGCCAGCCGGCTCTTTACTTATGGGACACAGGTGCACGCTTGGCGCTGCTCCTTTGTTGATGCACGTGCAGCCACAGTGCACACAATTCACAAACACAGAAAATATTTTTTAATTTGGTTTGGAGTGTACTTTGGGGGTTACAGCACCCTTTAGTGGTCAAGCCAGCCGGCCCTTTACTTATGACACAGGCGCACACTTGGCACTACTTTGTTGATGCACGTGCGGCTACTGCGTACACAATTCACAAACACAGAAAATATTTTTTTATTTGGTTTGGAGTGTAATTTGGGGGTTACAGCACCCTTTAACAGTCAAGCCAGCTGGCCCTTTACTTATGACACAGGCGCACGCTTGGCACTACTTTGTTGATGCACGTGCAGCTACTGCGCACACAATTCACAAACACAGCAAATATTTTTTTATTTGGTTTGGCGAGTACTTTGGGGGTTACAGCACCCTTTAACGGTCAAGCCAGCCGGCCCTTTACTTATAACACAGGCGCACGCTTGGCACTACTTTGTTGATGCACGTGCGGCTACTGCGCACACAATTCACAAACACAGAAAATATTTTTTTATTTGGTTTGGAGTGTAATTTGGGGGTTACAGCACCCTTTAACAGTCAAGCCAGCCGGCCCTTTACTTATGACACAGACGCACGCTTGGCACTACTTTGTTGATGCACGTGCGGCTACTGCGCACACAATTCACAAACACAGCAAAAATATATATTTTTTAAGCACTTGGGGGGAGCACCCCTGATGGACAGAGCACCCCCTGGACAACACTACAGCACCCCTTTAGGACTGGGACACTGCACAGGACTTTGGAGTGGACACAGCCCCTATGGACAACTGATGGCACAACACAGATCAGCCAGCCCCTATGGACTTTGAAGTAGTGGACACAGCCCCTATGGACAACAGCAGCACAGCACAACACAGCCAGCCCCTATGGACTTTCAAGTAGTGGACACAGCCCCTATGGACAACAGCAGCACAGCGCAGCACAGCACAACACTACTCTGCACTACACTACACTACACAGCCCAGCCAGTCCTAACTCCCACCCTCCCTCTTCACTGTCCACAGCCGAGTGAGAAAATGGCGCCGACGCGGGTACCTTATATAGGATCCAAAAGCCGCGAGACCCGGAAGGCGGGATGATGATGTTTTGCCTCGATTTCAGATCCGAGTCAGGCGGGAAAAGTCGAGCCTGACTCTGATCGGCCTCGGATCAGGGGGGCTCGGGGGGGTTCGGATTTCAGAAATCCGAACCCGCTCACCCCTAATATATACACACACACACATAAACATTATATATATAGATATATGTATCTCTCTCTATCATATACACACATACAATATATATACAGTTCCCGGATCCTACCTGCAGCACTGCTGCTGATGGGCGGTGGCCACGGAGGGCTTGGAACTTAATGCTGGCACTGGCAGAGTGGCTGCTGGGGCGGGTCGCGGCGGGGCTAGCTGGCCTGGATGATAGACAGGGGCTGGCTAGCAACTTTTAGCCTGGGGGGCAAGTACCAGACAGTGGCCCTGGCTTTTCTACCAGTACATGACAACAGAAAAAAGAACGTGACAAAAACCTATATGGGTGGTTTGTCCAATATGAGTGTGGGTCCTCTGCTAATACTCCAAACCAAGTGTATAGGAATACAAGTGATGCAGAGCCATGTGTGTTTCAAGCGAATCTTCACTTCTGGCTGAAGAGGTATAATAGGGCTCTAATGGTGCATACACATGGTCAGATCAGCCAACGATAACTATATCGTTGTCTGATCATCCTGCATGTGCTATATGTTCGATTTTGAAAATCCAGCACACCACCAAACCACAAACTACTATAACGTTGATCGCGGGTCCCTATAGTAACCTGGTCGATATCGACCAGGTTGGCCTGCATGCACGGGAAAAGATGGTCGTTATTGTTTTCGACCATCCATGCCCGCGCATCGTCCATCGTTTGGGGGTTGGAAGGGGCCAAAAAATGGTCGATATCAATGATATAACAATAAACAATATCGATATCATTCATATTGTCCTACAAATATAATATTACGCTTTAAATTAGGCAATTATCATTAAATTAAGCAAATTATTAGAGGTTATTTATGAAAGGACAAAATGTTTGTGTTGCATTAGTTTGGTAATATCAACAGCCATGTTTACAAATAGTGCTTGTAATTAAACAACGATATTTTGTTGTGAAATACATTACATATTTATTTAAATATGTCTGAAAGCACGTATGCTTGCTGTTACAGATTAATTTTATATGAAAAAGTGCATTTCTGGCTTAGGTTTCAGTATATGGATAAAATAAAGTAATTTTTTTCTGATGCTTTTTTTTTCAATGTCAAACACACTTAATTAACAAGTCCAAGCCTCAGTCAAATACACTGCAGTATGTCAGCAGGGGATGTAGCTTAAATCCCGGCCGTCGGGATGCCGGCACTCAGAATGCCAGCGCCGGAATCCCGACATCATTCAGAATCCTGGCACCAGCATACCGACTACCGTCATCCTGATGGTAAGTATTGGGGTTAGTAAGAAGGTTAGTATCGGGGTTAGGATTAGGGACTAGGGGGAGGGTTATATTTAGCCACTAGGGGAAAAGGGTTCAGGTTAGGTTGTGAGGGAAGGGAGGTTAGGTTTAGACTGCTGGGGGGGGGGGGGTTAGGTTTACGGTGTCCGTATCCTAACCCTGTCGTGATGCCAGTGTTGGGATTCTGACCACCGAGATCCCGAGCTCCAGCATCCTATACCTAACCCTGTCAGCAGTGATATACTTTATTATATAGAAGTGTAATATTATTCAGTAATTGATCATGAAAAGGTGCAAACAGCAGACCTTTATTAATTTAAACTTAAATTATAAAATGGTAAATTAAATATAATTTTTCCATGTTTGCGTTAATATCAAATTATGTTATAAAGAAGAGCTTATAACCTCAGCTGAGCCTTAAAAGTGTTTATTTGGATTTAGCACCTCTATAAAGTTTAAAAAGAGACTTAATGCTGGGTAATATGACACAAGTGAGATTGGTGTTCATTGATTTGCAGTAGATAATTTATGCTGATTCCGTAAAAATGTCTTTTCAAATAATTCTACTGAAGATGTGAAAATCAATGCAGGTTCCCAATTTCTGTGGAGGCCTAGATTATTCTGCTTATATTCTGCCAACATTGATCTACTCATATTAGCTGTCTTCACGCTGATGTTCTGCAAAGCGGGTTACACAATGTCGCTTACAGTTCATCAAATCCTGTTTAATAAGTTCAGAATTTTTAAAGCAGCCTTAGAAACTATCACAGCTCTCTATTAGACAATCTTTCCAATAATTTGCTGTGAAAAAGGTAATGCTTTAGTGTGTTATTTTAAAGCATTCTGCTAGTACAATAGCATCCATTTCTTAAATTGAATAATCATATTCAAGATTACAAATGTGATTTAAGAAAAAAAAAAATCACAATCTCAT
Organism: Taudactylus pleione; assembly: GCA_031769625.1. Classification (NCBI taxonomy): domain Eukaryota; kingdom Metazoa; phylum Chordata; class Amphibia; order Anura; family Myobatrachidae; genus Taudactylus; species Taudactylus pleione. The sequence goes on from JAUIMM010001336.1 coordinate 778,267, forward strand.
AATAGTAATTTTACTTGCTTTAACATGCATTTTCGAAGATAAAGCACAAAACAATACAATAGTATTATTATGATTATTAATATACAATTTTTACATTGTCATTCCAGAGAAGTGAATCTGATTTTAAAATTGGATTTATTTATTTATTATACAGCATCGCACAAAGAATATTTATAACTCACATTCCTGCATCATTGGGGCTTACGGGATGTAGCTAAGAGACCGGCGGCCGCGATGCCTTCGGTCTCAATCCCGACAGGGGAAGCGTGATAAGGGACTTAAGATAAACGTTGAAATACAGAAGCCTATCTTAATCCCGACGCCAGAACACAGAAGGACGGCTGCCTGAATGAGGTAAGTTAGGTTTAGGTAGCGTAGCGGGGTTAGCGCTAGGTTTTTTTTGTTGGAGGTTAGGGTTAGGCACCACTGGACGGGGAGTTAGGGTTAGGCACTAAGGGGGAGGGTTAGGTTTTGGCACGAAGGGGGGAAGGTTTAGATACTAACGGGGAGGATTAGGGTGCGGGTGAAGAAGGTTAGGGCTAGGCTACAGAAAGGGAGGGTTAGTGGGAGAAGGGGGGAGAGTAAGTATACTTACCCGACCCCTATCTGGATACCCACCATCAGAATGCCGCTGTCGGTATTGTGACAGGAGGCATCCCGGCAGCCGTCATTACATACCGATTCCAGGCTTACAGTTTAAACTTAATAATACACAAACACCAATTATGCTTTTTGGACCATGGAAGGAGACTGGAACACTCCGAGAAACCCCCAAGTAAACACGTTGAGAGCATACAAACTCACAGACAGGGCCCTAGTCAGCAATGAGCTCATGACTCCACTGCTGTGCGAAGCAATGCTTACCATTGTGCCACTGAACTGGTGGGAATGACCATGAATATTCCTCCCATTCCCACCATTGAAGTTTATGGAGAAGCGTTTATTGACTGAGAGAGCCGGAGGGTCGGCTCTCTCACCCAGTCAACTATTTCTATGGAAAAGACTGCGCCTGAAGCTTTATACAGTACAGTACTAAGGGCCTGATTCAGCACAGGAGAGAATGCACGCATTTGGCCGATGTTTTTGTTCTGCACATGTATATGCATCGCACTGGACATGCGCAAACTTGCCAGTGCAATCGGATTATATTATGCAGACTACACACAGTGTGTACACAGACCCTTCCAAAACTGATTGACAGGAAGTGCCGTTTGTGGGTGGTGATGGGGGGTGGTCAGGCGAATGCAGGCATTATAATGCCGTTATAGGAGCGTGCATAATTAAGGCAGTGCGGTGGCATAAGCAGCCTTACCGTAAGCTGTACACAGGAAGCAGCCAAATTCCTGCGGCAGGTCTGGTCAACCACTATTATGCTAATGGGTTCAATGGTTGTCGAAGTTACCGATGTTTACGCTATCTTGCGTGCTGATCAGGCTGTGAGTAAAGGTAGATGGGCGGCATAGTATGGGGCTCGGAATCTGCATCTTGTGCTGCGATTTCCCTGCGTATGCATTCATTAGTACATTCTCGCAGCGGACGGGTGCAGGCGTCTGCATCCGTGTGTTCCTTGCTGAATCAGGCCCCAAGTCCGGCATGTTCAGGTTTTTAGTTTCTTTTTAATATTTCCAAGACCTATGGCCATTCTACATGGACGAAGAGGACCTGAACCAAGAAGTTGGTGGAATTTTCTTTTTTGGCCAAGTCCTGGGATGCTACTTGGAAAAGAGGACTGGCTGGCACCAGGGAGTAAAGATAAGTATTTATAATTTAATATTTCTTTTACAGGAGAACTACAGGTGCCAGTGGACCCCCAATGCCTGGGCTTGCTGGCACTTCCAGCAAGTGGGAAAAGCTTGCTGGGACCTGTAGTCCCTCTGTACAAGAAATATTAAAATAAAGACAATACACACAAACACACTAAGTGTTGTAATATCTCACTGATCTGTGCAGGCTTCTGTCATACATGCTGCTGCTGAGGCTAAACTCGCTAGCCTCAACTGAGTTTTGTGCAAGTTTACAACTGGCACCCTATTACATTGTGCAAGTTGTATATTTGACATGGACAACATCTGAATGGCATGTTTTGCTGGGGTGAGAAGGTTTGATGCGAATTTCATGCAAGCTTGCATGTTCTCGCACTCTATTACATACGACAACTGCAAACTCGTATGTTTCTAGCAGCAAACTCGCACATTTTCAGAACTCTGACTATTACATTTTAACTTAAATCTGTATACAAAGTGCTTCATCTGCGACGATTTGTATGTTTTTAAAACTAATTCCTGTGCTGTTAAAGTTGCTTTGAGTGGTGTTTTGCTGCATCTGCAATGCAAATATAAAAACTACATTTTAGGTGTACGCTACATCACTTGGAGCAGCTCAGATGCACCGGGCGTCTCCCGCTGTATGACGTATTGATGATAAGTGTATGAGGAGTTGAGGACACATCTGTATATATAGCAAGCAATTTTACAAGTGAATGCAAATTGATCTGCATTTGCATTCACTTAAAACATTTCTTCATAAAGGGCAGAGCTATGACCAAACCATTGCTGATATCTTTGGCTATGCTTTAAGCCTAATAAACACTTTGTTGTTTTTCTTTAAATGTTGAAGTGACATGCATCTTTATACCATATACTGTTGACTCTCTTGCACCCTAAATTGATGTACCTGCTGGCCAGACCAGACCCAGAGCAGAATATATGGAACGGTGAGTGATCTATGGCCCTCATTCAGAGCCGTACGCTCTGAGCAGAGCGCACGCTCTGAATGAGGGCCGGCCTCCAGGAAAATGGAGCGTCCTCCTGGACGCTCGTATAGCCATCGCGACCATCGAAACTGCGAGCCGGAGCCTGCGGTTGAGGTTTTCAACCGCAAGCTCCGGAGTGATTTTGGCTCTATCAGAGCCAAAATCACTCCCACTGACATCACTAGTGATGTCAGTGGGCCGGCTTCAGACGGGAGGCGTTCCCGTGGGAACGCCCCCGTCAGGGAGGCACGCCCCCGGCACGCCTACCAAAGGAGGCGTGCTGTCAATCAACATCGACAGCACGCCCCTTTTGATCAGACACAACGAGCGAAGGACTTTCCTTCGCTCGTCGCGTCTGGCGCATGCGCATGACGGAGCTCCCTCCGTCGTGCGCATGCTCAGTCCAGAACATCGACCCACTTGCGAGCGGACAGCCGCTCGCGAGTGGGTCTGAATCAGGCCCTATGTCCAAACTTTTGCAAGACTTTCTTGTTGGTTCTTCCATGGTTTCTGACTTCATGGCAGCCCTCTGGAGTTAGGGGCCCTGAATCTTAAGCTTCATTAGTTTCACAGTAGATCCGCCTCTGATCTCAGGGCATAGCCAGACCTCTGTGGGCCCCATACAGTAGCATTATTTTGAAGGAATCTCCATCCCAATTCTTCTAGAAAGAAACCTCTCATCACTGCTGTTGTTATGCCCCATAGTAGTGCCCTAGTTCACATAATATCAGGGGTCTGAGCGCCAATGGCAAAGTAAGGGACTGATGACCCCCCATATGTTTGGAATACTTACACGCTGGATAAATAAAGATGAAAACTAAAAAATTTAAGAAAGAGATTATTATATTAAAATATAATTTTATGATGGATATATAATAATAATAATAATAATAATAATAAACACTAACTTTTTTCCTGCTTCTACCAGTCGGATTCCCTAGGGGCCTTCCTTCCAATTCCAAGTTGCTGCTGTTGTCGCCCTTGCACAGCTGGTGAAGCAAAGGAGTTAATAATGTGCCAGTAATCTTGCCAGTTGAGAATAATAATAATCTCCAGCCACTTTCTCCATCCCCTGTGTTTCTGCATCTCCAACCCCACAATGCAGTGTCTCTACAACTCCAGTCAGCCCCTTCTGTCTCTCTAGTGTCTCTCCAGCCAGCCCCCCTTCTGTCTCTGCAGCCAGCACCCCCTTCTGTCTCATCAGCCAGCACCCCCTTATGTCTCATCAGCCAGCACCCCCTTCTGTCTCACCAGCCAGCCCCTTCTGTATCACCACCCAGCACCCCATCTGTCTCTTCAACCAGCACCTCTTCTGTCCCAGCAGTCAACACCACTTTTGTCTCTCCAGGCAGCCCCCCTTCTGTCTTATCAGCCAGCACTTTCTTCTGTCTCTCCAGTCAGCCATCCATTGTCTCTCCAGCCTTCCCTTTTCTGTATCTCTAGCCCCTGGCACCCCGCATCCAGCCCCGCAGCCCACAGACACTTACCTTCTCTTGTGTCTTCTGGCTGCAGCTATTCTATTCATGCTGCAGCCAGCTTCATTGTCTGACAGCTGGTACGGCATGGGTGATGTCCGTGCCCCACAACAAAGTTCCACCAGCGGCCCTGATTCTCTCTCTGGCAGTGAGATGCACTGCCAGGCAGCACTTCCCCTCTTGGCCATTACCCGTGGCGTGTGCCATACCGGCAAAGGGTTAAATACAGCCCTGCATAATACCACACAGTGTCCTTAGTACATATTATGCCATATTGGAATGCCCCCAAGTTTATATTATGCCACATTGTAGTGCTCCCATGTCATATTATGCCAAATTGTAGTGCTCCCAGATAATATTATACCACATTGTAGTGCCACCATACCACATTATAACACATAGTAGTGCTCCAGGTTCATATTATACAGTATAGTGCCTCTATGGGATGCGGTCAGGATGCCGGCGGACGGGATGCCGGATTTCAGTATACCGACGCCGGAATCCTGATGCCCGTCAGAATGCCGACGCTGCCATCTCGAAGACATCAAGATATCGATGGCATCCCAACCGCCGGCATCATGATGTAAGTAGGGATGGGGTGGTTAGGTTTAAGGACCTCCCGTGGAGGGTTAGGCTTAGGCACTGACCAGGTAGGGTTAGGGTTAGGCACCACTCGGGGTAGGTTAGGGTTAGGCACCACCAGGGGGAGGTTAGGAATATGCACCACCACCGGGGGGGTTAGGGGGAGAGAGGGGGAGGGTTAGGCTACTTACTGTCCCCTGTCAGGATTTTGAACATCGGGATGCTGCTGTCGGTCTTATTACTGCCGGAATCTAGACAACCGGTAAATCGGATGTATTCCACCTCTATAGTGCCTTCAGTTCTTTTTGTGTCACATTACCGTACCCTCCAGTTCACATTATGTCACATTACAGTGCCCACAGTTCAAATTATGCCACACTATAATGTCCCCAGTACATTATTAAATCCACTAAACCCACACACCCCTTAAAATTATAACATCCGCCACATCAGCGGTTTTCAACCGCTGTGCTGCGGCACACTAGTGTGCCGTGGCCAGCTGTGAAGTGTGATGCACGGTCAGAGCCACTGAGCACATTTTACAGTACTGCGGCCTGGGCCGCTGAGCTCCTCTGGGAGACTCAGGCACACCCGGGCCGTGACCTGCCAATTGCAAAGACACAGCGGCTTGATATCACAGATCACACACGCCGCGTTGGCCGATGCCCTCCCGCCCACTTCGCCAGCCACCCTGCTTGCTCTACAAGCCAGCCAGCCACTCTCTCTATACCAGCCAGCCTGCTCCGCCAGCCAGCTATCTCTCTCTACCTCCCACCTGCTCCGCCAGCCAACCCGCTCTCTCTCTCTACCTCCCACCCGCTCCGCCAGCCAGCTATCTCTTTCTACCTCCCACCCGCTCCACCAGCCAGCTCACTCTCTCTACCTCCCTCCCGCTTCGCCAGCCAGCCCACTCTCTCTCTCTACCTCCAACCCACTCCACCAGCCAGCTATCTCTCTCTACCTCCCACCCGCTCCGCCAGCCAACCCGCTCTCTCTCTCTACCTCCCACCCGCTCCGCCAGCCAGCTATCTCTTTCTACCTCCCACCCGCTCCACCAGCCAGCTCACTCTCTCTACCTCCCTCCCGCTCCGCCAGCCAGCCCACTCTCTCTCTACCTCCAACCCGCTCCACCAGCCAGCTATCTCTCTCTACCTCCCACCCGCTCCGCCAGCCAGCCCGCTCTCTCTCTACCTCCCACCCGCTCCACCAGCCAGCCTGCTCTCTCTCTCTACCTCCCACCTGGCCGCCTGGAAGCCCACCCGTGACAAGTGAGTGACAAGGTTTATCGATGTGCATCAATGTGCATGATAATTTTCTGTGGGGGCCAGCCAATTATATTTTTTTAGTGGGGAGCAATGTGTTTGTTTTTTTGTGTCTGTGTGGTCAAGCCATGTTTTTTTTTTTTTTTTAGTGGGGACCAGCCATGTTTTATTTTTTAATGGGGAGCAATATGTTTGGGTTTTTTTTTGTTTGTTTCTGTGGGAGCCAGCCATGTTTTATTTTTTAGTAGGGAGCAATGTGTTGATTTTTTTTGTTTCTGTGGGGGCCAGCCATGTGTTTCTTTTTCAGTGGGGTGCAATGTGGCAGTTGTTGTCTATGGGGAGCAAAAAAAAAGGATGGTGTGCCTCAGTGATTTTCAAATTTTGTGTACTGTGCCCCGAGTTGAAAAAGGTTGAAAACCACTAAATGCACCACTACATGCACCACTCAAAAATGGAATGTCACTTAATTAGACAGCCTTATCCTACATAAAATTCTGGCAAAATATATATCCCATTGACCTCTTATCTTAACTCTTCTTAGAGAGGGACAGTTTTAATCTCAGAGCCCAAACTCTGCCCCCAGCTCATTGTACATAGGTTGTAATCAAGTAGAAGTCTACTCTCCAACAGAGCTGGGCTCACTGATTAGCTCAGCTGTGACTGTGACAGTAAAACGAGAGCACGAATGATGGATCATATCAGTGTGGAGCTTTCCTGAGACAACTATTTGACCTGAGTCAGAGGCCCTATAGCAACAGCACCCCCTGCACCAACTAAAGCTGCATCCATGATTTATCCATTGTATTGCTCCACAAAGATTTAAATAGTAATTTAGATTTAATATTGGAAAATTGCAGCCATTGTTTTATCTGTAATTGTTTTAGATGTCTACTGTTTTAATTGCTGTACATTATGAAATCTATTCTATATCCTTTTTTCATACATCAATTTAAAATATATTTTAGGAGATACAGTATTACACCTGGTATAATGTTAGTTTGTTTTTTGTTGTGAACAGTAGTGCTTATACTGTACATGGAACTTTGATCAGCAGTCAGAGTAGCAATAACTTGCCTTTCTGGTGACAAACATATTTAAATTTACTACTTACTATTCTAATAAAATATGAATTGTTCCTGGAATGAATTAGTGAAGGTCGACATGCCTAGCATTGAAAAAATGCGGTTATAGACTCTTCCTCAGCTTGGCATTAAGGGATTCGTTGTTCTTCACAATGATGCTATTGCTTATAAAAACGCTAACCTCCTGTAGAATCTTTCATAGATAGTTGTATTTATTTCAAAATCATTTGAATCACTTTATCTGTATTCTATTACAGCACCCATTAATTGTCTAAGAGCAGTCTGTGTCCCGCTTTATAAAAAAAATATTTTCTTTGTAGTGGGGCCTGCTGACACTTGTGGTTCTACAAGTGCTACAGGGCAGGCTTGCTGGGACCTGTAGTCCCACTGTAAATAACAATATTATTTCTAGCTTTTACACATTACCCCCACACACACCACCACCACCAGGGTTTGATCCTCATGATGGGAAACCTTGTTTTATTTTTGGGGACCCCACTTTCTGAGGATTGCCTGCCCTTGGCTGACTACAGTAGCTTGGGGTTGGTTTACATAATGACAGGGGGACCCCATGCTGTGTGTCTCCCTGCTATATAATGTAATTCCCCCGGCTGGTTCAGCCTGGTGCTGGTTGCTGGAAATATGGGGGAACCCCACGTTGTTTTTCCCCCCAATTTCTATTACCAGAATGTGATCAGATGTCTGGGGCTGGTTATGTTTTTGAGAGGGGTAACCCTACGTCCATTTTTCTTCTGCTTTTTAACCCTTTCTTTATAGTGTACCCACAGATCACTTTCACGCTGTATAGCCATATTTTTATGCATGCATACCAGAGTGATCTAAATGCTAAACAAACATAAATTAGGGCAATCCCCCATCTGGCGCTACAAAGAGAGAATAAGTGAAAATAAAATCACATTCCTTTTCCAATTATGGTTTATGGTATATGAGCTTTCATCCATATATTCCACATGATAGTAATGCTCCACACATAATAACCAATTTTCTCCAGATGGTTTAACCACAATTATTCCTTTCTGTGACACAGGTAGTCTTATACATCAGTCACGGACATGATAATACATGTTAATAAAAATAGAGAAGGAGGAAGAAAATAGTATAATACTGTTTTTAATCGAAATGTACAGGAACAATGAACATAAAAAGGTTACAGATATCCTCAAAAAATATAATTGGAAATAATTATCGACAGGGCTTTTAGAACTATAGGTAACTAAAAGGTTACCAGTTCTATAGCACTTGATGTAAATAGAATCCCAATGGAGTTTCGGGTCTCCATCCTGGATCTACAAATAACTGTTGAATAAAGTCCACATCCACTGCTTCAGAATAACACAATACCCAGCCAACACGTTTTGACCCGCACCTGGTTCTTCCTCAAGGCAAAGTGAGCAAGTTATCTCTCAAATACTCTCCTCCACCAATCAGAAAAAAACTTCAGGTTAGGATGATTCCATGTTTATAGTAAGTGCCGATGTGAAATCTTTATACACAATCATTGAGCATCAGGCAGGATTAAAGGCAATTAGTAATTATCTCTCCAAAAGTGATTTGTAAATAAAATAGCAGATTTTTTTTGGTAGAAGTAGTACACTTAATTTTATCTAACTATTATTTTCAATTCAAGGAAGTTGGCACCATGATGGGCACCAGGTTCACTCATAGCTATGCCAATATTATTATGGGACAGTGGGAAGCAGACTACGTCTGGGATCACAATCCCTTTGGAGCAAACCTGGTGTCCTGGTGGAGATACATTGATGATGTGCTTTTTTAATGGCATGGTGAGCATTCTCTTAGATGAATTTTGTAACTTTTTAAATACTAATCCTTTTAACATATCACTCACTTTTAACATTAGCACTTTCTGTGTGAAATTTTTAGACATCACAATTTTTAAAGAGGGGGACTGGTTTCATACTAAAACCTTTTGCAAACCCACTGATTCTAAAACCTACATACAGGGTAACAGCTGCCATCATAAAAACTGGCTTCGGTCAATACGTGGTGGTCAATTAAAAAGGCTTAAGTGTAATTGCACAGACAATCAAATTTATTATGACTAAGCCAAGGAAATTAAATAAAACTTTATTGCATGTGGGTATGAACCTTGATTAATTGATAGAGCATTCAGTGATGTGAATAAAATTCAAAGGAAATAAATTTTGGTCAATGTATTCGGATAGAGAAGAAAGAATCCAATAAATTTCAATGGGCTTTTGTCACTGGCTACAACACTCTATATAGGGAAATAGATAAAATACTATGCAGACACTGGCCTATCTTATAAAAAGATTAAGTGTTGGGAGATGTTATTCCAAAAAAAACCAAATATACAGTATATACAAAAAAGCCCCCAACAGCGGTAATAAATTGCTAAAAAGTGCCTTATCTCTGTGTAAATCTCTAAGCAGTATAACATCAAAAGTATTTTACCAGTGTGGTACATGTGTGGGCTGCAAGTAAATTAAACATGTACATGGGTCAAGCAAAATGGAGGAATTAGTGATTAATGGAAAGAAATGTATCATCAGTGATTTTATTATGTGCAATGTTAAGAGTGTGGTTTATGTAATTCAGTGCACATATGACATATTTTTCATTGGCTGGACCCCCAGACCTTTTAAAGTACACATGGGCGAACATATTAAAAATATAAAAAAAGGTCTGGAGAGTCATGCTTTGTCACATTTTATAAGAGTACACAATTGTTTTATCGCAGACATCAGATGCTTCCCAGGTATCAAATTAGTTAAGGGGAATTGGTGAAGGAATGACCTTGCAGGCCATCTAGCAAGATATGAAATGAAGTACATCTATGATTTTAATACTTTGATACCTGGAGGCGTGAACTCAGATTTTGAGTTGAAGTGGTTTCTTTGAAGTATTCTTCTAGTTTGCACATGATACATTTTGCACTTTTTTCTATTAGATATAATCTTTATAGGTTATTTTACTGGTTCTCAGTAGTTAACAGATGATTGACAATGACTCCATATGTGTTCCATATTTTAACCTCTCTATTTTAATTTTTTTGTAGTAAATATATGGCGAATATTATGCTTTCAGACACATAAGAACATTTGTACCACATGCAAGTAATGGCATAATGCAGAAGCATCTCATTAAATGCTGAAAATACATGCAAATCTGAAGAAAACACATTTGGCAATAAGAGCTCATACTATAAAATGTAAACCAGCATTATAGTCTAGAGAAATTGGACACAGTTCAATGCAGCTAGGTTTCCATGGAAACTGTGCATTGATGGGTCCTGTCAGTTCAAATGTTCCATCGGTGCCACTTCTTATACATTGATAAGGGAATCACTCCTGTGTACAATAATTTCCAAGGAGATGGCGCATTCAGGTACTTACTACCAATGAGACGGAGGCAGCTGCGGTGACGTGACAGTGACGTTACTACATGCCAATGTCATCAGGAAAGATGGGACTTCTTCTGTATTTTATTGGTGTTTAAGGGGAGGATGGGGGACGTGCCCTGCCATCAGCCAATGAAAGGAGCAATGTTTTGCTGTTGCAGTAATGTGACAGATGAAATTAGACACAAACACCATTACAGACTTTTTATTTACATTGTATTTTAGCAAGGGCCAGTACTTGATTATATGACAAGCATTTACTATGTGGAGATTGGTTGATTGCTTTTGGGGTAGACAGCTGTATTTTTTTTAGATATAGTACACCACTGTTTTTTGCTGATTGGTGGATGGGGAGTATTTAAGAGATAACAGTGAATTTAAACACTCCTTACCTTGAGGAAGACTTGGGTGTGTGTTATCCTGAAGAGGTAGATGTGGACGTTATTTGGAAATCCAAGACAGAGACCCGGGACTCCATTGGGATTCTATTTACATCAAGCACTATAGAACTGGTAACCTTTTAGTTACACTGCTGTTCAAAAGTTTGGGGTCACTTAGAAATTTCCTGATTTTTGAAAGAAAAGCACTGTTTTTTTCAATAAAGATAACATTAAATTAATCAGAAATACACTCTATACATTGTTAATGTAAATGACTATACTAGCTGCAAACATCTGGTTTTTAAAGGAATATCTACATAGGCGTATAGAGGCCCATTTCTAGCAACCATTACTCCAGTGTTCTAATGGTACATTGTTTTTGCTAAGCGCGTTAGAAGACTAATGAATGATTAGAAAACCCTTGAAAACCCTTGTGCAATTATGTTAGCACAGCTGAAAATGGTTTGCTCTTTAAAGAAGCTATAAAACTGGCCTTCCTTTGAGCTAGTTGAGTATCTAGAGCATCACATTTGTGGGTTCAATTACACTCTACAAATGGCCAGAAAAAGAGAACTTTCACGTGAGACTCAAGACTCAATTCTTGTTCTTATAAATGAAAAATTTTGCATGCGAGAAATTGCCAAGAAACTGAACATTTCCTACAATGGTGTGTACTACTCCCTTCAGAGAACAGCACAAACAGGCTCTAACCAGAGTAGAAAGAGAAGTGGGAGGCCCCGGTGCACAACTGTGCAAGAAGACAAGTACATTAGAGTCTCTAGTTTGAGAAATAGACTCCTCACAAGTCCTCAACTGGCAGCTTCATTAAATGCTAACTGCGAAACGCCAGTGTCAACATCTACAGTGAAGAGGCGACTCCAGGATGCTGGCCTTCTAGGCAGGGTGGCCAGGAAAAAGCCATATCTGAGAGTGGCCAATAAAAGGAAAAGATTAATATGATCAAAAGAACACAGACATTGAACAGAGGAAGATTGGAAAAAAGTGTTATGGACAGACGTTTCGAAGTTTAAGGTGTTTGGATTACACAGAAGAACATTTGTGAGAGGCACAACATTAAAAAGATGCTGGAACAGTGCCTGACGCCATCTGCAAGCATGGTGGAGGTAATGTGATGGTCTCGGGCTGCTTTGGTGCTGGTAAAGTGCGAGATTTGTACAAGGTAAAAGGGATTTTGAATAAGGAAGGCTATCACTCCATTTTGCAATGCCATGCCATACCCTGTGGACAGCGCTTGATCGGAGCCAATTTCCTCCTCCCAACAGGACAATGACCCAAAGCACACCTCCAAATTATGCAAGAACTATTTAGGGAAGAGGCAGGCAGCTGGTATTCTGTCTGTAATGGAATGGCCAGCGCAGTCACCAGATCTCAACCCCATTGAGCTGTTGTGGGAGCAGCTTGACCGTATGGTACGCAAGAAGTGCCCATCAAGCTAATCCAACTTGTGGGAGGTGCTTCAGGAAGCGTGGGGTGAAATTTCTTCAGATTACCTCAACAAATTAATAGCTAGAATGCCAAAGGCCTGCAATGCTGTAATTGCTGCAAAAGGAGCATTCTTTGATGAAAGCAAAGTTTGAAGGACAAAATTATTATTTCAAATAAAAATCATTATTTCTAACCTTGCCAATGTCTTGACTATATGTTCTGTTAATTTTGCAACTCATTTGTTAAATAAAAATCAGTTTTCATGTAAAACACGAAATTGTCTTTGTGACCCCACACTTTTGAACGGTAGTGTACCTATAGTTCTAAAAGCCCTGTCGGTAATTGTTTCCAATTCAAGTTTTTGGGGATATCCATAACCTTTATATGTTCATTGTTCCTGTACATTTCGATTAAAAACAGTATATACTCTTTTCTTCCTCATTATCCAATTTCATTTACATGTATTATCATGTCTGTGACTGATGTATGACACTACCAGTGCCACAGAAAGGAGGGGGATAATCATGGTTGAACCATCTGGAGAAAATTGGTTATTATGTGTGGAGGATTACTATTATGTGGAATATATGATTGAAAGCTCATATTCCATAATCGGAAAAGGAATGTGATTATATTTTCTTTTTCACTTATTCTATCTTTGTAGCGCCAGAGGGGGATTGCCCTAATTTATGTTTGTTTAGGAATTATATAGAGGTCTGGGAAACCTTTTATGGTCATTCCACCTACAGGATGCTTTTGGTTTATTTTGTGCACATAGGGAGTTACCCACAGTTATTTTTATCCATAGTATAAATGTGTTGCCTCTGTTGGGTCCCTGGAGGCTACTTATCTATATCATATCTAATAGCTCACAATTTTGTTCATATTCTATACCATTGGTGCACAATTCAATAAGAATCCCATAATCTGTTTTTGTGGTCCCATGGTTGTGAGATATGCATTAATTGATTCTATTGGGAACTCAAAGTTTTCCAGTGCTCATCCTAACCCACTACTGCATGCTCCTTCCTCCCTATCTTGTCCATCTGTGTCACCTCTGTTTGTCTCCCCCTCCCCCTTAGAATGTAATCTCTCACAGGCAGGGCCCTCTTCCCTCACGTGCTTCTCCTTGTCTTACTTATACTTTCATCTACTGCTAACTCCCCACAATGACACCTAACACTTATACCCCTTTTACACCAGAGCAAAAACCTAGGTTTTTGCTGGGTCTACCCAGGTCGCAGCTCAGTGCAAAAGGGTCCCTGAAAAATAACCCAGGTCAAGTGACCCAGCAATCCAACCCACGTAGCTACCAGGGTTGGACCCAGGATGGACCAGGGTAATGGCGTAGTGTAAACGGTGCAACCCGGGTTATCTGACCTGGGTCATGCCTAAAATGAGCTGATTGGTGGTTGTGGGGCATTCACCTCCCACTTTTTAAGATCTCACAGGTTTAGCAAGGCAGACCTGTGTTCAGTGTGAACAGGGCTGACCGGGGAGTAACCCAGATCGAAGGTGCAGTGTAAATGGGTTTAACCTGGGTCTGACCAGGGTTGGAACCATGTCCAAAAACCCAGGTGGGACCTGGGTTTTAGGTGGAAAAGAGGTATTAGTTGCTGACACCCTACTGCTTATTTAAGTGTTATGCAGCAATGTTTATAAACTATGTATTTGTCCTGCATTGTTGGTACTGTTAATAACTGGTTTCTTGTGTGCTCATTTGTTTATGTACCTTGTAAGGCACTATGGAACCCTTGTGGTGCCATATAAATAAAGGATAATAATAATAATAATAATAATAATAATAATAATAATAATAATAATAATAATAACTGCCTCTTTTGGAGACCCAGCATTATGACACTTTAACATTGAGGTCCCAGATTTTAAAAAATGAGCACAACTTGTCTATTCTGTGAGTTTAAATTGAGTAAAATCTGATTTCTTCAAGAGATGTGACTGATTGAATGTTTTACACTGAAATACAATTTTAACTAACTTGTATTGGAAATAATCCAAATGAACTCTTTTCATTTTGAGAAAGCAACATCATTTATTGTACTGACATTGCATTAGCAACCTTTCCTAAACCCAGCTTTTGTTAAAATGACACAATCCTCAAAAACACATTTAAAGGATGAAATAGTTTGGAATAGTCTTACTTTTTTAAAATTGCTTTTCCATTTAATCAATTTTCAACACTTACTTGATCATCCTGCCAGCAATGACCTTTTTATTTCATTCTGAGATAGTATTATCTTTTTTTTTATCTGTACCGAATACACCATGCATGTTCCGTTTCTAACCTTTGTGCAACAACAGTGGGAAAACTTTGTTTACTTTAATTCTGCAGAAATGGTTCTGTCTTGTTTATATGTAGGACTAAGATAACATTGAGGACAGGAATGGAAGTTATTAAATGTGAGATAGTAGTAAGTGCAATAAAAAGCAATAGCATGACATAATTGCTGGGGGATTACATGAGTGGAGATCCCAATTACAGTACTTACAGTGCACAGAGCTGTTTTGTTGCTAACTTCCTCTAGAATTTTATACTGCTCAGAGTGCAGAGATGGTATACCCAGGCCTTATGTATATATGTACGAGATACACGTGTCTGTAGACGTTCAGAATGTCATCATTTAGAATGTCGACACCAGAATGTCAACATGGTCTGAATGTTGACATTCATAATGTCAGCATGGATATAAGGTCGACACTGAATGTCGACATCCACAATGTCAACAAAGGCACAATGTCAACATGACATAATGTTGACAGTGTGAATGTCACAGACACAATATCGATACCCGATTTTGCATATTTTAGGGTTAGTATTAGGGTTAAGTTTAGAGCTGTTTTGTTGCTAATGTCCTACAGAATAGTTAGAAAGGAAAGGGGGGTTGGGCTGCACATCCTAATTTAAACACAATATGAGGTGCTACCTTGCTGAGATCTGTAGTTCTACAGCAGAAATGGCAGGAGAGGAAAGCAGATGCACTCTTGGTACTAAGAACATTAAGTATCACAATAATCACAATGTCAATAAACATGGCTTTAAATTGAGGTTCTTAGTACATATTTGGCCAAAAATGTTTGCCCACCTACTGCATCAAGGTGAACCTCATCAGGTTAGCATTAGCATTGCAGTACACACATGTAATGGGTGCTATTACAGGTAAGTCCTAGATAAATTTATACAATGTGTCAGTATTAGGGATGTTAGGGACCCACCATACTGTTAGCAAAGATTGAGATGTAATGACTTGATTGTAATTTGTATTACCTGTGTGGGGGATGTTGTTCAGTGATGCCTAGTTTATTGTAGGATAGTGTTTGTGTTTACACAAACCCAGTGCTAAATTTCTTCTTTGATTAGTGGAGGATTTGTGCTCAGCTGTAGCATGTCTCAATCAGACTTTCTTTAAGTTCAGAATCAGTATAGAGGCAGCCGTGGATTATAAGCACTAATGCTGGGCATACACGGCAAGATAAAATGTCTGTCAGACCGACAGACATTTTATCTGGCCGGCTGCCAGCCGCAGACGTCCGCGGCATACACTGTGAGAGAAATCTGTGTATAGCCCGACATCTGCGCTCCGCCCCCGGGGGAGGAGACATTTCCCTGTTCCTGAACACAGGAAATGTCTGTCTGTCGGCCGCGCTGGGCGCATACACTGCCCGATGCGGCCGACAGTTACCGGGTAAATATCGCATCGGATGGGCATGCTGGACAATCCAGCATGCCCGACCGAGCAATATTTAACCCTCGGTCACCCCCCCCACGCTACAATTATCGCGGCGATCCGCCGATATCGGGCGGATCGTCCCAATAATTGCAGCGTGTATGGCCAGCATAACAGGGATATTCAATATGAAACGTTAACTTCACTGTCGAAGTTAACGTTTCATATCAGAGTTTTTACCTGCGTTAAAGTATCGGGCGCGCTCCCGCTTATCCCTGTATTCAATATAAAATTGACGAAAACGGGAAACTCCGAAGTTGGATTTGCGTAAAGTTACGAATTTTTCCTTAAAAAAATTGTAAGACCCCCCTAAAGTTGTAAAAACATGGGGGATCACTATGGGTACTCCCGTTTTAGCCTTTAATTGAAAGTTGGGGATTTAAATAGCCGCAGCAGGTGTTTTTTTCCCGACATTGAAGAAGTGATGCAGAAGAGCACTTAGGTTATTTTTTTCATTTTTTTAAGTGGTCCCATCAAATTTGGGGTACATGAAAATGGGTACTAGCATATTTTTATGTCCCTAAAGTAAGTTTTTTAAAATTCTGCATTTGTGCACCTGCCGCTATAATTCTATTCTTCAAAACACCTGCTGCATACTTGCAGAATAGCCCTGAACCTATTTCCCTATTCTTAAACAATTTTTTCCCTTTTTTTTTTTCACCCCAATTTTTAAATTAATTTTTTGGGGTATCCCTATCTTTTTTTTAAACTTTTTTTGACACAGTTCTTTTTTAAATGTCATTCCCAGGGGTGCAGGCTATTTTTTTTAAGCCTGCACCCCTAAACCCCAATTCTGCACTTTTTTTCGACACCTATTCAATGGTGAAAAGTTATCCCCGTTTTTTATCAAAGACTTTTCAAAACTGCGATAAGTCTTTGAAATTGAATACGGTGTAAAAGTCAAACCTGCGATAATGACGTCAAAAGTGCGATATTAATGCAAAAACGATGTTATCGCTCCCATATTGAATACCCCTGAAAGTGTGTTATTATAACATGAATTGTAATTTATGTAACAGTTTAAAAACAGTTGAACAAACATTGAACAACATCTATGACAAGGTAATTACAATATCATTCCTTAACAGTAGTTTGTGTGTTGTACATTTTTGAATGTTTTCACAAAATGTATCAAAAACTTCTATTAGTGATCTCACTACATGGGATCATCTCTAAAGCTGGCCACACATCTAAAGATTATCTGTCCAACCAGCCAACTAGTTGATTGGTTGGAATGAAAATCTGGTAAGGTACTGTATGAAAGCAAATGACAATCAGCAATTTGCCCAAACGCCGGAAAATGAACAAAAACTGTTGTTTGAACAAATTGTTTAGATCAAACATTTAACAAACTTGTCTGAACGACCATTTTCATCTGTTTTCTGGCATTTAGGAGCAAATTGCTGATCATCAGTTACTCCCATACGTTACCAGATTTTCATTCCAACCAATCAACTAGTTGTCTGGTTGGACAGATAATCTTTAGATGTGTGGCCAGCTTAAAGGCCCCCATACATCAGAGATGGATTGTAGCAATCGTGCAATTTGCAATCGATTGTGTATAAAAATCTGCAATGTATGGGCTTCACAGATTGCAGATTGCAACCAAAAAGTGATTGGAATTGTTTAATCAGATTGTCCAACATTTTGGATTTCACAGATCGATTGGGGCTGTAGATTGCTAGTGTATGGACATGATCAGCAGATTTGCAGACCATTACCATGAAAATGATGGAGCCTTTCAAGATTGTCAGATCTGTGTTTGCTGCAATCGATCTGCAAATCACTGAAAAAGATCTGTAATGTATGGGCACAGATTGCTAGATTGGGAAATCCTAAAATCGGGCAATAAATCTTCAAATTGTTCAATTGTGGTTTTCAGATTGCTGATGTATGGGGGCCTTTACAAACACACATGAGCTTTTAAATTATCTATACACACTGACAATAACATCCACAACCTCTTGCCATAAAAGTAATTCAGACAAATTCCACAAATGTATATCTCTCTCTCCTATTGCTTCTATTAGCTGGTGACATATCACCAAATCCAGGCCCAACCCACATGCCACACCCACAGCGAACTATAAATCCAGCTAACCTCATAAACATTGCGTGCCTCCCTTTACCCTCCAAGTCACTAAAATGTGCCTTATGGAATTCATGCTCTGTCTGCAACAAACTAACATCCACCCATGACCTCTTTATTTCATCTAACCTCAACCTTCTTGCAATAACAGAAACATGGCTCACACAATCAGGCACTGTCTCCCCTGCTGCACTTTCACATAGTAACCTACACTTCTCACAAACCCCCAGGCCTGGTAATTGTAAAGGAGGTGGGGTAGGAATATTACTCTCCCAATCTTTCACATTCACAGTTCTCCCACAGGCACCTTCACTCACATTAACATAATTTGTAGTACATTCTATCAGGACTTTCACCCCTTTCTCTCTGCGAGTTGCTGCTATCTATCGCCCACCTGGGCCACCTCAACAATTTCTGGAACATTTTTCAGCCTGGCTCCATCACTTTCTATCCTCAGACATCTCCACCATCATTATGGGTGATTTCAATATCCTCATTAACAGTCCACAATCTCCTCATGCCTCCAAACTACTCTCTCTAACCTCCTCTCTAGGCCTCTCCCAACGGACTGACTCCTGTACTCATCAGAATGGCCACAGCCTTGATCTTGTACAGTATTTACCAGACTATGCTCAGTTTCTGATTTCACTGATGCTCCTTTCCCTCTCTCAGCTCACAACCTTATCACCTGCACACTCTCCTCCATTACATCAACCTCAATGTCAGGGAAATCAACCAAACCTCCTAAAACCCGCAGAAATATTAATGCTATTAACTTTCAACAAATATCTACCTCTCTACAACAACGACTCTCACCAATTTCTACATTCACTTCTCCTAAGACTGCCGCATCACTCCTAAACCAGATTCTAGTAAAACCCTCGATGAAGTAGCTCCAGCTACCCATCACACACCACGTAGAGTTAGACGTCAACCGTGGCATTCTAGCTTAACAAGGCATCTACAAAAACTCTCGCGTAAAGTTGAACGTCAGTGGCGAAAGTCTCATACTTCAAGTGACTTCCTCACATATATGACTATCTACAACTCTTATCGTACTGCTCTGGACACTGCCAAACAAACATATTTCCAATCTCTTATCTCTGCTCAAGCCTCTAACAACAAGCAACTTTTTAATACATTTAAACTGCTTCTTACCCCTCCCTCACCCAAACCCACCTGCTACTATCTGTGCACATGATCTTGCTTCCTATTTTAAGGACAAGATTGATAAGATCAGAAATTAAATGGTATGTTCTTCCTCAGCTAGTGACCTGCTCAATTCCCTACCTGAACCCTCTGGCACATTCTCTTAATTTGACCTCACAAACGAAGATGCAGTTTCAACACTCTTCTCATCCTCCTACTCTATTACCTCTCCTCTAGATCCTATACCCTCACAAATCAGTAAAGCTCTGTCTCCTGTGCTCATCCCAACCCTAACTAAAATCTGTAATCTCTCTCTCTCTACTAGCATCTTTCCATCACTGTTCAAGCATGCGGTGATTACTCCCATTCTGAAAAAACAAAATTCTGACCCTAACACTCTCTCAAATTACTGTCCTATCTCTCAGCTCCCATGCCCCTCCAAGCTACTGGAGATACTTGTCTACACTCACCTCACACACTTTCATAAGTCTTAACACCCACAACTTATTGGACCCACTTCACTCTGGCTTTCGTTCCCAGCACTCCACAGAGACAGCACTGACTAAGGGAGTAAATGATCTGGTCACTGCCAAGGCTAAAGGCCATTACTCACTCCTAATTCTTCTAGATCTCTCTGCTGCTTTTGACACTGTTGACCACTCTCTTCTCATACAAACATTACAATCCCTAGGTCTTAAGGACACAGCTCTTTCTTGGTTCTCTTCCTACCTATCTGGTCACTCTTTCTCTGTTCGTTTTTCTGATTCTGCCTTCTCTTCGCTACCTTTATCATTTGGAGTACCGCAAGGCTCTGTCTTAGGTAGTTTGCTATTCTCAAGCTATACCACCTCTCTTGGCAAACTAATCCGCTCTTTTGGATTTCAGTACCATCTGTATGCAGATGATACTCAAGTCTACCTATCCTCTCCAGATTTATCACCATCTGTTTTGGTCCGTGTCACTGAATGTATTTCTGCCATTTCATCTTGGATGTCATCTCTCGCCACATGAAACTTAATATTTCTTAAACAGAATTAATTATATTTCCACCGGCCAATAACAGTTACCAACCTGATCTCTTTATCACTGTTGATAGCTCAATAATCCACCCTGCCCCACAAGCTCGCTGCCTTGGTGTCATCCGTGACTCTGAACTGTCCTTTGTTCCCCACATTCAAACTGTCTCAAAATCATGTTACATACATCTAAAAAACATATCCAAAATTCGACCATATCTCACACAAGACACTGCAAAACTCTAATCCATGCACTCATTATTTCCCGCATTGACTATTGCAATAGTCTCCTTACTGGTCTTCCCAAAAACAGGCTATCGTTATTACAATCCACTGTGAATGCAGCTGCAAGGCTTATCTTCCTTGCTAAACGTTCATCGTCTGCTGCCCCACTCTTTCAGTCCCTCCATTGGTTGCCGGTTTTCTACCGTATTCAATACAAAATACAGTTACTTACACATAAGGCCATTAACCAAATTACACCAACATACATCTCTTCACTCATCTCAAAATATCTCCCAACTCGACCTCTCCGCTCAGCTCTAGATCTGCGTCTCTCATCCCCACGCATTACTTGCTCCCATTCATGGTTACATGACTATCTTCGGGCTGCACCCACTCTATGGCATGCCTTACCATGCACAATAAGACTTACCTCTAGTCTTCAATCCTTCAAGTGTTCCCTAAAAACTCACCTCTTCAGGCAAGCTTATCAGATTCCAGAACCGACCACATAACCTTCATAGCTTCCATGTCTTATTACATCCCTTCTCATAGTCCACACATAACCTCACACATTGTCTTTCTTTTACATACTCCTGACATTTGGCCGACATTCCTGTGTGACTGGATCATCACCACCACCTAGAAACTCTGCAGTCTGGCTAGACCAAAATGCAATATATAGCACCTATCCTTGTGTATCAATGTCTATTTCCCTATAGATTGTAAGCTTGCAAGCATGGCCCTCTTACCTCTATGTCTGTCTGTTATTACCCTGTTTTGTTCTATAAATGCTTCCAATTGTAAAGCGCAACTTAATATGCTGCGCTATATAAGTAACTGTTAATAAAATAAATAAATAAAATGTTCATTTACATAAATTGACCCATAAGATAATGTGAGATTTGGGGGACACCTTTTGTTCTTGATGTGTTAAATGTCCTTGTTGACACCTTTCTTTCAAGATTTGATAATAATTGAACGTAGACAAGACAAATAAGATGCTATACAGGTTCATATTTTCTTTTGTAGAATCTCTGACTTTGCATATTACTTAGGAGATGTGATTAATATGCAAAGTAGTTTGCATAAGATTACATCTGAAAGTCCTTGGAAAGTAGTGGGTGTGTGATACCCTGACACATGCACTTCTGTGACTTTGCAGACTGCTACACAGAAAAAGAAAATGACTAAGGTGCAATATGCTTTTCTGAAATATCATTACAAATCAACAGTCATAAGGAACCATAAAGGAGGATATTTGGTTTAATGCTAACAATTTGTGGTAGGTTTCATTTTCTTTATTTGTGTAACTTATTTTAAAAAAAGTGATTCAACATAACATTACTTTCACTTACAAGCACAAAATCTCTTTCTTGCAATGGCTTTGTGACAATTACAGTTATATTTCACAAAACATGGCAGCACTTACAATTTTTATCAAAGTAGTAAAATAGTTACGGCAGCGTTGTATAAAGCAGTAACATTTCACTTCATTACAACTCATAGTTGGATTTTATTATAGCCATGTACATTGTCAGATGTAATATGCTAATAATTCAACAGGGTATTACTTTCACTTGCACTAACAAACATAAAATAACTTTAGCCTATTTTTTTTGCCTTTCAGGATATATCTACACTACACATATCAAGACTAAAGGCAGAATTCCTTACCCTTTCATTTGCCATGGAAACCTTAACAATGAGTTAAGGTGCATACACACTGGACAATGTGCTCACAATGCGATATCGTGAGCGATTTGCCTTGAACTCAAGGATACGATATGGTGCTATACAGTGTCCAATCTGACCAAGGATCTCACGATCTATTGTGCATCATGCATCGTGTATGATTTCCAAATCGTGAGATCGTGCACCATAAATCGTTAGTTTACCAAATACCTGACAATGATCTTGAAGATTTCAGTTAAATTTAAATAATGGGCGGGCCTAACTAGAGGGTATATAAAGCAGGCACCATTTTAGCTCTGTGCAGTTCTGCTCTGTGATTAGTGAGGCTTGGTGTATACCTGCTGAACGCTGTACTTTGCTCTTATGCTCTGCTTTGTTTTGCCTGGCTTAACAAAGAGTGTTTTTCCTGCATTCTATCCTGCATTCTGTGCTGATGGATCCCTATCGGTATAGACTTCTGCTAGCCTATACTGGGGCTAAGGTGGTGAAGGAGAGGGCCCAGAAAAGGAGGAGAGCATGCAGGAAGAAGGAGTGGCTGCTGCAGTGGGATTCTTGCTCTCACATGTCGCTGCTGATGGACATTCGGGACTACCACAACTTCCTGCGCATGGATGACGCCACCTTCCAGGAGTTGCTGCGTCTGCAGACCCCCTATATCCAGAGGCAGGATACTAAGCTGCGGATGGCCATCCCTGCTGAGGAGAGGCTGGTGGCTACCCTGAGGTTCCTGGCTAGAGAATGGTCCCCGGCTGACCTGAAGTTTGGGTCCCTCATCTCACCTCAAGCTTTGGGCATCATCATCCTGGGGGCCTGCAAGGCTATTGTCAAAGTTCTGCAGTACCAATTTTGCAAGGTGAGAAAAAAAACACACTACACATTTATTTCTTGTGAATGAAAAAGCTTTCACTTTATTTTATTTATTTTTTTCAAAATGTAGAAAGCTGGTGTAAAAACACTTTAAAACAGTGCAAAATTTGCTGCCAACATGGCTGCATGTAAAAAAACAGTGTTTATTGACAACATTTTAAAATTTGCAAACCAAACATGGAAAAACAATTGTTAAAATGCATATAAAAACTTTATATGCATTTTTAATGTAAAAAGCAATTATCAACAAGTTTTATCAGTCCCAATAGCTCTCCTGCTTTATAATATATGTTGGGTCAGATGCCGGATTGAATAGGCCAAGAAACACATGCCGCAAATACAGATTGTGGCCCCAGCTTCCAACAATCTGTCCTTACACCATTTGTTTAGGGACCGTGTCCAATCAGTGTCGTCACCAACATATACCATAGAGTAGCTATTGAGAAAGATAAAACTTGTTGATACGGAAGGCAACAACAGCATTAAAACTTATAAATAAATTGTCCATTTCTGGAATATATGTAAACGGTTGTAAAAGGCAATTATCAACAAGTTATATGAGTCCCAATAGCTATGCTGCTCATATATATATGTTGGGTCAGACGCTGGATTGAATAGGCCAAGAAACACATGGCGCAAGTACAGATTGTGGCCCCGGCTTCCAACAATCTGTCCTTACACCATGTGTTTAGTGACGATGTCCAGTCAGCGTCGTCACCAATATATACCATAGAGTAGCTATAGGGAAAAATAAAACCTGTTGATAAATTTATAAAAACATAAAATAAAACTTTCAAAGGTTGTAAAATCCAGGAATCTCCTCCTCAGATTCCAAAAGTGCACTATAAATAGCCTGGCTTGAGGTAGATTGGTTAGTGGGTGGGGGAATAAGCTGTGACTGGGTATGAGGCATCACAGAGGCGGTAGGAGCAGGTGGGCGGGGATGAGGGTCAGCGATGTAGGTATCTGGAGATCAATTATTTCTAATCGCCCTGATGACCAACTCATACACCAGATGTAATGTTAAAATTAATTTTTGCATTTTTCAATAAAGTTTTTAGAAGCATTTCATTATTTTATTATGTTCATAATATGAATTATATATATATTATATATACACAATAGGACTAGACACGGAATGGTGGACAGTGGGTCATGCATTTTATACACATAGGTGGACAGTGGATGGGTCATGCATTTAATACACATAGGTGTATAGTGGGCGGGTCATGCATTTAATACACATAGGTGGTCAATGGGTCGTGCATTTAATAAACATAGGTGGACAGTGGGTGGGTCATGCATATCAGTGGCAGGCTGGGCCTGGGGGCAGGGTGCCATGTGCCCCCCGGGCCGCAGCATCATGCGGGCCGCGGGCAGTCTGTGTCACTGTGACACAGACTGCTCCGCGTGTGTAGCACTGACCGGACGGAGTCCGGTCAGCGCTACACAGCACAAACACACAGCCGCCGGAGCCGGAGTGTGTTTGCTGTAATCAGCAGCCGCTGAGAGTCTGTCAGACTCTCATCGGCTACTGCTGCTCCCACTGCGGGAGCCATCTTCCAGCTCCCGCAGTGGGTAATGGGAGAGACGTCATGAGCAATGACATCCCATGCAAAGCGTCCGGAGGAGCTGTTAGCGGAAGGACCAGGAGCGGGAGTTTCAGGTAAGTGATTTTTTATGCAAGGGGCATTGCATAAGGGTTACCACTATTGGGGGCACTGCATGGGTGGGGTGGACTGCTACTGGGGGCACTATATAAGGGGCACTGCATAGGGGGTACCACTATAGGGGGCACTTTATAAGGGGCTTACTACTGGGGGCACAAGGGGCACTGCATAGGGGGGGATCACTACTGGGGACACTACTGGAGGCCTGCATAAGGGTGTTCTCTCCTGTGGCACATGGGGGCACTGCATATGGGCACTACGACAGTCGGCTGCCCCTAATCTTTATTTTTACCTTACATTAATCCTATATGGACCCGCCTCCTCCCTGAAACATTTGAGGGGGGGGGGGGGCCGTAGCACGCACGTTCTTCGGGCACCCTGGCTACACGCTACTCCTCTGCCAGGACCACCTGCATGCATTTGCCCCCCAGGCTAAAAGTTGCCAGCCAGCCCCTGATGCATATAATACACATAGGTGGACAGTGGGTGGGTCATGCGCTTAATACACATAGGTAGTCAGTGGGTCATGCATTTAATACACATAGGTGGACAGTGGGTCATACATTTACACACTGGTGGTCAGTGGGTGGGTCAAGCATTAATAAACACATTGGTGGTCAGTGGGTAGTTCATGCACTATACACATTAGTGGACAGTGGGTCATGCATACACAATGATGGACAGGGTTTGCAAACATTGGTGCTCAGCAGTACTATCTCTCATTACACTCATCAAAATACAAAGGTCTACCTGATCAGGTGTGCCAGCTTTTGGAATCGTGTCCGTCTCCTTCCAAGGCACGATGCTGCACAAAATGGAGACTGGGCATGTACAGGGATATGTCAGTCAAGTGACGCGGAATGGACGATAAATCATGCGATAGATCGTCAGTACAAACGATCTGCACAAAATCATGTACAAGATTGGCAAATCTTGCCTGCTGTAGGCAAGATCTGAATATACAATGTACGACCATCGGGTATGGGAATCGCCATTGTGATCATGAGTGGACACTCACGATTTGGACATATTTTACACGATTTGTCATTCCGATGTATCGAAATTGGGCTAATTTTGTAAAATATCGCCTAGCGTGTATGCACCTTTACAGTAAGGTTTTTCCCTAGCAGGGCATATGCAAGGTTTCCGGGTGCCCCAGGCAAATATTCATCCTACTGCCCCTGTTCCCCCCCAGGCTCTACATAAAACCTCACTATCGCTGTTGAGAAAGCCTTGGGAACCACATTTGTGTGTGCACTCTGGACAGTAATATGCCACACATAAGTGCTCCCAATATATAAAATTTCAGACATCAGTGTCCCAATACATAATTATGCCATAAGTGCTTAAGACATAATCATGCCACACATCAGTTCCCGCCATACATAATTATGCCACACATAGTGCTACAATACATAATTATGCTGCACACAATGACACAATACATAATTGTGCAGCACACAGTGTCACAATACATAATTATGCCGCACACAGTGCCACAATACATAATTGTGCTACAATACATAATTATGCTGCACACAGTGCCACAATACATAATTATGCTGCACACAGTGCCACAATACATAATTATGCCGCACACAGTGCCACAATACATAATTGTGCTACAATACATAATTATGCTGCACACAGTGCCACAATACATAATTATGCAGCACACAGTGCCACAATACATAATTATGCCGCACACAGTGCCACAATACATAATTATGCAGCACACAGTGCCACAATACATAATTGTGCTGCACACAGTGCTACAATACATAATTATGCTGCACACAATGCCACAATACATAATTATGCCGAACACAGTGCCACAATACATAATTATGCAGCACAAAGTGCCACAATACATAATTATACCTCACACAGTGCCACAATACATAATTATACCTCACACAGTGCCACAATACATAATTATACCTCACACAGTGCTAGTACATAATTATGCAACACATTAGTACCCATAATACATAATTAGGCCATTGCTAATAAATGAGATGGTGTCCCTCCAAAGAACATTTTCTCCCTCCACTCCCCTCCCCCCCCTCCCTGCCCTCAGTGACAGAAAACCTACCTGCAACAGAGAGCCTGGGCACACGTGGCAGAGAGATCTCACACTCAGTGCCAGTGGCACCAGTCACTGGCACAGTGTGGGGTGAGGTAACAACGGCAGCTGCGGCTGGTCAGACCCGCGGCCGCCGCTAGCACAATGTGGAAGAAGGATATTTCTTTGAGGCATCCTTACAATTTTAGTTTAATGAACTCAGTGGCGCCGTCTAGTGGCCGGCACCATTTGGCAGTTGCCTAAAGCTGCCTAATGGTGGCGCTGGCCTTGTTCCCTAGGTGTGAGCTACTATTAACTCTCACATTTCCAAAACTGTCACCCTATTGCATTTGTCCCCAAATCTGTAACGTATAATAAACACCCTGATGTGCCCATTTAATCTCAGAAGGATTTAACTTTGACACCCCACAGCTGCACTTGCATCATCTTGCAAAACCATACAATTACCTATAAAAATAGCAATAAAGCAATACTAGGCACAATTATTTATTTGTGTCTTTAGCTGTATGCTCTCTACTCACTCAGCCTTTGAGCCAAGCAACAAATTAATTATCCAAATTGGCCACACTTGTACTGTAGGTGGCTTAAGTGGATGAGATTCAGCCATTCAGCATTTGGGACAATCAGTCATATCACTTCTGACATCACTAGGGCATACAGTACTAATGCTGCCAGGAGATGACCACACACTCAGGCTAATGTCAGTCATCTTCTGACCACATTTACCAACATGCTCTATAATAAATAATACACATTAAATTTATCAGTCATTGCATGTGTTTGTTTATACAGTACTTGCAGTAATGTAAGGAAATTTGCATGTCACAGAGAATGTGTCCAGCATTTCACTGCAGAGGTGGGTGTTTGTTGCTGTACAGTATGCACTGACTGTACATCCCATCTAAGCTGTATTCAGCAGAGAATGAATCTACAATGTAGACCTTTGCTTTGACCCTGATAGTAAGCTTGCCATCAGTAGAACACTGACACTTTCCCATGCATCTTAGAAGACAATCACACTTTCTGTGACTGCCCAGCTACCTTGTTTTATTTGTAAGCATTAATAGATGTGAATTCATTAAGTGAAAGCAGAAAAACTGCAGCCAGTAGTTTTCACCAATAAAGCCACTGTTTGTAATTAATATAGAGTATGTCAAAGTATTACTGAGCGTTAATGAGCATAATAATATACATGAAATAAATGCAATGTTTATGCTAAACTAAATATTTCTATTTTGTGCTCTTTTCCTCCTCTGCATTAGGTTGCCATATTAGGTGGGAGGTATTACTCTAATTGTGCATGCAGGAAGTGAGTGACAGCTTGGTAGCTTTGCTGCACAGAAATGGGGATAACTGGATTTATACATAGGGACAAGGACAGTGATGCCACAGTAACTCAAATAGTTTCTGCATATAAGCTTTTGTAATTATACCTGTCCTGATCCTATCAGCCTGATAAAACTAGGACACTAAATATGTGGGTAAAGCTTCAGCTGGCTGTAGTAGTTGGTATAGTTGAAAGTTAGTTTATTTTACCTTCATGTTGTTACAAGTCGCGGCACGACTTCTCACTTTCCGACACTGCGGACATCGTGTCCACTACTTCCGCCTCCCCTGTGTGAACTGCACCATCAGTTTCTAAGCAACCTGGACGACATCACGGGTTACTGGGAACACTGGATGGTCATCCATTAATGTGATTGGTTCCTCACTCTTTTTATACCAGGCAGCGTCCTCATGGCTTTGCCGGCTATAGTGTCTCTGTATGTGCCTTTCCGGTTCCTGTTACTAGACTCAGCATTTTCTGTGAGTTCTCCCAACTTTGCTGCATGGTCTGTTTGCTCTCCAGCCACACTACCAGCTCTCAAAGCCACATCTCACCACCGGCTCTCCAGCCACACTACCAGCTCTCAAAAGCTGCATCTCACCACGGCTCTCCAGCCACACTACCGGCTCTCAAAGCTGCATCTCACCACCGGCTCTCCTGTCACACTACTGGCTTTCAAAGCCGCATCTCACCACCGGCTCTCCAGCCACACTACCGGTCCTCAAAGCCGCATACTAATCTTCTTATGGACTAACTGTGCTTCAGTCACTGACTCTCTAGCTGTCACTATTTACTCTGGTCCACCGAGGGGATCTGTGTAAACCCTTACTACCCTGAGTGTAAGTCCAGGCGGCCACCTAAGTATTGGTGAACATAATCTGTTCTAAGGGAACAACGGGCGGTTGTTAGTGGTGGAAGACCTTGTTCACTGGGTACAAGGGGTTTACACGGGGTACCCTAGGTAACCGTAACACATGTTCACTGTATATAACTAAAATGTTGGCGTACAGTGTTCATTTAAACTTGTGAATTAAACTTCCAAAAGGCCCTCTGAACTTCAACAGCCCATGAATAAATTAATGTAGCTCATATGAAGGTCTTTGACAGTGTATGCGAGTCGAGGAAACTTAGGGCCTGATTCAGACCCGGTTGCAAGCGCTGAGCAACTGGGTCGATGGTGGCCATGCGTCGCTCTGGGTCTCGCACCAAAGGGGGCGTGCTGTCGATGTTGAGTGACAGCACACCCCCTTTGGTGGGCGGGCCGGGGGAGTGGTTGCCCAAACTGAGGCGTTCCCATGTGAACGCCTCCATTTGGGGGCAGCCCCACTGACATCACAAGTGATGTCAGTGGGAGAGATTTCGGCTCTGTTAGAGTTAGAGCCGAAATCTCTCTGGGGCTTGCGGCAATGAGACCCTACCACAAGGGTCTCGTTGCAAGCCTGATGGTCGTGATGGTCTTGACCATCGCGACCATCTTCCTGGCCGCTCGCAATAGCTGTGGGTGGTCACCTACAGCTATGCGAGCGGCCAGGAGGCCATTCTAAAAAAAAAAAAAGACCGGCCCTGATTCAGAGCGAGCGCTCTGTCAGAGCGACCGGCTCTGAATCAGGGCCTTAGTCTCTTTGCACAGTTTTGCATGACGTATCACTGTATAGAAATCAAAGGCATTTTTATTGGTGCCATCTGGGCACTCCCAGTAGAAATTATGAATCTCCAAAATGTAACTTCTCATTCTCAGACATCTTTTTAGGAGCTAACATCACCTCCACACAATGAGTCTAGAGACAAGAAAACTCCTTATTCATATAGCTGCAATGCTTTTAAGCAAGTTCACAAATAATAAAACATCAATCAAATAGACTATGATGTACTATTTAAGATTACAAAAGGTCATTGATAAAATGTTGGTAGGTGGACAGGACACTGCAAAACTACCAATGGCATTGCACAAATTAACATTTTCATGTCTTGCTGTAATGGATATTCTCTATGCACCCACATATGTATTAAAAGCTACCTGAACAAAAGACAATTACATTTCTCATGGACAAGTGGCAGAGCAAACTGCTGTATTCTCAAGTTTGACTCTATTGATTTTGCTGGCATTAATGCCAGGTCTGAAACGATAGTCAATAAATAAAGAACCCATTTCTCTGAGGCAGTTATTATTATTATTGTAACCCCCCTTTTACCTCTATAAAGGGTCACCAGGATACTAACCTCCTTACTGTCTAATATTTTCCTACCTTTAACCTCCCGTTAAGTGGTGTACCTTTTTTCTATCAGTGCCTCCACCCAAGTATTTGTGGTCGGTATGGGCCTACTTGGGAAAACCCAAATGCTAATAGCGATTAAGTAATGTGGTGTAAATAACACAATATATACCGTATACCCATATTCCTCATCACATACTGGCCTTCTTGGATTTGTGTGTTCTCCAATGACTCTTACCAGTAAGTTGACACCATTCTGTAGTTTAGTTTTGATGCAATTTATACAGACAAGATATTCATGTATATAAAAACATGAACTTATCTTTTTGCATTACATAACTTACAACATAGAGTTTCATACCTAGCAATACATATAATGAAACTGAACAATATTATAATGCTACATCAGAGTAATGAATATGCATATATGGATCCATATACTAAAAATGATGTAGAGTCTACAGCGTATCCTTTAATATGAGGGTGCTTGTTTGTAATTATGAGTCCAGATCCCTTTTAACTTTTAGTTATTTGCACTCTGAGCCAACAGCACCAGGTTCCTGTTATAACTAGGGTATTATGCCAGTATCCTCCTTGGTATAAGAAAAGTTGGAGTCTGTATCTGCAGCAGCCGGCTAATGTATGACTCCATCTAAAGTCTATCTCCACTGAAAAAGGATGTTAAACAATTTTGGATACATATGTTACTCTTAATGTCTATAGAATAGTATCCTTCTCCTGAGTGGTAGATTATATTTTACTTTACCAGTTGCATTAAACATTGATGGCTTATTGTCTGGAAGATAGTAATGTGACTTGCTGCTTGAGGATGAATACAGCCCCCAAATCATATAGTCTCTGACTATAAGTAGTGCCCACTTATTCTTTGTAAGGGCTCTATTTAATACAATCCGCATATTGAATGCAGATTGTAGTGTGATATTATCGACTGAATTCGCATTGCGAATTCAAGCAATATCACAGGGATTTACTACAAATCCCTTGCAGGGACAGAGCTTGCGATACAGCTCTGTCCCTGCGAATCCCCTCAGCACACTAGTCACAGTATTTTCGCAAAAAATACCGTGACAAAGTGCCCGCAAATCCGCCGACCAGCCGCCGCTGCTACTCCCCGCTAAGCCGCCGACCAGCTGCCGCTGCTACCCCCGCTAAGCCCCGACCCTGCAATTGCGGACCCCACGTGACCCCCCTCCCCCCCGCAACCCCCCCTCTCCCTTAATTACACTTACCTGCATGATCCGGGCCTCCGGTGATGTCCTCCATGCCTCCGATCAGGTGATTTCCCACCTGATGACCGGGCCACAGTGCACTATGGGAGACCAGATGACCGGAGTGGAAACATCACCGGAGGCCCGATCACCGGTCCCTGGAGTCAGGTAAGTAAAAAAAAATTTTGACAGTTTTTTTTTCTATTTTTTACATTAATCAGCTTGCGGTCTGTTTAGACCACACAGCTGATTACTGGGACCGACTCCCGGCTCTGCTATGCCCGTTAGAACAGAGTAGAAGGCCGGTAACCAGGGGGACCCTGGATAACGCCACCTCCAGGTGGCGTTATTATCACAGGGCTTTCCCCAATATTTTTTTGCAATTTATTTTTAGTAACTTTGGTCGGACCACATTTCCCATTACAATTATGGGAAATGCGATCTGCTTACTAAAAATAAGTGATACTTAGGGGTTGGAGTAGAATTTTATGAATTCTTCTCCAATTGCCCTGTAATAACTATAGGTAATACTAAAATAATGTGAAAAGGGTGTGAAAACACCCTTTTTCACTTTATTTTACTAAAAATAATGTTAATAAATAGAGCCCTATGTGAGCATGTAAATACTCCCCAGCTCTCTCCTTAGTAGAGTAACTATAGCAGCATATCTGTAACTGATGTAAAAAGGGGGGTTTATATTATAATCCCCTGTATTTGGATGAATTAGCTTGCTAGGGAGTGCTGGTAATCTATGTCTGTTCCCCGCAGCGCTATGTACCTGAGATGCTACTGTACCTGATAACTTCTGTTGTTCTTGTCCCTTGAGCAGCACTTACCACCTCCAACACTCTACTGTGCCTCTGTGACCTCTCCCTGCTGCCTGGCCACTACTGTGATGTCAGGTGCTGGTGTGATACAGCTTACCCAACACTTCTTTCCATTTCTACAGGGAGACTAGGCTCTGGCTATCATACCACCTCCTTTAGCCTGTATGGCCCTTCAGCTGGCTGCTTCGCTTACCATCTGCTTTCAGTCACTGCCGCCGTGCAATCTGCCACCAACAGCCTCCTGGCAACCAGACTGTCCATTGCTTCCGGGCACCACCGCTGGCTGCCTTTCCAGCAGGGTGGGTGCTGGCTCCCATCATCTTCACAGCTCCTGCTATGACAGGCTCCCTCACCAGCTCCACCCCCCCTGTGCCTGGCAGGACACAGGGAGGTGAGCATGAGCATCCAACGAAGGGAAGTCCTGACTAATTGTCAGCTACTCCTGACAGCTGTTATATACCTATCTCTAACTGGACCTTCTTTTCCTGACAGGAACCAAATCACTCCCGGCTATATTACTCCGCCCCTTGTACTATAGTGTATGTCATAGCTAGAATTTCCACAGTTATCTATTTAATAAATGCCAATATATATATATGTATACTTTTTCATATATAGCATGAATTTGTTAACATTTTACCTCAGACTATGTACATAAATGAATTACATATCACATTGAAAATATTACATATATTGTATTGCAGTCCCTACACATTTACCAATTCCAACAATTCGCATCCCTTCACCTGTAAATATATGAAATGTATATGGATATTTTACCATATATATATATATATATATATATATATATATATATATATTAAAACAGTATGGTCTTAACCCTTAACCAGGGTTACATTATTATTATTATTATCCTTTATTTATATGGCGCCACAAGTGTTCTGCAGCACCTTACAGAGTACTTTAACAAATAAGTGAACAAGAAACCAGTGACTTACAGTACAATACAGTGCAGAACAAGGACATGGTTTAATTTTGAAGGAGATACTGAAAAACTGGTAAACCTAAGATATTGACAGAAATAGGGAAACCATATGGCAGTATATTAAGATGAAGCACTTTCCACACAAGGTTACCTCTCACAAGACAGGATCTTCAGATGTTTATCTGGTGATACTTGGAGCAGTGTTATATAGCCATCTATCCCATATCTTAGCTCTGATGTCTCAAGGGAACTTCTAAAAGTGCTTCTCAGTTGCAACAAAGATTAAATGGTCAACCTGAGATAAAATGCTCTAAAAGTAACCAAGTGGAAAAGCTCCTAATGTAGCATTGTACAAGGAAAGCATAATCCACTGTAACAAATATTAAGCTTAGGTATTGCTAACACACAACTATGAAGTCTGTGGTTCATCCAGTTTATATAAAATGCAGTTTACTAGACCCTACAAGAGGTGAACTGTAATAAAACTCATCTTCTGGGAATTTGATCAGATTAGCCCTTGTATTTATTAAAGGAGGACGCCCAGTTATCATTAAAATCATTCAAATATAATACAAATTTCCAGCCTCCTCCACTGTCTTTATGTTTAGATCTTGAAATGATAAAAGTAATCTCCAAATGTCACATGAGGGCTAGACAGTGTAGTTTGTCACATTAAATGCAGTCTGAATGTAGTTTCCTGAAGACAGTCACAATTAATACTACTACAGGGGGCATTACTATTGGTGGCACTACTACAGGGAGCATTACTATTGGGGTACTACTACATGAGGCATTACTACTGGGGACATTACTACTGGGGGCACTACTACTGAGGGCACTTCTACTGGGGACATTTCATAAGGGGCACCACTCCTGGGGGCACTGTATAAGTGACACTACCACTGTGGGCATTGCATAAGGGGCACTGCCATTACTGGAGGCACTGCATAAAGGGCACTACTACTTCTGGGGGCACTGCATAAGGGGCACTATCACTACTGGGGGCACTTCATAAAGGGCACCACTACAGTTGGCATTGCATAAGGGGCACTTCTGCTATGGGTAATGTATAAGGGGCCCTACCACTGTCTGCATTATGTGTATTAGGAGTACTACTATTATTGTTATTATTATTATCCTTTATTTATATGGCGCCACAAGTGTTCCGCAGCGCCTTACATAGTACATAGAACTAATAGGTGAACAAGAAACAAGTAACTTACAGTACATTACAGTGTAGGACAAGGACACGACTTATATACATTGCTGAAATAGTGATTAAAGCACTCACAATAAGCTGTCGGGAGTTGGCAGTCCCGTGTTAGGTGCCCTAATGGGGAGAAGAGAATAGAAGAAAATGTAAAGAGAAGCACATGAGGGAAGAGGTCCCTGCTCATGAGAGCTTACATTCTAAGGGGAGGGGCAGACAGACAGGCGTGACACAGAAGGGGAAGATAGGAAGGAAAGAGCATGAGGTGGGTTAGGATGAGTGCTGAAAGGCCTTGATGAAGTAGTGGGTCTTGAGCATTGTGTATAAGGGGCACTACTGTGTGTCATTACATGAATAAGGGACACCAGTGGCATCACAAGAAGGGTGCGGACGGCACCCGGGTGTCACTCGCTGAGGGGTGATACCAAGGTGCAGACTCCCCCTCACTGACAGGAGCTGGGTGCTGCACAGTAGCATTAAGTGCAGCACTCGGCTCCTGTCACTGAGGGAGGCGGCCGGCACTTCAAACAGGGGCTTCCAGCACCTACCTTCCCCCCCACAGGGGTTCGGACTGCGTGGCCACGCCCCTTCTCAAGTGGCCACATCCCCTTCTTGAGTGGCCCCCCCCCACATCACATGGCCATGTCTTTTTTTTGGCGGTGTGCACACATCGTCTCTCCCAGCACCGGGTCATACCCTGGGGAGGGACGCTACTGAGGGACACTACTATGTGGTGTATTGTGAATCAGGGGCACTATGTGCAGTGTAATGTGGATAAGATTGTGCTACTGTGTGGCATAATTTCAATTGGGAATACTATTGTGTGACCACACCCCTTTATTTTAAGACCATGCCCCCTTTTATTATACGCACATCTACGGCGAGCGCTGTCCCTTTATTGGAAAAGTGCAGAGGGGGTAAGTTCCACCACTTCTTTAAGACCACAATAAGCACTGAGCAGGACAAAATTCTGCCCTGTGCTTCCCCTGCTGCCAAACATGTGAGATTATGATGTCACAATGAGGTGGCAGGGCCAGGAGGAAGCTGAGCTCTCCGAGAGTCCTACGGATACTCAGGCGGTTTTGTGGCAGCGACAGCAGAGCATCCTAAGGGACGCTCTATAGGTTGCAAGGTGCCGATCCAGGCAGTTGCAGAACTTGTGAGTGGTGGGTCCTGTTGCAAAAATACGCTTTAGGCCTCCCTTCTCCGCCCCACCCCAATTTCATAATATTATACACCACAGTAGGTCACAGGGAGAGGTAGAGGATGACAGAGGAAGTAGAGGATGACAGGGACAGGCAGTGGGTGACAGAGGGAGACAAGGAGAGGCAAGAAGGTGGCAAGGAGAGGGTGACAGGCACTGGGTGACAGGGAGCGGGGAGAGGCAGTGAGTGATGTGGAGAGGTAGAGGGTGATGGGGAGTGTGTGAAAGGGAGAGGCAGAGTGTGATGGGGAGAGGCTGTGGGTGATGGGGAGAGGGTGACATGGCAGAGGGTGACAGGGAGAGGCAGAGGGTGATGGGCAGAGGGTGACAGGGAAAGGCACAGGGTGATGGACAGAGGCAGTAGGTAACAATAAGAGGCAGTGGGTGAAAGGAAGAAGCAGTACTTGACAGAGGCAGATGGCAAAGGGGAGGATGACAGGGAGACATAGAGGCTGACAGGTAGAGATAGAGGGTGATGAGGAGAGGCAGTGGGAGAGGGTGACAGACAGTGGGTGGCAGGGAGAGATAAAGGGTGACAGGGAGAGATAGAGAGCGATGGGCAGAAGGTGACAGGAAGAGATAGAGGGTGACAAGGAGAGGCAGTGGGTGACAGGTAGAGGTGACAGGGAGATAGTGACATATATATTACATGTACTTGTATTACTATTTACTTACGTGATCTCAGATCTGCAGCGCGTGGGGAGCGGCTCCTCATCTCCTTGAGTTTTAATGCCGGAGATGGTCACGAGATCGTGACGTCAGATCCCCAGCACCGGCAGCAAGGATTGTCTCAGAGAGGAAGAGGTGAAGGGCCAGGCCGGTCAGGGAGAAACATGGAGAAGAGGAGAGGTAAGGGGAGGAGAGAGGGGCACTGCCTCCTTCCGGCCGGATCATATCCACGACCACCACAGCTCATTTCATGTTACCACTGGTAAGGACTTGCGACCTGCTGTGGCATATAATGAGTCAGTCTGACTCATTAAAATGCTGCCGGCTGTGGGCCCTTTTATTTCGGTGGGCTTCCGGTGCAATGCCGCTAGTTCCGCCCCTGGATCCAGACACCCTGCAAGCCAAATGCTGGTGCAACAATGATACATCAGTGGTACACCCTGGGCGGCACTGCTCACCCACCCTTAATATTGGCCCTGATATGGTACAATACATTTCTATAAGTAATTACAGTACTTAGCAAGCTTGAATAGTTGTGCTGCAGCTTGTGAGACACATTATGCAAGTGCTTCATGCATTCTTTTCATACCTTTATTGTTTGTCTCCTGATTGACTAAGAAAGTATAGACAGACACATCTGCACACAATCTGATGCTGCACCTATTATAAAGATTCAAAGAGATCGCATCTAAAACTGCTTTGTATCCTTGAAAATAGTGTTCTGTATTCAGAGACAGCGCCATCTATGGGCCGCACTGCCCCAAAAACATCTGATTGGGAAAGTCACAGTCATAGTTATGCACACATATTTGGATTAGCCCAATCCTTGATGAAAAAGATCTGTCTGAAATCAGCCAGATCTTGATATACAACAATTCCATCTCCACACCCACGGTACTCTCATGACACCCCAATGTCGCCATATTACATCTATAGAGCATAAGAATAAAAAGTGAGAAATTTGCACAGAAAAGTTTGATATAGCAATCATGAATTGTTAGCCAACATAAACTACGTATATGAGCCCATACCGGGTTGCAAATCATTCTAGTTGGCAGTGCTCCCTAGAGCCAGGAGATTATGTATAAATAATGAGAGAGAGAAAGGTTTTTTTTCTGGGGAACTCTGGTGTGTAATGTTATACAGAAGACATTACATTCATTGCGTATGATTATTTTGAGTACTTTTAGAAAGAAATCGCTAAGTAAATTTTACTTTTGCGATTCCTTTCTAAAAATACTCAAAATAATCATACTTAATGAATGTTATGTCTACATAGACAGGAATCAGCTATATGTCGTTCCAATGACACATAATGCAACTTTATAAGTTTTCTTCAATCATATTTTTTCTTGAACTATATTCATCTAGAGAAAGATAATTTTAAATTACTTTAATAAATGTAATATTTTAATTTGTATAACAGTACACACAAGAGTGCCCCAGAAAAAGAGCCATTCTCTCTCTTAAACTTTCTATCATCAGATGATAGATGTGACCCATAAACTTAAACTAAATTTAACTAAAATAAACACACAAGACCAAGTACCAAGTTGTGCCGTTTAAATTAACTGGTCAGCTTTATTTTGTTACAATGGTAGGTATGGTGGCAGGAGAAAGAATGGCAAACAACCAGTGTCCACTTATCTTAGGCCAAAAGTATATCACAACTTGTGAGGGCCAACTATCCCAGACAAGGGTAAGTGTGATCTTAAAACTTGCAAGGGTCAACTATCCCTTTCAGAGCAAGTGATGCGGTCCCAACACCCATGGCAATGCACCATTCATCCTGCTCGATCGAGAGATGCCGCTGACCCCAATAGGGTGAAATCAACCTAATCAGTGCATTGAAGGGGTGCGCACTGCTATTACTGCCGTAAGATGGATACTTCAATATTGCCGGTCTTTCTCTGCTATGAAATAAAGCCAACACAAGACACAATATAGATCAAATTCAAAAAGGCAGATTTTCAACATCAGATTCCCCACACCCTCTCACTTAACACGCCCCTTAACCTATCACCCTATCACATCTGCCTACCTGCTGTCAAACAAAAAACAAACATCTTTAACTTTATTAACCCCCTCTATCCCTGACTAGAAGTTTATGTGCCCTCGGTTCTAGCCCAAACCTCCGTTATATTATTATGTATACATCTATGTAGCCACAAGTGGAGATACAGCTGACATGGCCATGACTATGAATAGCCAGCTGATCCATAGAGATGCGTATGTGCACCTCGGACAGGGGAATAACTCCCAGAGACAATGGAGGCACCTGCCTCTGGTGCCAATCCCGGAAGGGGCTCCTCCAATTATAGCATGTAAAGCAGCACTGGTGTGATCAGAGGAAAATTAGTGTGGCCGCTGATCTTCTACTGCAGCTCTGCACCTGCTGCTGCTACAGCGTTGATATGCTCTGGCTCGG
The DNA here is from genome assembly GCA_031769625.1 of Taudactylus pleione. NCBI lineage: Eukaryota > Metazoa > Chordata > Amphibia > Anura > Myobatrachidae > Taudactylus > Taudactylus pleione. The sequence continues at coordinate 817,242 of JAUIMM010001336.1, forward strand.
GAGCCCCGCTAACACCTGCAATAGGGGACAGTGATGGTGCACTCATCACTGCTGCTAGAGGGTGAGCTGGGACCCGGGACACCTGTCTGATCTCCTATCCCAGGGATCACCGGTACAGACAGCCACCCACAGTAACCACTGATCCTGCATCACAACAAACGGTGACTCACCAGCATATGGTGCTGCAGAGTCGGCTGAAACTTGGTGAGTCTGTCTGACTGTGACCCACCAGCCTTTGTCACGCAGCATACCTGGAGCCCTGGAACACAATTTACATATCAGGCATAATTGTCTGTGCCTAATTCGGCACTGCCAAGGCTAACTTTGTAAAAGCCACGGCGAAAAGCACGTTGTTGTCCTGCTGTGTGTCTGATGCCTCATGTACAAATTGTGAATACTACATGTATATGTTTGTACCTGTGATCTAAATTTAGGAGAACCATCCCTGGGTCTTGATACTGCAGGACCCCAGGGCATAGCAGCTCCAAATCAGACACAAATGCCCATCTACAATTATACTTTATATGTAAATTATCATACACCTCTAGACCCCTTAGAATCATATTCATATATTCTATTTAAGTGTGATGACATGGTTTTATATATATAGTGTACAACAAGGTACTAATCTGTTTTCCTATTTAGACAGCTACCTCTGTAAAATTAAAAGTGCAATTCAATGTGCAGAGAAGTGCTCTATGGAGACGCGTAAACGTTCCTCTCTCTTTCACAAAAATAATACCTTTATTATTTGTTTATGGTTTATATTAATTAGAAGTGGGCAAGTCCAATTTGGTTGACCTGTGTGTCTGTGTGTGAGTACATACATAGATTCAAACACACTATATATACAGTGCATATACTGTAAAACAGGAGACTCCATAGGATCATAACAAAACAATCAACCAAAGCAGATGCAAATGAAGAGGTAAGCAGACTTATAGGAATGTAACAAGTCTTATTAGTTATTACAGCATGGCTTCCAAATTACTATGCCTCAGTAAATAACTAACACAGTGGCTGATTCAGGTTGGATCGCAATGCTGCGTTTGCACGCAGCTGGCCGATGTTTGCATTCTGCTCATGCATATAAGATGCAGTGTGCATGCGCGAACCAGGCACAGCAATCGGGAATACGATCGCAGACAGTACGCAGAACCATCACTTGTGGGTGGTGACGGGGGGTGGTCATGCGAATGCAGGCGTGTCAGTGTGTCTGAACGCTGTTGCAGGGGCGTGCATAAATTATTCACAGTGAACCCATATGTAGCCTGAGTACTCACTGCATGCAGGATATTTAGCAACTTCTGCAGTAGGGTCATGTCAACCACAAGTGTGTGCAGCTCCGATGTTACTCAATGTTACCGATGATTTTGCATACTTGCACATTAGTACGGATGTAAGCAGAGGGTAAGGGGCAGCATTAAGTAGTGTTGGGCATCTACATCTTGTGCTGCGACGGCAGTGTGAATGCATTCATTAGCATATTTTCACAGCTAGTGGGTGTGTGCGAACGCAGCCGTGCGATCTGTGCTGAATCAGGCCCATATTCCACTTATTTTTATGCTGAAAAAGTATAATGTGTCTGCAAATCTCTAACCATTGTGGCATGACAAAATTGGTCAAGCTTTTATCTCCAAAAAGTAAATGTTTTCAAGCTTTTAAACTTCTTCAATTTCTTGATAACATTGCAAGGATAAATGATACCTGACAACTTTGGATACTATTTATTCTCTAGCTATTGTCATTGGAGCTGATTCAGAGCTGGACACAAAGGCAATTACAAAGGCAATTACGAACACTCAGATTGAGCAATTGTTTGCCATTGCGCATGCGTATAAGCCACTCTGCACGGGCAAACTGAACACATTGTGACTACGGACACACAGAGGAATCCATCGCAGAGTGATTGACAGGTTGTCAGCGTCTGGGGGTGGTGACGGGGTAGTCTGAAAAACACAGACGCGTGCCTGTAAGTTTAATAGCTGTTACATGGGCATGCATAAATTAGCCCCTGCGAGTGCATATGCAGTATGAGAGGAGAGCTCCCGAGTCTGCAGGTGGTCAGACCTTCCGCAGATCCCAGACCAGCTTCATAAACTACACTGGTTTACACTGACCTCCACCAAGGGACTTTCATTGCATGGTTCTTATTGACCTCACCTTCTGAAGACACAGGAACACATGAACTTCCAATAGCGGGACTGCAGGAAAAATATTTGGACACCCCAGAATTCCACCTCTGGAAGGGTATGAATGGTTGTTTTCGGATGACTTCCTTGAACATCTAATAATGTGGAATTATATCCCTACCTGCAGGTTAGGTCACATAGACTGCTTACCAGTGTTTTTAATTCTATTTTTATTTTTGTTACACATTACCGGGATCTTTATATTTTAAGTATTGGATTATTGCCCATTTTTTAATTTATTGATTATGTTTTTTATTTACTATCTTACTTTATTGTGATTAAATTTATATTGTGCATTTACTCACTTTTGCACAGTATTCTCTGAACATATATGTAGTATCTATATAGATAGTTTATGTGCATTGTCATGTAATAGTAAGATGAGGTAGTGTACCATTAAGGATCATGCAGCATAGAAGGACATGTGATCAGTTAGTGGAGAGATATAGAAGGAGTAAGAGAAAGGAGAACAGCCATGAGGAGATGATGTCTTTATCTACCTGTACTAATGCAAGTATTACTTACAATAAATAAACTACATAAACAGCATACTTGATGAGTCATTGCTATGAAGAAAGGTACATCAAGATATAACAATATACACAGTACATTGCGCAGTTTTTCTTTTTACACACTGAGAGCCAAAATTATGTCACTGCTCTCCTTTGCTTGTCATTTCTTATCCTTTATTTCTGTACAGTATTTTCTGTTATCCTGCTTTTCTATAGTGTCTCTGATTCCACTGTCCTTTCAACACTTAGGTTTCTTATTCTGTACTCTACCTTTTTACTGTTACCATTATTTTCCCCCTGTTCCACTTTCTTCTTCCTTCTCTCTGTTCTTCTTTCTATAATGGCTACATGGAGCACGTGCCTTCACCTCTCTGAATGGGGCTTGTTCTTTGCTGTGTGTGTGTGAATCTATTCATGTGATGTGAGTGGGGGGGGAAATCTATTTATGAGATGTATGACTGTGTGTGGGAATCTAGTCATGTAATGTGTGTGTTTGAGACTGTGTGTGTGTGACTGTGTGTGTGAGACTGTGTGTGTGAAGGGGAGGTGGGCTACCATGTGTGTATTTCCAAAGTGGCATCCACAATTAATATGGCTCTGAGCGGGTCTGTATCTGTTTAAATTTACATGAACATACAACCTGAGTCTGGCTTATGTCTGAAAGGTGCAACCCGGGTTGAGAGTCCCGGGTCTGTGACCTTGCTCGCTAGCAGGGTTTTTCATGGGACTTGCAACTAGGGATGAGCGGTTCAAATTCTGTGGAATCCGAACCGCTCCGAACATGTGGAATCCGAGTCCACCAGAGCCGCCACTCGGGTGTTCCCACCTGACTCGGATTCTACTGCAAGGCCGAATGTCATCCTCCCGACGATGGATTCTCGTGAGAGTTCATCTCTACATAAGGCGCCGAGACATGGCGCCACTTCACCTGCATGCTCGCACCCAGCGCACTGTTCTGCTAACTGCACACTGATGTATGCTGTGCTGTGCTAATTAAGTGGATGTGTCCAGTGACTCACAAGTGGCTGTGCTAGCAAAGTGACTGTGTAAGGGGGCACACCACGCTGATGTATGCTGTGCTATACTCTGCTGATTATGGAGTTCATTCAGTCCCACTCGCAAGTTGCGGTCGTTCGCTTGCAAAAAGGGGCTGGATATTTAAATGAAGTGCTCACACTGCATCGCGTAAGGACGCCCACTATGTTTTAGCGAGCTACGGCAAAGTGCGCTCGCAAGTGTCTAAAGACGACCTTGCCACTGACAACACACATCATCTCCGGGAAATGAAGGATTAATCGGGACCATTGTGAGCCATCAGAGCTGCTCGCAGCCCTTGGGGTTGCCTTAACCTGCCAGAAGCACAGCGATCAGTGTTGACTATAATACATGCTGGTCACGTGTAAAATTACACTACCTTGCTAATTATGCATGCCCTTTAAACGGCGTTTTGGCAGCCTGACACGCCTGCATTCGCACATCCACTCCCCAATTCACAAGCACCTTTCCCTGTTACCTCCCACAAACGGCACTATCTACCACTCAAAGCAGCGACCTGATAGTGGCTTGTGAGCAACCAAAATCAGATTGCAACGAATGGCTTGTGCATGCGCACTGCGAATTATACGCATGTGCAGATGGCTGAAAATTGCTCAGAGCGAGTGATTGCACCTTAGCGAGCAGGTCTGAATCAGGTCCTATGTGCTGTGTCCAGAGACTCACAAGTGACTGTGCTAGTAAACTGACTGTATAGGGGGCACACTGCATGCTGATGTATGCTGAGCTATACTCTGCTGATTATAGATGTGACCAGCAAGTTTGTTGCTCATGGTGTGGCGTGCAGGCCTCTGAGTCGCGCCATGGACTTGTGGCGTACCGTGGTATTCTTCAACTAAGGATACGTTACGGCATGTAATACAGCGCTTAACCACTGGGTGGCGAGTGCTCCACTGTTGTAATTTGTACTGAATGCCATACTGTTAAACTTAAATTGGATGGATATCACATTCACAGCATTTGCATGTTCGCACAACCAATATTTTACAGTAAGCTCTTATAACGGGATGCAAATCAGTACACATACAGTATTGTACATAACTGTACAGTAGTGAAGTTGCCCGAGTTGTTCGCACGGTATAACCGATACCGTAGATTAATGAGATGCACGCACAGCTTTCACTGAGATGGGATGAATTATTATCTAATGGTGGAGTACTGTATAATATTTGGAAAGGAAGACAATTTTTTTTATAATTAAAAACAGCAGCGGGAGGAGTGCACAAGGATGAGGCCGCTCTGTGCGGTTCTTAATATACTGTAGCTGCCATGTGGCCTGGTGGTTAGGTGATCGCTTTGCAAGAATGATGGTCCCGGGTTTGATCCCTGGAAAAGAATATATTTTTTTGGGCACTGTCGGCTCTGGACACTATAGTGAAACTACTGTAGTAGTGTTGTACTGTAATACTGTAGTGTTGTTGTTGTTGTAGTGGTTTCATTACTTTACAAACTACAGAACTGTAGGGGTGGAGCGTGTAGCCTAGCGGTCTAATGCCTAGTCTTACCACTACTCCCTTCTTCTTGTCCCATGGGTTCGAGACCTTGAAAATAAATTTTATATATACAAAAACAGCCCAAATTATGTGATTTTAGCTTTTTTTTGTCAATTTTTGTAAAAAATATCCAAATCCAAATCCAGTCACGGCAGTTTGTCAAATCCAAATCCAGATGACGAATTAGAGCCAAATCCGAATCCAGCAAAAATGGTCCGTGTTGACGACCCGGCTCAAGTGTGAAGGGTGCGAGCCGGATATTGATGACCCAGGTCATGCCTAAAACAAACTGATAAGCTGAGGACATTGGCGTTGAAGATGAGATCATCTCCAAGTTCCCACTGAAAGTTGGAAGACCCAGGTCACTGCAAGTCCTGGGTCCAGTGTGAAGGGGTACGATCTGGGAATACCCCGGGTTGCCTCCCTAAGTGTAAAAGGGGTAGCCTGGCTTCAACCCGTGCTCAGTGTCTTGGGTCTGAGCTGGGTTGAAGCCAGGAATTTATGTCTGAAAGTGGTATTAGTCGCACCTTCCCTGTCCCACCTTTTCAAGTGCAAGAGGGGTCAGTGTCAGATTCAGACAAATCTGCATACCTGCATCAACCCCTATGTTCTCTTGTACTATTCTAGTTATCATTTAAAATGTTAAATTTCAAACCAATATATTGTCTAAACAGAATGCTTCCTGAAATGTTGCTTCTTGAAATGTTTTGCTGTGCAACCCATACATTTTAGTAGCAACTCTCTGTTTCAAAAAATAAAGTGGGCGACAAGTACACTCTAAGGGGTAGATTTACTAAGAATCGAGTTTGGTCGAGATGACAATCTCGGGTGAGTTTATCTCGCAAATTTACTGAGGACAAACTCTAGTGGTTTTTGAAGTGAAGTTTTCTTTTTCTCCTTTTTAAACTCAGGAGAGATGTAAATCTTGAATTAAAATGCCATCGTCCAAATTTCTATATTTTTTTTTCATGTAAGAAATACATCTCGCAAATTTACCAAGAATCGAGTTGTGAAATACATTATCTCGGGCGAGTTTTCTCGATTCAAACAGACGTGCCTGGCAGCTGTGGGTTCCAGCGAAGGCAGTGTAAAATAGTTAGAAAATGCAAACTCGCTTCGAAACTTGCACCTGTTTTACATAAGTTAGCATGTGTTTCCAATTTCATTAGTTAGGCCACTCACAGGGAGACTATAAAAGGGGCCAACTGTCTTTTTTTTTTGTATTGAGGGAAGCTTGCTGTGTTTGTGAATGCTGGTGTGTGGCTGGGATACCAGAGGCTCTACCACCAGGCTGCAAGTGAACTGGAGCAAGAAACTGAGCAGGCTGAAGAGGTTATGCAGGTACCGTGGAGGCTGCGCAGGCAGCGTTTTTTTAGGGGGCGTGTGAACCTGAACGCATTGGTCGATGGAGAGGTCATACAGATATTCAGGATCAATCGTTCCAACATATTCCATCTGTATGACCTTGTCAAACTTGACATAGACCCTGAGACAGGTTGCTCACATGCTGTCTCAGGAATGCATAAGCTTTTGAGTGTGTTGGACTTTTTTGCAACAGAAAACTTCCAGTCTGTCACTGGGAGGGTAGTAGGGATATCTCAGTCCACATTCTCCAGATATCTAACCAGGTGATGGCTTCATTTCAGCCACTGCTCCAAGCCTCAATCTGCTTCCCTGACCAAGGCATGCAGTCAAGGTAGCTTTTTATGGCATTGAAGGTATGCCAAATGTCCTTGGCGCAATAGACTGCACACACATTGAGCTGAGACCACCATGGGATAGGGCGCACGTATTTTTGAATAGGCACCATGTCACGGCGAAGGTTTCTCGGCATGGTGGTCAGCGGGTATTACCTGTGAGGTCACTATGGCGGGGAGTGTCTGGCAGTGGTGCTGGTGTTTGGTGAGGGGCATTGGCTGCACGTGTTTCTGTGTGGGCACATTGTCACTCAGGGTTGGTGAGGCCTGGTGGTGTTTCCGTTCCATTTGGCATGGGCGCCGCCATCTTGCCTTCTGACCATGTGATTCAACTGCCCAATCCTGGTGAGTCATGTGCTCCTTCCAGCCAGTCATAGCACGGCACAGGGTATTTAGGAAGGTCCAGAGCCTTCCTTCATTGCCAGTGCAACGTGTATCTCAGCCTAGCTGAGAGGGAGTTCTCTTGCTCACCTTTGGTTACCTGTGTAAACGCTACCTGCCAGCCTGCTTGTCAGCTCCAGAAAAACCTGCTGGACTACCCTGCATCCTCCACTACCTTTTCCCCTGCCTGAGTGCCTGAGCCTGCTGACACCCTGCACCTTGTCTCCATTTCACTCCCAGCTGGACTCATCACCTCTGCCTATGTTTTTTCCATTTCACTCCCAGCTGGATTCATCACCTCTGCCTGTGTTTTTTCCATTTCACTCCCAGCTGGATTCATCACCTCTGCCTGTGTTTTTTCAGCTCACTAACCTGCATACTGGACTGTTCTCACCTGCCACTATCTGGACATGCTCCCATTACCCTCACTACAGTTCACAAGTGCACTTTAGTGCTAAAACCTGGACTTTTGCTTTTGCCATTCTCATGTCTGCCAAATCACATATTAAAGAATCTACCTGCTCAAATGCCGGAAGGATGACTGTTGGGTTAGTATTTTGCAATACTGTTTCTCCCTGTTTTTAAAAATTAAATTTTTTTTTCCAATTTCTCCACAATAGGTGACTCTGGCTATGGGTGTTGCTCTTGGTTACTGACTCCACTGTCGCTTTCAAATTCTACAGCTGAGCACAAGTATAATGATGCACATAAGTCCAACAGATGTGTGATAGAACGTACTTTTGGTCTGTTAAAGTCTAGGTTCCGTTGTCTACATAAATCTGGTGGAATTTTATTGTATGTGCCCAATAAAGTGTCAGATATTGTGCTCTGCTGCTGTCTTTTGCATAATATGTGTTTGCAGCAGCCTTTAACCGCTGATTATGTGGAAGGCAGCGAGCAGGCTGGAATTTTGGAGGCATCAGGCGACAGCTGGGGCACAGAAAGTGGAAGACAGGTGAGGCAGAATCTCATTGTGGAGCACTTTACTGGTGTCATTCCTCACATGTTTAATGTTTAGTTTGTTACAAACCATTTTGAATGTGTAGTTTACAAAGTGTATATTGTGAAGTAGGCTTTCAATGCACTTTGATGCATTTACATTGTGTTGGCCCTTTGAACTGCCTGAATGTTGCATTCTTAAACATAAACTCTACACAAACTCAATTATTCCATAAAACTTCGTCCATTTTTAACTGCAAATGATGGGTTAGAACTAGGGATGAGCGGGTTCGGTTCCCTGAGAACCGAACCCACCCGAACTTCGGGGATCCGGGGCGATCCGAGCCCAAGCTCGGATCTCCCTGTCTGCCCCGGATCCCTCTCCCGAGGCAAAACCTCGAGATCTGCTGTCGGATCTCGAGGTTTTGCCTCGAGCGGCCATTTAAAAAAAAATGCCTTTGCCTTTAATGGGCAAAGTGCTGATTGGCTGACAGAGCCGTCTGTCAGGGCTCTCAGCCAATCAGCATTATGGTGCTCATTTGCATGTAGCACGGACTCGTGAGATCCGTGCTACATGCATCTGTGTGATTGACAGTGACACAGAGCACAGATGGGTCAGTGAGACCCGTCTGTGCTGCTGTGTATTTCAATGACACAGATGCACGCACGGACCAGGAGATCCGTGCTACTTGCATCTGTGTCATTGACACAGAGCACTAACAATCAATGTTTAATAAACTTATACTGTCACGGTGTGTGTGTCCTGTGTTTTTTTAAACATTTTTTTTACAGGTGAACTACAGGTACTAGTGGGCCCTTAATGCCCTGCATGCTGGTACTTGTGGTTCTCCAAGTACCAGCATGCGGGGCAGGCTAGCTGGGACTTGCAGTTCTACTTGTAAAGACAATGTTTGATATTCTTTATTTACACCACACCACACAATCAACCCGCCACCCACCGCCACCAGGGGTGGCGGGGATAGCCCCGGGCTATCAGCCTGGGCCTGGGGTGCCCTGGAGAGGGTGACCCCTTTATTGGGGGGGTCCCCAGCTCTCCAGGGATCCCCGGCCTGGGCTGACTAGCGGTCAGGGTTGATGCTGCGGCTGGGGGGCCCGGTGAAAGGGCTCCCCTGGCTGTGGCATCAGCCCCCCGCTAGAAAAAGTCCAGTGCTGGTTCTGGAACATACAGGGGAACCCTACTCATTTTTTGTCCCCTATATTTCCAGAACCAGGACCGGATCAGAGCCCAGAGCTGGTTGCGCAGAATACAGGGGACCCCTACGTCGTTTGTCCCCCGTATTTTGGCAACCAGCGCTGGTTCTGACTAGCCCGGTGCTGGTTGTGCTTAAGTACAGGGGACCCCTACGTCGTTTGTCCCCTGTATTTAAGCACACCCAGCACTGGGTTACTAATGCCCGGGGCTGGTTGCTCTTTTTTGGGGGGGTGCACGCCATTTTTTTCTTTTTTTACACAGGTTTTTTTTTTTTTTTTTACCACAGCAGCACAGACGGGTCTCACGGACCTGTCATTGCTCTGTGCCAATCACACAGATGCATGTAGCACGGATCTCCCGGGTTCGTGCTACATGCAAATGGGCACCATAACGCTGATTGGCTTCCTGTCTGCCACTGCAGTGCCACTCCTAGATGGGCCACGTGTTTGTGCCGCCCCCTTGTGTCGCTTAGCATAGTCATCCAGCTTCCTCGGTACAACCTTTTGGCCTAAAAACAATATTGTGAGGTGTGAGGTGTTCAGAATAGAGTGGAAATGAGTGGAAATTAATGTTATTGGGGTTATTAATAGCGTAGGAACAAAAAAAGGCCCATTTATGTGATTTTAGCGGGTTTTTTTTATTTTTTAAGAAAAAATCCAGATCCAAAACACAAAACCCAGAACCCAAAACACGGAAGGGTGGTTTTGGCAAAACCAATCCAGATCCAAAACACGAAGAAAGATCCAGATCCAAAACCAAAACACAAAACACGAAAAGTGTCCGGTGCACACCCCTAGTTAGAACTGCGCTCTGCTGTATGGGCAGATGGGATGTGAGATGTATTGTTTGTGTCGGGGTGCTGCACCTTCCTAAAAGCAGGAGTACCGGGTCCTGTGTAACGCTATAATGGGGTCGAGGGTGCGGAGGGTGCGCTCGCCCTATGGGTGTAATGCTGGAGTAATAGTGTGTTGTGGTCTTTTGTGTTCGATGTTGTTTGTGGAGTGATGGGGTTTAGGGAGTGAAGGGGGTCTAATGGACTGGAGGTGGTGGGTGAGGAAATGAAGACAGAGGCAGAAATGGGGGCCAAAGGGTTTATTGGAAAAAAACAGTACTAATCCTGTTCGGTCCCAGGCACCCAGGTGGGGTGAGCGATCCACTTGGGGGTGTGTGTGGGTGGAGACTGGGGAGGTGAGTGGACCCTTTTAGGGGGCTCCTTTCCATGCAGTTCAATAGACCGGCACGTTACCCCTGCTGGACCTTTGGTCAACAGTCTTAGGATGTCTCGGGGGGAGGGGAGTGGTGGGTTGGCAGCGGGTCTGGCGGTTGTGGATGTACACCCTGGTGGCGTCCCGCACAGGGGTATAAGTCTCGGAGTCACTTACCTACCAGTAGGATTTGTTGGTGAAAAAGGCTTGGGCTGCTGGTAGCTGGTGTTAGTTTCCTTTTGCAGATGTGGTGTTGGATGGCTGCTGCGGTGTCAGCGGTTGGAGGAAGCACTGTGTGTGGTAGTGGCTTGCTGGTGCACTGTGGGGCTTGGTGCACCGCGTTGCTGGCGTTCTGTTCCCGCTGCCTGGTGGGTGCCTGCTGGTGTGGATCGCTTAGGGATTGCTGCTGGACGAACAGCTGTGAGTGGAGCTGGTGTTGGTTGCTCCCAGGGGGCGGTGCATGGTCGCCTGGGTCTAGCAGGTGGAGTGGTGATCAAGAGGGGTGCGAAGGGCTTTGCTAGGTGTGATGCCCAGCGCGGCCCTGCGGGTGGTGGGTAGAGAGGGTTCTGGAAGCAGCAAGGCTCGACCGAGTTCTCCGCAGGAATGAAGAGCTCTGGTGTAAGCTGGCTGTGGTGTCAGAATGTAGGGGGTCTCCAACGTGTTTCGGCAGGGGCTCTGCCTTCTTCAAGGAGGTAAGAAGTGTGGCTATGCATGTGTGAGGTTTAAATGTGGAACTTCCGGGTTCTGTGTTTGTCAGGTGGTGGAGATGACCAATCAGGGCTAAGAGTGGGTATGGCCCATGTATCTGATAGGTCGTGGGTGATTGTGCGAGGCTAAGCCTGTGGTTGGGTGATAACGTCACGTGGTTTGGGCAGCCAATGGTTTACTGTGCTGCTGTGGGTGTGTTAGCTGGGGCTCGTGTCTGGGTGCATATGTGGCTGCTATGGGGATTGTGACCGGCTGTGAATGGTCAGCGGCGGTCATGTGCTGTCGGCAGCCAATCGTGTGCTCTGCTGGTGTGGGTGTGTATGCTGGGGCTGGTGTGCTTTAATGCATTATGCAGCTGCTATGGGGATCGAGACCGGGTGCGGTTGGTTGGAGGTGGTCACGTGGTGCTGGCAGCCAATCTTGTGCTGTGTAGGGTTTCCATATGTTTACATGGGTTAAGGTGACAGCTGGCTCTGGCGTGCGTTGGGCGGAGGAGGTATGCAGAGTGTTTTGTGCTGTGTGGAGGATTTAATGAGTGGACATGGGCATGTGGCGAGTAGGGTGGGGGTCAGGGGCACCGGGGTGTGTAAGGTAATTATTGTGGAGGTGGGGATGTGTAACAGCATTGTCGTGGTAGTTTAGTCCCGTGGTGCAGGCGGCCAAACGTGTGTGTGTGTGGGGGTGATTATGAGGGTGATGTTTGGTGGCTCGGGTGACCGCAGGGGTCCGGGGAGGTGTGGATGGGCATCTCTCCGGGGATGGTGGCTAGGTGATCGGGCAGGGGGAGATGGAATAAGACTGGTGCGTGTGGCATGTGTCAAGCTGGCAGTGCTGTAGTGGACATTCCTGTTATGTGTATAATGGTGTCTAGATGATGGCCGCGTGTGGTGGGAGGGTGGGAGTAGTGGTTAGTATCGCTAACCTGTATGATGTGTGGAATGCCAGGGTTGTGTAAGTATATATGTGGTGTGGCCACGTGGTTAAATCGACTGACACGGGGAAGTGTGTGTCAACGTGTGGCGAGGAGGAGTAAGGTTGGTGTGTTGACTAATAGGTTCTTAGTGTGTGGAATGTGTATGGTGCAGTAGTGTGTAAATGGTCTTGTTGTGGAGAGGGGGGGGAAGGGGTGCCGTCTTGGGGTGGTGTGGTCACTATAGAGGCAGGAATGTGTGTGGGGGCTGGGATAAAATGTAGCGTGAGGGGGGGTAGGGGGCAGGTGTGTGTTCATGTTACGGATCGGTGATGTGTGTCAGACAGGAGCCATAGCAACATAGAGAAGCGGGGGGCGGGGTGTGTCTAAAATGTGTGTGGCAGTGGCATGTAATGGGTGCTTAATGTGCTGGGCAATGAGGTGAGGGGTTCGGGGGTGGCTCGGATGAGGTCATGACTAGGTGTATAAGTGTGCTTCCAGAACCCTCTCTACCCACCACCCGCAGGGCCGCGCTGGGCATCACACCTAGCAAAGCCCTTCGCACCCCTCTTGATCACCACTCCACCTGCTAGACCCAGGCGACCATGCACCGCCCCCTGGGAGCAACCAACACCAGCTCCACTCACAGCTGTTCGTCCAGCAGCAATCCCTAAGCGATCCACACCAGCAGGCACCCACCAGGCAGCGGGAACAGAATGCCAGCAACGCGGTGCACCAAGCCCCACAGTGCACCAGCAAGCCACTACCACACACAGTGCTTCCTCCAACCGCTGACACCGCAGCAGCCATCCAACACCGCATCTGCAAAAGGAAACTAACACCAGCTACCAGCAGCCCAAGCCTTTTTCACCAACAAATCCTACCGGTAGGTAAGTGACTCCGAGACTTATACCCCTGCGCGGGACGCCGCCAAGGTGTACATCCACAACCGCCAGACCCGCTGCCAACCCACCACACCCCTCCCCCTGAGACATCCTAAGACTGTTGACCAAAGGTCCAGCAGGGGTAACGTGCTGGTCTATTGAACTGCACGGAAAGGAGCCCCCTAAAAGGGTCCACTCACCTCCCCAGTCTCCACCCACACACACCCCCAAGTGGATCGCTCACCCCACCTGGGTGCCTGGGACCGAACAGGATTAGTACTGTTTTTTTCCAATAAACCCTTTGGCCCCCATTTCTGCCTCTGTCTTCATTTCCTCACCCACCACCTCCAGTCCATTAGACCCCCTTCACTCCCTAAACCCCATCACTCCACAAACAACATCGAACACAAAAGACCACAACACACTATTACTCCAGCATTACACCCATAGGGCGAGCGCACCCTCCGCACCCTCTACCCCATTATATCGTTACTCAGGACCCAGTACTCCTGCTTTTAGGAAGGTGCAGCACCCCGACACAAACAATACATCTCACATCCCATCTGCCCATACAGCAGAGTGCAGTTCTAACCCATCATTTGCAGTTATCTTCATTAGTACCCAGAACTGCCGCACTCTGTCCTTGAGCAGAGAACACACAGAAACACCCACTACACCCCAATAGTACCAACAACATCACATCCACACATGGGAATTTTCAACATCAGAGAGACAAGATTAGATAAGGCCAATACTCTCCTCCGTGACCTAGAACACAGCGTTAAACTACATAACAACAGCAACACATTTTGCCATACTTACCTACAATTAGAGAAATTAATCACCAGAGAAACAAAACTATGGTGGGACACACACATACTCCAATGGTACTCTGACAACGACATCATACCAAAAGGCCTAGTAGTACAGAAAACACCATCACACAGTCAAGATAACCAACACTTCATGACCCAATGGAAGCACATTCTACATAACTGCTCCAAACAACTGATCAACCTTATCATCACTAACCATAAAGAGGAATTATCCACACTCGACACACAAATCAACACCCTGGATAAGGATCTAGACCCCTACAAAAGCGAGGAGGAGTTTAGGAACCTGGTCACACTCACCAGGACCAAACTACATAAAACAGAGCAAGCCATCATAGAAACAAAAAAAAACAAAATTCTACGAGACAAGTTTGGTAAGACCAACCGCAGCAACTCCAACCACAAACCCACCATCAAAAACCACAGGAACAAGACACAGACAGACACAAAATCACAACCAAAACACAACCCCCGAACAGGGAGACCACAAGGACGCAGCACCGACCCCCCAGATACACCCATCTACAAGAAATTAGAACTTACCTACCAACAATATATGTCCAAAGTCCACAAGAACCACAACCCGACAAACACCCAACCTACACACATAGACTACACAGACGTCCAGGAACTAGACTCCGACATAGACACATTCTTCAGCATACACGAGATAGAAGACCCATCGGACTCTGAACAATATGAAGACCTAGCCAGAAACTCCCTGAGACAAGGGTGGGTCAACACTCTCAGAGACACCTCTGCACTCACCACCACACAGGACAATCCAAAACACACACTATCAACACACCTCACCACCACCTCACCACCAGCAAGATGTACACCCACAAACACAGAAGAACAATGGTCCAATCATTTTTTAGATTTGGAGGCAGGCAGCCGCACCTGCCTATCACCATCACTAATCATACACCCACACAGCATAAAGAGAAAACTAGACCAACGAGACGTGGATGCAGAGGCGGACACCCGACCAGATCCCAAACACCCACCGACCCCCCAACACCCGACCACAATGGCATCTTCAACCTCAGCTCACGCATCCTCACACCAAAAGACATCATTCTCCTCAACAAAGGCCTCAAGTTCGCACCCAACAACCACCTTAACAAATTCGAAACCTACCTAGACATCAACAGATTTGTCCGCAAACTAACCTTAAAAAAGTACTTCCTATCCAACAAAACCACCTCAGAAACCAACCCTGACAAATTCAAGCACACAACACTAAGACCACCTTCCAAATTCTTCCCCAGCCATCTTAAAGGACATTTCATCAACACCTTCGAACACATGGTAACGGAAGACATGAACAAACTTGACACCCGAATCAAACACCGCAACCCTAACCTCACGGCAGGCGAACGCAGTGCACTCAAAGAACTCAAAACTGACACCAACCTCATAATTAAACCAGCTGATAAGGGAGGGGAAATAGTACTCGAACAAAACTGATTACATCACAGAATCCTTACGCATACTACAAGACACAAACACATACGAGACCCTCAGGACAGATCCCACACATAACTTTAACATGACACTCAAACACATACTCCAAAATGGACTAGACAAAGGTATCTTGAACAAACACGAATACAACTTCATATACAACTCCAACCCCATCATTCCAGTTTTCTACTATCTCCCGAAAATACACAAAAGCATCACCAATCCACCAGGCAGACCAATCATATCCAGCATCAATTCCATATCAAGCAACCTCTCACAATACATTGACCATTTCCTGCAACCACACGTCAAACGCCAACGATCACACCTGCAGGACACCACCCATGTACTCAAAATCCTCGACAACATAACATGGGGTGATGACCACTAGGTGGTCACCAGCGATGTTACATCACTCTACACTGTAATCAATCACACACAAGGACTCGACAGCATCAACGAACACCTCAAACACAACGATTCACTGGAACCAGACCAATTATCCTTCATTCTACAAGGCATTGACTACATCCTTTCACATAACTATTTCTGGTTCAATGGGGAGTTTTTCCTGCAGAGGACGGGCACCGCCATGGGGACGAAGTTCGCGCCCAGCTATGCGAACCTGTTCATGAGTAGCTGGGAAGACTCCCACATATGGACGGGCCATGGCTGGGACGCGAACTTGGTCCTATGGACGAGGTACATTGACGACGTCCTCTGCATCTGGAAAGGCCCCCTCAACACATTACTTGACTTCATCAAGTACATCAATGATAACGATAGAAACCTCCATTTCACGACACACTACAGCCAGACATCAGTCAACTTCCTCGACTTGGAAGTCTTCATTGAAAACCAACAGATACATACCAGAACCTACCAAAAACCAGTGGACATCAACAGCTACATCCTATCCACCAGTGGTCACCACCCCACCTGGCTTGACAATATCCCCACAGGACAATTCAAACGCATTAGACGCAACTGCACAAGACTCACAGACTACAAGGAACAAGCCAACACCCTCAAAAAACAATTTTTGGACAAAGCATACAAACCAGACAAGTTAGAATGCACCCTCATACAAATAGGTAAAGAAGACAGACAGCCACTTCTTGACTACAAACAAAAACCACAAGATATACAGAACAACATCCCATTTATCACGCAATACAACACACATGCAAATAGCATAAAATGCATCGTGAACAAACATTGGCACCTACTACTACAAGACGAACAACTCATCGACATCTTACCCAGCAAACCAAAAGTCATCTACAGGAAAGCCCCCAACATACAGAACCAACTGGTACGCAATCACATCCCACCCCTGCAACATTCACAAACTACCCTGGACAACTCTAGACCCACACAAGGATTTTTCCACTGCGGTACGTGCACCAACTGTACCACCTTGAAATATCGCAGCACCAGACCCACCACATCATTCACATCAACACAGACAGGAGAAACATACAAAATACAGGAACACATAACATGCAACACCACGAACGTCATATATCTTATACAATGCCCCTGCAACCAACAATACATCGGCAGAACCACCAGACCACTTAAAACCAGGATCCAAGAACACCTCAGAAACATCACGAAACAGACAGACAACCACAGCATACCGATACACTTCCAAGAACACCACCATAGCAACACGACAGGCATCAGATTCACAGGCATTAAACATCAAGAAAAACTGGAGGGGAGGGGACCACACCAAGACCCTAAACAAGGAAGAACTCCGGTGGATCTTCACCCTCAAAACACTAGCGCCCAAAGGACTAAACATCGATAACGAGATTAAATCAGTCATCTCCAAATGAACACGGCCACCATATACTTGACACATTAACAACACCGATCCTCACGCAACCCCGCGTACTCAACCTCTTAAAATGTCAAGACAATCCGACCTTCCACCCTCTGACCATCCAAACCCCGCCTCCACTAAATCATCTACCACCTCCCCCTACCGCCCCCATCAAGCCATACTCACCTTCAAATGCTGACACCCTGAATCAGTGATCCACATTCACCCCCCGCATCAGCGTTACCTTGACATCCCCTTCCCCAACCAACCCTGCCCTAACACATACACACCCCCACCCACATCCCAAACGGACTCCCCCCGACACAACAGACAGCGGCCCTCACACTTATACACCTAGTCACGACCTCATCCGAGCCACCCCGTCCCCCTCACCTCATCGCCCAGCACATTAAGCACCCATTACATTCCACTGCCACACACAATTTAGACACACCCCGCCCCCCGCTTCTCTATGTTGCTATGGCTCCTGTCTGACACACATCACCGATCCGTAACATGAACACACACCTGCCCCCTACCCCCCCTCACGCTACTTTTTATCCCAGCCCCCACACACATTCCTGCCTCTATAGTGACCACACCACCGCAAGACGGCACCCCTTTCCCCCCCTCTCCACAACAAGACCATTTACACACTACTGCACCATACACATTCCACACACTAAGAACCTATTAGTCAACACACCAACCTTACTCCTCCTCGCCACACGTTGACACACACTTCCCCGTGTCAGTCGATTTAACCACGTGGCCACACCACATATATACTTACACAACCCTGGCATTCCACACATCATACAGGTTAGCGATACTAACCACTACTCCCACCCTCCCACCACACGCGGCCATCATCTAGACACCATTATACACATAACAGGAATGTCCACTACAGCACTGCCAGCTTGACACATGCCACACGCACCAGTCTTATTCCATCTCCCCCTGCCCGATCACCTAGCCACCATCCCCGGAGAGATGCCCATCCACACCTCCCCGGACCCCTGCGGTCACCCGAGCCACCAACCATCACCCTCATAATCACCCCCACACACACACACGTTTGGCCACCTGCACCACGGGACTAAACTACCACGACAATGCTGTTTCACATCCCCACCTGCACAATAATTGCCTTACACACCCCGGTGCCCCTGACCCCCACCCTACTCGCCACATGCCCATGTCCGCTCATTAAATCCTCCACACAGCACAAAACACTCTGCATACCTCCTCCGCCCAACGCACGCCAGAGCCAGCTGTCACCTTAACCCATGTAAACATACGGAAACCCTACACAGCACAAGATTGGCTGCCAGCACCACGTGACCACCTCCAACCAACCGCACCCGGTCTCGATCCCCATAGCAGCTGCATAATGCATTAAAGCACACCAGCCCCAGCATACACACCCACACCAGCAGAGCACACGATTGGCTGCCGACACCACATGACCGCCGCTGACCATTCGCAGCCGGTCACAATACCCATAGCAGCCACATATGCACCCAGAAACGAGCCCCAGCTAACACACCCACAGCAGCACATTAAACCATTGGCTGCCCAAACCACGTGACGTTATCACCCAACCACAGGCTTAGCCTCGCACAATCACCCACGACCTATCAGATATATGGGCCACACCCACTCTTAGCCCTGATTGGTCATCTCCACCACCTGACAAACACAGAACCCGGAAGTTCCACATTTAAACCTCACACATGCATAGCCACACTTCTTACCTCCTTGAAGAAGGCAGAGCCCCTGCCGAAACGCATTGGAGACCCCCTACATTCTGACACCACAGCCAGCTTACACCAGAGCTCTTCATTCCTGCGGAGAACTCGGTCGAGCCTTGCTGCTTCCAGAACCCTCTCTACCCACCACCCGCAGGGCCGCGCTGGGCATCACACCTAGCAAAGCCCTTCGCACCCCTCTTGATCACCACTCCACCTGCTAGACCCAGGCAACCACGCACCGCCCCCTGGGAGCAACCAACACCAGCTCCACTCACAGCTGTTCGTCCAGCAGCAATCCCTAAGCGATCCACACCAGCAGGCACCCACCAGGCAGCGGGAACAGAACGCTAGCAACGCGGTGCACCAAGCCCCACAGTGCACCAGCAAGCCACTACCACACACAGTGCTTCCTCCAATCGCTGCCGCAGCAGCCATCCAACACCGCATCTGCAAAAGGAAACTAACACCAGCTACCAGCAGCCCAAGCCTTTTTCACCAACAAATCCTACCGGTAGGTAAGTGACTCCGAGACTTATACCCCTGCGCGGGACGCCGCCAGGGTGTACATCCACAACCGCCAGACCCGCTGCCAACCCACCACTCCCCTCCCCCCGAGACATCCTAAGACTGTTGACCAAAGGTCCAGCAGGGGTAACGTGCCGGTCTATTGAACTGCACGGAAAGGAGCCCCCTAAAAGGGTCCACTCACCTCCCCAGTCTCCACCCACACACACCCCCAAGTGGATCGCTCACCCCACCTGGGTGCCTGGGACCGAACAGGATTAGTACTGTTTTTTTCAAATAAACCCTTTGGCCCCCATTTCTGCCTCTGTCTTCATTTCCTCACCCACCACCTCAAGTCCATTAGACCCCCTTCACTCCCTAAACCCTATCACTCCACAAACAACATCGAACACAAAAGACCACAACACACTATTACTCCAGCATTACACCCATAGGGCGAGCGCACCCTCCGCACCTTCGTCCATTTTTACAAGGTTAGTTGTTTTGCACAATTTGCTGGTGTACTGTGGGTTTTTAGAATTAAGATTGTAGTTCCCTAATCTGTGTTCAATATGTGTATGTTTGCTGCTTGTTGTCCAACTATGATTGTTGTACTGTCTATTTTGTTTGTTTTGGGTTTGTGCTGCATTTATTATACCATCAACTTATCCTTAAAATTACATGGTTAATAACATGACATCCAGTACATCATCAACCACAAAACAACGCGTGATGTAGTGTACGGGACATACAAGTCAATTGTAGACCAATTACTATTGCAACAGGTAAAACAGAACCACCTCAGGCAGGCAATCTATATTTATGCAATAATGAGATGGGTTTTAAACTAGGGGTGAGCGGGTTCGGATTTCTGAAATCCGAACCCCCCCGAGCCCCCCCGATCCGAGTCCGATCCGAATCAGGCTCGACTTTTCCCGCCTGACTCGGATCTGAAATCGAGGCAAAACGTCATCATCCCGCCTTCCGAGTCTCGCGGGTTTTGGATCCTATATAAGGTACCCACGTCGGCGCCATTTTCTCACTCGGCTGTGGACAGTGAAGAGGGAGGGTGGGAGTTAGGGCTGTGTAGTGTAGTGTAGTGCTGCTGTTGTCCACTACTTCAAAGTCCATAGGGGCTGGCTGTGTTGTGCTGTGCTGCTGTTGTTAATAGGGGCTGTGTCCACTACTTCAAAGTCCATAGGGGCTGGCTGGACTGTGTTGTGCAGTCAGTTCTCCATAGGGGCTGTGTCCACTCCAAAGTCCTGTGCAGTGTCCCAGTCCTAAAGAGGTGCTGTAGTGTTGTCCAGGGGGTGCTCTGTCCATCAGGGGTGCTCCCCCCAAGTGCTAAAAAAATAATATATTTTCTGTGTTTGTGAATTGTGTGCGCAGTAGCCGCACGTGCATCAACAAAGTAGTGCCAAGCGTGCGCCTGTGTCATAAGTAAAGGGCCGGCTGGCTTGACCGTTAAAGGGTGCTGTAACCCCCGAAAGTACACTCCAGTCCAAACCAAAAAAAAATTATTTTCTGTGTTTGTGAATTGTGTGCGCAGTAGCCGCACGTGCATCAACAAAGTAGTGCCAAGCGTGCGCCTGTGTCATAAGTAAAGGGCCGGCTGGCTTGACCGTTAAAGGGTGCTGTAACCCCCAAAGTACACTCCAGTCCAAACCAAAAAAAAAATTATTTTCTGTGTTTGTGAATTGTGTGCGCAGTAGCCGCACGTGCATCAACAAAGTAGTGCCAAGCGTGCGCCTGTGTCATAAGTAAAGGGCCGGCTGGCTTGACCGTTAAAGGGTGCTGTAACCCCCAAAGTACACTCCAGTCCAAACCAAAAAAAAAATTATTTTCTGTGTTTGTGAATTGTGTGCGCAGTAGCCGCACGTGCATCAACAAAGTAGTGCCAAGCGTGCGCCTGTGTCATAAGTAAAGGGCCGGCTGGCTTGACCGTTAAAGGGTGCTGTAACCCCCGAAAGTACACTCCAGTCCAAACCAAAAAAAAATTATTTTCTGTGTTTGTGAATTGTGTGCGCAGTAGCCGCACGTGCATCAACAAAGTAGTGCCAAGCGTGCGCCTGTGTCATAAGTAAAGGGCCGGCTGGCTTGACCGTTAAAGGGTGCTGTAACCCCCGAAAGTACACTCCAGTCCAAACCAAAAAAAATTTTTTTTCTGTGTTTGTGAATTGTGTGCGCAGTAGCCGCACGTGCATCAACAAAGTAGTGCCAAGAGTGCGCCTGTGTCATAAGTAAAGGGCCGGCTGGCTTGACCGTTAAAGGGTGCTGTAACCCACAAAGTACACTCCAGTCCAAACCAAAAAAAAAATTATTTTCTGTGTTTAGCCGCACGTATATATCAAATCGATATAACATAAATGGAGGACCAAACTTTCTCCGATAAAAATAAAATAGAGAAAGATCAAGAACCACTTCCTCCTAGTGCTGAAGCTGCTGCCACTAGTCATGACATAGACGATAACATGCCATCAACGTCGTCTGCCAAGGCCGATGCCCAATGTCATAGTAGAGGGCACATACAATCCCAAATGGCAAAGTTCAGGAAAATGACCTTGAAAAAGACATTTAAATCAGCTGAAGAGAAACGTAAACTTGCCAATATGCCATTTACGACACGGAGTGGCAAGGAACGGCTAAGGTCGATCCCTAGTATGTTCATGACTAGTGGTTCAGCTTCACATGACGATGGAAGCCCTCCTCCCACTAAAAAAATCAAAAGAGTTAAGCTGGCAAAAGCACAGCGAAGAACTGTGCTTTCTAAGAAGATATCACAAATCCCCAAGGAGAGTCCAAGTGTGGTGGTGGTTGCGATGCCTGACCTTCCCAGCACTGGACGGGAAGAGGTGGCTCTTTCCACCATTTGCACGCCCCCTGCAAGTGCTAAAAGGAGCACCCACAGTCCACTTGCTGATATGCAAATTGAAGATGTCACTGTTGAAGTACAACAGGATGAGGATACTGGTGTAGCTGGCGCTGAGGAGGAAGTTGGCGAGGAGGATTCTGATGGTGATGTGGTTTGTTTAAATCAGGCTCCGGGGGAGACAGTTGTTGTCCGTGGGATGAAAAAGCCCATCACGGTCATGCCTGGGCAGAAGACCAAACATTCAACCTCTTTGGTCTGGCAATATTTCTATCCAAATCCGGACAACAACTGTCTTGCCATATGTACCATATGTAAAGGTGAAATAAGTAGGGGTAGGGACGTCAACCACCTAGGAACATCCTCCCTTATACGGCACCTGCAGCGCGTTCATAAAAAGTTACTGTCAAGTTCAGAAACTTTGGCTAAGACCGTAAGCAGTCCAGGGACACCTAAATCCCGTTGTCCTGTTGTATCCAAGCGCCTGCAAACCACACCGTCAACTCCCTCCTCGTCAATTTCCTCCTTAGTCAGGATCGGAAGTAGTCCTGCAGGCCATGTCACTGGCATGACTGACTCTCCTATCCGGGATTCCTCTGGAGGATCCTGCATTGCTACGCCTACTGCTGCCGCTGCTGCTGTTGCTGCTGCTGGGAGTCGTTCATCATCCCAGAGAGGAAGTAGGAACACCACTACTTTTACTAAACAATTGACCCTCCAACAGTCCTTAGCGAGGAGGATGAAGTACGACAGCAGTCATCCTGAAGCAAAACGTATAACTGAGGCCTTGACTGCTATGTTGGTGTTAGACGTGCGTCCGGTATCCGCCATTAGTGCAGTGGGATTTAGACAATTGATGGAGGTAGTGTGTCCCCGGTTCCAAATCCCGTCTAGATTCCACTTCACTAGGCAGGCGATACCGAGACTGTACAGAAACGTCAGAAAAAGTGTCCTCAGTGTCCTGAAAAATGCCGTTGTACACAATGTCCACTTAACCACGGACATGTGGAACAGGGCAGACTAAGGACTATATGACTGTGACAGCCCACTGGGTAGATGTATCACCTTACGCAGCAACAGCAGCAGCGTCACCAGTAGCAGCATCTCAGAAACGCCAGCTCGTTACAAGGCAGGCTACGCTGTGTATCACCGGTTTCAGTAAGAGGCACACCGCCAACAACCTCTTAGAGAAACTGAGGGAAATCATCGCCCAGTGGCTTACCCCACTTAGACTCTCCTGGGGATTTGTGATATCTGACAACGCCACCAATATTGTGCGGGCATTACATCTGGGCAAATTCCAGCACGTCCCATGTTTTGCTCACACAATAAACTTGGTGGTGCAGAATTTTCTGAAAAGCGACAGGGGCGTGCAGGAGACGCTTTGGGTGGCCCGAAAAATTTCTGGCCACTTTCGCCATTCAGCGACTGCGTGCCGAAGACTGGAGCGCCAGCAAACACTCTTGAACCTGCCCCGCCATCACCTGAAGCAAGAGGTTGTGACGCGGTGGAACTCAACCCTCTATATGCTTCAGAGGATGGAGGAGCAGCAAAAGGCCATACAAGCCTATACATCCACCTATGACATAGGCAAAGGAGGGGGTATGCACCTGACTCAAGCGCAGTGGAGAATGATTTCCGTGTTGTGCAAGGTTCTCCAGCCCTTCGAACTTGCCACACGTGAAGTCAGTTCAGACACAGCCAGCTTGAGTCAGGTCATTCCCCTCATCAGGCTTTTGCAGAAGCAGCTGGAGAAAGTGAAGGAGGAGCTAAGATGGAGCGATTCCGCTCGGCATGTGGGACTTGTGGATGAAGCCCTTCATTCGCTTTGCCAGGATTCCAGGGTGGTCAATCTGTTGAAATCAGACCACTACATTTTGGCCACCGTGCTTGATCCTAGGTTTAAAGCCTATGTGGTGTCTCTCTTTCCGGCCGACACAAGCCTGCAGAGGTGTAAAGACCTGCTGGTGAACACACTGTCAGCTGAAGCGGAACGTGACACGTCAACGGCTCCTTCTTCATTTTCTCCCGCAACTGGGGCTGCCAGGAAAAAACTTAGGTATCCTAAGCAACCCGCTGGCGGTGATGCAGGGCAGGCAGGACCAAGTTTGGACATCTGGTCCGGACTGAAGGACCTGGCAACAATTTCTGACATGTCTACTGTCACTGCATATGATACTGTCACCATTGACAGAATGGTGGAGGATTACATCGGTGACAGCATCCAAGTAGGCATGTCAGACAGTCCATACCTGTACTGGCAGGAAAAAGAGGCAATTTGGAGGCCCCTGTACAAGCTGGCTCTATTTTACCTGAGTTGCCCCCCCTCCAGTGTGTACTCCGAAAGAGTGTTTAGTGCAGCCGGGAACCTTGTCAGTGAAAGGCGTAGGAGGTTGCTTCCACAGAATGTGGAGAAGATGATGTTCATCAAAATGAATTATCAGCTCTTCCAGGGAGACCAGCCTCCAGAAGGTACAGAGGGACCTGTGGTGGTGGATTCAAGTGGGGACGAGTTAATACTTTGTGAGGATGAGGATGTACACACTGAAGAGGGTGAGGAATCGGTGGATGAGGAGGATGAGGATGACATCTTGCCTCCGTAGAGCCAGTTTGTGCAGGGACACATTAATTGCCAGCTTGTTTTGTGGGGGCCCAAACGAACCAATCATTTCAGCCACAGTTGTGTGGCAGACCCTGGCGCTGAAATGATTGATTTGTTAAAGTGTGCATGTCCTGTTTATACAACATAAGGGTGGGTGGGAGGGCCCAAGGACAATTCCATCTTGCACTTCTTTTTTTTCTTTGCATTATGTACAGTTTGGGGCCTAGTTTTTCTAACTGCCATCCTGTCTGCCACTGCAGTGTCACTCCTAGATGGGTCACGTGTTTGTGCCGCCCACTCGTGTCGCTTAGCATAGTCATCCAGCTACCTCGGTGCAACCTTTTGGACATGAAAACACTATTGTGAGGTGTTCAGAATAGACTGGAAATGAGTGGAAATTAAGGTTATTGAGGTTAATAATAGCATAGGAGCAGAGAAACCAACAAATTCTGTGATTTTAGCTGTTTTTATGCTTTTTAAAAAAAAAATACAGATCCAAAACACAAAACCCAGAACCCAAAACACGGAAGGGTGGTTTTGGCAGAACCAATCCAGATCCAAAACACGAAGAAAGATCCAGATCCAAAACCAAAACACAAAACACGAAAAGTGGCCGGTGCACACCCCTATTTTAAACCAATGCAGATTACATTTAAAAAAACAAGAGAAGAGAGAAATGTTAAAAAAATGGTTCAAAATCATGTATTCGAGAGTAATATTTTTTCTTCAAGGGCCATATATACCTCAAAAGGTACAAAAAGGAGGTTAGTGGTACTTTAATTAAAAAAAAAAAAAAATTTACCTGGAAAAAAAAACATATCTTTCAGACTACACCGAAAGCAAATCATCATAACACCAACTGGACAAAGTCAAAACAAGGTGAGCAAACACACATTTCCTTTTCCCACCAATATGTATATGTAGCTTATAACACCACAAAGCATGAATGCTAAATGCATAATTTCATAATCAACACATATATCCAATTCAGATCAACAAAAACTCATCATCCAGATGAGGTGAAGAGGGTCCCTGAAATAAAAAAAAATCACATCCTGACCTCTTGGTGGTGTTGTTGGCTGTTCTAATGACTGTGGTGTAATGCGTCTATTTTTAGGGGGCAGATTGGAAGGACCTACAGAGCAACATTCACGGTGTCATTATGTAATTTACCTTACTGTGTGTCTTCAAGAGACTAGTGGCCCTTAATTTACTAGCCTCCTCTGACTCCTGCTGCTGCTCCCTTTGTGGAAGTGTCCTTTTTTTGTTTCTTTGCTAGTATATGAAAGAGAAAAAAATGTAAAGAATATTACACATATGTCTGGCATTTGTTGTTGAGATCAATGAACCATGATAAATAATCTGTTTATGCATAATTAATGACATTGTCCTTTACTAAAAAGGATCATGGTTACTAATGTGTATTACTGAGGAATGTACATCACCTGTACATAAAGATAGAATAGCTTGTATGCAAACTTAGAAAATCCATTAGTCCTTATTTTTGGCCTAAAAAATCATGTTGTATCCAATAAAAATACAGTACAAACTGGGTTGGTAGACTATAAATAAAATGTCCAAAGCCCTGAATATAATTAAAAGATCTTTGAAAAAGAAAAAACAATTGTGTTTCAAATATTCGGAAAACAAAACAGCAAGCATTGTGAAACCCGCTAAAACAATGCTATTGCCAAGAGAATACAAAACTAAACATTTGTTGCTGTGGGTTACAGCACAAAATCATAAATATTTCTAAGTTCTTAAAAAAAACACAAAGAATGCAAGAAGTCTGCCCATAACAATGTGTACATACATTAACACACATGATCCATTTCAGTAGCGTGAACAAGAACACAGGAAACTGATCGTTGAAAACAACACATTGTTACTATTAGAACACACACCAAAAAGCAAAAAAACTTCACATGTCTGCTTAGGGGCATCTGTGTCTGGCACATAACTCTTGCGCACCACTTCAGGAGGTATGAGCACTTTTAGGGGTTCCTCATAATCTAAATACACCACCTCATATGGTGATCCACCGCCAGTACCACGGGCAGACTTCAGCTTATCCGGCATCTTCTCTTTAACATGTCACTTAATGTCAGAGAAACGCTTCTTACAGTGGCTCTCAACACGCTTAGTCAGCCCCACTGCATTGACAACACCTGCCCAAATAGAACTTTTACGCCGGGCAGAGGTGTGGACAGCCTGTCTGTCAAATAGCAACTGCTGGTGCTTCATGACCTCAGTCACAAGAGCAACATTCTGATCAAAGGTAAACTTTACATTTCTGCCTGTTTTAGTCTTGCCCCTCTGGCGTTGCTCAACCTCACTCTCCTCACTAGAAGTAACATGAGTCTGGGTACCCGACACCTCCACAGCCTCAATCTCTCCCTGTCTCTCAAGCTCCCCAGACATCCACCTCTCCACAATTAAACAAATTACAAATAAAAATAAAAGACAAACAAACACAAAACAAACCCACCAACACTACCAATGTACAACACACACACACACACACACACACACACACACACACAGATATGAACACTGACAGGACCAAATTAAAACAAGAGACCAAAAAATAGACACCCACAATAAAATTACAAGACTACAAGTAGGCACCAGACAAAATACACTCTCCAAGCAACAATCGCATATACAGTCACCCAAAAAACTCACTACCAAACTCCTCACTGTCCCTCTCTTCACTAACTCCTGCCACAAACCCACGAGGTACGTACTTGCGTATTTATATTCTGTCTGAACATTCCAAAATAATTGACCACTTCCACCAATCAAAACAACTATGAAAGTTGTGTTTAAAACATTTCCGGTGTTCTTGGGCGAGTAATTGGACTTAATCAGACACAGCCGCCAAGAATCAGAGCTCCGTCCCCGCCAAAAAAACTATCGTGAAACAGAAGAGAGATATCTCACCTGAGTTTGAAACAATCTCACCCGAGAAATCGCGATTTGCTTCACCATCGAAAAACTCACTTTCAGCTAAACTCACTTCTTAGTAAATTTGCGAGAATAATAACGAAAAACTCACCCAAGTTTTGGCGATGCAAATCGAGTTTGAAAAAAAACAAACTCGACCAAACTCGATTCTTAGTAAATTTACCCCTAATAATGGCTTGACAACTAAAAATGGCTTGACAATCTCCACTGATTCCACCATACACTAATGATCAATGAGTGAATATGCTCAATGAACCATCAACTATTCCAGTCATCTTGCTGCAAAGATTTTATGAAAAAACTTCTTTTATCGCAAGCAAGAAATTTGTGCTCCATGACTCAGTGTTCTATCACTGTCTGTTTTTCTTTCTAATATACCACCCAAGCCTTGTGTTATGTATGAGCACATACTTACATTCTATAACCTAGCAGGCCATTTACTAAATTACAGTTGTTTTTCATGTCTGTCATTGTCTTGGTGTTTATAAGAAAGAGCCAATAGATGTAATCTGAATTGTTGCAGTTTCTAGATTATTTATTAACTATTATTATCCTTGGATAACAAAGATGCACAGTATTCCTTTACAAAACCAGAAATTATGTATTATCTAAAACACAGTTAATTACCATAATTAGTCTGCATGTATAATTTCAACAATGTAATATAGTTTAATATGATGAGTTTACTGTTACAAGCAGTAGCTGTATGTTTTATATTTCCTTTACTGGAGTTCCTAACCAAATGCATTGGTGGCGTCAACCGCACTGCTGATTTCAGAAAATATAATCAGTGGTGCAGACAGTGCCAGAGAGACTGCCGCCCACTGCACTCACCCGCCTCCTGCCGCCCGCAACCACAGTGTGACAGTGACAATCTAGCAGCTGGTAACCAGCTCTAGGCCATGCCTTCCAGCAATAGAGGGCGTGGCTATGAAGCAGTGGGGCCCACCGGGGAACCCCCTGAATCTCCAGTAGCCCAGTCCGAGCCTGCTTGTATATGTAAAGCACTGTCAGTTTCTATGAGAGAAAAGTCTTAAAAATTAAAAAAAAGGATTTCTACTCCTTCTTTAATTGCATAAAATAGATTTATATTTAGTACAACATAGTTCCAACTGTCCCTTTTTCTAAAGGCATTCCCATGTTTTGAAACTTTATCTCTAGGAATGTGTTCTTTTTTTTATTTCACCATATTATTTTTTTTATAAGGTTTTGCCAAGTTCAATTTTATTAAAGCTGCATCCATTACTATACTAGTATATATGGTGTGAGTATTAAAGGCATCAGTCCCTGCTTCATTAGAACTTACAGTCTAAATTCCCTAACATATAAGCACACACTCATTGGGGTACATTTTAGCCAGCAACCTACTAGTATGTCTTTTAAATTTGTGGGAGGAAACGAGTGCACCTGGATGCATCCCAACCAAAAACAGGGAGAACATGCAAATTCTATAAAGGTATGGCATTGGATAGGAACCAAACTCATGGACCCATTGCTTTGAGACAGCAATAACACCAATATGCCCTATGCTTTAGTTTCATGTGTACAGGGCAGGTCGTTATTCTGGTCAGCATTGTAAAGTTTCAAGAAGAAGCCTTGCTAGAACAATGGGTAATAGGGAGAGTTTGAGGCAATGCTCCCTAGAAGCACCAAAACAAACCTATACATGATCATTTATCCCTTTTATGCCACCAAGAACCTCTTCCAGAGTTACCTCTCTACATGCTCTTCCTGTTCACTTTCCTGCACAATATTTCTATTCAGATGCAAGAGTGGACAGTGCTTGGCACCATAGAAAAACTTTGGTAGGGGCCCAGCAATGTTGATGTAACTTACTGGGACAAACTCTCTTCAATGTCAAGAGCAGCTGTGAATGTGCTGCATAG
The DNA here is from genome assembly GCA_031769625.1 of Taudactylus pleione. Classification (NCBI taxonomy): domain Eukaryota; kingdom Metazoa; phylum Chordata; class Amphibia; order Anura; family Myobatrachidae; genus Taudactylus; species Taudactylus pleione. Next base: position 847,151 of record JAUIMM010001336.1, read on the forward strand.
TAGAAGACTCAGGGAACACTGCAGCTGTAAAAAGAAGAGTACGGGGAAATTGTGGTGGGACTTGGCACTAACCCCTCACCTCTGGGTCTAGTAGCAGGCACACTCAGGAGGAGACACATGTCTGGGGGCCCTACAGGTTTGGGGGTCTGCTTAGCCCCAAAACAATTGTGCCACCTCCCTGACTGGCCCCTTGATCTCATTCTGCACTAGTGCAGAACCAAGCGTGTTGTTGTCAAACAGTTGCGGGGGGTGGAGTTGGCTCATGGTACTGGGTTTGGCAGTTGCTTCATATGGAATAGGATGGTAAAAGTGAGTGGAGCTCATCAGTGACAGTGTATATGGTAAAGATATAACTACTTTAGTAATAGACTATGCAAAGTGAGGTCCTCCACTTCACAGAAGAGTGAATAGACTGGAGTGTGTGTAGGGTGCACACAGGCAACTCTGTTTATCTAAATCTACTAAAGAGGTGGGACTCAGGGGATACTGTCTAAACTTTGTTGATTAATTAGATAAAGAAAAATATATTTTTGAAACTCTCCACCCAAGAAGAGATGGGCCTGTGATAAGGCTATTGACATTTCTGGCCCTTCTGTAACATTTGTTTTAAGTTGTGGTGCTAAAATCAAAAAGTATAGAAAGCATAAATATAAAGGGAACTACAATTAAGGCCCCATATTCTGCAAGAGTGTTAAGATTAAATTTATGGCTCTAAACCTCAATACCATCTGCTGGACTTCTTACTTTAAATCACAATTAACTAGCTTTTGTGCTCTTCAGTTTAGAAAGATCTCCCCCAGTGATATTGTTACTGGTCTGACTTTCCATTTGCACTTTGCTCCCTGCATTTTTTCCTTTTTTTTCCCACTCCTTCACCCACCTGTGACAGAGTTCTCCTTATAGGCCCCCATCCCAGAGCAAGATTATCCATAATGCAATCTAGGTTACTGCCTAGAGCCCATTGGACGCTGGATGCAGAGATGGATTAAGGGTGGTCAAACTCCACGTAACCTGAGATGTTAATTGTGGCATTCCAAAGTAACAAGACACCTACAAAAACTCTCACATAAAGTAGAGTGTCAGTGGCGTAAATTACATAAACCAAGTGACTTCCTCACATATAGTAGGAAGTCAACCATTTCTCATCCTAACCCTCTGTCCCATGTTCACTGTCTACTCCATCTGTGTCACCTCTGCCTGTCTGCCCCTCCCCTTTAAAATGTAAACTCTCACGAGCAGGGCCCTCTTCCCTCATGTGCTTTTCCTTCCCTTACTTATACTATTATCTACTCCAGTCCATACCTAAACCATGACTTCTGTCACCCTGCTACTTATTTGAGTGATATGACCGCGGTTACAGCAATGTTTATATACCATGTACTTGTCCTGCAATGTCTTGTGCTGTAAGTCACTGTTCTTTTGTACTGCTCAACTGTTTATGTACTTTATCTGGTGCTGCAGAATCCTTGTGGTGCCATATATATATATACATAATATATATATGATAATAATTGTAATAATAATAATAATAATTATAATAATAATTTAGATTGTGAGATATAGCTTTAGTAAATCTTCACTATACCCTTCTTGAAACTCATCTTTCATATAGGTTGTGAGATATAAAATTTTCCACATTTTTTAACGGGCCCATGTTGCATATTCAACAAACTCCCAAAAACATTTTAAGAGTTTGCTTGTGGGAACTAGCAGCAGTGTTCTATTCTCATCCTCCTGGACCTGTCTTTCACACAGTTGACCACCCTTTTCTCCTTCAAACTCTTTATTTTCTTGTGTTCTGTGAATCTGGCAGATCAGGGCAGGGTATAGGAAGCTTGGGTGGATGATATGTAGATAGGGGCTAGGGAATATTTTTTCCCTATGTCTTATTTTCAATTGTTGGGAGTTATGCTCCATGGTTACAGTGCCTTTTTAAACTCACCATGTCTGGGCTTATTGTCTTTCCCTCCGACATAAGCCTTTCTGTTCTTTAGTACTTTATCTCTCTCTCTACTTTATCTCTCTCTCCAAGTTTCATAAATCTCCCCCTAAATCACCATGTCTGAGCTTATTGTCTTTCCCTCCGACATAAGCCTCTCTGTTCTTTAGTACTTTATCTCTCTCTACTTTATCTCTCTCTCCAAGTTTCATAAATCTCCCCCTAAATCACTCTTCCTCTATTACATTTCCAATATCAGTTCACACTCCCTTATTTCCTCTCCGCTCTCTATTTGACTGACTGTCGTCTTGCCACCCCACTGATTTAATCTTCTCTCTCCAACATCCAATACTTCTCCTGAGCTGCTCCTTTCCTCTTGAACACACACTCCTTCTTGTAAGACTATCTGCTATCCTACATTGTTACAAACATGCCATGAAAAACACACTTGTTCATTCAAGTCTTCCACCTCTCCTCACACTAACTCATGCATTCTGTCCTCCCTACTCATCTCTTACTAGTAAAAATCTCCATTATACACCGACCGCACTAAATTGTAAGCTCTTGCAAGCAGGGCCATCCACCCTTTTTGTTTTTTCCCTGCTCTATTCCTTTCTCCAGGGAATCACAAATCACAGAGATACTGATCCTTTTTGTCCACACTTTCCGGGATACTGGGTCATTGAGTGCCACTGTTAGTAACTGTTACTCAATTAGTTGACTTACGGGTATATTTACTAAGGTGCAGATTTTTAGAATTGGAGATGTTGCCCATAGCAACCAATCAGATTCTAGCTATTAAATCTAGAAGGTGCTAGATAAATGTTAAGTAGAATCTTATTGGTTGCAATGAGCAACATGTCCACTTCTAAAAATTTGCACTTTTGTAAAAATACCCCTTAATATCTCACTGTTTGATTTTTCTCCTTCGACTGTTTGTATGAACATCTTTATATTGTAATAATTGTGTGTATTTTTGTAATTTTCCCTGTAAGGTGCTACATTTACCTCTATTAACCTTGCGATCCCCATCATAGGATACAATGTAGCGATTCCCACCATATACTTCAATGGCACTCTCCCACCATTGAAATCTAAGGGGGAAAGTTTGATAGACAGCCTGCTTGCTCTTAGCCAATCAGCAGGCAGCTCCTATGGAAGCGCCCGCTGATTAGCTTCCAGCTCCTCTAATGACAGAAGTCACCCAGGTCCCATTAATGCAGAGGAAGTGTATTAACACATACACTTCTCCTTGTCTACTGGTTCAGCTTATCGCTGTTCTACTGTAAAAGGTACTATTATTTAATCTATTTTTTACACAATCTACCCGGCATCCACTGCCCAGGGGTGCCAGGGATAGCCCCAGGCTATCAGCCCAGACATGGGGTGCCCTGGAGGGGGGGAACCCCTTTATTGGGAAGATCCCCAACTCCCTAGGGATCAGTGTCCTGGGCTGACTAGCTGTCAGGTGTTGAATGCTTTGGTCGGGGGACCCGGTAAAAAGGTCCCACAGCTGTGGCATTACACTCCCTCTAGAAAGAGTCCGGTGCTGGTTTTGGAAAATACAGGGGAGCCCTACTCATTTTGTCCCCTGTATTTCCACAACCAAGACTGGCTCACTGAGCCCAGTGCTGGTTGATTAAATTACAGGGGAATCCTACGTTTTTTTCCCCCTGTATTTTCACAGCCAGGACTGGCACGGTGCTGGTTGTGCTTTTAGGGGGAGACCCCACATAATTTTTTTTTAAATGATTTTTACTGTTTTATAGGTTTATTTAACACAGAAGCATATACGGATCTCACTGATCTGTGTAACTCGGACCTGCTCAGGCTATACTCACTAGTCTGAAGCTGGTCTATTATTTTACAAGTTTTAGGTCAGTAATAGTGTGTGAGTTAAAATCTCACACTCTATTACATTGGTCGAGATCTATACCCAAAATGGCAAAACATCTGTATGCGAGTTCTGCCATTGAGAGTTGCAGGGGCGTAAGAAACATGCAAGTTTGCATGTTCTCGCTTGCTATTACATAGGGTGAGCCAGGGCCAGGCTGGGACTAAAAATAGGCCCTGGCATTTATAGCACATAGGCCCACCTCACGTCAGCATCTGGCCCCAGGCATAGACTCCGCCCCTTACTATTCTTGACTCCTCCCACTCCATAGTCTATGCTCTGACAAATATAATTATTACAACTACATACAAGTATATATCATTCTCTGCATTAAAATATACACAACAGAGCAAATCCTGCAGGGGATTCAAACATGTGCCACAGTCAGATATTTGTTATTTGTTTGGCTCTGTTAGTTAAAACTGGCACTTCATTGGGCAGGTCACACACAAAGAAAGGGAAGGCAATTCCCCAATTGACCAAGCCCAATCTTAGCAGTTGTAAAGGATTAGATAGTATTTACTGTAGGAATTTTAGGTCAGGGGGTGCTGAACAAAGAGGATGATACATCTCTACACACCAAAGCACAGCCATAACTACCCATTTTGTGCCTTTTGTACATAAAGAGTACTGATGACGCCATCCACAACCGAAAAGGGGAGAGAGTGTGCCGAAGGCGTGCGTCAAAAAATTAACTGGTGTGGTCTTGCTGGGAAGGGGCATGACCACACAATTGTATCCCCAATTCAAATTATTCCACACAGTAGTGCCCATTTGTCACATTGCACTGCACAGTTGTGTCCCTTAGTCACATTATACCATACAGTAGTGTCCCTTATTCACATTACACCACACAGTAGTGCCCCTTATTCACACTACACCACACAGTAGTGCCCCTTATTCACATTACACCACACAGTAGTGCTCCTTATTCACATTGCACTGCAGAGTAGTGCCCCATATTCACATTACACCACAGAGTAGTGCCACTTAGTCACATTATGTCAGTGGTGCCCCTTATTCACTTTATGCCACACAGTAGAGCCCATTCACTTTATGCCACACAGAGCCCATTCCCGCTATGCCACACAGTACAGTAGTACTTCTTATAACACATTATACCACACAGTAGTGCCCATATAAAAAAATATGCCCTACAGTAATGTCCCTTATAAAACAGTAATGCCACAGAGTAATGCCCCTTATAACACAATAATGCCCCTTATAACACATTGAACCACACAGCTCTTCCCCTGACACTATAACCCTCATGGTAATGGATATATCCCTTTCTGTATTTGTACCCTGACATCATCAGTCACTGTCCTACATCATTCATTACTATCCACATGTACATAGAAGGGGAATATATACCATCTCCCTCTGACACAGCTCTTCCCCTGACACACCATCTCCCCCTGATATATGGTCTTCTCCTGATATATGGTCTTCCCCTGACATACCATCTCCCCCTGACACACCATCTCCCCCTGACACACCATCTCCCCCTGACACATCTCTCCCCAACACAGCTCTCCCCCTGACACGCCATCTCCCCCTGACACGCCATCTCCCCCTGACACCATCTCCCTGACACAGCTCTTCCCCACACCATCTCCCTCACACAGCTCTCCCCAGTGCCCTCCACACACAGTTTATCTTCCCTCATGTGGCTTCCCCCTCATGCAACTCTTTCCAACATACCTCTCTTGCGATCCTCATGCTGTCCTCAGAACTCTTCCACCACTCCCTGCTGACTGCTGTCACTGATATTGGCATCCGTGTGGGTCTGGTCCTCTCTCACGGTGGCCGTGGCTCCTCTTCCTCTTCGTGCGGCAGGAGACTGAGAGACAGACACGTGATTATGTCACTACGTCGTCTCATTCCTGATTCCCTGCCGGTTAATTAGAGGGAGACTGAGGGAGGAGGGCTGAGTCACTGCCTAGCACCACCCGCTAGCCGCCCACATCTATTCTAATGTTGCACAGGCACAGCAGCAGGTCTCTATCAGTCAGACAGCCTCAGCACTGCATGTACAGAGTGCTGTGGCTGGGAACACTGGTTCTGTCGGGACCCCCCATTGTCAGCACTGGCTGGGCCGGCCCAGCCCATCTGCCCATGACCCTTCTGTCATTTGCCAGAACTGCCAGATGGGCAGTCCGGCCCTGGGGTGAGCTTAAAAAATGTGCGAGTATAGCTCTACACTCACACATTTGCAAAACTCTATTACATTTGACACACAATATTATAATATGATTTGAATACAAGAGAAAAGCACTTATTTGTTTATGTTTTTCTTTTAGTATAAAGCACAGTTCACTGTATGCCAATGTTTCAAGTTTTTCAACAGGACAAATTCATTTTCAACAGGGACAATGTGAGCAGAAACCAATACATACAAAAACTCACATCAAACAATACACACCTGCAGGCAAGCGGGTCGATGTTGCCCAAGTGCGCATGCGCACGACGAAGGCGGCTCCGTCGTGCGCATGCGCGAGACCCGAATAATGATGACCAAGCCGTCATTATGGGTCTCGCACCAAAGGAGGCATGCTATCGATGGTGATTGACAGCACGCCTCCTTTGGTGGGTGTGCCGGGGGCATGGCTGCCCAGACGGAGGCGTTCCCATGGATAGAGCCAAAAGCACTCCAGGGCTTGTGGCAGAGAGACCCTACCGCAAGGGTCTCGTCGCAAGCCCAATGGTCGTGATGGTCTTGACCATCGCGACCATCATTTTGGCTGCTCACTATAGCTGTGGGTGGTCACCCACAGCTATGCGAGAGGCCAGGAGGCCGCTCCAAAAAGTAGGAGGGACGGCCCTGATTCAGAGCGAGCGCTCTGTCAGAACGTCCGGCTCTGAATCAGGACCTCAGTTCCTGAACCTCTCATCAACTATGACGTAATGTCCTGGGCGAAAAATTTCTTTTCCGTAAGAGATGTTTTATTTTAAAGTCCCTTTTGAGTGCATTATTTCCTAAATACTATATATATATATATATATATATATATATATGTATATAATATATAATTGTTTTTCTATAGCTCCACCCCCAGTAGTTCCACCCACAGATCCTGAACCTATTTTTCCATGAAAAATAGCCCGGCACACCTGGAACTCATGTGGCTGTAGTTGAGCTCCTGTCACAGGTCACTTTATATCATCACCTGGTCTCCGTTACCAAGGTGATGATAAAAAATTTTTTAAAAACATCAAAAACTTGCAAAACAGAAAGGTCAATTTGCATAACAGATACATAGTAAAAAAATGTATACATTATTATGCAATAAATATATATCAAAAAGCAAGATTTGCAAAGTATGGAACACAGCGTTTATCAAAATATTAGAAATGGTATTAATAGAGTGTCCCCTGCTGCAAAATTAAAGATAAAAAATAATATCTGTTAGGAGGATATAGGGGCAGTGGCATAACTAGGGCAGGGCGAGCGGGGTGCGTGCCCTGGGCGCCGTTGGACCGGCGGCACGGGGGGGCGCTGCCCGCCACGGTACCGGCCCGCCCTAGTTAGCTAGTGTAGCGCCTTTACACAGGACCGGCGCTAGGCTTCCAGCGCCGGTCCTGTGCTGCACACCTGAGCCCGTTCCCTCCCCCTGAGCGCTTGCCCAATAGCGCTAGGAGGCGGGCTCAGGCTGTGCATAACACATGCATCGCTGCCAGCGCTGGCGGCGATGCATGTGTTAAACAGCAGCCAATGAGAGTCAGATAGACTCTCACTGACTGCTGCAGCACCCACTGCAAGAGCCGGTCTTCCGTCCGGCTCCTGCAGTGGGTAATGGGACTGACGTCATGACATCTGTCCCATAATGCTGAGCGCGCCAGCCCGGGCGGGAGCGGCGTCGCGGACAGGAGCAGGAGCAGAGATTCAGGTAAGTATATTTTTATATATATATATATATATATATATTTTTTTTTTTAACCTATCTACACAACGGGGGAGGGGGGTGGCTACTACTGGGGGGACCTCTACTGGGGGGACCTCTACTGGGGGAGGGGTGGCTACTACTGGAGGCGCCATTATTGGGGGGCCTACTACTGGGGGCACTTAATCAGGAGGGGGAACCTCTACTGGGGACTACTACTTGGGGGGAACTACCACTGGGGGCATTATAAAAGGGGCCTACTACTAGAGGCACTGCACTCGGGGGACCACTACTGGGGGCAATAATAGTAATGGGCCACTACAGGGGGCACTGGATAAGGGGGATCACTACAGGGTGTCTGCATAAGGGGACCACTACTGGGAAAACTGCATGGGGGGGACTACTGCTGGGGGCACTATATAAAGGGCACTGCATAGGGGGGGGAGACTACTACTGGGGGCACCATATAAAGGGCACTGCATAAGGGGATACCGCTACTGGGCGCACTGCATTGTGGGGACTGCTACTGGGGGCACTGCATAAGGGGGAACACTACATGGGGCACTGCATTTGGGGGGGCCACTACTGGGGGTACTGAGTAAGGGGAACTAATTGGGGGCTGTATAAGGGGGACCATTACTGGGGATACTGTATAAGGGGCACTACTATTGGCCTGCATAAGAGGGACCACAACTGCATACTGGGGGTACTGTGTAAGGGGTACTACTGGGGTTAAGGTGCAAATGGATAGGAATGTTCAGTGTGAAAATAAAGGGGTGTATCATGTTGACATGCCCCATTTTTAAGTGACCACGCCTATTTTTTGGCACGCCCACATCAGGGGGGTGGGCTCCCTTTTCAAATTTGCCCTGGGCTCCAAATACCCTACTTACACCACTGTATAGGGGTCTATGTACAAAGCCTTGGAGAGAGATAGTGGACAGAGATAAAGTACCAACCTATCAGCCCCTAGCTGTCATTTTGCAAACACAGCCTGTACAATGACAGTTAGGAGCTGATTGGTTGGTATTTTATATCCACCCACTTTATCTCTTTCCAAGGCTTAGTACGTAGACCCTATAATGCTATAAAAAAACACAATGTAACCCAAGGAGCTCATTGAAACACTGTTGTGCAAGCGTGTTTATTTTGAAAAGCCAACAGTATTCAGCCAGCAACAGGTATTTTACCTGATCACCCCATCAGAATGGGGAATGTGACCTATTATTCTGTACCTATGAGATGCAATATTATGTTTAGCATTAACAAAATGGCGGGTCACTGGCTGGTCAATGTGGCGAGAGAGGATGGCTGATCGGATTGTATATCTGTTCAACGTCAAACTCTCTTTAAATTGTCTCTCTGTCTTGACCACGTAATGAAAACCATACCGGCAAGTCTGGAAACACTTACCACTATATGGGTGGTTAAAAAGAAACTCTCCCATAATAAGGTAGCTACAGGTAGTGAACCCCACACATCTAAAACAACCCAACCTGGGTCTCAAGAAGTGTTCAAGACAGGTGCTTCCAAACTAGTGATGTCAACCTTGGCAACATGCTTTTTTATGTTTTTCCCTGGTTCCTAACAAGGCAAAAGTTTGGAGTTGTGGAGGTTCGGTAAATTGGTCAATGTTCACAATAGGCCACAATTTTGGAGATATTTTAATCTCAGAACTAGCAGTTGTAAAGTTATTAACCCCAAAGACAATAGAAGAAAGATCCCTCTTCTTTGTTTGTTTAATAGTTTCTCCCCGTGGAATCCTCAACACTCTAGCCTTCATTATGTCCCGCCTTTTGTAACCTCTTTCTTCTAATTTCCCAAGCATCAAATCTAATTGTTGAACAGTGTCTGCATCATTGCTGGTTATACAATAAACTCAAAAATTTTAAAAAAGATACACCTAGATATAAGGCCTTAGGGTTTGAACTATTAAACCTAAGAATAGTATTTTTATCAGTAGGTTTTACAAAACAAGGAATTATGGATCTTATCGTCCCTTCGTGAGCTACAAACATCAAAAAAATGAATAGTCTAATCATGTATAGTAAGCGTCAGGGTTACAGGACTATCAGTCATATTGTGGGTCTCAAATTAAGAAAATAATTTTATGACCCTGTCAAAAAAATTAGCAGGTCATCATTATAGTACATAAAAATATTTTGATTGATATCATACCTGCTGAAAAAGAGATCATATACATATAAAAAAAAGTTCAGTCATATACATCACACATGCGATGGTTCTACAATGGACCCCATCTCACATCCTGCCAATTGTAAAACAAGTCTTCCAAGAAAAATTTAAGTTCAGGGCCAGTATAAAGCAGATTGTTGTTACTTACATGCTGTATAGCTAATAAACCTACTGTAACTGGAGTGGAATACAGTATAGGCTTGATATGTCCACACAACACAACAGACATCCTTAGGGATCAAGGGAAGATCATTAAGCATAATCAAAAAGGAAGTGGTGTCTTTAATGAATGTGGACATATTTTGAATGCTAGGCTGTAAAAAAAAGCATCAAGATTCACAGAAATAGGTTGAAATAAAGATCCCCGAGCAGAAATAATTGGTCTGTCTGGGGGATCGTGTAGTGTTCTGTGAACTTTAGGCAGTGTATAGAACAGTGGAATGATAGGAAGCTGGAAACATCTGATGAAATGACATCAATGAAACTGAATTACACAGCAATAAATCCAATTAATTCTTAAACAAAATAGTGTGATCATTCTGCAAAGCAAAGTATTATTACCTAATTGTCGACTCATTTAATTGTTATACATATCTAAGCAGAAAATAACCACTTGGCCCATCTAATCTGCCCCCATTTTTGGTAACCTCAACCCTATTTGATCCTTAGTTCTTTGTAAGGATATTCTTGTGTCTATCCGAAGCATGTTTAAATTGCTCTACTGTCTTAGCCTCTACCACCTCTGATGGGAGGCTATTCCACTTATCCACTACCCTTTCCGTGAAATATTTTTTTCTCAAATTTCCTTTGCTACCTCCCTCCAGTTTCACTGCATGTCCTCGTGTTCTAATACTCCTCTTCCTTTTAATGTTTCCCTCCTGTACCTTATTAAAACCCTTGCTATATCTGAAAGTTTCTATCATGTCCCCCATTTCCCTTCTCTGCTCCAAACTATACATATTAAGATATTTTAGTCTATTCTGGTAAGCTTTGTGATGTAGGCCATGCACCATTTTAGTTGCCCTTCTTTGTACAGTCTCTTATGTATTTATATCCTTCTGGAGATGTGGGCTCTAGAACTGAATACAGTATTCTAGATGAGGCCATACCAATGACCTATACAGTAGCATTATTACTTAATTCTTTCTGCACCTTACTTGCCTTTCTCATTGCTTTGTTACATTGCTTACCAGGCTTTATGTCATCTGAAATAGTAATTCATAGATTCATTTCCTCCTCAGCAGATTACATTATAGTGCTGTTAATACTGTATTTAGCCTTTGGGTTTTTGAAAACCAAGTGCATGATTTACCATTTTTGGCGTTACACTGTAGTTGCCACATTTATGACCATTCCTCTGGTCTACCTAGGTCCTCAATCATTTGTTTTACCCCTCCTAGTGTGTCTGTCCTATTACATAACTTTGTGTCATCTGCAAAAAGGCATAGTTTACCTTCAAAGTAGGGATGTGCAGGCTCGGATAGGTTCGAGTTTGCACGCCGAGCTCGGATTTTCCCTCCAAAAAAACGGAACTCAGAAAGAGGCAAAACGTCATCTTGCATGGACAAACATCATCATTCTTGGACTTTGTCCAGGAATGATGATGCTTGTCCATGCAAGATGACGTTTTGCCTCTTTCTGAGTTCCGTTTTTTTGGAGGGAAAAATCCGAACTCGGCGTGCAAACTCGAACCTATCCGAGCCTGCACATCCCTACTTCAAAGCCATTTGCAAACAAAGATAATAAAAAGTTCTTGTTCAAGTACAGATCCTTTCTCTCTTGAGACTGCACGCCATTTACTACAACTCTCTGTTTCCTATCTTGCAACCAAGTTCTTATCCATTCAACCATCTTAGAATCCAATCCCACACTTTTGAGGTTATTTAGTGGTCTGTAAAGTGGGATTGTGTCAAAGGGCTTACTAAAATATAGATATGCTATATCAGCGGCCCCTCCTTCATCTATTATTTTAGTCACCTAATCAAAAAAGTCAATAAGATTTGTTTGGCATGATCTCCCTCCAGTAAATCCATACTTTTTGGGATCCTGTAAATTGCTGGATTTGAGATATTCCACAATTCTTACTTTTAATAGTGTTTACATTATTTTCCATACTACTGATGTAACTACTGATGTAGTTGCTTGCCTCTTTCTCGCTTACACTTTTGAGCAGTGGGACTACCTGCTCTCTTTTCCAGTCCTCTGGAATTACTCCTGTAGCTAGCAACTGGTTAAATAATTCTGTTTATGGTGTTACCAGCACCCCTTTCAGTTCTTTTAGTATCCTTGGATATATCTCATCTGGCCCCATTAATTTATCCATTTTTAGTTTAGAGAATTCTGCTAGGACTTTCTCCTCTGAAAGTATAATTGTATGTAACTAATTTTGTAGTGAACACTGAGCAAAAATAATTATTTAGGTGATCTGCTATGCTAGAAATTTATATCTACCAGTGACAGAACAATCAATCTACTCTTGTCCAATTAGATTATTACACGTGAATTATTTAGTAGTTATACAAACTATTATAGTAACATACAAGTGAGCAGCATTTGACGTGTGAGCTATATTTTATTTTCACTTTTCTTACTTATATTTCACTATTTCTGTAATAGATTTTTCCTTTGATTTTAATATTTCACTGAACAAGGTGTCTTTATTGTCCTTTTATTTAATAATATTAAAAGTTATGTTCTAATTAATGAATATTTGTGCGCCACATTGTACAATTTTCTTTTTCTTCTTTTTCTGTCTTTAGAATTTGACATATATGGGTCTCCATATTGTCAGTGGCAGCACCCCCATTTTTTAAATATGATCTTTTTTGATCAACCAATTTATTACAGGGTCATTTTTGTAACTCTATTTGTTAGTGCAGTGGTTCTTCCTTTTCCCCCCTTTCCTTGGATTGAAAGTCGTGTCAGTAAATGAGGTGGTTTTGTGTTCATCTTCAAAGATTTTAATTTTATCCTTCTATTTCAGTACAGACTCCACAATTACGAGAAGAATGAGGTCCATGAAGCACTTGTAGAGATCCATTTTTTGTGAAATGTCACATTGACTTCCTATAACCACCATAACGACCATACTGAAGTGTATGGTGGTTAGACATAAAATGGGGTAGCGTTGCAACTGGTGGAGGGATGATAGAGGTTTTAAGGTAATGATAACATAAATATTCAAAAATATATTGTATCTTTTTTTACAATGGACAATTTTTTTTTTTAATAAGCTCATGATAAATCTTTTAATTAAATGTAAATTTGAGGCTTTTACCCAATGTTCTACGAAGAATTTTAGTACATCACAGTACATACCTACAGAGCACCAATAAATGAAGAACAGCACTGCCTGGAGTCTCCTAAGGCTACACTGGAGCTCTACTGGCCAAATACAGTTGCCATGAGACAGCGCTGGTACCGCCCCCAGGGCTCTGTATCCTGGGCGGTCGCACCTTTTGGACACCCCTAGTTAAGGCCAGGCTATACAGGATTCAAAAGCTTGTAATATCTCAAAACAATGCAATGCAACAAAATGAAATAATAAATATTTATTAAAATTGTGTATAAAAATGGTTTTGCTGGTGGTTGTGGCGAGTTACCTACAGATACTGATTGGGTAGAATCGTGGAGTGCCGAACCAGCAAAAGTACAGTATTGAAATTATTAAAATACAATTGGGAACCAAGAGGTAAGTGGGCAATTTCTGGATGGCCAACAAGTTTAGAATGAGTTAAGCCGGTGAGAAATAGTGTTATATGTATGGCGGTGAGCACCTTTGTGGTACCGTTGACCTATCTATGTAGTGTTCAAACGTATATTGGATGGTAAGGTTTATAGCTAAAAGTATCAGGTCTTGACAAAATAAGCAGATTTTAGGCATTTACACTATTAGCGTCCAGTGGTGTCTATCTTTTATATGGGTTTAATTTAGGGGTGAGCGGGTTCGTATTTCTGAAATCCGAACCCCCCTGAGCCCCCCCGATCCGAGGCAGATCCGAGTCAGGCTCGACTTTTCCCGCCTGACTCGGATCTGAAATCGAGGCAAAACGTCATCATCCCGCCTTCCGGGTCTCGTGGGTTTTGGATCCTATATAAGGTACCCGCGTCGGCACCATTTTCTCACTCGGCTGTGGACAGTGAAGAGGGAGGGTGGGAGCTAGGGCTGGCTGGGCTGTGTAGTGTAGTGTAGTGCAGAGTAGTGTTGTGCTGTGCTGTGCTGTGCTGCTGTTGTCCATAGGGGCTGTGTCCACTACTTCAAAGTCCATAGGGGCTGGCTGTGTTATGCTGTGCTGCTGTTGTTAATAGGAGCTGTGTCCACTACTTCAAAGTCCATAGGGGCTGGCTGGACTGTGTTGTGCAGTCAGTTCTCCATAGGGGCTGTGTCCACTCCAAAGTCCTGTGCAGTGTCCCAGTCCTAAAGGGGTGCTGTAGTGTTGTCCAGGGGGTGCTCTGTCCATCAGGGGTGCTCTCCCCAAGTGCTAAAAAAATTATATTTTTTCTGTGTTTGTGAATTGTGTGCGCAGTAGCCGCACGTGCATCAACAAAGTAGAGCCAAGCGTGCGCCTGTGTCATAAGTAAAGGGCCGGCTGGCTTGACCATTAAAGGGTGCTGCAACCCCCAAAGTACACTCCAAACCAAATAAAAAAATATTTTCTGTGTTTGTGAATTGTGTGCGCAGTAGCCGCACGTGCATCAACAAAGTAGGGCCAAACCTGCGCCTGTGTCATAAGTAAAGGGCCAGCTGGCTTGACCGTTAAAGGGTGCTGCAACCCCCAAAGTACACTCCAAACCAAATAAAAAAATATTTTCTGTGTTTGTGAATTGTGTGCGCAGTAGCCGCACGTGCATCAACAAAGTAGTGCCAAGCGTGCGCCTGTGTCATAAGTAAAGGGCCGGCTGGCTTGACCATTAAAGGGTGCTGTAACCCCCAAAGTACACTCCAGTCCAAACCAAATAAAAAAATATTTTCTGTGTTTGTGAATTGTGTGCGCAGTAGCCGCACGTGCATCAACAAAGGAGCAGCGCCAAGTGTGCGCCTGTGTCATAAGTAAAGGGCCGGCTGGCTTGACCGTTAAAGGGTGCTGTAACCCCCAAAGTACACTCCAAACCAAATAAAAAAATATTTTCTGTGTTTGTCAATTGTGTGCGCAGAAGCCGCACGTGCATCAACAAAGTAGTGCCAAGCGTGCGCCTGTGTCATAAGTAAAGGGCCGGCTGGCTTGACCGTTAAAGGGTGCTGTAACCCCCAAAGTACACTCCAGTCCAAACCAAAGAAAAAAATATTTTCTGTGTTTGTGAATTGTGTGCACAGTAGCCGCACGTGCATCAACAAAGGAGCAGCGCCAAGCGTGCGCCTGTGTCATAAGTAAAGGGCCGGCTGGCTTGACCCGTTAATGGGTGCTGTAACCCCCAAAGTACACTCCAAACCAAATAAAAAAATATTTTCTGTGTTTGTGTGCGCCTTAGCCGCACGTATATATCAAATCGATATAACATAAATGGAGGACCAAACTTTCTCCGATAAAAATAAAATAGAGAAAGATCAAGAACCACTTCCTCCTAGTGTTGAAGCTGCTGCCACTAGTCATGACATAGACGATAACATGCCATCAACGTCGTCTGCCAAGGCCAATGCCCAATGTCATAGTAGAAGCCACATACAATCCCAAATGACAAAGTTCAGGAAAATTACCTTAAAAAAAACATTTAAATCATCTGAAGAGAAACGTAAACTTGCCAATATGCCATTTATGACACGGAGTGGCAAGGAACGGCTAAGGTCTTTCCCTATGACTAGTGTGTGTCATACTAGTATGACTAGTATGTTCATGACTAGTGGTTCAGCTTCACATGACTATGGAAGCCCTCCTCCCGCTAAAAAAATCAAACGGGATAAGCTGGCAAAAGCACAGCAAAGAACGGTGCGTTCTAAGAAGATATCACAAATCCCCAAGGAGAGTCCAAGTGTGGTGGCGGTTGCGATGCCTGACCTTCCCAGCACTAGACGGGAAGAGGTGGCTCTTTCCACCATTTGCACGCCCCCTGCAAGTGCTGAAAGGAGCACCCACAGTCCACTTGCTGATATGCAAATTGAAGATGTCACTGTTGAAGTACAACAGGATGAGGATACTTTTGTAGCTGGCACTGAGGAGGAAGTTGGCGAGGAGGATTCTGATGGTGATGTGGTTTGTTTAAATCAGGCTCCGGGGGAGACAGTTGTTGTCCGTGGGATGAAAAAGCCCATCACGGTCATGCCTGGGCAGAAGACCAAACATTCCACCTCTTTGGTCTGGCAATATTTCTATCCAAATCCGGACAACAACTGTCTTGCCATATGTACCATATGTAAAGGTGGAATAAGTAGGGGTAGGGACGTTAACCACCTAGGAACATCCTCCCTTATACGGCACCTGCAGCGCGTTCATAATAAGTTACTGTCAAGTTCAGAAACTTTTCTAAGACCGTAAGCAGTCCAGGGACACCTAAATCCCGTTGTCCTGTAGTATCCAAGCGCCTGCAAACCACACCGTCAACTCCCTCCTCGTCAATTTCCTCCTTAGTCAGGATCGGAAGTAGTCCTGCAGGCCATGTCACTGGCATGACTGACTCTCCTATCCGTGATTCCTCCGGAGGATCCTGCATTGCTACGCCTCCTGCTGCCGCTGCTGCTGTTGCTGCGTCGTTCATCATGCCAGAGAGGAAGTAGGAACACCACTACTTTTACTAAACAATTGACCCTCCAACAGTCCTTAGCGAGGAGGTGAAGTACGGCAGCAGTCATCCTGAAGCAAAACGTATAACTGAGGCCTTGACTGCTATGCTGGTGTTGAGTCTCCCATATCCAAATATTCCAAAATACGGAATATTCCGAATTACGGAATATTTTTTGTATGACTGAGAATGTGAAACCTTTGCTTTCTGATGGTTCAATGTAAACAAACTTGTTTTAAAGCACAAAATCATTAAAATACAGTATACAATAACCTTCAGGCTGTGTGTATAAGGTGTATATGAAACATAAATGAATTTCATGTATGTACACAAACTTTTTTTGATGCTCAAATTAAAAATATTGTATAAAATGACCTGCAGGCTGTGTGTATAAGGTGTATATAGAACATTAATGCATTCTGTGTTTAGTTTTGGGTCCTATACCCAAGATATTTCATTATAGTATGCACATATTCCAAAATACGGAATAATCCGATATCCAAAATACCCCTGGTCCCAAGCATTTTGGATATGGGAGACTCAACCTGTATATATGGTAAGCTTACAGCTGTTTGTTAAATACTGAACAGAGAACATAACCCCTTTAACAACTGCTGAAGGGGTTATGTCTCATCATTGGGAAATAGAGCCCAGAGTCAGAGAGAGACTGAGCAATGCAGAAATCCTTGTGGCAGATGGGCCTTGGGGGGCCCTGAGGATCTGGGCTACCGTTTCCCTATATGAATGATGTATTATAATATCACATTTAGAAATGCTGAGTACTGGGGCACATATATATATATTTTTTTTTTTACTATATATATATATATATATATATATATTTATTTATTTATTTATTAACTAATTGGGTTATTCAGTTCCAAACAAGTCTGCTGTATGCTTGCATTAAAAATGAAATGAAAGGCAGTAGCAGGGACACCCCCATATAACTGCAGTGTAACACTGCAGAGAGATGTGTCTCTATAAAAGCTATGGGGGGAAGGGGTCCTCTAAAATTTTGCCATGGGGCCCACAAAGTTCTAGTTACATCCCTGGTCTGGGACATATTACAGATGTTTCCGCGGCACAGTGAAAGGCTTCACAAGCTCTCCATGCACAACATATGGTCTCAGCACCCCCTCAGCACCTAAAGGGACAGAGTAACTGAACAGCCTAAAGTCTGTGATGTCGGCCCGGGCCTCCTTATACCCATGTCCACTAGAGTGTTAATACGCACACTAATAAAGAGACCTGGGTCACCTCAGTCTGCCTCCCTCACTGCCCCATCCCATTTATGTGCTACCCACACCCTGCAGCACAGGCCACACCCCCACAGCATTGCCTACCACATCACTAGTCGCACCCCTGCGGCGCTGGTCACACCCCCTCCGGCGGCACACAATAGGCCCATCATCAGTTTCAGCTCCAGGCCTATGTGCACTTTAATCTGGTACTGGGTTATACCTGTGCTCCTGATCAGTTGTCTGTTTGGTATCGGGTGTTTCACTTCAGCTCTTTCCTTGACTCTGAGTCTGTGCTGCATGCATTGACCCTGGAGTGTTCCTGAAGACTCTTCTGTCTAAGTCCTTGAATTTAGATTTCTGATTCCTTATCAGTTCAATTTATATCCACTATTTCTCTGGCTATTTCAGTGATTGTCACCACTTACAAGTAGTGGAGTTTTCTACTATAGTATCTTAATTATAATGGTGTCAGAGGTTTTTACTTTTATTCTCATTTACTATATTTATACTGAACCTTGGTATTTGTGTCAGTATTAGACCTAAGTTGTATGTCCTTTTACTATTCACGTGGAAGTCCTCATGGCATTTGACTACGTTCTGTATTATAATAACTGTCTGCATTTACCCTCAGCACCTATTTCAGCACTTCTTACAGATTTGTATATGTGGCGATTTATCACAAAACAAATTGTCTGTTCATTCTCAAAATTAAACTGCAATGAAATTTATTTATTTTTTTGGGGGGGGGAGATTTTAAGAAGGGAGTTACACATTGGCCCTGCATTCATAAAAAACCCTTGTATGATCATGTACATAAACAGTTAAAGATTTCAATAGAGATACATTGTGTCTTCAGATTAAATTGTCATAAGCCTCTAGGACTTAGCAGCATGAAACTGGGCTTGACACAATAATGGAGTAGCCAAACAGGAATTGTTCTGTGGCAATGCAACATAGATAATCCATTAGATGGCAATCTTGGAAGCAATCAGAAAACAGTAACATTTACCATGCAAACAGATGGAAGAGGAAAAACTGAACTGTGCTGGCAGATTTAAGCCACCAATTAAATAACTAAAAGCAAGGTAGTATGTTCCATGGCTCAGTATGGAAAATATGGAGACTGGACAGATTGTAGTCCACTATCATCAGAGTTGCAACCTACTGTACCAATGGCAGAGAAACCACACTGCTTTACAATACTTTAATTCAATCCTTTGATTAAATTAAACTAGGGGTGTGCACCGGCCACTTTTCGTGTTTTGTGTTTTAGTTTTGGATCTGGATCTTTCTTCGTGTTTTGGATCTGGATTGGTTTGGCCAAAACCACCCTTCCGTGTTTTGGGTTCTGGGTTTTGTGTTTTGGATCTGTATTTTTTTTAAAAAAAGCATAAAAACAGCTATAATCACAGAATGTGTGTGTTTTTCTAATCCTATGCTATTATTAACCTCAATAACGTTAATTTCCACTAATTTCCAGTCTATTCTGAACACCTCACACCTCACAATAGTGTTTTTATGTCCAAAAGGTTGCACGGAGGTAGCTGGATGACTATGCTAAGCGACACGAGTGGGCGGCACAAACACGCGACCCATCTAGGAGTGATACTGCAGTGGCAGACAGGATGGCAGTTTGAAAAACTAGGCCCCAAACAGTACATAATGCAAAGAAAAAAAAGAGGTGCAAGATGGAATTGTCCTTGGGCCCTCCCACACACCCTTATGTTGTATAAACAGGACATGCACACTTTAACAAAGCAATCATTTCAGCACCAGGGTCTGCCACACAACTGTGGCTGAAATGATTGGTTCGTTTGGGCCCCCACAAAACAAGCTGGCAATTAATCTGTCCCTGCACAAACTGGCTCTACGGAGGCAAGATGTCGTCCTCATCCTCCTCATCCACCGATTCCTCACCCTCTTCAGTGTTGTGTACATCCTCATCCTCACAGAGTATTAACTCGTCCCCACTGGAATCCACCACCACAGGTCCCTCTGTACGTTCTGGAGGCTGGTCTCCCTGGAAGAGTTGATAATTAATTTTGATGAACATCATCTTCTCCACATTTTGTGGAAGCAACCTCCTACGCCTTTCGCTGACAAGGTTCCCGGCTGCACTAAACACTCTTTCGGAGTACACACTGGAGGGGGGGCAACTCAGGTAAAATAGAGCCAGTTTGTACAGGGGCCTCCAAATTGCCTTTTTCCTGCCAGTACAGGTATGGACTGTCTGACATGCCTACTTGGATGCTGTCACCGATGTAATCCTCCATCATTCTGTCAATGGTGACAGTATCATATGCAGTGACAGTAGACATGTCAGAAATTGTTGCCAGGTCCTTCAGTCTGGACCAGATGTCCAAACTTGGTCCTGCCTGCCCTGCATCACCGCCAGCGGGTTGCTTAGGATAGCTAAGTTTTTTCCTGGCAGCCCCAGTTGCAGGAGAAAATGAAGAAGGAGCTGTTGACGTGTCACGTTCCGCTTCAGCTGACAGTGTGTTCACCAGCAGGTCTTTGCACCTCTGCAGGCTTGTGTCGGCCGGAAAGAGAGACACCACATAGGCTTTAAACCTAGGATCGAGCACGGTGGCCAAAATGTAGTGGTCTGATTTCAACAGATTGACAACCCTGGATCCTGGCAAAGCGAATGAAGGGCTTCATCCACAAGTCCCACATGCCGAGCGGAATCGCTCCATCTTAGCTCCTCCTTCACTTTCTCCAGCTGCTTCTGCAAAAGCCTGATGAGGGGAATGACCTGACTCAAGCTGGCAGTGTCTGAACTGACTTCACGTGTGGAAAGTTCGAAGGGCTGGAGAACCTTGCACAACACGGAAATCATTCTCCACTGCTCTTGAGTCAGGTGCATACCCCCTCCTTTGCCTATGTCATAGGTGGATGTATAGGCTTGAATGGCCTTTTGCTGCTCCTCCATCCTCTGAAGCATATAGAGGGTTGAGTTCCACAGCGTCACAACCTCTTGCTTCAGGTGATGGCGGGGCAGGTTCAAGAGTGTTTGCTGGCGCTCCAGTCTTCGGCATGCAGTCGCTGAATGGCGAAAGTGGACAGAAAATTTTCGGGCCACCCAAAGCGTTTCCTGCACGCCCCTGTCGCTTTTCAGAAAATTCTGCACCACCAAGTTTATTGTGTGAGCAAAACATGGGACATGCTGGAATTTGCCCAGATGTAATGCCCACACAATATTGGTGGCGTTGTCAGATATCACAAATCCCCAGGAGAGTCTAAGTGGGGTAAGCCACTGGGCGATGATTTCCCTCAGTTTCTCTAACAGGTTGTCGGTGGTGTGCCTCTTACTGAAACCGGTGATACACAGCGTAGCCTGCCTTGGAACGAGCTGGCATTTCTGAGATGCTGCTACTGGTGATGCTGCTGCTGTTGCTGCGTAAGGTGATACATCTACCCAGTGGGCTGTTACAGTCATATTGTCCTTAGTCTGCCCTGTTCCACTTGTCCACATGTCCGTGGTTAAGTGGACATTGGGTACAACGGCATTTTTCAGGACACTGAGGACACTTTTTCTGACGTTTCTGTACAGTATCGGTATCGCCTGCCTAGTGAAGTGGAATCTAGACGGGATTTGGAACCGGGGACACACTACCTCCATCAATTGTCTAAATCCCACTGCACTAATGGCGGATACCGGACGCACGTCTAACACTGTCCCACTTTGGGCGGGTCAGTGCCATTTTTCTGGGACTGTCCCACCCACGGGCCACAGTGTCCCAAGGTGTGGGGGGGGCAGTTGCATATAGGCCACATCTGCATGCCCACTCTGCACAGTTGGAAACATTTTTGCTACCTAATGTTTGCTTCAGTGCAGTGGCGTATCTGTAATTGGTGCAGAGTGTGCGGTGTACACCCATTCAATATACTTACCTTGTGCAGCTTCTAGCATGTTAGAGGAATCACCAGGTAAACAGCACCAGCCCAGTATAAGAGTCTACCTACAGTGCCATGCAAATGCACTGGCACAAGGGGGGGAGAGGACCACTTGGACACCACACACGGGCTCTATGAGCCAGTTATGTGATTTGTGGACTATTCCATCACACCATCAGTAGCCAGAGCTCTCACAATGGCCTGCTCCTATCTGGATAATAGTGTGGACTACACCACCGGACCATCAGTAGCCAGAGCTCTCACAATGGCCTGCTCCCACTCGGATACTAGTGCGGACCATCCTCACTGAGCTTTCCATCTACCAGGATATCAACCCAGTGTTTCTCTCACTGTACAATTTAGTGGTTATTCACCATCGACAGTGCCGGCTGTTTACACCTGATACAGGGCTGGCTCAAAGCTCATTCCTCCAGGGCAGCCACACAAGGGCACCAACCCATAGTGGGGTGAGTCACAGACACAGCGGCAGGGCAGGCTGAGGTACTGAGGGCACAGTGCTGACTACGGCTGGCTTTGGTGAGGTGAAGACTCTGTCTGCGGTGCTGAGACAGCTGAGCAAGTGATGGATGAAATAAATTGATGTTAAATGCTTTTAACTCCAAATAATGAATGCAGGAGAGTGCAGGTGGGAAATTAGTGTGAAAATCAGGAGCAGAATGTTCTCTTATTGTGAAGAGGATCCTGGTTAGAGGGGATCAGGCTTGTTATATACAGTGTAGTTCTCGAGATAAGCAACATTTTCCGATCTGTTATGTTGAGTACAGGGCGGGTTCTAGACAAAGTGGAGCCCAGGGCAGAAATTTCCTTTGGTGCTCCCTACTAAAAATGTACATATGTCAGTTTAATCATAGCAATACATGGCACAAGGTCAATGTATTAGACCTTTGTATTGTTTTTTTACCAAAATTACGTACTTTTTTCTTGTATTTTGAGTCTTAAATTAATATGAGTGTAATAAATTGTTGATACAGATGTACTTATTGTAGGTTTAATCTCAAAATCCATTATCTAATATCGTTTGAAGATTTACATTACTGCAAGACAGGTTGCTGTTTACATGTAATGTAATGTATCCAAAATATGTCTCACAGGCTGCTAGTAGACCTATGGTCCACCCTGAGCTGCCATTTATCCAAGCACCCTACAGGATTTATTTGATAACAGGCATATTGTTACTTGATTTTTGTTCAAAGTGTCCCTTATATACATTGGAGCTACAATGCTTATGCTAATATACCACCACATTTTTATTCCTTTTTATTGATATTGGTTCTTATATGATTGTAAGATTAAACCTGTATGATATTAACGCCACTCTTGTTGTTTAGAAATGTAATGATATATGTATAAGTGGTCTCTAGGCACTTGCATTTGTCTATATTGCACCTAAATAAAGTCTGTGTCACTGGAACTCTTACCACAGCCCAAAGTTACCACATCACACCTAAGGTGTCAGTAATC
This sequence comes from Taudactylus pleione, assembly GCA_031769625.1. NCBI lineage: Eukaryota > Metazoa > Chordata > Amphibia > Anura > Myobatrachidae > Taudactylus > Taudactylus pleione. The sequence goes on from JAUIMM010001336.1 coordinate 870,401, forward strand.
CATGTGGGCTTCACACAAAGATTTTATGCAATTTAGACTCTGAGTGTCAGAGAATTAATATAGTTTTTTTTATTTATGTTTCTTTTCTCTTTGTCAGATACTGTTTTGTAAATTATTAATGTGACTGGACCCTTTTTTGACATTTTCCCCTCAGCTCACTTTAAAATTGTAAAAGAGAAAAGTGAATAAAAGCAATTACAGAGTAAGACCATATTCCTCATTCTGTAAGCTGCAGATTAGTCGCTTTTCATTTTACCCTTGTATGTCTTATTTTCATGTATTGCTAATTACACATTGTAACCTATGAAGTGTACCCAAGATGGCTGCCTCACCTGATACTCTCTTGTGTAGAATAAACAATGCATGGTTCTGATGATTTAGCAAGGAGCTCTCTTATCTGTAGTGCGCCTAAAATGGCTGCTCACCTGGATCCTTTGTGGGTAGGATGAATAATCCTTGGAAATGATGACCCAAAATGGCTGCTATTTGTACCCATGGCTGAAGGACAGCCTGTCCCTCTAGGCATTAAGAGGCTATGCAGAGTTTGCCCAAATCACCCACCCACCACTAACCGTGCATAACCCGTCATCCCTTCTGTCACCTCAATCTGCTACTTTGACCTATTACCCGGCCAGTGATAAACGCATTTGCACGTCGATGGCGATCGCATGTCCACGGTGAGAGGTAGAAAAGAGAGTGACAGACAGGGGAAGTGGGAATGGGAGGGGGAGAGACAAGACAGAGAGGGGAAGAAGGGGGTGGGAAGAAAAAACCCTAGCACCCCTTAGTATTTAGAGCTCCATGTAAGAAAGAGTCATGATCCCTTTAGCACTCATTTCTGGTGCTAAAAGGGGTGATGATTGCTATGCTATATTCAGCATACAGCTCTAACACTGTTTCTGCAGTCCCCACAGGGTTTGAGCTGTATGCGCATATACATACGGTCATCATGTATGTACATTAGTCAGTGACCCATTGCTGGCAGCGTTAGGCTGCCAGCAACACAGCAGAGGATGCAGCAGAGGAGGAGGAGACCGCTGGACCTCGCTGGACAGGTAAGTGATGGTATATACCAGCGGCATATTTGTATGTAACATAAAACAAAATATGCCACCGGTATTTAGTATCACACTTACATGGAGCCCAAACTATGATCTAGATGTAACATTTACTAATGACAGTATTGGATAAAAACAAATAACCAAAGCACCATATGCTGTAATTCTCTCACACCTCTGCATATTAAAAACAATGGAACAGGCCGCAATACTGGCATACCAGGCTTAGGAGGCAGAGTGTAAAGGAATTAATTAGGAACAGTATAGTCCCATCCAACACTCACCTGGAGCACTGTGTAAAGCAATTAATTAGGAACAGTATAGTCCCATCCAGACAGTGCCCACCCAGGATGCAGCCGCTTTGGGCTGTAATGACACTGTCCCACTAGGTGTGAAGTTCTGTTTTTATCCTATACTGCCCTGTCCCCAAGGTCATAAGTAATATTACAGTAGTCACGCTGTCTGACGACAAATGGAACTAAGCTGCCCTTATCTTTGTCCAGTCACTAACCTTATGGAGTATCTCCTGCAGATGTGTGGTGCAGGGTCAGTGAACTGGTAGTGTATGAGAGAGGCAGCAACAGCAAAGCCCTGATTCAGGCAGATACCATTATGACATCACAGCATGACTTCACAGACTCCAACAGACAGTCCAAGACTGGTTATTTTTGGTTTGAGGCAAGTGGCGTAACTATAAATTTTGCTCCCCCATGCCAAAAAAGTTTCAGGCGCCCCCCACCCGCCCAAAGATCAAACACACCCAAAGACTACGTTTAAGGTGTGTGGTTACATGATACAGCAACGTGCCTTACACGTTATGACACACTAAGTAATGCCACTTATAACACAGTGTGCCACACCGGAATGCCCCTTAGAACACATTATGCCACACCGGAGTGCCCCTTACAACACATTATGCCACACAGCAATGCCCCTTACACATCCCACACAATAATGCCACATATAACACATAATGACATACAGTAAAGCGCATATAATAAATTTATGCCATGCTGTAATGCCCCTATTTCACATTATGCCACACTGTAATGCCACATACAACAGATTACGCCACATACAACACATTATGCCACACAGTAATACCCCTTACACATTATGCCACACGGTAATGCTCCTAATAGCACATTGTGCACACAGTAATGCCAAATACACATTATGCCAAACAGTAATCCCCATTACATCCCACCCTGACAGATCTACTTCACCAACCCTCCTTTCTGCTCCTGCCAGTCTGTCACCTCAGCTCAAGACAGGTTGCACAGTTTTTATGTCCGTGTAGAACCAGATTATTGGGAACATAGTTTATAACCTGTAAACTGTGTATCAAATTAGTGCCCCTTATACAGTGCCCCCTGTAGTTGTGCCCCAAATGCAATGCCCCCTGTAGTAGTGCCTCTTATGCAATGCCCCCTGTAGTAGTGCCTCTTATGAAATGCCCCCTGTAGTAGTGCCCCTTTTGCAATGTCCCCTGTAGTAGTGCCCATTATGCAATGTCCCCTGTAATAGTGCCCATTATGCAATGCCCCCTGTAGTAGTGCCCATTATGCAATGTCCCCTGTAGTAGTGCCCATTATGCAATGTCCCCTGTAGTAGTGCCCATTATGCAATGCCCCCTGTAGTAGTGCCCCTTATGCAATGCCCCCTGTAGTAGTGCCCCTTATGCAATGCCCCCTGTAGTAGTGCCCCTTATGCAATGCCCCCTGTAGTAGTGCCCATTATGCAGGGCCCCCTGTAGTGCCCCTTCTAGTAGTAAGCCCCCTGTAGTGCCCCTTCTAGTAGTTAGCCCCCTGTAGTGCCCCTTCTAGTAGTTAGCCGCCTGTAGTTAGCCCCCTGTAGTTAGCCCCCTGTAGTTAGCTGCCTGTAGTTAGCCCCCTGTAGTTAGCCGCCTGTAGTTAGCCCCCTGTAGTTAGCCGCCTGTAGTTAGCCGCCTGTAGTTAGCCCCCTGTAGTTAGCTGCCTGTAGTTAGCCCCCTGTAGTTAACCTCCTGTAATTAGCCCCCTGTAGTTAGCCGCCTGTAGTTAGCCGCCTGTAGTTGCTCACCCCCTCCGCGTGCACACAAACAAACAAAAACACACACAAAAGAAAAAAACACAAACACTTACCTTTATCCCCACTCCAGTGCTGCTGCCGTCCATACCCCGGCGTCCACTCCTCGGCACTATGGGAGTGATGTCATTACGTCACTCCCATAGTGCTCTGCGGGACCCAGAAGACGGAGCTCACTCCTGAGCTCTGTCCCCGGCGTCAGCTCCTCGGCACTATGGGAGTGACGTCATTACGTCACTCCCATAGTGCCCTGCGGGACCCGGAAGATGGAGGGAGCTCCATCCTCCGGCTGCCGCCGGGGGTTTGAATAGGAGCCGGGCGCCCGCTGGTAACACACTCAGCGGGTGCCCGGCTGATGGAGGGTGCAGGGGGTGCGACCGCACCCCCTGCACCCTCCGTAGTTACTACTACTGCCCCCGTCGCCCCCAAGCTACCCAGCGTCTCCAAGCCACCGCGGGGGCTGTGGGGGCAGTAGTTACGCCACTGTTTGAGGCCCCTGGTGTCTTTTGTATGACTGACCTAATGGAAATGTGATGTAACGTCTTATTTACACCTATTACATTCACATCAGATTATTATTATTTTTATGGCAGGGTTCCCCTATTAATCTTTGGCTACTGTATATAGGGCTTTATATGAACCCAATTTCACTGTGGTTACATTGTTTTTTAATGTTACAATGTATCAGTGATCACCTCAATTAAGGATTAAACACTGTTTATGGCACTGATCTCCCTCAAAAGTATTGTGATACTTTTAAATAAACATCATATTAGCCAGAAAACTCAATTCCCCATCCTCTCCCTTCTCCATTAAGATCTCCCTTCCCCATTAAGATATGAAAAGTGTTGCAGAACTTCATTTAAAATATATATATATATATATATATATATATATAATAAAATAAAATAAAAAATATTATAATAATTAATAACAGTTGTCAAAAGCAGTACCAGATTAAGGTGCACATGGGCCTGGAGCTGAAATTGATGAAGGGCCTATTGTGTGCTGCTGGGGGTGTGACCAGCGCCACAGGGGTTCAACTAGTGATGCGGTAGCCATGACCAATGCTGTGGGGGGTGTGGGCTGTGGGGTGTGGGTAGCACATAAATGGGAAGGGGCAGTGAGGGAGGCAGACCAAGGTGACCCGGGTCTCTGTACTAGTGTGCGTATTGACACACTAGTGGACATGGGCATAAGGAGGCCCGGGCCGACTCTGTCCCTTTAGGTGCTGAGGGGGCGCTGAGACCTTATGTTGCACATGGAGAGCTTGTGAAGCCTTTCACTGTGCTGCGGAAACATCTGTAATATGTCCCAGACCAGGGACGTAACTAGAACTTTGGGGGCCCCACGGCAAAATTTTAAAGGACCCTTTCCCCTTAGCTTTTATCTCTCTGCAGTGTTTGACCACAGTGATATTGGATTGTGATTTCTGCTGCCTATCAAGCATCAAACCAGACTTGTTTGAAACTGAATAACCCCAGTAATTATAAATTATAAATTTTGCCCCAAAACTCAGCATTTCTAAATGTAATAATATTATAATAAATCACTCATATAGGAAAGCGCTAGCAAGATCCTTGGTACCCACCAAGGCCGGGCCCGTCTGTCACAAGGATTTCTGCAGTGCTCAGTCTCTCTCTGACTCTGGGCTCCATTTCACAATGAGACATACCCCTTAAGCAGTCGTTACAGGGGTTATGTTTTCCATTCAGTATGTATAAACAGCAGTATAATTACCTTACAGCTGTCTGTCACTATATCGCTAATGCCAACGCTTGCAATAAGGGGGAGATTTAATAAAGCTTGGAGAGAGATAAAATTGTTAGAGATAAAGCACCAGCGAATCAGATAGATAGATAGACAGACATGAAAGTTCCTGCATATATAGAGATTTCTTGGTACCTTATGCAAGTTGCTGGAGTTGCTTCCATAGGCATGATAATATCTTCAACATTATATAATAATGTCACTGATGGGTTCAATCCACAGCCATTGTGCTCCTACAGTCAGAACCACAGTCAAGATGACAGGCCAAGGTAATGAAATAACTGTAATTATGCTTTACTCCACCGGTGCTGCCGTCAGCATCAAATGTAGTAAGTGCCCTGCCTGTCACTTACTGTGGGGCCCTGCTGCTAATAAACCGGCACTGGGCAGTGGGTAGAGATCACAGGGAGGCGGCCATCACACAGTTCTTCCCACAAGACCCAGGCAGTTGTGTTCTGTTTGATTACGTGACAGGGTGCAGAGGGGAAGGCAGGCCTTGGAGGCAGTGCGGACCCAGTAAGCAGTAGCAACTGCACCCATGCCACGATACTTATGCCTAGATTTCCCAAGTGGGATGACTAGAGAGGATGGGGATAGCGACAGTGGCACAACGGAGTCTCAGTGGGTGGGGCTATGGACACCACCTAGCAGCTGGCAGGAAAAATAAAAATTCCTGTCAACACTGCCAGCAGATACTGTGGGACTATTTCTACGGGTGGGCCTGGAGCTGCAGCTCCACCCATCCCATTATTAATCCGGCCCTGGGTATAACCTACTGAGCAGGAAGCTATAATCAGCAAAAGTGAATTGGCAGGACAGCTATTTAAATGCTGGCTAAATAATGAAGTGGCAACTGAAATCTAGTCTACTACTACTGAGGCATAATCATTAGCACCAGAGAAGTGGAGATCAGCCTGTGTATCCTAGGCAACCTGCACTGGTGCATATACAGCAGTATAAACAACTGACTGAACACCAATCAAACTTCTAACTGAATACAAAAAGGGGTCTACAGTATTTACAAATTCTTAGATGAAAATAAAGTGAACAGAGATAAGGTGCCAGCCAATCAGCTCCTAACTGTCATTTTTCAAACACAGCCTGTGAAATGGCAGTTAGGAGCTGATTGGCTGGTACCTTATCTCTATTCACTTTATCTCCATCCAAGGCTTAGTAAATAGACCCCAAAAATGAGTTATTTTCATGAGACCTCTACAGAGTTTAACCATACCTCCCAACTGTCCCGTTTTTCTGGGACTGTCCCGCTGTCCCGCCCACGGGCCGCAGTGTCCCGCGGTGGGGGGGAAGTTGGGGAAAGCACACCCGTTGCTCTATCTAGCAGAGCAACGGGTGTGCAGAAGGTGAACAGATGCCGTGCGCATCGCACGGCATCTGTTCACTAGCACAGGGAGAGCCTGGGGGGCTGCCCAGCATCTCGGAGAGTGCTGGGCACGCCCCCTATAGTGACGAAAACGGGGGGAAGCCGTGAGGCTCAGCCCCTTTTCAGTTGGCTCTGCCCCCTTTTCGGAAGCCAAAGGCGCGCGCCCTTTCCCTCCTTCCTGTTCTGAAAAGTTGGGAGGTATGGTTTAACTCATTCTAACTGGAAACTAGTATTATGCTCATAACTGCAATCGTTGGTCGGCATCTTGTGAGAGGGGTTCTAGCCACAACATAGAGAGGACATGTTTGTATCACTGAGGGGTCATGGCCATACACCGGGGGCATGCCAAGCAATTTTCAGCATTAGGCTGCCCCTTCTCTAGTGCCAGCTTTACTCCTTTAGGGGTCTATTATACTAAGCTGTGTTAGGAGATAAAGTGAACGGTGATAAGGTGCCAGCCAATCAGCTCCTAACTGCCATTTTTCAAACACAGCCTGTGACATGGCAGTTAGGAGCTGATTGGCTGGTACCTTATCACTTTTCACTCTGTCTCCTGACACAGCTTAGTAAATAGACCCCTTTAACTGTTAACTGTTGTGCCCATCAATGACATATGCGCATGTCAAAAATTCACTGCTGCTCCGCTATGCAGAGCGTTAGGGACAAACATACCTCTTCAATCGTCCTGCAACCAAGGCAATATAGTCCTGATCGTAACAGCAGAAAAGAACTCTCAAGTAGGAGCTGTCCCACTAATATCGGGGCAGTTGGGAGGTATGCTATGTCTTCTTGCCTGGCTGTGTCTCTATGGAGTCCAGGTGCACTGCACATCCTGCACAAATACAGATAAGCCTATCGTTCAGACTAAAATTTCCATCAAGAATCATAAACCTGCTGATAACTTATGAGCTAAACAGCAAAACTGTTCATAGTTGACCTTTCTGAATATTCTAAAAGCAAAAGGCAAACACCACAGTCATTGACTCCAACAGGTGGCACAATGTGTTCTGTATCCCATTAGATTAAAGCTAGTTTAAGCTGCATCTATTTTGAACCAAATATTTAACTAAATTATTGAGCCAACCCAAGTATGCTTGCTGCCGTCTAGCATTGAATAAACACAAGTGAACATGTTAGCTTGTCAATAATATGTGATGGGAAAATTCATTAATATGTACACGGTATTAAAAATCTGTGAATATATTCTCATCGGTGTATGACAATGGCAGCCAGTGAACCAAATAGTGAAGTGTGCATAATCTTCCACCATCTGCTGCAATCAGATGTTTTATTTTCCTTCATCCTTTCCATGTCTTTGTCTCATCTGAATTAGCTGAATGAACAAAGTTCTGTTCTTTGTGTTTTGACTTTGCTTGCCTTCGCAATGATGAACTGGGCCACAGTACACCACGCGAGTGATCATTTTATTTGATACAAGAACATGATTATGCTCCATATGCTACATTGTATATATTGATGGCATAGCTTATATTTGTACCCAATTTAAGAAATGATGGCAATTAACACATTTAATGACAATAACACCTTAGAGCACCATCCTACGTCTCTTGCCACATCTGGAACATTCAGGTACCCATTAATCACACTTCCAGCTTTTAATTACTTTCTTATTTCATTCCCGTCACCATCATTTGAAGTAAAAAAAAAAAGTCACACCAATCTTTTCTGGCTGTAGACGGTTTTAAGATATACTGATCACATCACATTTAAGCAGACTTTTTTGTTCATTTGATATAACTGCTATTTTACAGAATATTGTACTGTATATGCTATACTAGACATAAATACATGTATCATTTATTTGTATGGTGACATGTTCTGTAGCCTTGCAATAATAGGTGACATGAAATGTCACCTCCCATTAGGAACAGATACAAATAGTAGAGCGATCTATTTGTGCTGCTCATATATACAGTTCATCTGCTCCAGCACTTTTTTACTTCCACTTGAACTGTTTGGATGGGAGAAGAGTGAAATCTAGGGGGTAAATTTACTAAAGTGAGAGTTTTTAGAAGTGGGGTTGTTGCCCATAGCAACCAATCAGATTCTACTTAACATTTAACTAGCACCTTCTAGAAGATAATAGCTAGAATCTGATTGGTTGCTATGGGCAACATCACTTTTAAAACTCACTTCTAAAAACTCTCACTTTAGTAAATTTACCCCTAGGCTTTAAGGATATCCATTCTTAAGCCCAGGTGACATAATTAGTAACTCAAACAATTTGATATGTCCTTAATCATGGATTTCATTAAAAGCTGGAATGTTAGAGTTTGGAAATCACTGTTCAACACAAAATGTGTCTTATACCTCTTTCAGACATACAGCAAAAACCCAGGCTTTTGGCCGTGAACATGTATCAACCTGGGTTTTTGCTATGTGTGAACAGAAATGGCCAGGTCAAAGTCCTGGTTCCATGATCCTGCTCTGTACTATGGTTTTTCCCAGATGAAACCTGGGTAGGCTAGTGCGATTGCATCCAACCCAAGTTTTAAGAAAACTTTCTCATTGGCTGTTCCGTGCAACTGCAGATGACATCAACTGCAGGCATCCGGACCACATGACTGGGGAGCAAATTAATTTAAGTGTGTATTATTTTATGTTTAACTTTTTTATGTGAAAATGTAGTCTTTGTATAGATCAAAACTTTTTAAAGGCTATATTCATAATTTTCTTATATTGTAATGTATTGATTTTCAATAATTTGGGTCAGATGTGTCGAAGCTGAATAATTGGCTGAGACAAGATCAGTTTAAAATTGAATCGTGGCGACGCCATCTTGCGACTGGCCGCAATACGCCATCTTGGAAATGAAATCGCAAGACGCCATTTTGCGAATGGCCGCCCCAGTGCCATTTTAGATAAACTCACAATTAAGTACATATGGCGAGATTACTATTAGCACCATGTGATTGCATCTTTCATCATTTCTCATATACACAGTAATACGCACAATTGCGCTGTTAACTAGTCGTATATTAGCGAATGCATAAGATCCTATTTGAAAACACCGTTTAGTAGCTAAATGCGCACGCATCTGTCCCCAGTTAACTAGCGTCTTTATATCAAACCCCGCATACTCACACATTACATATTCACATACAAGGTGTCATAAGCTCTAAGGTATAAGATTTAAACTTGTTCATTAAGTATAAATGCTATGAAATAAAGATTGTTTGGTAACTAAGGTTTTATACATGATAAGTAAGCCGTGTTTGGTTTTGTACTGATGCGTACTCTTTCCACAGTATTCCGGTATTATCGGTGGGGAGATCGCATCATGCATTCTCAACTTATGGACCGCAGAGAATGTATATGATTTGAATAACTGTTAGGATGTTGCATGTGGCGGGAATCTAGGGACCCTCAGTTGTTGGAGGCTGGGTTGTGTCTATTTGAATCAGCCTGTTAAATGCTCTGTAACAGATGTATCCCCCTTGGGAGCCAATAGCATCAGCAACAAACTTCTCTATTGTGTTGTCTACTCCTGGGGGGTATAAATATGTGTGCTCCAACACTGGGTCTTTAGTCTTCGTGCTGAATGCTGATAGACGAGGGGTTTCTTGCTGATGCCTAACATCTGGTCCAGAAGCGCTGCGTATGTATACTGTACTTGGGTCTGTATAATTCCTTTGCGCCAAATTGTGTCTGGATCAATAGTGTGTAACTGACTGTACTTTTACCTGAATAATACTTGTGCTTTGGAACCACAGATTCCAGGTCTTAAGTCTTTATTTCCTGTATGACTGCGTACGCAAATTAGCGGAATCCTTAGAAGGTATAGGGAGGATATTAGAAGGTATAGGAAGGAGTGTATAGAGGTTCTGATCCAGTATCGTTAGATGGAAAGTGTGGGAGATTCCTGAATTCTCCTAAACTTCCTGGACAGTAAGTGGTTCATAATGTGATTTGCTTGCCCCAAGAACATTTTTCATGGGGGCTCCATTGTTATTCTGTTACTGTGGTGATATCTGTTTTATATGGTGGCCACTGTAATGCTCTCTGTATTATATGGCAGTCACTGCAGCGCTCTCTGTATTATGTGGTGGTCACTGCGATGCTCTCTGTATTATATGGCGGTCACTACAATGCTCCCTGTATAGTATGGCGGTCACTACAATGCTCTGTGATGGGTGAGGTAGAGTAGTATAATCAAAAAGCCACTAAGTTTTGAGACAGTGGAGCATACATGCTCCATTAAAAAGTATAGATACCCCAGAACCACAGAATAAATGCAGCAGACACAGGCACTTTAAAAATGGTGGTATTGGTGGTGGTGGTGATGATGATATACAGTACACAAAAATCCTAGTCAGTGACTTTTTCTAAAAACATGAAAGTCACTATTGGTAAATGATAACACTGCTATCTGGTGAAGGCTTTCCACAACCTTTGCATGGGGAAGCCTATTTAAAAAGTGCAATATTAAAGGCAACAAACCTTTGTATGAAAAGGGTTAGGAAAACCACAAGCAGGGGTGGATTGGGAATTTAAAGTGACCCTGGAAAATTCACCTAAAGCGGCCCTATGTGCGCGTGCCGCAGGCATGCGCCAAAAAAAAGGGTGTGGTTTTGTGACAAGGGGTGTCGCTTTGTGTTTGCGAGTCATTCTTCCCCCATTTTGTCATGCTGGGGGCATACCCACTGCACTGGGAGCTGATGGGCATGCCCCCAGTCCCTCTCTCCAGTGAAAAAACACAGCATGTGAATGAGTATTTTCTTACCTGTATGATTTCTCTGCAATAGGGTACCTCTGAAGAAACTTATCCTTTGTGGACAGGCAGCATCTTAAGTCGGTATTCACTACTCATACAGGAGATCACATGGTCTGGAAGCTGCCTGTTTATGTAGGAATAAAGCCACTGTCATCAATATGTAGTGGCTATAAAGTCAATGTTCAATTAAGGAAGAGGGGGGTACCATGAGATGCTGGAGGACTGGAAGGTGAGTATGGAGAGAGACAGGGAGATAAGAGAGAGACAACGGGTGGGATGTATTAGAATTGCATACGTGATGTGGCACATCCTGCCAGTCTTTGGGTACATACTGTGGTTGATTACCGCAGTATGTACCTAGAGTACCGCACAGGACAGCTCTCCCGATAAGAGCTGTCCTTTGAGATGGCTCCGGTCAGAGGGACTTCCGGGTTTAACACCCAGAATTCCTTCTGCCCTCCTTCTGCGCATTTGCAGATGGACGCGGGCTGTTGGGGGTGATGGGAGGGATCCCCTCACACAGCGAGCCCGCTCCACCTCACCATTCACGGAGACGCTGCTCTGTCTACCCAGCCGCATGGACCTGCACGTGGAGTGCGGTCGATCCCCTTCAGCGTTCCAGGCTTTCACGATCATTACCAGCAACAATTCCCTCCAGCACGTGGCTCTCCCTTCTCAAGCTACAGAGAGCCACGCTCACCGTCGACCATTGAAATTACAGGTACCTGTTAAAGCTATGATTTGACTGGGACGCCGGCATTCAGTGCAACAATACACTGGTGTTATTTGGATCTCACCATAGAGATACCATCGGCTGTTATACACATAATTTATCAGATTCCAGTTGCCATATCAAGCCAATTGACTGATTTTATGCATCATTCATTACTTCTTCCTTGCTGGCAGTGGCGGAACTCCCAGAGACAATGGAGTCATTTGCCGCCGGGCGTCAGCGTCCCCTCCTTGTAGTACCCCTAGTAGTCCCCCCCTTGTAGTGCCCCCAGTAGTGGTCCCCCCCTTGTAGTGCCCCCCAGTAGACACACACGTACTAAAATTAAAAAAAACACCACTTACCTCAATCCCCGGTCTTGCTCCTGTTGCTCCCACCGCCGCCATCTGCTCCTCCATCCGTCCTCCCAGGCAGGTCCGCTGTGAATTATGGGAGAGACGTCATGACGTCTCTCCCATTACCCACTGCGGGAGATGGAAGATGGAGCCCGACTCCGGCAGTGGGCACAGCAGTCAATGAGAGTCTGAGAGACTCTCATTGGCTGCTGATTAAAACAAACACACTGGTGCTGGCGCTGGCGGCAGTGTGTTTGTCACTGTGTGTGAACTCCATCCGGTCAGCACTACACTATGCGCGCGGTGCAGCTGTGTCACAGAGACACAGACTGCCCGCAGCCCACGTGGTCACAGCCGAGGGGGCGGCACACTACTCGGCTGTGTACCATGTGTACCCGGGGTCGCTCGTCATGGAGGGATGATGATGATAGTACTTTTAAAAAAAATAAACATTTACTCAGCGGCTGCAGGGGGCTGAAGGACCCCTTGAAGCTTTGGGCCCTTGGGCAACTGCCCTAAAAGCCCAATGGACAAGATGGCCCTGCCCGCACCCCTGGGCTGTGAGTACGGGCATAATGAAGTGTGAAGTCAAATTAAACTATTGTATTTTACAGTGGAACTACAGGTGCCAGCATGCCTGCCCTTTGGCACTTGTTGAACTACAAATGCCAGCAAGCAGCCGGCACCCGTACCTCCACTGTAAAATAAATAGCTAAATAAAAAGACACAACACACACACCTTAGATAGTACAAGTTTGGTATTTGCAAAAAAAAAACAACAACTTAAGTTAGCGGTGTATGTGTGTGACCAGATACCCCGCTAACCGGTCCTGACTGAACAGTAACAGTTCATAGCCATTACACTACGGAAATGAAGAAGAAACCTATAACTCAAGGCTTTTTTCCATGTGGCCTGTGTAAGGCCTGTCCAAACATGGTCAAACTAAAGAGGTTCTAGATCAGTTTGGTAAGAAACATCGCATACATCAGTTTATCAACTGCAATACCAGTTTAGAGTGTACCTGCGCTAAGAAATACATCAGAATGACGACAAGGCCATTGAAACAGAGAATATTAGAGCACATCGGAAATATCAAGCATGCCTCCTCTGATATACAGAAATTAAAAAAGATCACTATAGTTGCCAAACAGTTCCACTTGTATCACCAAAGAATACCTGTAAACATCAGGAAAGGGAACCTTACTAAAGAACTACTGAGGAATGTGAATGGACCTTTCGTATGGGTTCTGTCAGTCCACAGGGGATGAACGAACTAATCAATTATAGTCCATTCCTTGATACATAAAATTAATCCCTTCCTCAGTATATACATTAGATATCATTCCTCAAGCTTAAACAATACTAATTATATACTAATATTTTTTTGTTATTTGTGCTTTTCCTTTTTCCTTTGTTAATTCCTATCACTTTGAACAAAATATTTTTTTATTTTGCTTTTTCACAATAATATTTTATACTTTAATAATTTAGGGCACTTTGTTTTCTATTCTGTTAACTCTATTTATACTAATTTTATTAGTTTCACTTTAATTAGGAATAAATATCTATGGGTATAGACGATCATTCTGATATTTTAAAACATTTTTTCACACTTTGTAAATTTAAATAAGCTATATAAACTCACATTTAACACTATCACAATTACATTCACTTGTTCTCCTATACACCATTTTTCTCACTTTCAAAACTGACACAACACAATTTTGGTAACATTTATTGTTTCAATTTTTTTTACAATAATTGGCAAATAACTGGCCACTAATGTATAATTGGTTAATATATATTTTCATCTACTATCTCTGTTTTATATATATATATATATATAATATATATATATATATATATATGTACCTTTATTACATTATTTATCTTGTAGCCTTATGCTTTTTATTTCTTGTCTTGATGTTTTTTAAAATGATTACGGAGACATTATCACTATTGATTTGCTTTATAGTTTATAATCAATGATTTATGGTTATTTTGCATCTAATTATTTTAAGAATAATTCTGGTATTTTCACTTTTATTTAATTTTTAGATAACTACCTTGTTTCTCATATAAATTTCATTCACTTTAATAAATGGCATTTTTAAACTTAGATTAGATAAATTCCCCTTACAGGCCTGCAGGATCTCTAAATAATTATTTACTGTGAAGAAAATGTGTCTGATATATCAACACTATATAATCATGAGATTCTTGTCTTTTGCTGTACAGAATGAACTCTGATTTATGAGAATAATTGAATCTATTTTTGACTAATGGGCTATTATGATCACCATCAAACTATACTCATGTAATAAATGTTAATAACTAAGGTGGATATTATCAACACCATGAACTATATTGAATCTATTTTCATTTTAGTACAACTATACCATGTTTTTTATACATAGAGCTCAAATAATATGTTAGCATCTTTTGTATTATTATTGCAATTAGCAAATGTCAGCAAGGACTATGAGTCACATTGTTTCAGCTAAGTCTTCACTGCTGGCGCACAGTTACTTGATAGATCAGGTGACTATGACGTCACCAGCTGATTTTCCTCTGCTGCTTCATCCACATAGGTGGACACTACTGCCTATCACACTAGTACAACCTATCAGTAGGCAGCCGGTGCTATTTAATCCCGGCACAACCTGACAGCTTTAAGCTTCCTTGACAAAGCCCCGGGGAAATGTGTTTCGGACAGCCCGCTGGGGGGTTCCACTGTGCGCACTCTGGACCCCCGCATCACGGACACCACAGAGACTATTCTACAGGTACTTCCTTCAAATTTCTTGCTCTATCATTAGTGCCGACTGCGGGTACTCCCTGCGCTGCCCAGAGCAACAGGGGGTAACTAGCGTGCAACAGTACTAAAATCAGAAGCAACTTTAGTATTTCACTGTGCCAGCACAGGGGACTCTCAGTTCTCGACCTCTATTTCATAAGACGGGAAACAGTAGATCTCAGGTGTATAAGCACACAGCTCTTATTATCTGCATCTATACAGACCTAAATTTGATACCAAAAGTCTCCTTTGTTAAATTGAGGGACGCCTCTAATACTAAAACATTGTATATATTATGTGGTGATATCCGTGGTGAACAGCATTTTTATTTTATTATATGTCTTTTCACTTTATGATTGTATGTATTCACTTGTATATTTCGCCACTCCCCCCTTTTTGATACACCTACCTGCGGTATTTATCAAATGGTCAATATACATTGATATAGGATTATAATAGATGTATACCAGTATCTATTGTATTATTCCTTTTGTTATTGCAGTAGCCTAGTTCATGGTAGCAGTATTGTAGATTTTCTGCCAACTGAGTACTACTACTGCAGTTTATTTTGATAACTTATGCAGTATAATGATAGATGTGATACTATAGGCTGCATTGTATCTCCTTGAATAAATATTGTATCACAGACTTATAGGTGTTATAATCTCGAATATATGGAGGAACCCTATTTACAGAGTGTGGTTACTTACATTTTATTAAGCGATTCTTCACTATCAAACTGATAGGTGTGTACTATGCCATATTTTAATGCATACCATTAAATTAAAAGTTTTTAATATTTATCTTTATATGCAGAAGTGTGCCCCATTCCTGGAGTTACTTTCTCTTTTCTTCTCTTGTGCCACATATATCAATTACTCCAAGGGTGCACCTTCTCCTTCAATTCATTTCTGTGTTATATCAATCTCACTGTCTCTATACCTTCCTGTGCAATTGAACCATTTCCACTTACCCTACCCCTATTATACAATGAACAGTAAGAACAGTCAGGAGCCACCAGCCAATCAGCGGCCACTAACTGTAGAGCAGCCGCTGATTGGTTTTGGCTCCTGACAGTTCCCACATGGGCTCCTGACTGACCGGGACTGGTTAGGCTTTTTTTTTTTGGGGGGGGGCTGGGGTCCCTATGTCATTGTTTTATTAAAATGAACCCTTTCTTTTCTATTTACAGGCAGAAGCATACATCACACTGGTCTGTGTATGTTTCTGCCAAACTAACAGATCACAAGCAGGTGAATTGATTTCCCAAATTTTTACAGGAGTGTTGTTTGTTCTCATGAGAGTGTAGAAACTCTCATCTTGGTAAATTCCTGAATCCTAACTTCACTAGTGAAAAGTTACTCGAGTTTAGCCGATGGTGAAGTGAAGACAGTTTGCTAACTCTCCAGTATTTTCCTGTAGCAAAGGAGATTTCTCTCCCGAGTTTTCCATTAGTAAATTTGCGATTGGAAAAAAATGCCGAAACTCTCCAGTAAATTCCTAACTCGACCAGACTCGATTCTTAGTAAATTTACCCCTAACACCTGGGAATTTCCAAGGTTGATAGACCAGGGAAGTACCCATGTATTTCCTGGGTCTTATGTCTGAACACAAGGGGTATTATTTGTGTTAGTACATGACACAATCTTGTTAATGCATGTTGGTTTATATATACTGTATATATGTATATATATACTTAGTAATAGTATATATATATATATATATATATATATATATATATATATATATATATAATTTAATTATATGGTGCCACAAGTGCTCCACAGCACCTTACAAAGTACATAAATAAATAAGTTGACCAGTGACTTACAGCACAATATATATATATATATATATATATATATATACACATACACCAGAGCTGTAACTAGACTTTTTGATGCCCTGTGCCAGAAAGAGCATTGGCACCCCCCTCATTTTTCAAAGGGACATAATGCACCCAAAAAAGGGCCATGGCCTCATGGGGAAGGGCCAGGGAAGAGATAGGGGAGGCCAGGAGATGCTGGGGATGAAATAAGAGGAAGCTACAAGCAAGAATGATAATAAACAGAAATTTCACAGGCCCAAACAGCGCCCCCTGACCTGTGGTGTCCTGTGCGATGGCACTGGCCACACTACCCTAGCTACGGCCCTGATATACACAGTATATATATATATATATATACATAGTGGGACAGAGAGGCAGACGGACTTAAAAAGTTTTGTATAGTCTAAATTCGATGATTAAGAAATCAGACATATCACAATATATACATCAATTGTGAGGTCATATATCAGTTGATTTTGAAAGTCGCCTAGAACGCTGTCATACTATGACCTTATTTTAGTGAAAAACACAAAGCACCGCACAGATTTAACTCGACAACCACCTTGTAAATGCAGAATAAATATTCTATAATTAAATACACCAAGGGGGTGCTACCTACTACTATTAATTATACGTACAACAAACCAAACAAGAAAGGAGTAGTATGTGGGTGCACTAGTCGAGAATTAAATAATAATTCTTAAAAATTTACTTTTATTAATAAATGATTAAAATAGTCCCTCTAAAGATTCATGAATGGCGAAGTATTAAAATTATAGATTAAAGAAGGAAATAAAGTTAAAAATGATATGCCAAGGGCTCCGTCACCAGATGGCAGACTTATAATCTTCCTCTCAAGACGTCTACTATTATGTCTGTAAATGTATAAGCCTTTATTGTCTGAGTATTTTGTGTGAATAAATATTATTTAATTTAATTCAATTGTTATTTAATTTATTTATTTGTGTCCTCTAAATATAAAGCACTGTAATCACCATCTGCTCCAAATTGATGTTTATAAATGCTTATCAGCACAATTCTGCCAAATGAACGATGGTAATCCTGCTGCTATCTAGTTGTTTCAAAATGTAGCAACCTAGATTCACTCTGCAGAGTTAATAACAACGTATCAGTCTATCTCTGCTATTCAGATAGTTACATAGTTGGTATGTCAGTCAGTAGTGTCACTATCAATTTGTATTTTTAATATTTATTTTACTTCACTCTTATAGTGCCAATTAACATACAATCAGATGCATATTAATCTATTTATGACATACTCCACTAAAAATTATAGACTGATGTCGATGCAGCGTGTATATGGGCAGTGCTTCTGAATACTGCAGGACCTCAAGAACGTATATGTATTTTTTCAATGGTCATAGATGCCGCAGAGCATCAAATCGGGCACATTAAATACATATGATACTTTTAATAATATCCGAAGTAATTAATTCATCCACACAATAATCCCAGTGAATGCTGCTCTATCCGATTATGTCTCTTAATAATCTTTCACATATAAGAAGGTTTATGGATTAACACAAATAAATAAATTAAATAACAATCAAATTAAATTAAATAATATTTATTCACACAAAATACTCAGACAATAAAGGTTTATACATTTACAGACATAATAGTAGACGTCTTGAGAGGAAGATTATAAGTCTGCCATCTGGTGATGGAGCTCTTGGCATATAATTTTTAACTTTATTTCCTTCTTTAATCTATAATTTTAATACTTCGCCATTCATGAATCTTTAGAGGGACTATTTTAATCATTTATTAATAAAAGTACATTTTTAAGAATTATTATTTAATTCTCGACTAGTGCACCCACATACTACTCCTTTCTTGTTTGGTTTGTTATACTATGACCTTATGTAAGCACATTTATACTGAGCTCTACCCCTGATGAAGTCTTGGTAAAAGACGAAACGCGTAGGGTTTATGTGAATGGTGGACATTGCACTGTAAACATTCCCCTCATTTGGAAGGTGTAGAGAAATCTATGTTATCTATATAGTGAATGTTGACATATCATCATATTCATGTAATATTTGTCCATCTGAAATTGTGAAATTTTAATAAAATCTATTTTAATGTTTATGAATTATTAATATTGGCCTTTGGGCCTATCTTGGGTGTTTTCTGGTATGAGGGTATTTTTATAGAACCTCAGGGAGAACAATAAATAAGTTCCATCATATAAACTTATTAACCGGTTCTGAAAAACAAGCACAAATATTGGCATTTACATCCCCAAAACGAAAAGCATTGGAACCTTTAAGCCCTGAAGGGACAGTAATATACAGTATAAAGAATATAAGGACTGTCCATATTATTAATTCATTTGAAGCGCCCCGAAAGTAACTGTTTTGTATCTATTTTTGAATAGTCCTACTAATAGTGGACTTATTGAAGGGAGCAGCTGTGTACAATTATAGCGCAGGTTAGCTTTTGGTGTGTATCTATATATTTATATATATATATATATATAATCCAAAAAAAAAGTCTGCACTC
Source organism: Taudactylus pleione (assembly GCA_031769625.1). NCBI lineage: Eukaryota > Metazoa > Chordata > Amphibia > Anura > Myobatrachidae > Taudactylus > Taudactylus pleione. The sequence goes on from JAUIMM010001336.1 coordinate 889,629, forward strand.
ACATCTACATAGTTGCCAACTTTATGGGGTGCTCCCCCTGAATCAAAAAAAGTGAATTCTTTGGTCCAGAATAATACAATCCAAAAATGAAAGGAGCACTCACCAGAGCATTTCCAATAGAAAAAAACAGCAGCATAATAACAATGGTGCAACAGACGGCATATGTCACCGTGATGCTGTTTGGTGACATATGCCGTCTGTTGCACCGTTGTTATTATGCTGCTGGTCTTGATAAAGGTAAGGAATGTCCAAAACGTCGACCGGACAGATATATGTAAGAAATAAAAAGCTGTTTTTTCTATTGGAATGCTCTGGTGAGTGCCCCTTTTATTTTTGGATTATATATATATATATATATATATATATTAGCAATATTATGAAAGACTTAGAGCACAATAAAGGTTCTTTCAAACATCTACAATTTGAAACTAGATAATGAATGTATGCTTCATATGATTTTAATTAGACATTTTTAATGTGTTTTTCATGCAATATTCTTTGTATTGCCTTGCAGGGCACAGTAATATCTGAGAAGTTATATTTTCTTAAATTTTAACTACTGTACAGCATTTTTTAATGCAATGGTGACAAAGGTCCCATTAGATTACCACCCAACATGACCCATTCCAGGAGGAACAAAATGCTTTGTTCCTGAACTTCTTAATTTATGACTGCAGCCACCTGTGTTGAACTAGTTAATTGACAAGAAAGGTGTTTCACTACAGGTGACAACAATCATACATTAAGAGGGACGTCCAGGAACAGAGCATATTGTACCTTGTGGAAGGGGTCATGATGTGAGGCATGCTATAATAAGGTAGCCAGAAATAGGCAAAAAGGTGTTGGCAGAGCTAAGAAACACAGTATCAAAACTTCAAAAGAGATAAAATGGTGAAATTTCCCATAGCAATATACAGTATCAGCTTGTACATATAATTTATCTACTGTAGCACAGTCTACAAAATCCCAGTTACAAGCGGATTTGTTGCTAAGGGCAACTTTTCAACTTTATCTCTGTTTTAAAGTTTGATACATCTCCCCCACAGAGAGAGTAAACATCTCATGAATCATAGCCTGAACTGAACTTTAAGATCAATACCCTATCCTCCCATTATTGCTCTCTTGTGTCCAAGTAAAAGGTCTAACAGAATGTAGCCACTTGTGGTCTCCGTGATTCCATACCAGTGATATACACTATTGTCCATTCTGTACTAATATATCAGAGAACCTTAACACACACTACCCATTATTCAATGAATCACACACAAATTTATTGCCAGAGCTCAATCCACTACTTCCCACCTTCTATAGATTCTGTTGCTTAATAATCACATCATAATATTATCTAATCTTATGGAGCACCTCTCTGTCAGGAGTATTCGGGAGGTGATTGTGGAAGAGGTGGCCTCCTTGAAGAATGCTATTACACAAGATTTGCTTTTGAGTCTTGAAACAGATAAAAGTTTTGATACTGTGTTATAGACTCACCTATTCTGGAGCCTTGAGAATTTGAAACAGAATTTACATGCCCCGTTCTCTTTTTTTTTTTTTTTTTTTTACTCTAGTCTCACCCTGTTGTATGGTCTCCTATATGATTAAGAATTGTCTTTGCCACATACAGTATTCTCTGTTGTGTTCAGAACTGGTTGAGTATGTAACTTGATTGGGACACATTGTGCAGCTTCTAGTTGAAAAATATCAAACACACAAAGCAGCACTTTGTTAGATTTTCCATTCTGCATATTATAGCAATACCACTGGAAAATCCACCATGTTCAAACCTTACAAATTATTAATTCTAACTTTTTGCATATAATGTAAAATATACAAACCACAGGACATTAACTTGTCGTTTTACAAACTGCAGGAAAACCACCACAGGCTGCCTTGCCTGTCACCTTGTGTTAAAAAAAGAAGAAATTATAAAAAATTAAAAAAAGAATGTTTAAAAGAAAAGTCCATCCTCTTCACTAGCACAGTGTGCTTCTTATTAGCATCAGTTCTCTCGGTGGCCATCACCTAGGGATGTGCGACCCAGTCCCAAGTAGCTTTGGACCCCTCTTGTTACTACTGTTTTGTGTGTACATTGGAAATAAATTAAATAATAGTGGATAATTGTGCCCCTTTATTTATGTTAATAGATAATAGTCTCCCCTTTATTTGACTAAATGTACAATTTATGATAATTAACTGTGCTTTTATCTTGATTATAAAAAATAATATTTTCTATAGAGTTTAATCCATGGGTTATAAAAACCACTGAAGTGACACATACAGTACCACTTATACAGAGTTAGCCAATCAGGAACAATCTCTCATCTGAGTCAGATAATAAAACTGGCAGTTTGAAGGGCAGAATTGCTGGCATTATACAGAAATGTGTGACAGTTTTGAAACTAACAATAACACCGCCAATAAGCCGAAATGGGTGACAACTGCCAGCCCATCACCAGTAGCTTCAGGTACTGTATGCAAACTCATCTTCCAATGACACACAAGAAGCCCACCTGGACCGGTGATGCCGCTGACCCCAGTAGGGTAAACTCAGCCTGACCCATGTATTGGCAGGGAGAGCATCTCAAGACCTACAGCAAGAGAGCCACTGCAGATATTCTTTCCCGCAAGAATAAAGCAGGCAATACAGATGTGTCCTCGTACACTACTCCCATAGTCGTGCCAAACAGCCCCTCTTGGCACGCCAGGTTCTGTGTGTCTTGGCTTGTGATGTGTGTCTTTTTTGCTCAAATGTGCATCTTAATCACACAATTTAAACAATTGGATGCGACAAAATCGCTTAACGAGTCTGCACTGATTATTTGGTATGTAACATTTGTACATATGTATGCGCATGAGTCTGAATCTATATACAAAGTGGTACGGTCGCAGCTTTTTCTCACCTTCCAGAGACCTCACAGTTCTGGGTACAGTATCATAGAATAATCGGATGGAAATCATATGTGCAGATGATCTAATCCGTTCATTGACGGATTACTATTTCTGTGAAATGAGCATTTGCAGGTGGCAAATGTGCTTCTAACATGCAAGCACAAGGAACAGATTTGTTTCATGGTAGTGAATAGGCTGACTTCCTTGCTCGTTTGAAGCATGTGACTGGAGATGGGATGTCTGTTTCTGATAAAACTTTCATACATACTGGGCATGTTGCAGAGTTTTTTCATGCACACTTCTTTGATGCAAAGAAGTGTGCATGGAAAAAAAATGCACTTATATCTACCTGCATGCAGAATTGTAAGCACCTCAAGATTAAACTGCTCCTATATGTGTGACTGATTTCCTACTAGTCATCAGCAACAGTGAGTACTCACAACAACCCTTCACTAACAGTAATGTCTCCAAACAGGCATATTAATTTATGTCCAGCTGTGTATAGCCTTCAATAAACTTTACTACATTAGAATGCCCCATTACAACCCAGTTGTGACTCTTCGGTCATAAATGTAGATGCAATCAAAATGCACATAACTCTGCATCTGTTGCACTTGCGTGCACTCAGTTCCCATAACACATGCAGTTCGTAAAAATGCAAGATACACTGCACGTAAAAGTGCACATTGAGAGTGTTTAAATCATCCTGCGGTGTCTAAAAGCAATCTCTGCTGTATATGTCTATATTGTCACAGATGCTTTACTTCTGTAGACTCAAAGGACCAATTTAGGTTCACACCCACTATACTAGGGCCAATTACACATGTTGCTCTACACTTAAGCCTGTGGTCTTTATGACTTTATCTAGATCATCTGGGCTTGACTCTGCATCTGGTTCTACAGTGACCTTCCACAACATTTCACAATTTAATTGGATTTAAATAGCAAACTTCCAAGTTGTTTAGTTTTCTGTACCTTTTAGCTTGATAAACCCCATTATGGATGTAGCCCCTGTATCTATGCTTCTTACATACATAATTGTACAGCTTATATTCACCTAAGAGTCCTAGGTAGTGACTCTCTCCTCCTTTGATATGTCGCTACCACAGATAATTATTATTGTGATTACATTATACAAGTACAGTAGTTGCTACAAGAAACCTGAACACTAATTGGCCCTAGTATAGTGGGTGTTTCCCTTTTGTGAACCTAAATTGGACATAGAATATTTGATCACCTTGGATATGCCAATGTTCAGATGCTACAGAGTGAGATGGTCACAGGAATGTTAGTGAGGCAGTCAAACTCATCAGCCATTTTTAAAATCAACGAAACAGAGCTACATAACCACTTGAAAGAGTACATATAGATGTGTGTAGTCAATGGAAGTAAAGTCTGTGAGTGGATACAGATACATTGTGATGTTTATGGATAACTTTACAAGGATGACTCTTTTACTTCATCAGAGAGACATCTGAAGTGGTGATTGCAGATTACAAGAGACAACACACAGGTTAAAGACTCAAGACCCTGAGATTTGATAATTGTGGAACAATTCTTAAGAAAATATGAAATAGAGCATCAATTGTGCCAGTAAATGAGCAAACCATACACTAGTAGAGAGAGCAATATATTTGCTAAAAGATGCAGGCCTGGACAAGCAGTTTTGGGCGGAAGTCGTGTCCATGGCATTTTACCTCAAAAACCGTTCTCCTACAGGTTTCCTAAAGGACAAGACACCTATTGAAGTGTGGTGAAAGAGAAAACCATGTAAAACAGCTTTTGAAGTACTGCATACGTGCATATACTAAAGGAAAGAAGACGAAAACTGGGTTCAAAGGCCCTCATTCAGAGCCGTTCGTTAACAGGAGTACGCTCGTTGCGTTCCGATGTTGACTAACCGCGCATGCGTCGGTGTTACACTGCGCATGTGCGTACGGCAGATTGCGAGTTTTTTTGTCTCGTTCGTAAAATAGCGTACAGGAAGTGACATGTCAAATGTGATTGACAGAACAGGGCGTTTTTGGGTGTTGACGGGGGTGGAGATGGAAAAACGCAGGCGTTGCGAGGCGTTTTTGGGGCGTACATACATTATCAGATGCGAACGTCAAATGTGTTCGTACCAACTCATATGTCACTGAATGATCCTCTTTCCCTTCAAAATGCTCGCACAGCTTAGGGTCTGGAATACTCGACCACATTGGCGATGGCCTTCTCCTCCGTCCCGGCACTCCACGATGTAGCATCAATTAATCACGGCTTGTCAGAAAATCAATTAGTGTTGGATTGAAAACCGGCTTGGTATGTGTTTTGAAATCAGTTTTTTGGGTTAGCACAAAACCGTACGCAGGTGGAAATCATAGCTGCTAATGTCAGGATTACACAATCAATTTGCGTACATTTGTGGGGGTTTATTTTGTGCTCAATTCTTGGTTTTTAGCCTATTGTAACAATAATGTCATCATGTTTGTGTTTTTTTGGCCATTTTGCTTTTGCCTGGTGAATTTGCTTCCTTATGTAAATTTTCAAACGTTCCTTAAAGAGCCCTTTTTTTTTCATGTAAAATGTTGTTGTTGCACGTTGTTGCCTTGTGGGCCAGGATTAAATGTAACCCATTTTTACAATAATGTCAGAATACAAAGTAGTACATTTTTGGAACATTTATTGCTATAAAAAAACAATTTCATGCACATATTTTACACAAACATTTTTGCAGTGTTCATTCCAAAATATTTAATAATTGTGCAAACATAAAAGTTTTTGGAAACGTAAAGCTAAAAATTAAGAAAGGAGAGGGAAGTTTTGGCCAGAAAGGAATATGAGGCAAGCACAGAAGGAGTGTGGGAAAAGTAGCCAGTGCTGTCAACGTTTTTTCCCCTGTTTGGCTGGGGGAGGGAGGGCGCCAGACCGGGTCCGGGATGTCATCGGGCTGGCCTGTCCAGAGGCAGATGTTGTGGCCTCTGGACTAGGCACAGGGCTAGGCACATTTGGAGGATTGGCTGATGTTGTGCCAGAGGTGGAGGATCCTGATGTTCCGGCAGGAAGGGAGGTCGGCTCCACCATGTGCTGGCGAATGAGCTGCTCCAGGGCATTGGCGATGCGGATGTTGGCCCTGGTATTTTCCGCCAGGGCCTGACCAATGGTCACATTGGCCGCAGCATTTTGCTCCAGGGCCTCAGCCACCCGTACCAGACTGGCGTCCATCCTCTGCAGAATCTCCGTATGGAAATCCGATTTAAAATTGAGTTCTGTGAGGAGGGACACTGCCTGCGAGGGGGATTGCCCTGGACTGGCTTCTGCAGGGTCCTCAGCCGGATGTACTGGTTCCTCCCCTGCAGAGCCAGCAGAAATTCTGCGGCCAAGGCTCCCCTCTGGAGCAGACTCATCCGCCTGTGTCTCTGTTGGAAAAATGAGAAAAGACTCACATTAGAATCTACATATTGGCACAATAACATTTCAGAGTTGGTGACATCACAATATTTACCTTGGACAACATGAGGAGCCGCAAAGTCTGGCATGTCCGTATCCATGTTGGACACGCCAAACACCTCCACAGCCTGCACACACCCCTGTGCCAGCTCTTCTAAATCATTCAACTCCAATGACACAGGGGTGGGACCCCCACCTGTCCCCCTTGCATGCCTAGCCCAGTCAGCCATTTTTTGTTTCAGGCGATATTTGAAGTCTTGCCATCTGTTGGTGAAAAAGTAGCCATTATTAATGCATTCTTTCCCCCAGTTTTTGTGGGTGGTCAAATTTTAACTTACCGCCGTTTGACATCCCGGGCTAGACGGACAAAATCACCCACCCGATTGACCGCAACGGCTACCTCCTCCCACATTCTCCACTTCTGGCTTGCACTCATATTCCTGTCTGCCTGTGGCAGGATGTCCACACACTTCTGAACCAAAACCTCCATCTCCTTTCTTGTGAATTGTGGCTGCCTTTTCTTTTTGCCAGCTTTGGCCGGAATACTGGGCCCAGCAGCCTCTTCCATGTCATCCTCCTCACCTATTTTTTTAAATGTTGAGAATTGTAAACTTCACAACTTGCACTATATTATGTTTCAAATTAATCATTGTTTACAAATGCCTTAAATACTTACCGCCAGTCTGTTGCCCATTGTTTCCATGGTCTGTAGCCATGTCTTAGCTCAAAACAAGAAATACACCAGAATTTTTGGTTTGGCTCGTGACGTATTTATACATGCGTCCTTATTTTTCGGCCGCATCATTGATTGTGCGTTCCTATGATCCCTCCTTCATTTGTGCGGGAAACTAAACACTATTTATGGCTTGGGGCGTCTCGAGTCGAGGTGGCGTTTTTGGATTGTTGGAGGTTACGTTGGTCGGAGTTGATTGTTGGCGGGTTTTGGAGTTGGCGTTGGTGGGAGTAGTTTTTGTTCGCTATATTTGCTTTTTGTTTTTCCGTTCGCATTTTTTCTGTTGGTTTTCTTTTTGGCGTTTCTTTATTTGGTAAGTTTTTGGCAGTCTAACTTTTGTTCAATTTGTGTCTCCTTATTTTTCTGATTTTGCTAACGTTTTTTTTGCGTAATTTCATCTTTGTTAGGTTTTTTTTTGGCTCTGCCCCAAAGACCTTTTGATCCGGAATCTTATATATTATCTCTTGGTAAGTTCATTTTTTCACTTGGTTAGTAAATGTTCATGTTTGTCTTTACGCAACTTTGTTGGACCTTACACTTGTAACCTTTGTTTTTCTTAGTCAGAAATGTTTCTAAAATGTTGTGTTTTTCTAGCTGCGTATTTTTTAACTTGTATTTGCGAACTAATTAGCGCATTTTTATCTGTTTCTATTGTGACTTGTATTTGCGAACTAATTAGCGCATTTTTATCTGTTTCTATTGTGACTTGTATTTGCGAACTAATTAGCGCATTTTTATCTGTTTCTATTGTGACTTGTATTTGCGAACTAATTAGCGCATTTTTAAATGCTTATTCAAACCAGTTAAATTGTTGTATTTTCCCTTTAGCATTTGTTGCTTACATTTGGCCCCAATTTGACGTAGTGTGCGCAATGTCATTTTGCTCTTTGGGCAAATGTGTGTTTCTCCCCTTTTATGTTTTGTCTTGCACAAAATTTTGAAACAGAAATGCCCAGCATAAATTGATGTATTTTTATATTGTGATTATTTACAGTTTGCACGTATCATGACAATACCCCGGCATGTAAGCATCAATGGATGGTATCATCAAGCTAAGTTAAATTCTTTTTTTTTGGTGGGTTTAAAAGCCTTACATTCAAATCTTGCCATTTCAGGTTGATCTGGGTCGGATTGTTCTGGCCATGCTCCCGGAAGCCGACCAACCTCAATCTCGTCCCAGGCGTAGGCATCGTAGGCGTGCAAGGCCCCAGATATTTCAAACACGTGTCACCCTTTTTGGAATGCCCGATGATGAGGTTTTAAGACGCTACCGTCTTCCTCTCTCATTAATAGAGAGTGATCTTGAGCGGCAAATTGACAGTCCTACAGCAATACCACCACTTACGCAATTTATGGCGGTGTTTCATTTCTGTGCCTCAGGATCGTTTCAAACAATGGTGGGAATAGTGGCGGGCATCTCACAATCCTCCTTTTCCCGGATCCTGAGGGCAGTGATGGAGGCACTTTTCAAGCACCTCCATCATTTTATTCAAATGCCTTTGGATATGGGTGCCCTTAGTGTGGCCAAGGCCAATTTTTACCAAATAGCTGGCTTCCCACACATCATAGGGGTTGTGGATGGTACTCACATACCACTTCAGCCTCCAGCACGGCTGGAGGCCATATTTCGTGACCGGAAACACTATCACTCCCTGAATGTAATGGTGGTATGTGATGCCTCCCTCCAGATCCTGTCCCTGAATGCAAAATTACCAGGAAGTGCACATGACTCATTCGTCATTCGGCAATCAGGGATATGGCACAAATTAAACAACCTACAAGCTGGTGATGCGTGGCTTCTGGGTAAGTGGAGACCTTTAGAACATAACAATGTTAAGCTTGATACACAGTGATCCTGATGTTGTCTATTCTTTTTCACAGGAGACAGTGGCTACCCTTGCACGCCCTGGCTGCTCACTCCTTATTTGGCTCCCACACCAGGGCCACAAAGTGAGTTTAATGCCGCACTTACAGCCACCAGGCAAGTGGTGGAGTGCTGTATCGGCCTTTTAAAAGGCCGATTCAGATGCCTCCACTGCTCTGGTGGCGAGCTCATGTATTTGCCGGATATGGTTTTCGAAAATTGTGGTCCTGTGTGGGATATTTCACAAAATCGCCATAAGGAGTGGTGTCCCAATGCAGCCAGAGGATGTCTTACCTGAGGATGGCCCCCCCGAGGTTGGTCGGAGGTCAGTATGTGGGGGGGCCATACGCGATGATGTGGTGGCCAGATATTTTAGGTAATTATTGTCAAAACAACAGTGTTTATACCCAATGTGGTACGGTTTGTTTGAGAACATCTAATTAATTGTTTTTTTTTTCTCCATCTTCTGTTTGTTTGCATAATCTTTGGCACTCCAACGATGACTACTTCCTGCTACCCTTAAAAAACCTTCATGTGGAAACTTTGGGAATATATTATGGAACCCATATTGCAACGCCACATTTGTGGAATCATGTTGGCATGGTCCTTCGTCAACCAGTTCTTGATTTGTTGTGTGTTTTTTTTATAGTTTTTGGTATGTGTTGTATTTATGATTATCACTGTGTATTTTGTTTGTGAGTGACCACTGTTTTTTTAGTTATGTTGTGAATAAATGTCTTGAGTCCCTAAAACTTACTTTCAGCGATCTGCATGCGAAAGCATGCCAGCAAGCGGGGCGTCCGCCGTTGCAGGTCCGACCACCTGCGCTCCAGCTGGCCGATCTGGCGGCGTGAGCCGAAGGAGCGCAGGTGGCCACGTACCTCTGCATATGCCACGTACCTCTGCATATGCGGAACGCTTCTAGTGATTTGTGATGGGTGGAGGCTGGCTGGTGATCCGCCTATCCATCACCTCGGTTAGCACCAGCAGCTCGCGCCTGGTGAATGCCGAGGCTCTCATGATGGCAATGGTGTATTTGTTAAAAATAATTTTTAATAAAGACCCGAAAATAATTTTGATTGGCTAATGTATTTGGGTAATTAACAGGACCAATTCTATTGGTTAGTGTATGAGTCATGTGTTCGACAGGGCCAGAAATCTCTTGAGAGTTATGATAGGCTTGATGCAGTGACATGCGTAAGCAAATTTAAATAAAGAAATGAACCCCGGGAATTATGCGGGGATAAAAACAAAAAAAACAATTGTTTAATTGTGGCTAACATGTATTTTGACAAATAAAAGCGATTGTTTAAGCCGTACGTATTCTGCGGGTAAACACAAACACGGACAAGATTAAAGTTTATTGCATTGTGTGAAAAAAATAAAAAAAAACAATTAAGCTAATTGATATATTGATTGCCATGATACAATTGAGGGAGGTAGGCAGAATAAACGAGCAGTTAATCGAAATCTGACAGTCCAACTTCCGGGTAGTACTAGTGCGTGCGTTCCCTTCAAGCCACTTCGGGGATGTACACTCGCTATTTGGCACGCTCGTTAGTTAGAGGAGGGGTCGGTTGAGTTTGGGGAGGATGTTTGTCTGTGTTCGAAAATACGAGCGAATGCTTGAATTTACATATTTTTTTACGTACGCCGAACGTATGAACGGCCACTTGCGTCCGGCTCTGAATGAGGGCCAAAGTTAGTAAAGTGCATAATGCTTGGCTATTGCCATTAGAGCAAAAGTTACTGATTGTGGAATCCAAATACCAGAAAAAAAAAAAAAAATCCACAGATGAAGAGCGGCAGAGATGGCTGTGGAGTACTGGCTGAAAGTCCACACAGACGCTGAAGTGCAGCAGAGACAACTGTGGAGTACTGGCTGAAAGTCCACACTGGCGCTGCAGTGCAGCAGGAACTGCTGTGGTGTTGCTAGCAGATAGTCCACACAGATGCTGAAGTGCAGCAGAGACAGTAGAGATACACGCTGCAGTGGCAAATGCAGGATTTTTAGGGGGGGACTTTTGTCCAGGAATGATGATGTTCGTCCATGTAAGATGACGTTTAGCCTCTTTCTGAGTTCCGTTTTTTTGGAGGGAAAAATCCGAACTCAACGTGCAAACTCGAACCTATCCGAGCCTGCACATCCCTAATATATATATATATACACACTGTGTATATATATATATATATATATATATATATATATGAGATACACCCCCATTTTTAGTTATGTGTATCTGTATTATTACTCTTATGCAGTGCCCCTAATGCAGTGCCCCCAGTGGTTTTGTCCGATATGCATGGCCCCCTAAACTAGTGCCCATTATGCATGGCCCCCTAAAGTAGTTTATGCATGGCCCCCTAATGTAGTTTATGCATGGCCCCCTAATGTAGTTGATGCATGCCCCCCCCCTCCGCCCAGTACTTACCTCACCACCGCGCTGACTCCCCTCCGGCTGCCTCCCGCTTTGCCGCTGCTCTGGCTGGATCAGGCTCTTCACATTGCGTGGGTGACATCATGACGTCACCCGCGCAGTGCATCACTGGGAACGCTGGCCTCTGAAGCGATTGGAGGCTTCTTTAGCCTCCGGTCGCTTCAGAGGCCAGTGTTCACAGTGCAGGGAGCCACAGAGGTCGGAGACGGAGCGCTGTCTCCATCTCTGAAAAAATAAATTTGGATCATATGGGGGGGTTTCTGGGTACTCAGAAACCCCCCCTGCATGCGTGGGTGCGCTGGACACGAGGAGCTGGATCATACTGGAACATGAACTAACTCAGAAGAACTGGAAGCTATGTACTGAACGCTATAGTTGGCATCAGAGCAGAGAACCAGCAGAGGTAAAAAAAAAAGAAGATTCAATCGGTGCAGGGAGGAGGTGATGGAGCAGTAAGGTAGGAGGACCTCATGGAGGTGCAGCCCGGCATCTTCGTCTCCTAGCAACAGGCGTGAGAGAGCCGCCTGGAGTACTGATGTCAAACAAGACATTACGGAAGCTTGTGACAGTTCGTGAATCGAGAGACTGATGTTAAGGCCCATGCTATCAGTGGAGGACTTTTACTAAAGTTTTGCCCGAGAAGGCCATGTTGAAGCATTTGATGTGTTGATGTCTTTTCATGTGCTTAATTCAATTTATTTTACAGCTTGCTACAGAAAAGCTGAAATGATATGTGTAACATGAAGAAGCTTGTAGAGTGCAGGGGGAGGGGTGTTAAGGTGCCCACACACATAGCGACATTTTACACGATTTGGCCGATTTCGATGAATCCGGTAAAAAAAGTACAAATTGTGAGTTTATACTCACAAGCACGATGCCGATGCGCGTCCCCGCTAGTCGTATATCGCATCTTCTGATCTGCCGTGCTGTAGGGCAGATTAGCCAACCATGAACACGATGGACGCCGATCGTGAGGGTTTTTTTCCTCACGATGAATCGTACGATTCATCACACAATGCGGAATTTGACTGACAGAAGCCTGGACACGCCCCATTGCCATCTTGTGCAGCATCGTGTATGGAGCAAGACAGTCACACTTTGGGAGCCTGCACACTGAAGTTTTGTTTTGGACAAGTTTTGGTGAGTATTGGTACAGTTTAATACAACCACACTGACCACCAATATGTGCTCCCCACTGCCCACCAATGTGTGCCCCCAGGTAATAAATGCATGACCCAGCCACCGCCCGCCATATTGAGGCGGGCGGTGGCTGGGTCATGCATTAAGCTCCCACTGCCCACCAATGTATGACCCCAGGTAATAAATGCATGACCCAGCTACCGCCCGCCGTATTGAGGCGGGCGGTGGCTGGGTCATGCATTAAGCTCCCCCACTGCCCACCAATGTATGCCCCCAGGTAATAAATGCATGACCCAGCCACCGCCTGCCGTATTGAGGCAGGCGGTGGCTGGGTCATGCATTAAGCTCCCCCACTGCCCACCAATGTATGCCCCCAGGTAATAAATGCATGACCCAGCCACCGCCCGCTGTACTGAGGCGGGCGGTGGCTGGGTCATGCATTAAGCTCCCCCACTGCCCACCAATGTATGCCCCCGGGTAATAAATGCATGACCCAGCCACCGCCCACCTTATTGAGGTGGGCGGTGGCTGGGTCATGCATTAAGCTCCCCCACTGCCAACCAATGTATGTCCCCAGGTAATAAATGCATGACCCAGCCACCGCCCGCCGTATTGAGGCGGGCGGTGGCTGGGTCATGCATTAAGCTCCCACTGCCAACCAATGTGTGTAATACCTCAAATAAATAAATAAATAAACACGTTTTTTACAAAAAAAAACACCATACATTACATTTAAAAACACACATTATTTAAAGCTGGGGGTCTTCTACATTTCGGTCTCCAGCTGTTGTGGAACTACAGATCCCAGGATGACCTGCCACCCACCTTTGAAACTGTTTTTAGGGCATCCTGGGATCTGTAGTTCTACCACAACGACAGGCCCAAAGGTGGAAAACCCATACTGTCAAACAAAGAAAAACATTATATTACCAAGCAATAAACACATAACATTCCTGTAAAAGAAAACATGATTAGAATACCATAACAAACCTTTAAAAACCTGTAAAAAAGAAAATATTAAAACATTAAAAATGTGAACTATAACAACATTACATTTAACAAAACTATATACACAAATATTTAAATGTCCTTTTTTTCTTATTCATAGATAATGTCCATGGATTCAGAACGTGAATTCGTTACAGGATTCATTGAAATCCTGCACTCGAAAAACTGTCTGTGGAAGATCAGTTCTCGGAAGTACCACAATAAATTGCAGAAGTTGGCCGCACTCGAGGAACCGTTGGTGTGTACAAAAAAATACATATCTGATGCAGACCTGAAAACTGTACGGCAAAAGATACAAAATCTCAGGACAGTATACATCAAAGAAAAAAAGAAGGTGGATGACTCCAAACAATCAGGAGCGGCTACAGATGAAATATATACTCCTGCGCTGTGGTACTACCAAATGATGTCATTCATCAGTGAACAAGAGCCTCAAAGGGAATCAATCATCTTGATGTCTGAGCGTGAGGGAGATGAGGAGGTTGCAGAAGTCTTGGTAAGTAGTGACACAGTTTAAACCAAAATCCTTAATGTTTTTGTTGTTAAATCCCAAATGTCCAATTTAGTCAGTAGTTCACAGATAGTCCTCCTGCCATGGTACAGCACCTGGTCCATTGAAATAGGTCATGTACTCCTCCCTCACTTCTTTGGCACGTGCGGTGGATGTTGTTGTAGTTGTTGGTGCAGACACAGATGTCAAATGTTCAATGTCCTCCAGGGGTCCTACATCTTCTGGTCTAGCTGGGACTGGTCCTCGTTGAGTAGATTTTCTTCGCAGAAAGTTGTGCAGCACACAGCACGCCATCACGACCCAGTCTATCTTCTCCACATGTAGATTGATGGTGGTGTGGAAAATGCGGAAGCGGTTGCTCATTATTCCAAATGCATTTTCCACAATGCGCCGTGCCCGGGATAGACGGTAGTTGTATATCCTTTTCTCTCTGGTCAGGCCCCCGTGTGCAAATGGCTTCATCACATGTTCATGTAATGCAAAAGCCTCGTCTGCAACGAAAACGTAATTTAGGCCATGCTTTGTCTCGTCCAGTGAGGGCAGGTTGAGGGTTTTGTTGGCGAGTCTCTGGTAGAAAGCCATCTTTTTGAAGGACCCACCATCCGAAGCACGCCCATTCTTGCCGACATGAACACAAACAGAAATTCGTATTTGGCATTCACCACTGCCATGAGAATGATGCTGAAGAATCCTTTGTAGTTGTAGTAATATGATCCGGTGTTGGCAGGTGGGTTGATGCGGATGTGTTTCCCATCGATGGCTCCTCCGCAGTTAGGGAAATTCCAACGTTGTTCAAAATCTTCCGCGATGCTGGTCCACTCCTCCACGGTGTTAGGAAACTGTAAAAATAGTAAAAAAGATGTTAAAACATGACTATAATATTTTTTATATCTTTTTCTCCTATATAGACTCCCACCCAAGACCCTGATTTAACATCAACACCGGACCTCAGTCTGCTCGCTGGCGACATTGATCTGGAGAATAGCACACAAGTGGAAAGTCAAGTTCCACCTGGACCCTCATCTTCTCAACAACCCCAAAAAAAGAAAAAAAAAGGCAGAAAGGAGAATTTTACAGAACGAGAGGACCATTTTTTACAAAACGCAGAACGGCTGCTGCAGAAACCCCCAGATGCAATTGATGATTTCACAGTTCATGTGAACAGCACATTGAGAAATCTGGATGCAGATATCCAACAAAATTTTTTACGGTTAAACTACGACCTCTTGAGTCGCTGTATGAGCAAAAATATCTCAAATTCGACATACATTGCAGATCCAATGCTATTTTCCCCTGCCCCAAATAGGTATGTCCGCCCCCCCCTGCCCAGTTAGATATTACTCCCCCACCAAGCACCCCAAGCACCAGCACCACCTTGTATAATGCTCTGCTGGATGCAGCAGATGAGTCGCCCCAATATACAGAGATGTAAATTTTTTTTTGATTGTAATATCACTAAATTTTATGAATTACAATTGGTGCTTGCTGCATGGGATAGGGTGGTGATGACGCCATTTGAACAAGGTCACTACGCACATGGCACAAGTACACATTGCTGGAAGCCGGGGCCACAATGTGTACTTGTGCCATGTGTGTATTGGCCTGTTCAAACTGGCGTCTGACCCACCCTATCACATACAGCCGGCTACCTATTGGGATTCATAAAATTTGGTGATAATGTTCTTTTGTAAAGTTGTAATAAAAAAAGTATTTTGCACACAGTTTAGTACACACTTTCAGCTGCCTGCAGGTCAGTGCACATTGTACTTAATGAAGGCTATTTTTTTCTTTGTTTTAGAAAAAAAAAAAAAAAAAAAAAAAGTTTCTTTACACAAGAAACCAATGTGTGGTGTTTTTTTTTAACTTACCTTGCAATACTGGTACTGTAGCACTTTTACGATGGCTTTGCAGGTCTCCGGAATGATGACGCCCAAGGACTGAGGTGAGATGAGTGTCCCAAACTTCAGGTCTCCCAGTGACCTTCCTGTAGCCAGGTACCTTAGGGTAGCCACCAGTCTGTCTTCAGCAGGGATTGCCCTCCGCCACCTTGTGTCCTGTCTCTTGATGTGGGGGGTCACCAGATGCAGCAATTCTTGGAAGCTGGTGTCATCCATGCGCAGGTAGTTCCGATAGTCCTCCGGGTTGTTCTCCTTGATCTCTATCAGTAGGGACATGTGAGAGCGGGTATCCCTTTGTAGCAGCCACTCCTTGGTCCAGCATGCTCTCGTCCTTCTTCGCTGGGCCCTCTTCCTAATCTCCCGGACCCCGGCTTCAGCGACCAACACTCTATACCGATAGGGATGCATCAGTACAGAATTCAGGAACAGGATAGAATGTAGGTAGCACACACTTGCAGATAGAATAAACTAGTTTAGGGTGCCTGCTTTTTTTATACTCCCAAGCTAGCCACTCCCATTGTTATGGCTATTTAAATTTCCCTCCAATAGTCAAGAGCCTGTTTTATTTTTTTTTTTAAAATTTTTTTCAACTAACGATTTGTTATGGCCAATCTCACGATGCGTACGATCCAATAGATCGTGAGATCGTAAGACAGATTGGGTGTCTTTTTTCCAAAATCGTGATCACGATGGCAAGAGAGCTCCCGTGAAAGTTCATGAGGAAATTTGCCATAAAATCGTATCGTGAGCACATCGGTATATGTGTGGGCACCTTTAGAAAGCTCTTCACTGTGCATACATGCAGGGCACTAGGACCCAGAGTCCTGCACATGTGACTGCAGCCATCTTAGTACTCTGAAAGTGTTGCAGTAGAAGGCAAATGTATTCCACTTAGCTACAGAGAGACCCCAGTGTATACCTCTATAACACTGTTCCAGCATCCCTGCACCTCTACCTGCAAAGAGCATACACTAATCGGCTGGTGAGCTGTATATGACCCCATTCCGCTGCAGCTTTGCTCCATTACCAGTGTACATGTACCAGTGAGTATGCTGTACCTGTTATCTTTTAATAATCCAAACTAGTGATGAGCGGTTCGGATTCTGAGGAATCCGAACCGCTCCGAACAGGTGGAATCCGAGTCCACCCGAACGCAAGTTCGGGTGTTCCCGCCTGACTCGGATTCCACCTCGAGGCCGAACGTCACCCGTCCGGCGTCGGATTCTCGCGAGAGCCGAGTGACGTTCGGCCTCAATAAAAAGGCGCGGCGCCCGGCAGTCGGCGCCATTTCTCGCGTGACGCGTAGTTAGGTAGTTAGCTAGTGCGCTGTCTGTTCTAGTGTTAGATAGATTAGAGTAGGCAGTGCTCTGTGACTTTACTGGGCATAAGCCCTTGTGTGTGCTCCGTGACTGGGCATAATAAGCCCACTGTGTGTATGTGTACTCTACTACTCACTGTATTATACAAGCTCCGTGACAACTGACAGGGCATAGCCCACTGAGTGTATTATACAAGCTCCGTGACAGGGCATAGCCCACTGAGTATTATACAAGCTCCTTGACAGGGCATAGCCCACTGTGTCTATTATACAAGCTCTGTGACAGGGCATAGCCCACTGTGTCTATTATACAAGCTCCGTGACAGGGCATAAGCCCACTGAGTGTATTATACAAGCTCCGTGACAGGGCATAAGCCCACTGAGTATTATACAAGCTCCGTGACAGGGCATAGCCCACTGAGTGTATTATACAAGCTCCGTGACAGGGCATAGCCCACTGAGTATTATACAAGCTCCTTGACAGGGCATAGCCCACTGTGTCTATTATACAAGCTCTGTGACAGGGCATAGCCCACTGTGTCTATTATACAAGCTCCGTGACAGGGCATAGCCCACTGAGTGTATTATACAAGCTCTGTGACAGGGCATATGCCCACTGAGTATTATACAAGCTCCGTGACAGGGCATAGCCCACTGAGTGTATTATACAAGCTCCGTGACAGGGCATAGCCCACTGTGTCTATTATACAAGCTCCGTGACAGGGCATAAACCCACTGAGTATTATACAAGCTCCGTGACAGGGCATAGCCTACTGTGTATATTATACAAGCTCCGTGACAGGGCATAGCCCACTGAGTGTATTATACAAGCTCCGTGACAGGGCATAAGCCCACTGAGTATTATACAAGCTCCGTGACAGGGCATAAGCCCACTGAGTATTATACAAGCTCCGTGACAGGGCATAGCCCACTGTGTCTATTATACAAGCTCCGTGACAGGGCATAGCCCACTGAGTGCATTATACAAGCTCCGTGACAGGGCATAAGCCCACTGAGTATTATACAAGCTCCGTGACAGGGCATAAGCCCACTGTGTCTATTATACAAGCTCTGTGACAGGGCATAAGCCCACTGTGTCTATTATACAAGCTCCGTGACAGGGCATAGCCCACTGAGTCTATTATACAAGCTCCGTGACAGGGCATAAGCCCACTGAGTATTATACAAGCTTCGTGACAGGGCATAGCCCACTGAGTGTATTATACAAGCTCCGTGACAGGGCATAGCCCACTGTGTCTATTATACAAGCTCCTTGACAGGGCATAAGCCCACTGAGTATTATACAAGCTCCGTGACAGGGCATAGCCCACTGAGTGTATTATACAAGCTCCGTGACAGGGCATAGCCCACTGTGTCTATTATACAAGCTCCGTGACAGGGCATAAGCCCACTGAGTATTATACAAGCTCCGTGACAGGGCATAGCCCACTGTGTCTATTATACAAGCTCCGTGACAGGGCATAGCCCACTGGGTCTATTATACAAGCTCCGTGACAGGGCATAGCCCACTGAGTGTATTATACAAGCTCCGTGACAGGGCATAGCCCACTGTGTCTATTATACAAGCTCCGTGACAGGGCATAGCCCACTGAGTGTATTATACAAGCTCCGTGACAGGGCATAGCCCACTGTGTCTATTATACAAGCTCCGTGACAGGGCATAAACCCACTGAGTATTATACAAGCTCCGTGACAGGGCATAGCCAACTGTGTCTATTATACAAGCTCCGTGACAGGGCATAGCCCACTGAGTGTATTATACAAGCTCCGTGACAGGGCATAAGCCCACTGAGTATTATACAAGCTTCGTGACAGGGCATAGCCCACTGAGTGTATTATACAAGCTCCATGACAGGGCATAGCCCACTGTGTCTATTATACAAGCTCCGTGACAGGGCATAAGCCCACTGAGTATTATACAAGCTCCGTGACAGGGCATAAGCCCACTGTGTCTATTATACAAGCTCTGTGACAGGGCATAAGCCCACTGTGTCTATTATACAAGCTCCGTGACAGGGCATAGCCCACTGAGTCTATTATACAAGCTCCGTGACAGGGCATAGCCCACTGAGTGTATTATACAAGCTCCGTGACAGGGCATAAGCCCACTGAGTATTATACAAGCTTCGTGACAGGGCATAGCCCACTGAGTGTATTATACAAGCTCCGTGACAGGGCATAGCCCACTGTGTCTATTATACAAGCTCCATGACAGGGCATAAGCCCACTGAGTATTATACAAGCTCCGTGACAGGGCATAGCCCACTGAGTGTATTATACAAGCTCCGTGACAGGGCATAACCCACTGTGTCTATTATACAAGCTCCGTGAAAGGGCATAGCCCACTGTGTGTATACAAGCTCTGTGACTCCAGTTCATAGTGATAAAGTAATATGGATCACGAGAATGAACTGAGAGGAGAGCAGAAACAACATGTAAATGCTAGCATTGCAGCGGCTGGAAGTCCATCACTTTTATCTAAAGCTGATGCTCAAGGGCGTAGAGGCTTTAAAACCTTAGGGAACCTGAAATCAAAAAATGTAGATTTTACAGGGGTAAAGACAAAAAAAAAACCTCTAAAGACTACTACTTTTGCAGAGAAACAGAAAATTGGCAACATACCATTCACCACACGTAGCGGCAAGGAAAGACTCAGGCTTTGCCCTTTATTTCTGAGTGGTGGTTCTGCAGCTGTCAGTGAGGCATCTTGTGCCTCTCGTGATGATAAAAGACCTTTTCAATCAGACTATAGAAGTGTGAAAAAATTTAAAACCAATAAGGCAGTCGAACAAACTGTGTTTTTTGAAACACAAATGTCAGAAATCCCTGAGGAGAGTCTAAGTGGGTCCACAAGTGGCATTTCTATGTGTAAGCCTGACCTTTCAGAGAAGCCGCCCTCCACAGTTTCTTTTCCATCTGTAGTTGTGGGGATGAGCAGTATTGCCGAGGACATAGAAATTGAGGATGCCACCGTGGAATTGCAAGAGGATGAGAGGAATATATGTGCAGCTGATGCTGGCACTAATGAGGATGTTGAGGATGAGGATATTATTTGTATAAGTCAGGCACCAGTGGAAGCAGCTCTTGGCCAAGATAAGAAGGCCATTGCCATGCCTGGGCATAGAACCAAGAAATCCACATCTTTTGTGTGGAATTACTTTTACCCAAACCCTGACAACGTTTGTCAAGCCATTTGTAGCCTCTGTGAGACCACAGTTAGTAGAGGTAGGGACGTTAAACATCTAGGAACCTCTACGCTATTACGTCATCTGCAGCGAGCTCATGACAGGTGTTTGATAACAGAAACTACTGCAAAAAAAATAACAACAAGCAGTCCAGCATTAGCTAGATGCCTTCTCTCTACTAAATCCCAGCACCTGCAATCTCCGCCGACAACACCTTCCTCCTCAATATCCTCAGGAATGATCAGTGGTAGTACAACATCCAATTTATTAGTGCTAAGTCACGGTGACTCCTCCAATTTCCAGGACACCTCAGAAGAAACTGAATCTTTGAGCACTAGGCCTGCTGCTGCTGCTGCTGGTGGATCTTCATCCCAGAAGTGGACAAAGAAGACTACTAGTAGTATACCAAAAAAACAATTGACTGTTAAAGAATCTCTTGCAAGGGGAAGCAAGTATGACAGCTCTCACCCTGTCGCACAGCGGATCACTGACGCCATGACAGCTATGCTAATATTAGATCTGCGTCCAATATCCTCAATTAATGCAGTGGGATTTACACAGCTAGTTGAGGTCATGTGTCCCCGGTACCAAATTCCATCTCGGTTTCATTTTACCCGAAAAGCCATTCCTCGGCTGTACCAGGACGTTAAACAGAACCTAATTATTGGTCTGCAAAATGCTATTGTACCCACTGTCCACTTAACCACAGATATGTGGACAAGCGGTAGTGGACAAACTAAAGATTACATGACTGTGACAGCCCACTGGGTGGGTGAATCGCGTTCAGCAGCAGCAGTATCTAACAAACAACACCAGCTCATTCAGAGGCAGGCAACTCTGTGCATCACCGGATTCAATAAGAGGCATACCGCTGACAACCTCTTAGAAAAACTAAGAGATGTCATAGAAACATGGCTTACCCCACTTGGACTCTCCTCAGGATTTGTGATTTCTGACAATGCTACAAATATAGTGAAAGCATTACAGCTGGGTGAATTCCAACACATCCCCTGTTTTGCTCACACAATAAACTTAGTGGTGCAGGGTTTTTTAAAAAACGACAGGGGCGTTCAGGAGATGCTGTCTGTGGCCCGAAAAATTTCGGGACATTTTCGGCATTCAGCAACAGCGTGCAGGAGATTGCAGCACCTGCAAGAGCAGTTTAATTTGCCCTGCCATCAACTGAAGCAAGAAGTGGTAACGAGGTGGAACTCAACCCTGTATATGCTTCAGCGGATGGAGGAGCAGCAAAAAGCCATCCATAGCTATACGACAAGCCATGACATTGGGAGAGGAGGGGGAATGTACCTTACCCCAGCACAGTGGAGAGTACTTTCTGTCTTGTGCAAGGTGCTCAAACCATTTGAAGTTTCCACTTGTGAAGTGAGTGCTGACACTGCTAGCTTGAGTAAGGTGATTCCCCTGATTTCGCTTTTGGAAAAGCAGCTGGAGAAATTGAAGGATGATATTAAACAAAGTGATTCCGCAAAGTATGCTGGACTGATAGATCAAGTCCTTTGTTCGCTTCGCCAGGATCCACGGGTGGCCAAGATCTTGAAATCTGATCATTATATTTTAGCAACCATTCTTGATCCTAGGTTCAAGTCATATGCTGTGTCTTTCTTTACAACTGACCCAGATCTTAAAAGAACCAAAGCGCTCCTGGTGAGCAAGTTGGCAGCTGAAGTGACACATGGCACTACGATGACGTCTCCTCCTTCGGTTTCTGCAGCAGCAGCCAGAAAAAAATGCACCTTTTCCAAATGACCCAGTGGTGATGCAGATAAGTCAAGTCAACATTTTGACATCTGGTCGGGTCTAAAAGATTTGCCCAACACCAGTGACACCTCTACCGCAACTCCATCTAATACGATTACCATCCAAAGAATGGTGGAGGATTATTTTCAGGACACCATACACGTAGACATGTCACAGAGTCCCTTCGAATATTGGAAGAAAAAAAAGGCAATTTGGAGACCCTTGTATAAACTGGCTTTGCATTATTTAAGCTGCCCACCCTCCAGTGTGTACTCGGAGAGAGTTTTCAGTACAGCCGGGAACCTTGTGAGTGAACGACGAAGGAGGCTACTTCCACAAAATGTAGAAAAAATGATGTTCATTAAAATGAACTGGAAATTTCACGAGGAAAACCTTTCCCACCAATCACGTCACAGTACAGATACTTCTGTAATGGTAGATTCCAGCGGGGATGAACTGATATTGTGTGAGGAATCGGATGATGTACACACTGATGAGGGTGAGGATGGCAATGATGGTGACATCATGCCACTGTAGACCTGTTGCCTTTAGTAGATTGGAAGATTTTTTTGTGGGGGCCCAAACAAACCAAGCACTTCAGCCACAAAGTGGCAGTACCTGTCGCTGAAATGCTTTGTTTGTTAAAGTGTGCATGTCCTTTTTAAGATCCAACATAAAGGGTGGGTGGGAGGGCCCAAGGACAATTCCATCTAGCACTACCTTTCATTTCTGCCACTGCTGTGTGGCATAGTTTCATAGATGTGCTTTAAACTGTGGTGTCTGTGCCACTGCGCCGCTGCTCTGACGCTTGGTCACCAGTCAGCTCACTGCAACCTTTGGCCAATAATGGTGAAACCAATAATTTAAGCTGTGAGGTGGTCTAAATTGACTGTAAATGACTGGAAATTAATGTTATTGAGGTAAATAACACTCTAGGAAGAAAAAAAAGCCCAATTTATGTAATTTTAGCTTTTTTTGCCAATTTTGGCAAAAAATCCAAATCCAAATCCAAATCCAAATCCAAAGCCAGTCACCGCAGTTTGGCAAATCCAAATCCAAATCCAAAGCCGGATGACGAATTAGAACCAAATCCAAATCCGGCAAAAATGGTCCGGCGCACATCCCTAATCCAAACACCACAGGTTAAGTAACTGGGCTGCTCATAGTTTGAATCATCTGCTGGTGTGTGTCAACATAACTCTGCAGGATCAACACCTGTACTCACATCCTTTCCAAACATATGTATAGACTATAGATTCTTCAAAATGGAGAATTTATTCTGATTCTAATTTGGACAGATCTCTGTGCACGAAAGCAAAGTTTTTGCATACGGCACATATGCAGATGCTAATTTACATCTTTGCATATCTCCGTTCTATTGTTAGCCAGACAGAACTCGATATGATCTCTCTTTTTGTGAAATTGATAGTTTTGGTGGCAACTGAGTAGCAACAATGCGGATGCATGGAACCACTCTGACATGTGGCAGTGCCATGGGAGTATAGTGGGCATGTATCAAAAGCTCCGTGTGAATCTGAGCCTTTCGTATGTGAAAAGGAAGCCTGGTTCTGATGTATCTCTTGCACCTAGTATAGACCTTGTACCAGTGCAGATACTAATGAAGACGGATGTAGCAGCTGGCCTACAATCAATGGGTGGCACAGGTTTCCGCTTCCAGATGAATTAACCCCATTATTAGCTGAACGATTTTCTCGCATTAGCATAAGGTAGTTAATGAGGGTTCCGCGGCTGTCCGCTACTTTACGTACGACTCAGGGTCAGCCCCATTATGCAGAAATGTGAAGCAATAACAGATCTCAGAAATTTTATTGTCAATACTCTGTGCCCCTACAAAACAGCATGGTTCTCCAGGAAATTCAGTGTGGCATCAAACACCACTGTAACTTTGCTCATCGCTAGTTTTACAAGGTCTTAGGAAACAATTATACAGTATTTTAGAAAAATTAATTAGAACTAGAAGTATTAGCAACTTGAAATAAATACATTTATAAGGTGGAATTTTATTCTGGGGTTCTATGCAATTTGTACAAAGTGCACCAATTAGATCTTCAATTCAGTTAAAATTAGAAAAATATAATTTTTTAAGAAATAAGCACACAATATATACTGAACACAGACACTACTTCATAATAACATTTACAGGTAGGGGCTAATACCAAGTTAAAGGCAAGTCGCCTGTAATTGCTCCTGCATTGTGTACACATAAGTAAATGTGTATATATGTATTTATTTATTTATTACCAGTTATTTATATAGAGAACACTTATGTCGCAGCGCTTTACAAAGAATATTTGGCCATTCACATCAATCCCCGTAGGAAGAGTTGTACGCATATTTGTGGTGCTCCTACCCACTAGCCTAAAACTTATTTAGATTGCCAACATCATAGTCAGGGTGCAGTTGCACTGGCCTATACATTGTGCAAAAGATCCATTTGAGAACAGGCATATTTACACTTATGTCCAACTCTGCATAGAACACAATTCCTTTGACATGTCTTCACTGAACTTTATTTATATGCGAACGCCCGATACAGCCCAATTACGCCTCCTCTGTTGCAAATGGAGATGAACAGTGTAATAGTGTAAGATATGCAATATATGCTTTACAAATGGGTGTATGTTCCGTTGAGCACCAGCTCTGTAATGATCCTAAAGAGTAACAGCAATAAGACTGACAGTGGCATCACAAGGGGGGGAGCAGGGGGTGTGGGCCGCACCTTGGTGTCACCTGCTGAGGGGTGACACCAAGGTGCAGACTCCCCTCCCCAGATGCTGCACTGTAAAAGTGCAGCACTCGGATCCTGACACTGTGAGGGAGCCGGCCGACACTGCACACAGGGCAGACCGCACCTCCGGCACCCCCCTATCCCCCAGTAATAACGAGACCACAGGGGTTCAGCCGTGGGACCACGTCCCTACCCACATGGACACACCCCTGACCGAGAGGCAACGCCTCCTTTTCAGCAGCACGTGGCTACGCCGCACACACAGCAACCTTCCCCTCCCCAGGTGACACCGCAGGGACAGGCGCCACTGAAGACTGATTTACAAATAAGCACAGATTTTCTGTATAGCCTATCGCATGTTGCAAAAATATGTCAGCAGTGAGATCATTAGATCATTATGCTATAGTCTCAGGCCCCAAAACAACATGATTATATAAAACACCTCTTTAAAGGGCATTGACTGTTAGTACAAATTACAGCCCTTGACAGCTGCCTTTAGTGTTATTCACACTGTAAATGTGCTAAGTCTTCCTTTTAATGAAAATTCAAAGTTTATCTGCATCAAACTACTTAGGACAATTAACATTCTGACAAGTAGCCAATTTGGTGCGTTTCCCCCTAGTTAAAGAGAAATCATTTTCAGGTTTAGCTATGGGTCCTGCTTCTTCTAAAAGATTCATGGGGACGATAGCCAAGAATGTCTCTGGCCCATCTGTGCTTTATAAGACATCTGGGCTCCCTTGGCCCCATACACATGTCAGTGTAAAGCATTGCAGATTTGTTTTGTCAACTGTTCACAGTCCATTGATCCAAGAAATCAGATCCACAACAAGATACCTCCTTTAAAGAAACTTAGATTAGAATTAACAAAATCTGATGGCCTTTTTGTTATAAGTTACTACACATTTTCCAATTTTAAGATATCAAAAATTTCATTTCTGACCTATGAAAAATCAATAGACATCCACACATGAAATTAAAATGTGAGCTCTATTAATGAGATGTGAGTTTGAAGCTCTGCCTAAATAAAGAATATCATGGTATCTGGTACAGACGTTTTATTAAATCAGATCTTGACCTTCTTCAAAACCTAAAGGGAAATATTAAATTGATATTCAGAGTTAACCTCTTCATATTTTATTAGAAAAAGAACATATTGAAGTTAATCCAATACAGACTTTCAGGAGAGATTGATATTATTCTATTGTATTAATAAATGTTATTAAAGTTTAAAAAGAAAACTACAGTATATTTATTCTCTGAAGAGTTTCAGATATCTTAGATATTTGTTTGCCTGGTCTTGTTTATTTAGCGTGATATCATCATGTAATAGTAACCCACGCCAAGGGTTAGTAATTTAGGAGAGAGACCAGACAACTGCTACAAGTGGCTCCAAAATCCCAGCCTCAGATAGCAGTAGAAACACAAATTAATATTCTTTTTGCCAGATGGTACAATTCGGGTTGCAATAAACTCACTAACGTGTATTATCATTAGAGATGAGCGGTTCGGATTCTGTGGAATCCGAACCGCTCCGAACATTGGGGATCCGAGTCCACCCGAACCCTGTTCGGGTGTTCACCGCCTGACTCGGATCCCCGTTCGGGGCCGAACGGCAGCCGCCTGATGTCGGATTCTCACTAGAGAATCCGACATCAGGTCTCCTCGCGTGTAGGGCAGAGCGCAGTGATAGCGCTCTGCCCTACACAGACACAGACACACAGCCGCCAGCGGCAGCTGTGTGTTTGTTACAGCAGCCAATGAGAGTCACACAGACTCTCATTGGCTGCTGCACGGAGGGAGCCGGCTGGAGCTCACACATGAGCTCCATCTTCCGGCTCCCTCCTCAGCGTGTGACAGAGCGGACGGCGCGGGAGCGGGGATACAGGTAAGTTTTTATTTTTTAATTTGTGCAAGGGCCGGGGGCGCTACTGGGGGGGGTCTGCTACTGGGGGTGCGGGGGGGCCATACTACTGGGGGGGTCTGCACTACTGGGGGGGGTCTGCTACTGGGGGGGGCTATACTACTGGGGGTGCCATACTACAGAGGGGCCTGCTACTGGGGGGGGCTATACTACTGGGGGGGGTCTGCTACTGGGGGGGCCATACTACTGAGGGGCCTGCTACTGGGGGGGCTTACTACTACTGGGGGGGGGCCTGCTACTGGGGCAGCCTACTCCAGGGGGGGCCATACTACAGGGGGGGCCATACTACAGGGGGGCTACTACTGGGGCAGCCTACTACTGGGGGGGGCCTGCTACTGGGGCAGCCTACTACTGGGGGGGCCATACTACTGGGGGGCCATACTACTGGGGGGGCATACTACTGGGTGGCATGCTAATGGGGCACATACTACTGGGGGGGCCTGCTAACGGGGGGCATACTACTGGGTGGCATGCTAATGGGGGGCATACTACTGGGGGGGCCTGCTAATGGGGGGCATACTACTGGGGGGCATTCTACTGGGGGCACTGCATAGTGGACCCTACTACTAAGGGGACTGCATAGGGGGCACCACTGCTGGGGGACATTGTGTAAGGGACACCGCTACTGTGGGCATTGTGTAAAAGGGTCACTACTGTGAGCATTGTGTAAAAGGGGCACTACTGTGTGTCGTAACATAAATAAGAGACACTACTTTATGGTGTAATGTGAATCAGGCCCTATGTGCGGTGTGCTGCGAATAAGATTGTGCACTGTGACTCCTAGGGCTGTAGCCCACTTTGTAAACAAGTACTGTGACTCTGCTGGCCGTACCCCACTGGGTGGGTGCACTACTTTTCATTTCTGCCACTGCTGTGTGGCAATGTGTCATAGATGTGCTTTATACTGTGGTGTCTGTGTCGTTGTGCCGCTGCTTTGTCGCTTAGTAACCAGTCAGCTCACTGCAACCTTTGGCCAATAATGTTGAAAACAATATTATAAGCTGTGATATGGTCTAAATTGACTGGAAATTAATGTTATTGAGGTTAATAATACTCTAGGAAGAAAAAAAAGACCAATTTATGTGATTTTAGCTTTTTTTGTCAATTTTTGTAAAAAAATCCAAATCCAAATCCAAAGCCAGTCACCGCAGTTTGGCAAATCCAAATCCAAATCCAAAGCCGGACGACGAATTAGAACCAAATCCAAATCCGGCAAAAATGGTCCGGCGCACATCCCTAATTATCATGCTACCATATAACAACCGTCTTAAATACAATGTAACTTAACTTTTAAGAATAAAGACACAGACAACAGTGCTGGCGTTTATATATTTTGTCAAATACTAATAATGGTGACGGCACAAAAAGAACGCACAGGACAATAACAACCAAACAGCTCAAACAAACACACACACAAGCCAAGCATTGGTGATCAACTCTCCTTTACCTTCAACTACCCGTCCAGGTGGTATAGCCATTTCCCGTCCAGGACAATTGGCTGTCGTCTTACTCCACTTTAATGAGAGCACACCCACTAAGCCTAACTATTAACATAAACTAACTCCAAGTGTCATTCTTTTCCGCCAAGCGAGGCCTAAACCGATGCGCCGCCACCATAACTCAACCCTGTAAAAAGAAACACCTAAACCAGCAGCAGAAGATTAGCCAATCCTGCAGGACTAAAATGCACACCATCTCCACGAAAACAAATGTGCATTGCGGAAATGAATAAACACCTTCTCCACTACATCACCACCATTCTCCACTACACCACCACCATTCTCCAACATGTATCTCACCACTGCAGTATTTACCTTCCTCCTAGCAACATCCAACCGGGCACCAGAACCAGCACACCTCCAAACACTCCAGTGGACAATGAAATACCACAACACTTGCAGGAAGGTAGAGCTTCTGCTATGAAATGGATCTAATGACAATAGAGCGCAAATCCAATGCAGTTCGCTGACCTAAATCATTCCCAATGATGGTAGAGAGGGAAAGAGTTGTCTGCAATTGTTGCACAGAATTAAATATAACTTTTATTAGTCTTTAAAATATGTATATCAATAATACAGTCCGTGAAATTTTAAAAGAAAAGAAATTAAAGTGTTATATAGGTAAGAAAAAGTGTAATTAAAATAGATTCTCGGTATCAATATAGGTCTGTTTTTTAATATTTTTCCGAAATATATGGTAGTATCTTGGATATCTATATATTATTATTTATTTAATCTATAGCAATAAATAATTATTTAAACTAAATCTCTGTCAGTATTATTTCAAACAGTAATTATAGCACTGCGTTTTATGGAGTACATGTATGTCCACAGAGCATAACATAAGTAGATATGTTCATTCCCACACAGATGCAGCACCTTATAATATGGAAAGAAAAAATACCAACAAAGCAGTCGAACCACATACACACCATACCGATAATACATGGCAAAAAACATAACAAAGAGGGGGGAAGGGGGAGGGGAACAATGTAGCTAATCAGACTTGAGGCAAAAAACCTAAAAAACCATCACGCCATATCATATATTTCAGAAGCCAATCGGGCCCCCGGGGGAAAAATAAAAAATTCCTCATAGACTCCCGCAGTAGGTCGGCGAGTGGTTAGGCCTCCGGTGAGCTATGTTGGAGCAAAAATAGCTAAGACCAGACGAATATAACATCGGAACGCAGCAGAACGCCACTGACCAAGGGATTGGATATCCCTGTGGGAAGAGCCAGCAGAAGCCGCAGATGTAGCAGCTCCTATTCTAGATGAATGATTACCGGACTCGCCCGGCTCGAGCTCTGAAAAAGCAAAACAACGCTGCAAAAAACATGACAAAACTGGTATTTCGTAACCGTGGATACATACTTGTGCATCAACCAAGCCCCATCCCATTGCCATGTATCTGCTCAAAGGCGCACGCCAGCACCACCAGACATAATGCAAGAATGGGATATGGACTGCAATACGTACTGGAGCATTGTATAAGGCCTAGCATCGCTTCTGGGCATACAAATTACTTCCGCAATAGTGAGTGGTGGGTCAGCCCTCTTAAAGGGGGCAACTAATTTGCATACACAAAACGCTACATGAAGTGTCATGGCAAAAACTTAATTGAAACAGCAAGCATTCAAAGCTGAAAATAAAAACAAACTGAAGGGACTGCAGCCACAAAGTAAATCAACATGGACATATCAATGGGACACCTGCAGTCAACCTCTTTAGGGGTCGACCTGGACCAACCCCTGCAGGCCCCTGAAATTATGAAGGACCTAAAGGGGCTAGGCCTGTCATATAATGCAGAGAAAATAGATGCGCCTGCTAAAATATGCCGTACCACAGCGAGCGAGCGCCCTTGCAAATACAGGTCCCAAATAAATGTCAGCATGACTCTATGCAAGCTCTTACATGCCTGAGCCACCGAAACCAGAAGAAACGCTTCCATTACAGCCAAGCCGCCTGATAACAGTGCAAAGTCCTAGGGCGCATTGGCCTAGGTCACCTGCCAGAGAGGTAATTACCCAATTTTTACTGGAAACAAGAGGCAGTGGCCCTTGGATTTTATATTGTGTACGCATATATGCACATATTTAATTTGTCAACCTAGAGAGATAAAAGGGGCATATGTGTGGTACCCCGGAATTAGGGGATCCCATTTTTGAATAATCTGTCCCAGTCATTTAAAGTCATGAAGGTCCTTTAATCTGTAAATAAATGTATTTTAGTTGAAGGAGAATGTTTTTAAACAAGTAGTCAATTGGTTCATATGTGCCTGGCCTATTCCTATAAAAGGGAAATTATGGTTCCATCCTTTCTGAATGGTCCTGTAATACTGGGGGGCACGAGTACAGGACTCTATCAAGGAGCCTTAGATAGGGGAGAGGTACCCCTGTTACTCACCCCTGTTATTGGTTGGGGGACTATGAAAAGTCAATGCGGGGGGCCAAGAGATGCGTTAGCATGGCCTCGAGGGAGAGAGCAGGAGGATAAAAGCCCAGGATGCGAGATGACTGGCAGTTGGTCCCAGGAGCAATGGCCGCAAACTGTTCCCCCCTGTTGCGCTGTGGGGACCTAATAGAGAGTGGGGATATAAAAAGGCTCTGTACACAAGACTGGTGCACAGTTCCCTGAAGTAACGGTGTTGCAAATTAAGCTCCGCTACACTGCTGACTGCTTACCTGATATAGCCGGAGGACAGGAGCGGCGATCCGGAGGCAAGGAGAGACATGGCTGCGGTCCAGAGACATCGTGGCGGCAGAAGGGACCTGATGACAGGAAGTGGAAGCCTGTCGGGGAGAAGGTGCGGCTGAGGCGGAGTCAGTGGGATCTCCATATAGACGGAGTCTATCCTGGGTCCTCT
The DNA here is from genome assembly GCA_031769625.1 of Taudactylus pleione. NCBI lineage: Eukaryota > Metazoa > Chordata > Amphibia > Anura > Myobatrachidae > Taudactylus > Taudactylus pleione. Next base: position 920,855 of record JAUIMM010001336.1, read on the forward strand.
GGAGGCTGTGTCGGGCACTGCAGGGAACCAAAAGGTCACAGTGATAAGAGACTTACTACACACCACCACCCCCGCAGATAACCATTAGCAATGGCCCACCATTAGTCAGCCGCAACAGCCCCATCAGAGCAGTGCACAGCAGAGATCTTCCCCCATCAGTAGCACAGAGAGCCACCCCTAACAAGCGACTGTTTACAGCACCAAGTAATCTGTTGTCACATTGTCCCACAAAGCAGCGGACTTATACTGATAAATTGGTCAGCAGAGAAGTCAGTGTAAAGGAAAGGGCGGAACTCGATCAGATTGAGCAAATAAAACCATTGTCAGACTTCAGGGAAAGCCTCAGCTGTGCTCACGCTGTAACAAAACGAGCAGACAACCAGCCATCCATGTAGCAGGGTAAATAGCAACTAACTTTTTAGAATCTATAGTAGTAATAAAATGCCATGGATTGTTGCTAAATTGTTGATACAGTAATTTAGTTACAGAGACTGTCAGTCAGGATTAATAATGAGAGACAATTGCAACAGGAGCAAGTTCAGCTTGCGCAGCTTAATCTACTGTAGGTAGAGAAATCCCTATTAAAGACAGTTTAAAGTCGGTGTTAGCATTCAACAACCCGGGCAACGCAGTGTACACCAACAGGCATTTTCTGGACAGAAAATAGTTAGCATACAGGATAATTAATTAGAGACTGTTATTGCTTGTCAAGACTGTTTGATAAATACGCTGACGGTATTGGTTATAAGCGTTTAAGATAAACTGTTGTTTAGAAAATATTGCATGTACTAATCTCTTGGAATTAGCAGGAGGAGAGGAATATTCATCGATTGCCAGGAGGATGTGTTCCCATATAATAAAATTTGATTCGTTGTTTTATTATTGTGAATGGTAATAGTAATTGAACTTGTAATTCTCATTGTAAAAGTGCAAACTGACCTGAGACACTTCCTTTATTGTAATAAAATACCAAATACAATCGTCTGAAGTCCAGTCTGCTTACCTCTTTACCTCTCTGTAAGTAAGGAAAGAACCCAGGGACCCCTCTCTTATTACAAGTGTAGCCAGATTTTGGGGTGTTACATATGTATCAATTATCAGGTAGATGTGACAATGCAGGAACCACCAATTTTACTTTAAAGAAAAAAAAATAGTCTAATAGAATGTTGGCTGCCACCCCCTATCCCCTATGTGTTTTTACATACTGGTGCTGTGCCTGTAAAGCTAAGTACACACTTGTACAATCATACTTGAGATCTGATTCTTCTTACAATTACACTTAAGATTGAAAGTCTACAATCTACTTTTCAATCTGTGATCCTCATATCTTGACTCATCTGCTAAATAGATCGTGACTGCAGAAGCAGCAGCAGAAGTATTGGATAGAACACACTTCCAGGTTTGTCCAACATTGTACAATTCCATCTGATTTAGAAGTCCATAAAACCAGATCTTCAGATGAGATCTTTTTTTTCTGATAAACCATGGACCTAGGTACACACTCTTAAGCTATATCAAGAACAGATCAGGAATCAGAAGATCTGTCAGATGATTGTATAAGTGTGTACCCAGGGCCCTTAAAACAGCCGTGGAGTCCAGGTACTGAAGGGGCATGGGCAAATAGGGAGATGTTGCATGCCCTCTACAGGAAAACAATAATGGAAAATATTATGTGCGGTACAGGGAAGAGGCGCTGGCAATTGGAACCTGCCCCACCTCTCGGCACCCTTGTGTGTACCTAGCTTTTCATTTAGGAGTTTCCCGATCAGGTGCAGGAACTCCTCAGCAGTGTCTGCTGTACTCTGTTTGGCTGAGTGACACATCGCATACAGTCACTCTGCCAATCGTAGCGCGGACACACCCCATTGTACACTACCAGCAAATGAGGAAGCTGGAGGAGTCGGTAGATTGCTGATGAGGAGACTAGTCATGTGCAAAGTGATTCATTGAAATGAGTTGAGACACATGACTCAGCTCAGTGGAGTGTCTCGAGACAGTATCTCAGCACACGGCGCTTTTGCAATGCAGATTGCAGTGCATGAGTGCAGAGACTGCTGGCAGTGCTGGGACTTGGGGAGGGACTGACAGACCTCTGGTAGTGGGTCGGCTGCTCTGATTGTGAGGTGCATCTGGGGGTGGGGGGGTGGTTGCAGTGCTTATGCATTGATTGTTGATTACATACTAAGTCCTGATTCAATGTTATTTTGGTAAATTATTACTAGTCATTGCACACTTGTTACTTAGGGCCTGATTCACCAGTGAACGGCACTTCACTGCTGATCGCAGATTCCGGATTATCGTGAATCTGCGCGTGCGTAGGACCCATTCTGCGAATGTGCACAATGGGTCCTGCATAGTCGCAAGCAAACCCTTGAATGCCTCTGCCTGATCCTGGTGCGTGGTCGGCCGCTGTTCCCTGAAACAGTGGCTTGTACGCCCCATTTTCCGGTAGTGGCCAGCCCAGAATCTGCATTGATAAACGCAGTGTCCTGGGCTCACAAGGCGGCCAGCTTGAGTAAGCTGAGGCTTAGTCAGCTGACCAGAGGCCCGGCGCCGTCGACCATTGCAACCATCGACCACTGATGGTCGCGATGGTGATTCCAGCCTGCGACCTCCGTCGTAGTGCTGGGATCGCAAATGCAGCAGGGGGTGTCATACACCTCCTGCTGCATTTGCATTATTGCAAGGATCACAATTGCAAAGCTGCCTGCGTGCTATCCTTGCTGAATCAGGGCCGGCCCTCTGGTTTTTTAAAGCGGCCTCCAGGCCGCTTGCATAGTTGTGGGTGACCACCCACAGCTATAGCGAGCGGCCAGGAAGATGGTCGCGATGGTCAAGACCATCACGATCATCGGGCTTGCAACGAGACCCTTGTGGTAGGCTCTAGTTGCCGCAAGCCCTAGAGTGCTTTCGGCTCTACCAGAGCCGAAAGCACTTCCGCTGATATCACTTGTGATGTCAGTGGGGCCGGCCCCAGACGGTAGGCGTTCCCATGGGATTCTGATAGAGCCAAAATCACTCCAGGGCTTGCGGCATCTAGACCCTACCGCAGGGTCTCCGTCGCAAGCCCGATGGTCGCGATGGTCTTGACCATTGCAACCATCATCATGGACGCTCGCTATAGCTGTGGGTGGTCACCCACAGCTATGCGAGCGTCCAAGTGGCCGCTCCATTTTCATGTAGGAGGGCCCTGATTCAGAGCGAGCGCTCTGGTCAGAGCGTCCGGCTCTGAATCAGGCCCAGAGCCCTTACTCTCTCCCATATCCATTGTCACCTCACACAGACACACACAAAGCAGTATGCTCATATAGACACAGGGTCATGTGGGAAAGGACACTGGGCCTGATTTACTACCATACGCAACTGCATTTACGCACGCAATCGGCTGATTGTTGCGTACTGCACATGCGTATGCATGAACCAGCCAGTGCGATCGAGACTGCGATCGCAGTGGCTATGCAAACCCATTGCAGAGTGATTGACAGAAAGTGCCGTTTGTGGGTGGTAAAGGGGGGTGGTTGGGCGAACGCAGGCGTGCCAGTGCATTTCAACTCCGTTGCATGGGCATGCATAAATTATCCAATGTGATGGCCTACGCAGTCTGACCCCTGATAGCGTGCGTGGAAGTTAGCCATTTTAGAGTAAGGTCAGGGCTTGTGCAAGTGTGCTCTGGACACCAGGAAGTTGCCTGTGCAACGTCATCACTTTTAGTGTATTCTGATCATTATTCAGTTCCAGATTCCTGTTCCTCATTCTCAAGTTATTGCTGTTGTATTCTGTTACCATCCACTGGTGCATTTGGATTCGCACATTGGGTACACAGTACACACCACGGTGTACAATTACCAACCATCCCCCGGTGCGTCTGGAGTCGCACATTGTGTACACATTATACACCTCTGTGTACAACTTTACCAAACCATCCTCTAGCGCATCTGGAGTCCGTCCCCAATCGCGGGAGTGCATCTTCCATTCATTCCTACGGAGACACAAATGCACGTCTCCGATTGCGGGAGTGTGTCTCGTGTCACGCATGGTGCGATTCGCTGCGCTACAGGCAAAGATGTAGCTGGGCATATCTGTACTTTGTTTTGCTTAGCTAGTTGGCTATTTGCAATTGTTTTAGTTTTGGTGGGCCTGGATTATAATACTGTATCATCACTGACTCCCTGACCTCCAGGGGGTGTGCCACTGTGAGCATGCATGCATGAGGGAGTCGTGAGTGAGCTCTGCCCCTTGCAGCCCTACAGCGCGATGATGATTTGTCTCTCCACTGAGTCTGCAGCGCAGTGCACTGTCTCAGGACCTCATTCAGAGTCGGTCGTTGCGGCCGCACGGTCGTACGCCACCGATGTTTGCTAAACTGCGCATGTGTAAAATTCGCAATGCGTGTGCGCAAACTAGCTATTACGATCAGAAAGTTGCTCTCTCCTTCAACTTGGCCAGGTCGTTAGTTTGAGTGACAGGATGAGGCGTTTGTGGGTGGTAACAGGGGAAGGTTCTCATGAATGGGGGAGTGGAGATCCGAACGCAGGCATGCCTGACTATGCAAACAGCGTTTTATAGGAGTGCATAATTAACTAAGTAGTGTCATGGAACATTGGACATGGGAGGTTTTTACACTGACTTGATCGTAGTGCTTAAGAGAGGGTATGGTCAACCTTAAGGTCTACGACCAGCTCCGATGGTTCTCGATGGTCTCGATTAATCCTTATATGCCCGGAGATGACGTGTAATGGGAACGAGAAGGGGGCGTATTTTTAGTCTTACGGCCGCATCCTCCCCTCGCTCATCCAGCTAACGATCCCATCTTAACGACGCAACTTGCGAGCGCTTCATTTGCATATCCTGCCCCTTTTACCTTACAACCGTGCGGCCGCAACGACCGACTCTGAATGAGGTCCACAGTCTCAAGTCTCACAGGCAGCAGCCCTGAACAGTCATGAGCAGCATCACACACTGCTGCTCTCTCCCAGAGGGGTGTCACCCCAGAGCTCCGCCTCCCAATCACAGTGTGGCTGTGTGTGCACATACTACACACAGCTATAAACACCCAATAGTGCACACACCCCCGGCGGCCGCGGTAGTGACGTGAACTGGCGGCCACGGCATAGGCAATTGGGTGTGGTATAAGAGATAGACAGTAATTAAATAGACAATGTCTAGGTAGACACCAGATGTTAGACAGTCAATAGGTCGACAGGGACAAAAGGTTGACAGGGTCAAATGGTCGACAAAAAAATGGTCGACACATGATTTTTTTTGTTTTTTAGCCCTAATCTTCAACTTAACCCTAACCCTCCCTCCTGGTGCCTAACCCTAAACGTTGGGGTAGGTGCCTGACCCTAAACATCTCTTCTAGTGCCTAACCCTAACCATCTGGGTAAGTGCCTAACCCTAACCCTCCCTCCTGGTGCCTAACCCTAACCATCTGGGTAAGTGCCTAACCTTAACCGTGGGGGTAAGCGCCTAACCCTAACCCTCCAGTAAGTGCCTAACCCTAAACCTAACCCTATAAAAACAAAAAAGCATGCATCAACCATTTTTTTTGTCAACCATTTTCATGTCGACCTTTTGACCCTGTCAACCTTTTGACTGTCTAACATCTGGTGTGAATCTAGACATTGTCTATCTAATTACTGTCTATCTACAGCTCGGAATCCTAGGCAATTGGGCAATGACAGAATAACACTCACTGACTCTCCTGAGTCAATGCACACACCCCCGGCGGCCGCAGTAGCTGCACTGCATAAACCCGGCGGCCGTGGCAGGACATGGGCAGGCAATGGGGACTGCAGGATCATATGATGACATACACCCTGGGCCCCGGCAGTAGTGGTGGAAAGACTGCAACAGCATTGGACACACTGGCAGCCAGGATCACATCCATGATGACACTCCTGAAGCCGCAGACTTCAGTTAAGGTAATGATTATTGAGTGGCTGCCAATGTAATTGACTATGACACACTGACACTGACAACTGTAAAACCTCTGACTGTCTTTGTGACTGACTGAAAGAGGCTACTGGCAGCTGCCTCGACACGCCAAACTTTGAATAACTCAAATAATTAGAAATTCTAAATTATGCGAGTCATTGTGTTGAGACATGCACTCAGTAGCCATCTCTAGAGGAGATTGCAGGCAGCACACAAGAAATAGATCAGTGTCAGTGTGAGGCACAAAGTGTGTGTCAGTGTGGGTGAAGCACAGAGTGTATGTGAGAGGAACAGAGTGTGTGTCAGTGTGGCTGAGAGGCAAAGTGTTTGTGAGTGTTTCTGTGCATGAGGCACAGAGTGTGCAACAGCTTGTGTGTTAAGAGCACAGAGTGTGTCAGTTTGTGTGTGTGCATCAGTTTGTATGTGTGATACACAGAGTGTGCATCAGTTTGTGTGTGTGCATCATTCTGTGTGTGGATGAAACCAGGGCCGTAACTAGGGGTGTGTGAGCAGGGCGGCTGCACAGAGCACAGTGCTCTGTGGGCGGCACTGCCACTTACCTATGGCTCCTGTAACTGGCTAGCAAAGTGCCTGGAATGGCACCCCGCAGCCATAATCTCTGCAGCACTGCCGCCTGGGGCATCCTTAGGATGCTTCAGACAGTCACACAGCTGCTCCTACAGCCTCCTGGAGCATCCTGAGGATGTTCCGGGCATTGGTTAATGATTGGCGTTTGTAGCCACCCGGTGCCAGGAGCCTTAGTTACGGTTTGTGTGTGAAAGACACAGAAGGAGCTTCTAAAACTCGGTCCTCAGGACCCCAAACAGTTCATGTTTTCCTCACAGAATCAAAAGTTAAATAATTAGCTCCACCTGTGGATCTTTTAAAAAGTGTCAGTGAGTAATGTCTACACCTGTGCCCCTTCTGGGTGACCTGGAAAACGTGAACTATTTGGGATACTGAGGATCGAGTTTGAGAACCACTATAATAGATCTGAGTTTATGTGCAAATATGAACTCGTATAAATTTGCAACGAGTATAATGCGAGTTTGTTCTTAACAATTATAGCTTGCGAGGTGGGGGGTGTGAGTGTCTAAGAAATGTGAGTCCATGTACTTTTCTCTGGGGTAAAACCCACAACTTGTAACGCGAGTTTCATTAAAAGGTGCAAGTTTTGCAGAAGCCTACACAGTTCAGTGACATCCGTGAAGGCTTCTATGTCTAAAAAGGGAATGAAAGTGTTAAAAATAAAGGAAAAAAAATATGTGAGGTTCCCCCCTAAAAGCATAACCAGCACTGAGCTGTGTGAGCCAGTCCTGGATGTAAAAATACAGGGGGAAAAAAGATGTAGTGAGATCCGTGAAGGCTTCTGTGTGAAAAAAACCCTGAAAGTGCAAAAATATATATTTTTTAAATGATGTGGGGTCCCCCATAAAGGCACAACAGGCACCCTGCTTTTCTGAGCCGGTCCTCGTTGTGGAAATACTGTACAGGGGGAAAAGACATAAGGATCCCCTGTAGATTCATCAGCCAGCACCAGGCTCAGTGAGCCAGTCCTGTTTGTGAAAATAGTATGACGAAATGAGTAGGGGTACCCCGTATTATAGAGCAAGAAGCACCAGACACTTTCTAGCGGGGGTGTAATGCCACAGCCGTGGGACCTGCTTCACAGGGTCCCCCAGCCAAAACATTAAAACCCCATACTAGTCAGCCCAGGCCAAGGATCCCTCTGGAGATGGGGACAATAAAGGGTTCCCCCTCTCCAGGGCACCCCAGGCCTGGACTGATAGCCTGGGGCTATACCCGACACCCCTGGGCGGTGGGTGCCATGTTGATTGTGTGAAAAAATGGAATAAATAATATTGTCTTTTACAGACGAACTAGTGGTCCTAGCAAGCCTCCCCTGCATGTTGGTACTTGGAGAACCACAAGTACCAGCATTAATTATCGATTAATCTAATAAATAGCGGACATGACGTATGGTGCGAGCGGCCAGGGGGCGTTTTTAACAAATAAACGAGCGTATGTTTTGCTCGCTCGTTCAGACTTAGAGGTGTGAACAGAGTGCAATGTGCGAACGGATCATTTGAATAGCCACCCCTTGTTTTTGAACGAACGAACGCAAATAGCGAACGGCTCTGAATGAGGGCCATTGTCTTAAGGTGGAACTAAAGGAGTCACATATGATTACTATTTTAATAAAGGGGTCACATATTATCACTATTATTGTTCTACTAAAGGGGACACATATTTTTACTTATTAGACCAAAGTGGACACAGATTATTATTAGACTAAAGGTTCATTGATTATATTTATTACACAATAGGTGTCACATATTATTATTCTACTAAAGTGGGCGCATAATATTTTTATTAGATGAACTAGAGCACAGTGCTGTGTCTGGGAATCTGAGGAGGCATAATAATATGCTGTGTCCGTTGTCGGAAGGTCACACCACACCAGTTAATGACCACACCTACCCACTGGCTGGTCACATCCCTTCAGCTTCATTTCTCTTTTGGGTCCTTAAGGCACCAGTGTAACAGTGATTATACCCCAATGAGGCTTAATAGAATTTTTCATAATCATACTGTTAGAGGCTCTGGGACCATAGGGGCAGTATGTCTCATATATGGTGGACATGTCCTGTATTGACCCCTTTCTGGGATACAATGCACCTGAACAGCCTTTTGGAGGCCCAGCCTGCAAAGGATCTTGAGTTTTCTTGTTCTGATATTCTCCGCAGGATCTTAATAAGTTCTCCAGGAACTTAGCTGCACATATCTTTGAGGAAGCTACTGTAAGTGCTTAGTGGCCAAAAATATCAGCTGACCCTTACAGCTCTTAAAATAACTGATTTGTCATGTGGCAGAAATGGAGGAAACTTAATACCTCCATTATATAGGTCATATGTTCATCAAGTGTGGGTCCCTTGTTTGACGCAGAATAATTTGTGACGTAACATGGTTTAATAAATAGGCCCCTTAGTGTAACATGTTATCCATCATTAGATGCAGTTAGAACATATATTTCAGTATTGACAGACAGGAAAGATCTTAGCAGCTTTCCTTTGCAGAATTCTATTCTTCCTTATATTGGGTAATCCACTGTGATGTCACTATCATCTTTCTTATTAATTAGAAACCTACAGCAGCTTTCATTTGAGTTATACATATTGAGACAAAAACACTGGGGAAGTTGTCAAGGGGAGATATATATGCCTTAGGTTCTTAGTTTCTGTCTGGTAGATAGTAAGCTTATTAGCAACCTTGATTGCCAGACCACCTGTGAGAGGCTGATAAAAGTTGGGTCAGTTTCTCTAGTCTGTCTCTAACTGCCTGGGGAGCAGGTTGAAGCCTACAGAAAGAAAGAGACCATTGCTTGTCATTGTAAGTGCTGTGCTAGATGCTGTTTTGTGAATTTGACACTAGGGGCTATATTTACAAAGTTGCTGCTTCTAAGTGTGTTGGAGATGAAAATTTAAAGCAGCACCCACATTTGGTGATTAGCAGATTGGGCTTTACACTGAATATAAGTTCCTATCCTAAATATAGTTCTCGGTCCTGCCAGCCTGAGAGAGGGAATTAGATGTTGGTTAGTGTTGGACAGGCTAAGATTTATTTTTATGTTTTGTTTATTTTGTACTCTCAAATAAAACGAGCTGCAAATACCTGTACCAAGCCCCTGGACTGGAGTGCCACTAATTGGCTGCTGCGTGCAAGATAACTGTAGTTTACCCCAGGAGATGGCAACCCTAACCTGATCTTGTGACAATATTTATGCAAAGCCTTCACATGATCATTAGTGGTCCCTGTCTATTTTCTGGATATAGGACCATGTCTGGCAAAGCACGCTCACTGCCAACATAAATTTACTGTCAGTGATCAGGACAATAGTACGATCCAGAGGCTCCCTTGGCCTTTTGACTCTATACAGGCCTGATTAACGATCTTATTTCAGAACAAATTGAGACCTAATTGAGGAAACTAAATGTCCTTGCTGTCACTGGTTCAAAGTCATCACTTGCCCGTTGGGGGCCTAACTGAATACAGTGAGCCTCATGCCATATGTGTGCAAATCCATTAAAAATTCTCAAATAGATTGTGAGGCATTTCTTTATTTTTAGACATTCTAACATTTTACATTTATCATCTGCCTCTGTTAATAGCTTCCCACAGGAGCTGATACCCAAGTGATCCTGATCTCTGTGCTAATTAATAGTAATCATTTTTTCAGGAGCTGTAAAGTATAATGTACCATATGCAAACTAATGATTAAGTGACAGTCCAGTGCAATGACTATTTAACAAAAAAACTAATTTTGAATGGAGAAATTGATGACACTGCACCAGCAACTTTTCTCAGGCAATAAATGCGAAGGAAGAAACTTCAGCTAAATACAGCAAATGAAACTCCTAACAGGAATTTAACATGTATTAGTAAAGCAGGCCTCATCCAGACAAGAATGTAAATTTTAAGTGCTGAGAGAGCTGACATTTACTAAATGAAATTTTGTTATTTGACCTCCCTTCGTAAACATTGACATTGCACTCACATTTATAATAGATTTCTGTCGGTTTTTCCACAGCTGAATGTTTCCACCGGGAATGTTAGTACTTATTATAGCTAGGAATTCACCTGCACCAGCTGTGAGGCCAACACATAAAGCACGCGCCAACCCCCAAATCCCGCAGTCTCTTAACAGACCTCTGCTTCATGATTGCCGTTAAGTAAACATTCATCCTGGGATGGCAGACTGAATGTCTTCCATTTGTTTCGCTTGGAAGAGACAAAAAGGGTTTTCTTTTCATTAAAAGTATGCTAAATGCGGCAATGAGAATCTGGTTCACAATGCTATACATACAGTATTCTTTCGTAGGTAATGTATGTTGCTCAATGTACGGTATGCAATCTACTTTTACCCAGTGTTCTCACCTTTTTCCTATTAACTTGAATAAACAATTGAGGTAATGTATTTGCATAATGTACTGTATTTAATGAACATTTAAATAAATGTTTCTTTATTAATGGATGCAGGCCTTCGTTTGAGACATAAAATATATTATAAATCTGCTCATATGATTTATTATTAATTACATGATACAGTTATCCATATAAAAACAATGCTAATGCAATAACAGTGCCTCCAACACTAACAGTTAATGATAAACCAGATAGTAATAGCACAAGATTAGCACATAGGTACTGTGTGTAGGCAAATTAATTTTATGGGGCTTTGATGTGCCCGTATGCAGCAATCTCCAGAAAGCAGGACTTTCCAAAGCGTCTTCACGATATGCATTACCACCTATAGATGGTGTTGCCTATAGATGCCTATGGCCTTCTTTCCGCATAATTCCCTGGAGAGAGATTCATCCCACTGACAATTGCAGAACTATTCTCATCGCAAGGGAGAGCTGTCTCTACAGGTAAGTATTCCTGCATACAGGCAATCACAGAAGCCACTGAAAGTTGATACGTCCTGTACATCCCACCATAATGGTAACTGGCAGGCTGCAAGCAGAGGTGGATTAAGGCTTTAGGGGGCCCGGGGCACTTAAGACAGGGGGGCCCTAGAGTCTAAAATTAAAATAATTTGTCATCAATCACTAGAGAGAGAATTACAGTACAATTCGGTGGTAAATATTAATATTAGATATAGCAAATAGGTATCCTGTAGAAAGGAAAAAGCTTCACTCCACAGACTTTTAAAATAGTTAAAATCTGTTTAAATAGTTACCGATATTTCAAGACTTCTATGGGTCTTTTCCTCAGGGTACATCAGTATTTACACTAATTTAAAAGTATGTGGAGTGATGCTTCTTTCTTTCTACAGGATACTGTACCTATTTTATTGTACTAAAGTAGGAGTGCACTCCGGCATACAGTTTCTTTTCCAGAGTGCCAAACTTCACGTGTAAAAATAAACGTGTCTTACCGATAACCTACATCTCCAACTCATTTAGCCAACTGAAGCCATGTCACTTTTGTCGCATCATAGGCATTGTATAACACAGCGCGGTTGCTGCATGCTGAAGAGCGATGCCTTCCACCCGCGGCACGCAAACCCCTGCGCACATGACCCATTGGTGTTAACCAATGGGCGCTTCAAAAGAGTGATGATAAATACACAATCTCGGTATAGAAACAGTGATAAGCACTCAAAAAAACCTGTATAATCCAGCCAGATATCTCAGACTATCTCGTCCAGGGGGTAAAATAATATAGGGACTTGGCCATAGGGACTCACAACCCCTTCTCCAATTATTGTGTTAAAGTACAAGCATATCACTTCTAGCTATATCAGATGTATTATATACTGTATATATATATATATATATATATACACACATACACACACACACACATATATATATACATACACGCACACACAATATATATATATATATATAAATATATATATATATATATCTGTACACACACATACACATGCAAAGCTATAGGACACAGTGCCTTTAATTAATTACATTTTATTTGGTAAGAAAGAAAAAAAAATGTTCAATACTGCCTTACTTTTTTCCACAGCCGCTCTCAGCTGCACCGCAGCATGTTCCACCCTCTCTGTCCCCATATGGAAGGAGCTGGATCCCCGACCGTAAATGTACCCCACTGACGTCACCGATACAAAAATGGAAGGGGTTTTATACTCTACCCTCTCCATATGCGGCTTTGTGTGTGGCGTGCCCGGCGCCCGCCCCCTCCTTCAATGTCCCGGCCTCTTCCCTGCAGCCTGCGCACCATGTAGTCACTGAGAGCCGCAGGCTGCAGCTTGTCATCTCATTGGTCCACCGCCGGCCCAGCAACTCAGCACTGCTCTGCGGCTCCGGTGGGGACTGTTATGAATGTCTTAGACAGCGGCTGCTACAGCACTGGCTGCGCCTGCGCTGTGGATCGCGGGAACCGGTGTGATCAGTGGTGGGTGGCAGGGGGCCCTCTCCGAGAGGGGGGCCCGGGGGTACATGCCCCCAGTGCCCCCCCCTTAATCCGGCCCTGGCTGCAAGCCCAACAGCTATGCTCAGAGTGACATCATAGTAGGGGTGGAACTTCCTGCACAGCACTGTCTATATCAATGATAGGCAATAAACAAAAAAGACGGGGTCACACCAAGATAATAATATTTGTATCCTTAAGTTAGTCCTTTTGTGGGTTAATTACAATCTTTGAGATGCTTATTATTCTGTTATACATATTTTTTTGTTCAAGCAATTGTTGAATAAACATTCCAGTAAATGCAAAAAGATGGATTTAAATGGTAAGCTAAGATAATATTTTTTAGTGAGTGCAAATCAAGCTGAGACAGGGACATAAACTATTTGCAGGTGGTGTCTGCACTAATGAATGATTTGGATTGGAAGGGATTCCCTTTAAAAGATGACACCTTGCTGCTGTCTGACATCCTTCTGAAGAAATTCTCACAGAGAAAGAAACGCATTAAGGGTGTCCCTGTTTTTCCAACTTGCTACTTTGTTTCCACCCAAGGATACTCCCTGCTACACTGTAATCTTGCTTGTTACTATCCGCTCACCCAACTCCGGGAAACACCACATTCCTATTGACTGCCTTGCACCCGCCCTCCTCCGCTGCACTTGTCCAGAGACCAGAGAGGAGAGGTGTGTGTTGCCGGCTTACCACACACAAGTGGATCGGCACCTAGCGGCCACAGCTTGGTATCCTGACACGGAGAGCTGACACCCACCGGTGCCAGTCAAGGTATGCTCCTGACTGTGGCTAACAGTGTGGAGCCTCCCCGGGTGTTGCCGTCTCCCCAAAGAATATCTGGAGATCTGAGGGGAGAAGCACCAGCTGCCGGCCTCTGCCTGACAACGGAGATTGACTTCCAGTGGCTGCCACTCAGTTTGTCAGCACGGGTTGCTCTTTCACACCGGTGCCAGACCATGAGTCTCTCCCGTACAAGGGAGACATTAATGAGGCTTTCCAGGTATCACATTACTATAAGGTGAGCGGACATTACACACTCTATGGGCCCTAAGACTACACTTATCAGCTGGCCTTTGTGACTATATATCCATTCGGCACAGTCCTTAGATGGTTCAAATCATTTCTCACTGGCAGGTCTGCTACCATTGGGTGAAATAATCAGACGTCATGGCCTGGTCTACCACTGCTATGCAGATGATACACAACTGTACCTGTCCTTTGCTCCAGGTACAAAGGACCCAATAACAACCCTAAATGGCTGCCTAGCTAAGCTTCAGGAGTGGATGAGTGCCAGTTGGCTGCGACTGAACCCTGATAAAACATAGGTTCTTATGATAGGTCACAGGACAGGGCTACAGCATAGCCAACCAACAGGACTTACGCTTGGGGGTTCAGAATTACAAAACACTAAACGTGCGGAATCTTGGTGTTGTCCTGGATAATGGCTTGACACTTAAATATCAGGTATCAGCCACAATCAAATCCTCATTCTTTCATCTGAGGAACATAGCCAGAATCAAGCACTTAATACTCAGAAGATCTGCCTAAAGTCATACATGCATTTATATCATCACGCCTAGACTACTGCAATGCCCTCTACCTCGGTCTCCCAGCAAAAGAATTACACCGCTTGCAGATGGTACAAAATGCAGCTGCCAGGCTATTAACCATCCTGCCCCGTTCCAGCCACATAACACCCATTCTCTACTCCCTTCACTGGCTGCCTTTCAGATGGCGAATTGCTTTCAAGATTGGATTAATAACTTAAAAAGCCCTTCATGACCATGGACCAGGGTACCTGAAGCAGCTTCTGATTCCTAACTGTCCCACTCGATTACTGCGATCCATTGACGAAGGACTATTAACAGTACCTAGAATCTCACGGAATACGTCTGGGGGTTGAGCTTTCAGTTTTGTGGCTCCAACCTTTTGGAACTCACTTCCCAGCACAGTTCGAGAGGCCTCCACTCTAGAATCCTTCAAAAACCGACTCAAGACTCACCTATTCACCCAAGCATTTCACTAATGTCCCTTGTTTAAGTTTATTTTGTATTTTGTACTGTAAATGTAAAGCACTTTGAGTCCTTTAGGAGAAAAGCGGTATATAAATAAAATTATTATTATTATTATTATTATTACCTACCAGAAGTTACCCATAGAAGATTCCGGAGCACTCTCTACATTTAGTGCTTTGCATTTGGATCCATCGTTTAGGGGGGAACATCTATATAGCTTCTGCAGAGCTCGGGGTGCACCCCGATTGCTATTTGCAACACAGGTTGATATGCAACATGCTGTTTTGAACTTTCTTTCCCTGACACTGAATATTGCTCTGGACCTTCTCGTTTAGAGATATCGAATCAGTCCGATTCTACCTATGTGTTCATCTCAATCACAGTATATAGATCCATAAGTACTTGGTCCGTCTATTGTCCCCATTGTTCTACATCTATCATCTGCGCTGGTTAGTTTGCAGTTCTATCGAAGTCCTTTTACAATTTTTCTATTGTGTCATCTTGGCAGAGAGTTTTTCTGTGTAATACTATGTACTAACTGTATTTATATTGGATTATTACTTTTTACATGTCACATATATAGGACTTGTAATTGATTACGTCAACCAACTTCTTTTATTACACGCAATACATTTTAATTTTATTTTCCTGTTGTGTATTCCATTGGTACGGGTTAGACGATTGGCGCTATTATTGTACACTGCACTTTCCTAGATTTATGGGTGCCATTGGACCCCTAGAATAGCAGCCAGACACCTTCAGCTGTGAACTAGGAGGGCGCCCTATTTTTTTTATTAATTACAATCTTGTATAAAAATATTTTCATCCACAAGCGGTGCTATTCTTTGGCCTACAGAACATAGCATGCACTTGAATTCTATTTGAGTTCACTTCAGTGATAGGCAACACGATTCCCTTCAGGGGCCGCTATGAGTGGCCCTCTAAGCCACAAAAGGGCTACACATTAGTCTTAGGGGTATATTAACTAAAGGTAAATTTGGTGTTATATTTGCTTTTCTGTCGGTTTTGCAAACCGACTAATTACTAGGGGTGTGCACCGGCCACTTTTCGTGTTTTGTGTTTTGGTTTTGGATCTGGATCTTTCTTCGTGTTTTGGATCTGGATTGGTTTGGCCAAAACCACCCTTCCGTGTTTTGGGTTCTGGGTTTTGTGTTTTGGATCTGTATTTTTTTTTTAAAAAAGCATAAAAACAGCTTAAATCACAGAATTTGTGGGTTTTTCTGCTCCTATGCTATTATTAACCTCAATAACCTTCATTTCCACTCATTTCCAGTCTATTCTGAACACCTCACACCTCACAATATTGTTTTTATGGCCAAAAGATTGCACCGAGGTAGCTGGATGACTATGCTAAGCGACACGAGTGGGCGGCACAAACATGTGGCCCATCTAGGAGTGACACTGCAGTGGCAGACAGGATGGCAGTTTGAAAAACTAGGCCCCAAACAGTACATACTGCAAAGAAAAAAAAGAGGTGCAAGATGGAATTGTCCTTGGGCCCTCCCACCCACCCTTATGTTGTATAAATAGGACATGCACACTTTAACAAACCAATCATTTCAGCGCCAGGGTCTGCCACATGACTGTGGCTGAAATGATTGGTTCGTTTGGGCCCCCACAAAACAAGCTAGCAATGAATGTGTCCCTGCACAAACTGGCTCTACGGAGGCAAGATGTTGTCCTCATCCTCCTCATCCACCGATTCCTTGGATAAAACAGGAAAAAGGGATTTAGGTGTCCCTGGACTGCTTACGGTCTTAGCCAAAGTTTCTGAACTTGACAGTAACTTTTTATGAACGCGCTGCAGGTGCCGTATAAGGGAGGCTGTTCCTAGGTGGTTAAAGTCCCTACCCCTACTTATTTCACCTTTACATATGGTACATATGGCAAGACAGTTGTTGTCCGGATTTGGATAGAAATATTGCCAGACCAAAGAGGTGGAATGTTTGTTCTTCTGCCCAGGCATGACCGTGATGGGCTTTTTCATCCCACGGACAACAACTGTCTCCCCCGGAGCCTGATTTAAACAAACCACATCACCATCAGAATCCTCCTCGCCAACTTCCTCCTCAGTGCCAGCTACACCAGTATCCTCATCCTGTTGTACTTCAACAGTGACATCTTCAATTTGCATATCAGCAAGTGGACTGTGGGTGCTCCTTTCAGCACTTGCAGGGGGCGTGCAAATGGTGGAAAGAGCCACCTCTTCCCGTCCAGTGCTGGGAAGGTCAGGCATCGCAACCGCCACCACACTTGGACTCTCCTTGGGGATTTGTGATATCTTTTTAGAACGCATAGTTCTTCGCTGTGCTTTTGCCAGCTTAACTCGTTTGATTTTTTTGTGGGAGAAGGGATTCCATCGTTATGTGAAGCTGAACCACTAGTAATGAACATAGGGAAAGACCTTAGCCGTTCCTTGCCACTCCGTGTCGTAAATGGCATATTGGCAAGTTTACGTTTCTCTTCAGATGATTTAAATGTTTTTTTCAAGGTCATTTTCCTGAACTTTGTCATTTGGGATTGTATGTGCCCTCTACTATGACATTGGGCATCGGCCTTGGCAGACGACGTTGATGGCATGTTATCGTCTATGTCATGACTAGTGGCAGCAGCTTCAGCACTAGGAGGAAGTGGTTCTTGATCTTTCCCTATTTTATTTTTATCGGAGAAAGTTTGGTCCTCCATTTATGTTATATTGATATATACGTGCGGCTAAGGCGCACACAAACACAGAAAATATTTTTTTATTTTTGTTGGAGACTAGTGCACTTTGTGGGTTACACCACCCTTTAAGAAATGAGCCAGCCGGCCCTTTACTTATGGGACACAGGCGCACGCTTGGCGCTGCTCCTTCGTTGATGCACGTGCAACCACAGTGCACACAATTCACAAACACAGAAAAAAAAAATTTATTTTGTTTGGAGTGCCCTTTGGGGGTTACAGCACCCTTTAACAGTCAAGCCAGCCGGCCCTTTATTTATGGGACACAGGCGCACGCTTGGCACTACTGTGTTGATGCACATGCGGCTACTGCGCACACAATTCACAAACACAGAAAATATTTTTTTATTTTGTTTGGAGTGTACTTTGGGGGTTACAGAACCCTTTAACGGTCAAGCCAGCCGGCCCTTTACTTATGACACAGCCGCACGCTTGGCACTACTTTGTTGATGCACGTGCGGCTACTGCGCACACAATTCACAAACACAGAAATTATTTTTTTATTTGGTTTGGAGTGTACTTTGTGGGTTACAGCACCCTTTAACGGTCAAGCCAGCCAGCCCTTTACTTATGTCACAGGCGCACGCCTGGCACTACTTTGTTGATGCACGTGCGGCTACTGCGCACACAATTCACAAACAGAGAAAATATTTTTTTATTTTGTTTGGATTGTACTTTGGGGGTTACAGCACCCTTTAACGGTCAAGCCAGCTGGCCCTTTACTTATGACACAGGCGCACGCTTGGAACTACTTTGTTGATGCACGTGCGGCTACTGCGCACACAATTCACAAACACAGAAAATATTTTTTTATTTGGTTTGGAGTGTACTTTGGGGGTTACAGCACCCTTTAACGGTCAAGCCAGCCGGCCCTTTACTTATGACACAGGCGCACGCTTGGCACTACTTTGTTGATGCACGTGCAACCACAGTGCACACAATTCACAAACACAGAAAAAAATTTTTTATTTTGTTTGGAGTGCCCTTTGGGGGTTACAGCACCCTTTAACGGTCAAGCCAGCCGGCCCTTTATTTATGGGACACAGGCGCACGCTTGGCACTACTGTGTTGATGCACATGCGGCTACTGCGCACACAATTCACAAACACAGAAAATATTTTTTTATTTTGTTTGGAGTGTACTTTGGGGGTTACAGAACCCTTTAACGGTCAAGCCAGCCGGCCCTTTACTTATGACACAGCCGCACGCTTGGCACTACTTTGTTGATGCACGTGCGGCTACTGCGCACACAATTCACAAACACAGAAATTATTTTTTTATTTGGTTTGGAGTGTACTTTGTGGGTTACAGCACCCTTTAACGGTCAAGCCAGCCAGCCCTTTACTTATGTCACAGGCGCACGCCTGGCACTACTTTGTTGATGCACGTGCGGCTACTGCGCACACAATTCACAAACAGAGAAAATATTTTTTTATTTTGTTTGGATTGTACTTTGGGGGTTACAGCACCCTTTAACGGTCAAGCCAGCTGGCCCTTTACTTATGACACAGGCGCACGCTTGGAACTACTTTGTTGATGCACGTGCGGCTACTGCGCACACAATTCACAAACACAGAAAATATTTTTTTATTTGGTTTGGAGTGTACTTTGGGGGTTACAGCATCCTTTAACGGTCAAGCCAGCCGGCCCTTTACTTATGACACAGGCGCACGCTTGGCACTACTTTGTTGATGCACGTGCGGCTACTGCGCACACAATTCACAAACACAGAAAATATATATTTTTTTGTTTGGAGTGTACTTTGGGGGTTACAGCACCCTTTAATGGACAAGTCAGCCGGCCCTTTACTAATGGGACACAGGCGCACGCTTGGCGCTGCTCCTTTGTTGATGCACGTGCAGCCACAGTGCACACAATTCACAAACACAGAAAAAAAATATTTTTTTTTAGCACTTGGGGGGGCACCCCTGATGGACAGAGCACCCCCTGGACAACACTACAGCAATCCTTTAGGACTGGGACACTGCACAGGACTTTGGAGTGGACACAGCCCCTATGGACAACTGACTGCACAACACAGTCCAGCCAGCCCCTATGGACTTTGAAGTAGTGGACACAGCCCCTATGGACAACAGCAGCACAGCACAACACAGCCAGCCCCTATGGACTTTGAAGTAGTGGACACAGCCCCTATGGACAACAGCAGCACAGCGCAGCACAACACAACTCTGCAATACACTACACAACACTACACAGCCCAGCCAGCCCTAACTCCCACCCTCCCTCTTCACTGTCCACAGCCGAGTGAGAAAATGGCGCCGACGCGGGTACCTTATATAGGATCCAAAACCCGCGAGACCCGGAAGGCGGGATGATGACGTTTTGCCTCGATTTCAGATCCGAGTCAGGCGGGAAAAGTCGAGCCTGACTCGGATCAGCCTCGGATCGGGGGGGCTCGGGGGGTTCGGATTTCAGAAATCCGAACCCGCTCACCCCTACTAATTACTAAAGTCAAAACCAATGTAAAAATTTCCAAAATACCGTTTTTAAAGCACTTTAGAACATCATAGCAATTATAGATTATTTGGTGCTACCGAGTCACATGGCGCTCATGGGTTATGTTTATCACGACTTGTAGTGCACGGAGGTACAGTAAGATGTATGTGGATACATCTGTATACCAAACATCCTCACTAGAACAGAATTACAAGTCAGGGCATATTATTCAATGAAAGCTGCTTATAAAGAGACATGTAGAGGAGTCTTATGCCACATGAGTAGCATGTAGAAGAGATTGATAGCACATATGGGGCGTGTAAATATATATCCTCAGTATAAAGTAGCAATAGTGGTCGAGGTGTTAAATACAAGCAGAATTAAACTGCAATGGTGATGGTGTTGGTGGGGGGTTATACTACAGTATCAGGTACCAGTAGTGGTAGTTGGCATTATAGTGGGAGGTAGGGCGGTTTATCTCCATTATCAGATAGGAATTGTGGTAGTGGCACTATATACCCCCAGTAACAAGCATAATAGTAGTGGAAAATGCTATATTCAACCAGAAGTACAGGGTTCTCACCTAGTAATCAGAGGATGACCCGAAACTGGGGGTCTCCTCCATTGGTGAAGAAGAAGACTCTCCACTTCCCAAGGGCTACTTGCAGCTGTTTCCGATCCTGTCATGGCTGCTTGATACATGGCAGTACCTTCGCTACAGTCATGCCGACTAAATGTGCAGACCACCTTTGTACTAATGACGTAAAATATTCATCCACAACATACTATACAAATATTATCCTCTACCTATTTCAGACTTCTTTCATTGGGGTCAATCCAATTAGCCGCCAGTGGTGCGAGTTGCTTTTGCAATGGTGTTAAAAACGCCGGCAACGTACCGGCATCTCGCACCCTTCGTGGTCCGCTCTGAGCCCAAATTCAGCAGAATTTTGCTTGTGAATTCAGGCTGCCGTAAAGTGTTGCCATTGTCGTGATGACTCGCGCTGGTGAGATCATCGCGGCTAATAGGATCGACCCCATTGAATGTTGCAGGTTTGGACATGATATTAATAATAATAAGTACTGTATTAGCAACTCGTTTCACATGGATATTGTTTTTTTGCAGTTAGATAACCCTACCTCCAAAATTTAAAGTAACTAGATATCAACACTTTCCAGGTGAAAGTTGTGTCACTTGTGGAGTTGGGGTTTTTTGCAAGCGTATTACTTGTCTGGAAAAAAGATGATCTAGGTGGGCAATAAAATGAAAAACATTGGGGAGTCTTTATATAGATTTAAACAAAATTCTCGTAATGCCATTCAATATGTTCACAACGCTGCTAATTAGGCCCTCTATCACCCAGAATTGATCCTAAAGTAAGATTATTCCTTAACAACTAACAAGGAGATTTAAGTCTCCCAGGTACTGTAATTAAGTTGCTTTGTCTCATACACTAATATGAGATAAAATGGGAACTTTTCACACTATAGTTGCCTGCTGCCATATTACACATACCAAAGCTTCTTCTACCCAAGCAATACAAACAAACAGTATACCAGATGTTTAAATTTCAAAAGTTATAGGGGTCTATTTACTAAGCAGTGTTAGGAGACAGAGTGAAAAGTGATAAGGTACCAGCCAATCAGCTCCCAACTGTCATCTCACAGGCGGTGTTTGAAAAATGACAGTTGGGAGCTGATTGGCTGGCACCTTATCACTTTTCACTCTGTCTCCTAATACTGCTTAGTAAATAGACCCCATATTCCCATATGGAGAAACCAAAATTGTATCCCTAGACTGGAAAATAGGCAGTTCTTGGGATCTAATGGGGCATACACACTAGACGATAAACGTGAACAATATGAACGATAACAATATCGTTCAACGATATATCTTTCATATCACCCGGTGTGTATGCATCAAACAATTAATGATGCGCGGGTCGTTAACGATGTTTGCTGTCGTGCAAACATGCAGGCCAATCTGATGATATCGTCAGAAAGTGCCTGTTCAGGGATGTGACAGGATGACATCACTGAACGATATCGTTAACGATATAGTTCAGTTTGTAAACCCAATATCTTTCACCAATATCTTTCACCAATATCTTTCATACAGCACATCGTCTCGTGTGTATGAGCCTTAATGGGCCTATCCATAACACGACTTTGTGAAAAATCTTACCAAAACCAGGAGGCTTTGGTCGCATTGTTCACAAAGACGGTAATAGATGCACATGCACGCTGGGTCCTTGCAGACCCCGACTGTCTACTGAACATGCCCGCCAATCTGACAATGCTCGTCAGGTTTGGCATGTTCAGAGATAGGAGGTTGGGCTACTGCACTGAATGATGTTCAGTAAATGCTGTTCAGTGCGGGAACCGTACCTCGGTGACCTGAAGGTCTGAACGCTAGACATTCAGACTTTCAGGTCATGTAGTGGATAGGCACCTTTAAGAACCAGCGGCGTCACAACTTGGGATATGTGGACGGCACCTGGATGTCACCCTTCCTGGATGTCACCCTTGCTGCTCCTCCGCAGTGACAGGGAGCTGGGTGCTGCGCTGTGACATTATCGTGTAGCACCCAGCTCTTGTTACTAGGGAGGAGCTGGCAGTGAAGCACAGTCTCCAGGGGCAGCCCGGCATCTCTGGGAATACTGGGCACGCCCTCAGAGTGATGTAAACGGGGGCTTTACATGAAGCCATGCCCCGGATTAAGGGAGACATGACCTTCCCATGAGGCCACAAACCCATCCCACAAGGTTACGCCCCTTTTTTGCCACAGGGAGGCTGTTTTCTGCACCGGGTGTCAATGACCCTGGTGCCGCCACTGCTAAGAACATAGGTATTATAGCAATCAGAAATGATCTATACTTTTCAGTAATAAATAAATAAAGCTGCTTTTAGTAATATGTAATAATATACGCCAGATTTCTCCTGTCTACATAATCACTATCCACAGAGTGACTGTAGGCAATTCGTATCTATTCCCATTACATATGTAGGGTTTTCCCATCCTTTTCTCTTCCATACTACAGTATGCCTTGTGACTTTATTGGAATCTCTATTAGTTAGTGGATAGAGTATAATTGTAAAGGTCATTAAGAAATGTTAAAAAAGAAATGAACAATAAAATACTTTTTTAAATCTTTTGAAAGCTTTGTACTTTATTGCAACCCACTTTGTTTTGTTTGATATAATAATAAATATAAAGAAATAAAAAAGAGGAATGGAATGGAGGGACAGTGTATCTAGAACATAATATCAAAATAGAGATAGTATGTGGACTCAAGGAGCTCATTCAGACCCGCTCGCTAAGATGCATACTCTCGTTGCTGCCGATGGTATGCATTGTGTGCATGCGCATGCCTTAGCGAAAGTTCACACTGCATTCGCTCGCTGCGCATAGACAGCC
Organism: Taudactylus pleione; assembly: GCA_031769625.1. Classification (NCBI taxonomy): domain Eukaryota; kingdom Metazoa; phylum Chordata; class Amphibia; order Anura; family Myobatrachidae; genus Taudactylus; species Taudactylus pleione. The sequence goes on from JAUIMM010001336.1 coordinate 944,384, forward strand.
CAGCAGAGTGAGTGACAGGAGAAGTCGTCTGTAGGTGGTAACCGGGGCTGGACATTAAAAATGGGGGAGAGGAGCTGCAAACGTAGGCGTGCCTGAGCATCTCAACAGCGTTTTAGAGGTGTGCATAATTATAAGACAGCATCATAGTACATGTCACCTGGCTTGTTTTTACACTGAAGTGCTCGCAAGTGCTCGCAGTCAACCTCAAGCACTGCGATCGCATCCGATGTTAACCGATTTACCGATAGTTACATACACTTCCTGGACATGACGTGCACAAGTGGACGGCTTAAAACAGGCTGGTGGGTGTCTGCATACACTATGTGATCGCTGTCTAAGAAATACAAGGCGTGACAATGCATTGCTGTGTGGTAGCACTGCCTACGCAATTTGAATACACATCGTGCGAGCGATCGCATCTAGCGAGCGGCTCTGAATCAGGCCCTCAGTAGAGTAATCACCCTTCATAACTGCATGCAATATGACTTTCGTTTATTTCGACAAATGTAACCATGTTTATTTTATAACACTTCATTGTTCTTTTTTCTTAATCCCTAGCACTACTGAATGATTGTCACCAATGATTTACCATAAGAGAGTCTAAGGCCTAAGGGCCTGATTCAGCAGCGACCCTAATTCTGCGATTTACCCAGATCGGGTGATTATTTGCCATTGCGCATGCATATAAGTCGCACTTTGCATCCGTCACAATAGCTTTGCAATTACATGTGCTCAGAGGAATCATTCGCAAAGGGAATGTCATATGGTCAGCATTTGGGGAGGTAACGGAGGAGTGGACAGGTGAACACTGGCGTGTCTAACCATTTAAACGCCATTCCATGGGCATGCATAAATTAGCCATTGCAATTGCATTTGCAGCATGAGAGCTCTCTGTCATGACCGGTGCAAGGTGTCTGGGTGCCCTAGGCAACATTTCATCCACCGCCCCTGCTCCTTCCAATACTATGCCATACTATGCAACACTTTAGTGACACCAACTTATAATATGCCACACACCAAATTCATAATATACTATACAGAAATCCCCTAACTAATATTCCACACAGCAAAGCCCCACAATCATGCTGTGCCTCATAACACTGCCCCCAATTCAAAATATGCCATACCACTGTGCCACAAATTCATTATATACCACACAGCTGTATCCCCAATTCATAATTATGCTATACATCAATGCCTCCAATACATATGCCACACAGCTGTGCACCAAATGTTTTGAATGCCACATAGCCGTGAATTATGCTATACAATGCCCCTAATAAATATGCCACCCATGTGCCCCAAACTCTTTTTATGCCATACAGCTGTGCCCCAATACATTATGCCACACATCCATGCCCCAATATATATTTATGCCACACATCTGTGCCCCATTATATGTCAGCATCTATTAACCTCTCCACACACACACATACCTCACCCTGCCAGCACTCAATAAAACCACCACCACTACACTAAGGCTGTCTGCACATACACACAGACACACCTGCATTAGCATTGGTCATCAGTAGACCCAGCCGTCACTGAAAGAAACATCATTCTTTTTTTGTGGACTCAGCAGCGCCCTCCAGTGGCTGGCGCCCCTAGGCAGCCGCCTAAAGCTATAACACAAATAAAGATATATGTATCCTCGGCGCTTTAAAATGAGATACAAATAATAACAAATAAATAACTAATAATAATAATAATGATAATAATATAGTATAGACTCTTGCCTCTAGCAATTCCCTTTAGCTGCAGTATTAATGGATGCAAACCAATATCATACAGAAAAGAGAAGATTTTACTGTGCTTAAAGGTTGCCCAATTTAAATGATAATAATCTAAACATAAAAAGTGAATGCCATAAATAAATAATATAATGGAAAAAATAAAATAAAAAACAAAATCTTTTAATAATAATAGATTATATGAATCATATTTGTTGCATATAAAAATGTAACACAGTAACACATTTACCGGCAATAGATTTTCTCAAACAAAGCACACGTAAGCTCATGAAAAATATAAAAACAACAAGACATTAATTTAATGTAATACAGCCGCGTCAGGCTGATTTAAAAAACACGCAATAAAACACAGGATTTGTAAAAAAAATGTTGTATTAATTTTCCCTCAACAAATCTTCATTGCTATAGCAACTAAAAAATGGTGAAGCCAACTATTAAGAGTAATGTTGTATTGGTTTGTATCTAAACAAATTGTTACATTGGATTTAATTGTAGCAAGTGTTCCCTATAAGATGTGATCCTGCTTCTGGTTTAGATATATATCCCACAGCACTTTGCACAGAAGTTCCAAAATATAATCGTGTCTCTGTATACTGTTTAAGCATGAACTAGTGCAACAAATTATAGTGTGGACCAAAGGAGGGACGTCTTTATATGCCCAACACTATATAATGATAGACAGTGGATAGTCAATCGATCATCATGCGGCAAAGCCGTCAATAAAAACTCACTGTTTAGTTGTTAGTCATTTTACTGATCTGGAGAACCGCATGGATACTGGAGGCAAAATAGCGCTTGGAGACTAAATGGAGTGTGTCTCTGTATCGTCTCTTGCCTGGGGAAATGTACTGAAAATTCCCGGTTTTTTTCGTAGATCCTAATTCGCCGGATCCCATTTTCGCTGATTTTAAAATGAATACTGGGATAAAGCGGGCTCACGCCCGATACTTTATCCCAGGAAAAGCTTCGATGTGGAGCGAAATGTCCAGCATTGATTTTACGGTCCAAAATTGAATACAGGCCTAAGAGGTGTAAAGATTTGGGGTTTTCTATCATTTTAATTCATTTTATTTTCTGAAATTTATTTGTGATATATTTGTATTGTCCATATTTGTATTACCTTGGAAATATTTTTCAGATTAAACATTCTTAATCCATTTTATTCTCCGTGTCCTTGTCGAATTCACAAGCATGTGAGGTCAAAGCTATGTATCTATATGTAAGTGAGTGTGCAATATTAATATTTGAGGGGAGAACCTAATGACAACCGTGAACTTTGTTGGTGGTGGCAGTACAGTGTCAGACTAACCACACATGCTGAGGTAACCATAAGTGGTGATTCTCAGATTGAGGTATCTGGAGAATCGGCCAGCTGGTCGTGAAAGCCCCTGCACTCCATTCAAAGCAGCCCTGCACTCCAGGACATTGCTAGAACGACTCAGTTCTCTTATGTGGATGTGTGGCAGTGGCGTAACTAGGGTATTTGGAGCCCAGGACAAGATGAAAAATGGAGCGCGTGCTGAAAAAGTGGTCATGGTCACATTCCACAATGGGCGTGGTCACTTGAAAATGAGGGCGTGTCAACATGACACACCACTGTTTCTCGTCACTCTGGGAACATTCCTTTCCATTCCATATGCACCTTAATGCCCCCAGTTGTAGTGCTCCTCTTGCAATGCCCTGGTTCTAGGCTTCGGTGCTTCTGCTCTGTTTTTGATTTCCTCAAAGCGTTCCTGGTTTCTGTTTGTTCCAGATTTGCTCAGAATTTACTCAGATTGGTTCCCCTGCTTTAGGCCTATGTCATTATGCCTTTCTGTCGCAGGTACCCCAGATAACCAGTATCTCTTAGCATTACCATTGGATGTAAGTGACATTGTTCCTGTTTCATGTGGTAGCTAATGTTAGTGCTTAGTCTCAGGTTATCTTCACAGTTGTCTGTTTCAGTGTGCAGACTCCATGTCTGTGTGCCAGGTTCAGCTCACAGGTCTTGAGTTCCCCATTTCTGGTCTCAGAGCTGAGTCTTGTGCTCCTGTTTCCAGTCTAACTTACTGCTGTTCTGAGTTTCATTGTAGTTATATCTTCTGATTTCCCAGTAGTGGGTGCCAGCTCTGGGTTCCTGGATTCAAGGTCCAGACTTCTTAATGATCGGTTCCAGCCCTTATTGCTACTGATATCAGTTCATGGTCTGGCTCCATATCTGTTCAGAGATTCGGATTCCATCCTTACTCCCAGTGCTATTGCGGCTTTGGTGGCTTCATGCACAGAAATCTCAATAATTTAATGAAAACGTATATCCTTTTATTTGTTATTTGATTAATTGGGTATGTTTTATCTATTATTTGTGACTTAGATAAAAATGTGAACATTTTTAAGGTCACCTTTATGCAGAAATTCTAATTGCTCACAAACTTTCAAGCACCACTATACTGTAGGAAGAGCACTGTATTTATGATGTCTTTGTGCACAGCTTAAAAACATTACAGTACCCCAGAAAATAAAGCCACGTTGACATGATCAAAATGATTCATAATGTCGACATTTAACATGTTGGGCAAAATTTACTAAGCGGCGGTTTGATGGTGGGTTCTATTCTATTCTAAGCCCCAGGGGTTTGGTGGCGGTTTTGCAGAGGTTTCTAAATGACAGCCCTGTTCTATTCTAGTCTAAAATGTGTTTTGATGGCAGTTTTGCAGCGGTTTTGGCCTTAGTAAATTTGCAAATAACAAAACCACCGCCAAACCACAGTCAAAACACATTTTATAATAGAATAGAACAGGGCTGTCATTTAAAAACTGCTGCAAAACCGCCACAAAACCCCCGGGGTTTAGAATAGAATAGAACCTGCCACCAAACTGCTGGGGTTTAGAATAGAACCCCCCGTCAAATCGCCGCTTAGTAAATTTTGCCCGTTGACATCATAATGTCAACAGTACATCTTTGTGTTATTTTTATGGTTAGGATTAGGCTTAGGCTACAATAAGCAAAAAAATGGTGTTAACATGCTGGTGTCGACATGATAAATGTCGACATTATGAACATGTCAACCTACTGCCGACATTCTGACTGTCAACATTAACAACCTGTGGACATTCTGACTGTCGGCGTTCTGAATGTCTGCAGTTAATAGATAAGGTTAGTATAGATTTATTAGCACATCTACTGTCATAATCTACTGTATAATAAACAACTCAAAGGTAAAGTACATCATTTGCATGAAGCAACTTAACACTCCATTATTCTAATAACTTTGAGCAACTTGTCTGTAGCATTTACTTAATATAAAAGTTTGTTAAAACTAAATTTTATGAAGAAATGTATATGTGAGAACAACCTGTGCTTCAGTAATGCTTGTGATGACTCTCTGTAGGGATTCTGTTTGGCTTGTCAGAAAGATTGTGAAAATGGTACATTGCTCTTGATAAAATGTTCCTTTATTAGCATATCATGATATTTACTTTGCTTTAGGGATTTTATTTTTAACACCTATGTAGACAGTAAAAAATGTTACACTTTGTAACATGTAGCAGGATCTAAAATATCTCTTATGGCTGGGAAAGCAGATAAGCAGAAAGGGTAACTGGATCTGCTGAAAAAAGGGAAATGCAATGAATACATATTTAATTTTCCCCTGTTCCAGAGGAGCAGACAGAAGAACAGCATAATTGCGATTTCATTGCTGATCAGATTTAGTTTTGGTTTCTAAAACACACATAAAGATAAATGGTTGTCACCACCATTATTATGCAGCTATGTGTGCAGAGAGTGTGCTACAATTCAGTGGACTCAGGGCCTGATTCAGCAAGGATCGCAGTAGCAAAGATGCACGCAATCGGTCATTTAATTCGCATTGCGCATGCGTATGCATTGCAGTGCGCATGTGCAAACTAGCAATTGCGATGGGAACTGTGTTTGCAGAGGCTACGCAGACCCAGAGCACACTGATTGACAGGGAGTGCCGTTTGTGGGTGGTGCCGGGGGGTGTTCAGACGAATGCAGGTGTGCCAGTGTGTTGCAACGCCGTTGCAAGGGCGTGCATAAATTATCCACTGCGATGCCATACGCAGCCTGAGGCCTCATAGCTTGTACTGAAGTTAGCAATTCCTGAGTGAGGTCTGACCTGCCTTAACTGTGTGTATGGGTCCGATGTTACTTGATGTTACCGATTGTTTCGTATATTGCCCAAGTATACAGATGTGTGTAAGGGGAAGTGGGCGTCCTTATGTTAGGCTGTGATCACAATTCGATTGCACACATTTGCCTTTTGCCGCTGATATTAGCAACTGTAGCGAGTGTGTTCTAGCAAAATAGTGATCCTTTCTGAATCAGGCCCTCAGATGGGCTCCTAGGGGTTTATTTACTAATCCTTGGATTCTAAGACCTGACGCTTCCGATCCTGTTTATGCCCGTAATTAAAAAGGGCAATGCTTTTACTAGCCATATTTCCCTAGTAAAATCATTGTCCTTTTAAATATCGTGGATAAGCGCAATCGGAAGCGCAATCGGAAGCGCCAGCGCCGCGTCTTAGAACCCTATGCTTAGTAAATAAATTCCCTAAAACGACAACATTTCTGGATCACTTCAAATACAGAATGTCACTCATACTGTGTTTTTCTTATTCTTGGCGCACCAACACTGCACACCTGCCATCCTAGTGCTTTAAATTACACACAAACCTCTACCTCATTGGATGAACAATGAGAATGTGGGGATGAGTTTAATCACTGAAATTTGAGTGTGATAGGTGCCCTTTTTCTGTATAGCTATGCTACCATCTTCTGCTTGTCAATGTCATCATACACTGGGAGTATAGCTGTGAGATATGCCACTCCCCCAACTTGTCACTGATACAGAGGAGTTGCCAGCAGCAGCACAGAGACTGACATCCATCTCTTCTATTTGCCTTTGTAATGCTTTGTACTCATCCACCTCCCCTGTACAATATGGGCACAGAGTGGCATTTTAGAATCTTTGCCTTGGCTGTCACAAAAACAGTGGCATAACAGGTTTGGGGCATGTGCCCTGGGCACCAGTGTGATAGGTGGTCAGTGCGAGTGTTGGAGCTCAGCATTGGACCGGACCTGCTGCGTGAGGACTACATACTCGGTGGACTTCTTCCTAAAGATCTGGCAATAACCTATCTGCACTGTACGCCACATCAGCAGACCAGGTAGCAGCTTTACCCAGCTCACGCGGCAACACACTCAAGATAATGTACAGTAATGATGCCTCAGAGGAGCTGAGAGAAGACATCTGGAAGATCACTTTGAGTGATAAGATAGCTACTGGTGAAGCATAGTATGGATCATGGCTAGGAAAGTGGAGCCCTATGAGGAATTTACAGATTAGGGGGCATACACATGGTAATTACAAACAGAGGTGTGTGTGGGGGTGAGGATCGCACGTGGAACATTCCTTTTCCGAAGTTGTGCGGACATTCATATTTTCTCTTCTTAATTTATACTTTCTAATTATATTTTCTTTATATTAATAGCTTTTCAGCCTAATTAAAATCTCAGGTAATCCACCAGAGTGATACACAGTAATCCTCTAGTTATGAGCGCATCAAAGTAGTTATATATGGTTATACTACTGACAATAATCAAATGAATCCAATCCATAGGGTGGACATAAGGTTTATCCCCTTGTCTCTTATGTAGTTTATTTACAATATTGAAGCATGTCAATTCATATTTTATTGTATAATTTTTTTCTCTATGTAATTGTATCTGTGTATATCTTCAAATGTATCATGAGAATATGTCTAACTCTGTCACAATTAGAGTATTATCTTTTTCTCCCTCTGCTGGCAACTAGTTATGTGAGACATTAATTATGGACACTATAGACACCTGATTCAGCAGAGAAAATCCCTTTATAAGGGACTTAGGGCTCTATTTACTGAAATCCGCATTTTGAATGCAGACTGTAGTGTCATATTACTGACTGAATTCGTCAATATCACAGGGAATTACTAAAAATCCCTTGCAGGGACAGAGCTTGCGATAAAGCTCTATCCCTGTGAATCCCCTCCACACACTTATCACGGTATGTTCACAAAAAATACTGTGACAAGTGCCTGCGCATGTGCCGACCGGCTGCTAAGCCCAGCTGCTAAGCCCCGCCCCCGAGATTGCAACCCCCGTGACCCTTCCCCTCCCCCCTGCGACCCTCCCTTCCTTTATTACACTTACCTCCGGTGATCAGTGCTCCAGTGGTATCCTCCGTGGCTCAAGTCAGCTGACATCCCATCCTGCACTGGGACTTGGTCACCTGATGACCGGGTCCCAGTTCAGGATGGGAGACCAGCTGACCAGAGGGAGGACATCACCGGAGCACCGATCTCCGGTCCCTGGTAAGTTTTTTTTTTTACTATTTTTTTTTCTTTTTTTTAACAATGATCAGTGTGTGGTCTGTTTAGACCACACAGCTGATCACTATGGCCGGCTCTGGGCTCTGCTCTGCCTGTTAGGGCAGAGCAGGAGTCCGGTAACCAGGGAAGACCCTGGATAACGCCACCTCCATTTGGCGTTATTATCACAGGGCTTCCCCCGGTATTTTTTCACAATTTATTTTTAGTAAATTTGGCCAGATCACATTTCACATTACAATTATGGGAAATGCGATCTGCTTACTAAAAATAAGTGATAATTAGGGGTTGGAGCAGAATTTTATGAATTCTACTCCAATTGCCCTTTAGTAAATTTAGGTGATACTAAAATAATGTGAAAAGGGTGTGAAAACACCCATATTCACTTTATTTTAGTAAAAACTAGCTGGAGTTCCCGGCATTGCCCGGGATTTTAAGAATGTTGGTTTACACATCAACCTCCAACAAACCTCTCTTTAGGCAGGCCTCACGAAAAGTGTGACAAACTTCCCCATCAACAGTCCTAAGGTCTTCGAAGGAAGTAGGACCTGTAATGGTGTAAAGCAAACTTCGGAGATAGAAGCATTCAAAATTTGTCGGATGTGCAGTGTAAAAACGGCCAAGATTTCTGTTGCTCTGATACCAGGATAACCATCTACAGAGACTCCCTGTTTCTGCGCAGAATTTTTTTCGAGAAGCATTCCATGTGTAATATTTTGGCAGCTCACAGTACAGCGGGGTCCTTGCAAAGTCATCATTTTGACACAATTCGAAGAAAAGTCAATGTGGTTTGCGTAATTTGGTATATTCAGACAGCTGAGAATGCTGGCAAAGCCTGCTAAAGCTCTCTTCGATAATAAACATTAAGATCATGACAAAACATGGCAACACAAAATGCTTGCTCCGAGGCCCTACCCATATGCCGTGAGGCCTCACAATGAGCGTACAGCAAAAATTGTGGGTTTTAATGAATTAGCCATTCAATACGGAGAAACGCGTTAAAGTCTACAGGTGTTTCTCTAATCGGAGCCCCACATACTACTATATACTATACTATATACTATTGAAACCACCTATACTATACTATATACTATTGAAACCAACTCCTGCTCCAAGTGCCCCGGGAATTCAAGCTGTGCCAGAGCTATATCAAACACAGTTGCACAGAGACCTTGCTCTGATCGAAGCCACCTCCTGCTCTGAGCAGTCAGGCAATTCAAGCCACGCCAGAGCTATACCAAACATAGCTGCATGGAGACCTTGTTCCAAATGGTCCGGCGATTCAAGCTGCGCCGGAGCTACAGGAAGTCAGCTAGATGGAGATGGTGTTCACGGAGGATTAGTGTGGCCACTGGGGTTACCAGTCACCATCTAATTGAGTGATTGCTTGAGACCTGCTCCCCTCGCCCTCCAACTATATTCTACCTGGTGTGTGCCTACCAATAACAGCATCAAAGTACTGTAGCCTTTGCCTATCTAACCGTGGCTGACTGATGAGGATGCTATTAGTGAGTGTTACAAGGAATTTCTCCAACAAGTATTTCCAGCTCTATGAATGAGCTAGTTTATGGACATTTGTTCAGGTGAATTGCTACCTTGCACACTCGTAATTGCTGGTGATTAGATACCTTCTCTGGTTTATAAGGAGGACTCAGATATAGACTGCCATATGAGACCGTGGCTACAGGGCCGTAACTAGGGTAGAGCGACCAGTGCCATGGCATAGGGCACCGCAGGGCAGGGGGCACTGTTTGGGCCTGTCAAGTTTCCTGTTTATTATCATTCTCACTTGTAGCTTCCTCTTCTTTTATCCCCAGCATCTTCTGGCTGCCCCTCTCTCTTCCCTGGCCCTTCCCCATGAGGCAATGGCTCTTTTTCAGGTGCACTATTTTATGTCCCTATTTAAAAAATGGGAGGGGACGCTAATGCTCTCTCTGGCACAGTGCAGCAAAAAGTCTAGTTACGGCTCTGCGTGGCTGTATGTTGTGCTCAATATTGGAAAATATCTTTAATATATTCCAGAGACATTTATAGATATTAAATCAAGTATCAAGAATGTATTTTCTTTTTACTTTGAATTGAATTATATTATTTGCTCTGAACTGAATATGTCTGTAATGTGATTGTGTATTATTTCCTACCAGGGGCATCTGTTTTTTTAAATTTTATATATTTTAATAAATTTATATAGGAATTACCAATGTTTATGTGCAATAAATGATGCTCCAAGCGCCACTGCATTAATCTTTGTAAGGGTATATACATTTCTGAAATCACATTTACTAATAAATTGCTATAATACAAAATGCTTCTCACTGTAGTGAAGCCATTTTGTCAAAACTATTCTTTTCATCTCCCCTGAACCCCTATTTTCCTTCCAAATCACAGTATATTATGTTACGGCATTTATTATATCACTGTGCTTATTATTTTACGGTGTTTATTATGATACTGTGTTTATTATGCTACTCTGTTTATTATGTTATGGTGTTTATTATGTTACTGTGTTTGGGATGCGGTGAAGATGCCAGTGGAAGGGATCCCTGATGTCAATATACCGACGACGCCACCCCGAAGAGATCAGGATATCGATGTCGGCATCCTGAAGGTAAGTATGCGTGTAAGTATGAGGAGTAGAATGGGAATGGGGGGTTAGGTATCGGGCCTCCCGGAGTTGGTTAGGGTTAGGCTGCGGGAAGGGGGGTTTAGGTTAGTCTACTTACCGGCCCCTGTCGGCATGTTGAACATCAGGACGTTGCTGTTGGTCTTCTGACCGCTGGCATCCCGACCACCGGGAAATCCTACCGATTCTCTGTGTCAATTATGAAACATAGGTGCTTTGACTACACTACAGCATTTCATTTTTTTCTTCTTCATTTATTTTACTTTGTATTAAAATTAATTATATTTTTTCTACTCTGATTAACTATAATTGCCTTGAACATTAATTATTTTATTTGCAATGCATGTGTTATAATGTTTGTCAACAATGCTTTAAGCTAATTTTTGTTTTAATAAGTAGCCCAAACATTCTGTGCTAGATTGCTCTATAAGTAGTTTATATATGGATTTGTATATATGGATTTGTACAATAAACTGAATGCTGATCATTTAACACATCTGAATAATATTATTGCGCATTAAAAATTAGGACACAATACGCATATGCATTTACTAAAATAAAAATTGTGTGTATATGCAAAGCTGCCACTATCACAAGATAAATGTGGTTCGGCACCAGTAACATATTCACCCCGTTCTCACCAGGCATACACGTATGCACATGTTTATTTTTTACACATATAGCCTGTTTGCAAATTGCCTATTTGCGCCTAGGTATCAATAAAACTTCAAATACTTTTGTAATAGACCAGATAAAACTGTCTTGCATGTGAGAAGAAAATTAGCTTAAACATGCAAATAAAAGCATAATTTATGGCCAAGCGAAGAAGAAAGAGCCTCTCAGCATCAGTGATGCATACACAGACAGCTAATCACATGCGGCTCGCTAGTGGTCTTTATAAATACCTCTTTTTCATGTGAGTACCACCTCATATTCCCAATAGAAGTCAGACCACATATTGAGCAAATGCTCCTTTGAGTATATGAATTGGACAATGTCTGTTTAGGAATGAAACTGTTGACCTTAGAAAATCACAATTACCATTTAAGAGAAATGTCAACCTTTCTTCGAGTTGCAATAGTTGGCAATAATTACTTGCTAGTAGAGTGTATATAATGCTTTTCTAAAAGTCAATGTTCTACCATGTCTTCTTCTAATTACATTATAAGTTGTACTCCAACTCCTTACAATCTACCAACATACATGGCTTTCAATTCTCAGTATGGGGGAGTTTATTAACCTTTGCAGATTGATAAAGTCGAGTGAGATAAAGTACCAGCCAATTAGCTCCTAACTGTCATTTTTCAAATACACCCTGTATAATGACAGATAGAAGCTGATTGGTTAGTACTTTATCTCTCTCCTCTTTATCTCCCTCCATTTGATCCATCTTCCCCTATGTATGAAAACATATTTGTGCTAGATATGGAAAAGCCACTAATGTTGGGCTGATTACTTAACGGTCTGAGCCAACCAAGTTGTTGATACAGTAGATTTTTGATTGTCGACAAGCACATTGCATACCTGTTGATGACAAAGATCAATAAAGAGAGTGGAACATCAAAATAATATCAAAGTGCATGGACATTCCAGTGAGCACAGTTGGAATAGGAAGAGATGGAAGCTGCATCATACCACCCAGGCACTGCCTAGACAAGACTGACTCTCAAACTTCAGCGTCTGAGCAAGAAGACTTTTGTGGCAACTATCACTTTGAAGAAGCTACAGAGTTCATTGGCTGAGACTGGAGTGAAGGTGCACCAGTCATCCATATAAAGTAATCTTCACACAACTGGTGTGTTTGGGTGGATGTCTAGAAAGAAGATATTACTGAAGAAAAACCACATTGAAGCATATATGGAGTTTGCTGGAAATCAGATGAGTAACCCAGTCCTAATGTAGGATACATTTTTGTGGACTGATGGGACAAAAATTGTGCTTTTTGTCCAAAATTCTAAATACTACAGTATGTGTTGCTAAGATTTCCAATTCCACAGCAACCACCATCGCAAGATTGAAGTATCATGATGTGGGGATGTGTTTCCTCAGTAGGGACTGGAAATCTTGGTAAGATTGAAAGATGGATGGTGCAAAATACAGTGAGATGCTGCAATACAACTTGATTTAGTTCACCTTTCAGCAGTACAATGACCCCAAGCACATCGCCAAAGCAACACTTGTGTGAGCAAACAACATAAAGATGAATATTTTACTAGAGCCAAATCTAAGTCCAGGGGGTAAATTTACTTATGGTCGATTTCAGTCATTTTGTATTTCTGGGACTAAATATTAAATCACACATTTACTAACAATTAAAAACCAAATAAAAAATTGTCTGTTAGTAAAAGTGTGATTTAGCCCCAGAAACACAACATTGATTTAGATTGATTTGAAAACAATTGAATGTGACCTTTAGTAAATTTACCTTCTTGATCTCATTCCAATTGAGAACCTGTGGCACTATTTAAAAATTGCAGTCCATAAGTGTCATCTAACGATCCTGAGCAACCTGGAGCAAATCTAAAATGACAAATAGGAAAAATCACTCCCAACATGTGCAAACTTGTAAGGAGCTTACCCCAACTGACGTAATGCTGTTATTACAGCAAAATATGATTCTACCAAGTACTAGTCTGCAGGGGATAAATAGTTATACAAGCATTTTTGAAGAAAAAGAAAAAACATCTGCAGACAAATAATGAATTATGAGCTTGAAAATTTACTTTAAGAGCCTATTAAGTCGCATTACAAATACTGTCTAGAGCAACCTGTGTAAATGTCATTAGTAAGACAGGCAGATCTGTTGACATTTTATGGGGTTGTATACCTTTGAAAGTCACTGTAACTTGCATCCCATGTTCTGCAATGTCTTGCTATTGTGCATACGTTAAAGTCGCACTGCGCATGCGCAGTGATTGTCTTGGGATTCCGCACGCACAGAGCACCCATTGGCAAAGTTAGTGACATTTGTGGGAGGTAACGAGGGGGTGGTTAGGGAAATGCAGGTGTGTCTGAGAGCTTAAACGCTGTTACATGGCGAACATAAATTAGCCATTGTGGTCTTCTATGCAGCATGAGTGCTCTCTGCGTGTCCGGAAAACCGCTGTATTTAAGACAGGTCAGACTGCCGCAAGAGCTGCATGGCTGGTCGATGTGCATTGAAGTTACCGATTTTTACGCTGGTACGCAATGTAGTATGCAGATGAAGAGGCAGCAAGGGGTGTCCCTTGCTCAGGTAAGCTTTGGAGCTATTAGCATATTTTTGTAGCTGTGCGAAATCGCAGCTGAGATCGCATTAACATCCATCTCTGAATTAGACCCTTTGTAAGGTTCTGTAGCGCCATATAAATAAAAGATAATGAAAATAATAACAATAATTGTAGGTATTGTTGCTGATTTCCTGTAAAAATATTACAATTTAAAATATGTATCAAAGTTTTTTTTTCCTTTGGAACACACCTATTTTCCAGTTTAAACCACGTGAAAAGTTTATTTTATGCTATGTATAAACTACAAGTCTGTTCTTATTATCGGGTGTTTATAATTGATTATTCTGGTTATTTAAAATACAGAAATTACATTATAATAATTTTAAGAAAACACATTATGACAAGGTTTGTATCAATATTGACTGTGACTTGAATACATTCACCTGCCCTGCGGCTGTTCATGGAAATTGTATTGAGATTTTGGCAGCTATGTGGTATGCTGCTTGAATCACAACAAAGACCCTCAGTATATATTGTTGGACAGGCAGAGAACTGAGGTGGGGGCTTGTAGCAGAGCGGCACTGTTGAATGTACAGGTTTGGGCAGGTGGCACAGTTAGGCAGAGTAAGTACAGAAATTAATCAATAATGACAAAGCATAGACCAAAACTGAAAACCGCTTAAAAGACAGCATATGATTGTAAGAGTTTGTGTGAACACTTTAGTTCTGGTTGCTAAAAATTGAAGGATGTGGCAAAAAGTTTGCAATAATTGAAAAATAGTGTTGCCAGCAGGTAATGTAACACTGGGCACCATCCAGCATAAGAAATGTATGTGTTGTGCAAGAGTTTGGACACATTAAGGTCACTTTGGTCTTTATAATACACTGTATATTGTCAAGCACTCTGTATTGTTAAATTGCTTGAATACAGTATATAGCATTGTATAGACAACAGGTACTATATGGAGGACTCTCATTAATCTACAGTAATTGATGCTACGTAGAGAGCCATCCAACACATAGCATCCCCTGATTACACACAAGTACAGTAGCAATGCTAGATTTAATAAGCACTGTTAATGCAACCTTTTGACCCTAAATAGTTAACTTTACATATGGGAAAGTTATAAATATATTTGTTCTTACAATTCTGCTAGCCTTAGGAAATAAAGGTACTAAGGATGAAAAACAGTTGGAGCTTTGAAATGCGGCAGTCTTTCTGGATGTTTTTTGGATGATTGATGTAAATGTAGTTCATCATTGATTTCTCCCAGGGCAGTACCACCCTGTGAGCACTAGTTCAGGAACTGCTGCTCTTGATGGATTATACTAATATATCATCCAAAGGTAGTCAGGACCATGATATGTTCAACTAATGCATCTTCCCAGTGAGGACACTACTAAGATTTATTACTCAGAAGGCAGCTACAGTAGGAACAAGTTGGCTTAATTGGAAAGAAAGTGTCCATGAGGTGACATATTTAAAGGTATATATCTTGATATGCAACTTGTGTGAAGAATGCATTTAGCATAACGACTACAAGGGAAGGATAAAGTATATGATCACATGTGCTATGCCTGGGTTTGACATTTCATATACTAATTTCTTCTTACATGATTCTGGTCCGGGGTATGACATCCACATAAATTTTTGTTTCCACTTTTCATGTATTTAATCAGTAGGAAGTAAAACACTGAGACATGAATAACTGTACTGTACCTCTAAATGTGCTTGTAGTGTGCTGTATATCTGTACAATAGTGTTCTGCAGCTGTCTACTGTGCGCAGCCATATGCAAACAAAGGTTGAGTTTCCACTACTATTTAGTCATATAAATAAATGTTTTGCACCTATATTGGTGTGACACCCCTGAAAGATTCCCCCAGGGAAAGCAGAGGTTAACTCCCTGACAGCCTTTCACGTGAATAGCACAGGACTGCAGTGTGCTTGGAGGAAGGAGGACTTTAGGACCCACAGCTGGTTGTAGGGAAACAGCACATGTAAGCAGCTTGTGCCCTGACTAAGAGAGAGATCCCAGAAAGTGTGAGGAGACGGGAATGCACATGGTGACCAGGGGCTAAGTAGAAAGCAGGAGTGCTGTGTGTTTGGAGCCCCTGTAGTTACAGAAAGTGGGGCAGCAGTGTGAACCTGTGGCTCAGGGTGTGAGAAGAGCCAGACCTCTGGAGACAGGCAGTGGATGGCTGAGGCAGAGTGCTAGGAGAGCTGTATTATCCTAACATCAATCACTCCAGGGTGCAGACAGCAGAGTGGATGACACTTCTACAAGCTATCTACAGCAGTCATAGCTGTGAGCCTTTTCCCCTATCTTTGCTATTATTGTACCACAGCAGTGAACGGAGGCTGCAGCTCCTGATTAAAAGAGTCAGCCAGCTCCACCAGAGACAGACTACAAAGAAATACAGCTAGCACTTGGTGAGTTTTGAACTTTGTGACATTAAGCACACTCGCATACGCCCCGGACACTATTATTGCCAAAGTACACTCGCATACGCCCCGGACACTATTATTGCCAAAGTATTTTGGGACAGCCTGTTTCTGGAGCAAAGCTAACTTTCCTGGTATAATAGCTATTATACACTATCCCACTATGATATTGTCACCTGGTAGTTATAACTGGAATTATCAAGGACATATATGTCATATAAGGAGAATAAATTACCTCTCATAGTTACCCTTGGGCCCCAATGTGCTGATCAGCCTAGAGTATTGACATTTTTCTCGTACGCACTAGTCAAGGGTTGTGGGATTGCTTCTCAGAGTTTTTCAATGTTAATTATTGGTTGTGTGTTGTGAAGTAACAATTAAAAAGGTAACTATGCAGTATTAACAGTAACTGTGAGATCACTTGAATTGTATGTTGCACACCATATTTGCCGTCAATGTGATGTCATTTTGTGACCAACTGTTTGTTAGTGAAAAGTAAGATTTGCCAAGTGAACGTATTGTGAAAAACTCTATGTTACGTGATTATTTCAGTAATCTTTGAGAGCTACACTCTGTTTACTAATAAAACCGTGCTCTACGGGAAGAAACTGTTTATCCGTACCTTTGTGTGACTCCCATCCTCCTTGCCTCTCCGAATTCATCCGAAGAACCTGCTACGAGCATGCAGGCCACAAGGAAAACTGTTTATTATTTCCCTGCCAGGTGCAACATTAGTACACTGTACTATTTATCCTGACTGAAGGATAAGTTCGTTACTTGTTAAGTATATGAGTGCCACTTAAAACATGGACACTGCTGACTTGTCATTTCCATGGGAACATTTGGTTAACGCGAGCATGGGGACCTGAAGAGTAACAATCACACAAACTAGAGATGACTACAGTGTAGTTTTTAACTCTAATTGCACAAAACATATTTACTGCACACTATAAAAACATACTGTAGGTTCAACCCAGAAGCTACTATACAAGATGCAGTTACTACATCCATGATGAGTGTTGTTGGCACAGAACCCAGCAGCACTGCAAGTTGTATCTCATATTGCGGCCTTTGCCACCCTACACCAGTGCTCTGTTTTGTGCACCCCAGCTTTGGAAGGAATGCTACTGGAGTGCTCACATCACTTTATGTGATGTGTGAGGTAGGGTTAGGAGAGAGATGGGGAACCTGTAGGATTACCAGGGCCATCACTATTGCCCAATGCAAATGACAAGTTCAGCAGATACCAAGTCCAGATGTGCACATAGGCTTCATTTCCGAGTGCTGTCAATTTCAGAACTTGGTGACAGTTCCAGCTATTGCCTATTATGGTATGCCACAAGGATCTTGTACTGTAACTAAAATCAATCACTCACACAACAGCTGTTAGTAGTCTAGTGTAGGCAGACTTGATAAATCTTCAATTGGAGAAATCCAACAATTATATTTATATCTCTCTCCTGCTGCTTCTATTAGCTGGTGACATATCACCAAATCCAGGCCACATTCCACACCCACAACGAACTATAAATCCAGCTAACCTCATAAACATTGCATGCCTCCCTTTACCCTCCAAGTCACTAAAATGTGCCTCATGGAATGCACGCTCTGTTTGCAATAAGCTAACATCCATCCACAACCTCTTTATTTCAACCAACCTCAACCTTCTGGCAATAACAGAAACATGGCTTACACAATCAGTCACTGTCTCCCCTGCTGCACTTTCACATGGTAACCTACACTTCTCACACACATCCAGGCCTGGTAATTGTAAAGGAGATGGGGTAGGAATATTACTCTCCCATTCTTTCACATACACAGTTCTCCCACAGGTACCTTCACTCACATTTACATCATTTGAAGTACATTCTATCAGGACTTTCACCCCTTTCTCTCTGCGAGTTGCTGTTATCTATCGCCCATCTGGGCCACCTCAACAA
The DNA here is from genome assembly GCA_031769625.1 of Taudactylus pleione. Lineage (NCBI taxonomy): Eukaryota > Metazoa > Chordata > Amphibia > Anura > Myobatrachidae > Taudactylus > Taudactylus pleione. Next base: position 962,719 of record JAUIMM010001336.1, read on the forward strand.
TTTCTGGAACACTTTTCTGCCTGGCTCCCTCACTTTCTATCCTCAGACATCTTCATCATCATTATGGGTGATTTCAATATCCCCATTGACAGTCCACAATCTCCTCATGCCTCCAAACTACCCTCTCTAACTTCCTCTCTAGGCCTCTCCTAATGGACTTGTATTCACCAGACTATGCTCAGTTTCTGATTTCACTAATGCTCCTTTCCCTCTCTCAGATCACAACCTTATTACCTGCACACTCTCCTCCATTACATCAACATCATTGAAATCAACCAAACCTAAACCTAAAACCCGTAGAAATATTAATGCCATTAACCTTCAACAACTATCTACCTCTCTACAACAACTTAAAAACAAAATTCTGACCCTAATACTCTCTCAAATTACCATCCTATCTCCCAGCTCCCATGCCCCTCCAAGCTACTTGAGAGACTTGTCTACACCCGCCTCACACATTTTCTTAACTCACACAACTTATTGGACCCACTTCAGTCCGGCTTTTGATCCCAACGCTCCACAGAGACAGCACTGACTAAGGTAGTAAATGATCTTGACACTGCCAAGGCTAAAGGCCATTACTCACTCCTAATTCTTCTAGATCTCTCTGCTGCTTTTGACACTGTTGACTACTCTCTTCTCATACAAACACTGCAATCCCTAGGTCTTAAGGACACAGCTCTTTCTTGGTTTTCTTCCTACCTATCTGATCGCTCTTTTACTGTTCGTTTTTCTGATTCTGCCTCCTCTTCGCTACCTCTGTCAGTTGGAGTACCGCAGGGCTCTGTCTTAGGTCCTCTGCTATTCTCAATCTGTACCACCTCTCTTGGCAATTGAATCAGCTCTTTTGGATTTCAGTACCATCTGTAGGCGGATGATACTTAAATCTACCTATCCTCTCCAGATTTATCTCCATCTGTATTGGTCCGTGTCACTGAATGCCTTTCTCCATTTCATCTTGGATGTCATCTCGCCACCTGAAACTTAATATTTCTAAAACAGAATTAATTATATTTCCACCGGTCAATAACAGTTACCAACCTGATCTCTCAATCACTGTTGATACCTCGACCAACCACCCCGCCCCACAAGCTCGCTGCCTTGGTGTCATCCTTGACTCTGAACTGTCCTTTGTTCCCCACATTCAATCTGTCTCAAAATCATGTTACATACATTTAAAAAACATATTCAAAATTCGACCATATCTCACACAAGACACTGCAAAAACTCTAATCCATGCACTTATTATTTCCCGCATTGACTTTTGCAATAGCCTCCTTACTGGTCTCCCCAAAAACAGGCTATCACCATTACAATCCATTATGAATGCAGCTGCAAGGCTTATCTTCCTTGAGAAACGTTCTTCTTCTGCTGCCCCGCTCTATCAGTCCCTCCATTGGTTGCAGGTTTTCTACCGTATTCAATACAAAATACTTTCACGTACACATAAGGCTATTAACCAAACCACACCAACATACATCTCTTCACTCATCTCAAAATATCTCCCAACCCGACCTTTCCACTCAGCACAAGTTCTGCGTCTCTCATCCCCATACATTACTTGCTCCCATTCACGGTTACAGGACTTTCTTTGCACTGCACCCACTCTATGGAATGACCTACCTCGGACAATAATACTTTCCTCTAGTCTCCAATCCTTCAAGCGTTCCCTGAAAACTCACCTCTTCAGGCAAGCTTATCAGATTCCAAAACCTCCCACATAACCTTCATAGCTTCCATATCTAATTACATCCCCTTTTACAGTCCACACTCAATCTCACACATCATCTTTCTCTCACATCCTCATGACATTTGGTCGACATTCCTGTGTGACTGGATCATGCAGCCAACCAAGAAACTGCATTCTGGCTGGACCAAAATGCAATATATAGCACCTATCCTTGTGTATCAATGCCTATTTCCCTATAGATTGTAAGCTTGCGAGCAGGACCTTCCTACCTATATATCTGTCTGTTATTACCCAGTTTTGTTCTATTAATGCTTACAATTGTAAAGCGCAACGGAATATGCTGCGCTATATAAGAAACTGTTAATAAATAAATACATAAATAATTGGTAATCATAAAGTACTCCTATAATATAATGAAAAATCAAGAAATCCATGTGATCTGACATTTCTCAAGCCTGAAAATCTCATGCCACTGTATACGCCCCTGATTGTACAACAGCATTAGGGGTTCATGTATCAAGCAGTGAAAAGCATGGAGAAGGGGACCAGTGGAGAAGTTGCCCATAGCAACCAATCAGCTTTGAACTGAAGTAACATTTTTCATGTACAGTCTATAAAATAATAGATAGGAGCTGATTGGTTGCTGTGGGCAACTTCTCTTAAAAGTTACAACTTCTTCCATCCCAGTTTTCATCTATTAATAATAAAGTTTTGTGTGTAGTTATTAAATGAACTCTAAAGCTCTGAACATGGGCTATAAACTACTTTATGTTTGTGTGGGGGGCTGGAGATGGCGGTGAGGGGCCAGTCATCAGAAGTTTTGGTCACATCCACAGATGATCACTATTCTAATGCTGGGCATACACTATACAATTATCTGTCAGATATCTGTCCAATCTGGCTGGTTGGAATGAAAACCTGGTTATGTATTGAAGCAAATGACAGTCGATCATATGGTCTTAAACACTGGAAAACAGACAAAAAACAATTGTTCAAATTGGTTAAATTTGTGTGTCTTAACCAATTTGTCTGAACGACCATTTTTGTCTGTTTTCCAATGTTTGTGAGCAAATGGACGCTTGTCATTTACTCCCATACATTACCAGGTTTTCATTCCAACCAGCCAGATTGGACAGGTAGTTGACAGATAATTGTATAGTGTATGCCCAGCATTACACATACTTTAGCTGCAATGTGATCTTGCACTTTTGTCCTCTCATCCTAGAGGATTTGATTATATACATAGATTGACCATTCAACTAGGTGCACTGTCTTTAAACAAATTTTATTCCTAAATTATTATTCACAGATTGAATTTTTTGGAGGCATGGATCAACAAGTTGCCAAATGTACAGGACACAAGCAGGACATTACTCCACCCTGTGCCACCCCTGTCCCCAAACATGTGATGTCATGATGTCATATGCAGGTGCTATAGGGGAGTGACAGTCTGCTTCTAGGCCCAGCACCCAGAGAAGCAGTGCTTGTAAAGATTTGCCATCTGAGTATGGTGTAATCTGTACCCCAAACCAAACAGAGCAGGGAAGTTGAAACTTCCCTGCTATCTGCCTGGCACCCAGCACTGGCTTTGCCCCCTTTTTTCCAGCATCCTTTGCAGCAGGTCTGACATGACCCGCTGCTCTAGGACGCCAGTGCATGCACAGTGAGAATACAGACATATTCGGCCCCCGATATGTCTGTATTCTCACTGTGTCCAGGATCAGTGAGGGGCCGGATACTGCAGGAAGATGTTGAACAGGTAAGTCTACATGAATGGCTAGTAAACATCAGTATATATTGCATCAATGTGATACAATATATAGGAGTCTAGTTACTAAGGGGAGAATAGGGGGAAAAATGCTAAAGACAGAGAAAATCCCTGTACATACCGCTTCTCAGTATGTACTAAAGGGATTTTCGCTTGCTGTAGCCTGCCAGTGCTATGTGCATGCTAGAATATCACACTGCACCTGGGGCACTTAGCGCTGCCATAAGCACCTAAGGCAGCGCTAAGTGTTCCAGGTATTATTAAGGGGAGAAGGCACTTACCGTCTGCTGACTTCTTCAGCGCTGTATCGCCTCCTGTAGTTGCCGGTATCTGTTCTCCTCACTGGAGAAGCAGGACTTGAGCTGTGTCAGGTTGACCATTTTTTAAATAAAGTTTGTTGAAAAAAAAAAGAGTCACTACTGCTGCTGCCGGCCGGACCCCGGAGATGTTGAGTCACACACAGGGCTGTCAGGGGAAGGGGATCTCAGCTGTTTCCGCCAAGGGGGTGACTTAACGTTCACCCTCCTCGGCTGGTCTATTATTAGTAACTGCTGCGTTAGCCATCTCCTGCTTCGCAGCGGTAGCAGGCGAAGCAGGAGTGGCATTAACGCAGATTCTTAGTAAATAGACCCCATAGTGATATATTTTAGTAGCCACTTCATGTTCTACATGAATAGACCCCTAAGTTACACACACTTGTATAGCTATCCGGTCAGAATATCGACATATGGTTTTTGCTTATTCTTAGGGTTATGGTTACATTTAGGGTTAGGAGTTAGGATTAGGTTAAAATAAGCAAATAACCATATGGCGACATTCTGGTGTCAACATGGTAAATGTCGAGATTAAGAACATATCGACATTTTAACCATGTTGATCTTTTTGAATGTTGACATATGTGTTGTCAGCCTGAAGTCCATGTAGACATATAGGGCCAGATGTAATAGGGTGAGAGTTTAGAAAATGTGAGAGTTTAGCAGTAATCTCTCACATTGGTTGAGTTTTATCTTCAAAATGGGAAAACATCTGAATGAGATTTTAAATCGTGAGAGTTTTTTAAGTCTAAAAAAACATGCAAGTTCGCTCTGTTACTTTGTTTTTGGACTCTATTACATTGGCAAAGTTTAAAAAGTGTCAGAAACTCTCACTTTTGTAAACTCTCACCCTATTACATTTGGCCCTCTGACTGTCGATATTCAGAACCTGTCAACATTTCATACCACACCCTAAAAACCGAACACACACGAATTTAGGAGTACAAAGTAAAACTGAGGCATGCCTCTACTGAGGCATGCCTTGATTCCCCCAGCCAAATCTGGGTCTCAAATAGAGGCAAAACTTAATTTTCCTGGATATGCCGGATATGCATGATTTGAATTGCATAAAAATCCCTCCTTGTCTACTTCTTATTTTCCTATTCCTCCCTGAAGCAGCTTCACCTTTGTGGGTGAGCTGAAAGTACTGCACAGATCTGTATGATCTGTGCAGGCTTAGTTTTGTGCAAAAAAAATTAGAATTAATGGTTAGTTTAGCCAGCCAGTTCGCTGCAGGCATATGGCTGAAAATGGTGAAAACAATATTGTGAGCTGTGAGGTGGTCGAAATTGATTGGAAATCACTGGAAATTAGTGTTATTGATGTTTAATAATACCGTACGAACAAAAAACAGGTCCACATTACATGATTTTATATGTTTCTATCAATTTTTAAATAAATCCAAAATACAGGGGTCTGCACACATCTCTGATTGTCACGATAATCCATTTGCCACTTTACGGCACTTCTGCTAAGAGTGGTCCTGACACTAACACTGAGACTCCTTCTTTTTATGTACAAATATAACGTTGGTTTTTATACTGTTTGCAGTAGTGTGCTTATGATTTTTTTCAGCACACTAAGGGGTAAATTTGCTAAAGTGAGAGTTTTTAGAAGTGAGTTTTAGAAGAGATGTTGCCCATAGCAACCAATAAGATTCTAGCTGCTATCTTCTAGAAGGTGCTAATTAAATGTTAAGTAGAATATGATTGGTTGCTATGGGCAACATCTCTACTAAAACTCACTTCTAAAAACTCTCACTTTAGTAAATATACCCCTAAGGGCCGTATTCAATTAGAAGCGAAAAGTCGTTTTCCACAGAAAAGTATCACTGATTGCGGCTTTTCGCGTGGTCGGAATTTATCTCCAAATTCAATTCCAGACAGTTTTTGCCTACGCGGAAAGTCAATGCAAAGTAATACAAAAAAGATTCACCTGAGAATAGCAGGAGAAAAGAAGTGTAAAATTTTTATTTTGGGGTGCAAACGTGGGGAAACCACTCAGAACCCTTGGGACAGCCCCCCAAAGAACAACTGTGTCAAAAAATCAGGGGAAAAAAACATAAAAACACCCCAAAAAAGTACTTTCATTTTGGGGGTATAAAAGAACAAAGTGGGGGGACAAGCTTAAAAACTAGGGAAATAGCTTTCTTAGGGGTCTGCAAGGATGGGTAAGGTGTTTTTAGGATTGCAGGTGCATGCCGCAGGTGCGTTTTTCTTGTTTTTTCACTTTAGAGACTTTAAAAGATGCTAGCATCCATTTTCAAGTATCCCAAATATGACAAGACTACTTTTTTTCACCAAAAATACTGCTTAATACCATTCTTCACCACTTTTACAAGGACGCTAATAACAAGGATTTTAAACAACTTCAATACCCAATAGTTTTATTAGGGCTATTGGAACACTTCTACTTTGATCCCTAATATTAGTGCATCTGTTTGGAGGGTACAGACTGATTTCCCCTATTCTGACAGTACTTTGCGCCTGTTTTACATTCGCCGCTTGCTGTTTCCACCGAAAAGCGGGGACGTGCACGATAAGTTTTCGCGTCCAAAACACGCAATATCGGCGAAAAGTCGGGTAGGTGGAACTTTTTCGCTGAGGAATACGGCCCTAAGTGTTAAACAAGAAGTATATCTAATGGAAGAATTACATTGCAGATAGTGCAGCAGTTATGAAGCCCAAAGGTAATCCTGGTCCATCCAAGAGCTACATGGGTTGTTTTAGCTATATCAACTATCTCACTATGGGCTTAATTCAGAATTATATGCTTCATGGTTGAAGGATGTGACATGCCCCTGAAACGGTTGCGACACCCCTGCATTCCTTGCCGACACTCCCCATTATCTTCCCCAAAAGCTCCCTCCCTGTCAATCACACTGTGAATATATATTGTCGCTGCAAGCGACTATGGTAATATACCTTGACACATGCGCAGATTGCCGATAATTGCTCAACTGTGGAAACAACTGCAGAGCGTAAAAACTCTGAATCAGGCTCTATGTACTGTATATAGCAACTATATAAATCTTAGAAGTCTGTTATTAATATGGACCTTTGTTGATAGATCATGATGTGCCTTTAAATACAAAATCGGGTTAATGTTCTTTTACTTTCTTGTAGTTCCTATATTCTTTATGAAATGTTCAACAATGGAGTAATCAAGTAATTTAAATAGTCATATAAACTGATGAACTTCTATGCAGTCTATGGATGTTGCATGTGACTTATCGCACCAGGGTGTGATTGCAATCAGGGCACTACAGAAAACAGAACTCTTGATCTTGGATTGATGAGCCTACAGTATCTGGCTGTGAATTTAGTCTCACACACTGCCTTGCATTCAGTGTCCAAAATACTGTCTGCAGCTACTTTATAGGGTTTGTTTTCCTATTTACTGTTAGTTGCTGTCTCACGTACAATGATTCTGAAAAGTCACAGACCAAGAAAGCGCAATTTATGAAGCTGCAAAACGTGGGATAGTTGGAGCGCGACATGTAGGTTTAAAAGGGTTAATCAACACAAAATCATATGGTCTACCAAAAAATTACTGAAACCCCCAGAACATCCCTACATCAGTGTAGCATTACAAAAATACAGTATAATAAAAAATGTAATGCTTATTGTATATATTTATTTTATTTATGACAGAGATACAGAGATATATAAAACAAGTTTAAAATACAAAGCAAATAAAACACAAAAGTGGAAGAATTAGGGGTATATTTACTAAAGTGTGGGTTTTTAGAAGTGGGGTTGTTGCCTATAGCAACCAATCAGATTCTACTTATCATTTGTCTAGCACCTTCTAGTAGATAATAGCTATAATCTGATTGGTTGCTATGGGCAACATCTAAATTTCTAAAAACCTGCACTATATTAAATATACTGCTTACACTCACATTGTTGCAACATATTGCTCTACTTTTTTTGTTTTAATAGGAGAAAATGTTTTTTCTTTCTTAGCCAAACTTCCTCTCCTCTTTGATAACATGGATAAAAGATTTCTGGTATCCATTCTGCAACTAATTTAATGAACTTTTGTCTAACAGTTCTATGAAACGGTCCCAAAATATATAATAACTACCTTTTAGAAAAATACATATGGCACTAATTCCACTTTACGTGGTATACTTTTCCACACATGTATACATATGAAATATGATTTAGATACCGAAGAGATTTTCATCATCCCTGTGGGTTTCTTATAGCTCATGTACATATTAAGTACATATCATTAAGAAATCATTTTGTTACTTTCAGCGGTTACAAGTTACAAATGTATACAGAAGTATTCGCAAACATTTTTTATGGGAAGTATTCTTTAGTTTGTCTTGTTGCCCAATATGAATATATGGTAAGTTTGGATTGGCCCAAAGCCTTGAAAGGAAACAGTTTTTCTATGAAACTGCAATCTGTCCTAAATATTGTAACTCAAGCTTAAAATTCTTCTCCATCTGATAGAAGGGGTCGAACATGACTACAGACAATAAGCCCACAAATGCTCTTTCGTTACCTTCTTTTAATGTCATATTTTGATTCTCTGTGATGGTACCCATTTGTATGGGTATATATGTATGGATTGGCATGCCTGTATGTCTTACCTAAATGATGCCAACTACAAGAGTACAAAATGTAGCACCTTCTGGGTGGATTGGGGAAGAATGCATTCAAGTCACAGTAATACACTGAAATTGTATGATGACATTTCTTGCTGTAGAATAAGATATTTACAGTACATGGCATTGAAGGAGTAAAGAATGTACATTTGGGGTGTAGTTGTTGGTTTAATACTGTATGTGGCAAAAGAGTCTATTACTCCTGCAAAACAACCTTTATTTATTTTTATACCCATCCACAAAGGTGCTGGTGATCATATATTACAATAACATGCCATGTGTATTATGCATTAACACTTTTTTATAACTACCACTTCTACCACTGCACATATAAGACATAAATGAAGCTTAAACAATCAGGGCCTCATTTCTACAGCCCAGGGAGACTAGAATGCATGAGTTGATGGCTTTATTTGAATTATATGTATTCATATATAGGGTACCACATGGTGCCTGCATGGCAGTGATATCAACAGGGCCGTAGAGAGAGCCACCCGGGCCCAGGATAAGATCGCGGCATGTCCCTCAGGTGCCCCTCAGCTCAGCGCAAATCCAGGGAGTGAGCGAACAGTGTGATCCCGCCCCACAGGAGACTGCTACTGAGCAGCAGTAAGCAGTCTCCCACTGCAACCCAGCACACAACAGCATGTGCTGGGCTGCTGACAAGGGGGCGGTGTTGGACCTGGGCCCCTCCAGCAAGCCTGGGCCCAGGTAATTAGTACCCCTCTCTCTCTGTGCCCCTGGAATTCAACACAATTACATTGTGTATATATACTGTACCAAAATACATAGGAAATTCACTATGGTTTGTAAATGCAACAATGATGGGTCGCTTGAGCGGAGGGAGTATTGAATCAAACAACATTCAATGAGCCTCTAGCCATTAACTAGACACACAGGATCTGAGTCACCAGTGGTAAAAAATGGATATAGGAGATAGTGCTGAGAGGAGAGTAGGGAGGAAGATGATTCTGCCCATTAGGGCTTACAGCCTAATGTCTACTCTGATCCACACATGCTCACTTTATTTCAGCTTTTGCCTTTTCCATTTATAATGATCAGGACCCTCCATATCATTACTTTTCATGCCTGCATTTATTTTGTCTATCCTGTATGTTCCTGTTTTATGTTTGTCCTATTTTTCCCACTGTGCAGCATTGTGGTGCTTTATAAATGTATGATAGTAATATTAATAATATAGTAGGCACAGCCAGAATGTGCAAAGGACTGATCACCCAGTTCCCAATTTCCTAGTGACTTTGCAAATGTCCCATACAGACTTCCCCTTTTCCTATTGTGTGTCTTATAATTGCATCAGTAATTCCTGTTCCATTGTTGTGCAGCCCTGGATTTTCTATTAAATAAATAAGAATATCTAATCAGTGCACGAAAAGCATTATATGGTTAATGGCTGCCAGTTTTTACAAAGAAGCACTCCTCCATCCCACTGTAACTTCCTGGAGAATTGCTCTATAAAATTACACTAATTAGTTTTTAATGAAGTCCCCAATGTGCCCTAATTTTGGCAAATAGAGTTGTCATGACCTTAGTGCACTTGACAGTGCTAGTATTGGAATAATTGTTTCTTGACTTTAAAATGGTAAGAGTGAATTTATAAAGATAACCTTGTGTTTTGAAAGCATAGAAGAGTTTTATATGCTTATTATTATTGTCTTTGCTTTGCAAGGCACCACAGTGTTCTGCAGCACAGGATAATGTGGGGAAAACAGGGCATAAAAAACAGAGACAAGTGCAGATGTGGCAACACAGGGTAGGGAGGGTATGTAGTCAGGATGCCGACGGTCACAATACCGACAGCGACATCCCTACGGTCACAATCCTGACAGATTCTGATGGTAAATATTAGGGTTAGGGTTAGTGTTAGGCACTAGGGTAGGAGTGGGCTATAAGCGTCCACCTTAGCTGTTGTAGAACTACACATCCCAGCATGCCCTGCCACAGTTTTGCTATTTGGCCATACTAAAACTGTTGCAAGGCATGCTGGTATTTGTAATTCAACAACAGCTGGAGCGCCGCTTACTGCCCACCCTTGCACTAGGGGGAGGGTTAGCATTAGGCTTTGTTATGGGACAGTTAGGGTTAGGCTGTGGGAGGGGTGAGTTAGGGTTAGGCTGCAGGAGGGGAGGGTTAGGGTAAGGGATAAGATTTGGGTTAATATTCTTATAGGGGTGCTGCTGTCGGTATTCTGACATTGTGACCTTCAGGATCCCGTGCCCAACCCGTAGGGAGAGCCCTATGCACAAGCGCTTACAATCTAATTGGAGGTGGGAGCTGAAACAAAGCAAGTTAGTAAACTCAGAGTGGAGATGGGGACAGTTGTGAGGAGGCACTAGTGTGAGTAGTATAAGTGGGAGTAGGGCAAGCACTAATAGAGAGATGGGTTACAGAAAACAGTTAAAGGTGTGAAGGCTTAGAAAGAGTCTGATTGGGTGAGGTAGTGAATTCCTAAGTAGATATTGGCACAGCAGTAGTCTTGTAGGTGAAAGAGAGGGTTTTTTTTGCCAATAATAAGGGAAATACAAGGCAGAGCTAGGTCTAAGAGAATCACAGTGATATGAGATTTATGAAGGGGTTTTGTTGAGGATTTTTAAGTGAGAGTAGGTAGGTAATTTGAGTTTTGATGACAAGGGAACCATTGTAGGCATTGCAGAGTGGTTATGCAGATGTGGAGAAAGAAGAATCCATATTGTTACAGTATTTGAGTGCAGGAATAGATGGGTGATAGGATTGCCAAAAAGGAGAATCTTGCAGGAGTATAGAGTTTTGGAAGTATATTGAGTAGGAAAAGTGTGTATCCTGGCACTATATTGATGGAGGCAACAGGAATCACTGGATGTGAAGAATGCAGTGGAAGGTTGAGTCAAGTGTGACACCAAGACAGTTGACTGAAGGCAAGGTAAATATTTAACTCTTGCAAAGCAATGCAGGAGAGGTAGAGAGTACACTTATTTTTCACCACAACTAGATAAATATCCAGCAAACCAATAAATGCAGTAAAAAGGCTCTTTATTTTACATCCCAGAATATAAAACATTACTCATCTGAACCAGCCCATGCCATAGTGGTATAAAATCTGCCAGCAGGCATTTTGGTGCTAGCTGCATCATTGTGAAGTTGTGAAGGGACCAATTCACCCACTAGTCAAACTGAATCAGAAATAAGTACCTGCTCACTCACTAATGGAAGCCACCCAAACTTTGCATATCCGAGGGGATCCGAGCAGATCCGAAAACGAGGCGTCGGATCTCGCAAGTTTTGGATCTGATATAAAAGTTTCTCCCATGGTGATTCAGCGCCATTTGTCACAAGACTGCAGGAGGGGAACTAGGGTAGGCTAGGCAATGCCTAGGCAGCGGATAACTAAGCTTAGTCTAGTGCAGAGGTTCCCAAACGCAGTCCTCAAGGCTCCTCAACAGTTCAGGTTTTAGATGTATCCAAGGTTAAATCAAATTGACTGAGGCACTAATTAACTCACCTGTGCTCAACCATTGATATCTCTAAAACCTGAACTGCTGGAGAGCCTTGAGGACCGTGTTTGGGAACCTCAGGTCTAGTTACAGTCAATAGACAGTTACAGTGATAGTGACAGTCAGGAATAGTGACACTGTCCTTGTTGGGCAGTGCCACCTACAGTGTCAGTGACAGTCCCCTAGGTAATACTGGCCAAGCTAGTTTTGTGGATAGGCAATAAGCAAATCATTTAATATATTAATAATATTGTTGTATATGTGGCTTAAACTTTTTTTTTATTTGGTGCTATAACTTCAGGCCATAATACTGTATATCATTCAGTAATGGTCAGCAGTCAGGGGTCGAAGTCAAAGGCCACTGCGCAGTGTGTCGCAGTCGGAGGGCACCCTCTTGTTTTATAAAAAAAATATTCTTGTGTGTGATACTGTATAACACTCAGTAACGGTCAGCAGATCAAGGACCACTACACAGTGTGTTGCAGTCGGTGGGCACGTTTTCTTTTATTAAAAATGAAAAAATACAAAATTGTGTGTGATAAAATTCAGGCCATGATACTGTCCGTGTGAGATATAACAGTCAGTGATGGTCAGTAGATCAAGGGCTACCACGCAGTGTGTTGCAGTCGGTGGGCAATTTCTTAGTTTATAAAAAAAATATTTTGTGTGTGATAAAATCATGTCGTGATACTGTCCATCTCAGCTACTACAGTCAGTAACGGTCAGTAGATCAAGGGCTGCCACGCAGTGTGTCGCAGTCAGTGGGCACTTTCTTTATTTCTAAAAAAATATATTTTTTGTGTGATAAAATTCAGGCCGTGATACTGTCCGTGTGAGATATAACAGTCAGTATCAGTCAGTAGATAAAGGACTACCATGCAGTGTGTCTTCCAGTCAGTTGGCATTTTTTTGTGAAAAAAAATTCAAGCATCCATATGGAACATGACAATCAATCAAAAGAAACGAAGGAGCAGCAACCAAGCACTAGTGCTGCAGCTGCAGTCACCACCGGTCATCATGATGATACTGCTGCAATGTCATCTACTAAAGCCAACGATCAAGGGCATAGAGGTTTTCAGTCAGGATATCTAAAATCCCCCCCAAAAAATTTACAGTGGTAAAGAAAAAAACACCTCTAACAAAAGAAAAGTTCAGTGCAGAAAATTTTTTAATTTGCCAACATGCCATTCACCACACGCAGTGGCAAGGAAAGGCTCAGGCCTTGACCTGTATTTATGAGTTGGTTCCCACGCAACTCTTTGAGAACTTGCCTCTATAGAGCCAGTCTGTGTAAGTAGAGATCATTGCCAGCAATGTCAGCTGCACATTGGTAACTTGTTTTGTTGGGGCCCAAACAAACTATTCACTTCAGCCTCAAGTGGCAGTCCCTGTTGCTGAAGTGATTGGCTTGTTAAACTGTGCATGTCCTGTTTAATATATACAACAGAAGGGGTGGGAGGGTCCATCTTGCACCACTTTTCTTTGCATTATGCGCTGTTTGGGGAATTGCTGACTGACATATTTAATTTTATAGTTTATTAAACTGCCATCCTGTCTGCCACTGCTGTGTGGCAAATGTTTCATAGATGTCCTGTATTTTTGTAAACTGCAATGTGTTTTTATTCTCATACTGTATTTATTTAAACTAAAATCACAAATAGGTATACTTGCAAAATACTCTAATGCCTTTTTCAACCTTGATTTGTAGATACCAACCTGGTGGGCTTAGCTTACATTGATCATAACAGCCATGTTTGGTCAGATTCAACTCAAGCACCAAATGAAGAGGCTATTTTGTGATGGTATCTGGAGATGTTCTCTCTCCTCCCCTTCCAGCCTTCCCATACATAATCCCAGAAGCACAATGATAAGAGATGTTTAGTACCAGACTTTAATAATACCTCTGCCCCCTTACTGTTCAGAGCTTCCATTTTGTTTGCTGCCACATTAATAGTTCTTCCACCCATTCAAGAATCAAAATTGGCAGATGCGACACCAACATTACTGCAGACAATGGGAGGGCCCTATTTTCTTTGCAATATACACTCTTTTGGGAATTGCTGACTGTCTTTTTGTGTAGATGACAAACATTATTGTTATAGCTTATTAAACTGCCATCCCTGTCTGCCACTGCAGTGCCATTCTCTTTCCTAGATGTGCTATGTTGTTAATTGAACTGTCACAGGCGCTAAAATCTTCTACATGTTGTTGATGAATACCAAAAATATCCAGTATCAAAAAATAAATTTGCTTCGGAATCCAAAACAAAAATTAAATTTACTACGAATCAACCCGTCCTTCCCCTGTGTTATGTTCTGGGTTGTTTGTGGACCCGGGGTGGTAGCAGGAGCAATCACAGAAGCGGGTTTGAATAAAAAACTAGGTTTTTTAATATGTGCTTGAGTAGACATAAACTATGGCAGTAATAAAAGTACAGGAATATATAAATGTGCACAAAAGTTCTGTGGTGGGAGCAATAGGTTAATGTCCAGGCAGAAACAATTAGAGCTGTCCAGGTGTGCCGGTAGTGAGACTGAAAATGATCAAGCAGGTATACAGGTAGTGATGCAGGAAAAATAGAAAGCCAGGTATGCAGGTAGTGAACTAAGGCAAATGAGCAGGATGTCAGCAGGCTCAGGCACTCAGGTATGGGCAAGGGTGATGGAGGAAGTGGGGTAGTCCAGCGGAAGCTAGGAGCTGAAAGGCAGACTGGCAGACAGCAAATTCACAGGAACAGGATAAGCACAGAGAACTCACTCTCAGCTAGGCTGAGATACACGCTGCACTGGCAATGCAAGGGAGCTCTGAACTCCCTTAAATCCCCAGTGCTCAGCCGTGAATGGTCAGAGAGGAGCATGTGATACAACAGGATAGGGCAACTAGGTCACCTGACCGGAGACAAGATGGCGGCGCCCATGCCAGAACGGAACAGAAGCACCCCCAGGCCTAACCAGACCAGAGTGACAGTATGCCCGCACAGAACCATGCACAGCCAATGCTCTTCACCAGGCACCACTGCCACCGCCAGACGCCCCTCGCCATAGCGTCCTCACAGGTATTACCCGTCGACCACCATGCCGAGAGACCCTGGTCGTGACACCCTGCCTTCAACTACATACATACTCCATCTCCCTTGGGTATTGTAGTTTAGCTGGAGAGCCACAGGCATGTTTACTCTGATGTAAACAGCAAGTCTTGGTCCCATTATCCACAACAACCCCCCTGAGGGCAAAGTAAATATCTGTTTTCAGTGTGTACTATTTAGCACCTCCATAAGCAAGGACACAGCAGTTCTGTTAGATGTATAAAAAATATACAGCATACAGTATATGGGCTGAATCAATATTCAATAAGGATGTGGCACAAAATGACTGTCCTCACTTGTGTGTTAGCGACAGGTGATCAGGATTTAGGTGGTTTGTTCACATAGGATTGGACACAAGTGGGCTTCAGTGAGCCTGCTCCCATATAAGCCCCAAGCATCTCTGTGCAATGATATCTTCTGACAAACTCTCCACACTCGAATAGCGAACCTTCTCCAGATCAACTATATCTTTCAGGAACTGAAGAACTTGATCCTACATTGATCCTCCCTCATAATTTTCTTAAGAATCAAAAATGAAAATACATTTACAAAGTAATCAAACCTTCCTTCCTTTCCCTGCCTTCAACTACTCCATAAACATACGTAATCTCTCTCAGGCCTCTTACCTACTTCTTGATTAATTAAAACATTCTTGGTTTTTCTATGGGGTTGTATAGTTTATTAAACTGCCATCCTGTCTGCCACTGCAGTGCCACTCTGTTTCCTATTTGTGCCATGTTGGAAGCTGAACTGCCACATGTTTGTGCTGCCCACTGCTGTCGCTTAGCTTAGTCAGGCAGCTGCTCCTTGAGAAAGGCGGAAGCTGAAACGCGTTGGAGACTCACAGCATCTACACGAGACAGACAGGAGAATTCCCACAGGCTTATTCTGACTTATTCTCACAAGCCTCTATCGTTTCACCACACTCATCCGGATCACGGTCACGTGATTACAGGCAGTGCCTGCATACGGAAGACAGAAGACGGAGACAGAGACTGGAAGACGGAGACTGAAAACTGAAGACACCGCTAGCCGGCAAGGGACAGGAGCGGCCATCTGGGACACGCAAGGGGAGGTAAGTGCTACATAGGAGAGGATCAACGGCAGCAAGCTCCGTGAGAGCCCACACCGTTACATCCACTCCCCGGACGTGGTTGTGGCCTGCCTCCAGCGCACTCACTGGTGCTGGTCTGGGACGCCTAGCCCAAGCACCGGTGCACTGCTCTGCACAGGGGGGTACACATCACCTCTAAGGCCTTCCTCCCACCTGCACACCCAGACCAGAGCCATACTCCTGCCCTGGGAAGATCACCCCGGGGCCTCATTCTCTCGTGAACCACCATTAACTTTTATCACTTCATTCAGCCAGATAGCGGGACACCGCAAATCTGTTACATTAACATCATTTGGAATTTTCAGTCTGTCTCATTATCAACAGAGGAGATTGGTGACCATAGTGTTCGTAGCTATTTATCACCATATCCCCATCCACAACCCCTCACCTTAAATCGCATTGCTTGCATATATTGAGATTAATGCAGAGTCTACATTGACTTTATCATTCTAGTACTTTGCATTTATATTTCCCTGATTTCATGTTTTCTACTATATATGTTTATGTACTTGTTGAATACTGTTGGATTAAGTAAAACATTTTTTTCTATTTTTATACATCAGTGTGTGTTTAGTACTTATAAGTTTGATCACAATTAGACAGCAACATTACATGGTGTAGCGCTTCAGTACTTTCACAATTATATTAGTCAGGCAGCTAGCTCATTGCAACCTTTTGGCCTAAACTGGATGAAAACCATATTGTGAGCTGTGAGGTGGCCAAAATTGACTGAAATGAGTGAAAATTAATGTTATTCCGGTTAATAATACTGTAGGAACAAAAAAAGCCCAATTTATGTGATTTTAGCAGTTTTTATAAATTTAAAAAAAAAAAATACAGATCCAAAACTAAAGCACGCGAGGGTGGTTTTGCAAAACCAAAACACAAAAGTTAATCCAGATCCAAAGCCAAAACACTGGGGTCAACGCACATCTCTAATGTGTGTGTATATGTGTTTAAATATATATAAATATATATATATATATATATATATATCCCATCTGTATCACACCTGTTTGTCTGCCCCTTCCCTTTAGAATGTAAGCGCTTACGAGCAGGGCCTCTACCCTCTTGTGCTTCTCCTTACTTTACTTTCATCTACTTCTTACCCCCCACCAGGGCACTTAATACTTGGTTGCTTACGCTCTGTTGCATATCTAGGTATTATGGGCAGTAATGTAGCAATGTATATTATCCATGTCCTTGTCCTATATTGTATTGTACTGTAAGTCACTTGTCAAATTAATTGTTTACATACTTTGTAAGGCGCTGCGGAACACTTGTGCGCCATATAAATAAAGGATGATAATAATAATAATAATATCTATATTTAAAATGAACAAATAAGTCAGTGCACTATTTTTGATACACCTCACAAATGTCCTTGTGGAACAACAAGTCCCAGCCTAGACTGCTTTTCAAATGCAGACCAGTTTCAAGTCCTGCAGTAAGTTCCACAGCCGGTCCACTAACACCCAGAACACATATAGGTCAGCGGTCTTCCCTTTCTCTGGTAGTTCACATTGGTATTTTTAACAAAGGCATGATGTGTCTTAATTATACTGGCACTGCATAATCTGCTTGAATTAAATAGCTTTGAGGTCTACATAATATCAATTGTTTTTTTTCAAAACTGTATAACTCCTACATATGTAATGTATATCTGGTAGTTCATATTGATAATTCTCAGCAAAGGCATATTGTAGCTGAATGCTTATTATTATGATATGTCTAAATGAAATGATATGCATAATCACAATAAAATCTTGTACAGAGTGTAGCTCCTAATTCTTATTGCAATTAAGGATATGGTTCTACGCAAGGCTCTGGTCCAAAATCTAGTCATCCGTTTTTTAAAACATCCAGTCTGTAAGTATATTCAGGCATAAATGCAAAATTTACCCAACTATGTGGAGATAATGCCTGTATATATACTTAATCATTAATTGCAGACCTTTGGTTTAGGAAATCCTTTTTTTTTTTTTTAAAGAAGGGAATTGATAATTATGTTGTACTGCAAATCCCGGAGCCACACACAGCACAATTTGTGCAAGTATTTTAGTGAGCCTCACACATTTAAGTTCTGTTGTGTAACATATTATACATTAAACACTTTCCAGCCTCAACAAGTTGGGTAGATAACTCCATAGCAAAGATGTATCTATAGTTAGAGATAGAAAGCTACACTCTCTGACAGTGGTTAATGTAGCAGAACGCACATAACTAAATAGCTGAAAATTGCACTACAGTAAACAAATGAGAACATATTTTCTTCCAACAGTGTAATCTGTATTAAATACATGGAAAGTAAAAAGTGTAAAAATACAAATGGAAAAGTAAAAACATATCAGAATAGTTTTTCATAAAGTGAACTTTCACAAGTTACCCAGCAGATGGTGCTAACAAGAACAATTGTGTAACAGGATGATAACATCATTTACCCTACAACACAAATCCACACATCTATCTTGTTCTGTTTTGTTTTAAATGTAACGTGCATTCTCTCTACGTGTGTGTCAGTCAGCTAAAATAAACGGTTTTCTTCAACCACCTAAAAAATCACATTCTACTAAAAATCCATAGAATTAAATTTGCTTAAGCAAATTTTTGTCATTTTCCTAATTCTATCTTCTTTCTAATCATTTCATTCATAGCGCAGCTGAAACTCAGGAATCACATTGGTGTCCATAAAAGGAATCTTATTTTCATTGCACACATTAACTTAATGAAATGTTTATTTTTTATTTTTAAATAATCTACCCTTTTAATACACCATTATAGATAATCATTTAAACTATTTTTAGTGGTACTAAGTTCACTGTACTACAGTAGAATGATGAATTCCTTTATATTAAAGAAGTGCGAGACCACCATATTTTGGTTTAGCCAAAACCACTCTCAAGTGTTTTGGTTTTCGATCTGGATTTCTTGAAAAATTGATAAAAACAGCTAAAATCATGTAACGTGTGCCTGATTTTGTTCCTATGGTATTATTAACCTCATTAACAATAATTTCCAGTCATTTTCTTTTAAGTCAATTTTCACCACCTCACAGCTCTTAATATTGTTTTCATAGTTCATCTCTAGTTATCACCCATATTGGCCAAAAGCTCCAGTGAGCTGACTGGCTAAACTAAGCAACAGAGCAGCAGCACAAACCAGAGCCGGATTTAGACCTCACGGGGCCCTAGGCAAGCCATTGTTTAGGGCCCCCCTCCATCAAACAAAACTGTGCATATATTACAGTAGGTGTCACTGGAGCAAGACACACACATCATATTATAAACACGCATCATTATATATATATATATACATGCAGTTTTATTTCTCCAAAGGAAACCTGTCCAATCTGTGGAAAGGAATAGACGGCACTCTTGAGTCCTGACGAAAAGGTCTTAGGACCTTGAAACGTTGACTATGTATTTAATCTATCGGTGATCAATACACGTTTTATTGGAGACAAAAAAATGCCGCCTATTCTTTTCCACACTGGGAGGGCCATGTTTTCCTTATCTTGCTCCTGTGACATGGGAGGAAAGGGGGAAGAACAGAGGGAGATGGGAGGAAAAGGGGAAGAACATAGGGAGACAGGAGAAGGTGAGGGAACAGAAAATAAGCTAAAAACCACCTACACAATAGGTAGTAACTCAGCAAATAAATATATATATACACACACACACACACACACACACAATAGCAGCTGGTCCAGCACTCACACACATAAGGCATATCCTTGCTTGGTGCCTTTGCTGAGCCAGAAGCTGCAAACATGTCCAAATAGCATGGCACTCATGAAATTCTAATCTGAATGAAATGTTGAAAACGACTATTTGTGCTAACTTTGATTTCTATCAGTCTTGAGTGCCGTGCTATTTGGATATATATATATATATATATATATATACATATATATATATATATATAATACACGATCCAATGCTCCGGCATTGTAAAAACTGTGCAGGTGTCGCCAGGTCAAGTCTTGACCTAGTGACACCTACTGGAAACATGCAGTTTTTATAATGCCACTATATGAGAAAAAAATAATAATAAATATATATATATATATATATATATGGTAGAGAGTACTGGTTGTTATAGTCACACTGACAGCCTGGCCCCTTCACTGCCCACTTGACACTTGACAGCACCACATGCCCTCTTACACAGCAACCATCATTCCCACCTCACTCCCCTCACAGGCCCATCTCAGCACCCATAAACCCTCTCCCCTCACACCACTGGTCACCCCTCACAGCACAGACCCACCCTCCCATTACAGACTCCTCTCCCCTCAAAGTACAGAAACCCCCTTCCCTCACAGACCCCTCTCAGTCTCACCAGCCATAGACCCTCCCCTGACAGCACAGACCCCCCTCCCCTCACAGAGTCCTCTCCCCTCACAGTACAGACACCCTCTCCTCACAGACCCCTCTCTGCAGCCATAGACCCTCCCCTGACAGCACAGATCCCCCCTCCCTTCAGAGACTCTTCTCACCTCCCCTCAGAGACTCTTCGCCCCTTACAGTACATACACCCACTCCCACCATCAGCGACCCCTGCCAGCAGCCATAGACCCTCTCCCCTCACGGCACAGAACTCCCTCCCCTCACAGACACCCTCCCAGCCCAGCAGAGACACCTGTCCCCTCACAGTTCTGCGCCTTTCTCCCCTCCCCTCCCCTCCCCACCAGCTCCAGCAAATTTACCTGCCTATGACCTCCATATGCACGGCGCCTGCATGGCTCGCCTCTTCACATAGCTCCAGCCTTAACAGCAGCACAGCGGGGGAGTGAGACAGTGAATACTGTCACTGTGTGTCTGCTGCGGGTGCAGCAGCATCCTCCTGACAGTGGGACTCCATTCAGCAGCAGCATCCCCAAGCCCACCCCTTCCTGCTTAATGATAGGGCTGGCCAGCCCCGTCCGACCTCAACTCCGCCTCCTCCGCCCCCAGCTTAGTAGCAGCCGGGCCTCCGACATGCTGCTACTACACTGCACCAGTATGTGTGTCCTGTCTCCCGGCTGGTGCTAGTAGCAGCATAACATAAACAGCGTTGCAGGTTCTCCCCAGGCCCAGGGACAGTTTTTGGTGGGCCTGGTCACGGGCCCCTTGGGATCCGCCGAGCCCTAGGTGGCCGCTTAGGTTTCCTAGCTGCAAATCCGGCCCTGGCACAAACACATGGCAGTTTAAGAAATAACATAGCACATCTAGGAAACATAATGGCATTGCTGTGGCAGTCAGGATGGTAGCTTAATATAAGCTAGACAATACTATAGAATGTTTTCTTTAATAAAGAACAATATCAGAGGCCCATGGCCAGCACATGTAAATGAAGGTGGAGTATTATTTCATAGAAGCCAAGTAAATCAATGATTGATTCATTCATTCATTACAGAATATAACTATAAAGAGAAAAACAAATCAGAGACATGGAAAACACTATTAAAATACAAGAGTCCAAAATCACAATAACAGCCTATTCTTTACTAATTAATTATTAATTATATGATTTGATGATACTAGTCTGTATCTACTGAGAAGCTGCAGAGAACGGGGCCTATACATCTGGATAAGAAGCTGGTGATGGATTGCATTGCAGTATGCTAAATAACATCAACGTCTCGCATACAGAACACTGCCGGTCAAACACAAATAATCTTGGCAAAAGCCAAGTGGTGCACGTTGGAATTGTACTTGGGCCTTCATACCCACTCTTATGTTGTATATAAAAATGGACATGCACAGTTTAACAGACCAAGCTCTTCAACAACAGGGACTGCCACTATTGTGGCTGAAGTGCTTGGTTTAATTGTGCCCCAGACACAGACACAGAAGAGATTTTTTTGAAAAGATACAGTAATATATATAACATAATAGTATTCTGCAGTGATAGATTTCCTATGGGGAAAAACATGTGCAGGTTCAGTTTAACAAACAAACAATAAAAGAAAATGAACACCACACACAGACAGTAACTTGTTTATTTGCACTGCAGTGTTGAGTGTGCAGTCAGTGTGTGTGACTGACAAACACACATACACTGACAATGATACCTGTCCTAGTCCTACACAGACTCCTACTCCTTTCCTAATGATGCCATTATTGCACCCTGGTGGCGTGCTGATGGTGTTTTTTAAGTTACAGTGCTCCATCCCAAAGTCCAACAATCTCTCACTCTGCTCTCCTGTGTGAAATGGTGCCTGATCAGGAGGGAGGGAGTCTTATATGCAATCCAAAGCACGCAAGATTCGACTCCAGAATGATGATATTTTACCTCATTTTGGGATCCAAACTTGGTGGAAAGACCTCAGCCGGGACTCGGATTCACTCGTAACCGTAACCCCTATTTTTGTGTGTGTTCAGTTTCCAGGGAAACCGAACCACTCATCTCTACTTCATGTATTACAATGGGGCAGATGTATGAAGCTCTGGAAGTGATAAAGTGCAGAGTGATAAACGACCAACCAATCAGCTCACAACTGTCATGTTATAGGCTGTGTTTGAAAAATGAGAGGTGGGAGCGGATTGGTTGGTCATTTATCACTCTGCACTTTATCACTTTCCACAGCTTCATACATCTGCCCCAATATGCCCAAATAATTATAATATAATTATTATAATATAATAATCATTATATTAACATTATTTAGTTGTACTTAATTTAACACTGGGTTATGATTTTATGCTTGTTACTGATTGACTCGTTGCTTCCATTTAAGTACTGAAGAATAGTACAAACAGGTAAAACTATAGTGTGTTTGGAAGGGATATATATGTTTTGTTGGAATTATATATACATTTAAATATGACTTTAAAACATTACAGTATGTTTAAAGTTATTATGCCAACACGGTTAACATGCTGCAACACTACTGCATCAGCATTGTCCCATGAAGATCATGCTGTCAACATTTTTACTGTCGGCAGCATTAATGTCGTCCATGATGCTACCTCCCTTATGGAATAATGTAATATTATGTGAATAAATTAACATCTTCTAATTTTGGATATTCCTGCATAGTATCTGGTGTGTGTTTTAGAACCAACATATTACTGTGTCAGAGCTTGCATATGAGACTGATCAATTAATTGCATTTGATCAAAAATAAGAAATAGTAAAAAGTATAAAATATATAAAAACATTTTATATAAATGATAGCAAATGACTTGAAAAAAATTGTATCCTCGTTGTTTCCACATTACATTACATCACAGTTACATCATGAAAGCACTGCGATATTGTATGCATTGTGTTATACAATCGGGATTATACTCCCTTAGTTTCACTGTTTTATTTTTGTTTGTTTTTTACATTTGAATATTAACCTGTATTCTATTTGGAAGTATATAATTAAAATTAGTTTTTCTTATATTGCCTTATGGTATATTTTATACAGTACTGTCTCTGGGTTACATTTTAGATCTCAAACATATTTTCTATAGAGAGCTGAAGTTGCATTTTAATAATGGTAGAAATCATCTGACATGAATTAGAGGTCAGACTGGACATAGGTTCGCCATCTACTACTTCATTGTAATCACAGCCACCAACGAACAAGGGTGTGAATTTGCCGAAAGTGTATTTCTTACACCTACAAGTTGAGTGTAACCACTTATACTGGCTAAATAACAAAAGTTTCCTTTACACAGTGTACATTATTGTTATTTATCTGCTTTGTCATCTTGGTTTCCACATTGGAATACAAAAAATGAGAATTTAGACCCTAATGAAACTAAACACATCATCTAGAGGATTCAAAAGTGCCAGAACCCCCCTCTTCTTTACTTTTAGACTTCATATGGAAGTTCCACTGAGGAGCTTTGCTTCCTGTTAAACTAGGATGTACAGGGATTGGTTTCCTAAGTCTTAATGTAATCTATTCTAATACAATGACATAAGGCTGTCATTAATTATTTAATTTAAATTTAGATATACTGGCATATTTTATTATTATGGTCTATGCTTTGATAAATAAATGTATTCTTGTTCTGAATTTAAATATTAATTTGCAAAATATCTTTGAGATATAAAGGTTATATTACATTTTGATTACTTGGAGTGACCTAGTTCCCACTCAATTATTTGTGTTTTGCTCCAAATATTGTGGACATAGAACGTGATCTACCTCTATGAAAGCCACTGATATGCTACTGTGTACATTATAGGTAAATCCATCTGGATTCAGATTGTTACTTACAGTACTTGAACAATCCAAACTGATTAAAGACTCATCTAGCCAGAATGTACAGTATTTAACTAACCCACTGCAATTCCCCTGAAATGAGTTAAGTTCATTAGATCAAATAATTGGTTGCAATTGGACTGCTTGTCCTTGCATCAAGCATCTGTCATCATCTGTATGCATGATCAAGATTAAATATGTAATAAATGAATGCTGATATATGTACTATGTACTTCACTGTGCATTTATTAGTCGCCAAGGGAGTATGATAAAGTGTTTGTGCTTCTCTATAGAAGTAATGGATATGATCATTGTAACACTGGTGCTGAAATAATCTGTATATTATCCTTGGTTAACTGAAGTTTCTTTTCTGGATAAAAATAAACTGCATATTATAGATTTTTAAGTCACACAGAGCTCTATTTATTAACATTATTTTTACTAAAATAAAGTGAAAAAGGGTGTTTTCACACCCTGTTCACATTATTTTTGTATTACCTATAGTTATTACAGGGCAATTAGAGTAAAATTCGTAAAATTCTACTCCAACCCCTAAGTATCACTTATGTTTAGTAAGCAGATCACATTTCCCATAATTGTAATGGGAAATGTGATCCGACCAAAGTTACTAAAAATAAATTGTAATAAAATATCGGGGAAAGCCCTGTGATAATAACGCCACCTGGAGGTTGCATTATTCAGGGTCTCCTCCAGTTACCGGGCTCCTATTCTGCTCTAAAAGGCAGAGCAGAGCCCATAGCCGGTCCCAGTGATCAGCTGTGTGGTCTAAACAGACCGCAAGCTGATCTCTGCAAACAAAAAAGATCTGTAACAAAAAAAATTCACTTACCTGACTCCATGGACCGGTGATCGGGGCTCCGGTGATGACTCCCCTCCGATTAGCTGGTCTCCCATAGTGCACTGGGGCCCAGTCATCAGGTGCTTGGGTCCCAGTGCAGTATAGATATCAGCTGACCGGAGGCATGGAAGATATCACCAGAGCACTGATGACTGCAGGTAAGTGCTATAAGGGGAGAGGGGGTCGCGGGGGGGGTGCGATCATGGGGGGCGGGGCTAAATGACAGGGGCGGGGCTTAGTGCCGGGGGGGTAGCAACAACGGTCGGGCACTTTGTCACAGTATTTTTTCCGAAAATACTGTGACTAGTGTGCGGAGGGGATTCGCAGGGACAGAGCTTTATGGCAAGCTCTGTCCCTGCAAGGGATTTGTAGTAAATCCCTGTGATATTGCCTGATAATATCACACTACAATCTGCATTACAAATGCGGATTGTAGTAAATAGAGCCCACAGTGAGTATAATCACACAGATTTTGCAAGCAGTCTCTTTTCTTTTGCTGCAGTCTGCTCATTGGTTGGATTTAGTAGGTGAAAGACAACTGCTGTGATGAAAAGTCATGTTTTAGTGCAAGATGTATGTCCTATAGCTCACCAAAATAGGAAGCCAGACAAAAAGGGTACAGAAATTCACTTATAATAAATACACAATTGGATAAAAATAAAGAACAACAATATTATATAAAAATGTAGTAAAGGTCAGTTACTGCACATGTAAAGAAAGTAGGTATAGAGAATACACAGTATGCCTATAGAGGCATTTTAAGAGGACGTCTTTGATGATACAATTTAGCGTTGCCTGTAGGATATTGGAACCATCCAAAAAAGTTTTCCTGCCTCTTTTTACAACCTAATACTTGGTTCCAATATTTGCCATTCATATATTGTTAAAATCTCCCACATACGGTTTAGCTAACATTTTTAAAAAACGCACTAATGGTATTACCTGTGCATTGCCTCACAAGTTACTTACATTGACTGTACTAACAAAAATACAATAACAATAATAAAAAGAAGACATGAGGTTGATTTACTAAGCCTTGGGGAGCAATATAATGGAGAGAGATCCTACCTGTAATTTAGCAAACACAGCCTATAAACTGACAGTTAGGAGCTGATTGGTTGGTACTTTATCTCTCTCCACTTTATCTCTCTTCAAGGCTTAGTACATCTACCCACAAAGTGCTGGAATTTTAAAATAATGGCAAATTTTATTGACCAATTCACAGTGAATTTGGTGGCTGCATTAAATAACAGACATGACAAACACAATCAACCACAAAAAACAAAACATTGGTATTCAACTCTCCCAATAAAAGAACCCACCCATTGTGGTGGTGTAGCCATTTCCTGCTCAGGGCAATTGGCCTACTATTATATATCACATCATGAGAAAGAGAACGCACTCACTAA
Organism: Taudactylus pleione; assembly: GCA_031769625.1. Lineage (NCBI taxonomy): Eukaryota > Metazoa > Chordata > Amphibia > Anura > Myobatrachidae > Taudactylus > Taudactylus pleione. Next base: position 989,252 of record JAUIMM010001336.1, read on the forward strand.
ACCTAAACTAAACATTAACAAGCCACAAACTGTCTTTTACAGCCACACACAACGCAACAGACAAACATTAACCTGGAACAAAGAGGCAGTTAAACTGTCTAGTCTAGCAGCAACTAAGAACCCCAAATAATTCTAGAGGATAGGAAAATCCACTAATGTCACCTGCACATTAAAGCGGCAATGCATGGGTAAACACCTCATAGTTTATTTGAGATATAGTCACCATCCCGACGGTTGGGATGTCGGCGCTCAGAATACTGGTGCAGGAATCCCGACAGCAGTCAGAATCCCGGCTACAAAGTCCCAACCGCTGATATCCCGATGATAAGGGTTAGGGGGAGACTTAGTTTTAGGGTTAGGGTTAAGCACTAGGGGGAGGGTTAGGGTTAGGCTGCGGGTGGGCAGGGTTAGGATTAGACTGTGTGAAATGTGGGTTAGGGATAGGGGTTAGGCTACTTACCTTCAGTTGTCGGGATTCTGACTGTTGTGATGCCACTGTCGATATTCTGACCACCAGCATCCCGACCACCGGAATCCTGTACCCAACCATTTATTCTCCTCCATGTTTATTCTAAACTCTTCAGACCCATCATAGCAACTCTGCCAAATAAAATCACTTTGCACAAATCTTCCCCTAAAGGTCTCATGAGCTGATGTTGAAACATAACAAAGCAATTAAAGGCCTCCAGAAATTTAAGTGGGAGGCAGACCTGGAAAAAAATTTGGATCAAGGAGATGACTTTGATTAGAAACAACATTTTTAAAGGCTATGTTACAGTTCATGCACGGTTGTCTGGAACACAGGCTGGAGGCAGCCAGGTAGAGAACACTGCTAGCTTGAATCAGATGGATACAGACTTACGCAGCTAGACTGGACTGCGGTATGGAAATGCCACGGGCAGTGGCAAGGTAGGCTGTGGCTGCAGAAGTCACTGCTCTAGGACATCCCAACAGCAAGGATATGAGAGGATGGATTCACAGCAGATGACTCATTGGCGACTTCTAATCAGGCAGACTGGCACAGGTCACAGGAGAAATAGTCAACAGCACGCAGGAACTGCAGAATGAGGTAAGACCGGCTAAAACTGAGGCTTGTGAGCACAGGGACAAACACATACTCCGGAAGGGAAGTCAGACAATATCACTGGCAGGAAGTGTTGGGCTGGCTGTAATTTATCAGAAGCAGGGACCAATCAGCGCAATCCTTGCAGAAAGCCTTCCTAATCACAGGATAGTATGCAGCTGAGCTCTGCACACAAACTGCCAGGCAGAAATGCAATAATGAGCTGCAAAGACACAGACAGAGTTCCAGCTGCCTGCAACAGCCGGAACTGGAATCAAAGCATGAGGCAGCATCCCAGTTGCCTAATACGGCTGGGAACTATCACCAAGATGATCCACTACCGTGGATCATAAAAAGCTCAAAATGCATTTGGGACTGATTATTCGGATCCCTTAACTTCACCCAGGCATCCACAACAGGAAGGTGGTTGATGCACCATACTCCAAGGGTCAAGTAGATACTGAGTACCATATTGGCAAGCAACCCTCTGAAGGGGTTCACTCACGATCCCCACCACCTACAGGAAGACCCACAGACACCCCCCTCAGTACACCTGGACTATTAATACCATTTTAGGGGTCTGGAGACAGTATCAAGCTGTGTATTATCACAGTTATCATGGTGCAGGGTAATGTAGGATAGCTACGGATAGAGGCTCCCTAAAAGAGCTACATTAACCTCCCAAGCCACTACCTACGTGGCACATGTCCTATTCATTTCACCCATTGGAGCATTGTGTCTCCCGCTGTTCTAATAAATATTTTTTATTTTATTCTAACTTTGATATATTTTTCTTCTTTTCTTCTCTCTTTTCTCATAATGTTAATGTTAATACATAATGTTGAGGCATATATGAACAACACATAGTGTTCTTATCATGCTTATAGATACACACAGGTGAGCGCTCTGTGTATATATTCTTTATACTGATGAAAATTTGATATGATTAGAATGTAGATAAACTTTCACGGTGGTCCATCAGTGACTTACCTAGTTTGGTGGGTATCTTCTGGGCCTGGCGGTCAGGTGTTGGTGACTTATGACTGATCCTGTGCTGCTTCTGGCAGCAAGTATTGCTGATCTTTAACCGCAGTCTAATCCTGTATTCAGTGAATTGAGAACACGTCGACATTCTGCAGATGTTGACATGTTCCATGATGACATTCTTCTATGATGTTGACATGTTCCATGTCAACATTGTAAATTTCTACATAATGACTGCATCCAGTTTCCAGCGTTCTACTGGTTTAATTTCCTTACCGGCATATACCAAGATTATGTGCGACGGCAGTAGGTCAAACACTATGTTTCTTTAGGTACTTTGCTTACTAGTACTGTCTGCACCTGACTGAGCAGCTATCACCACATCACAGATGGCAGATGGAAGAAAAGGAGGTGGATCAGAGAGGTCCGCGATTCTTGCAAGCTTTGTGAAACTCGTTATATGTTGGGATGAAAAATAAAAAAATAGATTTCCGGATGCTGCCCATTCAGGATTACCTGTACTCCGTACTCCGTCCAGTAATTGTGGCAACACTAAAGTAGCTTGAAGCGGCCTAGTGCTTCTGAACTTCTGGACTTGTCTCTTGCACACTTATCATGACTTTTTGGCAGTGCAAAGATGGCTGTACATTTTGAGTATACAAAATTTGCTAATATTTTTCAATACATGAGAACATAGGGCCTGATTCAGACCCACTCGCGAGCGGCTGTCCGCTCGCAAGTGGGTCGATGTTCTGGACTGAGCATGCGCACGACGGAGGGAGCTCCGTCGTGCGCATGCGCCAGATGCGACGAGCGAAGGAAAGTCCTTCGCTCGTTGTGTCTGATCAAAGGGGGCGTGCTGTCGATGTTGATTGACAGCACGCCCCCTTTGGTAGGCGTGCCTGGGGCGTGCCTCACTGACGGGGGCGTTCCCACGGGACCGCCTCCCGTCAGAAGCCGGCCCACTGACATCACTAGTGATGTCAGTGGGAGTGATTTTGGCTCTGATAGAGCCAAAATCACTCCGGAGCTTGCGGTTGAAAACCTCAACCGCAGGCTCCGGCTCGCAGTTTCGATGGTCGCGATGGTCAAGACCATCGCGGCCATCAAACTGCACGCTCGTATAGCCTGTGGGTGGTGACCCACAGATATACGAGCGTCCAGGAGGACGCTCCATTTTCATGGAGGGCGGCCCTCATTCAGAGCGTGCGCTCTGCTCAGAGCGTACGGCTCTGAATGAGGGCCATAATCTCTTTAAATAAGTTTATGTCAAAAGAAGAATATATAAAAGAAATATATTACTATAGAATGTTTGATTTACAGTTGGGTTAATTGCACAACAATGATCGTGCTGCAAGTAATTAATTCAGTATAAAATGTACAGGGTTATAGAGTTTTGGTGATGCAGGGTATGGAGAACAATACACAAGTGCTCATAACTCTGCTCTAGAGCCAGCAATCAGACTTTAGAACTGTTGTTTGGAAGTGAGAGATAACTGCAGAGGTACATCATCTTGATGAATATCTATGGCCATGCAGGCAGTTATGATTTCTGTATCTCCCATACCGAGTCTTGAAATTACTGAAGATTTGCTGAACAGCGTGTATGGATATAGAGGATGTATCGGCAGCAGAGTAAGGGTGAGCATTCCAAGCACAAATTATATTTCTGACTATTTGCAATACACTTTAGGTTAGCCCTCTCAACCATTTTTAAAAGTAAATGGACATGTGGAACAACTATTGTTTTCACTTTACAGATTAACTTTTGTATTGAGACCTTGAATACAAATACAGTACAAGACATTTGTCTTTACTAACAAAACCATAATTTACCCACTTATTTGTATTTTATAATAGCTACAGTAAAGTGTCACCCATCAAATATGCATCCTTCTAACTACAAATGATTAAGCATATTTAAAAGATATTAACAGTGTATTGTAAAATGAAGAACATAAGTGTGTGTGTGTGTGTGTGTGTGTGTCTGTGTGCATGTGTAGGCGGCAGGGGGACTTAGTACAATCAGGTAAGAACAGTCAATAGTTCCAGGAAAAAACTTATTTGGTAAAATAACATTCACCATTGTGATTCTTCTTACAAATTCAGTGTTTGGAAGAAGAATCACAAGCAGGTCAAAAATAGTCACTAGATTAATGTTCACATACTATATTCCAAAGAAACCAAAATAAGAAGATATTCTTTGTCTATATCAGCGACCTCCTAGTAGCATTCCTTAATCATATATATACCCTTAATCTGGTGGACATCACCCCTGCTGTTGTAAAGGTCATGTGCAAGTGTTAGGTAAGGGCTAAGGGCTCTATTTATTAACATTATTTTTACTAAAATAAAGTGAAAAAGGGTGTTTTCACACCCTTTTCACATTATTTTAGTTTCACTTACAGTTACTATACAGTTACTATAGGGCAATTGGAGTAGAATTCGTAAAATTCTACTCCAACCCCTAAGTATCACTAATTTTTAGTAAGCAGATCGCATTTCCCATAATTGTGATGGGAAATGTGATCTGACCAAAATTACTAAATTTAAATTGTGAAAAAAATACCGGGGAAAGCCCTGTGATAATAACGCCACCTGGAGGTGGCATTATCCAGGGTCTCCCCCCGGTTACCGGACTCCTACTCTGCTCTAACAGGGAGAGCAGAGCCCGAAGCCAGCCCTAGTGATCAGCTGTGTGGTCTAAACAGACCACACGCAGATTCACTGTAAAAAAAGTAAAAAAAAAAAGTAAAAAAAAAAAAAAACTTATCTGACTCCAGGGACCGGTGATCGGGGGCTCCGGTGATGTCCTCTCTCCGGTTAGCTGATCTCCCATGCTGCACTGCGGCCCGGTCGTCATCTGATAGGGTCCCAGTGCACTATGGGATGTCAGTTGACCGAAGGACATGGAGGACATCACCGGAGCCCGTATCATGCAGGTAAATGTAATTAAGGGAGAGGGGGGTTCGCGGGGGCTCCACGATTGCGGGGCCGGACTTGGTGATGGGGGCGGGGCTTAGCGCCGTGGGGATAGCAGCGGTGGCCGGACGGCGCATGCGCGGGGCACTTGTCACGGTATTTTTTTGTGAAAAATGCTGTGACTAGTGTGCGGAGGGGATTCGCAGGGACAGAACTTTCTCGCAGGCGTTGTCCCTGCAAGGGATTTGTAGTAAATCCCTGTGATATTGCCTGAATTCACAATGCGAATTCACTCAGTAATATCACACTGCAATCTGCATTACCAATGCGGATTGTAGTAAATAGAGCCCTAAGCAACATGATAGATTCTTCTTAGTTATACACTAATGAGCAATTAATTATCAAACACTGATATACCCTTTTGTACAGGATGTAGTTATGATCCCGGCGGTTGGGATGTCGGTGCACAGAATGCCGACACCAGTCAGAATCCCAGCGCGAGTTATCCCAACTGCTGACATCCCGATGGTAATTATTGGGGTTAAGGGGAGGCTTAGGGTTAGGGAAAGCAAAATCAACAAATCAGTCTATGTAAAGTAACAAATTTACTATTGGGGGGTTTTTCTGCAGTTTTTTGTTACTCTGATGATTTACTTGTTTTACTAGTTTTGCACCTAATCTTTTTACAGTACACTCACAATTACTAATTTTGGAGGACATAAGTGTACACATACTCTATATTTGATATATAGCTTTGGTCGGGAAAGTACTAGTCTTAAAGACAGAATACAAAATTTAAATATCAATTTTCATGTGATTTTTTCTGCATTAAAAGATTGTTATCGCTGTAAATTTTTGTTTATTGATGTATATGATCTGTAATGTAAACATTTTTCTCTCTTTAATAAAATGTATTTGAGTTAAAAAAAAAGACTGTTTTGGTTTTTTTTTGCTTGTTTTAATTAGCCTGGCTTCTGTTCTCCTGTTCTCAGTGAGTCTGATTCCTAAGACACTCGTGATTATTTTGTTCCAAAAGGATGTACATTGGTTTAGCTTAATAAACGCCAAGCCGATCTTGGACAGAGATCAGCTGTACCACCATCTTGATTGATGGACCTTTTTTCAAGGAGACGTTAATGTGCACATGAAATGTCAATTCCCTGAAATAATTTGCAGAAGATTAGCTCCATGGTGATTCTATTTGATAAGAATAGGTATTAACATTACCTCAGTGGGCCTATTTGTAGCCTTGCCCGCCGTATTGGTCATTTCCATAAAGATCAGTGAAGTGTGAATGATAAAATAGCGGAAGAAAGGACTCTATTGCTAATACCAGCTGTGACTGAATTCTGGATTTCAATGTGTTCTGGTCCCTTAATTTATTTCTCCATTACATTTACGACCTAGGACCTGGCTTTGCAGCTATCATTGTCAGCCTTTTGGCCTTCTAATTATGGTAGGCACAGCACCTGAATATTAATTACATTCACCATATTTCACCTCTGTACGTAACAAAGAAACCATCTGATAGCTCATGTCTGCTAAGGGAGGAGTAGATTAACGCAGCATAGCCCTTTGGAGATGATACGGAGAATTTGAAACTGCAGGCACTAAATAGCACACCAGTGAAATCTATTGGAAGGCACCCAAATGGTTTGTGGGTTATATAAGTTTCTTTGCTGAAATCTAATTAATATGTTTTAACCGCTGAGCAATCTAGCAGAAGATTCCATACAGAACTCCCTTCTGTCTCTATTATCTTTTATATTTTAAAGAGTATTTTTTTCCCAAGGAGTGCATAGAGATAAAACAGCTAATTCAACAACCTAAGATGTTCCTCTGATGAACTGTAATATTCGTATTTTAAACAGTGTTTGCTCAGTTAAAACATATTATTTTATAACTGTGAACTCTTTAGTTTTAGTATTATATTTTAAATGGTTTGCTGATATAACAGTAACTGGAATGTAGTATGCCAGGTTCTTAATTAAAAATGAGTGCTAGAACTTGCGTATTTATGCATGTATGTATGTATGTATGTATGTGTGATATTTACAAATAAAAGATAACTTTATAGGGTTTATAATATATTAAATGCTCCGTATAATGTATACAGCAGAGACAAAATAATTGCTCACCTCTAGTAGTAATCTGCGATCGGAGGTGCTAAGAACGGAATTGCAACCAGTGCCAGTAGAGACCTGATGCAAATGCTTCTAGAGCTGTGATTTGTTTGTAGGCAGTAACATTGCTAGGAGTTCACTGTCTAAACCAATGGTGGCCAAAGCATGTTCCCTGGCCAAATGCATCCCACCACTGTTGAAATCCAGCACCCATCGCTAAGTAAGTAATGCAAGGATGGGGGGAATATAGGACTGTTAGGGTCCTATTGCACCCATTCTGGCACCCTCAGAGCTGGAGGCACACTCACTTGGATAAGAGAATTCCCCTTCTTTCAAACTAGGTGTCACTATAGAAGATATCATGTGGTGATCAGAAACGTAAGGAAGTCAATGGATGTTCAGGGATGGGTAACTATCTCCCCCCTCCATGTCAATAATGCTGTGGCTTAGCGGGCACTACAAGCAATCTCGCAGTACAAGATGTGCATATGCGCAGTACAGTTCCTGCACATGAGCAGATCAAAAACCATTGGAGATGTACGCAAACCACACATACATCTCTGAATCAGCCACTATGTACTGTAACTAAGGTGGCACATTCTAGACATAATGACTTGATCTGTACTAAAACTGTACTGAGCTTACAGCTGAGGCTACAGTATATACTTCCCATTTCTTATTACAAATCTCCTTATTTGGTCTAGAACATAACCATATTTATTACCACTCTAGATTTGACCCCGGTGCTGCAGATTATAAAGTTAGTTTAATTTAACACATACAGTAACAGATTAAAATCTATTATATGAAATACTATAGAGTTTGTGTTTTTCACTAACACTTCTAGAATTGTGCCCCAATGCATAAAGTATACAAAATATATTTATAAATTTACCTTGTCTTTCCCAACAATGCCACCACTAATCCCCTCCCCATTAATGGGGCTCATATAGGGATGAACGAATATGCAGATAAAATACGTACACACAAAAAAAATTCCCTCTTGTCCTCTTTTCAACAGACCTTTTGGTTTTGGTTTTGTGCTGGGCCAAACAAGTGGCAAGAGGATGCTGCCACTTACAAGTACCTCATCCCCAAGCTACAGTATGGTAGGCCTGTATTGCTTCATATACATGTCTGAGATCATTTACTGTATTTACATTAACATAACAAAGGTCCTAGCCTTTTTTTGTCCTCTACTTCAGTAACTTTACAAGTACACCTGTATAATAAGATAGTGTCAGGGGCAGATGTACTACGCTCTGGAAAGTGATAAACTGGAGAGAGATAAACTACCAGTCAATCAGCTACTGTCATTTTTCAAACACAGCCTGTAACATGACAGTTAGGAGCTGATTGGCTGGTAGTTTATCACTTTCCAATTTATCACTTTCCAGAGCTTGGTACATCTCCCCCTCAGTATGCTTCACTGTCAGTATTACTTTGACTTAATTTGGTAAGAATGCTCTTTTAGGTCTCTGGTGCTCCCTCTTTTCTATAGTCTCTGATTGTGTGCACTTATATGGGCATCTTTTGCATCTAATGACATACAGAGTACTCAATAGAGTACAGTACATACAGATGTGTCCTTGCTCATGTAGCCTCAATAAGTCATGCGGCACGATATGCCTGGTGTGAGTAAGCATCAGGATGCTCCAGGGGGCTGTAAGAGCTGCAGTGTACACATCTGGAGCGTCCTCAGGACAGTTTGGGCAGCACTGCGTGAGTGCCTCCCCGGCCGTGGATGAGCAGCGGTGCATCCCCCAGGGCTCTGCGCAGCTGCACTGCTTGCATGCTCCTAGTTACGGCCCTGCTGTAGGGCACTCCACTTTCATCTCTTCTGCATGACTAAATACTGCTAACCGTCAGACGGCGCAGCTCGTTAAACTCCAGTAAACTTTTAACCAATCAACTTGGTACATTATTATTGTTTATTTTTCTCTATTTAAATATGAAAAATGTTGCAAAACACAGCTATGCATAATTTAATAACTCCAAGAATTCCAAGCAAGTTAATGAACGAACAAGAAAGCCTTTAATAACCTATAATAAAGGTTTCAATCTTGATATCTTGACGCCCTTTGTGATAAAACCCACTAGAGATAAAAGTTTCACACTGAAATGTGTCCTCATTAAAAAAAAAAACACTGCAACTAGTGTTATAGTAATTTTAGCAGAACAAGATAGTTATTGCAGGAGTATCACTATTGATCTTGTTTTATATTGTCTTGTTTCAACTTCCAAAGTTTATCCTGATGTGCAGCTTTCATTTGCAAGTTACTAAGGAAATGTCCCTCTTCATACAGTGCTGTATCCATAATGAAATTCCGGCAGAAATGAGCTTCCAGTCTGCAACTTCTTATATAGTTTTGCTCTTCTCAATGTAATTATAGACGATTTTATGAAAGTAATTTTATGTAGTAATTATGTATTTCTGGTAGTAAAAAAATCATTTTTCTCTACAAAAATTGGAAACTACATGTAAACAAACTATGTATAAACTATATAGGAGTTTTTCGTAACAGCTTATTTGATATAGCTTTGGAACAGTTGAAATTCTAAGGTTGAACCATGACACGTTCTTTTCCAATTTGTTTTTCCTATTTCATGCTACACAGATGTGTTCTGCAATTGTTGAAGGAAATATATAACTACTGCTGATAAAAATTTTGTTATCCTGTTGGCATGTAATGAGTTGGTATGACCTCTGACCCCTCCCGCCAGTGTCAGTGATGCACAGGAGAGAGTGAGGAGGTGGTGAGGGGGAATGATAAATGGGGAGAATATGTTGGGGTGGGTAAGAGAGAAAAGATGCATGGGGGGAGACAGAGAGGAGGATGTACTAAGCCTTAGAGAGAGATATAGTGAAGAGAGATTTGGGGGAATATTCATATAAGCTGGAGAGAGATAAAATACCAACCAGTCAGCTCCTAACTATAATTTTTTTAAACACAGGGGGAGATGTACTAAGCCTTGGAGAGAAACAAAGTGGACAGAGATAAAGTTCCAACCAATCAGCTCCTAACTGTCACTTTACAAGCTGTGTTTGAAAAATGACAGTTAGTAGCAAATGGGTTGGTACTTTATCTCCATCCACTTTATGTCTCTCCAAGACTTAGGGGTCTATGCACTAAGCCTTGGAGAGAGATAAAGTGGATGGAGATAAAGAACCAGCCAATCAGCTCCTAACTGTCATCTTTCAAACACAGCCTGTAAAGTGACACATAGGAGCTGATTATCTGGTTCTTTATCTCCGTCCAAGTACTATCACCATCCACTTTATCACTCTCCAGGGCTTAGTACATAGACCTCATAGTACATAGACTCCTTGATCTCTCTCCAATGCTTAGTACATCTCCCCCACAGTCTGTACAATAATTGTTAGGAGCAGCTTGGTTAGTACTTTATCTCGCTCCACTTTATCGCTCACCAAGCTTTCATGAATACCCCCAAAGCACCAGCCAATCAGTTCCTAATGCTGGGTACACACCTGAACAGTAAATAGTTTGTTAGAGCTATGAACAATATATCGCTGGTGCCTCGGCGGGTGTGTACAGCCCTGCAGGACAGTCGATGACGTTTCGTGTGGCTGTCTGTATGGCCAACCCATGAACCACCTGATATATCAGCTGCATCACTCATTGAAAATTCCTTCACACTTGGGGCAGGTATATTCAAATGGCTCTATTGGCCACACACATCGGGCAGATGACTGGTCAGTGTGTATGCACGTACCAATCGTCAGATAGTTCAGTGGGTGATATTTCAAACTCAGCCTGTAAAATAACAGTTAGGAGCTAATTGCTTTATCTCTCCAAGGCTTAGTACATCTCCCCAAGAGAGAGAGGTGGGGGAAATGTGAGGGAAGAGAGAGAAAAGATGGAGGCAAAGAGAAAGGGGGGAGGGGGGTGGAGACAGAGGGCAATAAATACAAAATATATAAAAGCCTGGTAATGTTGGGCATCTTATATATAAAATTCATTGGTATGTTTGTTTGTTTGTTTGTTTGTTTGTTTGTCTGTCCGTTATGCATTCAGACACCCTTGCACCAATTGGGATGAAACCAGCCATGGTGGTCTGGTTGGATCCTGGTCAGGTTTTAGAGGGTTGAGGTCCCAGTCGGACCTCCCGTTGGTGTATGCTGGGCAGAACTTTGACCCGAGGAGCCTGTTTTGAGCCTTCCACTGGATGGATTTGGATGAAAACTTCACAGAGGTGTGGCAATTGGTCTGGGATGCCTATGGAGTGGAGGGGTCCCACTCAGACCTCACAGCGGAGTGCGTCGGGAACAATGTTGACCCAGGGAGCCTGTTCAGGCCTTCCACTGGATGGATTTGGATGACATCACATGATAAAATGTAATAACTTGAAGATTAAACTAACTATAGATATATATATTATATATATATATATATATATATAGGCATGAAATCGCAACACTCAGGGTACTTGAAAATGATCAAATTTAATGCGACATCACAAATGGCAACGTTTGTGTGCCAACTCCGGCACTGTCCTCAGGCTAACAAACACCAGACAATGTCTTACCTTAAGTAGCACCCGTGCAGCATGCAGGCGCCCAAGCCGGAAGCGGGACCGCTCATCCGGACCGGCGGCACTTGAGAGTGACGTAATCACTCACAACATCATGTGCCCATCACCTAAGAAACATAACAATAAAACAAAACAAAACAGAATGCTACGGGTCTGCAGTACATAGCAAAATTAATGAAATACCAAGTAACTGAAAATAATATATACACTGTAGGGCGAAACAGACTATATAACCTAAATAAGTATATCAATAAGATATGTCGCTCATGACTATACAGCACACGTTAGAGACTAGACAATCACTAAGCAGATCTTCATAAATGGGTGAAAAGCATATATGTAAAGAAGCATATAAATACATCAATATTCATAAGATCAAATGACATAAAAAACTAAAAAGCGCAATGTTAACTAAATATAAATGTCCCAATAGAAGCCAATGATCAAATAAAATATTGTAAGCCTAGATGCTCGTTAAGTCCCTTGGGAGCAAGAGTCCCTAAACGAAAAATCCAGCGACTTTCCATTTGAAGGAGTTTCAAGCCGCGATCACTGCCCCTCAAAGATTGGGGGACGTGGTCGATCATCCGGTATCGCAAAGTGGAAAGTGGATGTGGTACTTGACCAAAATGTCGTGCCACTGGCTGCTCGCTGTTGCCACTCAGGAGAGCTGCTCGAATGGCAGATCTGTGTGCAGCCATATGTTCCTTAAAGGAACGTTCGGTTTTGCCAATATTCGAAAGCCCGCAAGGGCAAATAATCTGGTAGATGATAAACTTAGAGTTACACGTAAATCTAAAGTTGATAGAATATTTTTTACCAGAATGTGGGTGACAAAAAGTATCACCAGGGATTAAAAAACCACAGGTGGTACATTTGATACAACCTTTCTTGCCAGTTAGAAAATGACTAGGCTTTTGGGACAGTGTGTTATGTACATTAGATTTAACTAAAAAGTCTCTGAGATTGCGCCCTCTTTTATAACTAGCTATTATTCTAGTATCAGCTAGCTTAAGCTCTGCATCAGATTGAACCATGGGCCATAGTTGTCTAGATGTTTGACTGATAAAAGGACTAGCAGTATTGAATTTGGTAACCCATGGAAAGACATTAGTATCAGACCGTTTAACACGTTTCTTCAATAAATTATCTCTATTAATCCCTAGAATTTTGGCCTTAGTCTCATATAGAAGTTTCTCATCATATCCACTATCCAAAAATTTCTGAATCATAGATTCCATCTGTATATCAGCAAGGTTGGGGTCAGAGGTAATACGTCTAATGAGCAAAAGTTGGGAATACGGTAATCCTCTCTTGAGCGGGTAAGGATGGAAACTGGACATGTGTAGCAAATTGTTGCGATCAGTTGGTTTAGTATACTGTATATGCTGAAGGGAAGGTGGCTCTCACAGTTCAAGTGCCACCTTCTCTTCAGCATATTTAGTGATGTCTATAGGACAGGAGGGGACCATGGCAGGTATTTAAATTGGATGAGCGGAGTGCCGGCTTATATAGATATATATATATATATATATATACATATATATATATATATATATATATATACAGTATATACACTGATGTATGAATGCCCGTCACTCCTGTAAATAAAGGTAATGATCCGGGTGCCCCTCCTGAAGCCCAACACTGTAAAGGCTATATATGTAATACACAAACTGGATGGCACTCCGGTAAATAGATAAATAAAGCAAACCACGACTGTGGTGTTCAATGTTTCAGAGGCTTTCCCTCTTTTATCAAGACATCACAACACATGTAAAAAGCAGGGACATATATATAGAAACTCACCACTGTGCACCCATTTGCCAGGATGGCACTCGCCAGGGGTGGCAGCTGAAGGGGGCACTATCCAGCGGTGCCATCCAAGGCCAGGGGGTAGAATCAGTAAGAGACTGTCCCGGGTATGCCCCTGCCTCCTACCCGGGGCAGATCTCCAGGGCCGTGTAGCAGCTGGCCGGCGTTTGCTTGGTAGACACAAACACAATTAGTGAATAAATTTTTTTTTATGAGACAAGACACGCGTGATGTCATGACGTCGCATGCCTTACTGAGGAGGAGCTGGCCACATCCAGAAGATGTGGTAAGTATGTGTGGGCTGTGGGCAGATTAGCTCAGACTGTCGGCATAAACTCAAACTGCCTGAGCTGAGGTTGAGATCACCCCAGCTTGTCACTATGTGAGCTCATGTCAGATGAAGCTGCACCAATATTTTCTATCACTAAATTTCATATAGGTTTCTTCTTCAGAGCAGTCCATGGCAGGATGGACCTCAGGGGCACATTGCTCTAGAACAGGGGTGGGGAACCTTTTTCTGCCGAGGGCCATTTGGATACATATAACATTATTAACGGGCCCGGTGCAAGCCACGACCCCTCTGTGTGATGTCACAAAGGGGCGGGCCACAATCGCAGGTGATTACAGCAATGCCCGGATCATCCTGAGGATGCTCCAGGGAGCTGTAAGGGCAGCAGTGTGACCGTCTGAAGTATCCTAAAGATGCCCCAGGTTGTACTGCTGCATAGATTCAGACTGCAGGGTGCCATTCTAGGCATCTTGCTGGCCAGATGAGGCTAGCAGAAAATTGCTCTGAGGGCCAGACCAAATGATTCCAGGGGCTTATATGGCCCCTGGGCCTGAGGTTCCCCATCCCTGTTCTAGAAACACAAAATTTAACAACAGAAAAATAATGTATATGTCTTTATTTATGTATTTTTACTGTTTTTTATTTTAATATTTCAGATCCAACCATATACTTGCCTCATACTTCCTTAATTTGTTTTACCGTGAGTCATCATCTATAATTTTTTTATGGTTGTTGGGATTTTAAATATTTCATTAAAGATCAAAAATGTTAATATTCTGTAGGATTTCCTCATTCCACCTAAGTGCCCAAATCTATGTTCTAAGATGCTGTCATATTGCAGTTTAACAATGCATGATGCTGTAGATGTTCCCTAATAGCATATACTTTCTTTCTGGGTCCCAAATAGTAAACCTATTGTTATACATGTCCTTTGCATGATATTCATATTCATGTACTTCACTGTGTTCCATGCTTCACTGTGAAAGTATTCGATGGCTACTACTGTGACAGGAAATACTCCTATATACCAGGATCATCTCTTACAGCAACCTGTTGTAAATAGAGTGATACAGCATGTGTAGAAATACGATTCTAGTTTAGCAAACCCCTTAAGGTCATGCATGAGTTCTGAACTACAGCATGATTGGTATGATTATTGGAACAATGATATTAGAATTATGGGCAATTTCCCTTGTGTGATGTATCTGAAATAATTAGAGTATTACCATGCAGGCAAACAGTCCTGAAATTAGTTTTAATACACAGACAGAAGGGGGGGCTGGCTTGGGAAACAAAAGGATGGCTGGTAAGACAAAAGGGGGATTGCTGGGTAGACAGAAGGGGGAAGCTGGGGAGACAGATGGGGGATGGCTGGGAAGACAGAAGGGATGGCTGGGGAGACAGAAGGGGTGCTGCCTGATGAAACAGAAAGAGGTGCTGGCTGATGAACATGAGGGCTGGCTGGGGAGATGTTATAAGTACAGAGTGTAATTATTCAGAAATTATGGGGGGCGCCAGTCCATTACTTTGCCAGGGGTGCTCAGACCCCTAGATACACCCCTGCTGTGCATCACTCGTCCACGGACCGTTTTCTGCACCGATGACATCACCAGAAACAGCCACCCGCTGATGTCCCCATCACTGGCAGGGGGCATGGCTAGACCTAAGTGTCCATCACCATGACAGCCAAAACCTAGGAAAAGGAGATGCATGAAAGCTTGCTGTCAACACAGTGATATAAATAATACATAGTCCTATTAACACAATGAGTATAAGTACATAATAATACAGAAAACAGTGAGGACATGTGAAGTAAGATAACCTGCTAAAATGTACGCTCAGATCACTGTGAACCTCGCCTGTTTAAAATTGATCAGTTAAGAACTTCTGTGTATCACCCCCAAACTGATGGGTTAGTGGAGAGGTTTAACAAAACTTGAAAACACTTGAAAACTTGAAAACATGCTAAGAAAAGTAGTGGACAAAGATGGTAGAGACTGGGATTACTTGTTACCTTATTTGCTATTTGCCATAAGAGAGGTTCCCCAATCCTCCACCGGGTTTTCACCTTTTGATTTATACGGGAGACTCCCAAGAGGATTACTAGACATTGCCAAAGAGACATGGGAGGGGCAGTCCAGTCTGTGTAAAACTGTTATTGAGCATCTTTCCCAAATACAGGAAAGAATTGCTGCTGTGGTGCTGATAGTGAGAGAGCACTTGGAACAGGCCCAACAGACAAAGCAGAGGGTGTACAACCACAATGCTCAGTTACGCATCTTTGCTGATGGGGACAGAGGACCTCATTCAGAGCCGCTCACAAAAAGCAAACGCTCGCTCTGAATGAGGGCAGCCGCTTTTTTTTTAAAAGCCTGCCTCCTGGCCACTCGCTAAGCTGTGGGTGACCACCCACAGCTTTTGCGAGCAGCCAGGTGATGGTCGCGATGGTTGCGACCATCAGACTTGCGATGAGACCCTTGTGGTATGGTCTCATCTCCAGCAAGCCCCAGTGAGCTTTCACTACTGGTGATGTCAGTAGGGCCGTCCACAAATGGCAGGCATTCCTTCAGGGATGCCTCCATTTGTCCAGCCACCCCCTCACCCTGCCTACAAAATGGGGTGAGCTGTCGATCAACATCGACAGCCGTCACATTTGTAGCGAGCCCCAGAGTGAGTGAATTTTTCACTCGCTACAGGGCTTGCGGCATGCGCAATGCACAACCATCGACCCACTTGTGAGCAGGTCTGAATGAGACCCAGAGTGTTGGTGTTGGTTCCCACAGTAGAAAATAAACTTTTGGCTAAGTGGCAAGACCCCTTTGAAATTCTAGAAAAAGTGGGGGAGGTTAATTATAAAGTTTACCAGCCTGGGAAAATAAAGCCAGAACAGATATACCATATAAATCTTATACAGTAAAACTTTGGAAGGATAGAGCAGCTCTATCAGCCATCCCAGCCCCTCCAGTAAACCTAGGGCCCTTGGTCCCCAAAGTGACAGTAGCTAAAACCCTGTCGGCAATTCAACAGCGGGAAGTTAAGGAATTTCTTATCAGAAATAGGGTTTTGTTTCCAGATATACCGGGCAAAACCACAGTCATTAAACATGACATAATCACTGTCCCAGGGGTTAAGATTAACCTAAAGCCCTATAGGTTACCAGAAGCCCAAAGAGAATCAGTATCTAAAAAAATGTAATAGATTTTGGAATTGGGTGTAATTGAAGAATCGCATAGTGAGTGGTCATTTCCCATTGTGCTTATTCCAAAGCCTGATGGGAGTGTGCATTTCTGCAACAATTTCCGAAAATTGAACAGTGTGTCAAAGTTCGATGCCTACCCAATGCCTATGGTGGATGAACTAATTGAAAGACTAGGAACAGCTAGAGTCTAGACTAAACCAAAGGGTATTGGCAAGTGCCGTTAACTGAGAATGCCAAAGAAAAGTCAGCTTTTTCTGCACCAGAAGGGTTGTTCCAATACAAGATGTTGCCCTTTGGGTTACATGGGGCACTGGCTACCTTTCAAAGGATGATGGATAGAATTCTAAGGCCCCATATACAGTATGCTGCTGCTTGTCTAGATGATGTAGTCATTCATAGTCCTGATTGGCAGTCTCACTTGCCCAGAGTACAAGCAGTGTTGGACTCCATCTATAAGGCAGGATTGACAGCCAACCCAAAAAAATGTTGCCTAGGGATGGAAGAATTAAAATATTTTGGATACACCATTGGCAGTGGTTTGATAAAACCACAGCTTAATAAAATTGAGGCAATACAAAACTGGCCACGACCCCTGAATAAGAAGCAGGTGAGAGCCTTCTTAGGGATTACTGGGTATTTTATGAGATTTATACCCAATTTTGCCACCATTGCAGTCCCACTGACTGACCTTACCAAAGGCAAACAGAGAGTAATGCTTAAATTGAGTCCTGAAGCAGAGAAGGCTTTTCAGGAGTTAAAATAGCATTGTGTACCCAACCAGTTCTGATGACCCCTGATTTTGACAGGGAGTTTGTTGTGCAAACTAATGCATCAGATGTAGACATAGGAGCAATCCTGTCCCAGAGTAAAGAAGGTAAAGAACACCCTATTTTTTACTCAAGCAGGAAATTGAATGTACATGAGAGAAACTATGCTACGGTCGAGAAAGAAGCATTGGCCATAAAGAAACTCTCAGGTACAACTTGATGGGAACGAAATTCAGATTGATCACTGAACATGCCCCTTTGAAATGGATGTCAGAGAACAAAGACAGCAATGGGAGAATAACAAGGTGGTTCTTGGCATTGCAAAACTTTAAGTTTACAGTCGAACACAGGCCAGGAACCCAGCTGGCCAATGCAGACGCTTTGTCGCATGTTTATTGTTTGGGGGTTGCAGTTGTTCTGCCCCCCAGGTTGAAACAAAGGGGAGTGGGATATGTGATAGAAGCATTGGAGAAGTCTGGGATGGCATTTATGGGTGTCCCAGATTCCTATCATAGGTGTTTTAAAAACCCCAAAGAAAAGTCTGTTGCGCCAAACAGA
The DNA here is from genome assembly GCA_031769625.1 of Taudactylus pleione. Classification (NCBI taxonomy): domain Eukaryota; kingdom Metazoa; phylum Chordata; class Amphibia; order Anura; family Myobatrachidae; genus Taudactylus; species Taudactylus pleione. The sequence continues at coordinate 1,007,526 of JAUIMM010001336.1, forward strand.
CCAGAAGTGTTGGATTTTGGTAAAAGCCGGATAATGAGTCCTGGGGGTGTGGATGTGAGAAGAGAGGGAGGGCTCCATCGACAGGCCATTCCAGGTGGTCGGCCTTTCAGTCTGAGATCAGGCTGATTAGTAGTTGCACCTGGAAGTGGCTCATATAAGCTGGATCAAGGTTTGGTTCATTGTCTCACATACCCTGGAGAGAACAGACACTGAGGTTTGTTCAGAGACACTGTGATATTTGAATGTGCTGTGTTTGTGATAAGGCAGTAGGCCCTGCCACTTGTAGCGAGGGAGTAACCTGTCTAGTTAGTGCCCAGATGGGCTAGGTTTTATGTTTATGTTTTGGTTTGTGTTTATCCATTTGGCACAATAGAAACTGATTCTGACCAGCTTGCACGAGATCCCGGACTGGTGTACTGTTTCCCGGCTGCTGTGTGTGTGGGGAGGTGTCCATCTGCCCCAGGAAAGGTACCCCTATCCCAGTCATATCACAATATATATATATATATATATATATATATATATTGTTATATTTTGGCAAGTGATTGTTTTAGAGTTTGTGTTAGAATCATGGTTAAGATTTAGGCTTGGATTAAGTTTTGTCTAAATTAAAGAGTTAAGCATTAGCAAAGTTCCAGGTTTAAGACATAGACTAAAGTTAGCATACCAAATATATACAGTATATAAGAATAGCGCTAAGGCTTAGCGCTATTCATATATGTATTTGGTATATGTTTCAGTTTCTTTTATTGTGTGACCTATAATATCCTTGGCTTAATGTCTCAGACAGAGACATCATTCTTTGAAGCTAGGTTTCTCCTTATTTTCATGAGCTCTGGAGAATGAACTATATGATCTTTTAGGGTTTCTCCAATTAAGGATCCATTATAATGATATGTGATGTCCTGATGAGTTCATTGACTTGTCCCTGTAAGCTTAATGCAATTGTCCCCTTAGTCAACTGATTGAGGTACAACATTTTTTTTTATATATATATATATATATATAAATATATATATGAGCAAGTGTCAGCCACAGGAGGGAACATAATATTTAAATAATTATAATATTTTTCTCACTAATACAGGTTGAGTCTCCCATATCCAAAATGCTTGGGACCTGGGGTATTTTGGATATCGGAATATTCCATATTTTAGAATAAATGCACACCATAATGAAATATCATGGGAATGGGACCCAAATCTAAACACAGAATGCATTTATGTTTTATAGTATATACACCTTATACACACAGCCTGCAGTTAATTTTATACAATATTTTAAATAATTTTGTGGCTCAAGCAAAGTTTGTGTACATACATGAAATTCATTTATGTTTCATATATACCTTATACACAGAGCCTAAAGGTAATCTTATACAATCTTTTTAAAAATGTTGTGCCTTAAACAAAGTTTGTATACATAGAACCATCAAAAAGCAAAGGTTTCACTATCTCAGTCATACTAAAAATATTCTTTATTTCAGAATATTCCGTATTTCAGAATATTTGGATATGGGAGACTCAACCTGTATAAGACAGTTACAAATGTGTGGAGGCAGTGGGTAATCACATGGCAATGCAGAGGAGTGTGATCACACCAAGCATAGGGATTTTTAGAATCTCCTGAATGCCACATGAATTCAGCTTCTGGGACTGGAGTGTTCAACTCTCATTGCTATTGCTATCTTTGTTCCTTGTCTGGTGACCTTCACTGCCTTGCTAAAGGAAAACACCGGGCACATAGAGGATTGTGGAGAAGTGACTATGCTGCAAGTGAAAGTTATAATGTGTCGACGTGACCAGATGTGAGCTCTGCTAACTCCCTCCATTGTGATGGCAGCAGTGGCGTAAGTTCATCCCAGACGCCCGGAGGCAAGTTATAATTTTGTGCCCCCCCCCCCGTAAAAAAATAAATAAATAAATATGGTGCATATCTGTCTATCTAATATATATCTAACTATCTCATATATATCTATATGTCTCATATCTATGTATATATATCTATCGTTCAATTGTTATACGCCCTGCCGATAAGGGAGGGGGTATTGTCATCCAAGACCTGCAACCCTATAAGGAAGAGATTATAAAACAATTGACGGATCGAAATACATATGTCAATTTACCAAAAAATCTGACAATACAATTTCATCAAGAATTATATACCATTTTAAAAAAAGCATTGGATGACAAACTCATTGATCAAAGAATGTTTGAGGCAATACAACAGAAAGATCCTATCACTCCAGTCATTTATACCATCCCACAAATACATAAAAATCTACATCCTCCTCCAGAGCGCCCTATCATCTCAGCACGTGGTTCTATGTATCAACCCGTTTCTCAACATGCTTGAAGGATACAACTTAATTTTCTAATTTGCTAAAAGATGTCCAAACGATTGATGACAACGTACAAGGAACTATTCTTGCAACTCTTGGAATTGACATTATCACGCAACTAATTCCTGTTCGATGGGGAACACTATCTTCAACAGTGGGTGTGCGATGGGGTCCAATGTGGCCCCATCGTATGCGAACGTCTACCTGTTTCAAATGGAGCAGGAGTTATTTTTTTGATCTTCTAACATCAAGCAACATATTAAACTCTTCACTCGCTACATAGATGACCTATTTATGATGTGGTCGGGAGGCAGTGGTTTATTTGAGACCTTGATGATAGTGTTTAATCACTCTGAATCTCCTATTAAGTTTACATCTAGATGGAATAAGAACAAGATTGACTTCCTGTACATTAGCATAACCATCGTGGATAGGGTAGTTTCGATATCAGTGTTCCAAAAGGACCCTGATAGAAATACCCTCCTGACTATGGGTAGCCATCATCCCCATCTCTCAAAAGAGGTCTCCCGTCTCCTCACAAATGATCAGAATTGCATGGATCACAAGTAACAGGGATGAATTACCAGGCCGCTTGGATGAGACTGTGCATAAATTTCGAACTAGGGGATACCCTTTGAAACAACTTACTGAAACAAGGTGGCCTGGTGCCCTCCGGCGATTCCGCGGGTCGGACCTGGTGACAGTGTTCTACGCTTCCCACTGCATTCCAGGTAGTATCCGTACAACTTACCCCAGAACATCACCCCGGGCATCCTGACTTCCCTCATACGTTGCTGTTAACTGACTTTGCTGTGCGGGACGCCGCACCAGCATATTCCATCCACCCGTTTATATCCACTTCATCTGGCCTGATTATCTCCAGACCCTCGCATTACGCCCACGTTTTCATACCATCATTCCCACTTTTATACATTGTGGGATTGTTTCTGTACTCGAGAGGTACACACCTCCAACATCTGGCATTTTGCCTATTTTATACTGCATGTGTACTCCCCAACTGTGATACCCTGATCCACACGGGTCATCACCTGTTGGTTTATCCACTGCAAGCAACACTGCTTTGTTTGTATTTATTTGTTTATTTACTCACTTATGTATGGAAAACTGTTTGTGAATATTATTAATATATTAATATTAAGTAAATACGATTTTTGATGTCAGTTGAGTTGGGTATTCTTCACAGTCCTACTTTCTTATGCATGTTATGTAATCAATAACGCTCACATATTTAGTAGGGGTATAGAGCGCATTTACCTGCTTTTTGTATCCTGGGATTATGCTGGCGTAACCAGGGTAGACCTAGGATAATTTCTTGAGAAGCCTCTGGTATCACTAGGAACTTTAAAGACTCAGAATGAAGTGCCCTAATTCGGACGAGTACTGGTTGAGTCTCCTTGGTGACTATTCCATTAGTTAGAGGACGTCCATCTACAGAGGTCAGGGAAATAGCATGACTGAGAGATGTACAAGGAATCTTTAGTTTGTCAATTAAGCTGGAAATCATGAAATTTCCTGCTGCTCCAGAGTCAAGTAGAGCAGTAGCAAAGACAGGTTTAGGTTTGAGATCCATAGCTAAAGTAATTTTGAAGTCTTTATTATTTGGGGACGGGCTCATAACCCTTAACTTGATGTCCCCAGGGTCAGTTAGGATTTGGCATTTCCCGGTTTACGGGGACAAGAGACCACCAGGTGACCTGACTCTCCGCAGTACAGACAGAGGTTTTTTTGTAATCTTCTCTGACGTTCTTCTTTGGAGAGGTGGGTATGATTCACCTGCATTGGTTCTTCGTCTGTAGAGGAAGGAATAGGATGGGTAAGAAAGGAAGGGGTAAATGACCTTCGCAGGTCAGTTCTGTGCTTTTCAGCCTGACGTTCTCTGAAGCGCAGGTCAACTTTATTACAAAGTGAAATCATGTCATTTAGGTTGGTAGGAAGCTCACGGGTGACCAGGTCATCTTTTAGTCGATCTGACAGGCCATGCCAAAAGGCTACGGTGAGGGCTTCCTCATTCCATCTGAGCTCTGATGCCAAGATTTGAAACTGCATGGCATATTGGCTGACAGGACGGATTCCTTGTCTCGGTGTCATGATGCTAGACGATGCTGATCCAGTACACCCAGGTTCATCAAAAATCCTCCTAAATGATGACACAAAGCTTGTGTAATTATCCAGCAGTGGGTCTGAATGCTCCCAGAGTAGTGAAGCCCAATCCAAGGCCTGGCCAGATAGCAAGGAGACGATGTGAGCCACTTTGGTTCTTGCAGTTAAAAAATTATCAGGCTGTAGAGTGAAGCATATATCACACTGATTTAGGAATCCGCAACAGAGTTTAGGATTGCCATTGAATTTGCTTGGCATAGGGAGATGTAAGCGGGGACATAATCTGCCTCCTGTATTCCCAGACGCTGAAGCGGATGTAGTTGCTGGTACTCCAGGGGTGGATAAGGAAGTCTGCAATTTATCCTGTCGCTTAGACATCTCCTGCAGAAATTGAGGCAATTGATGCTGCATAGTTTCCAGGTTTTCTAGACGACCAGAAATGCACTGGAATAAATCCACTCCAGACTCCCGATCAGTGGCCGGATCCATGGGGCCAGTGCAAACTGTAATATTCTGGTTTAGCTGTGGACCCGGGGTGGTGACAGGAGCAAACACAGAAGCAGATTTAACTAAAAAGGTAGAATTTTTAATGAGTGGCTTAGAAGACATGGGAATGGCAAAAGCAAAAGTCCAGGTTTAGCACTAAAGTGCACTTGATTACTGTAGTGAGGATAATGGTAGAATGTCCAGATAGTGGCAGATAAGAACAGTCCAGGCATGCAGGTTAGTGAACTGAAATAAACCCAGGCAGAGGTGATGAGTCCAGCTGGGAGTGAAATGGAGGCAGGGTGTATGGTGTCAGCAGGCTCAGGCACTCAGACAGGGGAAAAGGCAGTGGAGGATGCAGGGTAGTCCAGTGGGTTATTTGGAGCTGACAAGCAGGCTGGCAGATAGCGTATACACAGGAACAAGAGGTGAGCATAGAGAACTCCCTCTCAGCTAAGCTGAGATACACGTTGCAATGGCAATGAAGGAAGGCTCTGGACCTTCCTAAATACCCCGTGCCATGCTATGACTGGCTGGAGGGAACACATGACTCACCAGTTGCAGTTGAATCACATGGTCAGAAGGCAAGATGGCGGCACCCATGCTAAACGGAACGGAAACACCACCAGGCCTCACCAGACCCGAGTAACAACATGCCCGCACAGAACCACGCGCAGCCAAAGCCCCTCGCCAAACAACAGCGCCACCGCCAGACACCCCCTGCCATAGTTACCTCACAGGTAATACCCGCCGACCACCATGTCGAGAGACCCTGGCCGTGACAGTCATCCCCTCTAACCCTCTCTTTACTTCTCTTCCTTTGAAGTTCTTTCCAGCAGTATCTTCACTCCACCTCTGTGTCATTGTCATCTATTGTCTCCCAGGCTCTGCCTCACAGTTTCTAGACAACTTTACTGCCTGGCTTTTTTTCTTTCCCTCCTGTAACTGATTCCAAGGTCATAATTTGTCCTCTGCTCTTTATCATACCCATCATTCTGTTCCCTTGACTGTGTTCCCTCCAAACTCTTTTATTCCCATTCCCTTGATAGCTGATCTCACTTAGCTCAACTCTTTAGCCTATCCCTCTTCACTGATGTCTTCTCCTCTGAATTCAAACATGCTCTCATCTATTTTTGTTTTCAAGAAACATTCTCTTGATACTGCCTCTCTTTCCAACTACTCACCAATTTCTCTGCTCTCCTTTGCTTTCAAACTGGTGAAATGGTTCATCTACAATGACCTGACCCACTTTCTCTATACCAACTCTATTCTTGATCGTCTGCAATCTGGTTACCAATCTCTTCACTCTACTAAAGGGACCAATTATCTCCTTTTTGCCAAGTTGGAAGATCATCTCTGCTCATTGACCTCTGTACCACTTCTTTACACATAATCTCCCTATCCTTCTTTACACATAATCTCCGTATCCTCCTTTACACATAATCTGTAGTCTTCAATTGGTGAACTCATAAACTCATTTGGATTCAATCACCACATCTATGCTGATATAGCCAACATCTACTTTTCTCTAAACAAGCTACAACTTCCTCTACTATTCACCTGCCTTTTTCCGTCTCCACCTGGATGTCCCAACACTATCTCAAACTTAATATGTCCAAAATGGAGGCCATCATCTTTCTCATAACTAATGTCACTATCTCTTGCATAGTAGCCCTAATGGTTGACAATAGTATCCCTAATGGCTCGCCCCTGGAGTCCCCATATGCTTACAGTAGTTTACACCATCTGAAGATGGTATAACCTACTGGGGCTAAACTCCGAAAAGCTTTGCTTTTTGGAGTTTAGTAGATAGGGGTCAGATCATAGTCCCCATTGATAATAATGGGGACTGCGATCTGCAATGCTAATTAGCACTTTGCTGTAGATTTCTGTGAAATCTCCTGCATTGTGTCATTAGTACATAGCTACAATACATAAAATTATGCAGAAACTGCAGCTTCTGCATATTTTTATGTACAAAATGGCTTAATGCAAAGGCCCCATAATCATAAAGTCAAAACAACATTACACAAAATAATATTTCAGATGCAGCATACGGTAATCACTTATTAAACTTTGTTCCAGCTAAATGAGAGATACGCTCTAGCTTAACCCTTTCATCTCTAATGTACCTCTAATCCCTGCATCTCACTCCCGCCTTGAAGACCTCTCCTGTGCTGCTGCCCACCTTTGGAAATCCCTGATTTGCTCAACCAGACTCCCTTTCAACCTTTTTATCTTTCAAGTACTCTACAAAATCCACCTCTTCACACCCCACCTCCATGACATTTCCTTAACCATTCCCTCAACTGGCATCTCCACTATGTCCAATGTGTTCCTCCTGTCACTGATATCACCCTACCTCTTGTTTTTAAACTCATGATTAGGTCCCTCTCTATCTTATGCGTCTTGTTCTCCTTCTTATCTATCTCAAATGTTCCTGCTACGTCTTTGTTTGTTTATTTGTGTCTCTGTTTTGATTTTCTGTTAGACATGTACTTGTGTATTTGTACATTAATGATTTGTATTTGTAGTTGTAATCACATATTATGAGATTGTGTTTATTTGTTAAAATGTTTATTTGTACCCATGTGTGTACAATGACTGTAAGGCATTGTGAATTTATGGTGTCTAATAATGAATAAACATTGACGACAATGAAGGTCTGTCATGATACTAGCAGCTAACTGTTTTAGAATTTCTACAGTCATTAGTTCATATTTCATGTATCCACCTGGCACTGTCTGTCCTCACTACAACCATACCACACCACTGGTAGATGCACAGAGATACCAGCTGCCAATGGCTGCCTAATTATTGAGAATTGATAATGGTGCTGTCTTATAGAAGCCAAATGTACTTTCTCCACTAGCAACTACAATTGTTATTCCATTACCTTATGTATCAAGTGTTCTTCCCATCTCCTAGATTCTAAGTGCATCCTCATTGTATGTTATTTGTTTGTGTCATGACCCCCTTAAAGGACAGGATAAAATTGGATGGAGCGCTTGTTTGAAATAAAAACCCAAAATATTACTAAAACAGGTTTTAATATAACAATTAGGCAAAATATATGAATGATACAATATAAAATAAAATACGTGTATAAATGACAGTGCTTAGGAATTGCTTTAAAGCTCTTTTGTTAATCTCAGGTTTATATCTTGGTTAATACCAAATACAGTGCATATAGTTATTTCTATAGATCAAAGTCCAAATCCTCATAGGTCAGGACAAGTTAACTTGTAGGTACAAGATATATAAGTGGGTATGGTTGTACTCACTATCCAAGGATTTGTATTTGAATGGATAATGAATATGTCCTCTGCTCTGTTGGAATTAGATGTTTAACCAGAGGTATATATTATGTCTCCAGAGCTGTATAGTGATATATATACCACCTGTCAGACTCATACAGTCACTCCAACACCGTCCTTAAATTGGTTTGTGAAGTGCAGCGCTCTACCACCTGACAGTGAGAGCACAATCTCTGGAAATATAGATCGTCTAGGTGGTCCGTCCCAGTCCTCAGTGCACTGGCTACCCGCAGATAAATGTCGGCTGTGTTGTAGATCAATAACCAAAGTGCAATCACTGTCCTGGGTAGGACCTATGGGATGCAGTGCTCTACCGCTTGACGGTGGGAGCAAGGTCTCTGGGTGTGTGAGATGCTCAAATCAATCCGTCTCAGTCCCCTGTGTACTGGCCGCCCACTGGTATCTGCCAGTTGAGATGTGAATCGGAAACCAGAATCCAGAAAATTTTGCTGACGGGGGAGTATGTTGATGAGGGACAGAGGCCCGATGGTACAGTGCTCTCACTGGTTAATGAACTGGTGAGTATCCAGTGGACAGACAATATATCAGAGCTTTCAAAGTACTCCTTGCTCCTTGACGCGTTTCTCCGGTGTATTTAGGTCCCGGTTTCTTCAGAAGGTAAGGGGTCCTTAATGTCCTTAATGTACAGACCTGCATACTATGTCAGTACTATATAAAGGATAATAATAATAATAAAAATAATAATAATAAACAGACTCAAAGAAAACATGGAAAGAGACAGAAAATAAATTGAGTAGCTATTTTGAAGAGAATAATCTTATGATACGCTTCATTGTTTTTTTTTATTTTACAGAAGGGTGTGATGGTAGGTTTGTTTATACATGTATGTCACATTGGGGGTGTTAGTAGAAAGCAGGAACTTTAGTAGTTAATTTCTAAGATATTAACTTTCAGGTTATAGTGATCACGTTACATTGGAAACAGCGGCAGGACATGAAGGTGCCTATTTGTCATTCTGATGATAAAATTATGCAGTCTGGGAACTTTGAGTATAGAGGTAATGTATTAAAGTTGTAGTGCAGCAGATATCATAGATTTTTCCTGCAATAATTAAGGATCCGCAGAACACTCCAATAACAACTATGTTCTTGACCATACTTCTAGTCTACCTAGATTATTTATTTATTTACCATTTATTTATATAGCGCACACATATTCCGCAGCGCTTTATAGAGAGAATATTTGGCCATTCACATCAGTCCCTGCCCCACTGGAACTTACAATCTATATTCCCTACCACATGCACACACACATACACACTAGGGGTCATTTTGTTTGGAGCCAATTAACCTACCAGTATATTTTTGGAGTGTGGGAGGAAACGGAGCAAACCCACGCAAGCACAGAGAGAATATACAAACTCCACACAGTTATGACTGTAGTGGGTATTGAACCCACAACCTCAGTGCTGTGAGGCAGTAATGCTAACCATTACACCGTCTGTGCTGCCCTGATCCTCCATCATTTGTCTTACCCCTCCTGGTGTGTCTACCCTGTTGCATATTTTTGTGTCATCTGCAAAAAGGCATACTTTCCCTTTAATACCATTTGCAATGTCACAAACAAAGATCTTGGTAGCCAATTGCAAGTGTAAGCTATCTTTTTACATTTTTACTCCAGGATAGGCTCTTATATAAGCCACTTGCCTGAAAACAAAAACAAATTATAAATCATTATAAAAGATCATTGATTATCATTGTGATATGCAACAGGATAAATAATAATGAACATGATAATTTATGTTAAATAATATATAGAGCCCTTAGAGGGCAATGGGATATATATAAGACATCAAATCGGTCTGTAAGCATTATATTTAAATTATTTGAATTTAGATGGCACTAGATCATGGATCTTTCATAAGATCTGTGATAGTGGGATTTGTGATAATGGAGGCAGGTAGTAGGTTGAGAAGAAGAGAGACATGCAGAAACGTCTATGTCAATCACAGGTTTAAATATGAAGATTAAGTATAGCGGTAGCGGTGTAGGAAAACTGTTTGAAGTATTTATGCAGGGAAATTGTAATAGAATTTTCTTCTGGATATTTGCAAACTGTCCTTAATGTCTTCCATTAGCATTAGGTGAGAAAGGGATGAGAGAGAAACTGGAACCAAAATAAAGATGTACTAAGAGAAAGAACATGACTCTCTTCAGACATGGGGTAGAACTTAGCTGGAAAGTGTCACATGAGGATAAGGGGTAGTTAAGAAGAGTAAGTGGGAAGCCAAAATCAACACTAGATTTGTTATTATGCTAATGAGTATTTCAGAGGTATTGTGGCCATTTTATATGACTTCCAATGTGTTTATATGTATTTGTGGGTCATAACTAAAGATGAGCTGTTTGGTCTCAGTTCTTTTCACCAAATTAGAGCAAGTTCAGATTTATCTTATTGGCTTATCTCTGGTAATAGCAGCACTCTTTATTTAAAATGGGGAATCTGTATATTGTAATTAGATGACATAAGCACTTGATACATATATATCTAAATATTACCTCTGTGGAATATGAAATAATTTGTGCATCTATGTATATTTAGAACTTGCTATGCGATAAAATAGGTGTGTTTGTTTGAATATACAGTATATTGATATATATTACATTGCAGGTGTCCCAATCTTAAAGTGAACAACCACCTTAGAATACCCTCTGTCTGTGTCTTCCCTGCTCCCTGTTTATTTGAAGCTGGGATGCTGATCACCTCCAAACTTATTTTGCTGTAGGACAGGAAACTGAACCAATCACAAAGAGTTTCAAGTAACATGGATTTCCCAGGAGGTTGAGAGTGCCGACTATTACAAATTGTGTTCCTGGGCCCGCACTCCAAATATCGAAAAAAAAAAAAAAAAATCTTTATGATGTATAAATGTAAAACTCATGTCATGGTCATTAAGTTTTATAATTTTATAATTTGCATAGAAACAGCTACTGTACATTTAAGGGTTAAAAATACCCTCACCCTTCCATTTGCTCTAAATTCTCCTCAATCACCCAAATTCTCTCTTCTCCAACTAATAACTGTTTCTGCTACATTTCAGATGTGAAATATGATTTCTTTTTCAAAATCATTAGTACTGAGAGTCTCCTAGGGTGTGAAAAGCAATATTTTTCTTTTGGGAAATCTTGGTTTTCTACAGAATTGATATAAATATTGAACTGTATGTGGAAATAAATCTTTTATCATTTAAATTAAGATGGCTTCCAATTTGAACAGTAAACTTATAGAAAATAACATTTACAAATAGCTACTTCTTTCCCCCTGTCCACTGCAGTATCCATTATTTTTTTCATCTGCAGTGTTGTCTGAAATACATCTATTCCTTGGAATGGTGCAGGTGGTCATTGTAAAAAAAGAAAATGAAATCCTATCAATCCAGCAAAACTCCAAAGAAAGGTTTCTTCTTATATAATAGAAGATTGACTTTCTATATTCTTCAATAGTGAAATCTCTCCAACTTCCCCACTATAATCTATATGCAAATAACACTCTTGTTAGTGAACACAAAGCACTCCCCTTACATGGCACTTCCGGAATGATGTTTTCAGTGACATATCTGGCAACTTGACAGCAAACATTGAGAAGAAAAGCAATCGCAATCACTTTGTGAAAAATTGGGATTTGAATTTTAACACTGGTGATAGAGAGAGAAAAAGAGTAGTTGGTGAAAGTCTTAATAAAAACCATGTACACTGACTCATTACGTATGTGCTGACTACTTAGGGAATATATTACTGGGTTGCTGCATAATTATTTAAATTAATATTATCTATTTGCAGTGTCTAGTTTTTAAAATAAAAGAGATTATTTTTCTTTTTATACATTTATTTATTTTTCAACTTATGGTACATTAATATAAGCTTTATGAATTAGAATAATGTGCAGGAGGGGAGAGTAGGATGGAAGTGAGACACATAAACAGATTTCACAAAAATGTAATAGATATTAAGCATTACAAACATATGTATGTAAAATGTAATGGGGTGGTTAAATGAGGCCACAATAGCAACATTTCCCAGGTCGCGACACAATACTGTATGCACGTTTTTACATGTCCTTACAGTAAAGCTATCACCCAATTCGCTCACCGTACAGTATATCATGCACAAACTCTGCAGCAACTTCTGACAATAATTTACCAGATAACAGAGTTTACAAATGTTTATAAAAAATGTTAATATTTAGCACAGAATTTGGCTTAACAATGAGCGAATTGAAAGCATAACATAGATTTATAATGGTTATTACAATGCAAATTGTCATATTTTTTTCAACATTTATCATGGTGACAAAAAAATGACTTATCTTTGTTTTAACATTATTTTATCCATGCAGCAGGTGAGTATTGTTAAAATTATACAGAGTAATTCGGATACTATATAGAACCCATAGTGCCCCATTCAGTTGTGCTGAGTATACTTTGGAGCCTAAGGGGTCTATTCATCATAACTTAATTTCTACAACAGTAGGTGAAGATTAAGATTTTCACCTATTTTTATAAAAATGAAGTGTCAGGGAAATGTATTATTCATGTAATGCAGGAAATATCAGTGATATCTCCTGGTTACAATTCTCCACCCCCACCCCCCCTCCCCGATAATTTCCATAGTCACCATACTATAGTAGGCAGGCAGCGGGGTTGGTCGGAGGGCACTGGGGGACATGACCAGGCGAGTGGGAAGGGGGCGAGGGGGGTGCTGGTCTCCTCCATTTTTTCTCCTGCTGCTTCACTGTCTTTTCGCAGCCTGTTTTCAAACTGCACATGTGCAGCTTCAAGACAGGTTGTGAAGAGTGCAGGCGGCATTAGAAAAGTCCCCTTATTCTGAATATCTGTCTCTGCGAAAAGAGCCGCTTTTCAGAAGTGATAATTAAGTATAGGAGACATGATGAATGGCTCCAATACTTGGATTGAACTCACAGCGAGTTCAATCCTCACTTATCACAGGGGATACTTTTATTTTAATGAATAGACCCCTAAATAACAGAACAAATATATTATATATACAGTAGAAATAAGACATACATGATGTCTGATATGGTGTTGACAGAGCAGGTATTAACACTACAGCAAACATCGCCACCATACTTCGTAATAGGCTCCCTCATGCAAAGGCCTCACTAGCAGAACTTACTATCAGTTTTGTTATAAACAAACATAACCAGTGGTAACCACTACAATCTACTGCTTCACCAACAATAAGGGCTCTCATTCTTTGAGAAATAGAGTTCTGTATTTTAAACACAGCATTGTATAAAGCATTTGTCATAATATTAGCAATTCCTAATGCATATTCTAAACAACAACATATATTAATTTCCATACTAAACATGCTGGCTTTAAAAAACTTTTAATCTAAATATAATAACAAAGTGTAACCTAGACAAAGAAACAAACAAAAAAGGATAAAACTCGAGAACAGAATAGAGGCCTTGGAAAGAGTGCCTAAGAGGACAGTGCGATATCCACCTTGCGATCCGTTGGTGGACATATTGGGCAATCCCCACACACGGATCGTTCGGGTGGCCGACCGGCCGCTATCCCGGCATCCCCTCTCCCACCCGTACAGAGCTGCATGGGATCGACATTGCATCTCCAGCTCACGTGAACATGCAGTACGATCTGGAGGTACGATGTGCGACCCCATGGGAGCGTGCACTGGCCCATATCATGCCCACACACGGTACAATATACCAGCGATATCATACCAATCCGTCAAATTGGCTGCTATATCGCACCATGTATTAGGGCCTTTAGGGCTCTATTCAATAAACATTGTCATTCAGCAGTGCTAAATTATTATCCAACTCACTGTATGTAGTAGCGGTGGATAGTAAAACTATTCAACATTGCTCCGGTTTGGAGACAGTTGATCGGAAAATCAGCTGTCTGCGCAATCCTTATCACTGCTACCTCTGAAGCGATGAATCTGAGCACTGCCAAGTCTGACTCTGCAGTGTTAGTGCGCATGCATGAACTAGGGCTCACATATGTGCACAAAACTCCCGATGTCCTGCGGAGGGAGCCATATGGGGGATGAAGGATCAGAAAGGATCCCTTTTTGCAACCCGGCCCTCCTTCCCATAGGAGATGGCGTAGGTTCCCGGTGTCAAGTTCACAATATGTAGTTTTTTTGGACCTTGATGAATTTATGTCCCAAGACCAGATTGAGACTGTGATATCTCCTGCATTACCTATGTAATAAATGGCCCCAATACTTAATTTCTTCAAAAGCAGGTAAAAAATTTATTTTTAAGTAACTTTTATAGAAATTAAGGGATAATGAATAGACCACTTACAGAGATATATATATATTTTTGTGCTCCCATGACTGTGACAAGCCGGTGGCCACATCTGATTAAAATCTGTTACACGTTTTGTTACCTTTCCACATGTCAAATACAGGTTGATGTATTCCCATTCCCCACTGTGACATCAGAACCATTCGTCCATACTTGTGGTAAACCCTCAATAAATTTGAAGCCATTTCATTTAAGCAGTACTGATTTTCCACTTGGCAGAACCTGTGCCATAAGGGACTCTCTAGTTCGGATTTACTCCAATGGTTAAAGCCCGACATTTTCTTTTCAAAATAAACTTTTTATTGAACCACAAAAATGTTAATTTTAGTGATACTGAGTACAATGCTATATCTAAGTTAGGTATTCTGGAGAATATATGTATACAATAAAGACATGCTAGCACATCTGGTAAACAAAGGAGCAACAACTAGAGCTATAATAGAAATACAATATTGCCATCAGTTCAGGAATATAATCACAGTAGGCATGGGGATACTATCATAATAAGAACATTAAGCTTATGTAAGGTTGGTGCCAAATAGTGTTGCATGCGCAATGGCAAACAATTGCTCCGTAATCACCATTGTGTATGCTGCTGAATCAAACCCTATGTGCCAGAGCAAGGAACCCTTCTCCATTTCTCTATAACATCTATTAATCCGACTCAGCAAAATGTAAACTCATTTGAAACTTTATTTTGCTGTCATGTCAGACTACTGTCCATTGGGAATAATCGAATATCACATTTAAATCATGAAGCACAAGTGGCCTACTATTAGTGTTTGTGTCATTACGTTTGTAATTTATTTATTACAATTTACTCATATAGCGCCAGCATATTCCGTTGCATTTTAATAGTAATAGTAGAAAAGAATATAGGGCCTGAATCCAAGATTTACGCTAATGCCATCACAATATTCTAATACCTTCCACAGCATAGCCGAGCATAGGGACGCCCATTGCTGCCTTGTCATATACGCCCGACGACGTAAACATCAGTAATATTGACGCACATCGGACAGTCACAGAGCATGTAAGTCAAGTCTGACCAGCTGCAATCACAGCACCTCTCCTGACACGCAGAGAGCTGTCATGCTGTGGCTGTGAAGGAGATCACAATGGCTAATTTATCATGCCCATGAAATGACGTTTAAATGGTCGTGATATGCCTGCATTTGGGAAGTAGTCATCATCACGGTGGTCGGGTAAGTATTAGGGCTAGGGGAAGAGTTAGGTTTAGGGTTAGACACTACGAGGGTTAGGGTTAGGCTGCGGGGAGGGAGGGTTAAAGGTAGGCTGTGAGAGGTGAGGGTTAGGGTTAGGCTGTGGGGAGGGAGGGATAGGCGGAGGGTTAGAGGTTAGGCTTAACATGCTTACCATATCTTGTCAGGATTCTGACTGTCGGGATGCCGCTATCAGTATTCTGACCACCAACATCTTGACCGTACCCAACCCCTGTGTTTACCTAGCCACCCCTCTTACATACCCCAAACGCTGGCTCCCTATCACTCACATTGTGAGTGAATCCTATGTGTGAGCATGATCGCAATTCAGTCGCTGCGAGTGTGCAGTGCGGCATTCGTGCATGCACAATGGCTAACAATCGCTCGAACTTTGGAAATATCGGCACTGCATAAATCCCGGAATCAGACCCACAGTGTGGCTTTGGTCAGTGGTGTTAAAAAATAGCAATTTTTATTAAGATTCAGTTTAACAGCTGATGTCAAAATGACCAACTGACACTGGAGCAATCAAGGACCAATACGGTCAATGTAACAAACTGCTTTCATAACTATCAAAGCAAAGGCTACAGAATAAGCGTGACTCTTTTAATGTCAAGTTAATGTCATACTATCTATAATTCATCTATTTTTTCTTGTTTGTTTATTAAGATGATACATATAAGACACAGTAACAGCCAGTACAGTTTTTAACTCTTTACCAACCACCAAATTATTTAAAATCACAGATCTTGGTGAATACTAAGCTGATATATTAAAATGATGCATTAAAATAACCATTAAAATGGTGCTGAATTCATGACCACTTTCCTTCTAGCTTTCAAAGCAGTAAACATAACAAAGTGGCAGCTGCTCAAATCAATTTGGCAATACTCTTCAGGTTCATGAAAGGGACATGTCATACTAAACAAAAAAACAGAAATGAGGTGTATCCCCCAGATGTCCCCCAGCACACTAAATTGTACATGCAACAATACTTGAAAACTATATGGTAATATAAATTCAGAGATATTTGTTGCATGCATTTGCAAATACATGGTAAGCCACCAGGCCAACTTAACGGCTTCTCTGATAACTGGTGGTACCTACACTGCATGATAACAGTACACACTCTGGGACATGTAATTGTCTATTGTAGGCCCCATGATAAAGGCACATAGAGCAGCACAACCAAATTGTCAGCCAGCTTACCTGGGAGTCACCCCTTGGACCTCCAATTAGCACTACAAGAACCAGCATGCCCTCCAAATGCTGGTTCCATCTTTGCAAACATAACAAAGTGGAAGCTGTTCAAATCAATTAGGAAATACTCTTCAGGTGCATGAAAGGGAGGGGTCATACTAAACAAAAAAAACAGAAATGGGGGTGTCCCCCAGATGTCCCTCAGCACACTAAATTGTACCTGCAACAATACTTGAAAACTATATGGTAATAGAAATTCAGATATTTGTTGCATGCAGTAGAGTATTTAGTGGAAACCAAGTAAAGCATTGATTGATTGATTGATTGATAGATTGATTGATGAGTGTTATTATAGCTATAAAAAATAAATCAGAGAAATGGAAAACACTGTTAAGAGACAAGCATTGAAAATGGATGGCATTGCAAGGTATAAAACAACACTGTAATGTACAGTAATATACACTATCTGTCAAATACACACAAATTTGGCAAAGCCCAAATCGAAAAGTGGCACACAATGGAATTGTCCATGTGACCTCCTACCCAACCTCCAACCTTATGTTGTCTATTAAAAAGGACATGCACAGTTTAACAAACCAAGCAGTTCAGTGACACTGACTGCAACTTTTGTGGCTGAAGTGCTTGGTTTGTTTGGGCCCTCACAAAATAAGCTACCAATGGGCTTAAGGTGGCTAACGACATTGTTAATCATCTCTACACTGGAAAGATGTCATTATTATCCTCCTCGTCCTCACCATCATCAGTGTTAACATCATAATCACACTATATTAGCTCATCCCCACTGGAATCCACCATTACAGAAGTCTCTGTACTTTGTTGCAATTGGCAGCAAAGGTCCTTTTCATTGAATTTGTAGTTCATTTTTATGAACATCAGTTTTGACAAATTTTGAGGAAGTAGTCTCCTACGCCATTGCTGACAAGGTTCCCGGCTGTACTAAACATTCTTTCCGAGTACACACTGGAGGGTGGGCAGCTTAAGTATACCAAAGCTAGTTTGTACAAGGGGCTCCAATTGCCTTTTTTCCCTCCCAGTAATCAAAATGACTGTGTGACATGCTAATTTGTACATTGTCATTAAAATAATCCTCCACCATTCTATTGATGGTTAGTGTGTCAGATTGAATCACGATATAGGTGTCAATAATTTTGGCTAATTCTTTTAAGCCTGACCAGATGTCAAAATGGTGTTTCACTTTGATGCACTGAGTTGATTTATCATTCTCACCCCAAGTGGATCTCTTGGAAAAGGTCAGTTTTTTCCTGACAGCAGCATTTGCAGGAGAAACTAAAGCAGGAGCTGTCATCATGTCATGTGCCATTTGAGCTGAAAATTTGCTGGCAAGGAGCTTTTTGCATCTCTTAGATCTGTGTCAGTTGGAAAAAAATATGTTATGTACGATTTAAACCTAGAATCAAGCATGGTTGCCAAAATGTAGTGATCCAATTGCAAGATCTTGACAACACTTTGGTCCAACATATTTAGCGGAATCTCTTTGTTTCATCTCATCCTTCAGTTTCTTTAGCTGCTTTTCCAGTAATTTTATTAAGGGAATCACCCGACTCAAGCTGGCAGTTTTTAAACTCACTTCTTTAGTTACTACTTCAAATGATTTTAATAGTTTGCTTATAACAGAAAGTATTCTCCGGTGTGCTGGACTAAGATAAATTCCCCCTCCTCTCCCTATGTCATGGCTTGTTGTGTATGTTTGGATGGCTTGTTGCTGTTCCTACAGTACATGCGCTGAAGCATATAATGGATGGAATTCCACCTGCTCCCTAACTCTTGCTTCAGTTGGTGGCATCGCAAATGTAACTGTTTTTGCAGCCTCTTCAATCTTCTACATGGGACATTTGTAGATCTGGATACACCAACCTCATACCAGCTTCAGCACGCCTTGAATATGAAGAATATCTGAACCATGAAGCTGCACCAAGACACGGCTTTGACACTACACTCTGCACCGGCAGCTGCTGTAACATCAAGGTATTTCTACATTAACAGCCATGGCATACATAGGATACGGTCATCCAGGTACTGATTTTTATTTTTTTGCCCATCCAGGACTTGGTAAGAACTGAAGGACACCCACAGTCACTGTTATTCTGCATGGAGGTCAGTATACAAAGCCAGATATGCACACACTAGTGCACCATTGTTATCATCTTTGTTCAGCAATTGCCAAGATTGACAGGAATCGAGACTTTTACCCTGATACATGCATACTTCTAGCTCCTATGGTAAACAACTGGATCCCTGCTGAACTTGTCCCATAACCCCTCCCTGTTCTCCCTTCCCCATTCCCCTCACATTACACAAATGTAAGTGTTTACATTATCCCATTCACACACCCCTACCCCTTTGTTGTATTTGTGTACACATTTAGTTGGTTCTCTGGCTGGCCATATCATACTGTAGACATTTTAGTATATTTTTATATTCTGCATAATCTTGCATATGTACTCTATTTAAATAAAAGATAAACTAACCCTGGTTTTACATTTCCATGGTCCATATCATTATTGTAGCATACTGGCTTCAAGTGTATATTCTAGTGCATGTGGCTATATATGACAACTATTGATTACCACACTTAGACTTATATATACTGTAGACACCCAGGGTCATTTTAAGAGAGGAGGGGGCCCATGTGCAGCCTCCGCTTGAGCCCCCTCCTCTCTGTCGGCACACTGAATGCAGTAGATTCTGGTTTAATGCCAGAAACTACAGCGCATGTGTGGGAACATATTTTCTGCGCATGCGCAGGTCACCGGGAAGATGGCCATCGCCATTTTCCAAGTGATTATTTGCTGCTCTGCAGCACCGACCCGACCTCAACCCCAAGCGGCTTCCACCATAGGTTAAGCTGCCTTGCAGCGTGGATGTATAATTTTGCAAATAAATCTTCTACACGCGGTTACTATATGCTAAAATTGTGAATCACCTAGTTTATTGTGAGGGCAAAACATGATGTGTTCAAATTCACCTAGTTGTAATGCTCTCAAAATGCTACTTGCATAATCAGAAATGACAAATCCTGATGCTAGCCCTAGCGGGGTAAAGAATATTGCTATGGCATCTCTGAGTTTTATATAACAGGTTGACACGGGTATGCCTCTTAGTGAAGCCAAAGATACAAAGAGTAGCCTGCCTATGAATGAGCTGGCAATGTGTGTTAGATACTGCTACTGAAGGCGATACACCCATCTAGTGGGCTATCATAGTCATTTAATATTTAATGGGGCTATCATAGTCATTTAATATTTAGTTTGACCAGTACTACTTGTCCACATATCTGTGGTTAAATGGACAGTGTTTACATTTGCATGACATACATTTACCGTATGTGGTAATTTTCTAGGCCAAGAACTTATTTTTTTTTAACCTCCTGGTACAGACGAGAATTTACTGTTCTGGTAAAATGGAATCGTAAAGGATTTTGGTAGGGGACACAGGACCCAATTATCTGTCTAAAACCACATGCAGTGTTTGCAGATATTGCACTCAGATCTAATGCTAGCATAGCGATCATGGCTTCAGTGATCTGCTGTGTAACTGGATGGAAGCTTTCATGCTTGCTTTCTCTTGCAAAGGATAGTTTCACAGTCAATTGTTGTTTGAAGCTACTTGTCTTTTTAGTACCCTTCTGGGATGAGGATTCACCACCAGCAGCAGCAGCAGCAGCCATAACGCACAAGGATTCTTCTGGGGCATTCTGTATAGAGGAAAAGACAGTTAGCCTTCACAAATTGGATGCAGGAGGACTACCACCAATCATTAATAAGGAGTTTGATGATGATGGTGTTTTTGGTGGAGATTGTAAGTGCTGGGATCTATCAATGATGTTGCAATATGATGCTGGACTGCGTAGTATGATTTTACAGGATTTTCCAAATAATAAACATGAACTCGCTGCAAATTACGTAACAGGGATGACTTAAAGTCACTACCTATAGTTAATTTAACTTCACAAACGGTACAGATGGCTTGACAAATTTACCCCTTAGACTCTCCTCAGAGATTAGTGAAGTTTGTGAAAACTTTAGGTTTGTTTTGACAAACTGATTTGCCTATTTTAAAGGTGGTACTGGAGAGATCAAATGTTATATATATATATATATATATGTACATTTAATTTATATATCTATCTTTATAAGCACAGTATCATTTTCTTTTTTTGTGGCCACTTTTTGTGGAATTTATTACTATTCCTCATTAGAACTAGCAGCTATTTTTCAAACATTAATATGCAATTTTTTGTATATATAGGATATATTATATCCATCATTTATTAGTATTGAGTACACATATGTTTCTGTTTTAAAGGTGACACATGTAGATTTAGAGTCTTCCCTTTCGTATCCTGTATTCACTTCCACAGGCAAAACATTACAATCTAAAAATAAGCAAAATAAAGGGGGTGCCCCATAGTGCATCACAAGATAAAATTTAATAAGCAGTTTAAAAGTACATAGGTCAAGTATGCGTACCAATGCTGGCGGTGACAACCACTGCAAGTCAAAGGAACATGAAATATCACACATCCGTGGCATATTCAGCTGGTCCATGATCAATCATTTATGGATTAGGCAATGTCCCTATGCATTTCATCATGAAGACCTCATCAGAGGGCTCACTTCCACAGTGGCATCCTCAATTTCTAAGTCACCATCTTTAATTTTTCTGCCCCTACATTTGCAGAGGGTGTGAAAATGGCAGAAGGTGACTTCTCTAGTACTACAGTGTCATAAATGTCATACTCACACATAGCACTCGTGGACATACTTAGGGGTAAATTTACTAAGATTCGAGTTTGGTCAAGTTAGCAATCTCTGGAGAGTTTGGGCATTTTTTTCCAC
Organism: Taudactylus pleione; assembly: GCA_031769625.1. Lineage (NCBI taxonomy): Eukaryota > Metazoa > Chordata > Amphibia > Anura > Myobatrachidae > Taudactylus > Taudactylus pleione. The sequence goes on from JAUIMM010001336.1 coordinate 1,029,415, forward strand.
TCGCAAATTTACTAATGTAAAACTCGGGAGAGAAATCTCCTTTGTTATGGGAAAATACTGGAGAGTTAGCAAACTCTCTTCACTTCACCATTGGTTAAACTCGATAAACTTTTCACTGGTGAAGATAGGATTCAGGAATTTACCAAGATGAGAGTTTATAAACTCTCATGAGCATGAACAATTTGCCTGTAAAAATTTGTGAGTTTGGCAGAAACATACACAGATCAGTGTGATCCATGTATGATTCTGCCTGTATATAGTAAAAAAAAGGGTTAAATTAAATTTAAAAAAATTACGTAGGGTCTCCCCCAAAAGCATAACCAGCCCTGGACTGCTCAGCCAGTCCTGGTTCCAAAAATTATTGGGAACAAAACAAGTGAAAAATGCATTGGGGTTCCCCTATATTTAAACCCTGCACTGGATCCTAAAATACGGTGGAACCCTACTTGTTTTGTATGCAAGCAGTGGGTGATCGTATTCCACAGATAGTCACGGCTCTGTAATGGAGGTAATCTCCATTAGAGAGCAGTGACTATCTGTGGATTATGTTTATGCTTAACAGAAAGACTTTAATTGGAAGCTTCTTTTGAGGTAACACCCACTGCTTGCATACAGCTTAAGACGTCAGGACCTAAAAGGATTATTCAGAGGTGAAAAGTAAAAAATCTGTTTTTCTTAAAGTTGCAAAATCTTCTTTTTTGATTGTCCCCCTGAGAAAGTCCCATTCAAGGTGTCGTACCCTTTTGTCCCATGGCAGGTTTCCACCTATAAGCTCATACCCTTTGGGGTGAATAGTGGTGTACATCTACCTTACCAAGACGTTGGTTATCTGACACCATTGTTTTCTGATGTAAGAAATTGTTTTGAAATAATTTTTAATAAAACCTAAAGATAAATTCATGAATCAGTTTCTAATTAGGCATATCGGCCTACTTTCCTAGATGACATTTTGGTGTGAGGGTATATTTCAGGACATTCCCTCCAATCGTAACAGTTCTTCCACATCTTATAAAGAAAAGTCTAATGATGTTATTTTTAACACAGTGCCTGAACACACAACACAGTGCTCCTATGGCGTTTTTTTTTAATAACACAGTGCCACTTCAACACAGTGCTTCTTCTGGCATTTTTTTTATACAACTGTTCCTTTTAACACAGTGCTCCTAATTGCATTTTTTAGTGCACAGTGAATGGCCCTGTATTAGATAGATAGAAAGATAGATAGATAGATAGATAGATAGATAGATAGATAGATAGATAGATAGATAGATTAATAGATAGATAGATTAAAAAATACAGGAAACACATGACTATAGAGTTAAGCATACCTCTCAACTGTCCCCATTTCGGTGGAACATTTTTTAAGGGACTGTCCTGGCATCCTGCAATAGCATACTTTAGTCAATTTCCAGATAGTTCTACTGTAGAATTGTCCTGTACGTATGGAAGTGATGCCCTTGATTCTGGCCTTCAGCCTGATAATGCAAGCACAATATTTTTTGTTACTTGCAGTGTTCTTACTAAATGCTTGTTGTACCTTTGACAAAAAGCCAGTTGAAGTCATATTGAACATTAAGAAATTATAAGCTTGATTTGCTGTTAAAATATAAGTTTAGCAAAAAACAAATGACACTTGGTAAAATGTGTTCTTCAGTATGTCCCATTAGACTAAGAGCACTAAACCCAAAGTAATAAAAACCATTGAAACAGAAACATTCAAATTACAACACAATGACAATGTAAAGTAGAATTCATTACTAGAAGATTCATTCTCAAACTATAACTTAGGCACTTAACTTAAAACACAAAATTGTGTCTGATGGATGCCTGCACAGAACTTATGCAGCTGTTCTTTTCAAAGGCAAAGCCATATGTGATAATGTTTGAGTAGGCACATCAGCAAACGAATGACTTACTTTCTAACCAGTTTGCTTTTATTTGATCCTATATAAAAAATAAGGTTCCTTCCTAAATTTTGGCCAGACAGATATATGAATATATAGGGGTACACAATTTTGGATTACCGTGGGTATGCGCGCTCCCGATACCCGCGGCATCCAATAGAAACCCTGCACCGCGTAAAAGTAAAATAAAAAAATTCTGCACCTTCCTACCCGGGGGTCTCCGGTGGTCTCCGCAGCTCCCGGTGGTCTCCTCTCTATCTTCTCACTGGAAAGGGGGCTGCTGGGAGTCCCGGAGGCTGCTGGGAGGCTCCAGGGGCTGGTTAGAGTGACAAGGGCTGCTGGGAGATGTAGATCTCCCAGCACTCATTCCACGGGGGAACACACTAAACTTGGGGGGTACACATACACCGGGGGTCACACACACACTCATGCACACACACACTCACTCATACTCACTCATACACACTCACACACACTATATACGCACCGCTGCAGCAGGAGACCATGTCCCGACACTGGATGCAGAAGACAGCACTTCAGAAGGTGAGTATTACTGACTAATTAAGCAAATTGGAAACTTCTAATTGCTTAATTAGTTATTAAGAGGGGTGCCGCCAGGCAGAGGCGGGCTGGGCCGGGGGGCAGGGTGACAGATGCCCCCCGGGCCGGTCCCATTTGCAGCACTTTGGGCTGGCCACTGGTTCCTGCAGAATGGGCTGCGCTCAGGGGCGGATTGCTTGGCCAGACCCCTGCACATTGCTGCCAGGCCGCCTCACACTGTTTCTGGGCCAGATGCCACGATCGGAGCTCAGCTTAGCTCCGATCGGGCAGTATTCACTGTTGAGCAGTGCTTCTAATTACTGCACTGTGACTGGCCAGTGGCCAGTGCAATAAAGTTTTTTTTTTTTTTCCTATTGGAGCAGTGTGCCTGACGTCACACGCGCAGCTTCACTGGTGAGCTGAGAAGGAGAGGAGCCGCGGCCGGGAAAGGAGCGTACTGAAGAAGCTCAGCATGGTGAGTTTCCGTCTGCATAATAACAGTTTACCCCCCCACACAGACAGTACAGGCTTTTCGCAGTGTGCTACCCTCTCAACTCTCTGAGCTGGGTGCCAATGGCTGGGCTCCAGAGCCTTCTTCACAGTGTGCTGCTGGGTGGCCACGGTGTTTGTGTGTGCCTGCTGGGGGGAATGTACTACTACTCAGACAGTGACTCTCAGTATTATCACCAAAGGCACAGACACGCCCTCTGAGGAAAGGGAATATATATGTGAGTACAGTTTAAATATAGAAGGGGTGTGAGCTTGGTAGTGGATATATCCCCTTCAGTTTTTGTACTCTGATGTCATTACTGTCCAAAGTCAATCTTTACTACCCACATGGCATAGAGGGGGAATATAAATATGTGAAAACATGGAAAAAAAAAACATGTCTTACATTTGTGATTACCCTCCTCCGCCGGCTAGTCAGCGGAGCATCGACGGATTCCAGGCAACCGCCCGACGTCATTTTACCAGACCAGACTCTGTGATGCTGCTGTATGCAACGCTCTCACACCGCCAGACGGACTCAGCATGGCCACGTCCCTTACAAACTAGAATTGCACTCATAAAGGTAAGACATGTTTTCTTTTTCCTTGCTACACATGTCCTGATAAAAAAGTTCAAGAACCTTGAAGCGTCTACTTGCACATAAAGCTATAAAATTAAATTTATTTTTTTTTACCTAAGGAGGAGTACCGCCTGTCTATCCTGTCTAAACCTGGGGCTGCATAGCTACTAATAAGAAGGATACTTGCGCTATATATATATATATATATATATATATTAAAAATTAGGGCTCCACTCATGGGCCAGTGCTTTGTGGATGCCCCCCAGGCTAAACTTTGCCAGCTAGCCCCTGCCGCCAGGGTCCCAGAGCATTTACTGACCTTCTTTCCTAAAATTGGGGATTATAGGAAAAATAGGTCGTGCTCTGGAGGTGCGCAAAAAAAACCTCCCTGCGCGCTAAAAGTAAAAAACTCTGCTCCTGATTGAATAGCAAAAATCCTGCACCTGCAGCCAAAACCCCGACGCTTAGGGTTAGGCACTTACCAAAGGGTTAGGGTTAGGCACTAGAAGGGATGGTTAGGGTCAGGCACCTACCCCGAAAGTTAGGGTTAGGCACCAAGGGGAGGGTTAGGGTGAGAATTAGGGCTAGAAAAGAAATGTGTTGACCTTTTGACCCTGTCGACCTATTGTCTGTCTAGCATCTGGGGTGAAATGTAATAGGGTGTGAGTTTTGAAAATAAGTGAGTATAGCGCTATACCCATATTTTTTCAGACCTCACCGTGAGAACAGGCAAACTCGCATTTAGCTCACCCCCCCTGCAACTCGCAATGGCAAAACACGCATCCAGATGTTTTGCCATTGTGAGTATACAACTCTGGCAATGTAATAAGAGTGTGAGTGTTTAACTCATACAATATCACTCAGTGGCGTAACTACAGAGAGTGCAGAGGATGCAGTTGCTATGGGGGCCGCCACTTGGGGACCCGAGTTCCTGCAAGCAAACTGCACTTTTTATTCCTTTTTTTTTTAGATTATTTCGATATAAAGTTTATTTATTCCGGCCCTGCTGCACCCTGCTGTAGTTACGCGGGCCTACTGCCTTCAGATATCACTGGGAGTCCCGTACTGTGGAGAGCCGCGACTCGTGAGATGATGATGTCATCATCACGCGAGTCCGAAAGCAGTGCAGGAAGTTGACAGACCAGATGCCGCCAGAGTGTCTGCTGACAGCCTGATGTGGTGAGTACAATCTGGCCCCCAGGCCGCCCCTCCCCCGAGTCTCCCCGCTCCCACTGCTGCCGGTCAGTCTCATTCAGGGGGAGTGAGGTGCTACATGGTGAGGGGAGTGAGAAGCACTATGAGGTGTGGGGGTAGTGAGGTGCTACAGGGTGAGGGGAGTCAGTGATGAGCTACAGGGTGTGGAGAGTGAGAGGTGCTATGAGTTGAGGGGAGTGAGGTGCTACAGAGTGAAGGGAGTGAGGTGCTACATGGAGAAAAGAGTGAGTATATACGTATATACATTTATATATATGTATACATTCTGGTTGAGACCTGAGTTGGGGGGAGCTCTTAAGAATTTTGCTATGGGGCCCACAAAGTTCTAGTTACGCCCCTGCTATTACATTTGAAAACTCATAAAAAAACAGACCTGCTTCAGGGTAGTAAGTCTAACACAGAATGATGCACAGATCCGTGAGATCTGTACATCTTTCTGTGCTTTTCAAATAAGGAAACAGTAAAAGCATACATGCTTTACTACAACTTTACTTTTTACTGAAAAAAGCTTTTATGACTTAAACTAATCACAAGAGTGAGCAAACATCGTTACTGCCTCGATTGCATGTGTCTCTTGTGTGCGTTTCTAGCATTTATTTATTTTCTAGGCACATAAGTGTACTTACTGTAGTAAAGAAATTTGCTTCTCCACCAAAGTGAAACTAGCAGATATAAATAAAATAATAATACAGGATGAGACCAGATCCATCTCTGAGCAGCAGAAAAAAATCAATTGCTTTTTCAAAGTGAATATGGCCGAACACCTTACTTCCCTGCTAGGATTGCCTCTAAATATGTGCCCTCTTCACCCTGTATCTCACAACGATAATCTCACTCTGCAAAATAAAACCTCTTGCAGCCTTTGGGGTCTATTTACTAAGCAGTGTTAGGAGACAGAGTGAAAAGTGATAAGGTGCCAGCCAATCAGCTCCCAACTGTCATTTTTCAAACACAGCCTGTGAGATGGCAGTTAGGTGCTGATTGGCTGGCACCTTATCACTTTTCAATATGTCTCCTAACACTGCTTAGTAAATAGACCCCTATATCTCTTCCCTGTAGCCATTCATCCTCAATGTAGCATTATCCCATCTATAGTCATTTATCCCCTTACCAGAGCATTATCTTCCCTGAATCATTTATACACCCTGCAGCCATTAGTCACCCTTACTTGATTCTCCCCCACAAATACATGCAGAGCCGTAAGTACACTTTTTGGTGCCCTGTGTCAGAGAGAGTATTCGCTCTCCCTCCCCCCATTTTTTAAATAGGGACATAAGATAGTGCACTTGAAAAAGGGCCATGGCCTCATGGGGAAGGGCTAGGGAAGAGATAGGAGAGGGGCCAGGAGATGCTGGGGATAAAAGAAGAGAAAGCTACAAGTGAGAATGATAATAAATAGGAAAATTGCCAGGCCCAAACAGCGCCCTGTGCCCTGCGGTGCCCTGTGCCATGGCACTGGTCGGACTACCCTAGTTACAGCCCTGCATGTAGCACAGAAGAGCATGGCATCATCTTCATAGGCTTCAAATTAGCCCCTTCTGAGCAGGATTTATTTAGAGCATTGATCTCTGAGGAGTCTATTGGCCACACATCAGTAACTTCTGAGATTAGGGTTCTGTACAGTGTATTGAAACTGGTAACATAGCGTCCAGGATGAGCTTCTGTACTTTTGAATTGTGTGCTCAAGAATGGCAGTTGCAAGGGTTCTGGAGCACACAAAGGACATGGCATGTTTGTGGTCACCACAGTGAGCTATTGAGCTCCCTACTGCACCAGGACATCGCTGAGCAGCATTAGATTGCACTCAGTAACTTTCTTTGTAAGTAATGCTCTGCAGCTATTTACTGAGTTCTACATATACAGCATAACTGATTACTTAAGTGACTCCAAGCATTGCTTAAATAATCAAATTTAAACACATGCAGGGCTTTTATTTACATTGTTTTTATAGATGCATAGCATGTTAGTGCAATTGTAGGAAAGTTTACAGTAACAGTCTCACAAGGTAAATATGGATACACAAATTGGTAACAATAACATACTGGAGTATACTATGGCAGAAAGAGAGAACACACATGTATTGAAGAATAAAATAAGGATACAACACATGGATAATGTGTTTCAAATAGAGAGATCACAATCATGTAACAATTGGGAAAAGCTCAAAGGAGTCCTTACCATAGCCATGGTGATTATGACAATATAATAAAACCTATGCTTCAATCACTTTTCTTATTTTTTCTAACCAAAAATGGAGTGTGACTGCCTCTGGAGTGAAGGCCAGAGAGAGTCAGGCATAATTTGAACAAGAACTATGAAAGGAAATAATAAAAATAATAAGGTAATCGTATGTAATAGGGAGAATACAAAACCTTAGGATCGCAGCTGGTTGTGGTGGATCTTAAACCTTCTCTGTTTAGAAATGGAGATAACATGAGGTCTTAATCGAGTAACAGATATGACATAATAACTATTACTAACAACATAGGTCTAAAAATGGGTAAAAAAAAACTATTCAAATTAAGTGTGTAGAGCATGGAAGAAATAATGAAAATAATGTGTAGTTAACAAACCCCTGAAGGCAGAAAATGGACAGATCATATCTTAAATGGAGACTGCACTAGAAGGGTAACAAAAGAAAAAAATATATATATAAAATGGAAATGTGTGTAAGGAATGAGCCTGGCAAGTGGGGATGCTCAACCTGGTCCCAAACATCGAAATGAACCATACATCAACTAATCATAGTTCCCAACTATGTCAAATTTTGCCTGATGAGTCCAGCGTCCACCTCTGTTCCACAAAGTCAGAAGTAGAAGTGAAGCTGAAAAGGCAAATCAGGGTGGGTCCCCAGGAATCAGAAAACCGGGGTTCCCCAGGAAGATCCACCAAGTTGTAGGATCCCAATGCAGGGTACTGAAACCCACTCCCTCAGTTGTGAGGTGTTCCTAGTGTAGCAGGCAGAGACTGAGTAGGAGAAATGTGTGTCCTTAATGCTTTCAGCGATATCCCTACCCACCTCCTGAACAGGTTGGCTGTGAGAGTAAGATCCTACTTTAGCCATACAAATGGTTAATTTAGTCATACAGAGCTTTTTCAGTAAGAGCAGTGCCTCACTTTCCACCTTAGATAATGATTAAGCATTACAGTACACACAGTTTAACGGCTGTATTCACTCCTCCCCTGTGACAACAGGGCTTTCTACTGCTTCATTTAATTCAGAAAAGAGTTACCATGGAGAAATGTCAGATTTATCCAGCAGTGTGCCTAATTAGTGCACATTTCACTTCCCCATACAGTAGTAAGGGGAAATCAGCCTGCTGCCATTCAGAGAAGAGCAGAAAGCTCAGCTTTCCATTTTTCCTTTCCAGAATCTATCGCCATCTCAGGCCCTCATTTATCAACTAGTTTTATCATTCACAACGAGTGATAAAACTCGTTGCGTATGATAAATGGTGCTCCAGCCAATCAACTGAATCAGCCTTTTTTTCAAATAGATGACAGGTGCTGATTGGCTGGAGCACCATTATTTATCACACACAACAAGTTTTCTCACTCGTTGTGAAAGATAATACTCGTTGATAAATGAGGCCCTCAGGATGGCATAATGAGCCTTGTTGATGAGAAAAGCAGTGAAAACAGCTGTCTTGCTAATTATCACTTAACCAGCTTTAATATGCATCTTGCAAATTGTATTGTGTGTCATAATTCCAGCATATACAGGACCAGTGATCACAATAAGCCATTAAATGCGGCAGTAGGACCATCCTACCTGAGATTAATGTTTTTTATTTCAGATGTGGTCACCATTCCAGAGCATTGGAGCTAGTCCGGTCAGAAGAACCTAGCACTGCCCTGGACATATATGTACATATTGGTCTCATCATGCACTGGATAGTGTATTAATAATTAACTATATTAATGGTCTATAGCAGTGCTCTCCTAACTGCATGTTTTCCAGATCTCCTAGTTGGTGCACAGGTGTATTTATTACTGGCGGACACAAAAAATGCACAGGTGGTGCTAAAGATTACATTTGTGATACTAAAAAGAACATGCTGCACTAATAAAATTCTATATTACTATTTCTATAGTGGACATGGTGTGGCCTGGGGAGGGGGGTTTCCAGGCATCCAGAAACCTCCCCTGCGTTGCCTATTTTTACCCATCTCCTGCAACTTACCAGACTCTGATCAGCACCGATTAGAGTGCCAGCAGTGACAGGGCTGGCTAGTCAAAGGGGAGGGCAGTGATAGGAAAGCAGAATCTGGGGTTAATCTCACCTTTGACAGCAGCCAGAGGCTTCCCAGCTGCCAACCCCAGTGTGAGCTCCTGACTCTTCTGCCGTCTGCCCCCTCCGCTGAATTAAAGTTTATCCTCTGAGTCCTGGAACTTCAGCTAATAAACTTTGCCCTCTCCCCCTGTGGAGCAGGGACTTCTTTAACCCCTGCACTGAATGGGACTCTTTGGGCTGGAATGAATACACTAGCATATCACCAATAAAATGGCCACCTCCAGTGCTGGAGACATATTTACTCTGCGCATGGGCCATCAGTATTTTTTGATGGAATTTGTTTTGTTTTACTGTTCTGCACCCCCGGAAAGTGCATTGCCGGGGACCCAACTTTTTGCACTGCATCGCAGTCCATGAGGCTGCCATCAGAAATTGTGGAAATGTTGGGTTTGCGTCTTATGTCCCTATTTGAAAAATAGGGGGGAAGGGGGGGTGCCAATGCTCTTTCTGGCCCAGGGCACCAAAAAGTTTAGTTACGGCTCTGTCCACCAATATTCTGATCAAACTATAGCCTAGGGCACTGGTTCTTGGGGTCAGGGGTACCGAGAGGGGGGGGGCGGGTACTAATTACCAGAGTTTGCTGGAGGGGCCGGGTCCAAAGCCTCACCCCCTACCTCCTACCTGTCAGCAGCCCAGCACAAGCTGCTGTGTGCTGGGCTGCAGTGGGAGACTGCTCCTCTGTTTGTGGAGGAAGGAAAGCCTGCCGTTTGTAGGCGGCCCTACTGACATCAGCAGTGATGTCAGTAGGTAGCTTCCTGCTCTGTTAGAGCAGGAAGCTACCTGGGGCTTGCAGGAGACAAGACCCGACCCCAAGGGTCTCGTCGCAAGCCCCTCAACCATCGCGACCATCACCTGGTCACTCGCTAAAGCTGTGGGTGGTCACCCACAGCTTAGCGAGCGGCCAGGAGGCCGACTTTTAAAGAAGAAGCAACAGCCCTCATTCAGAGCGAGCGCTCGCGTTTTGCGAGCGGCTCTGAATGAGGTCCCTTGTGTTCTGGATGTCTCATGTGTAAGAGGTAGAAAGCAACTAAGGGGTCTATGCACTAAGCCTTGGAGAAAGATAAAGTGAATGGAGTTAAAGTACCAACCAATCAGCTCCTGTCATTTTTCAAACACAGCCTGTGACATGGCAGTTAAGAGCAGATTGGCTGGGACTTTATCTCAGTTCACTTTATCTCCAACCAAGGCTTAGTAAACAGACCACTTTGTGGGAATGTGTGAGCACAGACTGGGGAAATCTGAGGAAATAAGGTTCATATTGTTTCATTGCCCCAATGTGTATAGCATATACATAATCCATTATTTCATAACAAGTTTTTTACTTTTAACACAGTGTTAGGTTGCAAAAATAATGCTCATCCAAACTTTAGCAATTTACCTTGTATGTCTACTCAGGCAGCCTTTTCTTCCCTCCTATTTCACCTCATTGCTGAAATGTTCCATGCATTCATATGACATAAATAAGTTTAGTCAAGTAATAATGTATTGTGTGGAATCCACTAGGCTGCTCTATGTATTGTATATCAGTCTCCTGGATGCTCCCTGTACTGTATGGTCCCTACAATGCTTGTTATTGTTATGATTCAAACGTAAACATTGGGGTGGGGGTTTGGGGTTAGGAGTTTATTAGTTTAGGGCCATTGGCACTAGTCCCTGCTTGAGTGTACTCAACTTAAAACACCACATGTAAAACAGATCTTGTTGAATGGAGAGGAAAGTTCCTAATTGTTCTACTATTTAATATTCCTCAGATATATCAGCACTGTTCAGTAGGTTAAAGTAATATTTTACACTAGCTGGGATACCCGGCGTTGCCTGGGTTGAAGACTGGACCCTGAAGTACACCTACAGCCTTCATTTTTTTACATTATCTTAGTCTATAACCTGGATAACTATGCAAATTGGGACTAAATGACAGTGCAGGCAGGAGTATTCTCATACCGTTTGGAATGGGGTATATCAGGAACAGAGTGACTTACAGAACAGAAATGAGTATAGCTTCCAAAATCACTTGAGTTTCAGAAATCACTGCAGAACAAAGGGGGTGATTTAGCTGTGGACAGATGTTATTGCAGCTGCGATAGCTGTAATATGGTAATGCAGCAAGAGGTATTACTGATCTGAGCTGCGTCCAAGGACACAGCATTGGATCATCTGCAATCCCTTTGGCCGGCTGAGTGATTATGGGTTCACGGAAGCTGGCTACCACAGATGAGTAAAATAGGCCAGGAAATCTCCGTCAGCCAATGGAGATCCTGGCATCTCCACTCCCCCCTAATGGCGGTGACATGCTTCCTGGCCAGCAATGACAGCAGACTATGAATCACTAACAATCTGCTGCCGGACTCCGTTTGGGATTGCAGAACCCATACTGCACATGTGGCAGTACGGGTCAGGTACATGCACATATTTCTGATAATCGGGAATCTGCGTGATTCCTGTCACTGCGTCCGCAGCTGAATCACCCCCTGAATTCACTCTGCAGACAAACATTTCAGACCATGTCAAGCAGGGCTGCCATCAGTGGGGGAATGCCGGGACTTGAGTTCTGTTCCCAGACAAATGGGGGCCCACCCACAGTGGCACTGTTTGGCTGCGATCAATCTCCACTGTTGTTTGTAATCTCCATATGATAAGCTTTGCCAGGATTGTGGATTGATTATGCTGTCTGTCACAGTCTAAATGTATCAAGTGGAATGTATAGAGTGCTGAGCTGCTCATGAGCCTGGCAGAGTATGACAGCCCCAGAACCTGTGTAATTTAAGAGTGTCTCGGTTTTATGGGATTATGTGACAATGTGTGGCCCTGACTAATTTAAAACCTAGGCACAAAACTCTGGCTGTGCCTAAAGTGTTGCCCGTGTCTCTAAATGTATGTTAAGGCATGTACACTCTTTCCTTCCACTTTGTCATTGGTTATAATTTGTTTGCAGTATGATCTCATGAATGTGCAGTGCTGTACGGAGATGTAGTTAAGAGACTGGCGGGTGCGAGGCCGCTGGTCTCTATCCTGATGCTGGAATCCCAACAAGGGAGTTAAGATAGGCGTCAAAATGCCAAGGCCTATCTTAATCCCGATGCCAGAATCCAGGAGGACGCGTGCCTGAATGAAGGTAAGCCGGGCGCCTTTAGTGTTAGCTGCAGGGAGGGTTAGGTTAAGGTCACTTAGTGGGGTTAGCATTAGTTTCTTCGGGGGGAAGGTTAGGGTTAGGTACCCCTAGGGGGGGTTAGGGTCAGGCACCACTGGGGGGAATTAGGGTTAGGCACAAAGGGTGGAGACTTAGTTCCTAAACCTAATGGGGAGGGTGCGGGTTGGGTAGGGTTAGGCTACAAGAAGGGAGGTTTGGGTTTAGGGGGAGAAGGGGGGAGGGTAAGTATACTTACCCGACCCCTGTCGGGATACCAACGATCTGGATACCGCTGTCGGTATTGTGACAGGAGGCATCCCAACAGCCGGCCTTACATACCCATAACCTGCATGCAATATAGTCATCTTATACATTCATTGGTCTGTTTGTTTGTCTGTCCGGTTATGCATTCGGAAACCCCTGCACCGATCAGGATGAAACCAACGTGAGGTGGTCCAGTTTGATCCTGGTCAGGTTTTAGGGGGTTAGGGTCCTGGTTGGACCTCCCATTGGTCTACCCAGGGATCCTGTTCTGAGCCTTCCACTGGATGGATTTGGACAAAAACTTTACAGAGTGGTTACATTGGATACCAGAAAACATACTAGGGGGTTGAGGTCCCAGTCGGACATGTCGTTGGAGTACGCTGGGCAGAACTTTTACCCAGGGAGCCTTTTATGGGACTTCCACTGGATGGATTTTGATGAAAACTTCACAGAGGGGTGGCAATTGGTCTGGGATGCCTAATGGAGTGGTTGGGGTCGCAGTCAGACATCACGGCCAGGCAAAACTTTGACCAGGTGAACCTGTTCTGGGCCTCCCACTGGATGAATTTGGATGACATCACATAATAAAACTTAATAACTTGAAGATTTAAACCGGGGCAACACCGGCTAATTCTGCTAGTTTTATATATAATGGAAAATATTTGTAATAAAAACACAACAGCATCGTCTTCTTGTTATTGAAAGGTTTTATTTTTTGAAAAAATATAAAATTTCATATCTTACACTACAAAAAACATACACAACCAGAATGCACACATAACTTCAGCAGAGGAAGATAAATGAAATGGGATTATCACAGTAAATCTAATCTACATATGATGAATGATGACAATCAAATTTCATCCAGGTGTATTGCATTAAAGAGACACACGGACTTATTCACAAACGAGGAGGTGCTGGTTCTGCTGAACTCCCAATGATTTTATTGACAGTATATTATGACAGTATATAACATAAAAGTTGCCAAGCATGGGATCCTTATACACTGAGCCTTATATACTGAATTTTATTTTACCTTTAGGACTATTTTGGATTAATGATCATACACTTCCCTTATAGATATTTTATATTTATAATGTCCCTTGTAAAAAAATGTAAGTACAATGTTATAATTTTTCATGTAAACACCCATCAGCTTGCAATTCTTTATTTCTATTTTCTAAACTAATGTTGTCCATATGACCATGTTTTTCATTTACCAGCCATTCACAGTAACCTCTAAACAGTTTTTTTTGTGTTTTTTGCCTTAATACTAGATGGAAAGAAACAAATATAATTCAGAAAAGTCATCACATATGAGCTTTTTAACTGTTAGAAAGAAAATAGTGGCATTTCATTTTGACAGAAGCACTTGTATATATACCTGATGCAATATTTATGCTTCTATTTGGCCATATTGGTCTGGCTAGAACACAGTGAATAAGCCTCATAATATCATATGTTTGCTTCTTAATAGCTGGTAGGTTACAGTGGATGGGAAAAAGAATTCTGAGTATAGGCCGCATGCTGATTATTTTACTTTCTACTTAAACATATTTCCTTGAATAAGCACTCAGTAAAAATAAAGCATTTACACTAATAGGCAACTATGTCACCAGCGGGACTAGTCGTTTAACTATGTGTACTACTGCAATTAAATATTTTGGATATATTGAGAAGAAACTAAGTTTATTTATTTATTTATTTAGCATGATGACTTCTACAATTGTGAAGGTATCTTTATAATGTTATGATTTATGTTATAATTTTATTACACAGCACCATGACCAGTTTATGTAAGTGCATTCAGTTTGCATTAAAGTAAATCAAGTGTGTCACAATTGATGAAGGCCACCTTAACACGACAAGTGTTGCTGACCCTTATGACCTGTGATGCTCAGTCTTTAATCCATTACAATGTAATGTAGTTCAGCAACATTTCGTTTTCTTCCCAATGTTTCTAAAATTGTTCATACTGAAATGTTCACATAACTTAATAATAAAGACCCCATAGGCCAGCAATATATCAATTTTGTAAAATGTCTAAAACTAAATGGATATCTGGTTTCAACCAAACTAGCTTTGTGCTTCTACCATTTTGAGATGGTAACGAGTGCCTTGTGCATTGAAATTGAATCAAGGACTATTATTGAAAGACCCTTTTCAGGCATGTAACAAGTAAAATTGGTGCCATTACATTGCACAGATCCAATATGCTGTCTTTGTGAATTTACATAGGTAGATTAAAATTAAAGTCAGCTGGTCTTTTATATTTTTTAGTTTTTGTCTAGTTGTAGTGTTGTAGTTGTAATGCCCTGCCCTTGTTTACATATTGACTGATAGATTTATACATTCTCCAGACCTCAGAGTAATCACAGAGGCGACAAAACAAAGTATCATGGACTGGGTCTAGGCCTATTTGGTGGCCCCGGCCAGCCAAGGAGGTGTAACCAAGTCCCCAATAGAGTCACAGTAGCATACAGTAACATCTCCATGAAGGCCTGTAATGCACAACAGGTGTGGCTCCAACTGCTTAAAGTATTGGGCCCAAAACTATTTATGGTGTCAGGAAGCAATATCATAAAGTAAATTCAAAGAAATTAATAAATATAACTAAGGTCTGAACATTAATTTTTGATAACTGAGTTTAGAGAATTTCATCAAAAATTCTACACAAATAACCTCATTTAAATTAAGATATATAGTAAGATTATATTCTCATGCTTGCTGGAAATCTGTGCTCCCTCTTTGTTGTCTTATTTTGTATTAGTCACATTCGGGGTACTAAATTTAAAAGTATTGTTACCCTGTTATTAAACTTCAAATATACTATACAGTAGACTAGCTGAACAACTCCTATGAGACTATTTACAACGCTCCTGTGTCTAACACGTAGCCAGGGTTCTATTACAGCTGTCGCTATCTAAGGAATTCAATAGTCAGTGATATAAGAACTTCCTGTAAGAAGTTATTTGCATGAATGGAGTTCTCTTAAAAACCACATTCAATGAGAATATATAAACGGGGTCAAATTAAATAATTAGTTTGAGCTAATCCCTATAATTGATGTATGTTAATTGTGAAATGCTTTACAAAATATGTAATTATGCAGTTGAGTAAGAGAAGTTGCTTTATGGTAGTGAGTAAACTGAGAAGTAAGTAAACTGATTTTAATGAATTACTAGAAAAAGAAAATGAGTCTTCTTGTAAAGAGGAACTATTGGATCTCTAGAAATAAAATATAATATTTTATTTATTTTATAGGCTAAATACATTAAATGCGCTATAAGAATGAAATACTATAATTTGATATCATTTAAAGTTTTAAAATGAAATTCCTATATAATCACAGTGCACATAAGTACTTTGTCTTTTCCATGGTTTGTTGTATTACTTATCCATTTGAGAACATATTGTACAGGTTCTCAGATCTTTGATTTTAAATAAAAAATACAGACATACCATCTATCCATTTTAACTTTGTTTGTTTTAATTATGGTCTACAGCTCCTTTACTAGATTCTGTATAAGACCAAAAAAGTTAGGAAGGTAAAGAGGCCAAAAAATGACTTATTTCATTTTAAACTCTGGATAGAAAATAAGTTATCTGGTAAATAACAGTTGCAAACACTGTGCATGCAAGTTTAATCTTCGCAATAATTTATTGAGCTATATTAGCAGACAACTGATGTTTCAATTCAACTGATCTCAATGTAACAGTTCAATTTAAAGGGCCTCATTTACTAACGAGTTTTATCACCAAAACGAGTGATAAATTTCACTGTATATGATAATGGTGCTCCAGCCAATCAGCTCCCAACTGTCAATTGTTAGAAAAATGACAGTTGGGAGCTGATTGGCTGGAGCACTATTTATCATACACAGTGAAATTTATCAATCGTTTTGGTGATAAAACTCGAATAGTAAATGGGGGCCTTAGTCTGCTGATTTTTTTGTCTTACTTTTAAAAAAAGAATAAAAATAAAACTGAAGTCATCCACTTTGATATCCTTTTGTAAATATTTTCTATTTACTATTTCATGTACTGCATTAAGGTATGATCAGTTATGAATAATTATTTACAAAAATAAATACTTGGAATACAAAACATCTATCATAAATGGTAAAATGTATACTAGATGCAATGAGGATTTTTATATATTTAAAATATATACTGCAATTATTTGGCAAAATTACCACTGAAGTATTTTACTTGTATAAAGATTTTGTGTTACATTCATTGTATTTTGTGCATTGTGTACGATAACTAATTTCTGTTCTTCATTTTCCATTCTTTCAGAGTGTTGTATAATAATCTAATAAATCAATATACTGTAAGCATATAACATTATATTGTATAATTATTTAATAAGAAAATCTAAGAATAGTTTGACGTAGTGTATTTGTTTAATGTTTTCTATGAAGTTATTCTCTTTTAGTACAATACTATCAGTGGAGTACTCTGCAGATGGCCACACACAGAGATTTTGGGGGAGATGTATTAAGTCTTAAGATGTATAAAGTGGAGACGTTGCCCAAAGCAACCAATTAGTGTTTGTCATTTCAAATGATAAATGACAGTTAGAAGCTGATAGGTTGTTTTGGGCAACTTCCCACTTTTTTCAAGGCTTTATACATCTCCCCCTTTAGGTGACACAATGAGATTGTATTTCTCTTAACTGATACAACATCACTGTACATAAAATAACTGAATAACTTGGATCAAAATCAATTTTTTTTACCTGGAAACCCCTTTTAATTAATTCTGGCAGCATTAATGGGTGTGCATTGCATGGGATCCTGTGATCAACAAACCAGTCTCATCTGTGCAATTTGGTTCACCCCATACATGGTACAATTGCCCACAGATGTGGACATGCTGTAATTTGGTCAAACAGTCGGATCTGCCAGTTTCTTCAAAACAAGAGTAACACTTGCAGGTGTTAATGAGTAGATTTGTCTAGATCAGTGGTGTCAAACTTGGGCCCTCCAGCTGCTATGGGACTACATATCCCAGCAGCTGAAGGGCCCGAGTTTGACACCACTGGTCTAAATGATTATAGGAACATATATAACAAAACAAAAAATCTAACAAAAACAAATCACTTTTCTTGACAGAAAGTGCACAGTTAATTTAGATTACATTTTTCACAAGAAATGTAAACATTGTGCGGCTGATGCATAGTGCATACTATCCCAGTTTGCATAGCATGCCTCACGTGATTTTGATAGACAAGCTCAGAAAGTGCACAAGTCACAAACACCTATGCAGTCCTGGATGCATTTTGTGACTGGAGAGAAGGAATGGGAATGGGAAGGGGTGTTCTCACTTAGGCAAAGTTCAGTAAGGGAATGTTCACATGAATGCGGCTTTTACCAACTAACAATTATTCGCATATACACTTGTTATTACTGGCATATATTTTGTACCTTCTACAAGACAAATGCAAGTGTACACTAACAATGATGACTTGTTATAACTACTGTAGGTTAACAAGCTGCTGATTCGGAGGTATACATATCTAAACATGAGTATGGGTTTGTACGAGTATATGCATGGAAATTTACTAATTTTTGGATTTTTTTTTTTGTAATTAAGGCCCATTTATGACAGTTGTCATTTCAATTTCTCAAGCAATATTTATTATCCCCTAAAACAATGGGGAGATATATAGATATAACACGTTATACCGTAGGCCAAATGCACATGTTACTGTCAGAACTGTGATGATAGTGATAGAAGCTGTGCGTTTGGGCCTTTTCCTCCACTATACTGTACATGTTGTGGAGTCCATGTGGCTATCAAGTTACACAGCAAATCGTAATGTCAGTGTCCTAACATTATTACTGTGATGTCATTGGGCCTGATTCAGAATTGGGAATAGAGTAGGAAATAGCAAGTAACTAGGCACCTGTATAAACCATGTTGCAATGTAAGGGGTGCAAATATATATATAATTTTTTGCATGTGGGGTAAATACTGGCTGCTCTTGCATGTAACCCACAAATGCTGGACAGCTTTATTATTACACTGCAATTTAGATTTCAGTTTGGACACACCCCTCCCAAATCTAAAGGGGCACATCCACTAGGCGATGGGGTAACGATAGTACAATTACAATGTTGTAACAGTCATTCCTCATCCCCTGCAGTTCCTACACTGAACGATTAGTAGTTCAGTGTAGGCACCCTCCATCATCCCTGAACATGGTCAATCTGTCGCTATCGGTAGATTAACTGGCATGTTCAGCCGATGATTGATGTCGGAAACAGCCAGCGGGAGCATGCACATCTGGTCATTTCTGACATTATAGTACACAATTAATGAGCGATTGCACGATTACGATGTCTTAATCGTACAATCGCTCATTAATATCTGCTAGTGGATGTGCGCCTTAACTCTCTCTGCACATATTACATCTGTCCCACCTGCAGTGCAAGATGGTTTTACCAAGGTGGTCAATTACTTGCTAAATCTTACTCTATTCCTAGCTCTGAATCAGGCTCACTGTTCTTAGCTCACTGGAAAGCAAACAAGTAAGCTGTATGCACAGATGCAAAGAAAAATCAGGTCTATAAAGGCCAGTTTGGGCCTTTTGAGTTTAAAATACTATCTATAACCAATATTTTATATAATTAATAACTACACATTAATACAATGGACTTATCTGGTTAACAGTTTTGTGATATCACCAAGCAATAAAGTCACTTCTTAAGCCTTCATACTACAAATACTACAGTATAAATGTCCACCTTGGATTGAGGCCCATTGGGGGGCACCAACAGTAATATTAATGGCCTGTTGCCTGTCCTACCATTTATTGATTCTCTTTAAGTGGTCTATTCATCATCACTTAATTTCTACAAAAGTAGGTAACAATTAAGATTTCCCCTATTTTTGTAGCAATTAAGGACCTCATTCAGAGTCGGCTGAAGTGGCCGCACGGTCGTACGCGAAAAGGGGCAGTATATGCAAATGATTCCCTCGCAAGTTGCGTCCCTAAGTTCGGATCGGTAGTTGGCCGACCAAGAGGAGGAAGCGGACGGAAGACAAAAAAATATGCCCCCTTCGCGTATGCATTGCACGTCATCTCCGGGCATATAAGGATTAATCGAGACCATTGGCAACCATCGGAACTGGTCGTAGAGCTTAAGGTTGACCATACCCTATCTTAAGCTCTACGATCATGTCAGTGTAAAAACCTCCCATGTCACATGAGCCATGACGCTACTTTGTTAATTATGCACTCCCATAAACCGTATGCACTCCCACAAAACGCCGTCCGCATAATTAGGCACGCCTGCGTTCGGATCTCCACTCCTCCGTTTTCAAGCACCTTCCCCTGTTACCACCCACAAACGCCTCAATCTGTCACTCAAACTACCTCCAGTGAGCCGGGAGCAAGGGAGAGGGCACAGCAGCGGCAGCAGGGGGACTGTGGCTGCGGGGCTGCACTATTTCAGCAGGAGTCACAGACTCCCGCAGTGGCTGCAACTCTGCAGTGGTTGGGGTATGTGCAGCTTCAAGACAGGCTGCGAAAAGACAGTGAAGCAGGAGAAATGTCCCCTTATTCCGAAAAGCTGCCTCCTCAAAAGGAGAAGCTTTTGGGAAGTGATAAATATGTATAGGAGGCATGTTGAATGCCTCCAATACAAAGATTGAACTTGCAGTGAGATCAATCCTTAATTATCACAGGGGAAAGTTTTCCCTTCATAATAGACCCCTATATGACTTACTGCAGTACTCCACTAGCTGTTGGCAAGAGCTACACTTCCCCAAGGTGTCCTAAAGGGAATCCACTCCTGAACTTAAAATGATAGAAATCTGGGTTATTATTCTTTCATTTCAAAACATGTTTTTGGAAACTTTCTCTATAAATGATAAGACTATATGCCGCTATATGAAAGGATTTTACTGCAAGAAAAGACATTATAAAGCTGCTGCTATCAGCAATATGCTTTAGTTGTTCTTTTCAAGAAACAGCAACAATTTGTTGATTTATAACTTCTAACTAATTGTAATGTTTAATATCTTGAGGATGAAGTGATTGATAAAAAATATATGTATATATATATATATATATGTATATATATATATATCTGTAGTGCAAAGTTGTTTATTACACGTAATAAATAGTACCAGCACAAATGTAGACAGAGTAATATAGCCATTGCCTGGATGTGGCAAGTTAGGGCAGTAAGCAAACAATTCTTAAAAAAAAAAAGATTTTTTTGGAAGACTTCATAAATTCACAATAATCTAGTCATTGACATAAATGACTAATAAAGATAACAGTGGCAAAAACCCTTCTCTGTAAAGGTTAAACAAGTTAATCATTATATTGTAGTCATTTTTACTATACTGATAGTGTAAGCTTTATTGTACCTTCTGCTGTGCATCATGGTGTCACCCCAAATCACAGGTAAACCATATTCTCTTAAACTAAAGTCTGTTTCATCTGTAAAGCTTCCACTCCAGAAACATTTTTTTTATATACTTTTTTCTTTGACAGGTCAGTCGTGTTTTGTTCATTATGTTATACTAAGTCTAAATTGAACAGGATTGAATCTACATGCTATAAAGGATGAATGAAAGTTAGGCTTAAGTTTACAAGACAAAATTCTATTTTTAGATTCTACCGGTAATCATTGCCAATCTATTCATATATACTTTGGTTATGTGTGATATGTCTGGCTTATCAATATTTGTTCTTATGGGAAGATCCTTGTTGGGTAAGATATTTCCTCATCCAAAATGTGTTATGTATAGTGGATAGTATTATACAGAACATAATTTTTTTTTTACTTTAAAAAAATTGTGGATGAAAAATAAATCCATTTTTAAAAATCTTGCTACTCTTTTTGTATTTGTCATCCTTGTGTAATTAAAAGTCATAATAGTTAATTTTATTTAATAATGTT
Source organism: Taudactylus pleione (assembly GCA_031769625.1). NCBI lineage: Eukaryota > Metazoa > Chordata > Amphibia > Anura > Myobatrachidae > Taudactylus > Taudactylus pleione. The sequence continues at coordinate 1,050,749 of JAUIMM010001336.1, forward strand.
AAAATGTTAAATACTGACATTTACTCTCAAATCTTTACAATGTTGCAAATATTACAATAGGAAAAATTGTAGCATACCAAATTATAAATACGTTGTGTATCAGATACGATATTGTAAGAACAGATCCATTTTTGTGTGTGTGTTGCATGTTATTTCTTTTAATATTGTAATACTGCAAGTACATTATCTTTAGTTATATATTTAGTTGTTTTTTTATACACCTTTTTACACCACAAATGAGGGAACCAGAAAAACAATAGACATTTTATGGTTAATGGAGGCAATTTAACTTACAGTATAGCACCTTGAAAGTCTGAAACCCGTACAGTATAGTGGCAGATGTCTGAATAGAAGACGAAACATGTAGAAAAATACAGTAAGAGGGGGAAAAAATCAGAGCCTACTGTTTGAAGACCACTGGTGACAGTGCTATATTACAATCAAAAAGTTCAGCAAAACAACCCACATTGGAGACGGTTTACATGGGTAAAGCTACATATCATTTAGCTGAATGTTTTTGAAAGTTCAAGAGCTGCTAGAGGCTAGAGGCATGAACCCAGTGCTATGTGAGGTACCAGACTTATATGATTGGAGGGCATTTTGTCTCTTTTGTCCATTAGCAAGTGTTGTCCAAAATGTAGTGTTAAAGATTGTATTAGAATGTATATCCTATGCAATGCAAAAGCTCAGCGTTACTTTAATATGCTTTAAAACCTTGATTACAACATATAATTGTAGTTCACATTGTATAAATGTTATGTTTGATTGAAAACTAAACACTTCAAATAACAAAATGCCTATTTAATAGAATATTTTTCATTGTGTTACCTTTATACATGTACCCTGTAGTTTTTACAAAGCATAGTTGCCTCAGAGATTCTAGTATTTAGTAGATAAGAAAAAAAGATGGATTTTTTTTTTACTTCATTTGTTTAAAATATCTTTCAACTTGCCATGGATGTTTTTAGAGTAGAACAACAAAAGATACAGTCATACAGTAAGAGGCAGCACAAAACTGTACCAGGGAGTGTAGCAAACTGTACATTATATACATTTTCATTATAGTATGCATTAAACTCACAAGAGAGCAAACTAATAGGAGAACCCAGAACACAAAAAAATAAATATATTGTATTTGCAATTGATCAAGCAACTTGTTTATACATACGCTTTCATATCGTAATGCTGTGTAACAGCATTTTCTTTAATTTACAAAAAAAAGATTACCATGAAGAAAATCTAAACATATTGCTCTTCAATACTCCTTTGTAGACATATGAGACTTAGTAAACATCAGTAAACTGCAGCTTTTTTCCCCCTAGGCCATACATTATGACAAAACTTTGCTTTACATGATCCACTCAAGTAAGTCCTTGGAAGTATTTAGCGTGCTGCTACAATTCAAATTGCTATACACCATCCATGTACAAAGCATCATGGGAAGTCCTTTGTTATAGAAGAGCGAAAGAACTGGCTAACCACATTTTATATGCCTCTATATCCAGCTCCATGTCCATGCATGTTGCAATTACTCATGAAGAACGATGACACAAACAGAATAAAAAATAAATGGGAGTCTGAGTCAAATACTGATTTTGGAGTTATCTGTTGTATGTTCACTGTGTCATTTTCAGTTTTCTATAACACTATACTTCCCTTTTGCAATTCAGTTTTCTCTGTTTCTATAAATCTCTGGGCAGGTTACAAAGTGCAGACTTGCTTGGTCGCGAAATGTCACAATTACAACGGCACCATTCCGTTCAATAACTGGGCTCTTATTTCTTGGATGCTATTCATTATTTTCTTCTGATGACCAGCTAGAGTCACTCCAAACCTTCGCAGATCTCTAAAGAGGAAACAACACAAAGAGGGTATTAACTTCTTCTGAAATTTAAAATGATACTCCTGCTGCAAAGCAAAGTCATGTAGAATGTTGGTATTTCAGTGTTTTCATATCTCTTGCTTGATTTATCTGTGTTTGGTATGTTTTGTCGACAATCACAATGTCTACAGCCATTATATAGACAACATATTTCGACAGGTGCAAAATGTCAACATGTTTAGAATTTCGATGACCACAATGTCGACTTCCAAACTGTTGACAATGACAATATGTTGACATGTACAAAACATCGACAGCCAAAATGATGACAGGTACAGTCAGGTGCATAAATATTGGGACATTGACAGAATTCTCATATTTTGGCCTCTATTCACCACCACAATGGCTTTGAAATGAAACAACCAAGATGTGCTTTAACTGCAGACTTTCAGATTTAATTTGAGGGTAATTACATCCAAATCAGGTGAATGGTGTAGGAATTACAACGGTTTCTATATGTGCCTCCCACTTTTTAAGGGGCCAAAAGTAATGGGACTATCAACTGAAAAGCTATTTCATGGACAGGTGTGGGCTATTCTCTCTTTATTTCATTATCAATTAAGCAGGTAAAAGGTCTGGAGTTGATTCTAGGTGTGACATTTGCATTTGGAATCAGTTGCTGTCAATTCTCAATATGAGATCCAAAGAGCTGTCACTATCAGTGAAGCAAGCCATCATTAGGCTGAAAAATCAAAACAAACCCATCAGAGAGATAGCAAAAACATTAGGTGTGGCCAAATCAACTGTTTTTTAACATTCTTAAAAAGAAAGAACGCACTGAAGAGCTCAACAACACCAAAAGACCCGGAAGACCACGGAAAACAACTGTGGTGGATGACAGAAGAATTATTTCCCTGGTGAAGAAAAGCCCCTTCACAACAGTTGGCCAAATCAAGAACACTCTTCAGGAGGTAGGTGTATATGTGTCAAAGTCAACAATCAAGAGAAGACTTCACAAGAGTGAATATAAAGGGTTCACCACAAGATGTAAACCATTTATGAGCCACAAAAACAGGAAGAACAGATTAGAGTTTGCTTAACAACATCTAAAAAAGCCATTACAGTTCTGGAACAACATCCTATGGACAGATGAGACAAAGATCAACTTGTACCAGAGTGATGGGAAGAGAAGAGTATGGAGAAAGAAAGGAACTGCTCATGATCCAAAACATACCACCTCATCAGTGTCAAGGCATGGGCATGTATGACAATGGAACTGGTTCCCTTGTATTTATTGATGATGTGACTGCTGACAAAAGCAGTAGAATGAATTCTGAAGTGTTTCGGGCAATATTATATGCTCATATTCAGTCAAATGCTTCAGAACTCATTGGACGGCGCTTCACAGTGCAGATGGACAATGACCTGAAGCATACTGCAAAAGCAACCAAAGAGTTTTTTAAGGCTAAAAAGTGGAATGTTATGCAATGGCCAAGTCAATCCCCTGACCTGAATCCGATTGAGCATGCATTTCACTGGATGAAGACAAAACTGAAGGGAAAATGACCCAAGAACAAGCAGGAACTGAAGACATTTGCAGTAGAGGCCTGGCAGAGCATCACCAGGGATGAAACCCAGCGTCTGGTGATATCTATGCATTCCAGACTTCAGGCTGTAATTGCCTGCAAAGGATTTGCAACAAAGTATTAAAAAGTGAAAGTTAGATTTAAGATTGTTTAGTTTGTCCCATTACTTTTGGCCCCTTAAAAAGTGGGAGGCACATATAGAAACCGTTGTAATTCCTACACCATTCACCTGATTTGGATATAATTACCCTCAATTTAAATCTGAAAGTCTGCAGTTAAAGTACATCTTGTTTGTTTCATTTCAAAGCCATTGTGGTGGTGAATAGAGGCCAAAATATAAGAATTCTGTCAGTGTCCCAATATTTATGCACCTGACTGTATATAATGGTGACAACCAATTTTAAGCCTATCCCTAAGTCTAAACCGTAATCCTAACTCCTAACCCTAAAATGTCTATTGTCAACATATTGACAGCCAACATTTCATGTCTTGATATTTTGACTGTGTTGGCATTTTGCAGGTGTCGATATGTTGGGTATTGACATTTTAACCATGTTGACATTATCACATTTAATCGCAAAACAAAACCTTAGTGCCTAAAATATTATTATTATTATTATCATTTATTTATATGGCGCCACAAGTGTTCCGCAGTGCCTTACAAAGTACATAGACAAAAAAGTAACCATTGACTTACAATGCAATACAATACAGGACATGGATAAACATTGCTATATTAGTGATATTAACGCTCGCATAAGCAGCCAAGTGTTAGTTGCCCTAGTGGCTAGTAAGAGATAAATTAAATTACAGTAGGGAGAAGCACAAGAGGGTAGAGGGCCCTGCTCGAAAGAGCTTACATTCTTTAAGGAAGACAAACAGGAGTGACACAGAATGGGGTGAGCCGGGAGAAAGGAAGATGTAGCAGCAAGTTAGGATGAGAGCTGGAAGGCTTTAATGAAGTAGTGAGTCTTAAGAGCTCGTTTTGAAAGATGGTAGAGAGGTGCAGAGTCTGATAGGGAGAGGGAGGGAGTTCCAAAGGTGAGGAGCAGCACGGGCAAAGTCTTGGAGGCGGGAGTGGGAGGAAGTAATCAATTGGCGTGAAAGGCGGCGTGTATTAAGTGAACGAAGAGGGAGGACAGAAGAGTGAAGGGAGATGAGATCAGAGATATAAATGGGAGAGGAATGGGTGAGGGCTTTGTAAGTGAGTGTAAGAGCCTTGAATTGGGTTCTGAAAGGGAATGGGAGCCAGTGGAGGGCTTGCAAAAAAGGGGAGGCAGATGTAGAGCGTTTGGAGAGGAAGATGAGCCGAGCAGCAGCATTGAGCACAGACTGGAGAGGAGAGAGATGGGATTTGGGGAGGCCAGCTAGGAGAAGGTTACAGTAGTCCAGTCTGGACATGACCAGTGAATGTACAAGGGTTTTGGTAGCATCCTGGGTGAGAAAGGGTCTGATCTTGGAAATATTCTTGAGATGGAAACGACAGGACTGTGACAGGTTCTGAATGTGTGGTTTAAAGGAGAGGGAAGAGTCCAGGGTGACTCCAAGACAACGCACTTTGGGGCTAGATGAGAAAATACATCTGTATATACAAAAAATGTGCAGCAGTTTTAAATAAGGATAAATTGCAAACTCCACATTACAACATAAAGGAAAGGAAATAAAACTGCGCTAACATAAGACTCAACAACTGTAATAAAAAAAATCACTAAATTAATTACACCAAATAAATCACAGGTTCACATAAGTACAATGTACAGCAATATTACTAAATGGCTTGTTACATTAAGACATATGATACATAACAAACAACAATATAATTAGGTAAAATTTATGAAACTACATAAAATATTCAAGGATTCTTTGGATGTTAAATCCCTGTAGGGAATTCTGAGAAACTGTGTCCAAATCAAAGATATTTATGTACAGGTAAAATCCAGAAGTAACCTCTGAGTGTTATATAGCAGTAGGCAGTAGTTCCATTAAAAAGACTTAATACCTGTTCCCTTTATTATAAAGTGACTGATCTCCATATAACAAGTTGAGCGCTTTTGGAAGTATTAGTAGTGCTTATGTTGCCTGCAATGAGTCCGGACCTCAGCAGCACTACCATCGGCTGTCAGAATCTTGGCCGCACTAGCTCTCGCATCATTTGCAGCTTTCTTTGGCTCAGGGACCCGCCGGCTGTTGTCAATACAGCCACAGTAAAAGGCTCACCAGAGGAAATTCCAAGTACATTACCTGGCGGCACTAGCCCTTGTTTAGTACCTAGCTGGTTTGTGCTTGTGGAACCACCAGACAATAGCACAATTGCAGTATGGCCACAGCTGCAGGAATCCCCGCAGGTAATTTGGGAGAAAGGGAGCAGTCACCGGCTCATCAGTTGGACATTATCACATTTCACACTAATGGTGTCAACATTATGACTGTTGATATTGTGATTGCCAACATGATGACAACATACAGTACTATCTGTAACTATGCATGTATTCAACAAATATGTTCATACCAGCTCATCTATATATGAGTGTTTTGCAACAGAATGCACAGTGAAATAGGTGAAATACTCCATTGCCAGGTCCCATAGGGATGATGTGAAGGGGTAGAGTGGCAATGATTAATCATTCTCCAGGAGCCACCACACTGACGTCCTGTGCAGGAGGCTAACACATGTGAGGTGAATACCGGTTGGGGATTTACTATATATTACAGAACTGAACATCACTGTGCCTACGCTGGCCATGCTCAGGTATATGGAGGCCAGGCATGTACTGGCATCACTGAACCACATAGCCACAGTACTCTTTGCAACAGTGGAAGCTCTGTCACTCATAAGAGATTTTTTTACTTTATTTCTTTTATAAAAACTTTGTGTTACTTACTCCAAAGTCATTTGAGTCACTACATCCATTGAAGTGTATCCATTCTCCACAAATGTATCAGCATACCTTCCCATCTTGATGGCCTCAAGCCACTCGTTTACTGATCTGTAGATACCATTTCCGACTGGATTATGTTCAACCAGTAAATTTGATATTCTATAATGCAATCCACACAATAACACAAAATAAGCATATAATAGTATAGTAATCTAAATATAAATAAGAAGCTTCATTAATTGCTGAAAATCAATTTTAAAATTCTTCCATAAGTAATTAGTCTAAAATTTAATTAGGTATTACTTGCTATATTTGGCTTGAAAAGTGAATGGCATAAAGTAAGTGGTTATTAAGTCTATGTTTTACCGAGACCTTGTTCCAGCAATCCACATGACATAAATGAAGTTTAAGTCAGCAGATATTTGTATCTCCCTAGTAATTTACAGGTAGCAGCATCATTTTTCATAATGAATGCAATTACATTTCTTGATGTGACCTTGAGTGCCAGCCAAAACCATCATTATTATCATATTACAGCTTAGCACTCATAAAGTGCTCCTATTTATACTGCCGAGCAATGCTGCTGTATCTCACAGCTGAGTTTTGTGTTTATTTGTTTCGGATGCTATGTTATTCTCTGGCTTGTGCAAATTTGGCAACTCTCCCACGAGATTAACCACGTTACAAGGGTCAAACTATACGCCGGTCCTAAACAGTCCAACTACTTACTTTTGTAATAAAAATTGACAGATTTAGTTTACTTATTGCTGTTGTTGATTAAGATCAACATGTTTCAGGATTCAGCACATTGAATTGTCTAAGGGGGCATTTTCAAGTATATATGTTGAAATATAATAGCAGCAATTTATTCTTAATTTGATTGCATATAGAATAAACAAATAAGACTACAGTGCAATCATTTTTATGAACAACTGAGTGAGTTTCTGTATACAATCTGATTGTAACTAAGTATATATTCAAATCCTGCTTATGGTGTAATGAAAAAGATAACTGATTGTAGTTAAATACTATTAACCAAATATTATTATTATTATTATTATTATTATTATTATAATATAAGTGAGGGATCGGAAAAGCACATGAGGGAGGAGAGCCCTGCTCATGAAATATTACAATCTAAAGAGGAGAGGCAGACAGACAGGGGTGACACAGATGGGAGAGACAGTGAGCAAGGAGCATGGAGCAGTGGGTCAGGATGAGTGCGGGATGGCTTTGATAAAGAAGTGGCTCTTGAAAGCCCATTTGAGGCTTTGTTGGGCGTTGGAAAGCCCGATAGGGAGAGTGGGAGGGAGAGAGTTCCAGTGGTAGTGCGCAGCATGGGCAAAATCTTGGAGGTGGGAGTGGGAGGATGTAATCAGTTGGGAGTAGAGGCGGCATTTAGTTGTAGAGGAAAGTAGGCGTGCGGACATGTGAAGAGAGATGATGTCAGAGATGTAAATAGTTGCAAAGCCCTCACTCAATCCTCTCCTAGTGTGAGGAGTTTGAATTGGTTTCTGAAGGGGAAGGGGACCCAGTGTACGGTCTGTGGGGGAGGGGAGGAGACGCAGTATGTTTGGAGAGGATGAGCCAGGCAGCAGCATTAAGGATGGATTGGAGTGGAGAGAGGTGAGATATGGGGCAACCAGATTACAGGAGGTTACATTAGTTCAGTCTAGAGATGATCAGTGAATGGATGTGGGTCTTAGTCGCCTTCATGGTGAGAAAGGTTTTGATCATGGAGATATTTCAGAGATGAAAATGGCAGGACTGCAAGAGGTACTGAATGTGTGGTATGAAGCAGAGGGTGGAGTCAAGGATAACTCTAAGACAGTGCACTTGCAGCTAGAAGAGATGGTGATACTGTCAATAGATGATGAAATTGAGGAAGGTAAGGCTATTTGGGAGAGTGGAAAGACTATCAGCTCAGTCAGACATGGTAGGTTCGAGTGAGGAGAGAGGGGGAAAGGTCAGGGGAGGAGAGATAAATCTGTATATGAATAGCATAGAGATGATATTGGAGGCTAAAAGAGCTGATGAGCTCACCAAAAGAATATATATATATATATATATATATATATAAAGGGAGCATAGAAGTGGTCGAAGAACAGAACCTTGGTGAATACCTACTGGTAATGGTGGTGGGGGAGAAGCGAAATCCTGAGAGGAGACAGAGGAAGAGTGGTCAGAGAGGAAGGAGGGCAGACAGGAGTGGGCAGTATCACACATACCCAGGGAGTGAATGATTTGTAGGAGGAGAGAGTGATGGTTTCGAAAGCAGCAGAGAGCCCAAGGAAAATGAGCAGAGAGTAATGGCCCCCTGGATTTGGCAGCAAGAAGGCTACTGCTGACCTTCTTGCTGGACAGGACGATAGTCAGACTACAATAGGTCAAGCAGAGAGTGGAAGGAAAGAAAGGTGGAAAGGCAGTTGTAGACAAACCTCTCAAAGAGTTTGGAGGCAATGGATGGGGCGGTAATATAGAGAGATTGTCAGGATCAAGGGTGGGTTTTCTTAGACTGAGAGAGACAAGGGCATGCTTGAATGTAGAAGGGATAGTATCTGATGAGCGGAAAAATTAAAGAGATGGCCAAGATGGGAACAGGCATTGGGAGAGAGGGATGAGAGGAGTTGGGAAGGGATAGGGTCAAGGGGGAGGTGGAGGGGGATGAGGACTGGATTAGGGTCATTACTTCAGTTCCAAACAATAGGGAGAAGAAACAGAGTTGGTAAAATGGATGGGGAAGATACCTAGCTTTAGGTCTGTTTTTATAGCTTCCAAGTAGTTTAAATAGTTTCTGAGTACATTGACCATAGTGTGTGTGTGTGTGTACCTGAGGAATTTAGTTTGTATAATCCACTAGAGCAAGAATTAATGGCAATAAATAAGAATTCTGTAAAAGTCTAATACTGTGCAATATAAAGGATAATAATAAGAATTATTATGATTATCTCTAAAGCTAATATGTGATAATAAATTAAGAGTTAAGTACAAGTAAAATGCAGTAACATTTTTAAATACATTTGTGTGTCACCAGCTATGTTCAGTGACAGAAACAGCTAAAACAAAACAATAAAAGTATAGGACCTTAATTTAGACAACAAATAGGAAATATTGACCTTTGTGGAGCACCATCATATTTAACATGAGGGTACTGTATTGGTGTAAACATTTTAAGAAATATAGACAGGGATGCTGAAAAAAATACTAGGCTTCTGCTAAAATAAATAGTGGTCCACCAATTATGCAATTATATTTTTGAATATGTTTATTTATTGTATTATTAGATTCTACATACATTTTTTTTCCACCAGTTCTAAAATGTAGTAAATTATTTAGTAAATAAGAACATTTTTGAAAATATTTTATAACCTGTACAATATGCATTGGAATTATTAATCTGTAAAAAACATTTTAAGCAACATCTACATATTTAATTGAATTGAGGAATAGATATATTACCTGTTGGATGAATTAACAAGTGTCTTCAAGCTGCTTGGGTTGCGGATCAGCTTGTCCAACATACTGACAATCTCTTCAAACTTGGGCCTACTATTCCGGTCTTTCTGCCAGCAATCCAGCATGAGCTGATAAAGAGCAGCCGGGCAATCCATGGGACTTGGCAATCGGTAACCTTCCTCAACAGCTTTAATTACCTACAAAAGTCAAATAGAATTTGTTGTACTTATTCACATTTTACATAACAAATTAGTCATTTCAGCCAAACTAAGGATTACTGTTTATTGTTTAATGCTAATATAAAATGGCTTGGTTTCATTGTGGAATATTTACATATTCAAACAAAAGGTTTCTTGTTTAGATAATATGTGCATATTTATTTATTATAAAGCCTTAATCATTGTGGGAAAAATATGGATGTTAATATCCAACAAGGAATTTACAAGCAGCAAATACTGTATGTCATACATCAGAGTCTTATTCCCACTTATCATGTCTGGCGGTGCCATATCAAGGTCGTCTGCGGCATTCCTGAGTACTGTGTCACCAATTGTAAACAAACAGTCCAGCTGCATGGGCGCAAACATATTGAATTCTCTCATTTGATTCTCTCAGTCCCATCGGATTTCTGCAGCTGCAACCACATGATTTGTTCTACCAATAGACACTAGGAATGCTCTGTTTAATCTTTCTCCTGAGATCACCCCATTGCCAGAGCAACTCATTTTCTTAGTACCCTGGCTCTGGGCTTCAGTTGCTTCCAGCTCTGTTCCTTTGCTTTACAGCAAGTGTTCTGCATTCTCCAAAGTACCTGTTTCAAAGCAAGTATAGATCTGTCCTCATACATCTAGCCTAAAATCGCCAGGTCCTATGCTACTCTACTAGCGGTGGGCGTCTTTTTTTTTGCTGAAAATGCATCTAAGTCGCAATGTGATGTGACTAGGATGCACCAGCAGACTGTGCTGCTTAATTTGCTATGTAACACTTGTACATCTGTGTTCACCTGAGTCTGTAAATGAACCACAAAGGAACTTGGAATGAAAAAGCTGCGGCCGCTACACTGTAGCACTTTGCATATAGATTCAGAGATTCAGGTGCACACAGACATGTCACATATCAAATTAATCAGCACAGACTGCTGGTGCCTCCTATTCTAGACTAAGATGCATATTCAGTAAAAAAGATGCCTGGCACTAGCAGAGTCTCACAGGACCTGGCGAACCGAGAGGGGCTCTTTAGCGTGACTGCAGAAAGATGTATAAGGATACATCTGTACCCTGCTTTCTTCCGAGTGCCTATTTTACAGCAAGTACTCTGCATACTGTACTTCCAAGTGGCTGTTTCACAGTAAATATTGTGCAGTCTACACAGTGCCTGTTTCACAGCAAGTACCCTGCATTCTCCCAAGTGCCTGTTTCACAGCAAGTACCCTGCATTCTCCCAAGTGCCTGTTTCACAGCAAGTACCCTGCATTCTCCCAAGTGCCGGTTTCACAGCAAGTACCCTGCATTCTCCCAAGTGCCGGTTTCACAGCAAGTACCCAGCATTCTCCCAAGTGCCGGTTTCACAGCAAGTATCCCGCATTCTCCCAAGTGCCTGTTTACAGCAAGTACCCTGCATTCTCCCAAGTGCCGGTTTCACAGCAAGTACCCTGCATTATCCCAAGCGCTTATTTTATAGCAAGTACTCTGCATACTGTACTTCCAAGTGGCTGTTTGACAGCAAATATTGTGCAGTCTACACAGTGTCTGTTTCACAGCAAGTACCCTACATTCTCCCAAGAGCCTGTTTCACAGCAAGTACCCTGCATTCTCCCAAGTGCCTGTTTCACAGCAAGTACCCTGCATTCTCCCAAGTGCCTGTTACACAGCAAGTACTCTGCATTCTCCCAAGTGCCGGTTTCACAGCAAGTACCCAGCATTCTCCCAAGTGCCGGTTTCACAGCAAGTATCCCGCATTCTCCCAAGTGCCTGTTTACAGCAAGTACCCTGCATTCTCCCAAGTGCCTGTTTCACAGCAAGTACCCTGCATTATCCCAAGCGCCTATTTTACAGCAAGTACTCTGCATACTGTACTTCCAAGTGGCTGTTTGACAGCAAATATTGTGCAGTCTACACAGTGCCTGTTTCACAGCAAGTACCCTGCATTCTCCCAAGTGCCTGTTTCACAGCAAGTACCCTGCATTCTCCCAAGTGCCTGTTACACAGCAAGTACTCTGCATTCTCCCAAGTGCCTGTTTCACAGCAAGTACCCTGCATTCTCCCAAGTTCCTGTTAACAGCAAGTACCCTGCATTCTCCCAAGTGCCTGTTTCACAGCAAGTACCCTGCATTCTCCCAAGTGCCTGTTTCACAGCAAGTACCCAGCATTCTCCCAAGTGCCTGATCACAGCAAGTACCCTGCATTCTCCCAAGTGCCTGTTTCACAGCAAGTACCCTGCATTCTCCTAAGTGCCTGTTTCACAGCAAGTACCCTGCATTCTCCCAAGTGCCTGTTTCACAGCAAGTACCCTGCATTCTCCCAAGTGCCTGTTTCACAGCAAGTACCCTGCATTCTCCCAAGTGCCGGTTTCACAGCAAGTACCCTGCATTCTCCCAAGTGCCGGTTTCACAGCAAGTACCCTGCACTCTCCCAAGTGCCGGTTTCACAGCAAGTACCCAGCATTCTCCCAAGTGCCGGTTTCACAGCAAGTATCCCGCATTCTCCCAAGTGCCTGTTTACAGCAAGTACCCTGCATTCTCCCAAGTGCCGGTTTCACAGCAAGTACCCTGCATTATCCCAAGCGCCTATTTTACAGCAAGTACTCTGCATACTGTACTTCCAAGTGGCTGTTTGACAGCAAATATTGTGCAGTCTACACAGTGTCTGTTTCACAGCAAGTACCCTACATTCTCCCAAGTGCCTGTTTCACAGCAAGTACCCTGCATTCTCCCAAGTGCCTGTTTACAGCAAGTACCCTGCATTCTCCCAAGTGCCTGTTTCACAGCAAGTACCCTGCATTCTCCTAAGTGCCTGTTTCACAGCAAGTACCCTGCATTCTCCCAAGTGCCTGTTTCACAGCAAGTACCCTGCATTCTCCCAAGTGCCTGTTTCACAGCAAGTACCCTGCATTCTCCTAAGTGCCGGATTCACAGCAAGTACCCTGCATTCTCCCAAGTGCCGGTTTCACAGCAAGTACCCTGCATTCTCCCAAGTGCCGGTTTCACAGCAAGTACCCAGCATTCTCCCAAGTGCCGGTTTCACAGCAAGTATCCCGCATTCTCCCAAGTGCCTGTTTACAGCAAGTACCCTGCATTCTCCCAAGTGCCGGTTTCACAGCAAGTACCCTGCATTATCCCAAGCGCCTATTTTACAGCAAGTACTCTGCATACTGTACTTCCAAGTGGCTGTTTGACAGCAAATATTGTGCAGTCTACACAGTGTCTGTTTCACAGCAAGTACCCTACATTCTCCCAAGTGCCTGTTTCACAGCAAGTACCCTGCATTCTCCCAAGTGCCTGTTTCACAGCAAGTACCCTGCATTCTCCCAAGTGCCTGTTACACAGCAAGTACTCTGCATTCTCCCAAGTGCCGGTTTCACAGCAAGTACCCAGCATTCTCCCAAGTGCCGGTTTCACAGCAAGTATCCCGCATTCTCCCAAGTGCCTGTTTACAGCAAGTACCCTGCATTCTCCCAAGTGCCTGTTTCACAGTAAGTACCCTGCATTATCCCAAGCGCCTATTTTACAGCAAGTACTCTGCATACTGTACTTCCAAGTGGCTGTTTGACAGCAAATATTGTGCAGTCTACACAGTGTCTGTTTCACAGCAAGTACCCTGCATTCTCCCAAGTGCCTGTTTCACAGCAAGTACCCGGCATTCTCCCAAGTGCCTGATCACAGCAAGTACCCTGCATTCTCCCAAGTGCCTGTTTCACAGCAAGTACCCTGCATTCTCCTAAGTGCCTGTTTCACAGCAAGTACCCTGCATTCTCCGAAGTGCCTGTTACACAGCAAGTACTCTGCATTCTCCCAAGTGCCGGTTTCACAGCAAGTATCCCGCATTCTCCCAAGTGCCTGTTTACAGCAAGTACCCTGCATTCTCCCAAGTGCCGGTTTCACAGCAAGTACCCTGCATTATCCCAAGCGCCTATTTTACAGCAAGTACTCTGCATACTGTACTTCCAAGTGGCTGTTTGACAGCAAATATTGTGCAGTCTACACAGTGTCTGTTTCACAGCAAGTACCCTACATTCTCCCAAGTGCCTGTTTCACAGCAAGTACCCTGCATTCTCCCAAGTGCCTGTTTCACAGCAAGTACCCTGCATTCTCCCAAGTGCCTGTTACACAGCAAGTACTCTGCATTCTCCCAAGTGCCGGTTTCACAGCAAGTACCCAGCATTCTCCCAAGTGCCGGTTTCACAGCAAGTATCCCGCATTCTCCCAAGTGCCTGTTTACAGCAAGTACCCTGCATTCTCCCAAGTGCCTGTTTCACAGTAAGTACCCTGCATTATCCCAAGCGCCTATTTTACAGCAAGAACTCTGCATACTGTACTTCCAAGTGGCTGTTTGACAGCAAATATTGTGCAGTCTACACAGTGTCTGTTTCACAGCAAGTACCCTACATTCTCCCAAGTGCCTGTTTCACAGCAAGTACCCTGCATTCTCCCAAGTGCCTGTTTCACAGCAAGTACCCTGCATTCTCCCAAGTGCCTGTTACACAGCAAGTACTCTGCATTCTCCCAAGTGCCTGTTTCACAGCAAGTACCCTGCATTCTCCCAAGTTCCTGTTAACAGCAAGTACCCTGCATTCTCCCAAGTGCCTGTTTCACAGCAAGTACCCTGCATTCTCCCAAGTGCCTGTTTCACAGCAAGTACCCAGCATTCTCCCAAGTGCCTGATCACAGCAAGTACCCTGCATTCTCCCAAGTGCCTGTTTCACAGCAAGTACCCTGCATTCTCCTAAGTGCCTGTTTCACAGCAAGTACCCTGCATTCTCCCAAGTGCCTGTTACACAGCAAGTACTCTGCATTCTCCCAAGTGCCTGTTTCACAGCAAGTACCCTGCATTCTCCCAAGTTCCTGTTCACAGCAAGTACCCTGCATTCTCCCAAGTGCCTGTTTCACAGCAAGTACCCGGCATTCTCCCAAGTGCCTGATCACAGCAAGTACCCTGCATTCTCCCAAGTGCCTGTTTCACAGCAAGTACCCTGCATTCTCCTAAGTGCCTGTTTCACAGCAAGTACCCTGCATTCTCCGAAGTGCCTGTTACACAGCAAGTACCCTGCATTCTCCCAAGTGCCTGTTTCACAGCAAGTACCCTGCATTCTCCCAAGTTCCTGTTCACAGCAGGTACCCTGCATTCTCCCAAGTGCCTGTTTCACAGCAAGTACCCTGCATTCTCCCAAGTGCCTGTTTCACAGCAAGTACCCTGCATTCTCCCAAGTGCCTGTTTCACAGCAAGTACCCTGCATTCTCCCAAGTGCCTGTTTACAGCAAGTACCCTGCATTCTCCCAAGCGCCTATTTTACAGCAAGTACTCTGCATACTGTACTTCCAAGTAGCTGTTTGACAGCAAATATTGTGCAGTCTACACAGTGCCTGTTTCAAAGCAAGTACCCTGCATTCTCCCAAGTGCCTGTTTCACAGCAAGTACCCTGCATTCTCCCAAGTGCCTGTTTACAGCAAGTACCCTGCATTCTCCCAAGTGCCTGTTTACAGCAAGTACCTTGCATTCCCCCAAGTGCCTGTTTCACAGCAAGTACCCTGCATTCTCCCAAGTGCCTGTTTCACAGCAAGTACCCTGCATTCTCCCAAGTGCCTGTTTACCGCAAGTACCCTACATTCTTCCAAGTGCCTGTTCACAGCAAGTACCCTGCATTCTTCGAAGTGCCTGTTCACAGCAAGTACCCTGCATTCTTTTAAGTGCCTGTTCACAGCAAATAGTCTGCAGTCTCCAAAGTTCCTGGTTCACAGCAAGTACTCTGCATTCTCCCTAGTGCCTGTTTCACAGCAGGTACCCTGCATTCTTCCAAGTGCCTGTTCACATCAAGTACCAGGCATTCTTCAAAGTGCCTGTTCACAGCAAATATTCTGCAGTCTCCAAAGTGCATGTTTCACAGCAACAATTCTGTACTCTCTAAAGTGCCTTTTTCTCAGCAAGAACTCTGCATTTTCCAAAATGCCTGATTCTCAGCAATAGCTTCACTTTTACAAAGTGAATATTCCCTGTGATAACCATTATATCAGATGCTTCTGCTAGCACACTTTCAGCTGTGGGTAACTGGATTCATTGTTCTGGGTGTCTAGTTGCCGGGGTTAGCTTTGAGTCTTAGGTTCCAGGTCCAGTTCATTGTATCAGTGTGTACGTTCCAGGTCTGTGTGGCTGTTTCAGCTCGCAGTCCAGAGATTCTCATTCCTAGTTTCTGTTCTGAGTTCTTGTTTCCAGTTTTAGCTTACTTCGGTGCTGAGTTTCCATTGGCTGTATCCCTCTGAGTTTCCAGTAGTGTGTTCTAGCTCCGGGCTCCTAGATTCAGGTTCTAGGGATGAGCTCTTCCGTATTCCGCTCCAGATCCTAGAGTTACGAATTCTCCTCACCTGCCAGTGCAACTCTGCATTCTGATACTCCTAGATGAGCAGAGGTCTAATCAAGGCTTCTAATTTCAGTTATACTCTTGCTTAAGCTAGATCCAAGGGTCCCAGATAAGGATAAACATAAACAGACATCCGTGACACTGTACTATATTTATATATGTTATGGATCTCTCAGGTCCTTTGTAGTTTACAAGTTTCCATTCAAAACAAAGCACATTGACTAAATGAGTAGATTCTCATATGTAGTAATGTTGTAACTTCATTGACACCTTCAAAACAAGTCATGTAATACAAGTGAAAAACCTATTCTCCAAATATAAATCAGATTGCATGCTATTGGATTCTCTACTCCAAATATAAGACATATTCTATTGTAATGATCCATATATATTATATATATATAACTTATATATGAAAATGCTATTTATTTAAAGAAGTTAATGTATGTATAAACACTTGTAAATAATATCTGTATAAACAATGAGTTCTGATGTCAATGTTACAGTTTTAGCCCTCCAAAGGCATTTATCTCAGAATGTAAAAGAAAAAGAAAAATACACAATGTATATGTTACTCAACCCATTTTTTTAAACTCATCTTTTTATGGAATTGGTATGAAATACCGATGGATGGGATGCCGGCTGTCAGTACACTGACAGCGGCATCCCGATGGTTAAAATCCTGACAGGGGAACGGTAAGTAATGTTCCCCTGTCCTAATTACCCCCTAACCCTCTTTTCCCACACCCTAATACTAACCCTCCCTACCCCGCACCCTAACCCTAACACTCCTGGTAAATGAATAAACCTAACCCTCCCCCCTTAGCAGTGGCGTACCTCACCTGGTGCAGGGAGGGACGCTATGCGTGCGGTGCTGCCAAAAAGGGGCATGGCCTCGGGGATGGGGGCGTGGCCTCATGGGACAGGGCGTAGCTCCATGGCCCAAACTCTGGTGGTCCCATTCTTACTACTGGAGGGGGGGTGCAGGAGGTGCCTTGTTGCAGTGCCGGCTCCCTTACAATGTCAGGAGCCAAGTGCTGCACTTAATGCTACAGTGCAGCGCTCGGCTCCTGTCACTGAAGGGGAGTCTGCAATTTGGTGTTACCCCTCGTCAGGTGACACCTGTTTGCAGGCCACACCCCCCCGCACCCACCTTGTGACACCACTGCCCCTTAGTGCCAAACCCTAACCCCCCCCCCGCCTGCCCGGAGCCTAACCCTAACCTCCCCCCTCTCGCAGCCTAGTGCTAACTTCCCCCGATGTGCCTAAACCTAAGTCCCCCCAGCAGCAGATACTCACCTTTCCCTGGTGTACTTACGTTCAGGATGCCGGGGTTCCCGATGACAGAATCCCGAGTCATGTTGGGATTCTTATTCCGGGGTTCCGGCAGACGGAATTCCGATTGTCGGCATCCTAACCGCATCCCCATTTTATATGCCTTATCATATTCAAGGGATAGCCCAATAATACTAGTTGTGATAGAACAGATTAGAGTATAAATACTATAACAATTGCAACTGATGATAAATCAATAGATCACATCTAGTTGATCAAACTAATAATCTGTGGTCTTTAAAAACTTTACCTTGATTTAAGAGAGCCGTGAGCCAGTACTACATATTGGGACTGAGGAGCTCATTCAGACCCACTCGCTCGCACCCTGCGTATGCCAATCCAGCACATGCCCAGCAAGGCAGGCAATCGCACGGCAAGGCATTAGCACACCCACTATGTCTTGGCGTGCGATCACTTTGTGTATGCAGACGTCCACCAGCCATTCATAAGACGCCCACTTGTGCACGTCATATCCTGGAAGTACATGAAAACATTGTATATCGAGCACCATCGGAAGCGATCGCAGCGCTTGAGGTTGACTATACCTTTCCGCAAGCACTGCGATCACTTCAGTGTGAAATACAACCAAGTGACGTGTACTGTGATGCTGCCTTTTAATTATGCACGCCTCTGAAACTGCGTTGAGACGCTCAGGCACGCCTGCATTCGCACCTTCACTCTCCCGTTTCTAGCAGCCAGCCCCTGTCACCACCCATAAACAGCTTCTCCTGTCACTCACACTGCTGGGCTGTCTATGTGCAGCGAGCGTACGCTACCCGACCTCTCTCACTGGTTCGCGCACGCGAATTGCGATGCATACGCATGCAAACATCGCAAAAATTGGCCAGCTACGAGCAATCGCATCCTAGCGAGCGGGTCTGAATCAGCTCCTAAAGGGCACACAGTAATATTAATAAAGAGTCTGTTCTGGTATACTAAGAATTTCAGGACTTGACATTTCAGAGCTGACACTGTTTTTCACCCCATATACAGTATTTGCTCCTTTAATATCCATGAAAGTTTAAAGTTATGTATAGTGCTTTTTTATATTATAGTTTAATGTTGAATTGAAGTTTTTTTTTTAATAAGAAAAGACAATTCTTTGTCTATAATTATTCTTCCATATTGATTAAGCTAATTATATTGTTTAGTGTTTGTATGATCAGCAATGATAGTCAATATAAGATTACCAATGCTGCAATGGCATATTATTAGTAACCTTTACTTATGTAGTGCCAACATAATACAGTGCGCTGTTCAAAGAATGTCTACATTTCTGTACACACATACACGGAATCAGGCGGTTCAAATGCCGGCAGCGGCAGCCGACACAGGTGGAAATCCTGATCGTCGGAAGGTACCGTATATACTCGAGTATAAGCCGAGTTTTTCAGCACAATTTTTGTGCTGAAAAAGCACCCCCTCGGCTTATACTCGAGTCATGCCCGCATGGTACGCTGCTGAGTAGCGTACCATGCGGGCCGCGGTGCAGACTGTGTCACTGTGACACAGCCTGCACCGCGTGTGTAGCGCTGACCGGACGGAGTTCGGTCAGCACTACACACTGCTAAACACACAGCCGCGGGAGCCGGCAGCTATGTGTTTGGTGTAATCAGCAGCCGCTGAGAGTCTGTCAGACTCTCAGCGGCTACTGCTGCTCCCACTGCGGGAGCCATCTTCCGGCTCCCGCAGTGGGTAATGGGAGAGAGTCGTCATGACGACGTCTCTCCCATTATGCAAAGCGGTGGAGGAGCCTGTAGCAGCGTCGGGACCAGGAGCGGGGTTACAGGTAAGTGTTTATTTTTTTTTACATTTCTTTCTACTGGGGGGGCTACTACCGGGGGGGTACTACCAGGGGGGGATATCGCTACTGGGGGCACTACCAGAGGGGAGGGATTAATAATGGGGGAACTACCAGGGGGGGGATGTTGCTACTGGGGGCACTACCAGGGAGGGGGGTAATACTGGGGGCACTACCAGGGGGGATGTTGCTACTGGGGGCACTACCAGGGGGGGTTAATACTGGGGGCACTACCAGGGGAGGATATTGCTACTGGGGGCACTACCAGGGGGGGGATTAATATTGGGGGCACTACCAGGGGGGATGTTGCTACTGGGGGCACTACCAGGGGAGGGATTATTACTGGGGGCACTACCAGGGGGGGATATTGCTACTGGGGGCACTACCAGGGGGGTATTACTACTGGGGGCACTACCAGGGGGGGATATTACTACTGGGGGTACTACCAGGGGGGGATATTACTACTGGGGGTACTACCAGGGGGGGATATTACTACTGGGGGCACTACCAGGGGGGGATATTACTACTGGGGGCACTACCAGGGGGGGATTACTACTGGGGGCACTATCAGGGGGGGATTACTACTGGGGACAGTACCAGAGGGGGGATTACTACCAGTAGCAGCTGCATTTCCCACCCTAGGCTTATACTCGAGTCAATAAGTTTTCCCTGTTTTTTGTGGTAAAATTAGGTACCTCGGTTTATATTCGGGTCGACTTATACTCGAGTATATACGGTAAGTATAAACTAACCTATTTAACCCCCTAACCCTTAGGGGTGCCTCACCCTAACACCCCCCAAGTGCCTAACCCTAACCCCCCTGTAAGTGCCTAAACCTAACCCCCCCTTCCCCGCCGTCTAAACCTAAGTCTCCCGGAGGAGTGCCTAACCCTAACCGCCCCCAGGGGGTGCCTAATCCTAACCCCCCTTCCCCTAGTCTGACCCTAACCAACCCGGGGGGGGTTCCTAACCCTAAGTCCCCCCTGGGAGCCCTAAACCTAACCCTCCCCCCCTGCGGCTGTCCGTGGCCGGCATCCGGCATCCCTTCAATCGGGATGCCGGGCGCTAGTCTACCTGCCTAGGTAAAATGTCAGGCATCGAGATTTCGACGCCTATCATTTAACCCTTGCCGGGATTCAGCAGTCGGGAAGCCGGCGGCTTCCCGACTGTTAATCACATACACACATGCTAACATTACTGCTGGGTACACGCTAATGTGATACATCGTTCACACAGCCGTTGCACAATATATCATTAACGTTGGCTCTTGTATACAGACGATATATCTGTGATCGACGTCATCAACAGATATATTGTGTCGGCTGTGCTTCACAGTAGATGTGATAAATCTTGCAGATATATCGTGTACATCTGACGATGTGTACATGCCACCTGCCAACCAACCTGTAGTAACTGCTGACACTGACATCACAACTGGGTGGGAAAATGTAAATGTCCGCCCAGTTGTGATATCTGGTCAGTCATACCGAGTGGCCGATTGGTAAGTGTGTATGCTAACCAAATCAACGCTTGCTCCGCGGGGACAGTCGGCCAGCCACTGGGTCGCTTAAGTGTGTACCCTACATAATCTACCACTAAGTTTTTAGATTCTGGGAGGAAAGTGGAAGACACAGGCCAAACTTGTGCAAGCATGGGGAGACCACCACAGAGCTTAGCAAAGCAGAGATTAGATTTCTCACATTTTACAACAAGTAACAGAAGGCTTGGGGCCTGATTCAGAGCCGGACACTATTTGCGGTCGTTCGTTCAGAAAAAAGGGGTGGCTAGTCAAATGAACCGTTCGCTCTTTGCGGTCTGTTGACGCCTCTATGTCTGAATGAGCAAACAAAACTTGCGGTCTTTTATTGGATAACTACGCCCCCTGGCCGCTTGCATCCTACGTCATGTCCGCTATTTATTAGATCAATCGAGTACATCGACCAGCGTATGAACTGCTCGCTATTCTTGTGGTTGCTTTTCCTACCACAATCTTGCGAGCAGTTCTGACTATAAAATAACCCAGTGACGTGGTCAATGACGCTGCTGTATTAATTATGCACACCCATAAAATGCCCGTTTTGACCTTTAAGCACGCCTGCGTTTGGATCTCCACTCCCCGTTTTCAAGCACCTTCCCCTGTTACCACCCACATACGCCTCCTCCTGTTACTCAAAATAGCAGGCATTCGCTATTTAGCGAACAAACGATTTTTGGGCGCACTGACTGGTTCGCGCATGCATATTACGATCCGTACGCATGCACAGTTGGGCAAACATCGCTCGGAACGAACGAGCGGCCGCTTACGAGCGGCTCTGAATCAGGCCCTCGGTCTACAATCCCACTTATATTAATCCGTACAAGTTCCCCATAAGAACAGTATTGCCTGTCTGTGCCACTTAGGCTGCACACAGCAAAGGAACTGTTGTCAGCCTGTCCTGTATATTCTAAAGTACTTCCAGAGCTGTATGCTTTTACTCCAGTGACATCTGGAAGTTACTCAGAGCTTTTATACACCTTGGATAAAAAAACTAATTTTCATAGAAGAAAACCCTACTTAGCAACTAATTTAGGCACTACACTGTAACTCCATTATCACCTTGTAGCAGATGGCCCTTAACATGGATGCAGAGGAAGAAGATTGAGGTTTCATTGCTGGAGGACCGTCTCCAACTATAGAAGGTCAAGCTGCAAGGATGGGATGCCTGCATTCATGGCAGCACTTGGACACGTGGATGCACTTCAGGAAAAGCAGTTACCACAATGTATACATTACACTTGTCCTATGCAGCATGAATTTCCCACACAGTCCAGTCAGTTTGTCTATCTCTACATAAGTACAGTGAAATAAGTATAGAAGAGTCAGGGAAAAACACCACTGATGTGCTTACATATAATGATACTTAGTAAATAGGAGGAAACAACTTAATCAAACAGAAAAGGTACAATAGTTTCACTATAAATTAAATACAATTTTATATGACTTTTCCAACATAAGATAAAGTCAGAGTAGAGTAACATTACAGAGTATTGTCACACACACATCTCAGGTCTTTCACAGACGGCAACATTTTGGCAATGCCACTCTTGATTTGCCTTTTCATAGGGTGGTCACTCTACACTGCATTTGTGATATAAGCATTCCATTGAATTTATAGCATCAATAGAGCTGGATAATGGCATTGCATGGTGTTCTCTGTGGTGTGATTTGGGTATCACAAGGAAGTCTGAGGTGCAGAACAAATTATTATAATGGTAATTTTTGCGTGGAACACTTAAAGCCAAATTACACCATAAGTAAACATATTATCCAGTTACTCCTTATTATTTCAAATACAATACAATATGTTATAATTAAATGAAATTATCTTTTCCTTGCCTAATCTAAAAAGATAAGAAATATTGCATTGTACAAGGTCATTAGATCAATGCTTTGAAAGACTCCTACCTGAGACTCCATTTTTAAGTATTGGAATAGTTGTTAGTTATACTTCCCAAAATAAGTGAGCTGCTGGGAGGTTGGATGACTCGATTCGCATTGAATTATTTTTCATGTTGCATACATGCATATATATTCATATTGTAAGATAAAATCATGCTATATAATTTCTGAGTCCCATACCTTAGACAAGCTAAAGTAGAAGACTGCAAACATCTCTTTGGGTAAAGTTTCAAGAAATAGATAGATTGTGCTAAGATAGGTGTCATGTACGAAATGCTACATATAAGCAAAGTAATTTAATCTACAGTGTTAGTAGAGTTTATGTGAATATTGTATATTATTTAGCGTGTATTGACAGTCACTATATATTTGCAGATGTATAAATTTAGGCAGAATTTTTAATATAATATGTCCTTTTTGATCTATAGCATATGCTAAATGCAAAATATTGCATCTGTCATTGTAAACTGTGCAACTGCATAAACCAATAGCATTCTGGAGCACATTTATTAATTATCGGGTTCACCTATATCAATGGGGGATCTAGGGAGAGGAGAGGGATCGCTCCCCTGTAACACACACCTTCTCCAGATAAGCATTTCTACCTGGCCTGCCTCTCCTCCCCGGTGCCTCATCTCCTCTCCAGGGATAAGCTCTCAGTGATGGTCAGTGAGTGAGGAGGCATAGGCAGCTGAGAGCTTGGCCCTGGGGAATGAGGGACCTGGGGAGACCACCCAAAGTGCTAATCTAGAGAAGGTGACCTGATCACACACTCCCTTCGTGTATCCACTAGTGGCCCAGATGTACTATTAAAACAGAAGTAGTGACAAAGGGCCTGATTCAGACCCACTCGCGAGCGGCTGTCCGCTCGCAAGTGGGTCGATGTTATGGACTGAGCATGCGCACGACGGAGGGAGCTCCGTCGTGCGCATGCGCCAGACGCGACGAGCGAAGGAAAGTCCTTCGCTCGTTGTGTCCGATCAAAGGGGGCGTGCTGTCAATGTTGATTGACAGCACGCCCCCTTTGGTGGGCGTGCCGGGGGCATGCCTCCCTGACGGGGGCGTTCCCACGGGAACGCCTCCCGTCAAAGGCCGGCCCACTGACATCACTAGTGATGTCAGTGGGAGTGATTTTGTCTCTGATAGAGCCAAAATCACTCCGGAGCTTGCGGTTGAAAACCTCAACCGCAGGCTCCGGCTCGCAATTTCGATGGTCGCGATGGTCGAGACCATCGCGGCCATCACAATGCACGCTCGTATAGCCTGTGGATGGTGACCCACAGCTATACGAGCGTCCAGGAGGACGCTCCATTTTCATGGAGCCCGGCCCTCATTCAGAGCGTGCGCTCTGCTCAGAGCGTACGGCTCTGAATGAGGGCCAAAGACTCAACAGTACTCAGGAGCAGAAGTATGGGAGTCAATGGAGGTGCCTGCCGTCGGGCGCCAGCACTGAAGGGGTACCTCCTCCATCACTCACAATATATTCACCCCATTTAGGGCTGTAAATATGGGGGATAGGGGGGCACTAAATGATAACTTGCCTCCGGGAGTCTGGGATGAACTTACGCCACTGACAGTACTTGTCTCTGCAATGTTTTAGAAGTGAAGAGATACTAATATGATCACTTCATTTCTTCTTCAGGACATGGTTACGCTACTGCTCGGTCTGCTAAACATGCATGTGTGGGCAGACATTGGCGCTAAGGGATCCTTCTGAGAAATGATGCTGCAAGTAGCCCATAGACTACAATGGCTAACAGCACATAAAGCTGGCATTAGCTACTGAGGCCAAACTCCGAAAGGCTTTGCGTTTGTCAATAAAGCAGTGCCCATATGGGCTACTTTTTTGGTAAAAAATTGGAGCTAACTGCTGCAGTCCACTGTAGATACATCCCAGGATACTTAATACTTGTGGGTACTCCCTGAAGTCAGGGTATTCATTGATAAATAGGCCCCTTTACTAGGTGCAATATTTAGTACTGGTTTCAAATATCTGTATTGATTCTAAGCAGAATATCCAGGTGATCATAAAGGAGTTTAGTAAGAGTGATACTATTTCTACAGCATATTGAACACAGCAATGCTCATAGCAATCAATACAGCAGCAAAATGTTATACTGTACAGTTGCCAAACATCATAAATAGCAGTTTTACTCCAGTCCATGGAGTATGAGAGGAAAAAAGAAAGCATTATCACTGTGGTTTCTGAGAATTTTGCTATGCATAAACTGTTTTGTCAATTGATTCAGAAATGTGCTCGCAATCAGTTCAGCATATGATTAGGTGATCAGTTTCCGTTTCTAGATAATTACACTTACGAACATGTTTGTCATTTTTAATTACAGTTTGAATTTTTGTTCTGAGATGACTCGACATGCAACAGTGTCCTGACTTATGTTCTGTGTTATTGTCTGTAATAACAGAGGATTATAAGATGGTCAGTTCCCAGCCACGTATATAATCACGTCATGTTTTCAAACTATAGGAGAGTTTTTTTGCTCATACACGTTCTAGAATTCTAGTCTCCAGGTGGCCAGGTATATGGCCAAATGCTTATATAAGATGTATTCAAAACACAGGAACATTCACATCTTCCAATGTTTTATGGAGCATTGTTTTTATTGCTTGCACATGTCATTAATACTAAATACCTTGGACCTTAGTTTGAGTTGAATATAAAAGTTGGGTACGATGTAAAGATGCATCAATCATCATCATCAGCTACAAAACGTGCACACAATTTATGTAGGTGCAAACAGGGGCGAAGCTAAGCTTTCTGTCATACATGCACACCTCTGGTGAAAGGTTGATTTGAAGCAGACAATTTATTATATTGCTATTACTAGAGGCACTGGGGAGCCATAAACAGACACTACAACCATGAACAACATAAGAAGAAACATAATTCTCAGCATTTACCATACTTACAAAATACTTTAAGTATGAGTTGATCTGCATTTTTGGTAACTAAAGCAATGAAATAACATTTCATTGCCTCACCTGGTACACTCGTGGATGGGATGAAAAATACATGGACCTGACTATTATGGTGGGACCGTACTCCTAGCGTCAGGACGCTGCAACCACACCCATTTTGTGTTTTCTGGGCGTAACTTATTCCACCCAGGGTAATCCTACGTAGTGCGCCCAAAACGGCTGCCTCATTTGGCACCTTTGTGGATGGAATATTTAACCCATACAAGTTAATTCCCAAAATGTGTGCACCAACCCTGCACTATGCTTATGGTGCTCTCTAGATTTCAGTTGATTTTAATTATCTCGGTGTGGATTTCTACTGTTTTTTTTTTTTTTTTTTGCAACACCAAATCCTTGTACAATGTACCATGTTCTCTGATGTCTGTAAAGCTACTTTGAGTCCTATGGGAGAAAAGCGCTATATAAATAAAATTATTATTATTATAACATGAAGATTATCTGCAGGGAGTGGAGAGCAACGGAGTCTAGAAAGAACTTTAGGTGTACATGAATGCCAACGCTGAAATATTTGGCGTGCACATTTGCAGGCTTGCAATAACCAAATTCTCCTTGCATCTGTCACCCAACTGATTCACAAATGTGCTTGCAATGAAGCCCCCCAGTCCTCCTCTAGCTTCATCCCTAGGTGTAAAATTTATGTCTCACAGCAAAAATGTTCCAAGATTCACGGAACTCAAAATAAAAGTTCAAGACCACATATAGAAACGATTTGTGTACATGTGCAACAATCTAACACGAAGGGGGAAATTCAATTAGTCCTCATGAATTATCGGGGGAGAAAAATGGAGGTAGCCTCGGGCAATATCAATTATGCTCCCTTTTTCTTCTGATGCGATAAATGGATGGGTTAACGTGCGTTGACTCCCAGAATCCATGATAAATTCATGGACTTGGGCATTAAGTGTTGTTATTCCCTGATAATAACACTTATTGGGGATTTATTTTTGGGTCTTGTGAGAGTTACTGCAGCTAATTGAATTCCCCCCTGAAACACATCTGAGTCACCCAAGTGAACATGTGCTACGTTATAATCAGAACCAAAGTACCTTTTAAATTCAAAAATAAAAACAGACATACAAAGATAAGCATCAACCATATGGATTGAGCAGCATCTCAAATGGGTAAAATAAAAATACAATATACATACAGTATAGAGGTGTTCAGTCATAGAAATGCCAGTATACCATGTGGGTCACTTATTATTCCTCAAACTTCATTGAGTTTTTTGGGACAA
Source organism: Taudactylus pleione (assembly GCA_031769625.1). Classification (NCBI taxonomy): domain Eukaryota; kingdom Metazoa; phylum Chordata; class Amphibia; order Anura; family Myobatrachidae; genus Taudactylus; species Taudactylus pleione. The sequence continues at coordinate 1,077,868 of JAUIMM010001336.1, forward strand.
ACTCTATCAACTTATGTACATTTATTCAGGTATAAGGCTTCATTAATGAGGGAAAGCCAGAAGTGTAGTGAAACAGGGTCTGGTTGCGTCCATAACCTTAATCACCTTGATAAAGCCAAAGTAGGGGGTATTATGCATTTGAAAGTATCAGTTCATCGAAAATTTCTAACAACTGTACCAAGGCATCTAAGAATGGCAAAGATACTCAAATTTAGGGTCAAATGTAATAGGGTGTGAATAGAGTTTAGAAAATGTGAGAGTTAGCAGTAATCGTTCACATTGGTCGAGTTTTATCTTCAAAATGGGAAAACATCTGGATGAGAGTTTAAATCGTGAGAATTTTCTTTAATTCAAAAACATGTGAGATTGCATGTTCTCGAACATTAGCCGAGTTTAAAAAGTGTGAGAGTTTACAGCTAAACTTACATTTTTTAAGCTCTCCCCCTATTACATTTGGTCCTTAGAGTGTGAATATGGGACATATTAATCTGGCATACATAGCAGAACAATTGTACACCACTGGAAAGGTCACTACGTGAACCTAACATCTGAACCATGCCAGGGACATACACTCTACGTACATACAGTATCTTAACTGAATGAACAGATCTCTAGCTACCATGATAATAAGTACAGTAGGTTCAGTAGGAGCATCATTACCAACATATTTTTATTTATGTATTTGAATAAAATCTGTATAATATGAACAGTAGGAGACAGATAAACTTTCAAATCCATCTATAAATATGTGTATTACATTTTTAACACTATTGCAGCTGCTTTTCGTGATCAGAAGTAAATTTGGATTTCTGCGTCCATTCAGAGTCAGCCGCATGTGTGCGTCTGCAATCGTCATCATCAGCAGCAGCAGCAGCAACATGTATTTGCACCTGCATCCTCCTTGGTGCAAGAGATCTGACTGCATTCGGAGTGATCTGCTCACATTTATCTTGGAATCGTCCACTACTCCATAAACACACCCATAGCAAACTTGTTCTACGCTGAGGCCTAGTTACATCCACAAGTTGATACAACTGAGAGCCACTCTGAATTGCCCATAATTTCTCTAAGTTGTATACGCAGGCCCTGATGCATGTGCAGTCTGCTAGAAATCATGAGATCAGTACCCACATGAAATTGTGTGCAATCAGGCCCATTATATGTTCTTTTTGGGTGGCATTTACTACAATTTGTCCTCTGTCCTTGTAAACTGAGATGTGCTGAATCCTGATTAGGATACATGTATACTGATTAGTTGCACAGATCTAAAAGTGAATGAAGACTTTGGGATTAATTTATGAAGAGCTAGTGCAGTGCTTACATTTCTGTCTTTCTCTGGTTTTGCACTGGGCACATACTGTACAAATTTGAATATCTACAGAACGGATACATTTATACCTTATGTCTTAATTTGGTCTGTGATGGAATTTCCAGAGTGGGGAAGTCTACGAGGATTGTGATTGTACTTGTACTTAGGATGGATATAACACAAAAATAGGTAGTGCATTAACTTACATAATCACAAACGATGCTACCAGTCAGAAATGCACAGTGGTCGGCTAGCAGAAAATAAGCAGCCACCAATAACATAGGGACTTCCTGGCCCCTCTGCATCCCCGCCCCCTCCTCCAGTGTCTGCCGTGCAGCCCATCACTGCTGATCAGTCAGCACAGCAGGACCCTCCACCTGGCGGCTGTAGGAAATGTGAAATAACCACCCCTCAGCCCCCCAGTGTATACCTGGCAGCTGCCCAGAGAAGCAACCGATAGGGAATTCAAAGTTACAATGGTCATGATGATCAGAACATTGATAGTCTGATATATCGATGACCAATATAATAAAAATCATGTTAATGTTATGCGTTTAAAAAAAATTGTTATTTTGATAAAATCGTGTTGGATAAGGTTTAAATAGATGTTCTTGACCCAATTCAATAAAAAAACAAACAAATTTTTAGCGTTTTTTGGGGAAAAAAATGAATTGGTTAAACATCAATAGTATCACAATTGTTATATTTTTATGTATTTTGTAACTATTTATTTGGAGTGCTTTAAATAAAAAATATATACACTGTGCACATGCACATCCCTCAAGATTGTCCCAGGTGCATTAAGAGGAGACTTATCAGTAGGAGTCAGCATTGCTCAGCAAGCTGTATATCATTCAGTTGCCTCTTGAGATTTTTATGACAAATTGCATTAATAACAGGTTTTCTATGGCTGCGATGACCGGCAATAGAGTATCATTATCATTGCTGCACATTCAAAAATAGGCACAAAAGACCTATGCCCACCACTAGTTCATCTGTTTGCTTCCTCCAACTAATAAAGCTTTTTTTTTTTTAGGGCATATCGCCAAAATGAGTGATGTCACAATGCACATAAGGAGAGTTGTAGGAAAACATTTATTTGTTTATATTGGCCTGTAATTCAATTAAACCCAAAGAGTGAAGATGTACAGACTTGCTTTAAGGAAGTACTTACGTCCTGGTTTGTCATCTCCCAGTAGGGTCTCTCACCATATGACATAACTTCCCACATTACAATTCCATAGCTCCAGACATCACTTGCAGAGGTGAACTTGCGGAAAGCAATGGCTTCAGGGGCAGTCCATCGGATTGGGATTTTTCCTCCCTGTGAACATTATATCATGTAGTTAAGTGCTAATGTGAATGCCCTTTTCAGTTCTAGAAGTGATAAATGAGATGAAGAAAATAAAAAGAAACAAGCACAACCATGAACACACACATCACTGAAGCTCAGACAGTGTAATACAGAAAATAAAATGTTCACTTCAAAAAACTGGTAATGATTTTGTCTCCAGAGAAAAATAAAAGTCATGAGTCACATGATGTATTTCAAAATAATGAATTGAACTCCATTTACAGATAATTCAAGAGTAGTGCTGTAATCTTCCTTCTTGAACAGTTATTACAGTCCTGGATGAAAGCAATAAACAGTACAGGAGTGCAAAAAAAAGGAAGCTATGGTGCTGAATGTCAAGTGCAATACATGTCCTGGATGTGGAAATCAAATCTGAACTGTGGAATTCTGGTACGTACTGGTTACACAAATACACAATGTGGTGAACATATAGCTCAAATTGAAACTTAATAATAAAATACACAGGGTCTGGTGTACAGATGTGTTAGAGTTAGCTGCATTTCTGTTGTTATGCGGAAAGCAATAAAGCCACATATGGGAATTGCTAGAACACCACAGCTCATATTATTATCATAGGGTTTGCCATTTGTACTGGAATAAAAAGCAGTTGGAAGTGCTGTGAAACCTTGTTCTCAGAACTCAATTGCTCTGTGCAGTTTATGCAGTAGAGAGAAAAGCCCAGTAATGCCAACAAAAATATGTTTTATCTACTTATTTCATTTTATATTTGCGCTACTTTTTGTGTTTGGTTCCTTTATCACATTAAGCAGTATATCAGGCATGGTGAACTGGTGTTATTACGGGCTACCCTAAACCAACTACTATACAGTGACCGCAGTTTTATATCTGCTTTGTTCCTTTCTAAGCTTCTTTCCTCCCAATAATAGATGTACGGAACTTGGGTTTGTAATGAGAAAAAGTAGGAGGTAAGTTTGGCACCCTGAAGCTCAAACTGATTAGATGTTGGGGAGGAGGAAAAGTGTCAAATTGAGGCATATAATCTATGCTCACTCATTTTTGTGCGAATGCGGCGTATATAAGTGAATCGCCATGTGATAGTCCCAGTGCCTGGGGAGTTATACATAATTCTATTGGTTTGTGCTCCACCACTGAGGTTATCTGGGTCAATTAAATGAAGTTATCCTGAAGGACTGCAGTATCTCCTCATTAAAGAAGCTCCTCATTAAATGAAATATAAGTTGTAAATCCATGCAAGGTCATGATGCAATACAGGTTACGTTACAGTATAAGACTAGATCTATAGAGACTGCCTTGGTATGCATAAGCTAGCTTGAACATTTTTGCATGAAATATGAAAACTATGGAGATTCAAATCTCGGCGATGGCTGTGTAGCCTGGTTACAGAGGGCACTATGTGACTATCTTTGTTGATTTTCATTCACACCCCATAGAGGTGTGCAGGATAGTCAGAGAGTATTGTCTACCACGTTAAACAGTAATGTGCGCAGCCGGACATTACAAGTAGGTCTAGCGGTACCTAGACGACAATTTGCTCAGTCACTAAAAGTCTATTTGTGTGTATAAAACTACAGACTTGTTTTGCAGTTGTAGATAGGTGTAATAAGGCGTGGATATTGTTCACATTTATATTGGTCATGTAGTGTGGGTTATTTTACTGTTTTTAAACAATTGTAAACACCACAAAGTGTGTTAAGCACAATGAAACTTAAACTTATTTTTGCTACAGGGTATGAACAGGTTTCATTAAAGCCCCTGAGGCTCTTACTAGTGTGATAATTACTATATACTGTATGTGTATACCATGGCAGCAGTACACCAAGTCCCCTGTGTTTTATGTGTTTGTAGACTTCTAGTGAATGAATAAATAAATGTCCCTGGTTTTAGCCAATAAATTGTGGGCCTGATTCAGAGCCGGATGCTATTTGCGCTCGCTCGTTCAGAAAAAGGGGCCGGCTATTTAAATTGAGCGCTCGCTCTTTGCGGTCTGTTGACGCCTTTATGTCTGAGCGGGCGAACGAAACATGCGCTCACTATTTTGTAAAGACGCCCCATGGCCGCTCGCATCCTACGTCATCTCCGCTATTTATTAGATTAATCGAGTACATCGAAAGGCGTCTGAACTGCTCGCAGTGCTTGTGGTAGGATTTTCCTACCACAATCATGCGAACAGTTCAGGCTAAGAGACAACCAAGTGATGTGGCCTATGACGCTGCTTTGTTAATTATGCACACCCTTAAAACACCCGTTTTGGCCGTTTGGCACGCCTGCGTTCGGATCACCACTCCCCGTTTTCTAGCACCTTCCCCTGTTACCACCCACAAACGCCTCATTCTGTCACTCAATTTAGCAGGCACTCGCTATTTTGCAAGCGCTCGATTTCCGACCACACTGACTGGTTGGCGCATGCGCATTACGACCCATTCGCATGCGCAGTTGTGTGAACATCGCTCGGAGCGAACGAGCGGCCGCTTACGAGCGGCTCTGAATCAGGCTCTGTGTGTCTGCCGATGCAAAATCAAAAAGGTTACAGTAGAGAGCATTCAACAAACTGTATCAAGTATTGGTCTGGTTGAGAAACAGCACCAGGGAATCATTTTCCTGACAAAATCAAGAATGACAAAGTATGATTCAGGCTTCATGCAAAAAAATGAAAAAGACAAAATCACATAAGGAAATTCAGAGCGAAATTGGAGCTTGCAAAACATCCAATTAAATCTTCAACAAACAAATACAGCGGAGACCTCTCAGCCCTCTGCGGCTACCATAATATACTGTGGGATGCGTAATACAATACTTCTAGTACTGCACTGCAGAGTGTTACAGCAATTCTAACCAACAATATGTATTATCACAAGCTATGAATTATTCAGATGTCACTGTTGTTTTCATCATGGTAGAAAAGATGTGTACTTTGAAGATACATGGATAGCCTATAGATTCTCATCAGCTTACCCTTGTTGTATATGCGGCTTCAGGATCGTCTTCTAGAACCCTGGACAGACCGAAGTCGGAAACCTTGCACACCAAATTGCTGTTTATGAGTATGTTTCTAGCTGCCAGGTCTCTGTGCACATAGCCCATGTCCGAGAGGTACTTCATTCCAGACGCAATGCCCCTCAGCATGCCCACTAGCTGAATTACAGTGAACTGCCCATCATTTTTCTGAGGGAGGAAGTTTCACAAAAACAATTACAATATTGTTATTAATTTTATGCAAGTGCTGTGCATGTAGAATGAGATGTCAGCTACAGTATAAGTGGCAACAGCAGTCCAGTCTTACACTAAAAAAACATGATTTTTGTAAAATGTTTTGATTTATCACAGTGTGTATGATAGATGTGTCTTGTTTGTCTCCGTTAGCTGTAATAAAAAAATAATTGTATTTGATTAGCTACACTTAAACCTACTGTATGTGTAGTTCTGTGTGCGTATGTATAGTAGGATCTGAAAGGAACATGAGCAGTGTTCATACGTATATCAGGAGGATGACAATCACTATGAGTGGGTATGGATGGTAGGAGGTGGTATAGGATTACAGTGTGTGTATGGATGATAGGAGGTGGTACAGGATTACAGTGTGTGCATGGATGGTAGGAGGTGGTACAGGATTACCGTGTGTGTATGGATGGTAGGATGTGGTACAGCATTACAGTGTGTGTGTATGGATGGTAGGAGGTGGTACAGGATTACATTGTGTGTATGGATGGTAGGAGGTGGTACAGGATTACCATGTGTGTATGGATGGTATGAGGTAGTACAGCACTACATTGTGTGTGTGTATGGATGGTAGGAGGTGGTAGAGCATTACATTGTGTGAATGGATGGTAGGAGGTGGTACATGATTACAGAGTGTGTATGGATGGTAGGAGGTGGTAGAGCATTACATTGTGTGTTTAGACGGTAGAAGGTGGTACAGGATTACCGTGTATGTATGGTAGGAGGTGATACAGCATTACATTGTGTGTGTGTGTATGGATGGTAGGAGGTGGTAGAGCGTTACATTGTGTGAATGGATGGTAGGAGGTGGTAGAGCATTACAGTGTGTGTATGGATGGTAGAAGGTGGTACAGCATTACATTGTGTGTATGGATGTTAGGAGGTGGTACAGCATTACAGTGTGGGTATGGATGGTAGGAGGTGGTATAGGATTACAGTGTGTGTATGGATGGTAGGAGGTGGTACAGGATTACAGTGTGTGTATGGATGGTAGGAGGTGGTACAGGATTACCGTGTGTGTATGGATGGTAGGAGGTGGTACAGGATTACCGTGTGTGTATGGATGGTAGGATGTGGTACAGCATTACAGTGTGTGTATGGATGGTAGGAGGTGGTACAGGATTACATTGTGTGTATGGATGGTAGGAGGTGGTACAGGATTACCATGTGTGTATGGATGGTAGGAGGTAGTACAGCATTACATTGTGTGTGTGTATGGATGGTAGGAGGTGGTAGAGCATTACATTGTGTGTTTAGATGGTAGAAGGTGGTACAGGATTACCGTGTATGTATGGTAGGAGGTGGTACAGCATTACATTGTGTGTGTGTGTGTGTGTGTGTGTGTGTGTGTATGGATGGTAGGAGGTGGTAGAGCGTTACATTGTGTGAATGGATGGTAGGAGGTGGTAGAGCATTACAGTGTGTGTATGGATGGTAGGTGGTGGTAAAGCATTACATTGTGTCTATGGACGGTAGAAGGTGGTACAGGATTACAGTGTGTGTATGTATGGTAGGAGGTTTTACAGGATTACAGTGTGTGTATGGATGGTAGGATGTAGTACAGCATTACAGTGTGTGTATGGATGGTAGGAGGTGGTACAGGATTACATTGTGTGTATGGATGGTAGGAGGTGGTACAGGATTACTGTGTGTGTATGGATGGTAGAAGGTGGTTCAGCATTACATTGTGTGTATGGATGGTAGGAGGTAGCACAGCATTACATTGTGTGTATGGATGTTTGGAGGTGGTAGAGCATTACAGTGTGTGTATGGATGGTAGGAGGTGGTACAGGATTACAGTGTGTGTATGGATGGTAGGATGTGGTACAGTATTACATGTGTGTATGGATGGTAGGAGGTGGTACAGTATTACATGTGTGTATGGATGGTAGGATGTGATACAGCATTACATTGGGTGTATGGACGGTAGGCGGTGGTACAGCATTACATTGTGTATATGGATGGTAGGAGGTGGTACAGGATTACATTATGTGTATGGATGGTAGGATGTGGTACAGTATTACATGTGTGTATGGATGGTAGGAGGTGGTACAGCATTACATTGTGTGTATGGATGGTAGGATGTGGTACAGGATTACAGTGTGTGTATGGATGGTAGGAGGTGGTACAGCATTACAGTGTGTGTATGGATGGTAGGGGGTGGTACAGCATTACAGTGTGCGTATGGATGGTAGGAGGTGGTACAGCATTACAGTGTGCGTATGGATGGTAGGGTGTGGTACAGCATTACAGTGTGCGTATGGATGGTAGGAGGTGGTACAGCATTACATTGTGTATATAGATGGTAGGAGGTGGTACAGTATTACATGTGTGTATGGATGGTAGTATGTGGTACAGTATTACATGTGTGTATGGATGGTAGGATGTGGTACATTATTACATGTGTGTATGGATGGTAGGATGTGGTACAGCATTACATTGTGTGTACGGATGGTAGGAGGTGGTACAGCATTACAGTGTGTGTGGATGGTAGCGCGTGGTACAGCATTACAGTGTGTGTATTGATGGTAGGAGGTGGTAGAGCATTACAGTGTTGGTATAGATGGTAGGATGTGGTACAGCATTACATTGTGTGTGGATGGTAGGGGGTGGTACAGCATTACAGTGTGTGTATTGATGGTAGGAGGTGGTAGAGCATTACAGTGTTGGTATAGATGGTAGGAGGTGGTACAGCATTACAGTGTGCGTATGGATGGTAGGAGGTGGTACAGGATTACAGCGTGTGTATGGATGGTAAGAGGTGGTACAGGATTACATTTTGTGTATGGATGGTAGGGGGTGGTACAGCTTTACAGTGTGTGTATGGATGGTAGGAGGTGGTACAGGATTACAGTGTGTGTATGGATGGTAGGAGGTGGATGAACACAATGAGTGTGCAAATGCATAGTAGGAAGTGGTAGGAACACTATCAGTCTGGGTTTGCATGGTAGGAGTTGGTACTGTAGGAAAACTGTCCGTATGTGTTTGCATGGCAGGAAGTTGTGGTAACACTATTACTGTGCGTATAGGTGGTCAGAGGTGGTAGGAACACTATCAGTATATCACACAGGGAAATAACTAGTTTAAATAATGTCAGTGTCTCTGCAGATGGTGTTAGGTTGTGGAAACACTATCAGTGAGCAAACACAGGGTATTAGTTTGTCTGATATGATAGTTTGTGGGGACAGACCCAACTCTTTTGAGAACCTAGCAATATACTTGAATAAATAAGATATTTGATGGAAATACTGTGTTCGCCTCTTTGGGTGATGTTACACCCAATCACCTGAATGCTGAGATTTTCCAGTTTAATAAGAACAACTACTGCTGGTACAGTATGTAATTGTCTATATAAATTAAAATCTATAGTTTCCCCGAGGACCTAAAGTTAAGAATGATTTTAAACAATTTTGAAATTGTGGAGACTCACTGAGATTTTCAGCAAAGGTTAAGCTGGGACAGTGCTGAGTGGAATAAATCTCACACAAGCAATGCTTGGCAGACATGTATTGGAAAAGAGCCTCAGCTAATGTGTGAGTGCATGAAAGATCCGCATTGCAATCAAAGTTCACAAAACTGCCTTGGAAATGAAGTAAGCTGTAATTTTCTCCAAACAAATAAAAAAAAAATTTCAGTAAAGTCTTCTGAAAATATGATGGTGATTTAATAACCTAAGCAGAGCACTTTTATTTCCCAATGTGCTATGTTCTTGTGACTGCTCAGCCATATATTGCACAAATGATTTATATTTATAAATGCCTCACTGTACGAGTCACATGATCCTACTTTATTGGCCTTTCAAAGCTACTTCATTTTATGTAGCAAATGGTTTAGAGACTATTCTACAATAATAAACCTTAATTCTTTCACACAATATCTGACAAGATTTATCATCCAAAAATGAAAACGCTATGTAACGTAATTATTCTATGTAAATAGCTACCTTTAGGAAAGTATCCAGAGAGCCATTTTCCATGTATTCTGTTACAATCATTACTGGTTTGCCTGTGATAAAGAAAAACATTGCATTTAGTATGTCATTTGTGAAAAATGTTCTGCAATATACCTCATGTTTCACTGAAAAAATAATGTGGGGTAATAGCTGAGGTGACCTCTATGTACAGCAGGCAATTATGTGGTGATAATAAGGTAAGGGCAACAACTTACAAACTATTTACCAACCGCAGTCAAGGACAAAATGGCGGCCATTCATGACAAAGTGAAAACATTGAATGTTATTTACAAAGCATCATGAAGAACAGATTATTCTTTTATTGTAATATCTTTGTAAACTGTTTTAGAAATATTGTGATCACTACTAGTAGTTAAAGCTTTACTCTTTTATTTTCTGTCGATCCCTATGAGAGTCCACATAATGTTATCCTACGATAAACCACATCATATTTGGTTTAAACCAAAGTTTATGTTATCCACAACTGGCATAAACACAAGCAATGTGATGCTATTTGTTTGAATATACGTTTGTTGTGATTGAACGAAGTCCTGTATCATATCCCACTTTTATACAAGTATCTTTTATGTCTGGTGATATAAATGGGTATTGTCAATGCTTTTTGAATCAAAGAAACATCCATAATAATGCTACTAGATCACATGGCGTCCAACAATAATTACATTTATTAACAAATCCAACTATTACTCCATTGTTTAACAGAAATATGAATGTAACTAAAATCAAGAACTCCAACTTATAAAGTACATAAAATTCCTAAGACATAAAACTGTGGTTTTGGGACAGTGAAGCTTTAAGAAAATGCACACCTCAAGCCTTATATGTCAGCAAAAATAGGTTCTAAATAATAGGTTTTTAAATTGTGGTTTGAATTTTATTTATATTTTCAGATTTGGAACCGTGACAGATCAGTTTTAGCCAGTTTACATAAACAGGCTGAGATAGACCAGAAAGGTCTAGTTGCATGAAAGATGCATTTCATCTAAAATGCTTCGTACTGTAGTTGCAGGCATGGAAATGGCATCAGGTCCTCCTCCAGTTGCATGCTGACTACACAGACCTACTCACATTGGCTAATTCAATACAGAAACACTTGGCAGGCTGATTGAACATATATCTCCTCCCCCGGCTGATGAGGCAGGTTGTGGAAACTCCTTCCTGCTGTCTTCTTGACATAAATTTAGCACAATTAACTTGTATAGAAGTGTCTCTGACTGCATAAGAGCAGAGTCGTTAAGTGCGGGCTCAGGAGAGGAATCCTAAGGGCAACTGAAACGAGGATCACTAAAGTCATAGGGGTCTATTTATTAAGCAGTGTTAGGAGACAGAGTGAAAAGTGATAAGGTGCCAGCCAATCAGCTCCCAACTGTCATTTTGCAAACACAGCCTGTGAGATGACAGTTAGGAGCTGATTGGCTGGCATCTTATCTCTTTTCACTCTGTCTCCTAACACTGCTTAGTAAATAGACCCCATAGTCTGAGCTCCTATTATGTAGTCACAGCCACTTACTGTTCTACAATCCTCCTGCACCTCACCAGGAACGGATAGCATTGTACCCACAATGTATAAGCACACAAATAGAAAGCCTGTCAATTGCACCATCGCTGGCTAATTAGTCTTTGTTGCAGGATGCCACAGAAAAGAGTGACGATATAGCATCTACTAGTGATGCAGGTGATAGGTCATTTTATATCTTAGTTGTACAGTACAACATTAGATACAGTATGTTCTTCTCTGGATTGGAACCAGTGTGCTTCTGTTGTGAAATTAACTATGGGCATGAGTGAGAGATGTACGCTAATTCCATCACAGGATCTCTCACGGATCTCATTTACTAAAATATGCTAATGCCTTCCACAGCACAGCCAAGAATAGCAACGCCCACTGCTGCCTTCTCATATGTGTCCAACAACGTACAACAGCTTAAATATTTGTAACATCGAGGCACATCGGGCAAGTCTAACCAGCCGCCAACACTGCAGCTCTCATGACAGGCAGAGAGGTATCATGCTGTACTGGAAATCGCAATAGCTAATATATGCACGCAGATGAAACCGCCTTTAAACGCAGACACGCCTGCGTTTGCCTAGCCACCCTCGTTACCTCCCCCAAATGCTGACTACCTGTCACTCAGTTTGTGAATGGATCCTCTGTGGGGGCGTAATCACAAAACATTCTCTGCACGTACGCAGTGTAGCTTACATGCAAGCGCAATGACAATCATCTGATCTGCGTAAAAATCGGCATTGTGTACATCCCTGAATCAGGTTCAAAGGTCCAATCGGACCGAAATGTCGACTCAGGCTTTTGCTAACTGATGTGGCTGACTGGCATGATAATTAGACATTGAATTATTATTACTGAAGTCTGATGAGTGCCTTCTTTTCCTTCTACATGGAGGTCTGAAATATATATATATGTGTGTGTGTATGACTCTTTTTCCTTCTACATTTCCCTCATCTGTGTGCTGCAGTATGAAAGTAATTGTTGGGCACATTAGCTCTGGATCAGGAAGCATGAAATTAAAGACACAAATAACATGGCAAATTAGAAGTCATGTTAGAAGCCAAGTGGCTGTTTTAACAAGATCACAAAGAAAAGAACACACTAATATTATGTCAGTTACATCATGGAAAGATTTGAAACAATATGTAAAATATATTTGGTATTAAAATGAAAATTATGGTTTAAATAGTCTTGTATATTGCAAGGAATTATTGACGGCATACTATACAATAATGTAATAATAATTAGACCGATTCTGTAAATATTCATATTATGTTCTGTGTTACTTTCTTTTAAAAAAACATCACTTGCTATAATTAAAATATTATTGAATAATTTGTCAAAATATAGCGGCTTCTATTTACACACGTTGTTTATTTTACAATCAGATGAATATTGTATCACTTTGGTGTATTGTTTTTGTTTCATAATTACCATGTTAAACATTTCATGCGTGACCAAATTATGGAGGTGTGAAATAATGAAAGAAATATGCGCGCCACCATGAAACAGTGCCAAATGCTGCACAGGGGGGACCAAGCGCCCCTCAGCCAGTGGCAGATCCAGGAAGGGAGTGATCAGTGACAGACTGATGATGCTTAGTGGCAGGAGCCTCCCTGGACCCTCCGTAGAACAGCACACAGCAGCGTGTGCTGAGCTGGGGAGAGAGCCTGCTGCCGCTGACAGGTAAGAAGCATTATGGAGAGGGAGCTGTCTCGGGCCCCCGCCAGGCCACCCCAATAATCCCGGCCTGGGTAATTAGTACCCCCTCTCTGCGCTCTTGCCTTCCACAACTATTTTAACGTTTTAGCAGAGCGTTAAAATTACTTGCTAATTTTTCTCATTTGAGAAGTTATTTCTTTATTAACTTTTTGTTGAGTACTACTTACTTTTTGTGACAACACCCTCTAAATGGATGATGTTTGGATGGTCAAATTGTCCCATTATACTTGCTTCACCCAAGAAATCTCTTCTCTGCTTATCGGTATATCCAACTTTAAGAGTCTTGATAGCAACAGAAAACTCTCTTTTTCCAGGAAGTTTAATACGACCACTGCAGACTTCCCCGAATTCACCTGCACCAGTAAAAATGATGACATTTTCTACAAATCTTACATACAGTACATGTTTTAGAATTGAAAAAGGAACGTGTTTTTTCTGCAATCATTATACTATATTACAGTATATACAATATCTACAGATCTATCTTGATCTATCCAAATGAACCATATGTGAGATCGCACTAAGATATAAAGTTTTACAACACAGAGTTCAACCTTTTTGATTTTCAAAGGTTACATCTTTCAGGTAATAAAATGTTTCATATGCTGTCTTGTAATGTGTTACAGAAACTGTGGACGTGAATATAGGTTCAGATTAAATTGTGCTCCAAATACCAATAACCTATCTAACCTCTCAACAACTGTTTTTCCGCATAGTACAGTTCAGATTCCAAATTTTAGTTTCATTTTAATTATGAATGAATAGGTGACTGGAACACTCATACACAGAAAAAAGCTAAGAAAAAAATAAGTTAATTTTCAGCATAGAATTATTAAAATAATTCTATACCATTATGTACATATATCTTCAGGTTGCATACTCTTTTTCCTACATGGTTAGAGAAATCTACACAATGCAAGATCTCACAAATACAAGCCATTCATTATGTATAAGAGCTAATAAACACAATGTTACATTATAAAAAATGCTACCTAATGTGTTTTTGGAGGAAAATAATATTCGGCCTTGGGCAAAATAATTATTGGTGGTATAGAAAAGAAACCTCTGTGGCTAAGGCATTAGTGAAAAACAGATGTAGAAATTTTCAATGCTCCCAGTTCTCCACTAAAGTTTAAAAACACAGAAGTCTCCTTGCTGTGACTTTTATGTAAAGTACAGTATACTGGAAGTAAAGGGAATTTTTTCAATAATAACCATGAAATTATATGAGTACATATGAGTACACATGACACATGACATTTTGCATAATTTACAATATTCACTTTATATGACAGCACACCACTGGTAAGAGGAATAGAAATGTTACGGGGAAATCAAACTTCCTACTGCTGTCACATAGGGGCTGTTCATTGAGTTAATTGTCGGGGTCCGAATGGACCCCGATAATTAAAAAACTAATGCGCTGCGAGCGCTAGAGCAATTCATCATTGCTCCAGTGCAGAGCCAGCTAATTCAAAAATCAGTTGTTTTTGCGAGTGGCTTCGCTGCAGTGAGTCAAGTGTGCATGCGTGACCTATAGGTTACACATGCGCACAAGAGCCCCCGACGTCCAGCGGAAGAAGTCGGACAGGGAAGGAGGGATCTGAAAGGGTCCGTCTACGCAACCTGAGACTCCTTCCCATAGGTGTCCTAGCCGCGATCTGGAGCAAACGCCATCTGAAGAGTCAAGCTACAAAAATATTGTATTTTCGGAGTTTGATGAATTCTGTACTCATTCTAGTGTATGGGGACAGCGGGCCATTCCGTGGGAGAAAGGTAAGCAGGATGTTCATTTTCACCTGCTCTTGTAGAAATTAAGTGATGATGAATAGAGCCCATAGTAACTATTGCTTTCAGGGAGAATACCTGACTACCCAATGAAAACTTATATCCTTTTATAGTGCTAATTGACTCAGGCCAAGAAGGGGGTCATTGAGTTGCAGTGGAATGTCATGCTCAGACTAAAAAGTACATTGCCTGCTTGTTTAATATCAATTTATGATACTGTAGTTTTGTTTTGTATATAGTGCTTCATGAGCTATGGCCCTGATTCAGACACGCTCGCTGCCACTGGCAGCTCGCAGGGTCTGTGGGTGTTTTTTTTTACTCTTTGTCTCCAGGCCGCTCGCAAAGCTGTGGGTGACCACCCACAGCTTGTGCGAGCGGGCTGGAGACCATCGCGATTATCGTGACCATCGGCCTTGCGACAAGATCCTGTGGTAGGGTCTAGGCTGCCACAAGGCCGAGTGGACTTCCTGCTATAATAGAGCAGGAAGTCTACTACTGACATCAGTAGTGATGTCAGTAGGTCATCCCACAAACGCCAGGCGTTCCTAAGGGAACACCTGCGTTTGTGCAGCCACCCCCCGCTACCCGCCTACAAAATGGGGCGAGCTGTCACTCACCATCGACAGCCGCCCCGTCTTGTAGCGATCCCCGTAGCGACTAAAGTTCAGTCGCTCTGCGGGGCTCGCGCATGCCGGACGCAGCGCATGCGCAGTGGCCAAACATCGAGCCGCTTGCGAGTACTGTGCGCTCGCGAGCGGCTCTGAATCAGTCCCTATGTGTAGTAGACAGCATAAGAAATGTGGTGGATTGAATGAGAAATATTGCTGCATTCCACTGTCACGGCTTCCCTGTCCTGCAAACACTGAGGAGGAAGGGAAGTTACAGGAAGACATGGCCCAGAAGTGAGCGTAAAGCATTATGCAGACGGACTGCAGAATCACCACATTTAAATTAAACTCAAATTGATTTTCTATCTTGTCTAGAGAATGGGAATATTTTTACCACACAACAAAATGCATAAGAATACTTTTCATTAGGGTTCATACATTTAGATCTATTTCAGTTTGAATGGAATACAGTTCACTGTTTAGAGGATCAGTAATGAAATACCTGCTCCAATAACTCGCTCAATGGTTATACAGGAAGCATCTATTTCTTTAGCGAACTCATGTACGGCCTGGTTTGGGTCCTCGTAGGTATGGGGATCAATGTATGTCTTTATTCCTGGTAGTTTAACTGTAGAGGAACAGAAAACTGACTTCTTATTAGTCATAAAAGTGCTACAATAGTGACTTTTGTTATATTGTAATGGATAATAAAATAAAAACATCAATGATAACGTAATATGTATTGAAACTTCAGCGCATTTCTTTCTCTAGTTTTAATTCGGACAAGAAGATAAACATCTAATAATATAGCAGAAATAATTCATAGTTCTAAAGCTGATTCACGCAAACAAGACAGGACTATTAAACCTTTGGTACTTACTGTGTCCATTGTGAAAATGCATCTTCTCCTCCTCTGGATCCTGTTTAGCTTTGCTGTAGCCACATCGCCTATAAAAGGCATCAAGTCATTTATGTTGTCTTTAAGAGGTAATCAAGAAAAAAATGCAACTCCCTTTAAGAACATGCTAACAAAGGCAACTGCTTTATACAGAAGTGTAAACCCATTTCCTATTTGTTGGATAATCAGAACCAAGTTCTCCAGCAATCATCTTAAACATGAGTTCCTGCTTTCATCCACTGAGCTTTCCCTCCCCCCTAACATAAGAACAGCTACCCATATCTAAAAAGCATTCTTTGTAATGCATGAATCTCTGTATAATCCTCTTAAAAAAATACAAACTTATTTTCTTCTGGTTAAAAAAAAAAGCCAAAAGAAATTGCCAGTGATATAAAAATGTTTCCTTACTGCTACATGACTCATAGTTTATTATCTAAATTGAGATTAAAAAGGTGATAAAAGCATCATCATTCAGGTATCTCTGGAGATCTATAAATGTATACAGCTGGATGTCACATTAACATGCAAAATTAGATAATGAAAACCGCAAAAGTGCCATTAAAACATATCTCAACATGATACACTGCATAATACTGTAATGTCACTGCAGGTTTATGTTGGCGCTCAGCAATGGTTCGGCTTCACTAATAATGTATGGCAGAAAACCTGTCCATGAAACATTACCTACCATAGAGCTTCCAGATGTACTAAACTTACTGATTAGATAAACAGGCTATAAATTTGTCACTTAGTAAACACATTTTGCCCAGTAATATGTTGGCATGTAAATGTTGGTATACTGAAAAACAGATGTGCTGTAGTGTATTTTGAGATATAGTCAATATCTTTAAAAAAATTCCAGTGTTTCCTAGCAGGACTAGTTATAATAATCTGTTTATTCTTCTTTCATATATAATAGGAAATTATTATTATTATTATTTTGTTTTTATTATATGCTTACAATGATCAAATAAAAGATCATTTATACACCAACCATGCTTAGGCTGTGAAGTTATACATTGTGACTGATGTAACAACATTTAATTTAAGAGAAACTGAATGATTGCATAAGAAAAGAGGTGTTTTAAACCTCTAGAATGGGGGCTGGCCTGTATGCAAATCACTGGTCATAGATAGCCTATGGCAAGCAGGGGCGGGTTTTTAATAGGGACATTATATAGGGGGCTAGAAGTGTGGGCCAAAGCCTCTTTGTTTCCAGATTTCTGGTCAGTAACAGAGATTGGCATTGTATAGTGTGTGCTGATTGCATTAGTACTGTTTAGTGATTTTTTCTTTTGTTTCTTTCTCCCTATTCTTCTGTCATATTCTTTTCTCATTCCTTTCTGTGTCCCTCACTTTCCTTTGCCTGTCAATTTTACATTGGTCCCTGGTTGCTGGCCACATCCCCCTCACCTTGGATCATGCCCTGTCCCCACCGCTGCGTGCGACCTCCTGCCCGCTTTGCACAGCCTAATCCGAGTACTTCCGGAGCGTTGCTGGTCGGGGGGCAGAGTCCACTGCGGCGTTGTGGAGTGGCCGCAGACCCTCCAACTATACCGATTTAGCCGGTATAGTACCTCTTTTTAAAGGTCTGTACCGGCAAACTGGGGCTGTACCGGTGGGCAGGGCCGCCAGTGTCCCGGGCCCGGACACTAGGGGGGCCCATCCGTCACTGATACTACTGCCCGCTATTACCCCCCTGACAGACAGACAGTGACAGCCCCACCCCCACCGCTGCACAATAGAGTGAGTAAAGTGACTCGTCATGAGTCACTTCTCTCTCAGAAACCCTCCCGCTCCGCCTCCTTCCTTACCTATTGGCCGGCGTTCCCTCAATAAAGTTTTCCTCTGATCACTGAAGCCGGCGCGGCGTGACGTCATGTGCACTCCGCATCGGCTTCAGTGATCAAAGGAAAACTTTATTGAGGACACGCTGAATGAGAGAGGAGCCGCAGTGGGTGTGTGGTGTTGTGTGAGGAGCCGCCCGAAGCAGACAGAAGAACGTAGGAGCGGGTTAAGGTAAGCGTGTCACTTCTCCCAGAGCCCTAGGCCATTGTTTCTGAATTCAGTCGATAGAGCACAGCCCCCTGTGGACACGCCCCTTTATATATAACCACGCCCCCTTTTGAATGCAGCCACGCCCCTGTACCGGGTTTGCCCTGTGAAATGGTGGAGGGTATGTGGCCGATGCCGCGGATGCGGCGGCTGTTACTTTGGCGTTGCATTAGCTGGGGTGCGGGGTCCACGCCAGTGTCGTGGAGCGGCCCCTGCGGTGGATGCGACAGATGCTGCTTCAGGCACTGCGGCGGCAGCGGAACGGAGTCTGCGCTGGTACCTGTCCATGCTGAGAGCGGGCCCGGCCGTGGCCACCGCTGCTGGTTCATGTGGTCGCGGG
Source organism: Taudactylus pleione (assembly GCA_031769625.1). NCBI lineage: Eukaryota > Metazoa > Chordata > Amphibia > Anura > Myobatrachidae > Taudactylus > Taudactylus pleione. Next base: position 1,096,620 of record JAUIMM010001336.1, read on the forward strand.
CGGGTGCGCGCCACATCAGCTGAAACAGGCGCGCTCTCCTGTCCACCCCTCGGGACACAGCCGCCGGTAAAAGGCAGAGGTCCCGACAGGGGTCACAAAGCACCATCCAGGGTGCCTGGAGGGTCTCCTTCAAGTCAGGGCCTTCCTGTTCCTCGCTCACAGCGGGGCGCCCGCCATGTTCGTGAGCAGGGGGTGGGGTTTAATCGGGGGTCAGCCATTTTGCAGGGAGTGTGCTGCAAACTCCTGACTCCATGTCTGGGGGCAGCAACACAGTGGCCACTAGTGTGGTAGGAGCAAGTGTCCCTAGTTTACACAATAGTGACAGGCTGGTGCAAGCCCAGGCAGCCCCTGCAGTGTTAGGTATTGCTGCCCCTCCCCCCATTACCACGCAGCCAGAATCTTCAGCTATTGCATCTACATTATCAACTCTGGCTGCTGTTTTTGCTCCATTTTTAGAAGGTGCGCCAGCAGGTTCTGTTCCTACCCAGACTGTATCGCCTGATACCGTTAATTCTGCAAGGGGTCAAGGGGGGTCGGATGTACGTCAGTTGGTGCAGGCATTAAGAGCTGTCGCACCTAGTCTGGTTCGGCAGAGTTTAGTGACTGCCGTACCCTCCCCCCTTATCAGTCAGGGCGCTAGTCAGGCCAGTGCAGATCTTAGGTTGCCTGCCGCAGAGGTGGCAGCAGGTGTCCTCCCTTTTTCAGATTGCAGGGTTGAGGAAGGGGAACTTGTTGACGAAGATGCCGGTGAGGAGCCGTCCAGATTTTCCTCTGATACTGAGACATCGGAGGCTTCAGGTGGGTCTCTCTCGGACTCTATTGTTTTGACATATTCTTTCTCTTCCTCTGTATCTAAAGTGGACAGCGCTGGCAGAGCGCGTAAGTGAGCTGCAAAATTGGAGGCAAGGCGAGATTCGAGGCGAAAGGCATCGCACCCCTAAGTGTAAGCCAGTTGAGAAAGGGTTGGAAGGTTCTGCAAGAGTACACTGTGACAATACCGCTGCGAGGTTTAAAGGCGACTTGCCGCACTAAGATCCGCAAGGGAGACTATGTGGATATTTTTGCTCTTACAGAGAAAGCGTAGAAGGCGCTTAAAGCGGCTAGGGCAAAAGGCGGTATAGGTTTGGAAGCATTCAAATCTTATAAAATTGGTTGGCCGGTTTTTGTGTTTTCTCTGCTTGTTACTTGGAGACGCGTCTGGAGGAGCACCTGATCGTCATCAGGTATCTGCATTTAATTCACAGCATGCAGCTATCCTCCGGGAGCATGGCTTGGCGCGCTAATGATGAAGTATTTTGTCGCAAGCAAGATGGCAGGCAGGTAATGGACCTAAGGTGGAAGGAGGTGTGGCTGGAGGTCACGCAGCCTTCGCGTCCTGCCTATGAGGGGTACAATGTGAGCAAAGCATCTAGTTCGGTTCGACAGGGCCAACAGCAGGCATCTGGGGGCAAATGTTTCGCTTTTAATAATGCTACCTGTACGCAGGGACGAAAATGTCGTTTTCATCACCTCTGCTTGTGATGTGGTGGCAACCACCCAGTTTCCAAGTGTTTCAAGCAGGATGCCCAGCAGCAGCCTCCACAGCCAGCAAATGGCGCAAGTGCTAAGTAAAGCTCCATCCCCTGTCCGTGTCAAGGCAATGGCAAAATGGTTGAGTTGGTACCTGGATTTGCAGGATGCTAAATTTTTGTTAGAGGGTTTCAGTTTTGGTTACCGTTTACCTGTTTGCAGGGCTGTCGAAACGGGTTCACCTAGAAATTTTAAGTCTGCATTTGAGTTGCCTCACATTGTGAGGGATAAAGTGGCTGGTGAGGTTGGCGTCGGGTGCATGGCGGGGCCTTTTGCTGAACCCCCCATTAGGGATCTTTTATTTACCCAGTGGGCGTAGTTCCCAAGAAAATTCCAGGAAATTACAGGCTCATTCAGCATCTGTCTTATCCGCCAGGTTCATCAGTAAATGATGCCATACCAGTTGAGGTTGCCTCGGTGGTGTACCAGTCTTTTGATGATGCTTTGGACGTGATTAGGTGTTATGATCCGGGTGCACTGATGGCTAAGATAGATGTTAAATCAGCATTTCGTCTACTTCCTTTGTACCCGGAGTCATTAGAATTTATGGGTTTTCACTTCGATAACGGATATTACATAGACAAATGTTTTCCTATGGGGTGTTCTGTGTCCTGTACGTTTTTCGAGCGATTTAGCACCTTCCTACACTGGTGCGTGGAATTTTCTTGTGGTGGTCATGGGATAGCCCACTATCTCGATGACTTCATGTGTGTTGGCCCTTCTGGTTCGGACAGATGCAGTTATCTTTTGTTTTCATTGCAAGCGCTATTTTTTCATTTTGGAGTTCCCGTTGCTGCGGACACAACTGAGGGCCCTTCCACTTTCTTGTCATTCCTTGGTATCGAGATTGATACCTCGGCGGGTTCTTGTTGACTTCCTCCCGATAAGGTGGGCAAGTTGCGCAATGCCATAGCAGAGTGCACGGCTTCCAGTAAAATTACCCTGTGGCAGGCGCAATCCCTCCTGGGCCTGTTAAACTTTGCCTGTAAGGTTATACCAATGGGCAGAGTTTTTTCGCGTAAGTTGGAAAGGACCATGGCTGGAGTCAGGGGCATCTTAAGAGAGGAGGGGGCCCGTGTGCACTCACCATGCGGGGGCCCCTCCTCTCTCCATGGTGGCTGGCAGCCAACTGACGCGGCTGACCAGCCACCGGAGCCTTAGTAGACTCCGGGCACTAGAGTGTGGCCGGAGTCTACGACGCATGCACAGAATGCCGGTAAATGGCCACGGTGGCCATTTACCGGTGTTCTGTGCATGCGCAGTAGACTCAGGGCACACTCTAGTGCCCGGAGTCTACTGCGCATGTGCAGAACACTGGGAAAATGGCCATGGCGGCCATTTTCCAGTGTTCTGAGCAGCGCTGAGATCCGACGCTGGACCTCGGACAGGTAAGTTTAAAAAAATAAACGGGTGCAGTGTGTGCGGTGCGGAGCCCCCATGGACCCTGGGGCCCTTGTGCCCCGCACACAATGCACCCATTATAGATACGCCACTGGCTGGAGTCACTAAGCCGAGACATTTGCTACGTTTATCCTCAGAGATTAAGCGGGACCTGGCTGTCTGGGTCTCGTTTCTACAGGATTTAATGGCATTCGGTTGTGGATGTCTCCAGCCACTGACAATTTGCAACTGCAGCGGTTTACCGATGCAGCAGGAGCCACAGGGTACGGGTGCTACCTTGATGGCGCTTGGTATGTTGGATGTTGGCCGGAGGAATGGGTGGGAAGGGGTTTGACTAAGGACTTGCTCCTTCTCAAACTTTCCCATAATGGCTTCCTTGGAAATCTGGGGGGACCGGTTACGCAATCGCAGCTTGTGATCTGGTGTGACAACTGGCAACGCATGGCTTCCCTGCTGGTTTTGCGCTTGCTAGAGCAGCTGGTTCTGACATGTTTGCGCTATAACATCATGTTTAAGGCAAGACACGTACCGGGGGTGGAGAATGAGATAGCCGATGCGTTATCACGTTTCCAGTGGGCTAGATTCCGATCTTTGGCTGCTGATGCTATGCTTTGCCCCTCTTATGTATGGCAGGTGTTCAAGCCGGCATTGAGGGCTTAGCAGAACAGTCTAGCCCCCGCCACGTTGCGAGCATATCGTTAGGCATGGAATGAATGGGAAGATTATTCCCATAACAGCAGCCAGGCAGGTAAGAGTCAGCATCGTTCAATGCTTTCTTTTATTTGGAGTCTCCATTTGACTGGCAGATCCAGGGCTTCTGTGGTGCGCTCTTTGGCGGGCATTGCATTTTATTGTAAATTGAAGGGCCTACCTGACTTTGCTAAAAGTTTCCTGATTATGAAGGCTTTAAAGGGTTGGGCACGGGTCTCCCAGCCAGTAGCTGACTGTAGGAGACCTGTGAACACGCATCTGCTTCCAGTAGTATTAGGGGCAGTTCAAGCGGTGGCATTTACTACGTACGAGTCGGTTCTGTTTCAAGTGGCATTTTCAGTGGCATTTCATGACGTTTTGTGAGTATCAGAGCTGGTGGCATCTTCCAAATGGGTTGATGCCACCATGGTCTGCTTGGATGTCCTTGTGGGTGAGAGGTCTGTTCTCTGTCGGATACGGCGGTAAAAGACCGACCAAGCTGGTAAGAGTAGGTGGATCTCGTTGGGCCCATCTAGGGATGAACGGATCTGCCCTGTGGCACTAGCTACACGTTACGCTTTATTGAGGCCGGATGTTCCTGGTTCATGGCTAATGCAAATGGAAAGGACTCCGCTTACAACATACCAGTTTGGTTGGTTTTTGAAGCAGTGTGTGTCAGGTTTAGGCCTCTCGCCTCAGGACTTTGGAACGCACTCTTTTAGGATCGGTGCTGCAACTTTAGCGGCACCTGCGGGTTTCTCTGCGCCGGAAATTAAGGCCCTGGGATGATGAAAATCGGATAACTATAAAAGTTACATTAGGCCCAGTCGTTAAGGGGCACTTGTTTAAAGTCATGTCGCAGTATGTCATTGTTATGGTCATGTTCATGGTCCACTGTGACAATTTTGTTTTATATTCCTTGTCCATCCTACTTGGGATTAGCTACTCACCATTGCTGGCAATGGGAGTCTTGAGGGATTTTACAATTTTTGCCTGGACTGACAGACTAATTCAGCTATTTTCAATCAATTAATTCGGTCATAGTCTATCCCTCAGCAGGTTTTTATTTTACCTCTTGCCGAGATCACCTGTTTTTTCCCGATTTTCCCCCACCCTTACTTTCCTTTGTGTCTTTTTGTATGTCTTAGCCACTTCAATTAGTGAAGTTGGCAACCAATAGTAAATGTTTCTTTTTGGCAGATACTCACTGATTTAATACCAGATCCTCACTAATACACCATAAATGTTATTGTTTTTGTGACTTCCTAGCCCATTTAGGAGGCAACAACTTGGGACAGAGATCCACTTTGGAATTGCGAGTCGATATATAATCAATGATTTGGCGAGGGTGCTGTTGGCCTGGCCCTCTTGTAAACTCGTAGGGTTAGGAATTTTCCTGCTATAGATGAGGCTTGGTAAAATCTTAAGTTTGCAGTAGCTAAATTTGTGGTGGCCAATGATGGTCATGTCATTCCCCATAAGGGTATTCAATTTTGTTTCAGTTATCTGCATAGGGCTGACGGGGTCCATTTAACAGAGGAGGGTTTGTCATTGTTTGTTGAGGATCTATTTAGGGAGTTGGTGTTGTTGGGGTAGTTCTTTGTGTGGTGGCTGTGCGGCGGTTCTATAAGCAGAACCTTGCTGTGGCGGGAAAGAAAAGCAGGTCACCAGTCCAGGTGCAATTATTTAGTTGAAGTGCGCTCCCTTTGTTGACTGGTAGTTGGTTGTACCAACCTAACGGGGACAGTATCATCACCCAAATGGGTGGGTAGTCAAGGTAGAGGGTGAGTGATACCTTTTGTTGAGTATATGGTTTATATTGTTATGTTTATGCACTCTGGGCGATCTACGCCTGCTATGCCTGTTGTTGTTTGTTTGTGGGCATTGCAGATTTGGCTGATTTCTGGCCGTCCTTTCTTTGCCACCATACATCCTTAAATAAATAATAAATAAATAAATATTGCTCCAATAAATCACCATCAAGTTATCTGACAAATCTACGTCTCAGTGTCTTTATTTTAGTAGGGGTAAGTGGTTTGCACACATGACACACCTCATCCGATAGAAGGTTTAACCAAAATAGATGCTTTTAAATTTGAATTGACAAGAAAAATAAACCCCAATCTTTCCCAATGTCCAATACTTATACTAATCTATTTCCTCTTTGTCTAAATGTCCAAACATTGGTTCTGTACGTCACTAGGAAAGTTTTTATGGTATTGATGAACATGTAGGACTGAGACACAGCATGTCTTGAATGGGCAACCAAAAAATAAATAAACCTTGTTTAGTGGCATGCAGCTTTTAAATATCTAGCACTGAGAGAATACCTTAAGTACAAGCATGATTGCCATGTAAATTTATTAATATACATTTCAAACTTGAGGAAACTCAGCTATAAAGATGTACCCCTCCCACTTGTTATCATAAATCGGTATTATGTAAATTATTTGTAGGCGAGGACAGATGCACTGTTGACAACATGTGCAAGCGTGTAGCTTGTTGTCATAGGATGTTGCTCAGGAGCCCAAGGAGATTGCTCGTACCTACAAATGGTATCTTTACAGTCTCATTAATGGTCATGAATATTCATAACTAACTACATACAAGTATGTGAAGTGAAAAGATGATAAAAAATATTAAAGATGCTATAAAGCTATACTATATGGTAAATATACCATCAATTTATTTATGTGCTGTCTGTACAGAGATGTGTGTGTTAACATATAATCTTTCATGTTATGTCCATATACTCCATTCATGCTTCCTTCAACACCTCTGACTTTAATTGGATGGATCAACCAGCAAAAATAACAACAAAACAGAAAAATAATAGAGCCTGGAGCTATTGTCTGCTTCCCCTGCTCTTTCTACGCCTAAGGTTGAATTGTTTTTCATGCTTTACAACCTTTGCATACAATGTCCAATAATACTTTGCTGCACAGGTGCATACATACTGTATATCATATTATAACTATAAAAATATATAGAAAACTACAAACCCCAACATAACATGACTTTTTGTACGGCCTTTTAAATGAGTATCTGCAATACGTCTTAAGTCGTACAGCATTTAAAAATATGCAGAAAACACCATGCAGCAGGCTGAACACAGTAAATAACCAGTGATGTATCTATAATTGGTGCAGGGTGTGTTGAGCATATAGGCCCTTGAGTTAATGGGGTCCATCCACCATGCACCCAGACCACAAATGGGTAGCTGCCACTTACCAGAAATATGGTACATGCACAGAAGATAGCACAGTCACTTGCACTGTACCAGAGTCTTTGCTATCCTGTGTATAGCTCTGGTCTGGGTGAGCTGCAGAGCCAGATAAAGGGGGGTAGGGACCCCCCGGGCTTTCATTGCAGATGCAGAGCAGGACTGCACTGCGAGCTGAGAAGAGGAAATGGAGGTGGAGTCAAAATAGGGGGTGGGTCTACATGGCATTGAAATTGAACAGCATGGGATAAAGAGGAGGAGCAGCAGCTGCAGATGGTATGTACCCAGAGTGGACTATCCAGCAGCCAGTCTAGAAAATAAGAGGGACTCAGGGAGGGGGAACACTATATTGTATATCTGCTAATACAGTAGCACTCAAATGTACACAACTCACCTCACCAGCAATCTCTGTCCTGAAGGTATCAAGTGCTTATGCGATACAGAATGACCCCAGAGTCAGACTCGGCAGTGCTAGTGTGCCTGTGTGAACAAAGCTGTGGAAGAAGAGGGACAAGGGCCGAGGGATTCAAAAGGATACATACTCGCGACTTGGGACTTCTTCCCATAGGGAAGGGGCGGGTGTGCGGGAGCAAATGCCATCTGAAGATGGCAAATACTCCATTAGTCAAGCTCTGAAAACATTGCATTTTCAGAGCTTGATGAATGTAGGCCCCCATGCCAGTATATCTTTCTCACTGTCCCAATAATAATGTCAATAATGGGCCACATCAGGAATGAAAGGTTACCTTTATGATGAATGGCCCCAAAATATAATTTCTACAAAGTAGATGAAAGTGTTCTTATTCACCTGCTTTTGTAGAAATTAAGTGATGATGAATAGACCCCTATGTGTGTGACAGTACGCATGGGCATATGTGTTTGACTATATATGTACAGTATGCATAACCTCCAACCATCCCTATTTTGGCAGGACAGCCCTGCTCAACAGGTACTGTCCTGCCCCTGGGCTGTAGTGTCCCACTGGGAGGAAAGTTAGGAAGGGAACTCTCTCACCTGCTGTGCGTGCATTGCTGGGAGCAGCCCAGCAGCTGAGGAAGCGATGTACATGCCCTTAGCATGAAATGGGGGTGTGACATGAAACCATGCCTCCTTATCATGTGCGTGCCAAAGGCTTTAAACAAGGACCCAGTCCTCGCTTCCGAAATGTTTCTCTTTAGGGCCCCTATAGTCTTAACTGCCCTTAGCCCCCCAAAGCCTTAATCCAGCTCTGGTGATAGGGGGCCCCTCTAAAAGCTTTCACACAAGCCCCCTCAGTATTAAAACACACCTAGAAGCAGTATTATTGTCCATTATTAAGAGTCATTGGCCCTCATTCAGAGCCGTACGCTCTGAGCAGAGCGCACGCTCTGAATGAGGGCCGGGCTCCATTTTCATGTAGCGTCCTCTTGGACGCTCGTATAGCTGTGGGTCACCACCCACAGGCTATACGAGCGTGCATTGTGATGGTCGAGACCATCGCGACCATCGAATTTGCGAGCCGGAGCCTGCGGTTGAGGTTTTCAACCGCAAGCTCCGGAGTGATTTTGGCTCTATCAGAGCCAAAATCACTCCCACTGACATCACTAGTGATGTCAGTGGGCCGGCTTCTGACGGGAGGCGTTCCCGTGGGAACGCCACCGTCAGGGAGGCACGCCCACCAAAGGGGGCGTGCTGTCAATCAACATTGACAGCACGCCCCCTTTGATCGGACACAACGAGCGAAGGACTTTCCTTCGCTCGTCGCGTCTGGCGCATGCGCACGACGGAGCTCCCTCCGTCGTGCGCATGCTCAGTCCATAACATCGACCCACTTGCGAGCGGACAGCCGCTCGCGAGTGGGTCTGAATCAGGCCCATTGTTAGTTAATTTAAAGTAATGTCAAATTATACAGAATATTGGACTCTGAGAATCCGGAACAGGTGGCAACTTGTCTACAGTCTGAATAACTGCCCCATAGCTTACTGTGGGCCTGATACAGATTTGGACGCTATGCTGTGTGGTTGGCCGATGCTTTTTGTACTGCAAATGAGTCTGATTCTCACTGAGCATGCCTCGTGGTGGCTTACCAATGGTGGTCATAGTGAGTATTTGGACACAGATTGATTGGCAGTCAGTGTGCTTTTTTGGTATATCACCGTGGGGGGTGACTAGTCAAACGCGGGTGTGTTGCGTGCATTTTGTGGGTATGTCACAGCCAGTGACTGCATCTCTGTATGAAGATTCACCGGCTCTGGTGGCTTCCGACGGACATTCTAAGCAGCCATAAGGTTGCTCAAAAGTTCAATGTGCGACCGATTGCGTGTCTTTGTACACAAGCTGCAGATGACAGACGCAGCTGGTGGGCATCTCTGTACACTTTACAGCGGCTGCGGCATTAGCATAACGTCTTAGTACTGCTGCATACAAAGACACAGCCATGGCGGGACCAGCGTCCACCTCTCAGTCAGGCACTGTATATCTAGTATTATATCTATATGGTATCCTGTATTAGCAAGCACTATGATGGTTTTTAATTGTAATTATATTATTTCCTACAATTTCCATAGATATAAACAAAATAAAAAACTAAACCATCAATATAGAGAAAGAAGTATACTCCCGATATAGACCAATTCATTGTACAACTGTGAATATGCATTACGATTGCAATCATTAATGCCTGTGATTTCCTGCAAGTCAGGACCCAGTAGTCACAATTTATGCTAATACATTTCTATTTTGTCTTGGTCGACCCCAATTATCTAAGTAATTACTAAAGACTTTCTGGAAAGACAAATTAACCATCTACTGAGTATTTCGGTACAGTCAGCTTGACCCTTGCAGTGGCAACACTGCCTAAACAGGGTTAATAAATAATCCTATTAGTTTGGTTGAAAGTCTAAGTGACCATATTTTAATGGGAAATTAAAACTTATTATGAAAGAAATTAGAAAATAAAAAATATATTAGAAAATAAAAGAGCTTAATTATGAATATTTAGATTGTGCAGAGGAAGATATAGTTTGTTTTCTATACATGACAGCTATAAACAATGCAATGTGCACTTTGTGGTTTGAGAGTGGATTTATTTTTGGTTTAATATAAGAGGCAAACTTATAAGTGTAATTATTGCATTCACTTCATCATAAGCTTGTATGCAAAAAAACATTGTGAAAGTAATTTAAGTATTATCTTGCAGAACATTACAATACTTACATTTTATATATGCCTGAATCAAAAGTTACAAGGTTTGGCAAGAGAGAGATTTTATACAACTATGGGTATATTTACTAAAGTACGGGTTTTTAGTAGTGGAGATGTTGCCCATATCAACCAATCAGATTCTACTTACTGTATCATTTATCTAGCACCTTCTAGAAGATAATAGCTCAAATCTGGTTGCTATGGGCAACATCTCCACTTCTAAAAACCCGCACTTTAGTAAAGATATCCCCCAAGTGTCCTAGTTGTATACACAGCTTTGCAAATATACTGCTCCCTCCCCCCCATGTTCCTCCATGGAAACTTCTCCTGGGAGACGGAAGAGCGTGCAGGGGAGATAGCAATATGAATTTAACGTAGACAAGGGCCGGGAAGACTATATATATATATATATATATATATATATAGTGTACAAACAGTATGAATATATACCCTATTTTGGAAACCCCAAAAGACTGCACAGGGACAGTGTATTAATACAACAGCTGTCCCTGAGAAGATTATTGCTAAATAGAGGGGTTAAGTAAAAGAAAAACATTGTGTCAATGTTGTCCGAAAATATTCGGGCTAATATAGACAACACTGGTGCTGAATAGACCCCTCAATGTTACCACTTAAGCTCCCAATAACATTATTAAATACAAAGGAAAATGAAAACAATAAGGTACAGTTTTATGTTTCAGTAAATACTGTGAATACAGTAATACAGCTCTTGAAGTATTTATCAGTAACCAATGACGTGTGGTGAGGTACATGGCTGGGGAGGCACCAGGGGCGCCGAGAGGGGGGGAGCGGGTACAATTTACCCGGGCTTCCAGGGGGGCCCAGCGGCGGCCCGAGTCTGGCGCCGACCCCCCGTCCCTCCTCACTATCTCGCAGAGTCGCAGCAACCCAGCAGACAGCGTGTGCTGGGATGAAGTGGGAGATTGCTGTGGCTGCTCCGCTCCGTGAGCAATCTCCTATGCCTGAGGGGGGGAGCAATCACACGTCGAGCTACGGGGTCGTGGCCACGCCTCCCGCGATCAGGCCATGCCCCCCTCTACCGGGACCCGGCGGCGCTCTCAACGGCCCTGGGAGGCACTGGCTAGTATCAGAGCCAGATTTATAGATACATATATGAACCCGAGGGTTCATGTGGGCATTATACAAAGGTGTGGCAGTATATAGTGCTGGAAATTTGCTGTGTTTTGATCAAGGATGTGCAGAAAAGATAGACAGGGGAGGCAGTGCCTTGCGGAGTACATCCCACCACACATCGCATTGTTACTGATCGCATATGCACTAACCCATGCGATCAGCACCACAAAGGACAGCTCTTCCGATAAGAGCTGTACTTTGCGATCAGCACTGCACCGTTTATGACCCGGGAGTCCATTTGCGCATGCCGCGGGGTATGCTGGGAGGGATCCGATCGGATCACTCTTATCAGCACGATGCGGTAGAAGCCCATAGGCTTCTATAGGATAATGCCAGCAAAAGCTGGCGTTACCCTCCGCATCGGAGACCCGGCGGCCAGCCAATGATACATATGGAAAATACAGTAAAACCTCGAAAATGTGGTTTTTACCGCATTTTCCATTTCGTACATCTCGGCCTTAGTCTGACATATATTGAAAGTTAGAGGATGAAACTAGAATCGCTAGACCAGTTGTGTATTAGTAAGACTGAGCTGGACACAAGACAAAGACAAAAAGCTGTCTATTAGCTAGAATAGCTCAATTAGTAGAGCAGCAGCTCTAGGAGTATTGGCAGCAACCAATAAAGGCGGCAGCTGAAGAGCTGAACTCCCTGATTTACTCAACCTCACATTGTAATAATCCGGGTCTGCACTGTGGAGAAACCAGGGCTGGCTCAAGGGGTATTCGACCTGTGCGGTCGCACAGGGGCACCACCCATACCAGGCGCACCCCTCCCCAACAATCCGATTTCAGCAACCCGAAGTGGCCCGTGTGAGTCCGGCACCGCAGCTGTGTGGCGGTGCCGGACTCCGGAAACTCTGAATGGATGCTGCACGCATGCACGCGATATCCATTCAGTGACAGCAGAGGGGCTGGGGGAAGCCCAGGTAGTGAGGCTCCCCCCAGCCTGACGTTATTTGGAGGCGGGCACGCCTTCTAATAACGTCATGTAGGGGGCGTGGCCTATGGTAATTAGGTCACGCCTCCATTTAGGTCACGCGGCTTCGCCGCGCGTGTAGATAGGGCGCAGGTAAGAGGGCAGGCATAGGGTGCTCCGGCCCTGGGAGAAACATAGATGAACAGACTGTTGGAGATGAAGTGGCGGTGTGCATTTAATAGGTAGCTGTGTATGTAGTGCAAAGATGGTAAATGGTAGCAAAGAGCAATGCTCACAGCCTAGTCTTTAATGTTAAAGTGCTGGAAAGGAAAAGTCTGGGCACATGGAAATAATATAGGGGGGTTCAGCCAATAAGTTTGGGGTGTACTGACAGATAGGGCAGTCCATAGGCAAAACCCATTAGTCCAACTGGAACCTTAAGGGCACTAATGGCCCAGTTGCAAAAAAACAATTTTTGGGTTTACTGACCAGTGTCAGTAATGAGATGGATAGGAAGCTATTACTTATGGCATGTTATTGTTGGCTGTCACTGGGGACTCCAGCAGTTAGTGAACTGCTTCGTGTGATGAAAGTAACAAGTTGGTATGATAGGAGTGATGGCTTGTTTTTGGTCTACTCAACGGGGTTACCACAATATTGCTCATACTAGTTGCATGTGAAGCATGCAGCAATCTTCTCAACAGTCGGGAATATCATTCTTAAAACAGAAATGACTTGGCTAGTGAAGAATCTCCTAAGGGTCTGATAGAATACACAGCTAGGACCAGCACAAATGATGTGGCTCATTAAGGTGCAGAGTGAAATTTGTTCAAAAGCAGGAAAGAGACCTAACCGGGTCAGCATTTAAGGAGGCAAATATGACTTGGCACAACTGAATGTAGGCATAGCAAGTGCTCATGAGATACCATGGTGACAATATGCATAAAGGAAATACATTTCCCAACCACACATACAATGTTTTGCTGGCTGCGGGCTGAAGACATGGACTGATAATAATAACAGTAGCAGATCGTGGGCTGAAAGTAAAAGGGGGTAAGAAGAAAAAGTGCAGTTTTCAGATGACAGTTGCTGAGGCTGTGTACAGTAAGTATACACCACTGGGTCTATGTCCTGTGTTAGGTTTGAAAAAGGGAATTTGGAGGGAGGGTGAGCATACTGTATAAAGGTGTATACTGTACATGTTGACATCATGTATGTATTGATGAGAAGATGTTAGACATAAATCAAGTGCCAATATGTTGGGAATTGGTAAAAATAAACACTTACGTATGTATGTGTTTTCTGTTAGGCCCTTTATTCTCAAACACAGGGCCATGAATATTTCAAAAGTGTGCACTGTCATATTGCTATAGAGGTGGAAAGACCTAATATTACGCCACAGAAGTTGTTCTGGGCAAAATACAGTGTATTCAGTCTTGATATGGGCAAGATGGATTTTCTTTGAGTGGAGAGTTCATTTCTGAATGGAAGAAATATAATTAACTATAGATATAACTTGTTCACAGTCATTATGGATATAATTACCAGAGTATTTCTAAGGGTCGCTTTAGGTTGTCAGGGAGGTCGAAAAAAATCAAAACAGATTTGGTTGCTGATGGATGTTGGAAAGTCCAGGGAGACATTTAAACAAAACTGTAATAAAATGTTGTGGCCATGTTCTCTCCAATTCTTGGTGTGGTGTCAGTTAGTATAATTGTCATTTATTGGGTAGTGTGGACAGAGGAACAGGTTCTGTAGTTTCCCTGTCTATGGTCATATCAGCACTGCTGAGCACAAATAGAGTATGCTGGTACAATGAGTGTGGGCATTGCTAAGAACAGTATGTATGTCAATGTACCTGCCTTGAGGTATGACAGGCAGGAAAATGTTTATATTACTCTGGTATTTAACAGTCATTCATCTTAGGGTTTCCAAACTACAGTCTCAGGGAATCCTAACAGTGTATGTTTTCAAGGTCTCCTCACAGAATTATAAAACATGTATTTCCATTGTATTATCATAAGTCTAAATGCTAATTTGTGACCTTTAGTTAGATGTGTTCCTGACTCTAAATGAAGCCCATAATATGTTTTCTTACATTTAAATCCTACATGCAAATTCACCATTGTGAATTATCCTTTTATCATAATGTGGAAAAAAGTGGCATTGTAGGCATTTCTCAGTTGCATCTTACTGTACATCAATTCCATTTAACTAGAGCCTCCTGAGTGATCTGACTCTAGTACATGCTGTGGTCCGGATCAGCTGTCAGCATGGCCCCACTATACAGTGTAGAAGCACTTGTATTATTCTTATGCACTACATAAACCTGAGCAAGCAAGAGTCTCAATAGTTTAAGTCAGAATGTTTGTATTAATAAGTTGAATTGTTGAGCAAATAGAATGCAAATACGTTATCTTGTTTCAGCTGTAAAGGCAGAACGCAATTCCACATACCTTCCACTGAGAAGAAAACCAACAACTCCGGCCAGCAGAATAACCCCCAGAGTGACCGACACGGCAATTATAGGAATCTGGCTCTGATCACCGGTTGCTGCAAATGCTGAGTAGATAGGCAGAAAATGGAGATTACAGCTTCAATTATAAGCAACACACGGGCAGCCTCAGAGGTTTATGTGACTGCAACTTTTGCAAAACTGTTCAGATTAAAATTACATCTATGACAGGAAATTTATTCCACAGCACAAAATCATACTTCTACAACTATATCCAACAGAAGAGATATCTGAATTCCTCTATAATACAGAATATATAGAAAGTTGGGGTAAATGAAGGACAGCATGGATCTTCAAAGAAACTTCTTCCATGAAGACTATATATATATACAGGGCCGTAGCTAGGGTCGTGCGGCCGGTGCCATCGCACAGGGCACCACAGGTCAGGGAGCGCTGTTTGGGCCGGTCAAATTTCTGTTTATTATCATTCTTGCTTGTAGCTTCCTCTTATTTCATCCCCAGCATCTCCTGGCCTCTCCTATCTCTTCCCTGGCCCAACCCCTTAAAGCCATGGCCCTTTTTTGGGTGCAGTATGTCCCTTTGAAAAATGAGGGGGGCGCCAATGCCCTTTCTGGCACAGTGCACCAAAAAGTCTAGTTACAGCTCTGTATATATATATATATATAATATATATATATATATATATTCCAGATGGGTGGCACTCCCATGTATAAGATAATAGTCCCAGGTGCCCTCTGCAGATAGCCAAACAGGACATCAAATATAACTCCAGTTATGGCGGCACTCAGGTTCACAAAACACGCATAGTCGCAGGTATCAATATTATTCATACCTGCGACTATGCATATTTTGTGAACCTGAGTGCCTCCATAACTGGAGTTATATATATTAGAGATGAGCGGGTTCGGATTTACTCGGTTCTTTTCGCTTCTTTACCACAAGTTCGGATTAGTTCGGATTTATTTTATCGGCTATCCAAAACACGTGATAGCCGATAGCCAATAAAATGCCGTTTTGAGATCCATATAAATCCTAATATATATATGACCGCTATCAATATATATATATATATATATATAATCATCCAGAGTGTGTTCAAAACAGCATTGCATTTTAGTAAACAGGGATAAATGTACAAACATTTTGGTGTGTTCATTTCTTCACAATCACCAAGGTATAGTAAGAAATGAAGGATAATAAGATATGATCTCCGAACTATCAAATGAATAACACATATAAAATATCATGTAAAGCATGCCAAAAAAGTCACAATACTTAAAAAAATATATATAAAATACACTGAAGTGCCAAAAGTCATAGGATAATGCATTCTATCGTGTAGGACTCCCTCTTGCCAAGTGAAGTGCAGCAACTTGACGTGGCATCAATTTCACAAGTGGACAGAAGACCTCTGACCATTTGGATAGCTTCCCAAAACTCCCTGATATTTGTAGATGAAGGATCTTGGGTGTGAATGGACCTATCCACCACATCCCATAAATTCTCAATTGGGTTCATGTCGGGCAAACGTGGTAGACACACCATTCACCAGAGCTCTCCAGAATGCTCCTCGAACCAATTCTGGACATCTTGGGACTGATGACATTATCCTGCTGGAATATTCCATTGTTGTGGAGGTACATGAAGTCCATAAAGGGATGGAAATGGTCATCAACCAATGCAACATAGCAGTTACCAGTCAATGACGTACTCATGCTGACTTGCGGTCCCAAACCCATGCCACGTGAATACACCCCACACCATTATGGAACCGCCACCAGCCTGGACAATGCCTTGTTGACAATTATGGTCAATGGCCTCATGACGTATGCGCCCACACCCGAACCCTATCATTAGCCTGAAACAACTGGAACTGTGACTCATCGTATCACGCCACATGTTGCTGATCTTTCAGGGTCCAATTAGTGATGTCACAAGCCCAGATGAGGCGCTGTGTCTGGTGTCATAGTGTTAACTAAGGTGGGTCTTCCGCTCCTATATGCAATGGAAACTAAAGAACACTGCACTGACCTGCTGGATATGCATCTGGTACCTTCTGCATTGAATGTGGATGTGGTTTGAGCCAGTGTCGCTTGTCTGTTACTACAGACACAGTGGCGTATCTATAATGGGTGCAGTGTGTGCGGGTCCAGGGGGGCCCCGCACCGCACACCCTGCACCCATATTATTTTAAACTTACCTATCCATATTCCCGCGGTGGCTGTCAGCGCTATGTAGAACACCGGAAAAATTACAACCGTGCCCATTTTCTGGTGTTCTGCGCATGCGCAGTAGACTCCGGGCTAGCCCGGAGTCTACTAATGCTCTGGTGGCTGGCCAGCTGCTTCAGTCGGCTGCCGGCCACCGGGGGGGAGAGGAGGGGGCGTCCGGGGAGTGCACACGGGCCCCCCCTGCACAGACAATTCTGGTCAGACTCCACTGGTTACAATCATTAAGCACCCATGGTCAGCCACTGCGCTGTCCATGGTGGGTGGTAATGCCTTCCATGAAGTGTTCCCAGTACACATGTGGCACCATAGATCGAGGAATGTTGAATGTCTGCACAACTTTGGAAATGGAATGTCCCCTCTGTCGGGCACCCACTATCATGCGCTGATCGAACTGTGATAATTCACGTCGCCATGCCATGAGCATCCTAGCCGGTGTTCAAACTGACTCACGAGATGTCAGATTACAACTGATGCAGGTCTGGGCATTTCCAAGACATCAGAGTTTGTTGATGCCAGCTACCATTACCTTTACATATTGCTATGCCATGAATTTTGGCACTTCAGTGTATATAGACAGGCACTAGCATCTGGACAGATGGTGGGAGAAACGTGAGGTAATTATCATTACAATATCAAATAGATTTTTGTGGAGAAATCCCTTAATGATGGTTAATAAACACCAATGAATATTATTTATTAATGAAAATAAAAAAATAAATAATAATAATAATAATATGGATTAAGCTACTTTGCACATATATTTCTGGAGTAATATTGTAACCCCTATTCCTGTCCATCCTTACTTTATTAAAATAATGTTTTTTAGGGTAGATACACTATTGTTGAAGGAGTTGGAGATTTATATTCATATTCCTACAGTAGCATGTTTATTAGTAATACTGCCCAAGGCCAGTCAGTGAATTCTAATTTCTGGGGCACATACAGTTCTCTCCTTTCTAACTTGTCCCCTTCAACTATTTATTTATATTTTATTTTAATATGGATACCAAACACTTTGAACTGTTTCATTTCATCTGAATTAGGGATCTTCTTCTACTAACAAGCAAATTGCTTTGCCATCTAATAATGTTTTCTGCTGCATTTATTTAAAATTGTTTAAGTTTAGGGGCACGTGTGCAAATTATGGCACACAGAGCCACGAAAAAGACACTTCATATCACATGCACCTGCAGTATCATTTTAATTGCTATACTATACTATATCTATTGACAGAAATATTACGTTGCTGACTACATATTTCAGTATTGTGAATTTACTTATTTATAAAATACAAAGGGGTCAATCCGAGTCACTTTACGGTGGCACTTTACAGCAGCCCAAACTCGCACAAAAGTACTCGTAGCTACACATAGGGCTCAGAACAAAGTTGTGCAGATTCGGGTTCGGAGAGTACCGCGAGGGATGCGAGATGCGGTGCCGTTGCCGGCGTTTTAATGCCGTGGTAACGGCAAGTCGCACCTTTTGTGGCTAAATGGATTGAACCCAACATGGTGACTTTGCCTTAATGTATTTTACCGTGTTTACAATAGCCAAATATTAATTATCACTTTTATACATATACATTTAGTTTATTTCTCCTAAACAGAATATCAAACAATCAAATGTGGCACATAATTGCAAAGCTTGTATTGTATATCAGTATTTTCTGATCATTGTGTAAAACAATCATTAATAAACAAAAATAATTTTGCAGACTATAGATTTTAAAGTAAAAACCCAACTTTAAAATATGTTTCTCTAAATTTTACAGTTTACCAACAGATTGACATTTATCCCAACCCCCTTCCCTTCCTGCACTAGATGAGAGTAGAAAGCAAGAGCCAAGGTGTTAACTTATACAACTGAGTGACATGAATGAGGCTTCTTCACTTAATGCATTGGACCTGGGAGAGGAGATCTGGAGCAGTGTAAGAATGACAGTTCCCTGTTATGGTATTGATCTGCTGACTCTTTCCACTAACTATTACATGGACATGAGCTGACAGTAATTAAAATGACTTACACACTGGGCTGGTTTCAAACTCAAATCTGCGACTGAAGGCACCGTACCCTGCGGCCGTGCGTGCTCTGATCTGGAATATGTAGGATGATGCAGGCTTTAATCCCTCTGCAGTCAGTTCTGTCTCCTTGGATTTAATGATTGTGTAGCTGGTTTCTTGGTCCTTCATTTGTGCAGGAAAATAAAACAAAAATATGGCATCTATGAATACAATCGAAAATTCATAGTCTAGATGTACAGAGTGTAATATGGCTGATTCTGCTAAACTATTCCAGTAGTATAAACTTGTAGTTTATACAGTTGTGCTGTACAAAGATTAAGTATTTAATAAAAAAAAATTATAATTTCATGGTTAACTCAAATGATACAAGTTATATGGCAGCTCCAAAATATTCTTTTATTTAATCATCTATATATAAATGCAAATGGAGCCTGGAGAGCAACTGTTTCTGCCCTAGCTTCAGTTCAGGATGAGTTGCCCGATGATCTTTGTCTTATTTGTATATATTTATTAAATGATCATTACATTAGTATGAATATTCCACTGGGGATATCACCATGAACCTAAAATTAAACACTTGTGGACTAATACTCTCGGAACTAAATGAGGATATGCTGAGTTATATGTACATCTATGTGAATGGACTGCCCGTATCTGTATGCCTGGCTTCATAGCCATTATCATTGTGCATCTGTCCATTAGGGTTTTTTTGCATGTAGAGAAAATAGAGTATGCACATTCTTGGAGGCCTTATATTTGAGCTGTGAGTAAAGATTGAGCTAAGAAGCACCCCCTCCTAACTCTAAATCTGGTTGCTTATTTAAATTTGCCTCATTCCAATTGCAGCTTCTAACTGAATTTACCCCTACAGTAACTCAAAATGAGGCCCTTGGTTGGAAGCGTGATATGTGCCTTTGAAGTGCTATAGTATTAGTTATCATAAAGACAGCTTCCCATATGAAAATAATGGTATATTGACATGACCAAACCACCAGAAAAAATTAGCTTTTCGAGTTATATGAAAGCCCTATGATGATGTGCAGATCATATTAAAGCCTACAGTTTAGATCTGTTGTTATACTTAGTTAACTGTAAAATTTAGTGGTCCTTTCCAACGGTGGCTCCAGAGGTGGGGCTGCAGCGCAGTCCAAAATTCAAACGGGAGCTACACCAACTGCCACCTAAAATGCTGCCAAACATCGATGTCCAGGACTCACTGGCAGTTGGTGTGGCTCCCCTGTTTACATTTTTAACTGCGCTGCAGCCCCACCTCTGGAGACACCACTGGTCATTTCCTGTATCAGTTTTTGCAGGTTACATAGTACTATACCATATGTTAAGGAATACCAAAATGGACCATTCAGGGAACATCTCCAAATCTATCATATATCATATAAAATAGCCAACAAGCATCTTACAACAGGGGTCTCAAACCCACGTCCCATAAACTAATTTATGCAGTCTGCCCGGCAACTTCAGACAGTCCAGGGTCTGTACTAGGACCTCAACCACCTATGACTCAGTGGGACCTGGGGACCCACCCAACACTTGCTACCCACACGTATCAGAATTCCGTTTTACGCAAAATTGTGCCTGCTGCATACTCGGAGGTAGGGGATGGTGCTTTCCAGCACATGATCTTTGTACAGAAGTGCAATAAAGGAATCACTTGGTCAAGTATCCTTTTGGTGTGGGACTCTTAGTTTAGGGGTGGTTCAGTAATACAGCAAAACCACTCTGAATGGTGAAAAATATAATATGGGTGCATATTCATATAGCAAATGGCACACATCCAATGAAAACAAAAATTCATATGGGCTGGAGAATTTAGCTCAAAATAAATAACAAACAAATAAAGAAGGGGGCTGTGTTCAGGGATATAAAGGCATAAGTTCAATAAAAACAAGGAGGTGGAGTTTTTAAGGTAGACACTGCACCAAATGAGAACACTGCCAAGTGTCGATAAGTGTGTATACTGTATATAAGCTGATACTAAGGGGTAAATTTACTAGTGTGCCAATTTCTATTCTGTCACCCGTGATCAATCTTGGATGACATTGTCCGTATTCATGTGTTTCATTTTTTCAACAGGTTATTGAATTTACTAAGCTGACGATTTGTTGTCATTCGTGTTGATTGATGGTATATTCATCCATAACCATTCGGAATTTTCATTCGCATTTTGCGTTCAAGTTTGATCATCTTGGATGAACATGGCAGGATTTTGCATCCGTTCATATTGTGCCAATGCGTGCGCTATCACTCTAACTTGGACGATTTTGCAAGTTCCAAAAGAAACCTGCGTGATTGCTTTAAAGTGTCATACATGTGGGTGGCACACATTAATGTATGTTGTTAGTTTGCTATTGTGTAATGTAATGTTTTGTTTTGTTGTTAAATTGAAAACTCTGGGTACTTACAGATGTGTCCACATACATCTATCCTCCATTTGCTACAAGTCGCGCTACACATAAGACGGGAGCTCCGTGTGTCTTGGTTGCACTGAGCATCTTTTCGTGTGACTTTTTTTACCTTCAAATGTGTCTTATTCGCTCTGTGATGCGAATAGGTAGCACAAGCAGCTTCTGCTGTTTAAAATGATATGCAGCATGCCTATGCCCTGTGTCGCCCAGAGAACATAGGCATGCTGCATATCATCTTAATCAGCAGAAGCTGGTTGTGCTAACTATTATGCATTTGAAAGTAAAACGTTGCACAAAAGATGCTCTGCACTACCGAGTCATGCCACGGCATGTATAACTTCGCCATTGGCCAATGCTGACCGTGCTCAGTTTTATGACCCTGGTTTCTTCCAGCCTGGTGGCAGAGCCTCAGGTATCTCATAGCCCCCACAAGATCTCCATCCAGCACAGAAAACTCTGCCATGCATTGTTTCTCTTTGTAAAAGGACAGAAGTGTATGCATATGCATAACCCCCTTTTAGTGGCCACAGCTTTGAGTTGTGAATGATGGTTAAGTATGTTTAGATGTCAAATTCGAATTGAAAAAGGTGTTCTATATGAGATTTCTATTTGGGTTCGTTTTAGCATCTTTTGTAGCCGCTTTGCACTATATTTCGGCCGAGTTGGATTGATGGTCTATTTGTCCAAAAACATGTTATCATCCCAGTTTCAGGGACAAACTCGGCCAATTTTAGCGTTTAGTACATTGCTAATATGAATTTAACGTGTGATTTAGCCACATTCGAATTTATTCGAGCTTAGTAAATGTACCCCTAAATCTGGCTACTTTTATGCTGACTTCTCCACACTTTGTGGTTTCCATGGAGCTGTGGGACCAAAATATCGGACTACATTTTTAAACACTGGCATAATACAGTACTTCTTGGATAAAATTGGTTTTGGTGAGTGCCCTCTATTTTGTAATATATATATATATATATATATATTGTGACACAGTCAGATTAGGAGGTCCCTCTCCTGGGTAGGGGACTCCTTCCTTACA
The DNA here is from genome assembly GCA_031769625.1 of Taudactylus pleione. Taxonomy (NCBI): domain Eukaryota; kingdom Metazoa; phylum Chordata; class Amphibia; order Anura; family Myobatrachidae; genus Taudactylus; species Taudactylus pleione. Next base: position 1,118,952 of record JAUIMM010001336.1, read on the forward strand.
CTCACACAGCAGCAGCAGGGAAGCAGCACACCAGTCTGGATGCGAGTACAAGCTGGTCGGCGCCAGTCTTTATTGTACAATGTCAGAAATAACATAAAGAAAACATAAACATAAATCCTAGCCCTGTCGGGGCACTAACTTCACAGGTGGTTCCCTCACTACCAGAACCTGGCAGGGCCTAATGCCCTCACCAGCAACAAAGGCACAGCACAACACTCACAGTTAGGTTTTCCAGTGTCTCTGAGCAAACTCCCTGTCTGCTCTCCCAGGTGAGACACTCAGCCCTAAACACACTAGGCTTATATTGGCCACTCTCAGGTGGAAACCCTAACAAGCCTGTTACCAGGCTAAGAGAACCAAAACCTGGAGTGGCCGTGGGTGGAGCCCTCCCTCTCCTCTCACCCACAACCCCCAGGTCCCAAACCGGCTTTTCAAAAAGCCGAGACTCAAGCCTGCTACACTGCAGACTTTCTCCTGGGGGTTTAAAACACAAAAGACAGGAATCTGGGACAAATGTACCTGCCACAGACCACTTTACCAGTGATCCTATCACATATCCCCCCCCTTTGTTTTGACCTGTGGGGCAGAACAACTGAAGCCCCCAAACAATGAATGCGTGACAACGCATCAGCATTGGCCAGCTGGCTTCCTGGCCTGTGTTCCACTGAAAATTTAAAAGTTTGTAACGCCAAGAACCATCTTGTAATTCTCGCATTACTGTCCTTATTTTCAGACATCCACTTCAGAGGGGCATGGTCAGTGATCAATTTGAACTTTCTTCCGACCAAGTAGTACCTGAGAGCCTCTAATGCCCACTTTATGGACTGTGGCATAGTTTCTCTCATGTACATTCAACTTTCTGCTAAGATAGAAAATAGGGTGTTCCTCACCCTCCTTGTTCTGGGACAGGACCGCTCCTATACCTACTTCTGATGCATCGGTTTGTACTATGAATTCACTTTCAAAATTAGGAGTCATCAGGACTGGTTGGGAACACAACGCTACTTTCAACTCCTGAAAAGCTTTCTCTGCCTCAGGACTCCATTCTATCATGACTTTTTGTTTGCCTTTGGTCAGGTCAGTCAGTGGGACTGCCATGGTGGCAAAGTTGGGTATAAACCTCCTGTAGTAACCCGTAATTCCCAAGAAGGCTCTCACCTGCTTCTTATTCAGAGGCCGTGGCCAGTTTTGTATGGCATCAACTTTATTGAGCTGAGGCTTTATCAGGCCTCTGCCAATGGTGTATCCCAGATATTTTACTTCCTCCATGCCTAGACAACACTTTTTTGGGTTGGCTGTCAAACCTGCCTTATAGATGGAGTCCAACACTGCTTGTACCCTGGGTAAGTGAGACTGCCAATCAGGACTATGAATGACCACGTCATCCAGATAAGCAGCCGCATACCGTCCATGGGGCCTTAGAATCCTGTCCATCATTCTTTGGAAGGTAGCAGGTGCCCCATGTAGCCCGAAGGGCAACATCTTGTACTGAAACAAGCCCTCTGGCGCTGAAAAAGCTGTCTTTTGTTTGGCACTCTCGGTTAACGGAACTTGCCAATACCCTTTGGTTAGGTCAAGAGTGGTTAAATACCTTGCCGTCCCTAGTCTCTCAATCAGCTCATCCACTCTTGGCATCGGGTAGGCATCGAATTTTGAAACACTGTTCAACTTTCGGAAGTCATTGCAGAAACGCACACTCCCGTTGGGCTTTGGAATCAACACAATGGGACTTGAACATTCACTATGTGATTCTTCAATAACCCCTAACTCTAGCATATTTTTAATTTCTTTCGACACCGATTCTCTTTGTGCTTCTGGTAACCTATAGGGCTTTAGATTAACTTTAACCCCTGGGTCAGTGATAATGTCATGTTTAATGACCGAGGTTTTCCCAGGTACGTCAGAGAACAGCACCCTATTTCTAATCAGAAACTCCTTGACCTCTTGTTGTTGAATTGCCGACAGGGTTTTTGCCACTGTCACTTCGGGAACTAAGGGCCCTGGATTTACTGGAGGGGCTCGGTCGGCCGACAGTACCGTTCTATCTTTCCAGGGCTTTAACAGATTTATATGGTATATCTGTTCCGGCTTTCTTTTCCCCGGCTGGTAAACTTTGTAATTGACCTGCCCCACTCTTTCTAAGATTTCAAAGGGCCCTTGCCATTTAGCCAAAAGTTTATTTTCCACAGTGGGAACCAATACTAACACTCTGTCCCCAGGAGCAAAGCTGCGTAACCGAGCATTGCGGATGTATACCCTATGCTGTGCCTGTTGAGCCTGTTCCAGGTGCTCTCTCACTATCGGCACTACCGCAGCAATTCTCTCCTGCATTTGAGAAACATACTCAATCACCGTTTTGTAAGGACTAGACTGCCCCTCCATGTCTCTTTGGCAATGTCTAGTAACCCCCTTGGGTGTCTCCCATACAACAAGTCGAAGGGTGAAATCCCGGTGGAGGACTGGGGAACTTCTCTTATGGCCAACAATAAATACGGTAATAAGTAATCCCAATCCCTACCATCCTTGTCGACCACTTTCCTAAGCATTTGTTTTAACGTCTTGTTAAACCTCTCGACCAGCCCATCGGTTTGGGGGTGATAAACCGAAGTTCTTAACTGTTCGATTTTGAACAGGCGGCATAACTCTTTCATGACTTTGGACATAAACGGTGTACCCTGGTCAGTTAGTATCTCCTTAGGTATACCCAGCCTGCTAAAGACATGAACTAGCTCTCTGGCAATGGTCTTGGTTGACGTATTGCGCAACGGGATCGCTTCCGGGTACCTGGTAGCGTAATCCATTATGACCAGAATATACTGGTGTCCCCTGGCAGACTTCATTAAGGGTCCAACCAAATCCATCGCTATTCTTTCAAACGGCACCTCTATAATAGGTAATGGAACTAGTGGACCCTTAAAATGTGGCCTGGGAGCATGATACTGACACTCAGGGCAGGATGCACAAAAGTCAGATACCTCATTATGAAGCCCGGGCCAGAAAAACCTCTGCATTATTCGCTCAGTGGTTTTCTCTACCCCTAGATGGCCTGCCGTTATATGACCATGGGCCAGATCCAACACTGTTCTTCTGTAGGTTTTGGGAACTATTAGTTGTTCCACAACATCTTCCCCCTTCTTAGTCACCTGATATAACAAATCCTGCCACATTGCCATGTGGGGATAGGACAAAGGACTATCAGGGTCTACGGGTTTACCATCAACTACTTTTACATTCTCCCTGGCTTTTACCAAAGTAGGGTCATTCAACTGCTCCACGGCAAAGACCTCTCTTCTGACCTCTAAATCAGGCAGACGATCACCTGGCCCAACAACACTTCCCACCTCAATGGGAGGCACATCAGTTGGCGGGCCACCGTCACGCTCTGCATTTTCTAGTTCGCCAATCATAGTAGAAAAAGGGAATAACTCTGACTCAGAAGAAACTCCCTCCTCTACTACATCGACAACCTTCTCAAATGGATCGGGGTTGTTCACCTCTGGAACAAAACGGCTTTCCCACAACTTCCAGAAGTGAGCAAAGTCTCTCCCCAATATTGCATCGTACATCAGACCATGTACCAAACCTACAGAAACTATAGCAGAACCACATGGTGTCTCGATGTTCACCTCGGCAGTAACATAATATCGAGTATCCCCATGTATGCTGGTCACACCAACAGTTTTCCCCTCACGCCGCAAGGGGTTCACCAGCTCAGCTTTTATAAGTGTCACCAAGCTACCAGAGTCTAACAGTGCCTCTACTCGGTTGCCATCTACAGTGAGTACACACATGTGCTTATCAGTCACAGCCTGCCGGTCAGTCGTACAGGCTATCTGTGCAAAGAAAGACCCCCTGCGGTAGACATGAGCAGTATCACATTGCATAGGTACAGTTGTAAGTGCACAATTAGCGGGAATATGGCCGAAGCCACCACATCGGAAACACTGAGTCATATTAATGTCTAGTCGTTTACGGGGCAAGAACCTTCCCGGCCTGGCAGGCCTGTCTCCAGGTTCTACACCCTCAGTCTTAGGTACATTCCACCGCCCAGCACCCTTCCCCTGGAACAGTCTTACCAGTGTCTGTGGGAGTTTGCCGGTGCGCCATCGGGGCTCGGTGGGACATACTCATCAGCTCCTCAGCTAGCCAACGTACCTCTCCACCAGCTCGACCAACTGGTCCGCGGACTTTGGGTCTGCATGGCTCACCCACTTGCGCAGAGTCGCAGGTAACGATCGCAGGTACCGGTCCATCATGACCCTTTCCACGATCTGTGGTCCCGTCAGCGTCTCGGGCTGTAGCCATTTTGAGGACAGATGGACGAGGTCATGCATCTGCGAACATGGAGGCTTGTCCATATGGAACTCCCAACGGTGGACCCGTTGGGCACGAACAAAGGTGGTGATCCCCAAGTGAGTTAGGATCTCCTGTTTTAGTTTTTTATAGTACTTGGCATCAGCCAGGCATAAGTCGAAATAGGCCTTTTGTGGCTCCCCCGACAGAAAAGGTGCCACCAGACTTGCCCACTGCTCCTTGGGCCAACTCTCCCTTTTCGGCCGTTCTTTCAAATGCGGTGAGGTAGGCCTCCACATCATCGCCCGAAGTCATCTTTTGGAGCAAGTGACTGGCTCGTACGGAGTGAGTGGTGGTGGGAGGACCAGTATTAACATCTCTTTGCCGGGCAACCAGGTGCTGTACCACCTCTTTTATGGCCTGGCTGTTTTCCTCGATGGCGACCTGTTGTTGCCTCTGGGCTGTCTCCAAGGCTAACAGTTGCAACCTGGTGGATTCCTGCTGAGCCCTGGTAGATTCCTGCTGAGCTGCTGTAGCTTCCTGCTGAGCCCTGGTAGATTCCTGCTGAGTTGCTGTAGCTTGGAGCAAGGCCTTAACAATTTCCTCCATTTTGTCCTGGGGTGTAGGTTGGAAGCTGAACCTTGCCTCTTTGAGCATTGGCTGATGCCTCCTCTATGGGACTCCAAGGACACAGCGTTATTTCCACACTCACAAATTGGGTGTCTGTCCCTTTAATTTTTAAACGGAAAGTTTTCCTCTTGCTGCAACTTCAGTGTGTGTGGGTGCCCGCATTCTCCACCATATTGTGACACAGTCAGATTAGGAGGTCCCTCTCCTGGGTAGGGGACTCCTTCCTTACACACACACAGCAGCAGCAGGGAAGCAGCACACCAGTCTGGATGCGAGTACAAGCTGGTCGGCGCCAGTCTTTATTGTACAATGTCAGAAATAACATAAAGAAAACATAAACATAAATCCTAGCCCTGTCGGGGCACTAACTTCACAGGTGGTTCCCTCACTACCAGAACCTGGCAGGGCCTAATGCCCTCACCAGCAACAAAGGCACAGCACAACACTCACAGTTAGGTTTTCCAGTGTCTCTGAGTAAACTCCCTGTCTGCTCTCCCAGGTGAGACACTCAGCCCTAAACACACTAGGCTTATATTGGCCACTCTCAGGTGGAAACCCTAACAAGCCTGTTACCAGGCTAAGAGAACCAAAACCTGGAGTGGCCGTGGGTGGAGCCCTCCCTCTCCTCTCACCCACAACCCCCAGGTCCCAAACTGGCTTTTCAAAAAGCCGAGACTCAAGCCTGCTACACTGTAGACTTTCTCCTGGGGGTTTGAAACACAAAAGACAGGACTCTGGGACAAATGTACCTGCCACAGACCACTTTACCAGTGATCCTATCACAATATATATATATATATATATATATATATATATATATATGGAACAATGAGTTGACTGTAGAGCGACTGGTTTATAAAGAGTGCATAAATCATAGAAATATTAAAACCAATTCTATGGTTAAAAAATGAAAGTGCCAGTGCTTTTATCAATAAATAATTCAACAATTTAATACATATACAATATACAGTGATAAGAGAAAAAAATAAAAACATACAGCATACACATATATACAGTCAGGTCCATAAATATTGGGACATTGACAGAATTTTCAGATTTTGGACTCTATTCACCACCACAATGGCTTTGAAATGAAACAAACAAGATGTGATTTAACTGCTGACTTTCAGATTTAATTTGAGGGTAAGTACATCCAAATCAGGTGAACGGTGTAGGAATTACAACGGTTTCTATATGTGCCTCCCACTTTTTAAGGGGTCAAAAGTAATGGGACAAACTTAACAATCCTAAATCTAACATTCACTTTTTAATACTTTGTTGCAAATCCTTTGCAGGCAATTACAGCCTGAAGTCTGGAACGCATAGACATCACCAGACGCTGGGTTTCATCCCTGGTGTTGCTCTGCCAGGCCTCTACTGCAAATGTCTTCAGTTCCTGCTTGTTCTTGGGGCATTTTCCCTTCAGTTTTGTCTTCATTAAGTGAAATGCATGCTCAATCGGAAACAGGTCAGGGGATTGACTTGGCCATTGCATAACATTCCACTTTTTAGCCTTAAAAAACTCTTTGGTTGCTTTTGCAGTATGCTTCGGGTCATTGTCCATCTGCATTGTTAAGCGCCGTCCAATGAGTTCTGAAGCATTTGACTGAATATGAGCATATAATATTGCCCAAAACACTTCAGAATTCATTCTGCTGCTTTTGTTAGCAGTCACATCATCAATAAATACAAGGGAACCAGTTCCATTGGCAGCCATACATGCCCGCGCCATGACACTACCACCACCATGCTTCACTGATGAGGTGGTATGTTTTGGATCATGAGCAGTTCCTTTCCTTCTCTTCTCTTCCCATCACTCTGGTACAAGTTGATCTTTGTCTCATCTGTCCACAGGATGTTGTTCCAGAACTGTAATGGCTTTTTTAGATGTTTTTGGCAAACTCTAATCTGGTCTTCCTGTTTTTGTGGCTCACCAATGGTTTGCATCTTGTGGTGAACCCTCTATATTCACTCTTGTGAACTCTTCATTGTTGACTTTGACACATATACATCTACCTCCTGGAGAGTGTTCTTGATTTGGCCAACTGTCGTGAAAGGGTTTTTCTTCACCAGAGAAATAATTATTTTGTCATCCACCACAGTTGTTTTCCATGGTCTTCTGGGTCTTTTGGTGTTGCTGAGCTCTCCGGTGCATTCTTTCTTTTTAAGAATGTTCCAAACAGCTGATTTGGCCACACCTAATGTTTTTGCTATCTCTCTGATGGGTTTGTTTTGATTTTTCAGCCTAATGATGGCTTGCTTCACTGATAGTGACAGCTCTTTGGATCTCATATTGAGAGTCAACAGCAACTGATTCCAAATGCAAATGTCACACCTAGAATCAACTCCAGACCTTTTACCTGCTTAATTGATAATGAAATAACGAGGGAATAGCCCACACCTGTCCATGAAATAGCTTTTGAGTTGATAGTCCCATTACTTTTGGCCCCTTAAAAAGTGGGAGGCACATATTGAAACTGTTGTAATTCCTACACCATTCACCCGATTTGGATGTAATTACCTTCAAATTAAATGTGAAAGTCTGCAGTTAAAGCACATCTTGTTTGTTTCATTTCAAAACCATTGTGGTGGTGAATGGAGGCCAAAATCTGAAAATTCTGTCAATGTCCCAATATTTATGGACCTGACTGTATGTTTTTATTGTACACATTGCAGGCGCCGTTCCCACCTATTGTGTTGCATATATATATATATATATATATATACATTTATATATATATATATATATATATATATATACTAATATTCTAAGAACATTGTGTCTGTCTTTTTGTTCCAAGTTGGCGCAAAAACTACTGAACCAGTTTTTTATTGCATAATTTTGTAGTAACAACTCCTAGAAATAAATAAGCTGCACTTATTGATCTGCCAAGTTAAAGCTGAGCAATAACAAAATGTATTGACATCATCAATGCAACTGATAGGTGTGGCCAGTGGCATCACAAGGAGAATGCGGGGGGGTGCGGGCTGCCCCCGGGTGTCAACAGCCGAGGGGTGATACCAAGGTGCAGGCTTCCCCTCAGTGACAGGCAGGGGCGGATTGGGCCACCGGGACGCCGGGCCAGTTCCCACTGGGCCGGTCCCCATGGGGGCCGGCGGCCGCACAGCCCACCCTTCAATGACTGATCCCCTCCCCAGTAGCGCTGCTGTGATCGGAGCTTAGCTCCGATCTGCCAGGTGAACTGAGCAGCAGCAGGCCCGCCCTTCAACAGTGTGTGTCCCCTTCCCATGGTCTTCTCTAAGCCAGCAGTAGCTGCTGCACTGCGCAAGTGTAGAAGCTTAGTGACACTCTTGCCCGAAGGAGCAGCTGCTGCGCATGCCCAGATGCAGCAGCTCCTCCTATAATCCTTTGCAGAGCCCGGGCCGTGAACACTGACGGCCCTGCGTCCAGCCCCTCTGCAGCCCGCCTCCAGCCAGCCTCCTTACACATGCACAGAGCCACAGACGCAAACTCCACTAAGTGCAGTGTCCCCCTCCCTTAGCCTCCGATGCCTGCCGTCAGGCCTCTCTTTCTTTGGGCCATCTAATCCTGTTGGGGCTGCAGAGAACGGGGTGTGTTCAGCTGTTCCTGGGACTGAGAGGAGTGGCCCGGGACACAGATGGCAACACACTCCAAATGTCAGCGTGGAGAGAGAACGATGTCGATGAGCTGAGATGACTCTGGAGTGGAGGTGAGTCTTGATCAACATTCACTCCTATCCAGCCCACTTATTTTCACCACCCCTGCCATCATGCCCCCTGCTCCACACCACCACTGCCATCCTGCCCCCTGCTCCACACCAGAACTCCTATCCTGCCCCCTGCTCCACACCACCACGGCCCCCTGCTCCACACCACCACTCCCATCCGGCCCCTTGCTCCACAACACCACTCCTATCCTGCCCCCTGCTCCACACCACCACTGCCATCTTGCCCCCTGCCCCACACCACCACTCCCATCCTGCCCCCTGCTCCACAACACCACTCCCATCCTGCCCCCTGCTCCACACCACCACTGCCATCTTGCCCCCTGCCCCACACCACCACTGCCATCTTGCCCCCTGCTCCACACCACCACTCCCATCCTGCCCCCTGCTCCACACCACCACTAACATCCTGCCCCCTGCTCCACACCACCACTGCCATCTTGCCCCCTGCCCCACACCACCACTGTCATCTTGCTCCCTGCTCCACACCACCACGGCCCCCTGCTCCACACCACCACGGCCCCCTGCTCCACACCACCACTCCCATTCGGCCTCCTGCTCCACACCACTACTCCCATCCTGCCCCCTGCTTTCCACTATTTCTCCTATCCCACCCCTGCTTTCCACTATTACTCCTGTCCTGCCCCCTATTCTGAACTGCTACTCCCAGCCTGCCCCACACTACTACTCCAAGCCTGCACCTGCTCTGCCATTACTACTACTCCCATTCAACCCCCTGCTTCCCACTACTACTTCTCCCATTCTGTCCCAGGTGTCCCACTACTATTACTACTCCCATCCTGCTTCCCACTACTACTACTCCCATCCCGACCCCAGCAGTGGCAGAGTTTGACATTTGTGTTAGTTCTGGTGAGGGTGTACACTGCGCACCCTATTTTTGTTCTTGTGGAGGACAATGTGTTTGAATTTTTACCTCTGAGAGCCAATGTTTGTTTTCTGTTAGGGCCAATGTATTTGTTTTTTTCTGTGGGAGCTGGTGTGTGTTTTTTTTTCATGTGGGGGCCAATGTGTTTTATTCTTTTCCATGGAGGCTATATTTTTTTTTTGCTGTCGGGTGTCATTGTATGTTTGTTTGTTTTTTTACTGTTGGGGTCAATGTGTTTCTTTTTTTTGTGAGGGTCAATATGTTTTTATTATTTTCCTGTGGGGGATAATGGTTTCTTTTTTGTCCTGTCGGGGTTCAATGTGGGTTTTTTTTCTGTGGGGGGCAAAGTGTTTTATGTTTTTCTTCTGCATTGTTTTTGATCTGCACATGTGTCTGAGTGGCAGTGCAGGTACAGATGCATGCACCAGTAGTGTATTAGAAATGCTTTAGGTGGTTACAGGGGGTTGGCTATAGATACGCTGAATCGCTCACTTTGAAGGCCATACTTAGATGGATGATCTGCGCCTAGCATAGGGCTGTTGAAGTTTCCAATGGTGCGACCGATGGTGGTGTCTAAAGTCTTAGGGGTCTACTCACTAAACCTTGGAGAGATATAAAATGCAGATAGATAAGTCCCTGCCAATCAGCTCCAAACTTTAATTTTTCCCTTGATGGACCCCCACCTCCTCAACAGCCACGCCCCCATTAGGGCTGCTTCCATAAATTTCCTGGGCTGGTTTTCCTTCCCAATCCACCCCTGGTGACAGGAGCCGGGGTGCTGCACTGTAGCATTAAGTACAGCTCTCGGCTCCTGTCACAGTGAGGGAGCCGGCACTGCCCTGTAGGTAGTGTCTAGGATTCTTTTCGTGAAGCCCTGCCGTGCACCTCTGGCACCCCCCACCACCCCATTGATAACCACGGGCTGGGGTTCAGGCCACGAGGCCATGCCCCCTTCCCAGAGGCAATGCTCCCTTTCTTGAGGCCATGCCCCCTTTTTGGCGGCGCATGGCTACATGGTGTCCCTCTCCGCCCCGGGTGTCACCATGGGGAGTGATGCCACTGGGTGTGGCCCTGTGCGTACTGCCGGTAAGGGGTGAGGGGAGAAGTGCTTTGGGCCCACATTCACTTGAATAGGACAGTCTATATATATATATATATATATACATACCCCATATATATATATATATATATATATATATTTATATATGGGGTATGTGTATATATATATATATATATATATATATATACACTCCAACTGGCGGCACTCTATGGCAAGAAAGAAATCACATCAGCTGTGCTTGATAGGCAACGTTTCAGCGCTTTATTGCGCTTTTGTGAAGCTTAAAATACATATGGATTTTAAGCTTGACAAAAGCGCAATAAAGCGCTGAAACGTTGCTTATCAAGCACGGCTGATGTGATTTATTTCTTGCCACAGAGTGACGCCAGTTGGAGTGTATAACTGGTTTGTATGTTTATGGTAACTGTGGATGGCACACTGTATCTGTACTGCATTTGATCTCATGAGTGCCGGATTTTGGATAGATATATATATATATATATATATTTATATATATACAGTATATATATGGGGTATGTATATATATATGCATATATATATAGGGGGGTGGAAGTGATAGAATGGGACAAATAGAATGGGACAAAATCAATTAATAATATATTTTCTTGCCACATACAGCCCTTGTATCTAAAAAAAAAAGAACGATGAAGCCTAGGCAAAGCAGCTGTCCTTGTGTGACTCGTTAGGCTACTTTAGTTTGAAACCCTCGATCTGACCAGAAAGGCCACGATTGATCTGCAGCCTTGAGTAACCAAAAATTCCAACCTTTTTTGTCATTTTAATTAATTTAAGTATGAAACATATAGATATGCCAATCTAAGAGAACATTTGTATCTTCCTGCCCTAAAGTACCCATTGCCGATCCTATTTCTGAAAATATTAGCACATACACATGACAGCAAATGTTTTCACATGGAGCTGTTAAAAGCTTGTGAATCAGGAAACCAAAATCACATAAATTATAATGTGGTGGAAATGCAGAAGTAGGCAAGTGCATGTATGCTTTATAGGCTTTACTCTCTTTCTAAATAGAACTAGACAGAATGGCAATATTAACGTGTGGCCAGCTGTATGTGTGAGTGGTCTCTTACACTTTATGTACTGAGGGCTCGATTCAGAGATGAACGCAAATGCATTCACAGCTGCAATCTCTCACAGACCGCTATTGCAAAAATATGCTAATGAGCCACTCGCCGTCCAGTGCTTAGAGAGGCCCACTGAAAGCATCTCACATCTGCCGCTGACACATAAAACGAAGACATCAAACATAGGACAGGCAGCCATCAACCTTCAGTGGTTCTCCAGACACAGGGGTCTATGTACTAAGCTTTCTTAGGAGCAGTGGTGGCTCCAGGGGTGGGGCTGCAGCGCAATCCAAAATTCAAATAGGGGAGCCACACCAACTGCCAGTGAGTCCCAGCTATCTATGTTTGGCAGCATTTGAAATGGCAGTTGGAGTGTTTTCCCTATTTGAATTTTGGACTGTGTTGCAGCCCCACCTCTAGAGACGCCACTGGTTAGGAGATAAAGTGAACTGAGGTAAGGTACCAGCTAATCAGCTCCTAACTGCCATGTCACAGCGACATGGCAGTTAGGAGTGGATTGGCTGGTATCTTATCTCCGTTCACTTTATCTCCTAACAAAGCTTAGTAAATAGACCCCACAGAGAGGTCTCTCCTGTTGCGAGCAGTTTATCGACGCCCAGAAAAGAGTGTTTAAACGGTTCGTCACGCCGGCGTTTTCATAACCACCTCCCCAAATGCTGACTACCAGCTACTCACTTTGTGAGTCAATTCTCCGTGTAAGCGTAATCGCAAATCAATCGCTGCACTGGCTTACAGCGCGATGGCTAAAAATCACTAAATTGGCGTAAATATCGTCACTGTGCCCATCTCTGAATCAGCCCTGAGGCATGAAGCGGATAGGGCTGTATTTTTCCTCAATCCGTCTTTCACTGCACAATCGTTTAAATGAAACAACTCATTTGCATTCTGCTTTTTTTCTGTACTCACTTTCAATATAGTTTATATCACTTCATTTTTAGTAGAAGTCTCTTATCACATCACATAATTGCTTTTGCCTCTGGCACTGTACAGGATTCAGAAAGTAAAATGATAAACGCTGAATGTATCAAACATGCTTTCATTTCCTGCGTTTTGTTTCCAACTTTATCAAAACAATCAATGATTTACAGCCAGTATTTTAAGTAAATGATTTACATACAAAATTATTTCCTGCACTGTCTGTGTGGAAGAGATACATATTTCAATGTCCGCACTGTATAACGATGAAACTGTATTATATACAATATCAACTACAAACATTATCTGTGTTTCATTTCAAGTTAGTGACCTTTATTCAGATGAGCAAAGTCTGCCAATAACTCTAACCTGAACTTTTAATGAATTTTCCCAAGCTGACATACGGCATTAATCAGAAATACACACTGGAAGTCACCCTGGTAATTTGCTGCAGCCACAATCAATTAATAATCAATTTCCCTATGCAGTTGATGGCTTTTTAACCAGGAATAGTTAGTGAGCGCAAATAACACAAACATGTGATTGTACATTACAAGGGGTCAGACCTTTTCAAAGTATTTGATCTCATACTCCAGGATGATACCGTTGGGTCGCTCTGGTTCCAGCCAAGATACGGAAATGCTATTTTTGGCAATTTTTCCCTTCTTCACATGAGTGATAATAGACGGGGCTGCAGGAACAGAGAAAAATAATATGAATAATAGCATAGATGATTTTCTTCACTGTTCTTCATATGTTTTTTTTTTTTTTTTTTGCTTTGGTGCACATACTGTAGCTTGATACATTTTGTTCTGTAATAAGGGTATTATAAGACATGACATCTGTAACCAAGTGCTGTAGTTTTTCGGTGCCAAGAGGGAATGGGGAAGTTGGGCATGGTGGGGACCTAAGCCAGCCATGGTGATGGAGGAACAGGGGCGTATCTATAATGGGTGCAGGGTGTGCGGGGAACACGTGCCCCAGGGTCCTGGGGGGCCCCGCACCGCACACCCTGCACCCATAATATTACTTACCTCTCCAGAGTCCCACGTCGACACAGGGGTCCAGTGCTGTAAAATGAGTGGAAAAGGGCCGCGGTGGCCATTTTCCCGTCATTTGCGCATGCGCAGTATAGGGAAAATGCCCGCCACGGCCATTTTCCCGGGGACCTGGCATACACTGTAGACTCTGGGCACACTCTAGTGCCCAGAGTCTATAACTCCGGCGCTGGCTGCGCACAGCTCAGTACGCTGCCAGCCGCCGGGCGGAGAGGAGGGGGCCCGTGTCGGACACTGCCTGTTGCCTGTTAGCTAGTGTAACCTACTCCCCAAACCTCCTCCACAGCAGTCTTCACAGGGATTCACTTTCTGAGAGGATACGGCCACAAACCTGAACTTGGTTATGCAAAAATATTGTCGTTTTGTGCATATGTAGAGCTGTATGCATCTTGGAATGCCTGTGTCTCTGCATCAGTACAGTATGCACCTGGTTTATTAGCAATCATCAGCGTGTACTTACACCTACTCTATACTAAGTGCAAATAGACACTAGCTAACAGGCAACAGGCATATACAGTATAAGCTTCCGTACTGGTCTGCACGGGCTGCATTTGTGTGAACACATTCTTACTTAATTTGCCAACATGAGAATGCCCTTTCACATGCCCATTATGCCTTTCACACCCCATTATGCCTTTCTTAACATAAGTGGTAAGAATGCATCTGACTCTGTGCTCTCAGTTACCCGAGCATGTGCACTCTGAATTTGCCCAAGATTCCCTACCCGCGTACATTGCACTCTGCAGCAGTCCCATAATATCCATAGTAATTTCATGTAATTTGTGCCTTATTCCTTACAGTGCACACATTGGCCCTGATTCAGAGCCGGACGCTCTGACCAGAGCACTCGCTCTGAATCAGGGCCCACCTCCATAAATATGGAGCGTCCTCCTGGACGCTCGTATAGCTGTGGGTCACCACCTACAGCATATACGAGTGTGCAGGATGATGGTCGCGATGGTCTTGACCATCGCGACCATCGCCACTGTGACCAGAAGCCTGCGGTTGAGTTTTTCAACCGCAGGGCCAGGAGTGATTTTGGCTCTATCAGAGCCAAAATCACTCCCACTGACATCACTAGTGATGTCAGTGGGGCCGGCTTCTGACGGTAGGCGTTCCCTTGGGAACGCCTCCGTCTCGCAGGCACGCCCCCGGCACGCCCACCAAAGGGGGCGTGCTGTCAATCAACATCGACAGCACGCCCCCTTTGATCAGACACTACGAGCGAAGGAAAGTCCTTCGCTCGTCGTGTCTCGTGCATGCGCACGATGGAGCTCCCTCCGTCGTGCGCATGCACAGTGCAGACCATCAACCCACTTGCGAGCGGACAGCCGCTCGCGAGTGGGTCTGAATCAGACCCATTGTTCAAATGTACACTGAAGTGAAAACTGACGTACATATGACAATAAATGCCATGTGTACATCTCCACTGGGATGGAAGATCCTTTTTGTTTACATGATGTATAAGCTGAGTGCATTGTGGTAAAGCTGCATACACACGGTAAGATCCGTACCACAAACAACTTGATAGATATCTTTCAGTGAAGTCATCCTGCCACATCTCTGCACAGGCAAACTTGACAATATAATGCGTGTTGGTCTGCATTTACGGTCGATCATAGATATCATTATCGTTCATGTGGGAACGCGCATCGTTGGTCATTCACTGCATAAAAATGAACGCTATATCGTTGAACAATATCTATATCGTACATATTATTCATATATATCGTACTGTGTGTATGGCGCTTTAAGGGGCATACACACTAGACGATTCGCTCCATGACCGACATCGTTTAGTGTGTCCCCAGCAGGGGGACACTGAGCACACACACTGAATGATATAATTCCCGATATCGTTCAGTGCCGGGCACCCTCCTTCATCCCCGAGCATGCAACAACCTGACAATATCGTCGGGTTGGCATGCATGTTCGGGCGATGAACGACAAAGACCAACGACCTGCAGGAGCGCGTATCATTGGTCGTTGGTTGTTATCGTTCATCGTTTTTGCATACAAATTGGCCAATATAGTGAACGACTAAATGATAACGATATCGTTATCGTTCAGTTGTCCAGAATATCGGCAAGTGTGTATGCACCTTAAGGCTAAGGCTGGATGCACCATGGAAAACTAAACAGTACAACAAGCAATTGAATATTTAATATTGTAATAAGTATCTGCACTGTATTTCTTTTACTGTGCAATGGTTACGAGTTTTTGAATAGCAAATTGAATAATTAAACTCAACATTATTTCTGGTATCATAGTTTTATACTAGTATAGACAATTTTGTGATAGAGAAAGAGCAAATTGCTGTTTGCAGCATGGATCTCTCAGATACCTTTGCTGTCCTGGCTTTGCGGCATCTGATCTATGCGTTATTAAAAAAAAAATGATCATAAGATGTAGGGAATTTGTAGGTGTCCCCTGGTCAGGGACAGAACTATGGGCGACAATGGAGGTGCCTGCCGCCAGGCTCCAGCACTGAAGGAGAACCTCCTCCATTGCCCACAATATAATCACCCCACTTAGGGCTGTAGTGTACCGTTACAGGCGCCCAATACATGGCACCTCTTCCTGGCACCTGAGAAGCCACCATACACTAGTGGAGAGCTCCGTGTCAGACCATGAACTGCTGCCTCCGTCTATCTATAACCTGTCCCTACTCATTGGTGTTGCTGCTCCTCAGCATCTTCTTTGTCAGTGTAACACGTCCAGTGCCTCCCTCACCCACAACTCTCTGTCTCACTCCTCCATACAGTGTCAGTGGCTGTGACAGAGGGGCACCAAATAAGAAGTTGGCTCCGGGCATCTGGGATGAACTTACGCCACTGCCCGTAGTCACTCCAATTTCTTACCATGGTACAAAAACATGCTGGTAGGGTATCTGTCCTCTTACTAAACTGGCCCATGAGTGCATTTGTGTGCTTGTGGTAGCGGTCTATCTATCTTAAATTAATGATACTGTTGCAATTACATTTAAAACAAAAACAATACAATTAGTTTTATATAACTGATGTCCATCTCAGGTTTAACTGCTTAAACAGGAACATAGTAATACTCAGTTATTGTCCCCAGGAGAAAATGGATCACAGCAGGTTCTTGCTTCAAGATTTCCAACTTTCATATTTAGAAAGCAGTGAGAAAATAACAAAAGGGAATATGCTGAGCAAACTGAGGAAATAGAAGCTGACACCGTATGTACAAAGGGTAAATAACCCAAAACAAGGACTGAATGACTGCAACCTGGACAGTGAGAAAAGGAAGCAATGGTAAAACTGTAAGCCTAGTGAGAGCAGCAGGTGCCAGCAGTGTAAGCCCAGGATACTAAATAGGGAATTTTTTCCTAGTACAATGCAGAAACAGGGGCACCAAGAGCAGGGTGGGGATGGTACTATGTACCTGTGCCAGGCATTGTCTGTGGGGCCCAATGTGGCTTGGAACATCTATGGAGGACCAGTTAAGACTCACCTCTACGAACTCTCAGCTCCATGCAGGAGGAAATTATTTAACTGCATTAAATGCCACACTATGGCTTCTTTTGGTAAATAGGCCGGAACATAGCAGGGCACAGAAACAGCACAATTATTAAACACAGCAAAATGTAGGACATGAAAGAGGCACACAATCAACACTTACTAAAAATATAGTGTCCCATATGTCCACTGCTACTGCAGAAATGAGACCTTCTTCTAATTACATTAAGTATGAGCAGCAAGCCACTGTACATTTTTAAATAATTCTAATTCTAAACCTTGACCCAAAGCAAATACCTCCCCTTAGTATGCAATGGAAAATCCAAAATACTTGACTCAGATAAGTGGTGTATAACCCGATGCAGTTTCCATAAATGTCCCCCAGTATTATAGTCACAAACTGGGAGGCTTCCCGTAAACTCCAAAGAACGTAAGATAAATGGTTTATACCTAAATGCAAAACATATATCAATAAAAAATGCATACTATAGCACTTACAAATATATTGCATGTACGTGCATGTAATGTCTAGTCTACCCTAAAGATCACAATGCAATTACTATCTCTGTGACATGACCCGAAAAACTTAATCTGCAACCTTTTCTAATGTTTAAACTGCTGGAGTACACCTACAATTGGAATGAGCACAAGAGTATTTAAAAGTGCATGCAACAAAACTATTCACAGCTTACCAACATATGCTGTAGCCTGCAAATCTGCTCTGACACTGAATATTACAAAGATAAAAAAGGAAACACTATACCAAGAGTAGATGATAAAGCTGGTAATTTTACCCCTTTGAGCTTTCTTTAATAGAAGTGTTAAAGTGTAACTGTGCGATAAAGACCAATTAAGTATATCAGATCGATCCCTGAGGTATTCAGATGATAGTGTCTTTGTATCCGGAGAACATCTGCGTTACAATGCACTGCGCTGAAGTAGAAAGGTAGAAGTATTTTTAAATTTACTTTCTCAAACAAAATGTAATTTAATCTCAGCATCCACACAAAGCCTGCAATCATTCCATCTTAAAAGTCTGCAACTGGAGACTGCACAGTATGATGTGAATGGAAAGTGCAATTGTACTGGAACCTGTTTTTAAAGGTCACTAATTCTGCAAGGGCAGCTTTTACAGAAAATCAGAGAGCTGTGCACAGACAAAACGATATACTAACATATTGTCAGAAAACAAAACAACATCATCTACATGTTATACAGATCATATTTATGCTACTTTCAGTCTATGTTATTAGTGTGATACTGGTACTGAACTAGCTAATGTAGTACTTTAGACATCTCTCAGGTACACAGGTCTCCCTCTTATTATTGGCAGTTTGGATCATGGATATAAGCAAGGGTGGTATTTTTAAGAGGATTAGAAAATATTTTATTGCCATAGTCTATTAATAAAAGTTTGCCAATGACACTAAGTGATACTCAGGTCTCTTGTGACACTGTGGGTGCTTCGCCAGCCAGTCTTGGGGACTTCTCCGCATGCACAAGCCGACATGAATTAATTAGAATTCAAAAGAAAAAAATGTATATATATTTTTACATTTGGAAAAAAATTTTTTAGTTTTATAATATTTCTGCTTTGATGAGTTCTGTAACGAAGAATGCTTGTCCAGTTTAGGTTATATCAACCTGGACAGTTTTGAGGAGGTAAATAGGTATTTTGGCCACGTTGGGATAGGAAAGAGCATAATTTTTTATGTTCCTACACTCTCCCATACAGGACGACTTTCAATTAATCCATAGAAGAATTTGGCAGTATGTTTGTGATTTCTTTATAGAACACATAGACATTAAGGAGTTCTAACCATCGCATCAAAAGTATTAGATGGAAAAAACTATTCATTTGACTTGACCATTCGAAAAAGGCCTTGTTTGCGCATGCGCAATAACCTTTCACCGTGGCTGGCAGGGGATAGGATTGGGGGCGGGGCCTGGAGTAGCTCTAATGACAAGATTCCCAATGCTGAGAGCTGCAGGCTAGGACAGCGCAGCTCTCAGCATTATAAAAAAAAAAGACAACCATCACAAGACCATCTAATCATTGCCATTCGATGGTGACAAACATCGGAATGCCGCCATCAAATGGTAAAAACACTACCATCACAACAAAAACATTGATGGTCGGCAAACATCGACCATCGATGACCATCCCTAGTTCTTACAGAGTTGAACATATGCTAATTTGCATGCAAATACGGACTATATAGAGCATTGGAATTACATCAATACTTACGACCTAAGGGGAAGAAATGGGCTGTGATTGGGTATTTTCGCACCTTTTGTACTTAAAATAGGGAGGTGCAAGTGTTGATGATGGTCAGTTAGTAGCAAACCGGCTTGCTATTTATTCACATACATTCTGATGTGGCCCCATCGCAACATGCATACATCTCTAGATATGTGTAAGTAAATAGTAATTTTCCATGCATGAGCAATGATTGCCTTGTTTACTTCCAACTATGCATCATTATTTAATATAAAACTTTAAACTTAATTACATTTTTAATGGTACCTTTTTTTTGTTTAGAAATATATCCATTTCTCATCATTACTATATTTTCTCTAACATCTAAGATATTTGTTGGGTACATTGCAAAGCCTATCTGCAGGTTATTTTTCATTCTTAAAACCTAGAACATTTATTCTGTGGGCCATGATTCAGCTACTATGTTAAAAATTGGCTCAAGTATTAGGGCATTCATCAACAAGACTGATTGCTGTATCATGTAGACTGGCAGGCTTGGCACCGAAGGACATTTCCCACACAGCCCAAACAGGTCCGGATGATTGGTATACTTATTTTTCTTTGAATTTAATAACAGCCGAGGGAAGGATGCAGTGGTTCCTGTTGAAGGAAAATACTGAATTGGAGATTAGGGAAGGAAAGTGGGTGGGCTAAATTTCCTTTGACACACGTAAAAAAAAATCAAGGAAGAAAAGGATAGTTTTCAATAGATGTGATGGGAAGAAAGGAATTTGCTAGTGTGAAAACCAGTCAGATAAATAAGTTAAATGGATGGCTTTGTGCATATAATTCTGAATAATATTATGTGTACATGTCTTAGATGCCAATATTTTTATATTATTTCCAGAGACACATTGCTGCTGAGTCAGTGCGCTTAGGCATGTGTGACATATTATACTGTCTCAGGAGACCTTGGAGAACTACAATTCCCATCAGTCATGTTTACATAAATTGATTATAAGGCACTTATTTCATCTTAAATACTTTGCTATAATAAATATTATTCATTTTATTGTGCAGTTGACTAATACAGGAAAATAGAGACAAACATTCAGGGCACAAACCTGGTACTGTCACTGTAAATGAAGGAAAAGTTGACAACTATGGAATGTTAATGCTAGAAGATAATAGAAGAAGAGTGGTTACACGGGGAGCAGTTGCTATTTAATATATATATATATATATATATATATACAGTATATATATAGATAAATATATATATACATATGTATATATATATATATGTGTGTGTATTTAATATACATATAAATGTGTTAGATAGATAGATAGATAGATAGATAGATAGATAGATAGATAGATAGATAGATAGATAGATAGATAGATAGATAGTTGGATCAAACAAGTGATCCGGCAGTCACATACCCAAAGTAACTCAGCTTGGTGCCCTCACAGTGCTGTGGCAGCCAACATATAACTCCAGGGGTGCCGCACTCAAAAACTCACATTGAGTGCTGCACCTCTGGAGTTGTAGATATATAAATACCTAAATACACACACATATATATAAATAATTATATATATATATATACATATATATATATGTTTAGATTACGTAACACACCTGAGGAAGTCAGTGACAAGACACAGCTCTCGAATGACGAAACACATTGGGTGTTATACAATGGCTGGCTGTCTTCATTTCAGATACGTGCAATATATTTTCTAGCAATGTTACGTGCATTATGTGCATTATTGTATGTTTTTTTGGTATGCTAATATTTAAACTGGAGTACACTAGGGCCCTCATTCATAGCTGTTCGCTATTTGCGGTCGTTCGTTCAAAAACAAGGGGTGGCTATTCAAATGATCCGTTCGCACATTGCAGTCTGTTCACACCTCTAAGTCTGAACGAGCGAGCAAAACATACGCTCGTTTATTTGATAAAAACGCCCCCTGGCCGCTCGCACCATACGTCATGTCCGCTATTTATTAGATTAATCGAGTACATCGTACAGCGTATGAACTGCTCGCTATTCTTGTGGTTGGTTTTTTCAACCGCTATTTTGCGAGCAGTTCTGAGTTTAAAAAAACCAAGTGACATGGTCAATGACGCTGCTGGATTAATTATGCACACCCTTAAAACGCCCGTTTTGACCTTTAAGCACGCCTGCGTTCAAATTCCACTCCCCCGTTTTCAAGCACCTTCCCCTGTTACCACCCACATACGCCTCATTCTGTCACTCAAAATAGCAGGCACTCGCTATATAGCGTACAAACGATTTTCGGCCGCACTGACTGGTTCGCGCATGCGTACTAAAAACCGTACGCATGCGCAGATGTGCGAACATCGCTCGGAACGAGCGTACTGCCGCTAACGAGCGGCTCTGAATGAGGGCCTATGTTCTCTTGTTTATTTTATTTATAAATAAAAAGCAGGTATTCCTGTCACTGGGACTACTTGTAGAATCATTCTGGATATCAGATAAGCCTTACTTTATATATTTTTGGTACGGGTTCACTTTTTATTTTTAGCACTATTGGTGATTATCACTGGTTATCAGTGGTTATTGCACTCACAGGTACCAGTGGCAAACACAGGATTTCTAGAGGGGGGTTTCCAAATGCTTGATTTTAGAGTGAGTGTGGCCAGTCCATAAAGAGGGCATAGTTACCACTTATTCAGCTTTAATATGCATTATACAAAGTGTGTTGTGTGTCATAATTCCAGCATATACAGGACCAGAGATCACAGTAAGCCATTAAATATGACAGTAGGGCCATCTTGCCTGAGCTGAATGTTTTTATCTCAGATGTGGGCACCATTCCAGGGCATGGGAGCAAGTCCAGGAGTCTGGGGGAGGAGCAGAAGAACCTAGCACTGCCCTGGACATATATGTAAATATTGGGCTCTATAGCAGTGCATCCCTAACAGTGCATGTTTTCCTAATCCCTTAATTGGTGCACAGGTTATTTATTACTGGCTGATACATGTTAAAAGATCTACAGGTGGTGCTATTTATTTCATTTATGATACTGAGAAGAACATGCAACACTAGTAACAATTTATTATATTACTATTTCTATTGTGGCCATGGTGTGGGCTGGGGAGTGGGGTTTCTAGGCAGATGGAAACCCCCCCTGTGTTTGCCTATGGGTGCCCTTGTCATTCTTATATTTTTTGAGAAATTGAGAATGGGTGATTTCTGATGAGGTGCATTGCCGTCCCATATGTGTGGATTTTCCTATGCAGCTAAATGACGCTATCTTTTGTATTTTCTTGGATATTGGAACCACACAGTATTTCGAACTTGCAAGGCACAGTAAGTCTCCAATAGGGCAATGATTGATATTTATGAAAAATGTTGTCTGTATAGCACTGTATAATTTGGTGGTACTATGTAAATACGTGAAATAATAATAACTCTTCTGATATAATTCTTTGAATAGTTTGCATCCTTATTACTGTTCCTGGAGCTCCTCTTTTGTCAGGAATGTGGATTGAGTGTGTAATGTGCTTTCAGCTGCTTCTATATATAGTGTGAAAAAAAGGAAGTGAAGACAAAAATGTATATTCAATTAACAGGACCATCATGCTTTTCATAATAACATCATGTGCTCACTGCTCACACTGCAAAGAAAGAATGTCATATTAATTCACTGAACGGTGACCAGGAAACATTAAATGAGTACACTGGAATGAATGTACAGTATAATAGTATAATTATATATTACGAAGCAAATCTGCCACTATAATGGACCATTTTCTGTGTATGAACAATTCATCCAACTTGTTATTATATGTTTGGGAACCACAGTGGCGTCACCATTTGTTGAACACATATGACACATACAGTATGAAAAAATCTTTACATAGGATACTACTGAAGAGGTCAAACTAAAATGTCCATAGTAGACTCCAGTCGTAGTCCCCATATATATATATATATTGTATTCAGTATACAGTCAGGTGCATAAATATTGGAACATTGACAGAATTTTCATATTTTGGCCTCTATTCACCACAACAATGGCTTTGATATTAAACAAACAAGATGTGCTTTAATGCTTTGACTGCAGACTTTTAGATTTAATTTGAAGGTAATTACATCCATTCTGGTGAACGGTGTAGGAATGTGCCTCCCCCTTTTTAAGGGGCCAAAAGTAATGGGACAAACTAAACAATCCTAAATCTAACTTTCACTTTTTAATACTTTGTTGCAAATCCTTTGCAGACAATTACCTACCTGAAGTCTGGAACGCATAGACATCACCAGACGCTGGGTTTCATCCCTGGTGATGCTCTGCCAGGCCTCTACTGCAAATGTCTTCAGTTCCTGCTTGTTCTTGGGGCATTTTCCCTCCAGTTTAGTCTTCATTAAGTGAAATGCATGCTCAATCGGATTCAGGTCAGGGGATTGACTTGGCCATTGCATAACATTGCACTTTTTAGCCTTAAAAAACTCTTGGTTGCTTTTGCAGTATGCTTCGGGTCATTGTCCATCTGCACTGTGAAGCGCCGTCCAATGAGTTCTGAAGCATTTGACTGAATATGAGCATATAATATTGCCCGAAACACTTCAGAATTCATTCTGCCTTTTAAGGGGCCAAAAGTAATGGGACAATCTAAAGAATCCTAACACTAACTTTCATTTTTTAATACTTTGTTGCAAATCTTTTGCAGGCAATTACAGCCTGAAGTCTGGAACGCATATACATCACCAGACACTGGGTTTCATCCCTGGTGATGCTATGCCAGGCCTCTACTGCGAACGTCTTCAGTTCCTGCTTGTTCTTGGGGCATTTTCCCTTCAGTTTTGTCTTCATCAAGTGAAATGCATGCTCAATCGGATTCAGGTCAGGGGACTGACTTGGCCATTGCATAAGATTCCACTTTTTAGCCTTAAAAAACTCATTGGTTGCTTTTGCAGTATGCTTCAGCTCATTGTCTGTCTGCACTTGTGAAGCCCCGTCCAATGAGTTCTGAAGGATTTGACTGAATATGAGCATATAATATTGACCGAAACATTTCAGAATTCATTCTGCTGCTTTTGTCAGCAGTCACATCATCAATAAATACAAGGGAACCAGTTCCATTGGCAGCCATACATGCCCACGCCATGACACTACCACCACCATGCTTCACTGATGAGGTGGTGTGTTTTGGATCATGAGCAGTTCCTTTCCTTCTCCATACTCTTCTCTTCCCATCACTCTTGTACAAGTTGATCTTTGTCACATCTGTCCATAGGATGTTGTTCCAGAACTGTAATGGCTTTTTTAGATGTTTCTGGCAAACTCTAATCTGGTCTTCCTGTTTTTGTGGCTCACCAATGGTTTACATCTTGTGGTGAAACCTCTATATTCACTCCTGTGAAGTCTTCTTTTGATTGTTGACTTTGACACATATACACCTACCTCCTGGAGAGTGTTCTTGATTTGGCCAACTGTTGGGAAGGGGTTTTACTTCACCAGGGAAATAATTCTTCTGTCATCCACCACAGTTGTTTTCCATGGTCTTCCGGGTCTTTTGGTGTTGCTGAGCTCTACGGTGCGTTCTTTCTTTTTAAGAATGTTCCAAACAGTTTATTTGGCCACACCTAATGTTTTTGCTATCTCTCTGATGGGTTTGTTTTGATTTTTCAGCCTAATGATGACTTGCTTCACTGATAGTGACAGCTCTTTGGATCTCATACTGAGAGTCGACAGCAACTGATTCCAAATGCAAATGTCACACCTAGAATCAATTCCAGACCTTTTACCTGCTTAATTGATAATGAAATAACGAGGGAATAGCCCACACCTGTCCATGAAATAGCTTTTGAGTTGATAGTCCCATTACTTTTGGCCCCTTAAAAAGTGGGAGGCACATATAGAAACCGTTGTAATTCCTAAACCGTTCACCTGATTTGGATGTAATTACCCTCAAATTAAATCTGAAAGTCTGCAGTTAAAGCACATCTTGTTTGTTTCATTTCAAAGCCATTGTGGTGGTGAATAGAGACCAAAATATGAAAATTCTGTCAATGTCCCAATATTTATGCACCTGACTGTATATATTATATATATATATATATATATATATATATATATATAATATACAGTAGCATTTCCTATACACTTATTTTCACCCTGTGAAACCTTACTCTGAAAGGTGTTAAAAAATGTTCAGGGAATACCTGCAAATATTAAGTATCCCCAACAAGGTGAGACTGCAGAAGATATCTCAGATATCCATGGCTGCCGACAACTCTGCCGGGCTCAGGTACATGGTGGGGGCATGGCCAACCTGGGGAGGTGTTGCCAGACCCACTTCTCACAAGAAATAAAAAACTCAACATGCTCAGGGGGGCGCCAGCGTCCGTGGGTGGAGGTGCAATCGCTCACCCCTTCCAGCATACAACGCAGGGAACTGACAGCTGCTGCAGCAGCCTCTCTCCTTAGTCCATCACACAACATGACAGCAGCGTGTGTGTTGGGCTGGGAGAGAGGCTGCTGCAGCAGCAGTCAGTCCATCTCTCTTTGTCTGAACTAAAGCTGTAGCAGCGGCGATGTGCACGGGTGGCTGCTGGACCAGGACCCCACCAGGCCCCTCCTACAGGCCAGAGCCTGAGTAAATAGTACCCGCTCCCCCCCTCTCTGCGCCCCTGCCGATATAGTAAACCTGTCCCTTTACCAGCACCTTTGAAAGACTATTAAGTTGATAGAACCATTCAGTAACCATTATTTTGTACTACTGTTCTGAGATATCTCTGATACAGTATCTGCCACAGTCCCTCCACTTCTGACATAATTCTCAGGTCTGCTCTGCTGCCAGATTTACCAAGCTCCAGAATGTGCAGCATTCAGGACCTTGACCCCAGCTGCTACTACGTTAGCTTATGTCTATGGGCTACAGATCGCAAGATTTTTTGGATGGATCCGTTCCCATGGCTCCGGCTTGCGCTTGCGATGATGGAGAGCGGAGCATGCGCAGTAGCTGAGCTGAGAAACAAAGGAGAGAGTATTGTGATCACATTGCGATCATATTACTTCTCACTGATTACCAGTATTCCTGGCGAATAAGGAATAATTATTGCTGCAAAATCCTTATTATCAGGGGGGCAGACTGCAAATTAAAATAAATATGCTTTAAGATACCATAACAAGCTCTTCAAAAGAAATCCAGCACTTCTTCAAAAGTGTTCATCAGCATCCTCACACAATTCAAAGAGGAAGTAAGAAAATAAAGACATCTAGTGCATTATCTCATATAATAAGCCACAATTTATTCCAAAGCTACTTGCATGCTATAAAAGAATAATAACAGATGTATCACACACAAAATACTTCAGGTTCAAAATGTTTCATGAATAAAGACAAGTATGCAGTTCTTCCTAACAGAACAATGGATAACATAGGAAGCACGTGTACAAAGCAAAGCCCTTGCAATGGCTGCTGTATATTCACTGTTGGATATAATGTAGGTATGGTTATGGTGAAAATAATAAATGGGACATCTGAAATGCGAGGATGTGCATTTTGCTAATATTTCCTTGAATAGCAAAACAACTTGTCCTGTCTCTGAATATTTGTACAAGTACAGTATTTATGTACAGCTACTACATTTTAGGTAAATTCATGTTAAATTGCTTTTACCTGAATTTTCTTTATCTTTAGAACATAGATTGAATGCACATATGGGCCATAAAATTGTACCAAAAAGCCTCACAACAATTGTTAAAAAACTGTAAAGTTAGCAGGGGCTACTTTAAAACTCCTTTGTGGACTAAACTCTTGTTACGAGCCAAACACTGTAAAATGTAATTCATAACTCTGCGTTGTTTTGAAACGAGAGCTAAAATCCCAACCTCTGCAGTATGAATCATTACTTTTTTGATTGGCTCAGTGTTTAGAATTAATAGGTAATAGAATTCTCCCGAATACACACTGGGGACCTTATGGAAGCAAATAATGAGCGAACAGTGAAAAACAACATATTTCTGTGTTCAAAACCCAATTGCCTGACATGATTTATTTTTATAACAACGTTTTTGGATTTTCCTAGTTGTAAAGAGCATTGAATGTAGCTCTGGAAACTGACAATATAGGTGGGTGCAAAGGGCGAGGCATGTAATATGTCTGCAGATACTGGATGATCTGATACGGATTGTGTGTCATTCTCACTATGTCAGACAGATTAAGAAATAAACATTAT
Organism: Taudactylus pleione; assembly: GCA_031769625.1. Lineage (NCBI taxonomy): Eukaryota > Metazoa > Chordata > Amphibia > Anura > Myobatrachidae > Taudactylus > Taudactylus pleione. The sequence continues at coordinate 1,146,522 of JAUIMM010001336.1, forward strand.
TTCCTCTTGTAGGTCCTGTCTCCAGTCTGTTGAAGAAGATAACATTTTATGGGACAGTACAACATACAAACTGGTTTTTTTTTTTTAAATTCCTGCAACATTGCAGAAAATAGCATTGCACTAAACCATAGCCACTAATCAGACATTTTCTTTTAATGTCTAATTTATAATAGACAGATAAAAGATAATTGCTAATTAGTTGTTGTAGTGTGTTTTCGCTATCTACGAAAGGGTTACCGTCTGTGGTAGATCACATCGTATAAACTATTACTTATTTATTAACAGTTACTTATATAACAGCATCAGTGTTAACTGCACTTTACAAATGGAAACAAAACAGTAATAAAAGAAGACTGGTTAATAGCAGAAATACAAAGAGGTAAGAGGGCCCTGATCGCAAGCTTACAATCTATAGGGAAATAGACATTGATACATAAGGTTAAGTGCTACATATTGCTTGGTCCAGACAGATTGCATAGGCTCTTGATGGGCTGAATGATCCAGGGGTCTAATTACTAAGCCATGGATGGAGATACACTGGATGGAGATAAAGCACCAGCTCCTAACTGTCATATTTCAAACACAGTAGTTTGTGACATGGCAGTTAGGAGCTGATTAATTGATCCTTTATCTCTGTTCACTTTATCTCCATCCCAGGCTTAGTAAATAGGTCCCTCAGTCACTCAGAAATGTTGGTCTATGGTCATCATGATGTTAAAGTAAAGAAAAAGAAATATATGTAAAGTTATGTGTGGACTGTATGGAGAGCATGTAAATGGGTGGGATAGCTTATGGAGCTTACATGGGTGGTTCTGGAATTTGCTAAGTTTGCCTGAAGAAGTGACAGGGAATGCTTGAAGGTTTAGAGACTAGAGGAAAGCCTTGTTGTGCATGAGAGAGCATTCCACAGAGTGGGTGCCGCCCAAAAAAGTCCTGTAATCGTGGATGAGAGCAGGTGATGCTTGTGGATGAGACACAGATTTTGTGTAGAGGTTAAGTTTGGAAACAATTTGAGATACAGTAAGCGAAGAAATATATTTTGGTGTAGATTGATTGATAGTGTTATGTGGAAGGAGTATTTTATCTTGAATTTGATAGAAAATAGGCAGCCAGTGTAAGAACTGACATGGTTCAGCAGCAGAAGAATGTTTTGTGAGGAAGATCAATCTAGTCACTGCATTAAAAATATGAGGGTGGTTCAATAAGTAAGGTAACAAGACCTCTCACATTTGTAATGTTCTCTATTTCATTCTAATTACCCACCAGGCCAGACCAGGTAGACCACTTCTTTCCCTCATGGTCATTAGACAGCACCTCAAATCAGTCATACTGTTCAAAAAGCAGTTTTAAGATTGTAGGATGGTGGAGCTGGCGGAAACATGGTCAAACATTGAGGTGTATAGTGTGACCAGATTTCTGCATCTAAAAGGCACATCAGCAGACGCTAAAATTCATCGCTAACTTGTCGATGTGTACAGTAATAATGTCATGTCATGGAAACAGGTTTGGGTTTGGTGCATTGCCTTTGATAACAGCAGGACAGACATTCAAGATGAGCTGTGATCTGGCCGGCCAAGCACTTCCACCACAGATAACAATTTGTGCAATATTGAAGGACTGATTTAGGAGGACAGACAAATTCGAGTTAGAGATATTTCTGATGAACTGAAAAAATCAGGGGGTACTGTGTATAACATCATTCATGAGCAACTGGGGTATAGGAAGAAGTGTTCACATTGGGTACCGAAGCAAATCACAGAAGTTCACAAAACCAATAGGATGGAAAGGGAAAGGTGCACTTGATGTGGTATCATGAGGACGTAGTGCAGTTCTTGCAGCGTATTGTTACAGGCAATGAAACATTGGTGTATCGTATGACACTGGAGCTGAAGAAAGCATATATGACATGGAAAGAAGCATTGTCCCCACCTTCAAAGAAATACAAAACAACTCCAAGAACAGTGTTTTGGTACCACAAGGATGTGCTTCTTGTTGATTTCCTCACCAAGGGAGATACTGTGAATGCTGTCTGCCATTGTGACACATTAAGCCAATTGCGGAGGGCAATTTGTCAAAAACAACCTTCGGTGCTGTGAACAGGTATTGTTTTGCTGCACAATAACGCCAGGCCAACCGCAGATGTGAGTAATTACGGCAATACCATTGTGAGATTCTGAACTCTCCTCTCTACAACTCTGACCTGGCAATGAGTAATTACCATCTCTTTGGACTATTGAACCAACACCTGGGTGGAAGGCGATGGGCAACCGACGGTGAAGTTCATCAAGACGTCATGTCCTGGCTTCAGGCGTTTGACACTGATTTCTTCTATCTGGATTTGGATACAGATTAAATGTGGGGAGCAAAGGACATTTCAAAGTCAAAGATGACACCTAGACAGTGAGCTTGAGGGGTAGGGTTTATTGTAGTGCTGTCAACAGAAAAAATATTATGAGTGTATATATTTAATGTGTGACTTAATCATTTATCTGCAAATAAAGGGAGCAGGTAATGGGTGTGGATGAGAGACAAAGATCTCAAGGTCATGAGGGGCAATATATTTTGTTCCTTCAAAAAAAGTTTAAAAAATTCCTATAGGGTCCTGTCATTGAGTATTATGCATCTATCCTATGTTTTGGTAATCCAATAGGGCCAATCACATTTGGGGTCAAACTAGACTCTTATTTACTGTAGCTCTCGGGAAGAGCAGCAGCAGTGTTCCGTGTCTCATCTTAAATATATCCTTGTATATTATATCCTGACCTCATTTACTAAGAAATTACATATATACTGTACAATAATCCTCCAAATTATGCTGCCCTGTTTGTGGAAAAGACACAGTCATAACATACTGTATACTGTACAGCTTGTGAGACAATACCCAATCTGCTAACCTAATATGTTGGAACAGTTAACCATCTGAGCTAACAGCTTGCTCTAAAGGAAGAAAATACACAATACAGTCACTGCTGTTAATTAAATGACATTATTCTCAGACTTTCTTGTATATTGAAGAGTAACAGATCAGCATTAGGCTATTTCTATTTACTATAAACAAGGTATATTCTTAAATCTATTGTTTATGATGTCACTTAATGTTTCAAGGAGACAGTTTGTGTTGGATTTAAGTAGCCCATGAATCTGTATTGTTTCAACAAGGAGTGTGTGTGAGAGGGGGGGTTGTATTTTCCAAAAAATATGAAATTACAGAAGCTATTTTCTCTAATGAAGGAAGGCTCTGTAAAATGCTATCTGGTTTTATTGGAAGAGTAATAGATGCATGAAGAATCTCCCAGTAGATGTATCTGAAAAAGCAACAGTAAAAGAATTTAGACATTTATGAAAAAGATAAGACTATCCCAAAATTACAGTATAAGTGTTAGTCATTATTTGGTGTGTTTGCAGCATTATAGATAATCTCTACTCTTATCTATTTGTTTACTGTTTACTGTTTCTATTGATGACTTGTTTTTTGTGTAATGTGTTATATTGGCTGTCCAGCCACGATGAGGATGAGGTTTGATCTCAGGTCTTTTAATGACGTTTAAACTGTATTTTGACAGTCATCTCATTATTAAATGAGGTGGTCGGTCTGTCTAAGTACACAGAGTTCCTGAGAGAGGGATAATGTTAAAATAAAGATTTTTTTTAATTTCTGTAACTTTAATTTATGTGTCCATAAGGTACAACAACAATAAATATTCATTAATATTAAAAATAAATATATATAATTGTACAAAAAAAAAATACTGCAAAATAACAACACTGAACCCTGGCCAGTTGTAATCACTGAACTATGCATTAGAAATAATAATAGGATAGAGAAAAAGGCAGATTTCCAGCATGAGATGCTCGGATACTAACACTCCTGATTCAGGCATTAATCACCAGGCAGTTGAGAGACATTTATGGTCTTTGTATTCCTCTCCTATCAGATGATCATGCTATTACTTGGATTAAACAATCACACAGGCTGGTCTGTGAGTTTTGTGAGGCAGATTTATCTGTGTCTGTCCACTGTAGACTGCATTGTTCGACTTATTTCTAACAAGAACCTGTGCTTCACACCGCTTACACACTTTTCACATTAGCCAAATAGGTGTTGATAGACAATGTACCTAATCCAGACTATTCAAACTGTACCTATCCAGCTGCTGTTAAACTACAACTCCCAGGATACTTTGCCATAAATAGGAACTACCGTAATGCCACAATGTTAAAGAATAACTTCCTCAGACAAAGAAACATTTCAGCAATTCTGTGTTTCTTCTGCAAACTAACAGATACTATTCCGACATATTGATATGTAGCTAAGTCTTAAATATTTAGAGCATGGAGATCAAATATTAAAGCCAAGGTGATGACACCACAATTCCACTTATTATGAATATATGCAGTACAGCTTTCTAAGCACTCTACAGCTCATCACTACACCAATGCAGGAACAACAGGCGTATTATTTATTCAGATAAAGTGCTTTCTCTCAGCAGGTGGTATACATTTCATATTTGCATGATATTTATCATTTAGAATATAAAGAACCTGTTTACACAGAGTATACAACATGTAAAAATAAAACATTTAAAATAAAAATAAAAATTTGTTACCAATAATGTGTATTGAGTGATTATATTTATCTTATGGGTTTATTACTTTGTCTATGTTAATAAACTGTCTTAAAAATAAAAAGCTCAATAACTACTGTATTAAGAAGTACACCCTTCTGGAAAGGTGGCATAGTTGTGACCTTATAGAGATGGGACTAAGAGCCAGACAAAGGGCCTGATTGTGAGTAGAACGAAAATCCTGAATGTGGATGGATTGAGTGATGTTTAGAATATTGCTTCATATGAATATTAAAGTACAAATGAGTGATTATGAGTTGTGTGCATCTCAATCACTTCTCACTTACAGTTACTAGGTGGCAATGGGGCATTCCCATGTAGAATAAATATGCTGTGGGCATGTACACAAAGAAGGGCCTATTCTGAGGTCTAATCAATTCAGTTGGATCTCCTGCACCAAGAATAGGGCTGGTGCATGTGCTGATAATAGTGGAGACGGCTGCTCTCACAAGCGTAGGGCTGGGCGTGGGTTGGTGACATAGAAGCGTCCTACTCTGCATACGGGTGGATGTTTGCATGGGACTTGCGATCGCAGGAAGCATTGGGAAATCAGGCCGCAGTATGGGTGACTTAGAATCATACTCAAAAAGTGTAGAGTGTGCATTGAATATGGCCTCCAAGTGCATTGGTCAACTGGACATCATTCCAAGAGCCACATTCAATGCAAACATTCTATTTTGCAGGACAGAACAGGAATGGTAGGAATTTGAGGAGTTAGACTTCCACTGATGTCCTGTATATAGGGGAACAAAGAGGAGGTGTTCTAAGTTGGAAAACCACATTAAGCATTTATGATCAAGTAGCAAGAAATGTATACTGTATGCACTATTTAATATGTTTTTTTTTTATTACTTCAAGCATTAAGAAAAAAATTAATCAAATATAGATTTTCTCCAAGAAAATTCATTTGAAATGTGTTTAGGGGCTGATGCTGAGATGGACACACACAGTATGTGTCCAAAAGCCCTAAAACTTGTCGAAGCTGGAAAACTGGCTGAGACAGAATCTGTTTAAAATTAAATCTGCACTACGCCAATTCTGCGAATGGCAACAAGACACCATGTTGCGACTGGCCGCCCAGCACCATTTTAGCGAATCTCACACATAAGTACATATGGCGATGCTATTATTTCACGTCGTGCGATTTCCACGCAATAGAAAGATGTTAAAAATCCTCATTATATAAATACAGACAGTTACTAAAACATATAATATGATCAACCCTGCAAAACACGTACCATGGTGTACTCCACAAAATACGTAGTCGCACAACGCTAACTAGCATCTTTTCTCAATACCCCAATACTTACACACTGCACACTTACATAAAAAGGTTCCCTAGCATTAAAGTGTAATATTTAAGGTTTTATTCATTATCAGTTATGTTGTGAAACACATGTTAGTTGATATCTAAGGTTTAGTATATGATAAGCAGACCGTGTTTGGTGTCATTCTAAACCACTGTGTCTTTGCAGATTTCCAGTTTCATAGGTGAGGAGATCGCAACATGTGTCTGCAAATTATGGATCATAGAGAGTTAGGCATTAAAATGTATCCTGTAATGCAGCCAGTTTAGTTTTGTTATGCAGCAAGAAAAAGGACAAAAAGAGCTGTTGGAGGCTGGACTGTGACCATATGAATTGACCTATGAACTGTACAGTAACAGAAGAACCAGGAAGAAGAACCAATGGAATCATGCCAACCTGTTCTACTGTATTGGCTATCTCTGTAAGAGTATATATGCAGGCTCTCTGAAACTAGATGCCAGTCATCCTTTCTTTGCTGTTGACGGAGGTTTCATTTTTGATACTAGGATCTGGATCCAGAGCGCGTGCGTATGTAACGACTGTACCTTGTGACTGTATAATTTGTTTGCGCTAATTGTAATTTAGATCACAGCGTGTAACTATCTGCTTTTATGGTGAATAATAACTTTTGTGCTTTGGAACCACAAACAAAGTCTGAAAGCAATTATTTCTTGTGCGACTCATAATGCTGAACAGCGACAAATTTAGAGTGTATAGATAGGTAGGAATCGATTAAGGCTACACATAAAAATAGCATATTTACACCCATATGCTGAGTCAGAGATATCACAAGAGAGATCCAGCTCTGCAACAGTAGCATATGTCTGTGCCAGGTTTATTTCAGTCATTCTTGTACTCAGATATTTACACCCATCCATGTCTAGATTACGTATTAATGTGGCAAAAAATGTATTTTAAAATATGTCCAGAAAATATTATAATATATGTATGATCAATGAGACAAGCACCTAACAGCATCAGGAGCAAATCTGCTATCAGCCAATAAGAAGTGGGTAGCTAGTGCTAGATGCCAGGTGTACAGTATATGCACCTCTCTGTATATGGGTATGCCTCAGTTTGCAATTATGCAAAGATGCTCTTAGTGTACTCTGCCTGCGGTATCACTCCCCTCACCCATTACGCAGTGGCATAGCCAGCTTTTAACATGAGGGGGAGTGAAGATGGAAAAATAGGCTCTCCAGACCTAGGTGTTTCAAAATTCAAATATCAACATATAAATAAAAGTACCAATAACAAAAAAGAACCAAGCACTAATAAACATATGTTACACAATGTAATAAAGGAAAAAATTATATTAAATAATACACAGAAAAACAGAGTTAAAAATAAGTATAAAGTGAAGCAGCAGAAAAAGATATGCTTGTGGAAGCACAGCAAACATACCTGAAAAACAGGTAAGACACAGATATTTAGTATTTTTTCTGCGCTAATTCGAAAAATTTGAGAAACCTAAATAAGAAAAAATCACATACTCAAAGTAAATCACAAAGATAATATATTTAATATCTTTAAAACAGCAGTAAGACCAGTCATAAAGTTAAATATCCCACATATAACAATATTCTATGGAAAAATATCTTATTAATAAATATATCAATTATATCACAATAGAATCTTTCTGTTAAACCTAAAGGAGGTGGATCCTAAAAAACTTGGCTATACCAGTAAAAAGTAAAAGTGTGTGATACTCGAAATTTATAGTTTGCACCTGTATTGCAATGCAGTTTAATTGGAGTGCCAGAGCTTTACTCAGATAGAGCTCAATCATAGATTTTGTATAGTCCTGCGGAATTCCGCATTAGAAATGATGATTCCAGCATATTAACATGCAGTGCGCATATGATAGAGACAAGAAGATACAGAGGGAGGCAATATTCCAGCCGGAGATAGTGAGCTGCGACTACCTGTTATATGTGCATAGTCCATAGATCGTATATTAAGCCCAGCCTCAACCTTCTTGACAGCAATGCATCCATCTGTACACTGCAGCGTCTGACTCTCCGGGGCACCAACGATAAATGGCAGGTAACAACGAGTATCCACAATGGGTCCAGTACAAAGGCTCTGACATGTTTCGCACAGCAGTATGGGGGCTTTTTCAAAGAGTGATCGTTACTCCACAGGACCCTTCCTTAAACGAGGGCAAGATTCTTCTCAATTGTCATCAAATTGATTTTTATCGATTGCACCTGTTAGGATACCACCTCCAGATCCACCTCCTCTTTAATTAGAAAAAAACTTACTAATATGTTTAACAGGTTTTAACATACATAGTAACAGAGTTCTCCAAAGAACAAATCTTTAGAGCGATATGATCTTCTTCAAAATTATTACAATAGCACTATACATAAGATACTAAAAAAACAATAACATGAATCAATAATCAAAGAGTAATAATAAAATAAATAAATGAGGTAAAATTAATAGAGGTTTCACAAGCCCGTTCTATCCATTCACTAATGGTTAGTTGACATTTGATGAGTGGCAGCCGGGTAGAGTAATATTAGAGATATAGGTTGAAATGTATGAGGTCTTGAGATTAGAAAAAAATTTACTAATATGTTTAACAGGTATAATTGATATATTTATTAATAGGATATTTTTCCATAGAATATTGTTATATGTGGGATATTTAACTTTATGACCGGTCTTACTGCTGTTTTAAAGATATTAAATATGTTATCTTTGTGATTTACTTTGAGTATGTGATTTTTTCTTATTTAGGTTTCTCAAATTTTTCTAATTAGCACAGAAAAAAATACTAAATATCTGTGTCTTACCTGTTTTTCAGGTATGTTTGCTGTGCTTCCACAAGCATATCTTTTTCTGCTGCTTCACTTTATACTTATTTTTAACTCTGTTTTTCTGTGTATTATTTAATATTATTTTTTCCTTTATTACATTATGTAACATAAGTTTATTAGCGCTTGGTTCTTTTTTTTTATTAGTACTGTGATGGTGTGGAGACAATTAAGTGTATTCCTGATTGGTTGTCATCCGAGCTGCTGTTGTTTCAACTGAGAATTATTTGCACTAATTTTAGCCATATTAGTGGCATTTCAATCAGCTTTTGATATCCTCTATTACACGTAGAGTAATTATGGCTGAGTTTATGTGTTTTAACAATGGAATCTCTAGAAGAGAATTGTATATGCAATCAGAAACTGTGTTAGAACCTGTTAAAGAACAAGATACTACAGATTATGAAGTATTTAAAGGTTTTTTCTAATTAGAACAACTTCTAAAAGATGAAATGAAACACTGGTGGGACAGTGTCTCTCTTAAAAAATATCTTATTAATGAACAGATACCACGTGGTTTAAGAATTTTTAAAGCTCTAGCAATACAAGATGATTCTAATCTAATAGCCACGTGGAATGATACCTTAGATTAATGTTCTTTTAGACTGATAGAACTACTGATATCCTATAGAGAAAGAAAAGTGGTAGAAATAGGATGCAAAATAGATTAAATGAAAGAAACTCTTATTAAATATAAAGATATCCCTCTATTTGCTGAGAGGGATTTAATTACAAACAAAAAAGTTGAACAGTTTGAAAAGGAACTAGTAGAAAATAAGAACAAAAAACTTGAGAGAGATGCTAGAGACTATAGGAATGATCAAGTTGGAACCTATAGAAAATGTATCCACACCATTCCCAAACCCAATTACTTTTCTGATACCCCCAAATGCTCAAGAGAGCAAGAGAAAGAACAGGTGGGTGAAAACTAAATAAGGAGGCCAAGACTAAATTAAATCAGAATGGGATATTCAATTTGACGGATAAAGAACTGACTAATGACTAAATTAGATTATTACAGAAGGGGCTAAATTTTGCCCCCACACAAGATCCTAATCTATTTGATCTTTTTGAACTACTTTGAATTAGTTTATCCCCAATTGTTCTGTATAGTATGGATATGGAGTCTCTATTAATCCTGGAAAACTTGCGGATAGAGAATAATGTGACTGATGATAAAAGATCAGGAGAGAAACATTTTTGATATTAAGGATTCTTTGGATCCATTAAGAACTAATTTTAAAAACAAATTGAAATTGAACCCTGTTCATCATAAGTCACAAACTATTCTAAATTTTTATAAAAAGACCATGGATGACTTTCAGAAAATATGTGCTAAAAACACCTATCAATCTAATCTAACAAAAAATTAACAATTGGCCCTAAGACAATTGGAAAAAGATCACTCCGTAGTAATCAAGAATGCTAATAAGGGTGGAAGAATTTTATTACTTAAGAGAGAGGCTAATTTACAAGAGGCGGTTCTACAACTCTATGAAAAAACTTTTTATCAAATATTAGAAAAAGACCCCACCCATGAGTATTTATTGAAATTTAAAATACTACTCAATGAGGCTGTTGAGAGAAAGGTCATATCTAAAGATGAGTTTAAATTTTAATTTGTTGAGTTCCCTGTCACTCCTTTGTTTTACCACTTACCTAAAATTCACAAATCCCTCACAGCACCCCCGGGACGACATCCTATTATTTCTGGTATTGGATCCCTCACATCTAATTTATCACAGTTTATTGATCACTTTTTACAGAAGTATGTTATTTCCCTGAGAGCCCACATCTGTGGCACTACAGGTTTATTAAATTTAATTGAAAATATTAGATGGAGTTTGAAATATGCCTTTCTGTCTCTTGATGTTTAAGCATTATATTCACATATACCTCATGTTAGTGGAACTGAAGCTTTAGAATAGTATTTGGACTATGATGTGGGGATCTCAGGGGAATTGAAATAATTTCTTTTGTCAGCTATTCTTTTTATATTGGAGCACAACTATTTAATTTTTGAAGGGGAGTTTTTTCTTTAGGTGTTAGGCACGGCAATGGGCACTAGATTTGCACCAAGCTTTGCCAATATATATATGGGGAGATTTGAACAACAATTCATTTGGGATGGACCATTTGGCGCAAACCTAGTGTACTATGGCTGCTATATTGATGATTTATTTATTATTTAGGATGGGGATGAACACACTGCACTAGAATTTGTTTCTCACCTCAATAATAATGATTATAATTTGAAATTCACACACACGTTTAATCACTTTATGGTTAATTTTTTAGATTTGACCATTTTATCTGAGGGGGAGAATATTGTATTGAAAAACTATAAAAAAGCAGTGGATACAAACAACTTTTTATACTACTCAAGTAGCCATTATAAACCTTGGCTCAAAAATGTTCCTTTCAGTCAGTTTAGTAGGTTAAGAAGGAATTGTTCTACTTTGGGGGATTTTAGGATACAGACAGATAATTTGTTTCAAGATTTTGTATCAAAAGGTTATCCGTATCCACTATGACAAGCAGCCTATAATAAAGTGGAGAACAGTGACAGATCCAAGTTGATTAAACCCAAAATTAAACCTTTAGATAATATGCAAACTAAGAGTTCTGATTTGACACAGATGTATTTTGTTTCTAAATTTAATAGTCAGTTGATTAATATTAAAAGGATATTGAAAGATAATTTTAAGATCTTACAACATGACCCGATTCTACAATCCACACTTACATCACAGCTAAAAGTAGTTTTCAAGAAAAATAAAAACTTAAAGAACATACTGGCTACCAGCATGTTAAAAAAAAATGAAAAAAGAGAAACCAAACTCCAATACTGATAGGATTCAACCCTGGTTATCATTTCCAAGCATAGGATGTTATAAGTGTGGAAAAACAATATGTTGACCTCCGGTTTTATACTAAATAGAGCAATGTAAGTGGTCTTGTCTGTCACCAAAGGCAAGTATCCCATATGTGAATTTATCAACCGTGACACTTTATACTGTGTCTACATACCGCAGTGCCCTTGTGGCCTGCAGTACATGGGAAGGACTACTCGTCAACTCAAGAATAGGTTTAGAGAACACAGATTAAACATTATGAAAGGATAGTCTAAACATAGTGTCTCACCATTTTTCTATTAAACATAATTGTAACCCAGATGGCCTTTCTCTAGTTGGAGTACATCATGTTACAAAGACCATAATAGGAGGTGATAGATTCAGGAAACTATGTGCTGCGGAAGCACTATGGATTTTTAAACTTAAAACTTTATTTCCGTCAGGACTTAATGATATCATTGAATTTGAGTCCATGGCACAATAACTGGAATATGTACCTCTTAGAGCTTTGTTACTATCTATCTAAATACCGGTATACTTAGTGTTCTCTCTAGCTCCGGCGCGAGGCAGGGTGCCGGAGCTAGAGAGGGCACGTTCGTGCGTGTGCCTAAGGCGTGCGCGCGACCGAGAAGGGGGCGTGGTCATCGAAAAGGGGGCGTGTCTATAAGACGCATCCCCTTTTTGTCACTCTTGGGGGCGTGCCCGGCACTTATGGACACGCCGGGCAGCCCCCAAGCCCTGCAGAGAGGGAGAATAGATGCCGGGCGCATGCACCCGGCATCTATTCTCTGGCGGTGACCGAGTCACCGCACATTTCTTCACCCATGGGACACTGCGACCCGCGGGTGAAGACGGTTCCCGCAGGCTGTTAGGGCAGGGCGCTTTTTGCCCTCCTTCTGGAGGGCTGGGTGCTTTTTGCCTTCCAGAAAGAGGGCAGGGCGCTGCGCCCCGCTTAAACAGCCTAGCGCGAACGCTATATACTGTGTCAGTTCATCTGCAAGCTCTTATTTATTATGCCCATCTTTGGTCACAGTGTATTTAGGTTATTACTTTTTCTTTCTTTTTTCTGTTACTTTTTGAGAGAGTTTAGGTTCATCAATGTAGGGAAACTGACTTATTTTAAGAACTTATATCAAAGTACTGGAGATTGGATTCTTAAGTCTCGCCATCCCAAATATGGGTGAATTAATAGATGTTTCACATGTCCGTTCAATCCATTCACTATTGGTTGGTTGCCATTTGATGAGAGGAAGCCATGTAGAGTAATGGTAGAGTTCGAATCTTACTATCGATAAATATTATTATTACATTATATTTTGGAAATAAAACTTTTCTAAAAATTATTTTCGTCTGACCCTTATAATTAATAAATAATTATTTCCTGTAGGGAATTAGATTGCTATGCTATCTGCTGATACTCCCGTTTATAGATAACTCATATATAAAATTCCACGAGCCCTTAATGTAACCACGGATATCTGTGATAACTTAATATTACAAGTCTACAGTGATATGTTCTTAGATAGGGTAGAGGTAAAGATACGGGTTGGGATACAAGGGACCCTGTAGATCGAATCCTAGTACTGGTTGTTATTAATAATATCATTTATGTCCTGTAGTCTAGTCTAAATTAATATTTTATTATTTTTATTTATGTTTATTCTTTATAGTAAAAAATGTTTTTTCATTATTAGATTGTTATATTATCATAGATATTTTTTGTTTTGCAATATACTCTAGAGGTCACTCATTTTACAACTACCTTTTTTATATATACCTGATATTACAAATTTACATCAAAGGAAGCTAAGAAGCAAGACAGGGTAGTGGTAGAGCTCTAGACTAGGATGTGAGAGATCAATGGTTGTAATCTAAGGAGATCATTTTATTTTACCTAATTTATTTATTTTATTATTACTCTTTGTTTATTGATTCATGTAATTGTTTTTTTAGCATCTTATGTATAGTGCTATTCTAATAATTTTGAAGAAGATCATATTGCTCTAAAGATTTATTCTTTGGAGAACTCTGTTACTATGCATGTTAAAACCTGTTAAATATATTAGTAAGTTTTTTTTCTAATTAAAGAGGAGGTGGATCTGGAGGTGGTATCCTAACAGGTGCAATCAATAAAAATCAATTTTATGACCAATGAGAAGAATCTTGCCCTGGTTTAAGGAAGGGTCCTGTGGAGTAACGATCACTCTTTGAAAAAGCCCCCATACTGTGATGCGAAACGTGTCAGTGCCTTTGTACTGGACCCGTTGTGAATACTCGTTGTTACCTGCCATTTATCGTTGGTGCCCTGGATAGTCAGATGGTGCAGTGTACAGCTGGATGCAATGCTGTCAAGAAGGTTGAGGCTGGGCTTAATACGCGATCTACGGGACTATGCACATATAACAGGTAGTCGTAGTCCACTATCTCCGGCTGGAATATTGCCTCCCTCTGTGTCTTCTTGTCTCTATCATATGCACACTGCATGTTAATAGGCAGGAATCATAATTTCTAATGCAGAATTCTGCAGGACTATACAAAATCTATGATTGAGCTCTATCTGAGTAAAGCTCCGGGACTCCAATTAAACTGCATTGCAATACAGGTGCAAACTATACATTTCGAGTATCACACACTTTTACTTTTTACTGGTATAGCCAGGTTTTCTAGGATCCACCTACTTTAGGTTTAACAGAAAGATTCTATTGTGATTTAATTGATATATTTATTAATAGGATATTTTTTTCCATAGAATATTGTTATATGTGGGATGTTTAACTTTATGACCGGTCTTACTGCTGTTTTAAAGATATGAAATATATTATCTTTGTGATTTACTTTGAGTATGTGATTTTTTTCTTATTTAGGTTTCTCAAATTTTTCTAAATACCGCAAAAAAATACTAAATATAAATAAAAGTGGTTGTTGTAGTTGTTTAATTACTATTATTATTAGCATTTTTAATTATGTTGTACTTTTCACAGTTCCTTATTTTGTAATATTTTTAGGCAATATAAACTGACTTTCTGTTTAGTACAATGTTATGGCAGCTAGATGTAATAGGAACATTACAGCACTACCACTCAGCCCTCACATTACAGCACTATAACTCAGCCCCTCCATTTTACAGCACTATCACTTAGCCCCTCTACATTACAGTGCTATCACTCAGCCCCTCCATGTTGCAGCACTACCAATCAGCCCCTCCAGGTTACAGCACTATCACTCTGCCCCCTCACATTACAGCACTGTTACTCAGACCCACCACATTACAGCACTGTCACTCAGCCCCTCCATGTTACAGCATTATCATTCAGTCCCTCCACATTACAGCACTATCACTCAGCCCCTCCACATTACAGCACTATAACTCAGTCCCTCCATATTACAGCACTATCACTTAGCCCCTCCATGTTACAGTGCTATCACTCAGCCCCCTCACATTACTGTACTATCAATTAGTCCCCTCATGTTACAGTGCTATCACTCTGTCCCCTCACATTACAGCACTGTCACTCAGGTCCTCTATATTACAGCACTGTCACTCAGTCTCTGCACATTACAGCACTATAACTCAGCCCCTGCATATTACAGCACTATCACTTTGACCCTCCATGTTACAGTGCTATGACTCAGCCCCCTCACATTAAAGCACTATCACTCAGCCCCTCTACAGTACAGCACTATTCCCTTCATGTTACAGCACTGCCACTTAGCCACTCCACTTTACAGCACTATCACTCAGCCTCTTCACGTTACAGCACTATCACTCAGCCCCTCCACATTACAGCACTATCACTCAACCCCGTCACATTACAGCACTGTCACTCAGCCCCTCCATGTTACAGCAATATCACTCAGCCCCTCCAAGTTACAGCACTATCACTCAGCCCCTACTTGTTACAGCACTTTTACAGTATTATTACTTAGCCCCTCTATATTGCAACACTATAACTCAGCCCTTTCCTGTTACAGCACTATCATTTAGCTCCTCCATGTTACAGCACTATAACTCAGCCCCTCCACCTTACAGCAGTAACTCAACCTCCCCCCCCAATACAGCACTATCACTCTGGACCAGAGTAATGTACAAAATGTTGAGACCGGTAGATCCCAGTGGATGCCCGGGAGCAGGCAGCAGCAGCCAATTAGAGTCAGGCAAATCATTATTGGTTGCTACACCAAAGGTCACTGCCAGGCTGGAGAGGTTCTGCAGCTGCCTACTCCATTTGCTGGGTGCCCGCTGGTAACAAAATCAATCTGGGCACTCCTTACCTGCAGCAGCAGCCGGAGGCTGGAGCTCACTCCTTAGCGCTGCCTTCCGGCTCCCACAGTGGATAAAGAGTGAAATGTCATGACATCTCTCCCATAGTGTCTAGTGGAAGAAGCAGTAGGACAGCAGCAGGCGCAGGAGCTGGGTTTCAGATAAGTATACTGTTGTGTGTGTGTGTCTATGTCTTTTATGTGTAAGGGGTACTACTACTGGGGGCACTGTACAAGGGGCACTGCATAAGGGACACTACTGGGACCACTGCATAATGGGCACTACTACTGGGGGCACTGTATAATGGGCACTACTACAGAGGCATTGCATAAGGGGCACTACTGGGGGCATTGCATAAGAGGCACTACTATTGGGGGCAGTGCATAAAGGGCACTACTACTGGGGACATTGCATAAGGGGCACTACTACAGGGACCACTGCATAAAAGTCACTACTACAGTGGGCATTACATAAGGGACACTACTACTAGGGGCATTCTACAAGGGACACTACTACAGGGGGCATTAAGGTGCATATAGAATGGAAAAGAATGTTCCCACAGCGTTTCATGTTGACATGCCCCCATTTTTCAGTGTCCACACCCCTTGTGGAATGTGGCAATGCCCATTTTTGTGGGTGCACCTTTGGCGTGCAGACACATTTGGGTGGAGCACATTTTTCATCTTGGCCTGGGCACCAAAGACCCTAGTTACGCCATTGCTCAGCCCCTCCATGTTACATCACTATCACTCCACATTACAGCACTAGGGAGGGAAAAAGGTGAGGCGATGGACAGAAAGGAGAGGAACAGATTAGCCCAGAATAATCATAAACCCTTTATTAGTAAATCTCCAATTAATATAGCAAATTGTTTTTTGAAAGTCTGTTGGGCTGTCTTCTGCAGCATGGTAAACGAAAGACAAATGAAGGTAAATTAAAGGTATTAATGATTTAGAAAAAAAAAATCTGGAAAAGCATGGGGTCTACACAAGTTTAGCTTTTCTCTCAGTCAGTGCATTATGACAACTTCCTTATATTGGATCCAGAGTTATGTTGTAATAAAGTCAATAGCTTGATCCAAATGATAAACTGTAATCTCATCCATAGTCAGGAGGAATTTTATGTGAACTTTTGAGGGTGTGGGTAATGATGGTTTCCTCCAAGTGACAGCAAGGGTAATATATGTATATAGGTACTTTTTTAATATACCATTTGCTCACAATATGTAAATTAAGTACAAATTAAGGCTTGCTTGTAAGAATGTTATTACTTTAATCAGTCATTTCCGCTTTATTACAAAATGTGTGATTGAAAGATTTCTGTAATGCTGTAAAATTCTGCAGCAAAACATGTTTCTCACATTGCATAAATGATACTACAGTACAACATGCAAATCTACTTCTTCAAACAATGTCTATAGGTTTATATTAAACATGCAGATGTGCTAGCATTATTATTGTAAATTAAAAACATCAATCAAAATGCGTTTTTTTGGTGCTCTACTTTTCTTAGTCATAAGATTCATAAGAACAATGATTCCATACAAGGCAAAACTGCTGAACTCAGAGACAATGTTATACACTGAAAATGTTATACATACGTATGTATGTATGTATATACATGCTGTACATACAGGCATTATTAGACATTTGTGGGCCCCAAAATAACACCTTGCAACAGGACTTGGGCAGAGGAGGTACCAGCTGTGGTCTCCATACTAGCTGTTCCCCTGCTATGGTAGTAGTTCCAGGCTTGTATGTACAATATATATTATCATCATTATATTATTTCTTCTGTAATCATATATTTTTTTTCTTTTTATTAAAATCTAATTTCTCCTAAGCCCATCATCTACCATTAAGCTAACTGCTCCAGATCTGAGGCATGCATGTCTCATTCCATTATCAGTCAGACAAGAAATCTTGTATCATAGTACAATACAAATAAGATGTAACTCTCAACCAAATAGCTGTTTACTTTCATTAATCTAAATTAGTCTACACTGATGAATGCTAATAAATGCTGCTATCTAATGTAAAACATTTTTGTTAATGGCACCTTGTTGTTAAAGAGGCTTAAACGAGTATGAGAAACACAAGTATCACTTATGAAAGTGCTAAACATTCATTTCCCACATTTAAAATCCATTTTAGCCTGTTTTTGTAAGTTGTGACAGTTATAAGGGGTTGCAAATGGAAGCCATTATGATAGGAGGAGCTGACTGGATTGGGGCAGACTTTAATGACTGAGGACTTGATGCATGAAGGCATCTATTTATGCACCTACATACAGACAAGATTATTTAACTGTCAGTGACTAGGTTCATCGGAGCATAATTAGTTTCAAAGCAAGTGCTCCACAGGATCAGTCCGTGCGTTTGTCCATGCGTTTGATGTGTGTTTTTTCTTTTCCATACATATACGCCTCTTATCTTTGGATTATGTTAAATAAAGGCATCAAGTATTCCTTACGGTCGTACTTATTTTTATTTATGGTCACAGCAATTAATTATAACTTATGAGTCTAGTATTTATTTATATAAATTCTACTGAGGCACATATATTCATATACTAGCAGGGAAATTTTACATTTTTATACTATAAGGGAACTTATTTATATAGTATTGGTGTGCTTATTTATTTATACAGGTTGAGTCTCCCATATCCAAAATGCTTGGGACCAGGGGTATTTTAGATATCGGAATATTCCGTATTTTGGAATATTTGCATAAAATAATGAAATATCTTGGGAATGGGACCTCAATATACACACAGAATGCATTTATGTGTTATATACACCTCATACACACAGCCTGAAGGTCATTGTATACTATATTTTTAATAATTTTGTGCATCAAAAAAGTTTGTGTACATACATGAAATTCATTTATGTTTCATATACACCTTGTACACACAGCCTGAAGGTTATTTATACTATATTTTTAATAATTTGTGCTTTAAACAAAAGTTTGTGTACATTGAACCATTAGAAAGCAAAGGTTTCACTTTCTCAGTCATGCTAAAAATTTTCTGTATTTCGGAATATTCCGTATTTCGGAATATTTGGATATGGGAGACTCAACCTGTATAGTATCTGGACACTTGTTTATTTATTATTAATGCACTTCTTTATTTATTATGGGGCAACACTTGTAGTTTATATTAGTGGTAATGAAAGTGATAGTATACAGTGGCACCCATGTGCATATTGGTGCTTGTAGTATGCAATAACATTTAGCACTGGTAGTGCATGCGGACATTTTCACTATAATTTAACTTTATTACCCTGGTACCAAATCACCATGAGTGCCAAAGGTGGGGTTTAACCACATTGTTTATTCTGTAAAGATCAGTAAAACCAAACGTATGTTTTTATTTAAAAACTTCCAGCATACTCTATCGACTGACTGTTTCAGAGTGTGTATGTGTATTGGTGAGTCTGCCTATGTCTCTTTTAAGAAACTTTGCTTAAAATAATTGCCTTACACTCAGCAGGACACCTTGACATGACTATTTGAGAAAATATTGAAGTAATATGTAATCCCATTAGTAGCAGTACAAGATATTGTCTTCTATAATATTCCACAAGAAGCTCTGAATGACTCCCTACAGTTTTATTCAATAGACTTAGTCATTGAATGTCTGGTAAAAAAAGAGATTTGATCAAAGTAATTTAAAATATTTTCAATTGTGACATTTTCTCAAAATGTTTATGTCACATATGTATTTGTGAATGTAACAAGCTACTGGTTTATCTGAAGCAGTTTGTATATTACTGTTGTTATACTTTCCTTTGAAATGTCACTGATGTGTCATTTTCATTATGGCTTTAGAATAAAGTTTAAGTTTAGGATGAAAAAACCTTTGTATGATTTTATTTGTCTTTTTCTAATAACATTAAAAATTATGTTATGATATTGATTCCAACATATATTAAATATAACAACAATTATGCATAATGTCAAAGTGGAAACTTGGTGCTTGGTACATGTGTGCCTCTTGTACCCCCTTCCACAAAGCTACTGCCATGTCTTATCTATATTTGTTAATGTTGATCTGATTGGATATTTGTTTAGCAACTTGTTTTGGATGAATATGGGGTAGTGCACTGAGATAAATGTTCATACTTGCAACTGCTACTCAAAAAAAGTTTGTATAAATGATGGTCAATGAGAACAGCACATATATATATATATATATATATATATATATTTATATATAATTGTTGTACAGATTGTTAATGTACATGAGGTTATAGAGGCATGTATGTAGTCATGTATGGGTTGAATAGGTTAGTATACTTTTAGCAGCTGACTCGCTGATTGTGTAAATACAAGTTGTGCATTATAACTTATTTTATGGATAAAATGTATATGTACACTTCATATATTAGAGATTCTACCTCTAATGAAGTCTTAGTGATGATACATGAAGGTTGACCTCAAATGCTCTATCATCGGCTGCTGTCACTGTTGGCTGCATGCTCATAGGTCTCTGAATTTTCTCTACAGACTTTCTAGATAGATATCAAAATGATTGCAATGGGATGTATAGGATGGGGAAAAGGAGCACATTGTGAAATGTATAGTATGGGGAAGACAAGTACAATGTGGGATGTATAGAGTCGGAAGGGGAGCACAATGTGGGATGTATGGAATGGGATGAGAAGCACAGTGTGGATGTAGAGGGTGGAAAGGGGATCACAGTGTGGGATGAATAAGATGGGGAAGAGAAGCACAGTGTGAAATGTATAGGATGGGGAAGACGAGCATGGTGTGGGATGTATAGGGTGAGAAGAGGAGCACAGTGTGGGATGTATAGGGTGGGAAGAGAAGCACTGTGTGGGATCTGGAAGGGAAGGGAAGCACTGTGGGTGATGTATAGGGTCGGAAGGGGAGAACAATATGGGATGTATAGGGTGGGAAGAGGAGCAGAGTGTGGAATGTATAGGGTGGGTAGAGGAACACAATGTGGGATGTATAGGGTGGGAAGAGGATCACAGTGTAGGATGTATAGGGTGGGAAGAGGAGCACAGTGTGGGATGTATAGGGTGGGAAGAGGAGCACAGTGTTGGATGTGGAGGGGAAAGGGGAGCACAATGTGGGATGTATAGGGTGGGAAGAGGAGCACTGTGTGGGATGTATATTGTGAGAAGAGGAGCACAGTGTGGGATGTATAATATGGAGAAGAAGATGAAGTGTGGGATGTATAGGGTGGGAGAAGGAGCACAGTGTTGGATGTAGAGGGGGAATTGGAGCACAGTGTGGGATGTATAGCGTGGGAAGAGGAGCACAATGTGGAATATATAGGGTGGAAAGAGGAGCATAGTGTTCAATGTATAGGGTGGGAAGAGGAGCAAAGTGTGGGATGTATAGGGTGGAAAGAGGAGCATAGTGTGTGATGTATAGGGTGGGAAGAGGAGCACAATGTGGGATGTATAAGGTGGGAAGAGGAGCACAATGTGGGATGTATAGGGTGTAAAGAGGAGTATAGTGTGCGATGAATAGGGTGGGAAGAGGAGCACAGTGTGGGATGTATATGGTAGGAAAAGGAGTACAGTCTGTGATGTGGAGGAAGAAGGGCAAAAAAATGCTGAATATACATGGAGGTGCATATTATGATAAATACAGATGGGGTGTGAATAAGGGCACAAAGCACCTTAATAAAATTAATATAACATATGGGCAGGGGCATTATTAATAAAATGGGGAAAGATGTGTGGTGCATAATAAGGAAAATACGGGGAATGTAGTGAGAAGAGCAGTACAGAAAATACAGACGGGGCACAATACAGAACATACTATAGGAAGCACAATGCAGAACATAGAGAATATATTTTATGATGACATTAGTAATATTAGTATAAAAGCTGTATACAAACCTCAAAATATCTTATTCAGAATAAAAATGTGGGCTGATAAGCATTAACATACTAATACAATCATAATATATATTTAATTTATGTGTATGTGTGTGTGTGGATTGGCACTCAGGATGAGTTCCTTCATATAATATGGGGGTGATGTCCTTGTGGTAATAATAGTAAATAGATACCTCCTAAGGAGCTATGAAGCACCAGTAGAAATAAATAGGCAGCACTCTTCCGATTCAATCAATTCAGTGTATTTAAAAATGTAGTTCAGACAAACATAGGTCGATGTTTCAAGGCTTCTAGGACCTTTTTTATAAGGACATGTGAAAACATGGTAGTGACAAGGGAGCTGAGAACATGCTGACATATGTTGAGGATATTGCATTAAGAAACTGAATACACCACTAAGGAAGTTGATTTGACAAAATGCGTTGGATGCTTAATGCAACCTACTGTCAAGAGCTCATGCCCTGTAAGGGGCAAGGACAGCAAGTTTATACCAATAACCCCATAACAGACATACAGATGTATCCACGTACACCTTTCTGAAAATTGTGCCATGGCCTGCCATTCATAGCATCAGATAACCAGCCCCGCCAAGATACAACTGTCGGGACATGTGCAAGGAGGCTGAAATACAGTGCAGTACCACTTTTCAGATAGCAGGTGGCATTTTTAGAAAAGTATGCTGCGGCTGCATAAGTAGAAAGCTGGAGAGGAAGATCCTGTACAGTAAGCTGCCTCCCATTGCAGTGACAGACAGGCTTACAAAGTGCCCTGCATACTTTGGCTACATATACAGTAAAAGGTCCTACAGAATAGAAAAAAGCGCTTGGAAATAGGGCTCTAAATTTTATAAGCATTATCAATAATATAATTTTAATAGTAATAAAACTTTTTAGAACAAAATCATATTTCTTCTAGAGGGTATAAACAGCATGTACAGTATGTGAGGATCAGAGTAAATGAGGATGGCATGTGTGCAGTGATTTCTTAGTGATATATTGTAGAAATTTCCCCTTGAAAATATGACTCCATATTTCATATACTGAGCCATAAAAACACATTTTAGATAAACAACATATAAAATAATGATTGGAAATATGGCTCCATATTTCATATTGTGATGCTAGATATACAGTATAATAAAAAAATTGACTATCAGTAATTTGCAGTATGTTCATGTGCTTCTCCATGTTAACGCTTTACTTTTCTCAACACAGAGGGGGAGGGGGGAGGAATCATTTGTAAAGGCTGCACATTTTCCACATACAGACAACAAATCACATTTTCATTAGCCCTCCCCCTGTGCTTTGTTACTACTCATTAATGTTGCCCTTTGTGTATTGAGACAGTTTTGTACATTTGGTCCCTCCCTTCCTCCAAAAATAGCACCCGTTTTCCATAGTTACATTGTACATTCATTGACCAGTAATGTTGCTGGCTGCATAATGTTTTGCTTTCCACTTTGTTATTGCAGTAGATTATACACAGCAATCACCCTTCAACTCTCTCCAGCAGCTGAAGTGAACAATGTGCAGCAAAAGAGCACGGACGGGATCTGAGAGACGCGTCTGTGCTGCCACAGTAAAAAAATAATAAAAAAACCCTGTGAAGACAAAGACATAAAAAATGGCACCCCCCCCCTCCACAAAAGAGCCCTGGGCTTTTATTGACCGAGTGCTGGTTTTGCTTGAATACAGGAGACAAACAACATAGGGGTCCCCTGTACTTAAGCACAAGCACTGGACTAGTCAGAACCAGTCCTGGTTGCCAAAATACAAAGGACAGATGACATAGGGGCAGTGCACAACCAGCACTGGGCACTGATCCAGTCCTCGTTCTGGAAATACAGGGGAAAAAATTAGTAGGGTCGCCATGTATTATTCAGAACCAGCACTGGACTTTTTCTAGCGAGGGGGCTAATGCCACAGACAGGGGACCCCTTCCACTGGGCCCCCCAGTCAAAGCATTAACCCTGACCGCTATTCAGTCCAAGCCGGGGATCCCTGGGGAGCTAGGGACCCCCAATCAGGGCTGCCTCTTGGGGTGTTCAACCAGTGCAGTCAAACAGGGGCGCTGAACCATAGAGGGTGCACCCCTCCCAATATCCCGCTTTCAGCGGGACAGCACTATCTCGCTGTTCCACTCGTGGGCCGAAGTGTCTCGCGGGTGGTCTGGTTGGGAGGTTGGGCACCCCCACCACTGCAGCTGTGTGGTGGTGCTGGACCCCAGAGTAGCTGAATGGATGCTGCATGCATGCGGGCAGCAGCCATTCAGTGCCAGGGGGAAGCCCAGCTAGTGATGAAGCTCGCCCCCAGCCTGATGTTACAAGGCTGCATTTTAACTATCCAGCACAGGGTGCGGCTAGCCCTGGAGCTGGCCCTGCCCCAATAAAGGGGTCCCCCTCTCCAGGGCACCCCAGGCTTGGGCTGATAGCCCGGGGCTATCTCCGGCACCCATAGGGCGGCGGGTGCCAGTTCGATAGTGTAGTCTAGCGCATTTCAAATAGTTAAAATTATTGTCTTTTGCTGTGGAACTGCAGGTCCAAGCAAGCCTCCCCCCATGCTGATATATTACGCGCTTGCTGGTACCTGTAGTTCCACAGCAAAAGCAATATTAAAAAACCACAGAACACACACACTGTAGACAGTAACATTTTATTAAAGATACATGCACTCACACATGTACACTGGATCTGACTTCTGGTTGTGTGTCAGGAGGGCTGCTTGTAGGATGCTGCCTAAGAAGTACCAGGTCTTTACAAATCTAAAAAAGGAGTTTTGCAATTTTAAAATCCTCTGAGTGTTGCTGTTTTTTTAAACTCCTGGACTATATATACTGTAAGCCTCTATAAAATAAACATAAATAAGTATGATTGCAGAAGTCTATTAGTGTATTATATGTTTAAGTACCTACAGGCACAGTAGTTTACTTAAAAAATAGAAACATCGGTTAACATTGATGTTCCAGAACCAATGTTTAGGTCTAAACAATCTTTGTAGTCATTGTTAAAAACATTGGTACTTCAGTTCCAATGTTTTCTTTTGGTATCCTATGTCTAGCGCATACACTCCAAGCAGCTATCCTCCCCCCAGCCCGATAATTGGCTCTGGGTGCTCCCCTCCCCCACCACAGCAATGTGACAGCAGCAGCTCTCCTCCTCCCTCCCCCTCTCTGATCATAGTTGCAGTGGCTCTGTGTGCCTCCTCCCCTACCCAAAACACAGCGACAGCTATTCTACACACACTCCACTTCCCCGCACCCTGCCACCAACCATAGATCTTACCTTGCTCACAAGTATATCATTTTCCTGCTTGCTGAACATCTTATAGAGTTCTAGTTCCAACTAGAAATATAGCAACAGATATGAAATATAGAGCCATATTTCCAAGTGCTATTTTCTATGTCATTTATCTAAAATGTGAATTTATGGCTCCAGTATATGAAATACAGTATGGTGTCATATTTTCAAGTGGTAATTTCTACAGTATGTCTCTATGAAATACACACACACACACCATCCTCACTGACTCTGATCCCCACATACTCTACATGCTGTTCACACCCTCTAGATGAAATATGATTCTATTCTAAAAAGTTTTATTGTTATTAAAATTATATTATTGATATTATATTACTGAATCATATAAATTTATTTTTGGAGCAAAAAAAAAAAAGTGTTTACACCGAGACTCAAACCCTAAAAGCCTGGTGTGATATGCAGTCACCTTACCCCTATGCTATAACACCTACAGGTAGAAGCTGTAGTTTTTGACCTTTTACATAGTGAAAATCAACTGAAACTGACAGCTTCTATTATAGAGTTCTAGGGGTAAATTTACTAAGAATCGAGGTTGGTCGAGTTGTGTTTTTTTTAAACTCGATTTGCATCGGCAAAACTCGAGTGAGATTTTTTTTTGTTTCGCAAATTTACTAAGAAGCGAGTTTAGCTGAAAGTGAGTTTTTTGATGGTGAAGCAAATCGAGATTTCTCACCCGAGATTGCAGTGTTTTCTCAGTTTATCAGTGACTCGTGCTGGCTGCTTGTGTTGTGCCTTTAAAAAACTGTTTTCTTTCCTAAAAAAAATTACGTGAGGCCCCCCCAAAAGACTAATCAGCCCCGGACTTGCCAGCCAGTCCTGGTCCTTAATTTACAGGGAAAAAACTGTGTAGGGTTCCACTGTAAATTACGAACCAGCACCAGGCAGCAGAGACAAAGCTGGTAATAAATATACGTAGAAAAAAATTGAAGTGAGGTTCCACGTATATTTAAAACCAGCCCTGGACTCTTTATAGTGGGGGGCTGATGCCACAACCAGGGGTGCCCTTTCACCAGGCCCCCCAGCCACAGCATCAGTCCTGACCACTAGTCAGCCCAGGCCAGGGATCCAATAAAGGGGTACCCCTCTCCAGGGCACCCCTGGCCTAGGCTGATATCCCAGGGCCATCCCCACCACCCCTGGGCAGTGGGTCACGGGTTGATAGTGTAGGTGTAGTGTAAAATGAGAAATAACAACAACATTCCTCAATACCCCCTTGTTTGCCCTCTATTAAAATCCAAAGCAGACCACTACTGTATCTTTGCTACATAGGTGGAACACTATAAAGTATAAAGTGCTACATTACATGATACACTGGCCACCTAGTGGTGAAAGTATGAATTGCACCTTTGCTGCACCGCAGACAGCATGGCACAGCAACATATGAGAATTGATATGAGAATTGATGTCATGCCAAATTGAGAGCCATGGCACAATTTTCAGAAAGGTGTATGTGGACACATCTGAATTTTATATATGTTTTAATAAACCAATATTAAATACAAAGAAGCTGATTGGTCATATATTTTGGGTATGTCTGGGGTGAGAGTCTTGTTGTAGAAATCATTTTTAAGAAGACTTCCTCATCCATCCTCTGGTCCAAAAAGAGGAAGTTCCCAAGGACACAGAGAGGTCCGTACAAAAGAAATGAACATACTGCTATAGAAATATTCCATTTGGTGAACATTTGAACTGTGATTGAACATTCTATATGGAATTGTTGGCGCACCTTAGGAAAATGATCTAATATATACATACATATATAAAATAGATATGTTAATTAACAAAATACAAAGTGAATGAACAGAAGAGAAATATAAATCAAATCAATATTTGGTGTGACCACTCTTTGCCTTCAAACAGCATCAATTCTTCAATTCTTCTCTTCATATAATCCCAAATAGACTTATGTTGAGATCAGGGCTCTGTGGGGGCCATATCATCACTTCCAGAACTCCATGTTCTTCTTTACACTGAAGATAGTTCTTAATGACATGTTTGGGGTCATTGTCCTGCTGCAGACCATTCCCTGATGGTATTACATGATGGAAAAGTACCTGCCTGTATTCTCAGCATTGAGGACACCATTAATACTGACCAAATCCCCAGCTCCATTTGCTGAAATGCAGCCCCAAACTTGCAAGGAACCTCCACCATGCTTCACTGTTGCCTGCAGACACTCATTATTGTACTGCTCTCCGGCCCTTTGGCAAACAAACTGCCTTCTGTTACAGCCAAATATTTCAAATTTTGACTCATCAGTTCAGAGCACCTGCTGCCGTTATTCATGCATAGTTGAATCGCTTGGCCTCATTTCCATGTCGAAGATATTCTTGTGGTTAGACTTCTCTGAACAATAGATTTGTGTACCTGGGTCCCTCTGGTTTCTGCCAGTTCTGAGCTGATGACACTGCTGGACATTTTTTAATTTCAAAGGGAAGTAAGCATAATGTGTCTTTCATCTGATGCACTTAGCTTCCTTGAACAAAGGAGCTTGAACAGCACATATTGAAACCCGACTCTGCTTTGAATCTTTGCCTGGGAGAGACCTTGCTGATGCAGTATAAACTACCTTGTGTCTTGTTACTGTGCTTAGTCTTCCCATAGTGTATGACCTGTGACATGAAACTGTCTTCCACAACCTCACCTTTGTAGCAGAGTTTGGCTGTTCCTCACCCAGTTTTAAGCCTCCTACACAGCTGTTTATCTTTCAGTTAATGACTGTGTTTCAACCTACATATGAAAATGATGATCATTATCACCTGTTTGGTATGATTGGTTAATCATATACCTGACTATAATCCTACAAAATCCCTGACTTTGTGCAAGTGTACCTAGAAGATTAGATGCTGTCTTGAAGGCAAAGGGTGGTCACAGATTTGTTAATAAAGATAAAGATAAACTATTAACACTTCTATTTTTTAAAGTATTCTTACTTTGCAGCATTTTTTCCACACCTACCTAAAACTTTTGCACAGTATTGTGTATATACACATACATACATATATGTCATATAGCACTGATTGTATTTTAACAATAGTAATTCACCAAGAGCAACACGTTTATAGATGCAAATTGGGCACAACTTTTTTTTATAAAGAAATTAGAAATTATGGCGGCATTCTGGGACATGTTAAATGAAGACACACCATTAGTTAGACTACTGAGAAATGTGGGCAGGTCTGGGGTATGTGTGAGGTCTGATGTGGGATGGGACGCGGGAAGATCTGGGGGATATATGGAGTGGTCTGAGAGGCATGTAGGGTGCATCAGTACCATGGAGAGAGCTTCATAGCATGCGCCGGATCTGGGATCAATACCAGTGGTTCAAACAGTTGTAAACAAGTTGCTCAAGTGGTAGAGAAATGTGTCTCTGACTGTAAATAGCTGGTAAATGTATTTGCTGTATGAAAGTGCCACATAATGTATTACACTGTGACATTTTAGTTGGTATGACTGAAATTTTGGAAATGCAGAAGTACCTCATCACATTTCATTACACTGTGCTGATTTCTCTGTGGAACTCATTTTACAAAAAGTAATTACAGGTGTCATAAATATTGCAGCCACCTGCATGCCATCCCAAATTAACCAATAAATCTGCTAAGAACACCTTTTCTTGATGTCAAGATTCGTGTTACAAAATTTTCACTGCTTAACATAAATAATTACTTATATGATCACAACACAGCTTTGCAAAACGAGAGATGAGCCTGACAGAGTGTGAAAATTAATCAAATCAAGTTAATTTACCTCTACCAACGGTACTGCATATGTTAGCGTAAAATCAGATGGTGATAGGTTTCAAAAAGTCTTTCACGTGCATAAATGCATGCATTTGTTATATATGCACATTGTAAAACATGAACATTTGGTTATGTAACTGGTGAACTTTCCCACTTAATGGCCAATGTGCATGTAAGGGGATGTAGTCGGCATCCCGGCGTGCGGGATGCCGACGGTCTGAATACCGGCGCCGAAATCCCGACAGATTGGGATCCCAGTACAAGTATCCCGACTGCCGGTATCCCGAAGGTAGGTATCAGGGTGTTAGGGGGAGGTTATGGTTAGGTAGCGGGGTTAGGTTTAGGAATTAGGGGGGTTAGGGTTAGGCACCGGCTAGGGAGTGTTAGGATTAGGGTGCGGAGAGGGGGAGGTTAGGTTTGGGCACTAGAAGGGGAGGTTAGGTTTAGACAGCAGGGAGGGTGGGTTGGGTTAGGTTTAGGGCAGGCTTTAGAAAATGACTTACTGTCACTTCCTATGGATTTCGGGATGCCGCTGTCAGTATTCCGATCAGCGGCATTCCAACAGGAGGGATTTCATACCCAACTCGTTTAATGGAGCTAAATGTGTCATTTCAATATTTAGCCTTTGCAGGACCTGCAAAGGATAAATATTGAAATGACACATTTAGCTCCATTAAACACCCTTCATATCAATGGTATGTACAATTATCATTTCAATGGTATATACAATATTAGTACCGCAAGAGATACGCTCTGTACAACCTTACACATTGAAAAAGTAAATGAAAGTAATACAATCAGGAGACTAGTATAAAGTATCAAAAACACACAAGGAAAAAGGTTCCTGGAGTGAAGAGCTTACAGCCTAGTGCCATTTTATAGCAAGCTTTGCTGACTTTCCAAAGCTAGCATATCTATATCAAAATTAAAGTATGAGGTATAAGTTCATACTTTGATCAAAACATTTAAAACCAAGTCACTGGTACTTAATTTCTGTAAATTCTTTACTAGAAATGTGTTCTTAACAATATTTGAAATTAAATCTATTTTATCCACATATTTATTTTCTCCATGTTTATTTTATGAGTTTATTTGAATAACAATGTGGTTATTATACTAGTAGTTTAGCCAGGATTATTTGCACTTCTACATATAATTTAAGTTTTGACTAGAATTGTGAGCTTTCCAGTGTCCTCACTGTAGATGCAGCATCACAATCTTTGAAGTGATTGAATATATTATCATTGGCCCCTCAGCAATGGGCAAACTGTACATAATGGTAAATCCTGACTTGAAAACAATATAAGTAGCAGAAATAAAATTAATAAAAGTTCCAACTACAATAATGCACTGGCAATACTGTATATTTCCATATGTTGAGACAAGAATAAACATAGGCTGGGCTGCAGATATCGCCAGCATGCATCAAAGCTGGGGAATGGGCATGGCTATGTTCCATCAGTTTTGTGCAGTAGCGTCCCTCCCCGTGGTGACACCCGGTGCGGGGAGGGCTGTAGTGCGGAGCCCCGCCCCGGAGAAAAGGGTCTTGGCCTCATGGACAGGGGGAGTGGCCTCATGGTTCAAACCCCCGTTTTAGTCACTCCGGGAGTCCCGGCGGTGCAGACTTCCCCCGTGGACCACTCTGTGTGCAGTACCGGCTCCCTCACTGTGCCAGGAGCCGAGTGCTGTATGTAATGCTTGAGTGCAGCAACCGGCTCCTGTCACTGAGGAGGAGTCGGCACTTTGGTGTCACTCCCTGGCTGCCCGCACCCCCTTGTGACACAACTGGTTGTGTGGTTAAGAATTATGGCAAGTTCGGGCCCCCAGATAGGCCAAATCACTGGTACTTTATACCATCCCCATCCTCTGCATCCCTGAGTATAGGACCCAGTTTTTCCAAAAACTCCCCTTGATGTACGTGCAGTCAGACTGCTATTGCTATAACACAGCTACAATGCTTATCAATGGAACATTGTATTACTTCATACACAAGTACTGTAAGAAACAATGTGCTCCAAAGCCCGGGAAAACTAAGTATCTCTTCATAGTAACTGAAAAACTGGACTCTAGAGTTTGTATAGTGAATATCAATAATACACTTTCTGTCACTCTAGTATGCTATTTTAGCCATTTTGGACATCAACATCGCAATATCATTTATGATTTAGTTCAAAGGAATAAAAGTTCTCTTCTATGTAACTGGCTGACTTAGGTGGGTTTTCTGGTAAAATGTTTAGCTGTTGGCAGTTGTGCATATATTTCTCCAGTTCAAGGAAATTTTAAATTAAAAGTTGAGGCTCCAATAAATTCCGGAAATTATGCGAGATTTCACTTTTGCTGACTTTATGTTAAAATGTAACAAGATAAGCTACGTTCAGACTGAAAGGCTTAGTCAAAAATGTTTTCATTCCATATGTCTCTAAGCCAGAGATTTGCACGTGAAACCTTATATCGGACTTCAGTTCTCTTCAATTGTGCCTCAAAGTCCCTCTGCACCCTAAAGGTTACACAAGGTTAAGAGCAAAGGTTTGGAGAAGCAAGACAGGTGGCCTCATTTGTTAAATGATGAAATATGTGCTTTGACAATGTAATGCTTGCCACGGCCCGGCTAATCTGCAGTGGTACAGTATCTATCAATTACAAGTTTAAATAAGGGGGGATTTCCTTGCCTATATATAGACCTGTAGTTCAGGCTACAGGAATCACCAAATGCTATTAATTCTGCTTGAAAGAGAAGTTTTTACAGTATCATGCGGTAGGTATTATAAAAAATGATTGTGTTTCTAGAGCAAAAAAATATATATTTTCTGTTTAAAATATCTGTGTATGAGAAGCTGTAATTGCAGTTGAAAAATGTAAGTTATGCAGCTAGAACTATATGTGAGCTATATAGTCATTGTAAATTAATCTAATGGTAGTTTCCAGTAACAAGCATAGTCAGGTACAGTACTAGTATTGGTGGTTTGTGGCAGATTTATCATGTCTAATAATGGAAGAATGACTGGCTCAACTGTTCATAGCACAAATCAGAGGATGTCATGGTTTCAAACCATGCCTTAAGGTCTGCGGGTGGGACCCTGCCTGGACAGTGTGGAATCTTCCACACATGCTAAAAAATATCAGTGCATGTTAGTCCTTTAATCTCCTTGGCAGACCCTGCATTGCATGCGGAGCCCTCCATGTGGGGACTCCCCAGAAGTACTTGCCAAGCACAGCAAGCAGCATGGGAGGATTCCAGCCATCAGCCACTGCCCATACAACAGGAGTAGTACAAGCTGCCACAGATCTGAGTAGAGAACAGCCAGATGGGAGCTGGGATATGAGTTGACCTGGGATGATCAGGTTAGAAAAGCATGTTAACCCAGTTGCACAAGGACAAGTGGTTTCGGTGGACAGTCTGGTGAGAGAGGTGAGACTGCAGGAGCTCTCTTTGCTCCACAAGGGAATGTGTCACAGATATTCAGAGTGGAAAGTGAGGCTGGGAAGAATAGCCCCAGTTACAGGAGTCATGTCTGTTGAGATCCAAGCAGAAGCCACAGAGATCAAGTGTGGCCAGATCAGGAGACATGGTTGACAAGGTTGTAAGGTCTGTGATACGCCACAAATTTTATCCTGCAAATATTATGGGACATGGGCATTTTGGGACATGGACATGCGTGAAAGAGACTGAAGAAAGAGAGATTGAATGTATGCTCTGTATTTGCTGAGCGGATGTAAAGTTTTGTGGCTCTGTAGTAATCCAATAGAAATGTTCCCAGTTGCAGCAGGTACCCCATCTTCAGTGAGGTTATGGTCACAAATGTCCTTGTTGGCATTATATTGGGGAACGGAAGGATAAAATACAGGGACATGGTATTTTTTGGGGGTGGGGACCCAATTGGTGTTTTAATTTAAAAAAAAAGTAAAATGAAAATAATACGGGATAATAAGATAATGTGGAGGTATATGGCCATAGTAGATTATAATGAGAGGGAATGAGGTGGGCTACAAAACAAAATAAATGAATATTAAAGAGGGAAATATAAGGAAGGAATATTAGGTGGAAAGGAATTAGGTTTAGTCTCCGATATGTGGCTGATTAAGTGGAAGAAGAATAAAAAATGAACAGGGATGAAATGATGGAGGGGCTATGGGGATGACAGATGTGGTGCAAAGGTGGAAAAGTGGCAGCAGTGAGACTTGATGAGCACAGTTGAGAATGACAAAATGTGAGGAGGTAGTAATCAGATTAGACATAAAGAGAATGAAGTGGACGAATATGGCTCTGATGTATAGTTGGCATTTTGAAACCAAGCATACACCCAGCATGCTGGTCATTAATGTGAGAGGCAATAACTTGGGAGTGGAACATATGAGGGAATTGATATACAGGATGAAGGTGTATAAAATTATAGGAATTCATGTGTTAAGCAATGTTGGCAAGGATATGTTGGCAGCAAGCCAGATCCCATAAAGTGTGATCAGACCAGGATAAAAGAAAAAAGTCTGATGGCAAAATGTGTGGCCTGCAATGGGAGTCATGGTAGTACAATTAAAGCAGCTTAGCCCCAGGGATTCATTCCAACCCTTTGAATAAATCCCTGGGGCTAAACTGCTTTTTATAATAGGTTGTTTGCCATTTTTTTATATATTCCAGCCCCCTAAATACTAATGGCGAGTTTATTATGTATCTATGTATTGATATTTATTTGCCTTTGGCTGGCCTCCTATTTTCTTACCATGGTGAAGTACATGTGTGGCAGCATAGTTTACATTTTGGTTCATGTATGTAGGTTATTGATATTATCTCTTCCTGATGTATATGACATATGCACCTTGTATGTAGTTAATTTGTGCATCCACTATATACAGTAGTTGAGAATATTCACTATAATGTCTCTTGTTTGATACAGCAATAATTATGACCCTTAGGTAATGGGTGAAATTTTAGCATTTTGTGTATGGGTGGTCATAGTTCTCTACATTATGTGTGCCTTGGTTTTATATCACAGTATTGTCTGTCTTATATATTTATTGCAGTCACTGGGGGTGCATTGTGACAGGTTGCAGAACACTTTCTGCTTCCATGGTTACTTGCACCACGGTGTCTGATTAAGGGATCCCGGGTGGCAGGGGGTGCTGTCTTGTGACGTCATGGTGGCTGCGCAGGTATGTGTCGGCGGCTCCTGTGGCATCCTGAGGTGGTGCTGGTGTCCGGATCCACACGGTGGGAGGATCTTGGGGTGTTAAAAGTATTTATGTTCTGTTTGTGTACTATAGTGTCTGTACGTGTCCTGAGGAAGAAGGTTCTGCATCCGAAACATCGATGACGACCAAATAAATTTCACAATGATTCACCCTGATTTGAAAGTCTCTGACTGCCACCCTCGTTGTATATGTATTATTGGGAAACCAGCTGGTCCCTAAAGGAAGGCAGCGGAGCAGGGTAATTTGGATACAAGAGTGCCGGTCTGCTGCACTATATATATATATATATATATATTTGTATTATATATTTCTTAATTTTTGTTGCAGATCTTGCTCACTGGAAAATACTGCTTCTATGATGATGAGTTTCTTTGCTCTCATGCATACAGTGATGCATCCTGGGGATTATCTGAGCACCTAGAAACCACGCCCCCACCCCCACCCCCGCCGAACCGATGTTGTGTTTTTTTAGATGGAGATCTTTTCTTCTACTACACTCCTTGTTGGGGCACCATTGGAACTTCGAAACAGCCAAGATCAGACCTGCCACATACAGAATGTACAGAGAGATGGCTGAGGGGGAGACTCATTACTATACTGCAGTGCTCAGCTCCAATGACAGCAGGTAAGGGGCTGCTGCATCACAATCATTTTTTTATTTTTTTTTAAGTTTGCAATTAATAATTTGCCTGGCTATGAAGAGTGGCTCTGAAAACAGAGGTGGCACAATACTCATTAAAGTATTACACAAATCATAGGCCCAACAATACATGTTCACATACGTGCATCATAGATTACAGTATATAGAGTAAATATACACATATACATGTTTATACATATCTGTGTATAATATATATGTATATGATGCACATATACATTTGCCCTTGGCATATATTATTTAATATATATTATATGCATACTGATAGCAAAGAAAATCATGATACGAGTGTTTCCCACATCTCCATATAGCATACATTCCCACGTGTCATCATCTCACAGTAAAATGAGATGCATCTTCTTATGGTTTCAAATCAATAAACTGTCTTTACACACTATAAAAAAAATAATAGTAATATTAGCTTATAAGAACCTGTCCATACATATCTGTGTAAATGTTAATGCATTAAGTTCATTGTGCCACATTTAACCCTGCTCAACAGCTAATTACAGTAATGCTGTCAAAGTAATTTTAATTAACACATGGAATCACAATGTGGGAGTTTATGTTGCTGATATTATTACTGTGCATAAGAACAGAACTGCCTTCAGAGGAAATATTTTGTATAATCCAAAAAATGGTTATATAATGTATACGGTACATTATAAAATATTTAATTAAACGCACTATATGTCACCATACTGTAAGTAAAGGTGGCATATGTAATCCTCTGTATACTGTAAGTAAAGGTGGCAAGATGTACTATTTACTAATGTGAAAATGATCTATGTAAGTCTAAGTATGTGTAAGCAAAAGGTTAAAACACTGTGTTCAGTTCAGTATCGAGGTACAATTGGTCTGTTTCACTTAATGGGTAAACGGCCTATACAACAGATTGCCACAATTCCCTGTTCTGCCCACATCGGAGTATGGGAATTAGGAAAATTAAACATGTTGAAAAATCTCAAATCGCTAATCCCGTCCCGAAAATGGTTGGAATTCACAAGTCAGGGATCTCTAACATATTAAATTTCCCTGTTCTGCTAACGGATTGCCGATCATCGATGTCCATGGATTGGCAGTTTTGGTTGCTAATTTGCGGGTCGGATCGGTGTCGGTAGAAGGGTAAATTGCGGCTCAGGTGTATGGTGCTCTCAAGTCAAATTCATGGCTGAGATACCTCTGGTTTCCATTACTTTTTCTTTCCAGCCCCAGCTACAAACCATAGAGCGGTCATCTGGTGATAGGTTAGTAGTTTTATTGGTTGCCAAAGTTTTCACTGTGTGTTCCCATTTGTAAACATGGGAAGAACTTTCTATTTTCCATTTTATAGGCATGACACATCCCCAAGAAGACACTATTTCGCAAATACTTCTTGTTACAGTGACAATGGTAACAATACAGGGGATATTGCATTGAAAAAGTATAGATAGAAAATACAGAAAATAGAGTGATTTACAAATCACATTATTTCAGTAACATTTCTTAAACAATACACTTAATGGAATTTATAAATGAAAAATTAAGAACACAAAAGTTACTTTATTCTTTTTTGAATATTCACTCTTGTTTGCCTTTAATTAACAAAAATAAACTGTATACTTACTGAAAAAAAATGCTTATATTAATAATTTAAAATAACAAGTCATGTTACATGTTGCCCTAACATTATTATCACAATTGATTACACAGAAAGATTATATCGAAGATGAGCCCAAGTTCAGTCGTATCGACCAAAACAATCTGAGGAGCAGAAGTTCACATGATGTCATTCTACTTTGCCACTTAGTCACTTCAAACATAGCAAAGGAAATTGAAATAGTAAGGTGGTAACATCAGTACAGTCTCTCCAATACATTGAGGTTTGTACTCCAACTGAGAATCCTATGCTATGACGGTGCGAACACCAGGCAACTGGAAATACAGCTTTGTGCCATAACAAAATACTAGTGGTGCTATTGTAGCAGCTTGGTTACACATATAAGGGCCAAATGCCAACTGCAGATCACAATCTATTGAACTATAAGAAGATGGTCAGGCAAGCTCTTTGTACATTCACAGCTCTCCGGCAGCTTTCCTGAGGAGGCATAAACTGTCAGAGATGGATTTCTGGGCTCTCTTAAAGACTGCTGTTAGTGATTCTATTGTGGTTCACAAAGAGGCTCCAGCATATTCTAAAAAACGACTATTCAAGAATTTCATGTTGTGAGCTATAGAAATATGATAAACTATATGCCAGCAGGACAATTCCTTTTGGAAAAAGGTGATCTTATTATAGAGTTCATGTTTCCAAATAAAATTGAAAGTCATACACAAACTTTGGAAATCTAAATTACAATGGGCTGGTAGAGCTCAACTGGCAGAAATCATACACACTGACATTGGAGATTGGACAGGAACTTCTCTAAGAAAAATAACACAAAGCTTCTACATGCTAAAAATAAGTCTGCTTTTATTTTCATTGCAAACTCCTTAGGTTATAGATTTTTCAACCAAGCATTCAACATAGTTACAAGCAGTGCCGGAGTTAGGGTGCTCGGCACCCCTCTGCAAACTATAAATTTGCGCCCTCTCATTATTTTGTAAATGGACTGTATTCGCCAAAAGGGACGTGGTCTCACAAGAAAGGGGCGTGGCCACACAATAGTAAACGCAATTCAAATCACTCCATACAGTAGCACACTCTTATTCACATTACATCGCACATAGGGCCTGATTCAGAGTTGGGAATAGAGGACCTGATTCAGAGATGGATGGAATTACACACACAGGCAGCTGTGCAATTCCGCCCATTTAAAATGCAAATGCAGAAGGTGGTGTCACACACCTCCTTGCCTCATTTGTGTGATCCCTGTGCTGTGACCCAGGTCGAAGCCTGGGGTCACCATCGGTTACCATTGAAACAATCAATTGTTGTCAATGTTCCATTGCCCAGGCTGCAGGAGCTAAAGCTTCCCGCAGCCTGGCCAGGTCCTGGCAGCTTGCGAGGCCAGGAAATCTGCGTGCACCCACGCAGACCCTGGCCTCGTCCCTCCCGGAAAACGGGGGTGACACATCCCATATACGGGAATCCTGCCAGGCAACGACCATGATTCACCTCCCAAACGTTGCAGCCTGTCAATCAGGCTGCGGCTGGGACGGCTCGCAGTTAGAGGGCTGCACATGCGCAGTACACCTGCTGTACATGCACAGTCCTCCAAACATCGGAGGTGTGCGCTAACCATCGGGTTAGCGTACATCTCTGAATCAGGCCCTGAGTAAGAAATAGCAAGTACAGTAACTGATCACCTGGACAAACCATGTAGTAATGTAAGGGGTGCAAATATACATACATTTGTTTTGCATGCAGGGTAAATATTTGCTGCTTTTGCATGTGTCCCACAAATGCTGGACAGCTTTATTATTACACTGCAATTTAGATATCAGTTTGGATACACCCCGCCAAAATCTAAGTATCTCTGCACATTTTACATCTGCCCCACCTGCAGTGCAGCATGGTTTTACCAAGGTGCCCAGTTACTTGCTCTTTCTTACTCTATTCCCAACTCTTAATCAGGACCATAGCGCTCCTGATTCAGATTATACCACACAGTAGTGTCCCTTATTCACATTACAACACACTACTGCCACTATACACAAAGCCCACAGTAGTGCCCCTTACACACATAATGCCCACAATAGTAGTCCCCCTTATACAATGCCCACAGTAGTAGTGCCGCTTACACAATGCCCACAGTAGTAGTGCCCCTTATGCAATGCCTACAGTAGTAGGGTCCCTTACATAATGCCCATAGTAGTAGTGCCCCTTATGCAATGCCAACAGTAGTAGTGCCCCTTATGCAATGTCTACAGTAGTAGTGCCCCTTATGCAATGCCTACAGTAGTAGTGTCCCTTATACAATTCCCACAGTAGTAGTGCCCCTTATGCAAGGCCCACAGTAGTAGTGCCTCTTATACAATGCCCACAGTAGTAGTGCCCCTTTTGCAATGCCCACTATAGTAGTGCCCCTTATACAATGTCTGCAATAGTAGTGCACCTTATACAATGCCCACAGTAGTAGTGCCCCTTACACATACTGAAACACAGACACACATTATGCTACCTGAAGCCCCGCTGTTGTGTCCGCCAGTGTCTGGCAGCTACTCCCGCTCTGCACTATGGGGAAGACATGATGACGTCTCTCCCTACACACACTGCAAGAGCCAGAAGGCGGAGCTCAGGAATGAGCTACAGATTCCAGCTTCAGGGAAGGAGCCGCTAGGCATCAGCTGGTAACAAAATCTTAGCGGGCACCCCGCAAATGAAAGATGCAGCGGAGCCTCTCCAGTGAAGCGCCTCCCTGCTGCGCAGAGCCGGCTTACCATATTGCGCTGGCCTTGGTTACAAGCCTTCTTACATAACAGTACTGTAAAATAGTTAAAACACTTCATAAGAAATATAAACAGCATCAATACCCACCATGATCACAGCATTCTCCATTGTCACCCTTCCCCTAGTTTCCCTTACAGTCAGTCACCCCCTCCCATTCTGGCACATATAACATCTGCCAAATAATGTAGCTCTAAGGAGTGAGTAAAGAACGAGCTTTTAGAGTGCACATTGCGCAATGTAATATCACATACAGAAATCCTCTGCTGTGCTTTTAGTTTCCTTCATCCACAATATTTTAACAGATGATTTATAGGGATATTACACTGTATTGAATGATCTTTAAAACTCCCTAGGCAATGACCCCTTCTCCCTCCCCAATTAAACAGAGCAAAGTCTCAGCCGCTCGGTCAAGAATATGTTTGACAATGGATTGAGAATTTCAAGAGCAGTGTGGTCTCCTATTACCTCTCAAGTTACAACTTAGTGGTAAATGGCTGCAATTTATTTTATTAGAGGGAAGAGGTGATTGTGATGTCAAGTGTATCTTGCAACACATAAAATGTATAAACAAGGAGGTTATTTATTGTACTGAAATATATTAGTATATATTATATTATATTAGTATATATATATATATATAAGTAAATATTTTATTATATATTTTACTTATTCTTAACGTGAATATACAGTATAAAAGGCTATATACAGTACATGCTTACTTAATAGTACATCAAAATAGTACAACAAAAGAAATATAAAAAAAATCTATATAGAAAAAAAAAAATATATATATATACACTGCAACATCAATATACAGTCTGAGAACAAACCACAGACCAAAAATAAATACAGTAACATAATGTAGGGATGCACTCACCAGTCTTCAATGTAATTCATTTAAAAAATATCTTTATTTCATCACAATATAAAATCCAACGTTTCGGTCCTCTTTGGACCTTTGTCAAGGTATTTTATATCATGATGAAATAAAGATATTTTTTAAATGAATTACATTGAAGACTGGTGAGTACACCCTGCATTATGTTATATATATATTATATATATATATATATATATATATATATATATATATATTATTATTATTTTTTTTTTTCAATTTTCCACATTTTGCAGGATATATTCTTTGAAATTAAGAAAATATATATTTTTTTAGTTTTAATGATGAAGTAATCTGCTGTAACTTCCCGCAAAAATAGTTTTCCTCTGAATTTACAAAATCTGCCGAACTCCAAACCCTACCAATTTGCTTCACATATTTCTATTTAATACAAGAAACATGCTGAATTTCCAATGGACTGATTGTATAAATCAGTGACGTGCGGTGATTTCAATGGCTGGGGAGGCACTCATATATAAAAACACAGTTTTTAGATCAAAACTCTGGAGCATGACAGGGAGTATGATAGGGGAGGGAGTATGACAGGGGAGGCTCTGCGTCTCTTGTCTACCCTGGCTGCATGTCCCTGGTATAAATATATAAAAGCTGTTTTAAAAGAGTGCTACATTTCTTCCTTCTTTTATTTGTTTGCTCCTACAGTTGCCTGTTTTAATCTCATATGTCTAAAGCAAATATTCTATTTTTATTCTTGATTAACAGATTATAATTAATATTTTTTTAACTCACAAAAGTTTTACCCAAAATTATATACCTCTGAATCATTAGGGTAATTTCATTTCAATAAGATTTCACACCAGATGTACTAAAGTAAAAGTGTATTTATATAATCAAATTGATGCTAATAAAGTCCACAAACGGTATAGTATATCACATTATATAAACTTCACCAATATTAGTCAAATATAATATAAGATATACAGGGATGGTTACAGAGAGAGAAAGAAGAGAGAGAGAGAGACAGAGAGAGAAAACAAAGAGAATTCAAGATGGTTGCTATGGTGGAAGGTGCTTTGATTATGTATGTTTATAAGGGATAAGAGTTATTTCCGCATTACCGCTGATACTATGTCTATAAATGACTGTTGGGGCACATTCATCTAAAATAACACTTAAGAGTGTGTGTGTACAGATATGCAGAGAAATGTAAGGGGGATGGGAGACCATATTGCACGTTGTCAGCCATCTTTAGAATTCACAAACCTATACTTCCTAGGCTGTGTAATTGTTTAGCACATGATTCCATGGGGGGAGGAGGGTAGCATGAATTCTATTGTTTAAACCACATGGTGGCGGCCATATTAGCAAACTACCGATGCCATTCCAAATTCATCTCTCACGATAAACCTATTTGAATCATACAATCGCATCCATACCTAGTATCACATTATACACACAACCCTTATTGAATCAAGCACATGGTTCAAGTCCTAAGGTATAGCTATCAAACAATGTATAGTATTTGTACCAATTACAATATAATTATTCCATTTTAATGTCTCCTGAATAACACCATATTACAGATAAACCACAAGAGTATAACACATCTCTATGCATCCCAGGCTATATTATTGTTCCAAGCACATGGTTCAATGGGGGGAGGGTGAAGAATCACATGGGATCGGCCATATTAACAACCTGCAGCCTCAATTACGCACATGGTTATTAATTATAACAAGCCTATTTGATCTATACAAATCGATTACACCAAGTAAAGTCTAGGATAATAACTATGATCACAATATTAGTAATTCACAACCCTTATTGAATCAAGCACATGGTTCAAGGCCTTATCACCATAGGGAAAAGCACATGGCAGTCGCCATTCTCCTTCAACAAACCACAATCACCAGCTGACATCAAACTGAAATATACACATTCTACAGATTCCATTATATTTATAATATTTCAGAAGGTATAAATTATCAAACAGTTCCATCTTAATTCTAACTACACAATCCTTTTAGAATACAGCCAGCATTCATAAACCTAACTCTCTCAGGCCGTACTATTGTTCCAAGCACATGGTTCAATAGGGGGAGGGTGAAGAAGCATATGGAACCTATTGCTTAAACCACATGGTGAACCATACAATCGAGTATATCAAACAGTGTATATTACTTATAAGCCTATTACAATATTATTGACCACTACAGAAATTCACAATAAACAGCATATCTTGCTGTTTATTCACAAACCACCATAATGCTGTTTCACAAAATAGCCATCACTTTTAACTCATAACCAAAGCATACACTTGCTGTGTATATGAACAAAGATTCCACTATGAATTCCTTTCCTGCATGCTGCCCACAAAACACCACACAATTACTATAGCATATACTGCATGTTAACACAAATCACTACAGATATCTACTGTACAGATCACTACATTATAAAACAAATCATTAACCATGCTATTATCGAGGTCCATGTAAGCCAATTACACATATTTACTATGCTATGTCATTAATCCATTTGCCATACATTAGTATGTTAATACTTAGCCATCTCT
Organism: Taudactylus pleione; assembly: GCA_031769625.1. Classification (NCBI taxonomy): domain Eukaryota; kingdom Metazoa; phylum Chordata; class Amphibia; order Anura; family Myobatrachidae; genus Taudactylus; species Taudactylus pleione. Next base: position 1,188,979 of record JAUIMM010001336.1, read on the forward strand.
CCTGGTGTACCCAGGCCCATCCTTGCGCTGGTCTGTGTCTAGTAGAGTGAGTGTCTGTGTACAGCTCTGTGTTCCTGAGAGAGTGTTTCTTCTGCACCCTGAGTCCTGAGTGAGATACCATTTTCCCCATCTTCCCATCACCTGTGAGGTGTGGCTTGAAGAGGAAGTAGACTCTTGTGGGGGGTTAGTTCTAAACCTTATTGTGAGCTCTTGGCCACATGTATTGAGATGTTAATTAGCTTGCCTTAGGCAGAATGTGTTCTGTGTGTTATGGTGGGTACACACTATACAGATATATCTGCAGATGATGGTTGTTCGTACACACTGAACAGCCATCATCTGTGCCTGCCCGCAGGTCCCGGCAACCAGGGGGCGTATCCCGCCCCCCTCCCCACGGCTGCCGCTATGTGTGTACAGGCGGTCTGCAGACCGCTAGTACACACCTGCCGATGGACAGATATGTCTGCATACATATCTATCCATCGGCTGTACAGCACAGCCAATGCGATATGTCGGTGAACGCCGACATTCACCGACATATCACGGGTACACACTGCCCGACGGGCAGCAGATACATTGGCCAATCAATTGATCAGCCAATGTATCTGTCAGTGTGTACCCAGCTTAAGAGTTGGCTATATGACTTCAAATGCTAATTGACCAACCAAGCTAGTTTCTGGGCTTTGGAATAAGTAAACAATAGTACATGACTATAACTTGAATAGGAATATAAAATGTGTATATATATATATATATATATATATATATATATATATATAGAATCCGTGTTACCAGCACTCCTCCTTAATGAGCAATTAATATCTTGCTGTGGTGCTCACCCTGGGGCACAGAATCCCCTTCACATTAGCACTTCCAACAAAGTGGCAGTCACAGACTGGGTGATCATAAGAAAAGATCTAATGCTTTATTGCATTAGTACAGCTATATATATATATATATATATATATATATTAACTGATTAATAATTAGTCTACAAATGGTGATATTAATATACACATTCTTTAACAGCTGTCAATGCATTTTCTCTTTTACCAAGATGATAGAATGATGAATGAATCACATAGTTGTGTTCCTATACTATATATCCAATGTAATATAGAACTTTCGCCTCATCTCTGGAAGACATTGAGCCTTATGTAATAGCCTGCAAAATCCAGGTATAGGCGAAGTTCTGGACATATTTCTTTTTAAAGTGTTAATATCTAAATAGCAAGACCAGGCTGGTTATGCCTTTTAAATTATTGGCGGTTTAAAAATATGTCCAGAATTGTAGAAATCGAGCCTGTGCCTGCATCTCGCAGGCTTATACATAAGGTCATGATCTATCCAATTTGACCCAAGTTTTAGTATACAATAGGAACCAACTCTGGGCCTGATTCACTACCGTTCGTAACTGCGATTATGCACGCAACTGGCCGATTGTTGCCTTCTGCGTATGCACCGCAGTGCGCGTGCGCAAACTGGCTACTCTGATCGGGACTGCGATCACAGTGACCCATTTCAGTGTGATTGACAGGAAGAACCATTTGGGGGAGGTGACGGGGGGTGGTCGGTGAAACTCAGGCGTGCCATTGCGTTTGAAAGCCGTTGCATGAATTATCCACTGCAATGCTTTACGCAGCTTGAGTACTCATAGCATGGTATGAAGTTAGCAATTCCTGAGTAAGGTCAGAGCTTGTGCAAGTGTGCATGAGGCTGTGATGGTACTCAATGTTACCAATGGTTTTGCAGTTCTGCTTAGGATTACGGATATTGTGCTGCAACGGCATAGTGATCGCAATGGATCAGCATACTATCGCAGTTAGACGGCTTGCGTAATCGCTACTGCAATCGCAATTGCGATCAGTAGTAAAGCAAGCTCTCTATTTGCAAGGTTCGATATGTATTAGTAGTAGTAATATTAGTAGTATTAGTTAGCATTGCTAATAATAATAATAATAATAATTAGTTGTATCAATAAAAAAAACATATGCAATCATTTTACATATAGAGGATATTTCCACTCATCGTTACTTTTCTTTTTCATACATTTTTTAAAAACAATTGTATTTACAATGCTGATTTAAGTAATTAAACCAACTGATTAGCTAAGAAATATTTAGTTAAAAGTTGAGTAAAACGTTAAACTGTTCTCTCTCTCTCTCTCTCTCTCTCTCTCTCTCTCTCTCTCTCTTTCTCTTCAGTAAATCATGCAAGTGCATTATTTTTAGAGACTTATGAGCTATTTTGTTAGTGTAAGACCGGAGTTCAGCTGCTTCTACTGTACATTAGTAAAGATATTGCTATCACCTTTCATTGCAGCATAATAAACTCCTTTTACATATGAAACATACTTGTCAATGTATTTTGCTCTTCATTAGATGGATAAAGAACTATAGCACAGGCCTGTGTGATCAAAGCAACTGACTGAGAAGCTATTTAGAAATTCTCAGGATGTTCTCACAATGGATTACATCCTTCCATCATTAATCTATGGATGGGCTAATAAACTAAAATAACAATTACCGACCAGAGAGTTATAAATAAGCCATAAAATATTCAACTGATTTATAATTCATCTGTTAACAGACATTCGCCCATATGTACCACAGTGATGTCAATGCCCAGACATTGCTGGCTTGCTTTTAAAACGGAAAATACATTTTGTTATCACAATTTGCTACATTTTATACATTAATGCAATACGAAACATGTGGTGCAGTTTCATAATTACAGGGCCTGGAAATATTTTTCAGGCAACCAAAAAAAAGGATTTTCCTATTTGGGGAAGTAGGCAGAGTACACTGAATGCAAATACAGATGAGAGAACATATTTTATGGAATTAAAGTCTAAACTGAAGGAATTTCCACATCACTCTGTGTCAGTGGTGTATCTATAATGGGTGTAGGGTGTATGGTGAGCACTGGCTCGTGAAAGATGGTACCCACGGCCTCCTATAAATGTTAAAATGCCCTTGCTTAGAGTATGTAATATTCAACAACAACATTTATTTAATGTAGCCTTGCAAATATTATTAACAGCTCAAAAGTATTTTTAAGACTGTTTTGTACATTTCTTATTGACTGAAATGTTTTTTGCATTTTTAAGTACTGGTGGTATAACGAAAATAACAGTTTCAGAGAAAGTTTCTAGTATTTTGTAGGAGGACTGAAAGATAAGTCATTTCAGTTTTCAGTTCGGTCATAGACACAACCCTGCTACTAAGCCCAAACTGGTGGCCACAGATCTCAATCTCATGGCTACTAGGCAACAGATTGGAAACTAATATCAATGCAATGCAGACTTCAATCTCTGATTGTTACTATGCACTACAAAACTCAGTCCAGTGGTTCTTATACAGTATCCAATTTATCGCTGGTGGCTAGTTTACAACCCTTAACCACTGACTCCAATTTGACCAATCAATGCCTGTATTGGTCTTGGTACTGTTCTTCTTTCCAGTTGAAGTATTGGGGTCTGTCAAACAAAAGTGAGCCTCTGACACTCTAATTTATGAATGGGTGTACAGTAGACTCCTATTGGTTAATATTGTAAGAAGAACATGCAGCAGCCAATAAAATTCATTACTTAGAGCAGGGGTGGCCAACCCGTGGCTCACGACCCACATGCGGCTCTTTTGAGTTTCCGAGGCGGCTCGGCTTCAGAGGCCAGCGTTCCCAGTAATGTAGTGCGGAGGAACCCGCACACCTTCTGGATCCAGTTATATCGGCAGCAGCGACGGCGGAACTCAGGAGCCCTGACGGCATGGAGCGGTGCCAGCATGAAGACAGGTACGTTTTTTCATAGGGGTGTGGGCGGGGAGGAGGAGCTAGTACTGGGGGCACTACCTAAGGGGGCACGACTACAAGGAGCATTGCAGAAGGGGCACAACTACTGGGGGCATTGTGTAATGGGCACAACTATAGGGGGCATTGCAGAAAGGGGAAAACTACTGGTGGCATTGCATAATGGGCACAGCTACAGGGGACATTGCTTAATGGGCACAACTACAGCTTTTTAAAGAGTTGAAGAATTTTACAGAACATTACTAAACATTATGAATGCAGGATATTACAGGATATTTTTAAAGACAAGATCAGTATTTTCAATTCTATATTTAGCTAGACTTAACATGAATTAAAAATAGAGCAAAATAAGTCTATAAAATAAATATTTACCACATATATAACTGTTATTCAAACCCAAATAAAAAAAATAAATAATAATTCTCAGTAAATTAAATTCAAGTACAAGTTGAATAACTAAATAAATAAATATATTATTGTGGGAAAAAATATACTCCAAAAGAATATTTATGTCCAAAGGCATCTACCAAGGCCAATAACTCTTGCTAACCAAAATATAAAAGTTGGCAAAGACATTTGTTGGCACTATACTTCCAATGGTTCTTAAATTCAGAATGTCTTGTAGCAAAACACAAACACACCAAAACTTGGCTTTATTTTAAATATGAATAATACATGTTTTTTTGTTTCAATAGAAATATAAATGCATATGTGCAAAGCCTTCACTGGGCATCAATCTAACATACTGTTATATTATATAAATAGCCAATGGCAGCAGCACATGTTACAAACAGCTGCTTTCAATGATAGGCTCCAACGGATAAGTTATTGGTGTAGCCATGCTGCATATAGGGTACGCTGGCTGTAGAACATGCAAAAGTATTTGTTATTTTAATTCAAATAACTATTTTCTATATATTTTACATTTTAAGAGGTGTATATGGTTTAAAAACTATATATTAGCAAAAATATAGAAAATAATAGGAAAGCTCTATCTTAAAGTTCCTCTTTCAAATTTATACATATCAGCAAACAATATTGAATATGTTTGTATTATATGCAAGTTTCATGAAGTCTTATGACACAAAATTGGTAAATAACAGCAAAAATGAAAGCAGTAAGTACCGTTAAAATAAATAAATGGGGTTTCAATAAATGAGCCAAAAAATCCATCAAATCCTCGTGTTTACATTTTCAATGTTCTGCCTTGTACAATAGTTCAAATCAAACTTACCAGCCTGGTTGGTGGTGACATTCAGAGAGACATACTGCCTAGATCCCAGGCTCAGCTCCGACACGCCATTTTCAGCCTCAATCTCAAAGGTGTAATTTGTGTGAGCTTGTAAATCTATTACCATTACAGATGTGTTTCTGAGACCGGTTTGCTGGGGTATGTAACGGACATGAATTCCACACTCCTCACACATGCCGGAGATGGAGTTACACTTCTTGCATACAATATTATAGAAGACATCTTTTCTTCCCCCAGTGTCTGATGGAAACATCCATTCTAAAAACACGCTTGTTTCATTGATGTTGGAAATTGCATTGCGTGGAGCTGATGGTGGTCCTGTTTTGAAAATAAATAAATAAATAAACAAATAATTAAAATTATTATAATATTAAAGTTTCTTAATAAACTTTTATATAAATATGTAGAGAAACTATATATTAAATTGCTGCCAAATTTGCAAACATAATTAAAATATAGATATTAAAATACAGATCCAATATTATGTAATAAAAATAAAAATCTAAATTGTTTAAAATGTATTTATAACAACAGGACCTTAAAATAGAACCAGGGTAACTGCTAGTCACTAAAGGCGTCTGAAACCCCAGAAATTGTGTCTGCTACAATTCTGCAATAATTTGTCTTAAAGTTTGTGAATTATGGTGAAAATTGTATCTTAAAAAATAAACCAGTGAATCAGCTATAAATCAGTTTTTGTAATTCACTCTCTCCAGAGTGACTTCCTGTCAATAATTTTAAAGCTGTATGGAGGGTTTTGGGGGGAATTTCATGATGGGTTGAAATGATTTGCACATCTGTACTGGTTACTACCCTAAATGGGGGTTCAGAATATGCCATAACATTAAGGTTAAGCTATGGAAAGGGAGGGTTAGTGTTATGCTGGGGGGGGGGAAGACTGGAGTTTGGCACTAGAGGGATGGAGGGTTTGGGATAGGGATTAGGGAATACTTAACAGATCGCTGGAGGATCAGAGATCTGACCCAGAAGACACCGCTGGAGCCACTGCAGCCATTAGGAGCAGGTAAGTCACCGCTGGCCCACAAGGGACAATATATTGTGATATTATAAATGTCGACACACCCATGTATCACAAATAACTATACATTCATTTGTTTTATTGTGTGTATTTTCATTAGTTTGAAATATGTTGCAAATACAAAGCTACATATACAAAAGGTTTGGGTTTTTATATAATGTCCATCTTAATAGATAGTGTATTTTTGTAAGACATGCTTTACTGAAATTAGGACTAATTAATGAGGGTAATAAATGTATATTGAGCAATAAAGTAATTTGCATTTAAATTACAAGGACAACATGCTACAATTCTCTACCAAATCAATCCCATATAGAAGTAAATTAGGATACCATTATAGGTTATAGATTACTTTAGCGATCGGATACAGACCAGAGACACTGACTATTTGGGTCATACCCCAGAATTCCACCTCTAATCCTATTTTGTGTTCCAGTAACTGGTTACCTGCATCCTTTACATTATTGGAGTGTACTGAAAGAGGCATTCTTTTTTGCCCTTTGTTTGACAAATGTGGTAAGTGTATTTCATTGTTTGTATAGAGGGTAGGTTATAGGGGTTGGGTATGGCATGCTGGTGCTCAGGATCCCGGTGATGAGAATCCCGACGCTGGCATCCTGAGTGGGTTAAAATACTGACACCTAACCCTACCCCTACCCTAAACCTAATCCTCCCTCTCTGCAGCCTAAACCTAACCCTCCCTCGTCGCAGCCAAAACCTAACCCCCCCTAACTCTCCCCCCTGCAGCCTAACCACCTTCCCCCCGCAGCCTAATCCAAACCCTACCCCTAGTGCCTAACCCCAACCCCTAACCCCAACCCTCTGGATGCAGGCGGTCAGGATGCTGGTGCCGGAATTCTGACTGGTGTCAGGATTCTGGCACCGACATTCTAAGTGCTAGCATCCTGACCCCCGGGATGCCAACTACATTCCGGGTATAGAGGTAGATAGAAGCAACTGTTCTACTTGGAAACTCACGTGACCTACCAGATGAGTAGTAATTTCATAGTTATGCTCCTTTTACACATTTTAGCATCAGCACAGCCTGTATGGAAGGGTAATCTATAACTGGTTGTGATGTTTTCTTAGCAGGATCTTAAATTAATGTTTACTTTTGGCTGTGTGAGTGCATTATGCTGTTGCCTGAGAGGATTTTGTAGTGGGGGTTTTCAATCCACTGATTTTCTACAAATTCAATATGTACTAAAGGATTAAGGGCTATTTGTCAATAATCAAGAACTTGTTATGCTGCCTTCCATTGGTCATGCAATCACCACAAATAGCATCATCAATCCCGCAGACTGCCAACTTCAAAGGGGAAATGAAGAAATGTGGGAGGCTGGTCAACTTTCTTGGTGAACCAGGAAGAGCACCCCAAAATCAGGAGTCTCCTGGACATTCTGGCAGAGTAAGTATGTATATAGTTTTACAGATAGAGAACAGCATTGAAGATTAACTTATATTAAATGTTTTGTACACTGTACAGATGTATTGAACAGAAAAAATATCCCTGAATATACGTCTTACAATGAAGTAGTGAGCCAATCCTATTTCTAGTATTTAGCATATTTTCCTGCAAAACTAATATTTAATTCAGAATTACTGTAACTACATAGGAATAAGAGAGTATAAATCACACACAATTTTATTGGCTACGTACACACTAATACTTTCCAAGTAACTTACATATATAATGTCAATGACCAAGAATAACTGCCGTGTTTTTTTAACCTGAATTAAATAACAATTTTCTATAAGAAAGCTTGCTCCTCTGCTTCTAAAGGGCTTTCATTTATCTATATGGTAAAGGGGTGAGCAAAACAATTTGGCAAACTGTGTGCTTATCTGTTCTCAGCTGATTTAGACACTACTAACCACCTCGCAAAATCAGACTGTTTCATCAAACAAATTGGCTGTAATGTACAATTAAATATATGATTTTTAAAAACATTTAGGGGTCTATTTACTAAGCAGTGTTAGGAGACAGAGTGAAAAGTGATAAGAAAGTGATAAGGTGCCAGACAATCAGCTCCCAACTATCATCTCACAGGCTGTGTTTGAAAAATGACAGTTGGGAGCTGATTGGCTGGCACCATATCACTTTCTTATCACTTTTCACTCTGTCTCCTAACACTGCTTAGTAAATAGACCCCTCAGGCAGCTAGAAAATCTTTTTTCAGCTACTGTCCAAACACTTAGGTACCTCTAACACAAAGACGCACCATCATTTTATCACTTGATCCCTTACTGCATTCAGTGACCTCAACATATACTAGGCAGCAGGTCATACAGGGGCTGAGGAAACAACTGGCAATGTGTCTGATTGAAATCATTATTTATTTTTTACTAGCCTGTATCTCACTGCCATGACTACCAGCATTCAGTAGAAAATTGGATGATATTACTGATACTCAACGTAAAACTTTATATTACATTTTGCACTGCAAACTACAGCATTTATATGAGCAGTATGAGAGGGTTTATGGCAGAGGTGTTTTGTGATATTTGTTGTACAGTTTGATGGAGGTTGGGGGGTAAATAGATTCAAATGCTCAAAACAATGGCATAATAAAAGCAATCTATCATTCCAAATGTAGCTGTGTGGTATGTCTCAGCTGTGAGTCTGGAGCTGTTTGATTTACAACATTCTTTCCTTTTGGTGAGACAGTAATACACAAATTGGTGGTTGCCCAAGTCAATTTATAAGCCCATTACAGGTATATGTAAGGGAGGGATTAATCTAGACAAGAATAAATGAACAAAAAACCCCCCATAAATGTACAGTCTGACCCAAACTGGGTCCTATTATCGTATAGCATTTAGAACCACTAAAAGCAGGGACACCTTAGCGTGGCTGGTGGCTTCACCATATGTTTGCAATTACATGTACTGAGATTTCTGCAATTACTATTATCATTGTTTATAGGATGCAAGTCTCTTTATTGGCCTATATGCATTGTGCTGGGAGAATGTTTTTGTCTGTGTGTTTTTTCTATTCTGGTGAGACAGATAGCCAATGAGCAAATGATGGTGTCACTCAGCGCCGGGAAAGTTTCTCCAATACTCAAATCGTGAAAATTATATAAAAGTGTAATATATTCAATGAAACATATTGACACATGGAATGGATAAATATGGAGCCAGTCACACACCACAATTAACATTTTTGAGGAAGATATTAGATTGAGTGATGTGGTGACAAGCGATATATCCATTATTGGAAGCCTTGGACCATGTCAGTAAGGAGTACTCATTTCAGATCCTTTAGTTATCTGGAGACTCAGGAAAGTTTCCTACAGTATGTGGGGATCCACTTTATATGTTGCTATTTATCTCCTAATCTGGCACATATATATACAAAGGGGACCCTATATTTGTGATATGCTATTTTCTATTTTATGTTTGTAAGTGCAATTTATTAAACACAATTTTTTCATTTTAATTACAGTATTGTGCAATTGTCTATATTTTTTCTATGTGCTGGGAATAAATTGATGGAGTTACAAGGAAAAGTTTTCTAACTGCTGGAGGATGTGATATAGAGCCATTTCTAACATCTGCCTTACCTTTGGGAGAAGAAGAATATCTACTGCACATATTTTTAAGGGTGTTTATTCTGTAAAATATATTGCATTGAATATATTACTTATATGTTTTCTGATTTTCACTTTACGGCCAGTGAGCAATTACAGCTAACCAACCTCACTTTATATAGTCATACTTCAGTTTAAATAGGCATAGGAATAATGCTGATGTAATGATTGGATTTGCACAGACAGCTCATACATACAGTGAAATGATGCAGGAGTGCTTAGAACATGCTTACTTGTACATGCCATTGTGTGTGGGTCAGACTCTCTCCTATAATAGCGTTCTGCACAGACACAAGACGTTGATGCTTCCTCATGGGCATAGCTGTGAGGTGGACACTTACTGCATGTCTGACTCTGAGGGGAAGACTTGAAGAATCCTGGACGGCATGCTGCAAAATATGACATAACATTAAAAGTTACTATTATACATATTTGTTTACACATAACTCAATTGTTGGCTGTGATATAATATTTTTCTGTAACCAAAGTGTGGCAGCGAGGCCTTTGGTACTAATAATTACAAAGGATTATTAAAAATAATACTTAAAAGATCACTTTAAATAATACTAAGTACAAGTAGTCAGGATTATGTGCCAAAAATACCCTACTGGTATTCATCAAGGGTAATAGTTATAAAGGGGTCCAGACCATGCACTCTCTATTGGTTGCCAAGCCTCTGTTGTGTCTGGCCATGGCTGACCACAGCCCTCAAGCAGGGACGTGCTTTGAGGTAAATGGCTGGGGAGGCACTGGGCAGTATCTGAGCCAGATTTACAGAAACATACAGTATATGAACCCGAGGGTTAATGTGGGCATTATACAAAGGTGCAGCAGTATATACAGATGTGTCCTCTTACTTCCTTGCCAATCACGCTACAAACGTGCGCACACATTGCGCCATGCAATTAACCGCAGCAGTATATGCTACAGTACGCTATGGTGTGCACTGTGATCGCACCATGCAATCCTATGGAGTTGCGGGTGCAAACGCATTGTGCATATCCAATCGCGGGCGCATGTCTCACACCATGCATGGCGCGATTTGCCGCGTATGCTGCAAAGATGCAAGAGGACATGTCTGTAGTGCTGGAAATTTGGTGTGTTTTGATAAGGGATGTGCGGAAAATGTAGATGGGGAGGCAGTGCCTCACCTGCCATACACTTTTTACTCCAGAGTTTTGACTATAAAAATTATTAGAATAATACAAAGAAGATATAATTTTTATAGTCAAAACTCTGTAGTATTGCTAAATATAACTGGAAAGGCTCTGTCTCCCCTGCCTCACCTTACTGCAGATCACTGCCCTCAATTATTGGCCCCATCAGGTGGCTGACCAAAGCCCTCAAGCATGGGCCTCATTTGGTGGCTGACCACAGCTCTCAAGCATAGGCCCCATCAGGTGGCTGACCACAGACTTCAAGCATGGGTCTCATCTGGTGGCTGACCACAGCCCTCAAGCATGGGCCCCATCAGGTGGCTGACCACAGCCCTCAAGCATGGGCCCCTTCAGATGGCTGACCACAGACCTCAAGCATGGGCCCCTTCAGGTGGCTGACCACAGACCTCAAGCATGGGCCCCATCTGGTGGCTGACCACAGCCCTCAAGCATTGGACAAGGGCATGCCCTAGTCCGACACTGAATGTGGATTTACATGATTACCACATCTTTGCCAAAAGTTCTCTCCACGTTTACAATTTTCAGTAGCAGTACTTGTGTACACCATGGCAATGTGAGTGTTATTAATGTGATGGGGGAACTTATTCTTACTATTTTGTGCAATCTGTCTATAATACATTAGAAGCAGCATAGTGTATATCAGACAACACAGTTGTGCTAGTATATGTACAATTTTATTAAGATATTATAGTCCAATTCTGTTGTGCAGGAAACTGGCATTTGTTAAGCTATATCTTATGTTTAAAGCATTTCACTGGTATGTGGACAGACTGTAGTTGCTAGTACATGTAGGTTAAATGGGTGCAGATTATAATATTCGCTCAAATAATATATGCCCTTACTGTGACTCCAAAAATGCCAAGGAAGACCCAATTATCCATACTGCGCTATTTTTCTGTTGTTTTTTAAACTTCCATGTGCATGTATAATATCTACATCTCTTTGGTTAAACAGAGAAAACAATTTAAATTATCATTCTCAGTTTGACATTTTCAATGTATTTTATCAGTACTATAACAATATTCTTTATTTTTCAGCATATAAAATAAAAGCAAAACTTTCCTTTATAAGACATACTGTATTGTTAAGGTGTTAAATTTAGATATTACAGACTGTGGAGAGCTTTGGCAATTCTAAAAGATTCTACATTACACAAGACATCACCAGCAGGCCCTGGAACAGTAGGGTACAAGGGGGACACAAGTGGCTTTGCCAGATGGAGAACAGGGGATGCAACTGCTAAAAGATCTTAAAAGTGTCTCCTATTGCAGCTGGCCCCACGATCATCCAAATCTCATCACTGTGCTCAGTGATGTGTGAGCTGTAAACAGAAACTACAGGACCCAGCAGCCCCTGCTACTAGGACGTGAGGCTGTGAGGAATTGTAGTACTACTGACAGGTAGCAAAGCAGGCACATTTCTCAGGAGGAGGAGATCTGTTGTCGCTGTTCTCGGTAGGACGAGACACAGTGGTTTGGAGACTGGCCCAGGATCTGCTGCGTAATGCAAATAGCTCCATGACGAGAGGTCACAGAATCCAATGTGGACAGAACAGTCAACAGTGCTACCCCGACCTGGTTTAAAGAAAGAGGATATCAACACCTACCTTCACCAGGGAACTTTGTATTTCTTTACAATTCATTTTTAGTAAATCTCAGGCAGATTATATTCGTATTACAAGTATGCTTTAATACTCCAATTATCCTTTAATGCATGTATGTGATAATAAATATGTGAAGAGGGCGTGGAAAACACCTTTTTTTTTTTAGTAAAGAAAATATGGATAAATAGGGCCCTATAGCTGTTGAATGCAATGTACATGTTGCTGCAATTGGAAGATATTTCTTCTGCACTCTTCCAATTACGGTTGCTTAAGGGGAGTGTCCAGGCCTGGGCTTGATGGAGGTGCCAGACGGGGGCCTGGGTTTACCGCCGCCCCCCTCCCCCCCCACACACACACCCTCTTGCCTGTCAGCAGCAGCAGTCTGTGTCTCCCCAGCCCAGCATATGCTGCTGTGTGCTGAGCTGCAGATGGACCAGGGAGGCTGCTGCGGGACAAATAATAAGTTTTAATATCTCGTATTTCAGTGCACATGCAGCAGCTTGCACTGGAACTGCATAGTCTAGCACATACTTACTTATTCTCCTGAAACCTGCGGGAGACTCCAGACTCCCATAAATCTATGATAATTGTGTCATTTCATCACAACCCTCTTCTCAAATGTGCTATTCATGGCATTTTACAATGAGGGGGTGGGGCCGAATGACAGCACTAGTCCAGCCCCAACCCATCAATTGTCACCTGCATTTCCTGCCTGGGCTTCTCCCTGGGGGGAGATTAGAAAAGTAGGTAAGTATGGTGTAGCAAATAGAGATGGTGGTGCTGTAGCTGTAAGCAGTACCATATATTCTATGTCCAATCAGAGTAGCTTGGCAAATTGTGGCTTTCCTAGATAAATGAGGGCTAAGTGCATTTATCTCTTTTTATTGTACATACAGGCAGATATTACATTTTGTGTTGCGGGCCAAGATATTTCAGTTAACTTATTTCAAGAGCTGTCTGTGCAGTTGCCAGTAACAGCTAGTTGCCTTATACAATGTATAGAGTGCCTTTCTACACCTTTCATATTCTGTAAATTAGCCTTATGTAATAAAAATATATTCTGTTTTAGTTTTCTAATGACAAAAATTAAAAAGTTAATTTAGATATAATGTATATATACACCAATATAATTTCTGTAGGAATATTCTAGGTTTTGCTTTACTTTGATAATGCTATAATTCCTTGATTTAACAATAGATTTGTGCCCTACTAAGAACTAATGTTCTATGCTTTTCTTTGGCTTTGTGTGTTCTCAGCCGAAGGCTAGATGCAAAACATGTTCAACAGTTCTGTACTTTACTGACAGCTCACATTCAATCCGGATTATGAAGGCAGTGGTGCTAAAGATTACTGCAAGAAAGCAATCAGTAGCTTTATGAGTTGAAACAAGTGCACAAAAGAGACTTCTTGCAGAGACAATTCTAGTAGTTTAATGAAGTACTGGAGGGCAGGAAACGTGGCTAGGAATATTGATGGGGTGCAGGGTGTGCATCTTCAGCTCAAGATAAAGAATATCAATCCCGTAACTAACAAGGATCTCAGTCTTTAATGACCTCTGCATTTTACATAGAACCGAATAAACATTTATATTCTTAATAGATTCCAAAAACTGCCTTTGAAGTCTTGGATATTATACGTTTAAACCTGGCCCTTCATGTTCCATCAAATTATAATATTAATAATGTGAATATCAGCGGAGAGAGCCTACAGCCATTCCGATGACTATTATTTCCCATAGGCCTTTTGTACGGAAACCTGTGGAGAGTATGAGCTAGCTGACAGCTTTGTCAATGTATATTGTGAACCAGACATGCCCTCTATTCAGTATGTTTCCTCCAGCTGTAATTTATATGTATGATAGCTTTGACAGATTGCAGCAAAGACCTGTACCTTGCCATTTCTTTTGTTCTGGACCAGACAAAGCTCTTTCTGTGATCTGAATAAGATCCTCCAGCCTCTCCCTATTAAGAATTTCCCTTTAATCCAGATGGCCTCTCCAGTGCGCGCCGTATCTTTATGTTTAATTGAACTAATTAAGTGCACAAGAGGTCTAATTCATAAATGTGGAATGCTGTAATTATTCAAACCCTAGATTAGAATAAAGTTTCTTACAGTATTTGAAGAACATGGCTGTGTAGGCTAAATATTTTACAGTGACAAATGAGAGTTCCAAAGCATGTGTCAGAAAGTTCACTAACAGTTCCATGGCTGTAATTATTAGTCATAAGCAATATATAATGTATGTATATAATAATTAGATTAATCATGCTACTGTTCATATTATATTTCTAATATATTAAAGCTATTAATGCTAACCTAAGTATAAGCTTTTGAAAATATTTTCCTTTTTACACTTTCTTAATTATATGTATGGCAAACAGTAAAACAGAACATTTCTAACTGTTTTTCAAACAATCTAGATCCATTGTCTTTGATCATTTCTTCTGAGTGGCATGTGTCAGGAATGCCATTGCTGTATACTTTTCGTGAAGTATTAGTCAATAATTAAATATGTAAATATAATAGCAAAAGTGTAATTTTCATGTCAAAAGGATGTGCCATTCACAATAGCTTGATAAGCTGAAGAATAAGGAAAAAGTACAGCAGCTAAAGTATTATACTGTATGTGGGGTATAGCAGTAGGGACAGCAAAGGAACTTGCTAGTGTTTACTTCTTACACACATAGACAACTGTAATAAGAAGAGTAGGGGTAGTATTATTTTTGTAGAAAGTGGTCTGTAGACTTAACATGGGATTTTGAAAGTTTATAGCATCTATGTTTATGTCATTCATATATGTATATTGAGGCACTGCAAAGAAAGGAATATCTATTGTGCTGGAATTTACCATTTAAATATGTCATGTATCAGAGGCCCCTGAAAAGGTCCCAAATCTTGACTCATCAATTTCTATATGGGATTGGGGGTGCTGCCACAGATAATTTGGATTCAAACTTTTAAAGGGAAAAGAAAGATCTTACACAATTAAAATATAACTTTTATATGAACATAAATAAAATAAATTCAACAGTTAAAAAAGCAAAATGTAAAAGATAGTCATATAGAAAGTGTGAGTTAGTATGAAATGTGTATTAAAAAACACACTATATGCGGGTGGGTTGGGTATGATATCCCGGCTGTCAGGATGCCGCTGTTCAGAATACTGACAGCAGCATCCCAACACCCAGAATAACAACACCTATTGGAACGCATGCTAAGTTTTTTCCCTACCCCTACCCTAACCCTCCCCGGTGCCTAAACCTAACCCCCCCCTTCCTAGTGGCTAAACCTAACCTCCCCCTCCCCCTCCCTGCACCCTAAACCTAAGACCTCTCCCCGGTGCCTAAACCTAACCTCCCCTTATAGTGCCTAAACCTAACCTCCCCCTCCCCGCACCCTAATCCTAACCCTCCCTTCTAGTGCCTAACCCTCCCCCTAATGCCTAACCCTAACCCGCTACTTAACGCTACCCTCCCCGTGCACCCCTTACTTACCATTCAGGATGCCGATGGTCGGGATACTGGTGCCGGGATCCCGACCTGTCGGGATTTCGGCGCCGGTATTTAGACCATCAGCATCCCGCACGCCGGGGATGCCGACTACTTCCTGCCTACAGTATATCTGGTCTTTTTATTTCAATATAAATATTAGTCCTTAATTCATGAATAGCTCAAATAGAGAGATATGTACGTGGGTTATGATCAATTTCTTATATCACTTATTTTTATGTATATATATATATATATATATATATATATACACATTTTTTTATTATTCACTGGAACAGTATATACTTATTTACCTCCTTCAAAACACTTTCTCACTGTTCTCTCAGAGGACATTATGCAAGGTTCTCATATAATGTTGCTAGTCAGGAAATATGTTGCAACAAATGTAACAATTGATCTCAGTTTGTTAATATGATCCCGTGCATGTCTGTGTGTTATGTCAGAACTATCTGGAAGTAACATCACTGGCACAGTTGGGAGTGGCCAGTGTTCTCAGTAACTATATAATGTGATGACATGATCATTACATGTTACATGTAAGAGTGTCATATCTACACAGTGGAAGAGAAATTATTAAATAAGTGTTAATTAAAACACAGAAAATATAGAGGCTAATACATGGTTGATTAAAGGTTGTAATTCCTGTAAAAATATAGTCGGCTTCATGCATACAGACACATTTCTGCAAAATGCACCTGAACGGTTTCTTCTCTACTACCTACCTACTGTCTAATGCTGTTAATCATAAGTAGATTTGAAAACCATGTGATTGATCAAAAGAAAAGAAAAAAAGGAGTGGAGATACACAATTATACATTTGTTTCATTGTGACATGTTTTAAATTTTTTTACCATGAATAGACAAAGGGCCAGGGCCAGGAATCGCAGGCGCATGACCCGTTCTGCACATGCGCAGAACGGGTCTGCTTTCTTGCACGTAGACTGGCAGCAAACTGTCAGTGATTGACAGTCTACTGCCGTTTGTGGGCAGGGAGGGGGCTGCAATGGCCTCCGTTTTCCGAAAGGGAGGGAAGAAGCCAGGATCTTCAACGGCTGACGGAGATTTCCTGACTTCTTCCTCTTATCTGTGGCGGCCGGCTGCATGACCCCATGGGTCACCTTAGCCGACCGATGTTCCGTAGAGTATCCGAAGCTGCGTTGGACAACACAGCTCGTATACATAATGTACAGGAGGCATGATGCCTCCTGCTGCATTACCATATCTGCACAGACGGAATTGCAAAGCTGCTAGCGAGCAGTGTCCTCAATACTGAGAAATATGGGCAGCTACTTATCCATCATGCAATACTATCAGGGAGGAATCTGATTGGCTCCAAATTTATTCTGCAGCAGGACAACAACCCCAAACATACAACCAATGTCATTAGGAACTATCTTCAGTGTAAAGAAGAACAAGGAGTCTCAGAAATGATGATATGGCCCCAGCAGAGCCCTGATCTCAACATCATCAAGTCTGTCTGGTATTACACGAAGAGACAGAAGGATTTGAGCAACCTTACATCCACAGAAGATCTGTGGTTAGTTTTCTAAATTGTTTGTAAAAAACCTCCTTGCCGAGGTCCTTCAAAAACTATGTGCAAGTGTACCTAGAAGAATTGATGCTGTTTTGAAAGCAAAGGGTGGTCACGCCAAATATTGATTTGATTTAGATTTCTCTTCTGTTCATTCACTTTGCATTTGTTAATTGATAAAAATAAACTATTAACACTTCTATATTTGAAAGCATTCTTACTTTGCAGCATTTTTTCCACACTTACCTAAAACTTGTGCAGAGTACAGTATACATTACATATACATATATATAGTGTTTATAAAAGACGGCACTCAAAAGGGCCTTTAAAATAAAACATCTTTATAGAAAATACATTTTGGCCCAGGACATTACGACATAGTTAATGAGAGGTTCAGAAAGTAAGGGCCTGATTCAGAGATGGACGGAATTATACACACAAGCGGCTGTGCAATTCCGTCCATTTAAAATGCAAATTCAGAAGGAGGTGTCACACACCTCCCTGCTGCATTTGCGCGATCCCAGCTGTACGACTGAGGTCGCAGCCCAGGGTCATCATCAGAACAATCGCAACCATCAGTCGCAATTGTTGTCGATATCCCTTTGACCAGGCTGCGGGAGCTAAAGCTTCCTGCAGCATGGCTGGGTCCTGGCAGCTTGCGAGGCCAGGAAGTCTGCGTGCACCTATGCAGACTCTGGCCTCCTCCTTCCCGGGAAACGGGGGTGCTGCCAGGGAACGCCTCTGCTCCACCTCCCAAACTCGCAGATGGAGGGCTGCACATGCGCAGTGCAGTTCTCCCACCATCAGAGATGTGCGCTAACCATCGGGTTAGTGTACATCTCTGAATAAGGCCCTAAGTTCCTGCTTATTCCTGCTGAAAAATAGCATTGGTTAGTAGTGAATGGGCTAAATAGCTACATATTACTTTATTATGTAATGCAACATATAGTATAAGGTATAAAGAGGGCTGTTATTTAATAAGCTGTAAGATGATATAACTGATTGAAACACAGAATGTTAATTTGATGGACTCTTTAAATAATATTTCACTTCAGATCTGGAACATCTAACAGTGTACTGCTTGAGAAGTTCACAAGTGTACTCACACACCCAAAATCTTTGCAAGCAATCCTGTGACAGCATTTCCAGCAGATTGTTTGTAAACTGTATTTGAACAATCATAGAAGAAAACCAAAAAGACTCACGTCTTTCAGTGTAATACATAAGGAGAACTCAGAGCATCAAAGGTCATAGCCTGGCAATGTGGTGAATTAACATGACCTGGGTGGTCTCTGATTATATATATATTGCACAATTTATTGCATGGGGTACACAAAAGAGTAATAATCTCATTTAACATTATAAAATCCCATGCTTATGTATGAACATTCTGTATTCTGTATGGATATCATACTAGCCGACTTTTGGTCCAAACAGCAAGTGAAGGCGTGTGGCATTGTGATTTGTGCCATCATGATCCCGTCCCCCTATGGTGTAATCCCACAAATCATAGCATCATGCAGCAGGTTGGAGTAGTAATAATACCTGAAATCACTACATAAATGTACACATTACAATGACCGGCAACCGTGCTAGATGGTCGGGGGGATTTAATTTAGTCCTGGACCATCACAGATTGCTGGTACATACTACACAATGCAATGAACAATGGAACGATACCTCGTTACATCCTTCACTACGGTCAATCAAACGACATGATATGTCATCCAAGGTAGACGATTTGTCGTTCCAATATAAAAAAAAGTCCTGATATTGTCCTAGGGTGTACCAACACTAAGGATTTGTACACAAGAGTTTTGAAAAATAACACTTGGCAAAAGCATCGACAGAACCTCGTACTCGACTTTGTCCTTACTTTCAACAGAATGTTCTGAAAGCCTCCCAGCAGCACAGTGTACGCTATGTACTTAATGACGTACTTGCCAACCTATGGGAGGGGGCAGCCAGGTCGGCATAGTAGGGAGCGTTTCTGCGGCAATGGTGGGCTGTGCGGGAGTTGGTGAGGGGGCATAGCAGTGCGATTGCGTCATCACTGTCCCGCTATACAATGCAGAGATTACCGGCATTGTAAAGCAGGGGCTGGGGCCACACTGACGCAATTCAGCAGGATCAAAACCACCCCCCAGACCGCCCACTTTCACTCGGTAAGTGGGCAGGTGCGGGGAGGTTTTGGGGGGGTCGGCTGCCTCCCAGCAATTCCAGCAAAGTAGACAAGTATTCTAAATGAACACATTGTAGTTCCAAAATGATTCTACCAAACACCATAAACTATGAACAATATATTTCTAAAAACTGCACTGTTAGCTTTAAAATATCACCAGTATAGCATCTTGCACATTTTGTATGACCAGCTCCAGTTATTTGTCATAATTGGTGCTTTTTGTTAATGTTAGCAATACTTGCCTACGCTCCCAGAATGGCTGGTAGGTTCCCAAAAATTGGGTGGTGCTCCTGGCTGGCAGAAGAGATTGCAAGTCTCCCGGACCGCCACCACCCACACCACCTCATTCAGCTGCAGCCCACCCCAAGCAAATGATCCATTGTAGACAGGAGTACCATCTACATCCGCATGCAATAAACAAGTATAAAATTCGGGCAACACACCCAAGACACCCATGACAATCCCACGAGATGGATCAGCTCTGTGGATCCGCATTGTCTCCCCCAAATTACCACTCAGAAACACTTTTTGCACTGAGTGATCCGTACGCACTTGCTAAGTCCGTCCATGAGCATACGCCATGTCCGATGCATGTGCTGTCAGCGATTTATTTCTACAGTACATGAGCATTATGCAGATATCCGCAAGATCCGTCCACATTTCCACTTGCATCTGACAGAATGAGACCCACTGTCATACACATCTCTTGCACCAAAGATAGGGCTGGCACAAGTGTGCTGTGATGATGATGCCTATGAAACCAAACATATGGGTAAAAGTATAGGGGGTACATTTATTAAAGTGAGAGTTTTTAGAAGTGAAGATGTTGCCTATAGCAAGTAGAATCTGATTGGTTGCTATGGCTACATCTCCACTTGCCCCTAGATGTTTTAATTCCATGCATGCAACATGAGACCAATTGACATCAACTTACATTTAACTCAGTGTCACTAAACATTACATATTAGCCAACAAATCTCTTACAATGGGATTACAGCTCATTTAGTCAATAAGACCAGTCAGGGGCGTAACTAGATATTAGAAGGCATCATAGCAAAAGTTTGAAAGGGCCCCTATATACCAGACAATGATGAAATATGTATATAATGGGATGTAGTCGGCATCCCGGCGTGCGGGATGCCGATGGTCTTAATACCGGCACCGAAGTCCTGGCATGTCGGGATCCCGGCGCCAGTATCCCGGCCATCGCCATTTCTAAGGTAAGTATCGGGGTGCAGGGGGAGGGTAGCATTAGCTAGTGGGGTTAGAGTTAGGCACCCCGCTTAGGCTTAGACACCGGGAAGGTAGGGTTAGGATTAGGGTGCGGGGAGGGGGATGTTAGGTTTAGGCACTAGAGGGGAGGGTTAGGCGCCGGGAAGGGTGGGTTAGGGTAGGGGTTAGTAAATTACTCACCATTCAGTCCTATGGGTGTCGGGATTCTGGCTGTCGGGATGCCGCTGTCGGTATTCTGACTAGCGGCATCCCGACAGCCGGGATATCATACCCAACCCGTATATAACACATGTAACTTTAACAAAGAAGATGGGACCCCCTCAGCTCTGGGCCTCATAGAAGCTGCACCGCTTGCACCTATGGTAGTTGCGCCCATGAGACCATCTCTACAAACTACATATATCATATGAGTTCCTCTACCTCTATAGGTGAACTTATAGGAAGTACATATGGTATGGTCAGACAAAAAAGTCTCAACTTAAGGAACAGTGTACTTCTTTTTCTTCTAGAATGTTATATATAAATGCACACAGCACACACTATCTATTTATAGCCTCTAGCTATTGTTTGTGTCTTATATATTGATTTATAATTCCTTCATACACTATTTGCTGCATTCAATATTTTGATAAACAGTGTTCTATTACCAGTAATCCGACCACAGCCATAGCTTTCCGGAGGAGGCCATCTATTCTATCAAGATGCATTTTATATGCACAGGTAAACTGAACTAATTTCAAAATGTAAATTAAATAATGTGACATTTAAAATAAATTCACAATGTCCAGTTCCCATCATCGGTTTTAATCTCTTAAAGTCTCTTACTCACTGACGTTGCATTAAACAACAGTGAGAACATAAGTCATGCTTGACATGCAGTGGTTATTGAGTGGTAGCACTTTGGTCTGGGGGCGGTAACTGGACAATCTATAGACACCTATACACTCACTTGCAAGTAAATGGAGCAGGTAGAAAAACCAGGTAGAAAAACCAGGCGGCAACACAATCGCTCCAGTGCATATGCTAGTAGGTAAGGGTCCATATGGTACCAGTGAGTTCCATTCCCATATATGTTCTCATGCTCTTACTGAAAATGCCAGTAAAAAGCATATATTTTGGCAGCAATGAAAATAAGTCCTAATGAACTATAACAAGCAGACAAAGAAAGCAGACAAAGAAAGCAGACAAAGAAAGAAAACATATTACACAAATAAGGGGAGGGGGATACAAATATGTTACTAGGCATACAGTATACTTTACTACTGTACTTCTGAAATGGACTAGCAGAATGTGAGCATACTGTATTGTTGTTACTCTGTGGTAACATAGGTACCATTCCATTCCATGTTATAAAATGTGCTGTATAGCCAAATTATGGATATCCTTAACAATGAGTTGTGATTTATTACTTGACACTGCAGAGGTGGTGGACAGTGGACTACAAAGGTAAGTTGTTAAATAAATCCCCATTATCACATGAACAAAATCATTACATCACTCTTTTGAAAACTATGGTAGACTTGTTTTTTAATCTAAATGGTGAAGCATAGCAAGATCCCAAATGTGTTCCTAAAGAATATAGTAACTTAAGTACAGGAAACAAATTGTATTGATTCTTGGACATAAAAAGTTTAATTATTTCCAATAGCGTGTGGTGACCAGTGTATATAAACACAGGCGTTTCTGTGCATGTATGCAGGAAGTAACCACTCTAGAGGAAATGTCAGTGTTTCTGTACAATGTTTATGGCAGATTGTTAAACCTTATTCTGTATTTCCTCCCCACTGTCCTTGAACTACAGATATAGGGTGGAACAAGTGCCAAGAATACAGAATCTTAGGAAATGAGTGTTAGATCATAATAATAACTCTCATATATGTGATTCTTCTTTGCATGCAGCATAACATTGTTTATTATACAACTTGAATAACTTAATTCAATGGTTTACATAATGTTTGCAGCCATGATATTGTTATTATATTGAATTTATTTATATTACTATATTAACAGCAACTCCTATATCAGTGCCAGACAAAAACATTACATACAGTATGTTCTGCACTATTGCATTTATATTAACTTATCACTCAATGATGGAAAAAGATCTGTCACCCAAACTACTACTACAGAACCAGTTTCCCATTCTCAGAGTTTTCCTGGGCCTATAGCAGCCATCCTTTCCTGCAGGTATGCCCTCGGACTCCTGTAATAGCAT
Source organism: Taudactylus pleione (assembly GCA_031769625.1). NCBI lineage: Eukaryota > Metazoa > Chordata > Amphibia > Anura > Myobatrachidae > Taudactylus > Taudactylus pleione. The sequence continues at coordinate 1,212,121 of JAUIMM010001336.1, forward strand.
TAAGGCCATCAGAGATACATTACGGCAAACTGAGGTTGTCCAGGCAATCACAGAGAAACAAGGGAAGAAATCATCAAAATTAGAAATCATAAAAATTAAATGAAGACAGCCATGCTAATCAATGGGATAGGCAAAACAGCATATAAAACACAGAAATAATGAGATGGAGAGAGAGAGAGAGAGAGAGAGAGAGAAGGAAGGAAAGAAAGAAAGAAAGAAAGAAAGAAAGAAAGAAAGAAAGAAAGAAAGAAAGAAAATGGCTAAAGGCACAAGCCACAGGTTTAGATACAGACAAGGACTTAGATGCATTTAGATCAGATAATACAAAGTGAGCTACACAGGGACAGACCACAAAATGCTCCAGCAGCCTCCTGTCACAGACGACTAAATTTTGTTACCTAATGTTGGATGCCAATGGCAAGTACACTAACATAAATATGGCAATGCACAATGAAAAACATCAATGATATAGGTTTTAAAGTATTGCATACGTGTCCTATAGTATCAGGTAACCAGTAACTCGTAGTTAGACAGTCCAGAAATTATACACAGTCCAGGGTTGATCAGCAAACAAGGATATAGCAGGCAAGTCAAAAACAGCAGACAATGGGTCAGATAGCAAGCAAGATAATAGCAACTAGTGATAAGACAGAAATGCGATCTAAAGACAAGACCAATATTCGGTACACAGTGGTTGTTAGCAAGCAGACAAGTGAATTGATAAACAGGGTCAGTAAACAGGTCTAATCGGTACATAGCAATCCAATATCAGGCAGACAGAAGAGTAGTCAAAATGAAAGCCAGAGATCAGAAGCCAATGTCTCATTGAAATGTGTGCACAAGAGCAGGTGCAAAGAACAATCACCTAGCATTGATTGCAAGGTGAGAACTCACTATAAAGCTGGGTACACACTGACAGATACATTGGCCGATCAATTGATCGGCCAATGTATCTGCTGCCCGTTGGGCAGTGTGTACCCGCGATATGTTGGTGAACATCGGCGTTCACCAACATATCACATTGGCTGTGCTGCACAGCCAATGGACAGATGATGGTTGTTCAGTGTGTACGAACAACCATCATCTACAGATATATCTGCAGATCACTCGATATGCAGATAATATATCTGCATAGTGTGTACCCACCTTAAGTGTATGGCTCCAAAATCCAGCAGATTAGTTTACAGCGCATTTACAATGGGAAGGGAGTAGAAGACCCATCTTAGCCTATGTGTAACACTTTGGAATCTCTGAGTTATGTTGTTCAACCAATCTGTCCTAGTAAGTGGCACGAGTACTGAATAAGCGCTGACTGTGACACCTCCAATCTACTAACAAGCCTTAGAGAATTCTGGAGGTAACTTGTTATGTCTGGGCTCATTAGGCACTGAGAAGACTATAACTATAGAGCCCAGGAAAAATGTTTCTGAATCAGAAAATATAATTTCAGGTTGAGGAAGAATGACAGGAACAGGTTCATGTGAAAATACAGGGATGTATGCATGATAGCAGGCACAGCTTACGGTGAAAATGTCCGGGTGACAGACAGCACATAAAGTCAGGTGCATAAATATTGGGACATTGACAGAATTTTCATATTTTGGCCTCTATTCACCACCACAATGGCTTTGAAATGAAACAAACAAGATGTGCTATAACTGCAGACTTTCAGATTTAATTTGAGGGTAATTACATCCAAATCAGGTGAACGGTGTAGGAATTACAACGGTTTCTATATGTGCCTCCCACTTTTAAGGGGCCAAAAGTAATGGGACAAACTAAACAATCCTAAATCTAACTTTCACTTTTTAATACTTTGTTGCAAATCCTTTGCAGGCAATTACAGCCTGAAGTCTGGAATGCATAGACATCACCAGGAGCTGGGTTTCATCCCTGGTGATGCTCTGCCAGGCCTCTACTGCAAATGTCTTCAGTTCCTGCTTGTTCTTGGGACATTTTCCCTTCAGTTTTGTCTTCATCAAGTGAAATGCATGCTCAATCGGATTCAGGTCAGGGGATTGACTTGGCCATTGCATAACATTCCACTTTTTAGCGTGAAAAAACTCTTTGGTTGCTTTTGCAGTATGCTTCAGGTCATTGTCCATCGGCACTGTGAAGCGCCAAAGAGTTCTGAAGCAGTTGACTGAATATGAGCATATAATATTGCCCGAAACACTTCAGAATTCATTGTGCTGCTTTTGTCAGCAGTCACATCATCAATAAATACAAGGGAACCAGTTCCATTGGCAGCCATACATGCCCACGCCATGACACTACCGCCACCATGCTTCACTGATGAGGTGGTATGTTTTGGATCATGAGCAGTTCCTTTCCTTCTCCATACTCTTCTCTTCCCATCACTCTGGTACAAGCTGATCTTTGTCTCATCTGTCCATAGGATGTTGTTCCAGAACTGTATTGGCTTTTTTAGATGTTCTTTGGCAAACTCTAATCTTGTCTTCCTGTTTTTGAGGCTCACCAATGGTTTACATCTTGTGGTGAACCCTCTATATTCACTCTTGTGAAGTCTTCTCTTGATTGTTGACTTTGACACATATACACCTACCTACCTCCTGGAGAGTGTTCTTGATTTGGCCAACTGTTGTGAAGGGTTTTTTCTTCACCAGGGAAATAATTCTTCTGTCATCCACCACAGTTGTTTTCTGTGGTCTTCCGGGTCTTTTGGTGTTGCTGAGCTCTCCGGTGCATTCTTTCTTTTTAAGAATCTTCCAAACAGTTGATTTGGCCACACCTAATGTTTCTGCTATCTCTCTGATGGGTTTGTTTTGATTTTTCAGCCTAATGATGGCTTGCGTCACTGATAGTGACAGCTCTTTGGATCTCATATTGAGAGTCGACAGCAACTGATTCCAAATGCAAATGTCACACCTAGAATCAACTCCAGACCTTTTACCTGCTTAATTGATAATGAAATAAGGAGGGAATAGCCCACACCTGTCCATGAAATAGCTTTTGAGTTGATAGTCCCATTACTTTTGGCCCCTTAAAAAGTGGGAGGCACATATAGAAACCGTTGTAACTCCTACACCGTTCACCTGATTTGGATGTAATTACCCTCAAATTAAATCTGAAAGTCTGCAGTTAAAGCACATATTGTTTGTTTCATTTCAAAGCCATTGTGGTGGTGAATAGAGACCAAAATATGAAAATTCTGTCAATGTCCCAATAGTTATGGACCTGACTGTATATCAAGACATACAGAATGAGCCAAACATCTGTATCAGACAGACACTTGGAGAGCAGAACAGAGGAATACTTATGACAGGCATGTCCTCACAATATTTACATTTAAACATATCATTATAAAGAGTCAAAAAAAGGTGAGAGGTGATAGTGATTATTTTTCATACATGTAGTACAAACAGTAATTATCTGCTGGTGACAGGTCCAGTTTAAAGCTATCCACACAACTGGCATTCCAAACTGCCACCAACAAACATTGAATCTGCAAGGTCTGTTTATTTGGCCTTAAGTGTTCCCCATTAAACCCTAGCCACACCACATACAACAAGATAGCTTTACCTTTGTCATCCCAGCTGTATTCATAGACTATAAATGACACGAATGATGGATTATCACTCTGAACAATAGAGCAGAACAGAACTCAGAGACAGTATCATTGTTCCAATACAAAATTAGGTTTATGCAACAATTTTGGTAATGTGTGATTTGTTTTTATTTTGAAAGGTAAATGCAAAATATTCCACCAGCACATCTGAGATGCTAGTATTACTTTTACACAAATGACTTGATCATGTTGGTTTATTATTTCCCGAATTATAGTAAAAACGATTAAGTTTCATTTCTGATTTGAGATTAGATTGATTAGATTTTAGGAATTGGAGATGACTAGATGATTGTTAATTATGATCTGAAACTCCTTTATCTGTAAAAAAAATGGAAAGAGAGAAAACTTTATTGTCACATGACAGTATGTCATTAATTTGCAGGGCCGGATTATGGGCGGGGCGATAGGGACGGTCGTCCAGGGGCCCCCACACATAGAGGGCCCCCACACAAATTCAGTGTAGTGCGGTCTACACTACACACAAAGCAAAGAACACACTGCCGCCGGGTGCCAGTGGTGGTGTTTGTTGTTACTACAAACACACAGCGCCTGACACCCGGCGGCAGTGTGTTTATTTTGGCAGCCAATGAGAGTCACACAGACTCTCATTGGCTGCTGTACCCACGGAGGGAGCCGGGCTGGAGCTCACTCATGAGCTCCGCTTTCCGGCTCCCGCAGTGGGTGATGGGAGAGATGTCATGACGTCTCTCCTCATGACATCTCTCCCATAGACTGCCTACCGGAGGAGCGGATAGCAGCGGTCGCGGCAGGAGCGGCAGGATTCAGGTAAGTGTGTTTTGTTTTTTAATGTATTTTTCAAGGGGGCACTACCTAGGGCACTGCATAGGGGGGCCTCTACTGGGGGCACTGGCACTGCATGGGGGGCCACCACTTGGGGCACTGCATAGGGGGGGCTCTACTGGGGGCACTGGCACTGCATGGGGGTGGTACTACTGGGGACACTGGCATTGCATAGGGAGCCACTACTGGGGGCACTGGCACTGCATAGGGGGGCCACTACTGGGGGCACTGGCACTGCATAGGGGAGCATTACTGGGGGCACTATATAAGGGGCCTGCATGGGGGGGCACTACTGGGGGCACAGCATAAGGGGAACTACTACAGGGGGCACTGCATCGAGGAGCATTACTGTGGGCACTATATAAGGGGCACTGCATAGGGGGTACTACTACTGTGGGCACTATATAATGGGCACTGCATAAGGGGAACTACTACAGGGGGCCTGCATAGGGGGGACCATTACAGGGGGCACTGCTACTGGGGAGATTGCATAAGGGGCACTATTACAGTGGGCATTGCAAGAGGGGCATTACTACTGGGGGCATTAAGTTGCATACAAATAAATAAATGTTCCTAGGGTGACAAAAAATGGTGGTATATAGGGGCCCCAACAAGTTTGTTGCCCAGGGGCCCCCACAGACCTTAATCCAGCCCTGTTAATTTGGATAGCAAATTATTGGTCATAAGACAAAGTATAAAGTTCAGGAAATGTGTGCTATTTTATCTTGCAGCAATCTTTTAGAACTGATCTATGACTAGATATTCATATAAGATATAAATCCTGGAGGATGGGCCTTAAGCACAGGTCAGTGACAGCAGATAAATGCTTCTGAGTTTATTACATTGCTTTCTTTTTCCTTTTAACATTAAATAAAATTCATTGTATCGTGTGATTTAGGCTGGCTAATGCCTTTAACAGCTGTTAATTGTTTCTTCTCATGTTTTCTTCACAGGTCATCGGAGGAAGAAGAGAGAATAACAGATGCTCAGAAATACTTTATGTACTGTATGAGTGTGTTTTTTTGAGATTTACTATCAGGCACTGTGTCTTGTAGTAATGGAATGGATATCTGCCTATTCTCTATCTCACAACATGGGGCAGGTTTAACACCTTATAAAGTCATTTTATAGGCTAATATAGTCACTAAATTCCTCAATCTTAAATGTAATATTCTTGAAAAAGGAATGTGTTTTTCTTCCTTTGGGGGAATAATTTTTACTGTAAGTCTTATAGAAAAAAAATCAGTGGTAAGTATTCCATATAAAGATTCCAACAGCAACAATATCTAGTAAAAGTCCAACTATCCATGACCTCGCCCCAAGTGTACAGTACAGCTTAAACTGTCATACTAGCCATTATGAGTAATGTACTGTATGGTAATGAATATTGGCTTTGAAAACTATCATCGTCATGGAAAATACAGACATCTCTAAAAATTACTTGTCTCGATCCAGCACATAATCAATATAGATTCTAATGCATCATATTAAAAGGAAATATGAGGCCTGAAATTACGTTATGCACAGGTTTTATGTTTTACTAGTGTGTAAATTGCATTTCTTTATTGTTATGCATCACTTACTATGCTATTGGGTAAAGCTCAAGTGTAGCAGATGTTTCCTGATGACATCTCAGCTCGAAATGGGAAAGTGTGGTCAGAAAGGGCACAAGCAGTACTGCGCAGAATGTTTTAATAAAAATAAAAAAAAATTATGTAGATAACCAGTTGTATTGTGAAGTCATCAAATAATAAATGCTGACAAATATTACTTTCATATGTAGAAGAAAATAAGATAGTGTAATAAAATCAAATTACATCTTATAGTATATATTATTGCTGCATATATTTTTTAATTATCAAAGAATAAAAAAAAACATATTTTACTACAGGTAACGTTATTTACTACAGGTAAATAAACAGACGCTTATTGCCAGCTCGCTTTCTGCAGTGTTTAGCCAGAAGTGAATGTAGTACAAATGGGGGTTAAATGACACATGCAGTAGAGATCATTGATAACTATCGAGAACACGGATATTACTGTATAGACAATAAAGGGAGGGAATTGTTTGTAGATGGCTTGCTTGAAATATATTTACATATTCACAGTTATATACATGTATTCTAGTATTAGAACAACAATTCTCTTTACAGTATTTCAATTTAATTATGTTGTTTATTTTGTTTTACTTTTAATGCAGAACTTCATGGCTCTAATCACCAGCTTTACTTTTAAGCAAATGCATCTGGTACTTTAATTGACCTTTTTTATGTTTGTATATATTGTAGATTGCATATGATTTTAAAATTGCACTATATGTCATATATATTTGAATTATAACAGATTTTATTTTCATGCATTGTTTTTATACATTAAAAAATGTTTTTTAGTCTTTTATATTATGATTAGTGCTCAATTTTCATTTTAATAGTATACTTTATGTTTTAAATTTCAAAAAAAGAAAAGAAAAATGCCCTGGTTCTTCAGACTGTCATGTGGAAATAAATCTGTGTTATGCTGACACCGCAAGCATTCTATCTCCTTATGGGACTGGGTAAGAGGAATTAACTGTACTTTAACATGCAGCATGGCTTTCTGTAAGCAGTTACATATCTTAAGGGAATTCATTAACATGTCGAAAAAAAAAGCAACGCGTGATAAGTTTCTGTTAGTCAGGTTACCTATTTAGGGTATTGAATTCATTTGTGAACATATTGATATGCCATTAACAGAAAAAAATCCCCATATCCGATATAGTCAAACCTCCAACTAAGCTGAGTAGAAGAAAAATCAAATTACTGCATTACTTAAGCAATGTCTAGGTCTCCCACAAAGACGAACCCAAACAGTTTTGGATTCTGTAAGATATACTGTATCCATTTGTACTATAGATCATCAAAAATCCCACTGAATACCTCACAACCTTACTTACAAAAAGGTAATCTACTAACCACAAAATATAATGACGCCTTCTCCTACATTGGTTAATAGGTTGATAAGGATGACAGGGTTAGCAGAAGGGTGACAGGCTACAGACATAGAATATATTTTTATGTGTAAATAATTAAGTATGCCTACTGCTGAGCGGTTACGGTCATCTTATATAGTAAATTAAAGGTTCTGCAGGCCGCTGGCTCTTGCTAGGATGAAACCAGTTCTTGCTGTATTAATGCGTAGCTGCTTCCTACAAGCAAAGGTACATTTGATAGGATATACTGTATCTTTCTAGATTCCTGGAGTCTGATTTTATAAGGACTATCTTCTGATTTTTATGAGTTACCCAAGGCTGTAAATAACACTGTATTTGTGGTACAGTATTGCAATTATCTTTATAAAGCTATGTGCTTTTTTTTTTTTAAATAAACTGCCTATCAGTTTCCTTCTTCCCATAGACCCTCTTAAATATTTACAATATCTACAACTAATAAATAAAGACACATATAAAAGGAGTTGGCATTTCAAATTAAGGGCCTGATTCAGAGTCGGACGCTATTTGCGCTCGCTCGTTCAGAAAAAAGGGGTGGCTATTCAAATGAACCGTTCGCTCTTTGCGGTCTGTTCATGCCTCTAGGTCTGAACAAGCTAACAAAACTTGCAGTAATTTTTTGGGAAACTACGCCCCCTGGCCGCTCGCATCCTACGTCATGTCTGCTATTTATTAGATTAATCGAGTACATCGACCAGAGTATGAACTGCTCGCTGTTCTTGTGGTTGGTTTTTCCTACCGCAATCTTGCGAGCAGTTCTGACTATAAAATAACCCAGTGACGTGGTCAATGACGCTGCTGTATTAATTATGCACACCCATAAAATGCCCGTTTTGACCTTTAAGCACGCCTGCGTTCTGATCTCCACTCCCCGTTTTCAAACACCTTCCCCTATTACCACCCACATACGCCTCATTCTGTCACTCAAAATAGCAGGCATTCGCTATTTAGCGAACAAACGATTTTCACCCGCACTGACTGGTTCGCGCATGCGTATTATGATCCGTACGCATGCGCAGTTTTGCAAACATCGCTTGGAACGAATGAGCGGCTGCTTACAAGCGGCTCTGAATCAGGCCCTAAGATCAGACTTATTTGAAAAATGTAATTATATTAAATTTTATCTGATGAAATGATTAAAGTTAGTATGGTGGTGGACCAAGAGTGAAGGGCATCAAAATATGCTGGTGCTATATAAGTAACTGTTAATAAATAAATAATCTTTGAAGAGTCTCATATAAGCAAAGCGCAAAGTAAATTTAGAATTTTTTTTAAAAGATCCTTGTTTTGGGTCAGTTTGTGCAGACATCTTCTGGCCATGGTAACAGGCTCCTGCTGGTATGAATTTCAAATGGCTACATCTGTCCAAATTGGCTGCCTATGTGTGTTATTACCATATTGCACAGTACTCCTCTAGGCCATTCCAAGAGACATGATCATCCACTGTTTTGCTAGCTTAACACAGTCAAGAATAATAGAGAAGGGAATTTCAATTGGACGATCCAAGCCAACATATGAGAATCAGATGTGAGTATGAGGTGACATTGCCTACTGGTTATAAAAACAAACAAAACAAAATTCAGGTTTTTAGGTTACAACACAGACCTGAAGGTTCAACTAGCTCTTATCACTGTACTTCGGCTATAAGAAAACTCTTTAATAGAATCCAGCTGCAAGAGTACAGTTATAGTATACAGCAGTGGCAGTTCCAGGTGGGGTTGCAGTGCGGTCCAAAATTCAACTAGAGGAGTCACACTCGCTGTCACCCCAAACATCACTGGCAGTTGGTGCGGTTCCCCTGAATTTTGGACCACGCTGCAGCCCTATTTCTGGAGCCGCCACTGGTATACAGTCATAAAACCCTTTTAGTTTGCACACAGGAAAACAGAATCGGTGTCCAAGATAATGCTCCATATAATTTATTGGTATTAAGGTCATGCAAGTCATTTTATGCATGTATTCAACTATTTTGTAGTCTTTACCTTGTTTCTATTTATTACTAAATATTCTCTTGTGTTTTTTATTTTTCCCCTTAGCAAAAGCCAGAATTTGGCTTTCAGTCAACAGTGTATTATGTCAGTGTCCAGTCTTCATGTTACCACAGTGCCAGAGAAAACTGGACACTGACAAATTTAGAAGCTACTACTGTATATAATCTTACCATGTACCATATCTTTTCCTTTTTATCCTCTTTCATCATGGCAATCAATATTTATTAAACAAGGAAATATTTTGCCATTGTGGAAGTATACTACAATCATCACTAATCCAATTAAAGTTGGGTAGAGTTATTAAATAAACATGTTGCTTCAAATTACATACACACCAGAAACACTATAAGGTTTCCCCAATAAGTATAATAATTGTTTTAAGATTAGATTGTCTTATGTGTGTACATGGAAATTGATACCTCGACAATAACCATTTAAAATGTCCAACACATTTTTGCCATAAACTTGCTTATCAACATCTATGCATCACATGATAGGCACTATGTGGAATATCCTTCTGTGATCCATATACAAAGTGATGAAAGGTTCAATTTAACATACAGTAATACTAAATGACAGTGGTTCCCAAACTTTGATGAATCATGGTGCCCTAAAGTAACAGTATTTTTTTCACGGTACCCTTAAGCTGGCCACACACTAGACCAACTTACATCCAACCATCCAACTATGACAATCAGCAATTTGCTCCCAAATGCCGGAAAATGGACTAAAAACTGTTTGAACAAATTGTTTAGAACAAACATTTAACAAACTTGTCTGACGACCATTTTCATCTGCTTTCTGGCATTTAGGAGCAAATTGCTGATCATCAGTTACTCTCATACGTTACCAGATTTTCGTTCCAACCAATCAACTAGTTAGCTGGTTGGATGAAAGTTGGTCTAGTGTGTGGCCAGCTTCAGGCCAAAAGTCTCTTATTGAGAAATTCAGAAAAATTATTGAATTAAGTAAATTGTACTTACCAGTCATCCTAAGGTCATCCTTAGGGTCAGTTATGTGGTGGTGGACAGTGTTGCACTTCTGTTTGTCCACAAATATTATGATTGGCAGCCACCAGCACTGATTTTGTCTATCACTTTCACCAACCCGTGCCCTGTGCCACAGCACCCAGTTTGGGACCCACTGCTCTAGTGTCTCTAAAGAAGAGACCTGACAAATATATTTTGTCATTTATTAAAATATCGCCCAGTTTGGGAACCACTGCTATAAGGCCATATAAAATATATCAGCTTTTCTAATGTAGGTGATGCGTGAACAAAATGAAGACTTGATACAGAGACTGCCACTGCCACCTCTCACTGTATGCCTGAAACACAGGGCCTGATCCTGACCCGTTCGCGAGCGCTGAGTGCTTGCAAGCGGGTCGATGGTGCCCAAGTGCACATGCGCACGACGGAGGCGCCTCCGTCGTGCGCATGCGCGAAACCTGAATAACGACGGCCAAGCCGTCGTTAAGGGTTCACACCAAAGGGGGCGTGCTGTTGATTGTGATTGACAGCACGCCCCCTTTGGTGGGCGTGCCGGGGGCGTGGCTGCCCAGACAGAGGTGTTCCCATGGGAACGCCTACCGTCTGGGTCCGGCCCCACTGACATCACTAGTGATGTCAGTGGGAGTGCTTTTGGCACTATAGAGCCAAAAGCACTCCTGGGCTTGCGGCAGCGAGAACCTACCGCAGGATCTCGTCGCAAGCCCGATCATCGTCGCAAGCGACCATCATTTTGGGCGCTCGCTATAGCTGTGGGTAGTCACCCACAGCTATGCGAGCGGCCAGGAGGCCGTTCTAAAAAAAAAGTAGCCCGGCCCTGATTCAGAGCGAGCGCTCTGTCAGAGCGTCTGGCTCTGAATCAGGGCCACTGTCCATCTGTCAAAACCTATCCAGTATTTGATATAGTCATCACTCGGGTTTGCATGTAAACAATTCCAAATTAAATGAATTTAGCCTTATTTATACATTTTTTATTGGTTTTTATGAAATTCAAAACTGAACCAAAACCGAATCTGAACCAAAATACTTGGCGGTCAAACACAAAATCAAACCAAAACATGATGATGAATTAGATCAAAACCAAAACACTAGTGTGAAGTTGCAAAATTGACACTGTTATAATGCTTTAACTGGGCTTTTGTTGACACAGTCGCATCTCTGTCCGTGTCCGTCCCACAGACCAAATTTCCTCCTCCTGCTCTGACCCCCTGGTGTGATGTTATAGCCTGTGACCACCGAATTCCCACCCCAGAATGCCATGCAAATTGCACTCTGGGGCGCATGCACCAGAAACTAAAGTGCAAGGAGGAGAACTTAGTTTCACTCCAAGCATTGTTTGATATTCCTGTACTTCTTTCTTTATGCAATGTGCATATTTATATACTTCTATTTAATTTAGTGATATGAAATCACGTTTTTTTGCTCTGTTCTAAGTAGAGATGTATGGTTTAGTTTTGCTGAAAACTGGACACACCTGACTGTGGGGCCCGGTACTGACAAAATAGGCAGGCCCCCCCTCCAGGTATAGGGAAGACTTGGGAGGAGCTGTGGATAATGTAGGTGGAGCTATTTCAGGGCCTGTGCATCAATTGGAGTGTAAACCAGTGATGTCTAGAAATGGTGGATGGGGGGGGGGTTACAGGGCAGGGAAGGCGGACTGGGGTGGCAAAGGGCAGGGAAGGCTGATTGGACTAAGGAGGCAAAGAGCAGGGAGGGCCGGCAGTATAAGGGGAGGGGAAGGGAAGGCAGGCAGGGTGGTTGGACTATGAGAGGGGGTGCAGGGAAGGCTGGCTGGACTGGGGAGAACCTGTGCAGGAAAGGCTGGCTTTCTGGAGTGGGAGGGTGGGCGTATGAGAAGGCTGGTATGGGAAGGCTGGCTGGACTGGGGTAGGGACAGGGAAGGCAAACAGGCTGGCTGGACTGGGGGATGGGGGGGTGGGCAGTGAAGTCTGACTGGCTGGAGTGGGGGGTCAGTGCAGGGAAGCTGGCTGGACTGGGGGAGGACAGAGCAGGGAAGGCTGGCTGGTCTTTGGGAGGACAGTGCAGGGAAGGCTGGCTGGTCTGGGGGAGGACAGTGCAGGGAAGGCTGGCTGGTCTGGGGGAGGACAGTGCAGGGAAATACGGCTGGACTGGGGGAGGACAGTGCAGGGAAGGCTGGCTGGTCTGGGTGAGGACAGGCAGGGAAGGCTGGCTGGTCTGGGGGAGGACAGTGCAGGGAAGGCTGGCTGGTCTGGGGAGGACAGTGCAGGGAAGGCTGGCTGGTCTGGGGGAGGACAGTGCAGGGAAATCTGGTTGGTCTGGGGGAGGACAGTGCAGTGAAGACTGGCTGGACTGGGGGAGGACAGTGCAGGGAAGGCTGGCTGGACAGGCAGGGGACATTGCAGGGAAGGCTGGCTGGACAGGCAGGGGACATTGCAGGGAAGGCTGGCTGGACAGACAGGGGACATTACAGGAAAGATTGGCTGGACAGTGCAGGGGACATTGCAGGGAAGGATGGCTGGACTAGAGGGGGGTTGGCACAGGGCAGGGTCAGCCCTGATAGATAGAGATGGGGGCCTGGGTGGCAGCAGCGAGGAAAGCACTGGGCAGCAGGCAGGCCAGGGAGAAAAAGAGCATCGGTGCTGCAGCATTTGAACAATGGAGACAGCCGCCAGTCAATCATAGTTCTCAGTACAGCAGCCAATCAGCAGGGGCCGCTCCTGATTGGCTGCTGTTCTGTGAGCTGTGATTCCATTGTTCAAATGCCGCAGCACCGATTTTCTTTCTCCCTGCCTGCTGCCCAGTACATTCCCCGCCAATGCCACCTGGGCCCCCTCTCTCTCCGGGTCTGGGACTGGAGTCCTGGCAGTCCCCCCTGATGGCGGCCCTGCACTTTGGGGTTCCGATTAGCACTCAGGTCTTCTCACCAATTTCGTAACTCAGATCTAAAGAACAAATCTTTTGTGTTTTGTATTGCATTTAAACCCCTCCCTCATGGTTACCGGTGCTGTGAGGTGGTCAAAATTGACTGGTACAGGAGCAATATCAGGTACAAGTTACATGATTTTAACTATTTTTATCGATTTTTAAAGAAATCCAAAAGCAAATCCATCCCCAAAACACTAGAGAGTGGTTTTGGAAAAACCAAAACACAATGTTAATTTTGAACTAAAACCAAAACACAACGATAATTTAGAACTAAAACCAAAACACAATGATAATTTAGAACCAAAACACGGGGGTCTGCATACACCTCTAGTTCTAAGTTGAAGCTGCAATGCTCTGATTTTATGATTTTAACTGTTTTTATCGATTTTTAAAGAAATCCAAAAGCAAAACCATCCCCAAAACACTAGAGAATAGTTTTGGAAAAACCAAAACACAATATTAATTTTGAACTAAAACCAAAAGACAATGATAATTTAGAACTAAAATCAAAACACAATGATAATTTAGAACTAAAACCAAAACACAATGTTAATTTAGAACTAAAACCAAAACACAATGTTAATTTAGAACTAAAACCAAAACACAACGATAATTTAGAACTAAAACCAAAACACAACGATAATTTAGAACTAAAACCAAAACACAACGATAATTTAGAACCAAAACACGGGGGTCTGCATACACCTCTAGTTCTAAGTTGAAGCTGCAATGATCTGATTTTATGATTTTAACTGTTTTTATCGATTTTTAAAGAAATCCAAAAGCAAAACCATCCCCAAAACACTAGAGAGTAGTTTTGGAAAAACCAAAACACAATATTAATTTTGAACTAAAACCAAAACACAATGATAATTTAGAACTAAAATCAAAACACAACGATAATTTAGAACTAAAACCAAAACACAATGTTAATTTAGAACTAAAACCAAAACACAATGTTAATTTAGAACTAAAACCAAAACACAACGATAATTTAGAACTAAAACCAAAACACAATGTTAATTTAGAACTAAAACCAAAACACAATGTTAATTTAGAACTTTAGAACTAAAACCAAAACACAATGATAATTTAGAACTAAAACCAAAACACAACGATAATTTAGAACCAAAACACGGGGGTCTGCATACACCTTTAGTTCTAAGTTGAAGCTGCAATGATCTGATTTTATTCCATAAAGCTCTGATTTGAATATTCGTAATTTTTATTTGTTATAAAAAAAATGGTATTTTTTTCTGCCTGTGCTGCATGTATTTATTTTTCTCATTTCCCTGTCATCCTTACCTTTTGTAATATAGTAAATGCAAGAGTAATGCTCTGATCCATGCATGAAACAAATATAATCTTATGCATGCAAATTACGAGAACAAAAATGCATTAACAATGATAATTTGCTTTTACAGCAGTACATTTGCATAGAAATCTGAAGAAAAAGGTAGAGGTTAAGCAATCATTGTAATAGGAAACAAGCAGCAGGCAGGGTGTTAGATGCAAAACACACAGTTATAAATGTGAATATCCCAGCCATCAGTTTGGTGTTATTAGCAATATAAGATACCCATTAATGTGCAATTGTATGCATTTATAAAGCGATGCTACAGAATATATTTCCAGATTACTCACATGTATGATTATAAATGACACTGTAAGCAACAATATTAATGGGTAAAATAATTCTTGTACCCTAGTAAAACAATTTATATACTGATTGCTCAGTGCAGGTATAAAGTAAAAATAAAGAAAATATACATAAACCTTTCTGCAATACAGCAGACCAATAGAGGAGAACATTAATAAATGACAGGAAGTTTATTTATAATTTGGGTCAATGCCCTAAACCTTATAGCATTATTGCTTCTTCATATTTTAGAAGGCCCAGGCCAGCGATTCCTATCAGCAGGTATCACCAGCAAAAGCCTTTGCTGGCTGTAGCTTCACCTTGCAAATAATGGGGAAGCCTATTTAACAAGGACCTCAATGTAATGTATATTGTACTGACAGCATGGTGGCACAGTTGTTGGCACAGCACTGGGGTCATTGGTTTGATTCTGATCAGGGAACTATCTGTGTAGAGTATAAGCTCCACTGGACCTGACGTAAATGATTAAATATTCTCTGTAAAGTGCAACATAATATGTAGGTGCTATATAAATAACTGGTGAAGTCTGAACAAAGTTAGGACAAAGATGAGCAATGACGGGGATGTTAGAAACAGCATGAGAGGAGTGAAGTGTAAAACAAACTGAAATAATAGTCTTAAGAAGGACCATGAAGCTGAAATAACAGGCTTTATAGTTTATACAGACATCAATCCTTTCTGAAAACTATTCTGCATATTGCACTGGAATACTGGAATATTATCCATATACAATGTAAAATAATGAATAAAGTATATAAGTACTGAATAGAAAAATGGATATGGGAGAATTTGGAGACAATTGGGAGTTTATTTATGAATTGTCTGTCTTGTCACATGACGTAAAACAGACAATACACAGTGTATTACCTTCAAGAACTTGCTGCTTTTAATCCTACTGCAAAATCACAACCAACTGATAAATAAGCCCCTTGGTATCTGTTTGTATAAGTAGTAACTGTGGGCATGATTCAGAGATGGAAGCTAATGCAGCAGTGGCTGTAGCAGCAGTAGAGACTACTCCATATTTATGTTAATGCCGTGACCGATGGGCTGTCTACTGTCGTCACCATCAAGTGGACATCCGACGTAGTCCTTGATATCGCCACGCTCGCCAATGAAAGCCAGCTTCCCCAGTCACCACCCAGGAACGCCTATAGGAATTTCATGGATCTGCATCCCCCAGCGGTAACCATGGAGATGGATGCGCAGTGCATCTCAGATGTATGCAAAGATATAAAACATCAGGTGCTTGAGCCTGATGTTTTAGATATGTCTACCTCTGAATCAGGCCCTGTGTGTAGAGAAACCCAACACAAAGCTGTGTTTGTAAGGAAAAAATGCTATTACAGCCAGAACATATTAACACCACCAGAACAGCTAACATGGGAAACAGCATAAATGAAAGGATGGTTATTGTTTTAATACTCAAAGAAGAAACGTAATTACGCACTTCCTGATTCCATTAGTTGTGGGAACCCCACGTGCTAAGCCCCAGAGGGTGGGTTTTTCTTTACAGCTTCAGGAGCTGCGATCTGCATTTTAACGCTCAGTGAAGCCCATAGATTCAAGCTCTTTGTGCAGAATCTATGGGTTAGCACACGCTAACCCATGGATTAAGTAAAATGCTCCGGGCGTGAAACCTGAGCTATTCCCCATGCAGCAAGTCCTGCGCCTATCTGAATTCCCCCCCTCAAATGTTTTCTTTTTAATATTTTACATTTCAACTAACTTCTACATGTCTCCAAACAACCCCCTAATTTTCGTGAGGCAGTCCCAATTTCAGTGTTCTGTGCTACTGTCACATTCGGGACTGCATTGTCCCAAATAACAGGCAGTTGGGGAGGTATATTCGTACCTGTTAGTCCATATAACTGTGCAGCATTGAACATGTGGCAGGTGCGCGCGAGTTAGAGGGAGATAGGAGAGGGACTGGAAGCAGATAATGGGCAGCCTGGGCATGCCTACGGGGGCTTTGACCCTCCATTATGCAGACATGCCATCGTCAGTAAAATAAGCACAACCCCTGTCCAAATTTGCTCACTTCTAGGGGTATATTTACTAAATTGAATCTGATTGGTTGCTATGGGCAACATCTCCACTTTAAAAACTCACTTTAGTAAACATGCCAGTGTTGGAAAGAATAATTCTAAGCCAAAAACACAACACTTACTTGCTCTACATCATGTTTAAAAAAAAAAAAACATTTATACTGATCACAGTTAACAAAAATGTCAAAAATGTACAATATATATAGACTGTGTGTGTTTTACTGCTAAATATAGTAACTTTTGCTTAACAAATGTCCAATGCTTACTTTTCTCGTACTTAATGTTTTGAATTAATGCAAATGCAAACTGGGTTACCTCCAGCTGAGATTTGGCACTAAAATATACAAGAGAAATATAGTTGTAATGAATCTCACAAGTAACTCATAATTCCTGTGATGATTCCACCTTAACCTACTATAAATATATCAAATAAAGCAAGACATGTTAGCTCCACTTCGACTCTCTCTCTCTCTCTCTCTCTCTCTGCCTCAGTGACAGGGATGTGCTTTCAGCTCACATCAAAGCATGCCCCTGCCCCTGTCACTGAGGCAGATGTGATTGGACATCAGATCCAGCACTGACAGTGACTGTATCCAAGACTCGGTAGAGATTATTGCTGCAGCATCACCCATTTCAAAAATGATGCCGCAGAGCTATTTTTGAAATCCAAGATGGCCACCACAAGCCAATCACAGCTCACGACATCATTATATAACCCAGCGCGAGGCAGTGGCATGACAGTCCGTCGGCTGGGAGGGAGTGTGGAAGAGCTCCTGAAGAAAGAAGACGGCCGAAGTCCTAGATGGCGACTGCAACCCACAAGGTGAAGAGGACACCAGGAGCCTTGGGGAGGTGGCAGCCACAAAAAAGAGATAATTGGCTGCCACCCCCCATGTGAAGACATCGGAAGCCCTGGTGTGTTGGCGACCACTTAAAAGAGCTAATTGGCCGCTGCCTGCCAGGTGAAAGCGTGTTTAATAAATTACTACAATGTTAAGTGTGTGTATGAGTTTTTTTACAGGTAGACAATGGGGGCACTGCATACAGGGCACTACTAGTGGGGGCATGGCATAAAGGGCACTTACTAGGGGCATGGCATAAGGGGCACTACTTGGGGTACTGCATAAAGGGCACTACTAGAGGCATGGCATGAAGGGCACTTACTATGGGCATGGCATAAGGGGCACTAGAAGGAGCACTGCATAAGGTGCACTACTAGGCGCATGGCATATACTATTTGTATGTAAATCTGGCTCTGATGCCAGCTAGTGCCTCACCAGTCACTGACCTAACCGCACGCCACTGGATTTTACCACCTGTGCTCAACCATGGATATCTCTAAAATCTGAACTGTTGGGGGTACCTTGAGAACCGCGTTTGGGAACCTCTGATCTAGTGGGTACATTTGCACTGTTCGTCTTATTAATTCAAAGCCTATTATTAGTATTAATTTGTATGTGTGGCCATTGAGCTTTAGGAGGTCTAATTGATTTCTTAAATGTTTCCATTAACATCACACTGATACATAATAATATGTCTAACTTTATTTTCCATCTTGGTTTTGGCAACCACTGAAAATCAAGAAGTATTTTTGCACCAAGACACCAAAATCTGTTATTAATATTTACTAATAGTTGACTTTAATGAGCATTACAAAGATCTTTTTATTAAATATGTATAAGGTGAGGTGTTCTTATTTTTTTAGATAGACTTTTATAACCACAACAGTTTTGAGAACCTAACAGTGATATTGATATGTTGTAAAGTGATTGGAGAGACATTTGTAATGTTTGCCAAAAGTCTGCTATATTTCTTCATGCCGCTAATTCATAAACACTGACGTCTCTGAAAACTGGCCACGTACATGTAAAAAGTTCTGTAATACTTCTTTCATTATGCTAAAGAATATCACTCACATTTGTGCAGACACACAATGCTCAGTTCCTAACTGTGCGACTTTATATCACACATTTTCTCCTCCTAAGAGAATTTTTTAAATTCTTGTTACGAATGTATTTTTACACCTAGACTAGGCGTAACAAAGAAGAGCCTGAGACTATTGCAGACAATTATAATATGAATAAACTAGGCAAATCATATGTTTGGCTATAACCAATTATTCACATGTATGCAAATGATATGACTGATTGATTGGCCAGTGAGTACATAGTTATATCAAAAATCATGGTTCAAAAATAAAACGTATTTTCGCCTTCGGATGACTTATTTATTTTCTACTCCTCTCCTACAACTGTTATATAACATATTACTGTTTTTATAACTTCCTTTTCTGCTGTTTGCCATATATTTATTACATTAGGCTGACTAGTTTATTTTCATTGTTGTAGTTGCATAAAGCTGTTCTCTTAATACGACCCTATCCAATGCACACAGTATGTCAGAGTAGTGTTATGACCAATGGCAATGAAAATAAGCAACTCTGTCTGGTTATTTAAATACATGGATGAAAGGGAAAGAGGACATAATTTTTAAGGTCAAGCGTTGAACGTCCCTAATCTAATTAATTTTATGTAAATTTTTTAATTGAAAGCAAAGTTCTAATTGGTTGGTATAAAGAAGGGTTTCTTTCCTTTGATGAATATGGAGATCTGCTCCACAAATAACAGGTGCAGCTGTTCAAAAATTCACAAAACAAACTTCTGTCTTCTTCTGGTAACCTGACTACTGTTTGCTTTCTAACATTATTTTCATAGAATTCAACTTGTCCATATCTCAAAGTACAGGCCTATGGCAGGTTTAGCAGCAGCTGTTCTGACCACCCCCTGTGCTTCTCAGATACAGAGCTGTCAACAACTGATTCATGGATCTTTGTTTGCAAAACTATTTTGTAGCAGTATCATTGCTCCGCCAAGGTCTTGCGGCTTCCAAAATAGGTTAAAAAATAAAACTCTACCCTGTGAGTGCTACACTTTGTGGCTCAAAGCAGAAAATTAATTACCTGTCATTATTTGTAGCTTATAAAATATGACCTCTAGGTTTCTTAAATACTTGTTGAGCCAACTAATGCATTCATTTAATAAATAAGGGTTGTGTGTATACATTTGCCATACAATGCCATCCTAGACATTCTATATTAGCATGCTTCTCAAACCTTTAGGTGACAGATCGGGACAGCGCATGTCCGAAGCATAGAGGGGGTGACTATGCCACTTTGGGTGTGCCTAGTGCATTGCCCAATATCCCCTTCGCTCCTCTCCAACCACTAGGTTCACTGCCCGCTCACTGCTGTTCTCCTATTCAGAGCATCAGTGAATGAAACATACCTCCCCCAACTGCCTGGCTGATCAGGACAATGTTGTTCAAAATGGGACAGCAGGACAAAGTCCTCAAATTATGACTGTCCCTCCAAAATTTGTATAATTGGGAGGTATGTACAGTATATAGTAGCATAGAAATACCTTTGTGCTCTGTTTTTGGGGCAGTTACACCTTGTGTAGCAGTTGACCAATACAGCAAGGGAATACATAATTCTTACTTATAATGCAACTCCTCATCTTACATATTATGTAACTCATCAACCACCTTTAAGGTGATGGAGGATTTTGGTGCAATGTGGAGAGGAGAGAGTGATGCACCTGTCGAATGGTTATAAATATTCTCATTACCTTATGTAAGTGATGTGGCTCCATCTACTCCTCTGGGCCAGGCACAATGCCATGCGGTATGACACAGAGGAGGCAAATATGAAGAATGCAGCAGAAATGTGCCTCTCTTTCCTCTGCACTTGCTTTAGTACGGAATGGGTATGTAATGCCAGCTGTCGGGATACCACCTATCAGAATACCGACAGCGGCATCCTGATGGTTGGTATCCCAACAGGGGTAGGGTAAGTACACTTACCCTCCATTTTTGTAGCCTAACCCTCCTCACCCTGCACCCTAACCCTCCCCATTAGTGCCTAACCCTAAGCCCTCCCCCTTTGTGCCTAAACCTAACCCTCCTCCATTAGTGTCTAACCCTCGCGACCATCGGACTTGCGAGGGAAACCCTGCGGTCAGGTTTCCCAACCACAAGCCCTGGAGTGATTTTGGCTCTATCAGAGCCAAAATCACTCCCACTGACATCACTAGTGATGTCAGTGGGGACGGCTTCAGACGGTAGGCGTTCCCATGGGAACGCCTCCATCTGGCAGGCACGCCCCCGGCACGCCCACCAAAGGGGGCGTGCTGTCAATCAACATCGACAGCACGCCCCCTTTGGTGCGAGACCCGGAGCGATGGGAAGCCCGTCGCTCGCCGGGTCTCACGCATGCGCACGACGGAGCTCCCTCCATCATGTGCATGCGCAGTGGGGAACATCGACCCACTTGCGAGCATACTGCCACTCGCGAGTGGGTCTGAATGACCCCCCATAATCAGTACTCCAGAGGTGTACCTGATAAAGAGGCTATTGAGTTTATGTGCTCTGATTTTCAACATATGTCTTTACGAGGTATGGCTATTAAATAACAAGACTGATGCTATAATTTATGTTTAATCATTTTAAGTAAATTTTAAATCTGTTCCCCTTCTATGTACTTCCCTTCTGCAGCCACACATCACTGCATTCTTATTTTCCATTGGTGAAAGCCATGATGTCGCTCATTGTCTGTCAGCAGTCTCAACAGCTCCGTTGTTTCTTCTTTACCTCAGTCACTGATGCAAAATTGGTTTCCTTGAGTACAGATTTGACTTTAGGTCTGGTGAGTATGGAGGGTGTTCTAGCACTGTAATCTGCTTCTTGGTCAAAAACTGCTTGACAGGGAGAGCTGTGTGGGCTGGTGCATTGTCCTGATGTAGGGTGAAAACATTTTTTCACAACTCTGATCGCAATTCTTTCCTGCAAAGATGCTAGAACATGTTTGTAGTTATGTTGATTCATCATTCGGATGCTGAGTTGAGGGTCAATTCAAACAGTTTTCTACATTTTTTCTACATTTTCATTTGTTGTTGATGTGCAAGGCCTTCCAGGACATTCATCATCTTTGACATCCACACGACTGTCACTAAATCTTTTGTGCCACTCAAACACACGTGTGTGACATATAATCTGCCCCGTAAGCCTTGGTTAGCATACGGAAAGAGTCGGTGGGCGTTTTGTTCAAATTAACTTTAAAAACTTAAGTTAACACATTGCTCTATTTTTGAACTAAGCATTTTTACGATGCACAGGAAAAACACAACTTCTTTGAACACTGACAGCAAACTATCTGTGTGATAGGGGTAAAACTTGCAAAACTGTTTTTGGATAGTCCAAGGTCAATGTTCCCCCACTCCCTTTTAACTCACACAGTATGGTTTATTTTTTACAAATACAGTCTCATTGTTTAATAGCCACACCTAGTACAAGTCAATTCAATGAAGCTAAGAGGGAAAACGAAATATTGATACTGTGCTATATTAGCTCTCTTTGCTGACAATTTTATTTAGTGCACCCATTCATTTGTTGTCAGAGATGACCCCCAGAGGGTACACAGTTATGCTCCTCATAAACAATTAAGTTAAAATCAGAAGCAGAGTGTTGCATATCCGCTACCTTGCTGTATTGAAATTGCTTGTAAACTCCCTGGCTCTCCAAGCACTCTGAATATGGGCGTAGGGAATTGAAACATAAGTTCTGGGCACACATTCACAATTTGACAAATCTTACAGGAGTCACACGCAGCACACACAGACTTACATCTAATTCTAATCATGCACTTAGTTTCTGCACACAGGCCCCATTTACTAACCAGTTTTATCACCAAAACAAGTGATACATTTCACTGTGTATGATAAATGGTGCTCCAGCCAATCAGCTTCCGACTGTCATTTTGCTAACAGTTGACAGTTGGGAGCTGATTGGCTGGAGCACCGTTATTATACACAGTGAAATTTATCACTCGTTTTGGTGGTAAACCTCGTTAGTAAATGGAGGCCACAGTATTTTATTATATGCTGACTTTTAGTTAAGTCTATCAGGTTAAGTAGTGTGTGTGTGCTTAGAAGACTATTCATTTAAAAAAAAAACACTCAGTCTATTTTAAGTTACTGATGCTGAAACATAGTTAAAATGTCATATTAAAATACAATAGATATAAAGTTTGTTTTTGTAAAAGCACAGCAGATCATCTGGCACAGGAGCAGCCTGCAATCACACAATATTGATTACACCCACACAACTGTAAAGTTTTGCAATAGTAGCTTTATGAAAGTACATTTAGATCAATTTAATATAGTTAGAGAGAAAGTTTACTTGGAATGAATCGAATAATTTGCTCATTCCCTGAAACCAAAAATAGTTCTCAGGCTGCATTGTAATATTTTTTTAGTTTATTCAAAAATACATCCAGGGACAAATCATCAGCTATAGTTTGTTTGCATCGCAAGATGAATTGCAGCAGGGGATTGTGGGACACCTCTCTAACGCTACAAGCAGCACGCAGTCCAGATTACAAAGACTGGGTACTCTAGGCTGTGGGCACCGAAAATTCTGCAGGTGCCATCCCCATCTTGGTACTCCCGCTGGTGAGTTCCCCCTGGTGTCTGATAGTGAATGTTTCTATTGCCTCCAGAAGCTGAGCCACTGCTGCTTTATTGGTGGTAGTATCCTCCCATTGATTTATATTACAGAATAAAAAGAGCTTGGTGACAAATGCATTACTGTGTATACTGTGCATTACTAAGGTTTTACTGAAAATGTCTAAAAGGCATAAAGTAGAAATAATCTATGCTTAAATACAAATAGTTACCTGTTTAGATTAATTTAGTGCATTTTCAGTATCTATATTCTACACAACATTTTGTACAATAAAAATATCAATTATCCTTGCTGCTGTAGTGTATCATGATTTTCTATTATAATATATTTGTTATCATTTGTATTGTTATAAAGTGACCACATCTGTAACAACTTGTAATTTGGTTATTGATACAAAGTCAATTGTAAAGTGCAACAGAAACTGCTGGAGCAATGAAAGTAAATGGCACATACACTTCGTACTACTGTACATGGAGATTATTGTAAGTCTTCCTGATTGATCACACGTACAATAAGTAAAAAGCTTGTCATACAATATGACATAAGCAATTCCCGCGGTGTTAAGTAGTTAAAATACATTTATGTGTTTAAGCAATGAGAAGTTGTTGCTTCCTATCACATATATTCGAGAACTATGTTAATTACAAATTAGTGTAATCACACTTTTAATTATATAGTGCTATAATTAATAACGGAACAGAATGTAAAACTAATTAAAAATTATTACATAGCCCATAACAATTTATAATGTATTTGACTTATTTACCTACAAAGTCATATTTATAAACCACAAGCATATGCAGTAAAGGTATCTACATACAATGTTTATCTTATTAATAAAATAGTAAACACGATGTAAAATGACAGTAAGAGCTCAATGAGAAAAATGGTAACTTAGGCCCTTAACCCACTGCAGTTAAATATGATGCTTTTATTAAGCTGCCTGTTCCTATACAGATTCAGCATGTGGGCACTATGTTTACATAGGGGCAAAGCCTCAGTGCCTGCCCCTGACCATACCTTGGCTCTGCCTGCACAGGTTGCATGGTTACAGATAAGTTTTCCTCCTCCCCCTGCTTACTTCATTTTTCTGCTGACTGCATTCCTCTATTAGCCCTATTATATATATCCCTACCCTTCATCTATTATTTTCCCCCACCAACCACTTTTTCCCTGTGCCCGTCACTAGCCACTTTCCTCTTGGCCCTTCTCCCATCTATACTGGCACTGTGGCACCCATCATTTCAAAGTAGGAGACATATGAGAGGAATGAAAATTGGCAAGCACCCATCTCTATAAGAATAATTGTATGCCTTATAAGCAGCATGTGTAAATAGGTAATACATTTTAAATAAATATATTAATTCATTAAATATATGTAGTTATGATAAAAATCATCAATATTATATGAACAATGATAAACAGTCTTCATACTGAATATATTTCCAATAATACTCTCTAGTCTAGCTTGTCTGCTGCCTACAGTTAGCAATATGGCAGTCGGATGAAACGTTAATTCTAGTTTGATGATGTCAGTGCCCTTTCCTGGCACGGTGGGCCAATAAACAATAAAACAAACAGGAAAGCAATAAGACATGATTTACAACAATAGGAAACACAGTAGATGAAACAGGCGACGTATAACAATTTAGCATTGGTAAACTAGAATACATTCCATGACAAAATGAAAAAAGATAAACTCAACAAAATATAACACAGTATAGTAAAAAAACTAAACAACCTATTATATTATGCAACTTATTACCAATTGTTTCCTGCTTTATTTTGGTAAACGTTTACATCTTGAAACAAAGTGTTTAAACTAATGTTATTTTATGGAAAAAAGCCTAATCATTTGTGAATTAAGTGATATCCATGTATAAGCACTTAATGACAAGGATCATATAGTACATTAATGACTCCTTTTTATGGGTTGGGATAACATTGATTTCATGTGACTGCAACGCCCATACAAATGTGTCCATGTCTCCATAATAAGGTAACAATGAATTACACTTTTGGGGGTATATTTACTAAAGTACAGGTTTTAAAAAGTGGAGATAGCAACCAATCAGATTCTACTTAACAATTATTTATCACCTTCTAGAAGATTTTTTGCTTTTGGAGTGCCATGGTACCACACCTAGGCCCATATATGTATAGTGCATTAACATCGACAAGTGTAATATTCAATAAAGACATTTATAACACACACTATATATATATATATATATATATATATATATATATTAGTATACACACACATTTATATATATGTATATATTCAGTACATACACACACTTCAGCCACAGGGATGAGATGCATAGTTAATAAAAGCCAGTATAAAGTAATGTTTTAAGAAAAGAAAATGTAGACAGTGATAAAAGCTTTGAATGGTTCAATAAGAGATGAGATAAAAGAGAGGGGAAGTAGAGAGCTTTGAGCCGTGTGTGTGAGACCATCACAGTCATAGTAAGATATCAAGGATAAAATGTAAGAGGAATCTTGAAGCATGGGTCACAGAAGGTGAAACACTATGAATGCTGTATCTGATACACACTTTATTGAGTAGCAAAAGGATTAAAGAAAGAAGAAAACAAAAGTTGACCTTGAAAGAAAGTCCAGTGGACTGGTTTGAAATAAAAGCCTACATTAATAAACATAACAAAGAGATGCAAATATAGTAATGTTTAAGGCCGTATTCACTTGCAGCAGGTGTGAAGTTGCCTAATGTGAGATATGTTCTGCTCTGATTATTAAGTAAAAGACCATAGACTGAGCGCAAACAGACCAAAATGATACAAGAATAGGGATTTCTGATCAAGCGGAAAGGTTACATTTAGCATTTGTGTCTAGTTTATTAGAGCAAAATGGACATAAAAATATATTTGACAATTATAAAGAGATTGTTAATTTTTTAGTAACTCCCTTCTTTTTCAGTAGTCCACACACACCATTAGCACATCTTATTCCTACTATCATTACCGGCCCGCAGTTATGAGTGCAAGGGAGCACTTCTAGTGCTGCAACACTATGATCATACACACAGGGGCGTATCAATAATGGATGCAGGGTGTGCATGCAGGGTGTGCGGTGCACACGGGCCCCTGGGCAGGGGCAGAACTATGGGAGACAATGGAGGCGCCTGCTGCCGGGTGCCAGCACTGAAGGGGCACCTCCGCCATTGCCTGCAATATATTCATCCCAGTTAGGGCTGTAAATATGTACCCAGAGTGTATCGTCATAGCCACCTAAAAAATACCTGTTAAGCCAGTGTGACTCTGGTGCCCCCCCTCACCCACAACTCCCCGTCTCACTCCTTCCTGGTGGCAGCTCTAGCCGCGGACCTGTGCTGTGGGCCCGAGCATAAGCATGGCTGCAGATCTTCCAGGAGCTGAATGTCAACAAGGATGCACCAGATGGAGCTGCGGGTAAGAGGGCATGGGAGGCGGGGCCTGGAGCACCAGCGACTAAGTCTGGAGGCAGATCTTTTGGTGGAGCAACTTTCCGGCATGTGAAGCATTTGGCAGTAGACTGGGCATTCTGTGATATGTAGTTCCACCACAGTAGCAGTCTTACAGTATCTTGACTCAAACTCAGTCCTCAAAGCCCCCACATCAAGTGGTTTCTCCCCTCTATCTGGGGTATCAGAAGGGCTCCCCACTCACGTCAGTTGGTTTTCCCCTCCATCAGGGGTATCAGGAGGGCTTTCCACCCCACATCAGCTGGCTTTCGCCTCCATCAGGAGGACTCTGAGCCTCATATTAATTGCACTATACAGGTCACTATCTTATCTGTGACTAACGCATAGCTGTATACAACTGAAAAAGGGTGTTTTGGGGGGATATCCTACAAATTTACTTTAGTAAATAGGCCTAATAGAAACAAATTCACATATTCTATATTAGTGTTTTTGTGCATATAGATAGATAGATAGATAGATAGATAGATAGATAGATAGATAGATAGATAGATAGATAGATAGTAGATATGCACCATATTTATTTTTCCTTTTTTTAGGGTGGGCACCAAACTATAACTTGCCTCGTTGCATCTGGGATGAACTTACACCACTGCCCCTGGGTGTCTCAGCCCTGCAGAAAATGCCGGAAAAATGTCCACGCGCCCTTTTTTTCTGGCGTATTGTGCATGCGCAGTGAGGAAATCACTGGGAAAATGTGCATGTGCATGTAGACTCTGGGCACAGACTAGTGCCCAGAGTCTATTGATGCTGCAGTCTCCGGTCAGCTGCGTCAGTCTGCTGCCGGCCACCGGGGAGAGAGGAGGGGGCCCCAGGTGGGAAATGCACAAGGACCCCCTGCTCTCTTAATACGCCCTTGATTACAGAGCATTCTGTGGCATGGACACAATGCATGTAACTAATAACGCACATAGAGGGATTGCCCGTGTCTCCTGCTCATTACTTGCACACCTTTAGCTTGGACAGGTAATATCATAGGATTAGCTGCCACTAGGAGAAGTCTTTTGCACCTCCTTTCTTTTTTCTGGAAATGAGGCTGCAAAGATAGTGTCCTGGGATGGTGAGTTCTCACGGGAGTATTAATTATGGGGGGTGGATGGCAAAATGTAATTTTAAAAGTAAACTGGCCTTAAAGGACAACTAAACCCGAAAATGTAGATATTCACATATTAAAAAAAATAATAGAATATATACAGTATGGTACAAGTCAAAGAAGGCTCGGTGGGGACTCAACTACCCACAAAATGTAACACCTGGGGGCCTGTGGAAGTCTCCCTGCAAATTAGTCCAACCTTGCCTTTTGGTCCAAGCTTGTGGCTTTGGACTCCATCACAGACCCTCCATGATGTTGTAGCCCAAAAGTGCAGCGCGTGTGATGTTGTGAGGTCACAGCGTAGGTGAGTAGAAGTTTTAGTTAGTCAAGTCTAGTGCTTTAAGTTTCTGTTACATCAGTATTCCTGACCCTGCATGCAGGCCCACTAATCCATACAGTACATTCCTGCAAGGTTGTCTATTGGGCTATGATAGACTTTGTGTTTGCTCTGGTAGCGAAGCATGGGAGTCTGAAAATGTAAGCCTACTGCAAAAGACTTAAAGGGAACATAATGACATTTTTAGCTAAGTATAAGCATTCCTGTTATTTCATTTATATGAATCAACTCAGTATATAAATCACTGTCAAATAGTGACTTTGCTTGTTCTTTCAAGTAAACATGTCAACTATTAAAAAAATAGGATGTTTTATTTCAGCCATACTTAAAACTATGCCTTTCCAGGTTAAATCCTAAAGTACGTACACTCTATCAGGGATCATATAACATAGTAGTATGAATAGGGTAGAGCAAGCTAAGCATGCAAGCGTCATGTAGGGACCATATAAAGCAGGAAGCCAGCAGTGGATATTCAACTCCCCAGATAATGTTTATTAGATGAAATACATAGGGGCACTCTGGGATATTTCCCTTATGTTGTTATACCCTCATAAAAACTCCATATACAGCCTCCTAAATACAGAGACACACAAGATAAGATGATTTTTATATTGCATGATGTACATGTAATGTATCTCTTTTATTAGAGCTAAGTGAGTTCTCCCATTTATATATGAATTCCTGAGATGGTTGGAATAAAATATAAAAGAACCTACTGTATATAAAGCCTGGATATGACTAATCAGAGAAGAGCCTGTATATACATATTTGGTATGTGTTCACTTTATGATAGTGTGCACACATTTATATTTTAATATATTACACAATTAGATGCTTCAGACTATTCTATTTTCTACATGTGTTCGCTAATAGTTAAAAGAGACTTTTGAATCTTGGCTGCCACCCTGAGATGGTCAAGGGAGCGTTTGATTTGGACTTTACAATTTGTCATGCACCATGTAATGTTTGAACTGAGTGCCACTTATTCAATTACACTGTTACATATACTGTATTAGCCAGATAAAAAGCAGACCATTCTAAGGTAAAACAATCCAAAACGATTAATCCATTATAAGCAGCATGTTAACAGATTGTTATTTGAATAGTGATCGAAAATGCCATTGGTATTTTAATACAGATCACTATTAAATGAGTATCTCTCAACAGTCTGCTTAATGTGGATAAAAAATATTTGATTTATTTTGGACCTAAGAAAGGTGTACTAATTTCTTAAGTACTGGGATCTATCTATCTATCTATCTATCTATCTATCTATCTATCTATCTATCTATCTGTCTGTCTGTGTCTATCTATCTATCTTAAAACACCGCCATTACATCTCCTCCGTGCGATGCAGCCTATTGATATAATGCATAGCCCCTGACTGTCCGCAGCCGCGCCTGCTACAGTCCCTTGTAAGAAAGAGGGAGGAAGGAGAGGAGTGGAGACGGGGGGTGTCGGAACTATTTTATGTCCCCCCCAGCATAAAATTGTTCTGACGCCCCTGTTTTCTATATGTTACATGCTAATAAAATCACATATATTCAAGGGTTACTTGTATAGAATATTTTTGGGGTTTGTTTCCTGGGTACTCTGAATGGAGAAATCTAATTTCTCTAATCACATTTTGCAACTTTCGTCTGAAGTTTTATTATGTCGACAAATCTTGATACTGAAACATTACTTTGTGTTTCCCATTGTTTAAGTTTATGAAACATTTATCGTAAAAAATAATAGGAAGTTTATGCTGCTTTCCAAATCAAAATAATTTGCTACTTCCGTTGTTTTAACTATAAGGGGTATATTTACTAAAGTGCAGGTTTTTAGAAGTGGAGATGTTGCCCATAGCAACCAATCAGATTCTAATTATCATTTATCTAGCACCTTTTACAAAATAATAGCTAGTATCTGATTGGTAGCTATGGGCAGCATCTCCATTTCTAAAAACCCACACTTTAGTGAGTTTACCCCTTAATGTGCTAGAGATATTTACATATGTGTATTTGATATATTATTCCTTTTTTGTTGGAAAAAAATGTACTTTACATGTCAGGGGTTGTGAGGTAAACTTTATTTCTTGCTACTAATTTGTTTTTAGTTGACTACAATATGCTTGGTATCAGTGTCTCATAAGCATAGCGATATACATGAAGACACCGGAAACAATATTAAAGGAGGTCACTTGAACAGTCGAGTGCTGGAAATCATGAGCAATGTATCATAAAACTATCCATTTCATAGGTATTTTTAAATGAAGGAAAATGAGCTAATAACTTTACTTAAAAAATGAATGACTATTCTAAAATAAAAAGCTATAACTTTCTATGACTTCAATTAAATAATGAAAAATGTTTAAGGCTCTTCTAGGCTATGCAGGTTTTAAATGTAATATATATACAACATAGATATATGGTTCCTATTAACCTGAGATGGTAGTTGCGCACCTGCTGTAAACCAGTCTTTGGCTTTGCTTCCTCTAAAACAAGCTTGTAAAGCAATGCATCAGTGTCATTCATTTTACAGCATTGTTCATGGTAGACCCTACTCAATCTGGTCTGTTTTTAACAGGCTCCATCGTATGTGCCTTGGTGCGTGTCATTTGCCTTTCAATCTATAGCGGCAGCACCAATACATTTTGCTTTTTCATTTTTTATTTAATTCATAGGCCGGTATCCTATTAGCTACGGTAAA
Organism: Taudactylus pleione; assembly: GCA_031769625.1. Classification (NCBI taxonomy): domain Eukaryota; kingdom Metazoa; phylum Chordata; class Amphibia; order Anura; family Myobatrachidae; genus Taudactylus; species Taudactylus pleione. The sequence goes on from JAUIMM010001336.1 coordinate 1,243,231, forward strand.
TTACCACGGTTAATTACCTCGCACGGGGCTATTGAATTAGCCCCAATACTGGCACTTATCCGTGATAAGAAGCCCTTTTTCCCACAATCGCGGCAGTGAAAATACATAGGTCCGCGACTTTTCGCAGATCCTATGTGTTCTTGTGAGAAATACAGAAAGTTTAGGATGTAAAAAACGGGATTTGATTGGATACCAGAAAAAAAATTGGCGAAAAACACCTGTAAATCGGTAAACATGCATTTTGTATGTTGCCGACATTTGAATATGCCATCTATTAGCCATTATGTTAACTAGAAGCAGTTTACAGGATCAATCCTGCTAGGTGCAGAGAGAGTGAGTTGCCGTTGCAACAATGTGGAAGTGTCAGCAATGGCACCGCAACTCACCCCCCTCGCGACCTTATCTTGCCCCAGACTCACAGATATTTCTAAGCAGCCCTACGGGGCTGAGAAAAGAAATATCACCCAGCCTGGAAGTATCAAATTTATAATAGGTACGGGGGGCCCACACATCACATACTGCACCCATAGTATACTTATCTCTTACACTGTGCCAGAGTCTTTGCCGTCTTCATCTAAATTTCACTAGGAAGACGGAGATGTAGAGGAGGGACCTGCTTGCCGGCACATGGTAAGATACAGGGCAGGATGGGGGCTGCACGGAGAAGGGGGCCCGTTGCACGCTTTAATATGTCCCTGTAAGTGCAGTATATACAGAGGCTACACTTACTTGCGCCACAATACGTCTAACAGTTAATAGGATTGCCCCTATATATGTTCTTCTATCAAAGCAAATGTATCAGACATTGTGTTCTACAATTTAAATATAGTATACAGTACATCAGTAAGATGTTACCACTCATATTATACACCAATACTAGCAAGTGTACTTATGTACTGTTCTTACACATTTATGAAGAATGTATTTATAAAACATACATACTTACATGACCTTTTTATAGTACATTTAATTTATCCTAAAAAATAATCAATCAATAAACAAAGTTTGTATATATTTTCCTATTATATTACCTCTCACCTAAAACACTCAGTAACCTGCTTGTGAGATACAAGTGGCACAATTTGCAGAACAGATCAAATCTGAAACAAATACTGTAAATAGGTAAATAAATCAGTGTAATGTGGTAAATGAAAGACAAATAAGTACAATACACCATAACAAGACGTTACAATTAGACTGTATACATTGCTGTTGATGCAGAAATAATTGCCAGCTTCCCTGTACCTGATCATTGTCAATTCTGGGGAATCCTACTGAACTACAAATTTCACACATGGCAGCTGTAAAATTGTATAAACGATCATTCCATGCAGTTGCACTGTTATTAGTGTTGCATTTAGCATACCACCTTAGTTACAGATCTTAAATCCTTCCTTTGTAACTTCCCAAGGTATCCCTGGCCATGAAATTGGAAAATCTGATCATTTTCTGGTGTGTTTTTGTTAGCTGATGAGATTACATTTTGCAATGCTCGAGAGACAAACCTCATGTGAGATTCTATAAAGGGACACGACACTGACCTTTGAGTGCTGCGTGATATAAATCATGGCTAAAGAAGCTATAAAAAATAGAATGTGATTATTTTAACATTGTTTATTGTGCTGTTAACAAACAATGTAGAAAGTGATGCTATATATCACTTAACTCTTTATAGATTCATTTATCATCACTTTCAACAAGGAGGTATTAAATTCTTGAAAGCTTGAACAAAACTGCAAAAAATACAGCGACTGAAGGCTGAACATTATT